>CM051237.1:358237804-359467166 GCA_027917425.1 Gastrophryne carolinensis
TACAACCCCGCCAATCTATTCTGATCAAATCACAACAAAGATAGGGAGCCCTAGACACACCCCCTGTATCCCCTATCACCACCGCACACTATGGTATGATAACAATAAGGTGTGTAAAAATATAATTTTATTGAATAAGGGCTTAAAAAGAATTACAGACATAAAAAGACATATTAAAAAACATATAACAAAATGCTGAGAGGGGACCCTTTATGAGGCTTATATTAATACCCAATAGAGGGAATAAGCAGCAATTCAACTAATAAATTAACCAATTAATCACAAATATATAGATGGCAGGTTAGACCATAATAATAAAATCTAAAGTGCAAAGTGCTGATGTACAAAGTGCTCAGTGTTAAAGTGCTACAGTCCTAACATGAATATGCAAATAAATACCATAAAAAAAACCTGTGTGAAAAATCTATGTAAAACACGAAAAAAACCATGAAGGAATCAATACAAAACCAAAACAGTGAAAGCCTCCATAACTTCCAAACATGTGAAGCGTAAGAAAGTGAGTGAATAAAAGTGTAAAGTATAAGATATCAATATAGATGTAAAGTGTAAAGTGCCTGGTACCAATATTAAGAAAAACTGGTCCTCACTGCCATGACATCATCAAAAAAATAATATATACAGGTACGGAATCACATGACCAGTTAAGTATGCCCTCGGGGTCCCCGCACAGCAGCCCAGCACCGACGTGTTGCGTGGCCGATCGCCACTTCGCCAGGGTGAGTCATCTATTCTGATCAATCTCTGTTCGTGCTTATTCAGTGTTGCTCCTCTATGTCACTCAGAACCCCTTCCCCTACATGGGGAGCATGATTTATCAAGCATCAGCGCCTGTTAATATCACTCAGTGCCAATATTTTGGCCTCAGGGGCACTCTGTGTGCCATTTAACAAACAAAAAAACGGGCAGCCCCGATGCACCCGCCAGCATGGGTCTAATTTATCACTAGCACCATATAGTTTGCAGTGTCCGGTGCTCTTGTTTAAGCTGTGTAGGTTTATAGTGGTTCTGTAGGTTAAGATCCCATAGAGCACAACTGGCAGAACTGTACTGAAGTGTTTTATACACAATAATGTAAATACTGATTATCAATTATTTTTTCCTTGTAAAACCATTTTTCGTGCTTTCTTTTGCTCATCAATGTGCTATTTGGACAACTAAAATGCAGCCTAAACGCAATGTAAAGTTTATCCCCAACAGTGATATCCTGTAAGTGTAATGATGAAATGCAGATCAGCACCAGTAAAATACAGAGCCAATCTTTGCACCATGCAAAAATGAATAAATTCGCTGTGCAGTGCCTAAAAGACAGCGGTACAAAGTGACGCTCACTGGCGCTGATATAATCGGCATTCGGGCCAAGCAGGCGTCACTTTTACAGCGATACCAACCTAGATGCAGGCTAGTATAGATGATACCTCCTTATGGTATTATATACTCATTCCTTTCTTTTATATTCACTTTTTATCTATAGGTCACACTTCCGTAGCTAGTTGCATAAGAACATTTTACATTGTCTATAGTTTAGCAACAATGCCCCACATAATTCAGCTTCCTTTATTTCTTTTTCAAGGTCATTGTAAATCACCATACTTCCCATTCCTGGAAGAAAGGTTTGTCCATTCTTATCAACAAGCATCTCACCTATGTGTGTGGGGCCACTAATTGCTGTATGAAGGTGAACCTTTGTTTTGAAACTGACAGATTAGTAGATTTGCCATTGTCTTGGACTGTTCAGTTGATGCACCAGAGGGCAGGTATGCACATTGTGTTGTGCGACTTCCTAACTGCTGAAACCTAGGCAAGCCTTAGCAGGGGAGATACAGAAAGCCTGGCTGAGTTCTGCATTATGATTAGAGGGTTGCCTGAGCGTTTATGACATTCCTTTAAAGTGTGACAACAGGTTGATTTTTAATTGTTGTCTCATGAGTGTAGATAGTTGACGTTCTTTCAATGCATGAGGTTTATTTCCTGGAATACTAACTAAGGGGTTAATTCAGCAATGGTGGTTATTTAAATAATGCCTGTTTCTCGAGCAAAAGTGCACTTTTGTTTCCATTTTCAAGTTTGTGAGAAGTGTTATTTTTAACACATTTTTGCACTAACTGGAGCACATAGATACTAAGAAATGTTTATATTTACAGTAGATAAAGGGCACCTGAAAAACTGATTCAGCTGTGGCTCAGAGGCTTCCAGTCTTCCTCTGGCACAGCTCATCCACTGATGCTGATAGGAACCCTGCTCTTCGGCACCATAGTACTGGTGGAGGTGCATGTAATCGGACTGGGGTATTGGCAAGCCACCTATCACATGATGGCCAGGAGGCTGCCTTATCTTTTGAACTGGATATCTGTCTAACTCGGTTTAGTTGATTGGCACACATCTGCAGAAGTATGCTAAAGCTACCCCACCAAATGCTAGGGTGCTTCTGTGTAGATGTAGGAGAGCCTCCTTTGGGAAATGCAATGCAATGAATACATTGGGAGCAGCTTACCTGGATTTGCCTTATAACCTCGAGTGCAAGACATAGGGAGAAAGGGTCAAAGCCTCTCCCCGAACAGCTTAAGACCCCCACCCCATGTGCTTGCACAGAATCGGAAGATACAAAGGAGGGATGGCAGATGCTCAGACTCAATTTCTAACTAACCTGGAGGCACATGTGAGCAGGGCAGTTAGAATACACAATACAGATTATAGAGCAACCTCAGATAAGCTGCTCCCATTTTATCTATTGCATTGTATGTCCCGATGGGGGCTCTCAGAGATTAGAGTTAGGACTACACCTACATAGAGGCACCTTGGCGTTGAGCAGCTGCCACCCTCCTTAGTATCTTCTGCTTAGGAATTTGTGATGGCTGTGATGGGGACTTCAACTACCCAGGAAACGACTGGAGACATGGTTCTGCTTCCACTACAAGGGGGAGAGCATTCCTCAGCTTGCTACAAGATAACTATATGAATCAGTTTGTGGAGGTACCTACTAGGGGTGATGCTCTTTTAAATCTGGTAATATCAAATAATGATGACCTGATAGGGACAGTAACAGTCCGTGAAAATCTTGGTAACAGTGACCACAATATAGTTGTATTTAACACAAACTGTAAGAAAGATTTTCTGTCTGGGAGGGCAAAAACACTACATTTTAGGAAGGCCAACTTCCCCAGGCTCAGAGCAGCACTCCAGGGCATTGCCTGGGAGCATCTGTTTAAGAATAAGGACACAGATGCCAAATGGGAGTGCTTTAAATCAATTGTGAGTACCAACGTTGCAAAATGTATTCCTACGGGTAACAAACATAAGCGGCTAAAATTAAACCCCTCATGACTGACACCTGCGGTTAAAAGGGCAATAAAGAACAAAAAACGTCATTTCAACATTACGAGGCTGAACTCTGAGCTGTAAAACTTGAAAAGTATAAACTTGTAAATAAAATGTGTAAGAAAGAAATAAGGTTGGCAAAAGCACAAAATGAAAGAGATGTGGCCAAAGAAAGCAAAACAAACCCTAAACGTTTTTTTAAATATATTTGAAGAAAATTAAATCAGAACAGGTAGGTGCCCTAATTAATGATAATGGGGAAATAATCACTGGGGATGAAGATAAGGCGGAGCTGTTAAATGGATTCTTTAGCTCTGTGTACACAAGAGAAGAGCAAGGAGCCAACACAGGAGATGCCCACTGATAGCAATAGCCCAAGTATAATAATTAACAAATATAGGAATAACACAGAGCAATATACAATTTAAAGAAAGTCTTTTTGGCTATATCAAAATTGTAGATCCCACGGTGCATGCACTCGACATTGGTTGTGCTCTAAAATCCTCCACCATCCAAAAGGGATGCTTACCAGACACAGCAAGGTAAAAGACCTCAAAAGACTCTTCCTTGCTCAAAATCCCCTTTTTTTGGGGGGGGGGGGGGGGGTAAGGGCTCTTTAAATAATGAGCAGCATAAATCACTTTTCTCAGGGGGTGTGCCGGCATGGGAAGAATGGAGGAAACAGAAACGCAGACCTAGTGCAACTCTGTATGAAAAGCTCTGCCGTTTAATAATAAAAAAAAGTATTGCACTTACAAACCAAATTCAATCACCAACGTTTTGTTAAAAATCCAAAATACCACATTGCACGGAGGAATCGCTTCTCTCAGAGCCAGTTGTCAATAAAAGCCGATGGTAATCCACAATGATAAAAGCAAATGAACGTCCTCCTTACAATGATACCATATCCCGCCTGACGCGTTTCCTTGCAAACGCAACTTTAACAAAGGCTAGGGATATGCCAGTTTTGGATTTTGCAAAAGCATTTGACACTGTGTCCCATAGACGCTTATTGGGGAAATTGAGATCTTCAGGATTAGAAAATACAGTTTGTAACTGGATTGGAAACTGGCTGAATGATCGTGTGCAGCGAGTTGTGGTTAATGATACCTACTCTGATTGGTTACCGGTTGTAAGTGGTGTACCCCAGGGTTCAGTGCTGGGCCCACTATTATTCAACTTGTTTATAAACAACATGGAAGATGGAATTAAAAGCACTGTCTCTATTTTTGCAGATGACACAAAGATATGTAGCAAAGTGCAGTCTATGGAAGTGTTCACAAGCTTCAGGCTGACTTGGACACTTTGAGTGTCTGGGCATCCACTTGGCAAATGAAGCTCAATGTGGAAAAATGAAAAATCACTTGGGGTCTAACAACCTGAAGGCCACATATATCCTGAGGGAAGTAGAAATGGGAGAGTCACTTGTTGAGATGGATCTGAAGGTACTGGTGGATCACTGGCTAAATAACAGCATGCAATGCCAAGCAGCTGTTTCCAAGGCCACCAAGATACTATCATGCATTAAAAGAAGCCTGGAATCATGGGATAGAGATGAAATTTTGCCTCTTTACAAGGCACTGTGTGTGCCCTCACCTGGAATATACCGTCCAGTTCTGGGCACCCATTCATAGAAAGGACACTCTAACTATAGAAATGGCGCAGAGGAGAGCCACCAAACTAATAAGGGGAATGAAAGATCTTAGTTATGAGGAAAGATTACGAGAATTAAATCTGTTTAGTCTTGAGAGGAGACGGCTGAGGAGGGACATGATTAATTTGAATAAATATATACAATATAATATGAAATGCACACCTGAGTATAAAGGTTAGTTTGCAAAAAAGTGACAAATTTATTTATATACATGAATAATCATACGTTGGGATCTACAGGGAGCAATTTGAAAAAAGGGGGGATCAGTTACAGTTGAGCAATTAGCATCCTGGGAGCTGAGAATGGTTACTGACACCTATCGCAATGGTACTTTCTGGCTGACCAGGGTTTAGATTGAGTATGATTCAAACGATTTTTGTAATTAATTAGCTATAAGGCAAAGTATTTTGCGTTTCTGTATCTGAATATGAAGGTAAAAGGTTTCAACGGAACGTTTGAATTATAGATATACCTTTAAGAATATCAGAGGCACTTGGGACGGGCAGAGTTCCCAATCCAGGAAGTATTCTTGAAATGTCCGTGAGCAGTTCACAGCACAGCTGCAAGAGTCCGTATCCTGACGCTGACACGTGTTTCGGTTTATGTGCAAAAACCTTCCTCAGAGCGTTTGTGTTAGAAGAAATGTCTGTGATGGCGAGTTGAAGTGCAGTGCCTCAACTCCCTCCCATCCCCTTTCTGGTTAAAAAAAATCCCTTACCTGCTTGCCACTACAAACCTGATCCTAGAGCAGAAGTGGGCACCTGCAGCTTTGTGTTTGGCCAGCAAGGCTGATGAGTGACTGCTCGGTGGTAACTATTACTTTGCTGTACCTTGTTGGCCAGAGCCAAGCCTGTTGGGTAAGAGGTAAGACCAACAGAGGTTTCAGCTACAGCACTATACGTTAACCCCGTATTGCAAGTAAAAGAAACATTTTGGGCCTGAATAAAAGAATGGCTGAAAAAGGATCTACCCCCCCCCCCCCCCCCGAAAGGTCTGCATGGATATAAGCCAGCTACTTCCATTACCTATGATGAGCTTTAAATTCAGGAAACACTTCCTCATGGAGCTCTGTATGATGAGGGACCAGGAAATAGCTGCAGCCAGCAGTGCCTCACACTTCCTGTTAGAGGAGAAGCAGCTGCTGCATTTGCTAGTAATTATTTGTGTCTCTTATTGGATCGATCTCTGGTTGTAAAATGTAAGCATCCCTCTAGTCACAGGTTCACACTGAGTATTTGATAAAACCACACAAATATCAATAAATACAATGTGGTTGGGGTTTTGGCTAGGACGGCCACATAACCTTTACTCAATGTCTTTCTTTGCTTTTTGGTTATAATCAGCACATCTTCTGCATAAAGGGGGATTTTCACAAGAGAATCGGAAAGATGTCACTTCTGGGTCAGCTGACTGCTCGGCATTTTCAGTGTTTGAATCATCCAGAAAGTGAAAGTCATGAGCAGCCACGAGAACGGAATCACACACGTGTACAGCTGTAATATATATCTATAATAATCATAAGCCTTATTTATTTATATAGAGCCATCCTGGCATTGCCATCTTGGAATATGCCTGCGCCATCAGGGGTGCATCATCTCGGTTTCTCTCTACAGAAACAGGGTAAATCTGGACTTATCAGACCATGTGGCTTCTTTTATTGCTACTTTATGCTTCCTAGCCTATTGAGGCTGTTTTTCTTGTATAGCTTGACAAGTGGTTTTCCTAAGGCTACACAGCTATCTGGTGCCAATCCCTTTAGTTCACTTGGCACTAAATGTGTGGAAATACTCTTACCTTCACAAACATGTCCCTCAATTCCTACTTTGGTTTTTCTACGATTCAATTTCCCCAGACGTTTCAGTGATCTATGATCACGATCATTCAAGATTTTTTTTCTTCCTTCCTCAAAGATGATGTATTCCCTATTGGCATTTTATCTCCTGATGATTCATTTGGTAGTTACTACCCTTACAGTAATTGGCCCATGCATGAATTTTGCATCCTTTGTCCTATGGTGCCTCCTGGGACCAAAAAGTTCCTCTTCCAGATTTGTACTGCCCCCCTCCAAAGGGGCTAAACTAACACAATTAGTTTCTATGAACTCTTCCTTTTTTACGGTCTATCCCCCTGTTATTACATAGCAAAGCCAGGCTAGCTTTTTTAGCAGCTGCTTAAAGGTAAGTGCTGCAGCTCAGGCTATTGCTGAAAGGTATACCCATGTCCTTCTCTGGTAAGAAGAGAGAAGTGAGCCCTGTACACACAGATCACTGCTGCTGGGCATGTATAAGGATGAGTGAGCTCCCTCACCTCAGCAGTGGCCATAGCGGTGGTGTTCTGTGTGTACAGTGTGCATTTCTCCCTTCTTGGTGTACAGACTTGATGTACATTGCTAATGGCAACAGATCGCAGGTAGTGAAAACTGCTTCCATAAAGCACACATTTTCTAACATCGGAAAACAAAAAATATTAGATCAGCTCAGCAAATTGAGGACGTCCATTTGGCACAAAAAACACTTTCAAAAATTCTATCAAAAGTGGACTAACGCTTTAATCATCATTAAAGTAATATTCCCAGTAAGGTTCTTGTATATAACATGTCTCATGTCTTCTCCTGTCTCATAGCTTCTCCACAGACTGTGGGCCTCTTCCTTGTTTCCCTGGTGGTAGCAAGCTTCCTGGGTCCAGCAGACATCCTATGTTCTCATCTGAGGTTGCTGAGATCTGGCCCCAATTCTAAGTACAGTATACACTATTTACACTATGTAAAGTACATGCAAGCACCTTGATTGATTCCCCAGTTGTCGCTTAGATTATTTAGCCTGGCTTCTTTTGCATATTGTGTAGTCCGTTTCTTTGCTTGTTGTATGCATGAGCTAGGGGTTTGTATTTCTGTTAAATTTGTTATCCCAATTAAGTCTTGTTTCCATCCCAGAAAAAGAGGAGTCCCACAACTCCTCAATCTAACCTCATTAAGTAATGGCACCACTCAAAATATATGAATTACATTTTTTTGGATTCTTTATTATTCAAAAGACTCTATATATACATATACAGACACATTAAAAGCTCATTAAAATACATAAACACACAACCTGTAAAAAGGAAGTGGAGGGGACACAGGGGAAGGAACAAGCCAAGCCCCATAGATGCCAAGCCCCATATGGCATAAATGCTTTATGCCATAGATGTATCCAATTCAATAATGATCTTTTTACTGTTCCTAGCCAGACTGAATATATATATATATATATATATATATATATATATATATATTAGTGCTAATCTAATAAATTAATTAATATTATGACAATTAATTAAATTAATATTATAACAATTGCTGTGCAAAATGAATATAAGTGCTAAGTGCATAAAGTGCTAATGCTAATTAAGAGGACAGCCAGGCAGCGAAAATACAGATACACATATAAAGAAAAAGTCACTCACATATCAACAAACGGCCATCAGCATAGCCCCCCCACGTGCGCTGTCGGCACGTTGCGTGACGTCAGCGCGTCACTTCTCCAGGACACATAAGCACACCACCATTCCCATGTACCCCACTTATATACTAACTCCCCCCTCCCCGTTCCCCCGCCTCACGCTGAGCCGCACCGGGGAAAAAACTGAGCCGCGCTCGAAACCGGAAACGCGTCAGTCTGCCCGGCTCACGTGACGCGCGCCGGCCGGAAGCGCGTCAGCGAGCCGGGTGCGCTCCAAAGACCCGGAAGCATATGCGTTCCGGCGTGAATGGCGCAACCCAATAGAAGTGCAGAGTGTGTCTCTATCCTCGTATGGGCACACTCTGTAGGATATAGCTGGTGCACGATTGTGTCTCTATCCTCGTATGGGTACACTCTGTAGGATATAGGTGGTGCACAATTGTGTCTCTATCCTCGTATGGGCACACTCTGTAGGATATAGCTGGTGCACGATTGTGTCTCTATCCTCGTATGGGCACACTCTGTAGGATATAGCTGGTGCACAATTGTGTCTCTATCCCGTATGGGAACACTCTGTAGGATATAGCTGGTGCACAATTGTGTCTCTATCCCGTATGGGCACACTCTGTGGGATATAGCTGGTGCACAATTGTGTCTCTATCCTCGTATGGGCACACTCTGTGGGATATAGCTGGTGCACAATTGTGTCTCTATCCTCGTATGGGCACACTCTGTAGGATATAGCTGGTGCACAATTGTGTCTCTATCCCGTATGGGCACACTCTGTAGGATATAGCTGGTGCACAATTGTGTCTCTATCCTCGTATGGGCACACTCTGTAGGATATAGCTGGTGCACAATTGTGTCTCTATCCTCGTATGGGCACACTCTGTAGGATATAGCTGGTGCACAATTGTGTCTCTATCCTCGTATGGGCACACTCTGTAGGATATAGCTGGTGCACAATTGTGTCTCTATCCCGTATGGGCACACTCTGTAGGATATAGCTGGTGCACAATTGTGTCTCTATCCTCGTATGGGCACACTCTGTAGGATATAGCTGGTGCACAATTGTGTCTCTATCCCGTATGGGCACACTCTGTAGGATATAGCTGGTGCACAATTGTGTCTCTATCCTCGTATGGGCACACTCTGTAGGATATAGCTGGTGCACAATTGTGTCTCTATCCTCGTATGGGCACACTCTGTAGGATATAGCTGGTGCACAATTGTGTCTCTATCCCGTATGGGCACACTCTGTAGGATATAGCTGGTGCACAATTGTGTCTCTATCCTCGTATGGGCACACTCTGTAGGATATAGCTGGTGCACAATTGTGTCTCTATCCCGTATGGGCACACTCTGTAGGATATAGCTGGTGCACAATTGTGTCTCTATCCCGTATGGGCACACTCTGTAGGATATAGCTGGTGCACAATTGTGTCTCTATCCTCGTATGGGCACACTCTGTAGGATATAGCTGGTGCACAATTGTGTCTCTATCCTCGTATGGGCACACTCTGTAGGATATAGCTGGTGCACAATTGTGTCTCTATCCTCGTATGGGCACACTCTGTAGGATATAGCTGGTGCACAATTGTGTCTCTATCCTCGTATGGGCACACTCTGTAGGATATAGCTGGTGCACAATTGTGTCTCTATCCTCGTATGGGCACACTCTGTAGGATATAGCTGGTGCACAATTGTGTCTCTACCCTCGTATGGGCACACTCTGTAGGATATAGCTGGTGCACAATTGTGTCTCTATCCTCGTATGGGCACACTCTGTAGGATATAGCTGGTGCACAATTGTGTCTCTATCCTCGTATGGGCACACTCTGTAGGATATAGCTGGTGCACAATTGTGTCTCTATCCTCGTATGGGCACACTCTGTAGGATATAGCTGGTGCACAATTGTGTCTCTATCCCGTATGGGCACACTCTGTAGGATATAGCTGGTGCACAATTGTGTCTCTACCCTCGTATGGGCACACTCTGTAGGATATAGCTGGTGCACAATTGTGTCTCTATCCTCGTATGGGCACACTCTGTAGGATATAGCTGGTGCACAATTGTGTCTCTATCCTCGTATGGGCACACTCTGTAGGATATAGCTGGTGCACAATTGTGTCTCTATCCTCGTATGGGCACACTCTGTAGGATATAGCTGGTGCACAATTGTGTCTCTATCCCGTATGGGCACACTCTGTAGGATATAGCTGGTGCACAATTGTGTCTCTATCCTCGTATGGGCACACTCTGTAGGATATAGCTGGTGCACAATTGTGTCTCTATCCTCGTATGGGCACACTCTGTAGGATATAGCTGGTGCACAATTGTATCTCTATCCTCGTATGGGCACACTCTGTAGGATATAGCTGGTGCACAATTGTGTCTCTATCCCGTATGGGCACACTCTGTAGGATATAGCTGGTGCACAATTGTGTCTCTATCCCGTATGGGCACACTCTGTAGGATATAGCTGGTGCACAATTGTGTCTCTATCCTCGTATGGGCACACTCTGTAGGATATAGCTGGTGCACAATTGTGTCTCTATCCTCGTATGGGCACACTCTGTAGGATATAGCTGGTGCACAATTGTGTCTCTATCCTCGTATGGGCACACTCTGTAGGGTATAGGTGGTGCACAATTGTGTCTCTATCCTCGTATGGGCACACTCTGTAGGATATAGCTGGTGCACAATTGTGTCTCTATCCTCGTATGGGCACACTCTGTAGGATATAGCTGGTGCACAATTGTGTCTCTATCCCGTATGGGCACACTCTGTAGGATATAGCTGGTGCACAATTGTGTCTCTATCCTCGTATGGGCACACTCTGTAGGATATAGCTGGTGCACAATTGTGTCTCTATCCCGTATGGGCACACTCTGTAGGATATAGCTGGTGCACAATTGTGTCTCTATCCTCGTATGGGCACACTCTGTAGGATATAGCTGGTGCACAATTGTGTCTCTATCCTCGTATGGGCACACTCTGTAGGATATAGCTGGTGCACAATTGTGTCTCTATCCCGTATGGGCACACTCTGTAGGATATAGCTGGTGCACGATTGTGTCTCTATCCTCGTATGGGCACACTCTGTAGGATATAGCTGGTGCACAATTATGTCTCTATCCCGTATGGGCACACTCTGTAGGATATAGCTGGTGCACAATTGTGTCTCTATCCCGTATGGGCACACTCTGTAGGATATAGCTGGTGCACAATTGTGTCTCTATCCTCGTATGGGCACACTCTGTAGGATATAGCTGGTGCACAATTGTGTCTCTATCCTCGTATGGGCACACTCTGTAGGATATAGCTGGTGCACAATTGTGTCTCTATCCTCGTATGGGCACACTCTGTAGGATATAGCTGGTGCACAATTGTGTCTCTATCCTCGTATGGGCACACTCTGTAGGATATAGCTGGTGCACAATTGTGTCTCTATCCTCGTATGGGCACACTCTGTAGGATATAGCTGGTGCACAATTGTGTCTCTATCCTCGTATGGGCACACTCTGTAGGATATAGCTGGTGCACAATTGTGTCTCTATCCTCGTATGGGCACACTCTGTAGGATATAGCTGGTGCACAATTGTGTCTCTATCCTCGTATGGGCACACTCTGTAGGATATAGCTGGTGCACAATTGTGTCTCTATCCTCGTATGGGCACACTCTGTAGGATATAGCTGGTGCACAATTGTGTCTCTATCCCGTATGGGCACACTCTGTAGGATATAGCTGGTGCACAATTGTGTCTCTATCCTCGTATGGGCACACTCTGTAGGATATAGCTGGTGCACAATTGTGTCTCTATCCTCGTATGGGCACACTCTGTAGGATATAGCTGGTGCACAATTGTATCTCTATCCTCGTATGGGCACACTCTGTAGGATATAGCTGGTGCACAATTGTGTCTCTATCCCGTATGGGCACACTCTGTAGGATATAGCTGGTGCACAATTGTGTCTCTATCCCGTATGGGCACACTCTGTAGGATATAGCTGGTGCACAATTGTGTCTCTATCCCGTATGGGCACACTCTGTAGGATATAGCTGGTGCACAATTGTGTCTCTATCCTCGTATGGGCACACTCTGTAGGATATAGCTGGTGCACAATTGTGTCTCTATCCTCGTATGGGCACACTCTGTAGGATATAGCTGGTGCACAATTGTGTCTCTATCCTCGTATGGGCACACTCTGTAGGATATAGCTGGTGCACAATTGTGTCTCTATCCTCGTATGGGCACACTCTGTAGGATATAGCTGGTGCACAATTGTGTCTCTATCCCGTATGGGCACACTCTGTGGGATATAGCTGGTGCACAATTGTGTCTCTATCCTCGTATGGGCACACTCTGTAGGATATAGCTGGTGCACAATTGTGTCTCTATCCTCGTATGGGCACACTCTGTAGGATATAGCTGGTGCACAATTGTGTCTCTATCCTCGTATCGGCACACTCTGTAGGATATAGCTGGTGCACAATTGTGTCTCTATCCTCGTATGGGCACACTCTGTAGGATATAGCTGGTGCACAATTGTGTCTCTATCCCGTATGGGCACACTCTGTAGGATATAGCTGGTGCACAATTGTGTCTCTATCCTCGTATGGGCACACTCTGTAGGATATAGCTGGTGCACAATTGTGTCTCTATCCCGTATGGGCACACTCTGTAGGATATAGCTGGTGCACAATTGTGTCTCTATCCTCGTATGGGCACACTCTGTAGGATATAGCTGGTGCACAATTGTGTCTCTATCCTCGTATGGGCACACTCTGTAGGATATAGCTGGTGCACAATTGTGTCTCTATCCCGTATGGGCACACTCTGTAGGATATAGCTGGTGCACGATTGTGTCTCTATCCTCGTATGGGCACACTCTGTAGGATATAGCTGGTGCACAATTGTGTCTCTATCCCGTATGGGCACACTCTGTAGGATATAGCTGGTGCACAATTGTGTCTCTATCCTCGTATGGGCACACTCTGTAGGATATAGCTGGTGCACAATTGTGTCTCTATCCTCGTATGGGCACACTCTGTAGGATATAGCTGGTGCACAATTGTGTCTCTATCCTCGTATGGGCACACTCTGTAGGATATAGCTGGTGCACAATTGTGTCTCTATCCTCGTATGGGCACACTCTGTAGGATATAGCTGGTGCACAATTGTGTCTCTATCCTCGTATGGGCACACTCTGTAGGATATAGCTGGTGCACAATTGTCTCTCTATCCTCATATGGGCACACTCTGTAGGATATAGGTGGTGCACAATTGTGTCTCTATCCTCGTATGGGCACACTCTGTAGGATATAGCTGGTGCACAATTGTGTCTCTATCCCGTATGGGCACACTCTGTAGGATATAGCTGGTGCACAATTGTGTCTCTATCCTCGTATGGGCACACTCTGTAGGATATAGCTGGTGCACAATTGTGTCTCTATCCCGTATGGGCACACTCTGTAGGATATAGCTGGTGCACAATTGTGTCTCTATCCTCGTATGGGCACACTCTGTAGGATATAGCTGGTGCACAATTGTGTCTCTATCCTCGTATGGGCACACTCTGTAGGATATAGCTGGTGCACAATTGTGTCTCTATCCCTATCCCGTATGGGCACACTCTGTAGGATATAGCTGGTGCACGATTGTGTCTCTATCCCTATCCCGTATGGGCACACTCTGTAGGATATAGCTGGTGCACGATTGTGTCTCTATCCTCGTATGGGAACACTCTGTAGGATATAGCTGGTGCACAATTGTGTCTCTATCCCGTATGGGCACACTCTGTAGGATATAGCTGGTGCACAATTGTGTCTCTATCCCGTATGGGCACACTCTGTAGGATATAGCTGGTGCACAATTGTGTCTCTATCCTCGTATGGGTACACTCTGTAGGATATAGCTGGTGCACAATTGTGTCTCTATCCTCGTATGGGCACACTCTGTAGGATATAGCTGGTGCACAATTGTGTCTCTATCCTCGTATGGGCACACTCTGTAGGATATAGCTGGTGCACAATTGTGTCTCTATCCTCGTATGGGCACACTCTGTAGGATATAGCTGGTGCACAATTGTGTCTCTATCCTCGTATGGGTACACTCTGTAGGATATAGCTGGTGCACAATTGTGTCTCTATCCTCGTATGGGTACACTCTGTAGGATATAGCTGGTGCACAATTGTGTCTCTATCCTCGTATGGGCACACTCTGTAGGATATAGCTGGTGCACAATTGTGTCTCTATCCCGTATGGGTACACTCTGTAGGATATAGCTGGTGCACAATTGTGTCTCTATCCTTGTATGGGCACACTCTGTAGGATATAGCTGGTGCACAATTGTGTCTCTATCCTCGTATGGGCACACTCTGTAGGATATAGCTGGTGCACAATTGTGTCTCTATCCTCGTATGGGCACACTCTGTAGGATATAGCTGGTGCACAATTGTGTCTCTATCCTCGTATGGGCACACTCTGTAGGATATAGCTGGTGCACAATTGTGTCTCTATCCTCGTATGGGCACACTCTGTAGGATATAGCTGGTGCACAATTGTGTCTCTATCCTCGTATGGGCACACTCTGTAGGATATAGCTGGTGCACAATTGTGTCTCTATCCTCGTATGGGCACACTCTGTAGGATATAGCTGGTGCACAATTGTGTCTCTATCCTCGTATGGGCACACTCTGTAGGATATAGCTGGTGCACGATTGTGTCTCTATCCTCGTATGGGCACACTCTGTAGGATATAGCTGGTGCACAATTGTGTCTCTACCCTCATATGGGCACACTCTGTAGGATATAGCTGGTGCACAATTGTGTCTCTATCCCGTATGGGCACACTCTGTAGGATAAAGCTGGTGCACAATTGTGTCTCTATCCTCGTATGGGCACACTCTGTAGGATATAGCTGGTGCACAATTGTGTCTCTATCCTCGTATGGGCACACTCTGTAGGATATAGCTGGTGCACAATTGTGTCTCTATCCTCGTATGGGCACACTCTGTAGGATATAGCTGGTGCACAATTGTGTCTCTATCCTCGTATGGGCACACTCTGTAGGATATAGCTGGTGCGGTTTTGATCGTACGCACGTCTTGTTTCCATACATCCATTTTCATTTCATTAATCTGTATGAATTTTACCTAAACAGTGAGCCCAGTCTGTGAAGCTCGCTGTTATATATGCTCTTTGATGTCATTTCCCTGAACATTTTCCTACCCGCATACATATATTCTCCCCAATGCCTGGCATTTTCAGCATTTGGAACAGCTGACATGGCAGAGTATAAAATACTAAATAAACCACATCAACCCCCATCCATGATGACACTGACTCAGTTATGAGAGCATCATATATCCATGCTGGTCAGTTGTTATTATTTCATTCTAAGCACTTTCCACAACAGTATCACCAATCCTATGGTGTGGCTTTTGTTTAAAGCGGACCAACAATCAAAAATGACCTAAATTAGGCCAACACAACAAACAGTGCTCGTATGCATCCCTTCCCAGAACAATTTAGATTGCTGCACATAACAATTAATTTACCCTTGTCTAACACTTGCTGTGGTAAATTTTAAAAACAAGATGGCTGCTCATGCATTTGCAGGCTACCTGCAAACAGGAAGTGCTGCTGGGCTTCCTGTTATTATGCTTTGTCAGTTATGTCAGTTGGGAGAGGATGCCCTAAAATGGCACTACCTTCCTTTTCCAACTGTAGGTCCATGCGGTCATTTTTAATGTATGTATCAATGTATTAAAGAAAACAGAATCAGTTTACTCACCTACAGAATAAATACAGTATAAATGCATATAAGTGTTGATTCATGGCCGTAATATTTTTACTCATGTTTTTATTTTAGAGTAAACACTTTTTCTTTGGATTTTCCCCTGAGTGCAATTCATCACCATATTTAGCTGTACAATTTTTAAAACAAATTGCTCAGCTAGTTTCACTCTCAAAAAAACGTGAGTAAAAATATTCCTCACAATCATGAATCACCATTAAAGTGTGGTGTAGTGTGAAGAGCCAGCTGATCGGAGCTGCTGCCCAAGCTTCCAAATCTAACAGTATGTAGTAAAAAGTATTTTCAGCATTTCGGTAGTCCAAATGTAGCATTTATTCTTCCATCTTTAAAAGTTCAAATAACAATCCAGTGAAGACCAGGCATCATATATCACCCCAGTGATGCGTTTGGGTGAACGCAACCTGTATCAAGCCAAGGCAGATGGAAGAGTAAAAAGTAGGTTTTAACTACCTTTTCTGGGGGAACTCTGGGAATGCTGTTTGCTACGTACATATCAATGTATCAGTAGTACAGCAATTTGAATGAATAATATACAGTATATAGAATGATTGAAATGAATATGGAATATTGTGTATTTAAAATGCATTACACAAGAATTTTCTACATAATGGGTGTGGGGTTGCTTGCTGGAGCTCCTTGGTGCATAGACCACACAAACCCTCAAAATCCTGACCTGAACCTTGATTCCATGCAGTTGGCCATTGGTGGGCACGTGGGCTGGCCTAGATCGGCAGCCAGGAAAGAGAAAGCGACCGGCCCACGTGACTGCCGTCAGCCAATCGCAGGGCCGAATTTTGCTGGATCAAAGTGTAGATAAGTATTGTGGGGTGTTGCGTGGGTCTGTGTGTGTATGTGTGTGTGTATGTGTGTGTATGTGTGTGTTAGCAACCTGGATGCCTCCCTCACCGCGGGGCATCCGAGATCGGGATGTCCCGCGGGGAGAAACCCCCCCAAAAGCCCCAAAAAACCTTACCTTATCGGTGACGGATCAGCCGCCGCCGCCTCCCGTGCGCCCCTCTAAGTAGTGCGCGCGCCCGCGCCGGCCGTTTGTGAATGGCAGCGCGGGAGGCGGCGGCTTATCCGTCGCTGGTCCGTTGTCGAAAAGGTACGTTTTTCGGGGCTTTCTGGGGAGTTTCACACAGCGGGGCACCCATGATCGGGGTGCCCCGCTGAAGTGGACCAACACCCAGGATAGTGAAAATCCTGGGTGTTGGTCCACTTTAAGAAGGGATAGCGTCAGGTAGTGCCTTGTTAATGAGAGGTAGCGACAGGTAGCGACAGCTGAACGCCGGACACGGCACACAATTACACATTTATCAAGCAGAATCTGTTGAGCGACTGGGATAGCGCCATGTAGCATCCGATTCATCATTTTCACAGCCTCAGCGAACAGCGCCGGCGTTCAGCCTTGCACAGCGCCAGGTATGACCTCTTGCTACCTGTCGCTCTCCCATACATTTCAATGGACGATCCTTTTCTTCTCTTTAAACTGGGTTTTGTTTTGTTTTTGTTTTTTAAATCTCAAATAATGTTATGACCTCTTCTGGCATTGAAAATGCAGTTTTAAAAAAAAAAATATCATGTTTTATATATTTCTGCAGAAATGAAATTACAGGTCTGGCATTAAAGTGTTCATGTTACAATGTTATTATGTTATTACAATGCAATTCCATATGTTTTCGCTTTGTTACTGGTGGATACATGTGAAAAAACAGACTTTAAACAAACAGCCTCCTGCGTTCTGGGCTTCAAAGAAGAATTTTTCAGCGCCGGAGTTGTGTGAGGCTGTTTTTTTAATGAATATGGTGTGAGTCGGTCGCTATGAGCAGTCGCTAACGTGCGCTCCCATACAGCCCTGTACTGGTCAAATAGCGACTCCTCACAATGTATTCATCGTTACTGCACAGCGACTGAGTTGCTATGAACTAGCGACCCACGGCCGAGCACAGTGACTACTAGCGGGCGCTCTGAAAATGCCTGCTACAGACGCTCATCTGTCGCTACCTGGCGTTAGGGATGAATCAGCCTGTAGGTCTAGAAATATAAAGCAGGCTGAATAAAAGATGTCCCTCACATTCAGAATGGAGAGAGCAGAAAACAGGTTAATTTAACCCTTTGTTTGCAATGTTCCTTAAAATTTCCTGTCCAGGCAATAACATAAATAGCTACACTCACATATTGTCCGCAACAGCTCCCCGGCATCTTCATACTGACCATTGAGGGAGAATGAGCCATTTGCTGCGCAAACATGGTATCAATCACTATGGGGGTTATTTAAGAAGTGATAGCAGCAGCGTCTGGTGAACGGCGGGCGCTGTATGCAAAACCACATTTATGAAAGTGAATCTGGTGAGCAACTCTAACAGCGCCATGTAGCGTCCAATGTATTATTACAGGTGGCTTCCAGAACGCCAGGTATTACCTTTCGCTCAGTGTCGCTCTCGCATACATTTCAATGGCCATTCATTTGCTTGTGTTTAAACAGCGTGTTTGACAATTTTTTGTTTTTTTGCTCCAATCATTGTGTGACCTCTCCTGGCTGCAAACTAACATTTTTATACATTTTTTGGACTTTTTATATTTTTATGCAGAATTGTCATTACAGGTCTGGCACTAAAGTGTTAATGTCACAATGTTACAACAATGTCATTCCATGTGTTTTCGCTTTGTTACTGGTGTATATGTGTTCAAAAACAGACTTAAATCACACAGTGCCTGTCGCTCTATGCTATAACGACCAGATCTAGAGCGCCGCCGCCGCGTGTGTGTCCTTTTTTGCAGTGGTAGTGTAGAGGTAGAAGTATGGTGTGAAGCGCCGAGAGTCAGTCGCACTGAGCTGGCGCTACCTTTCAATACCTGCAGCGCTGTACTGGTATTAGAGCGCACAACATACATCTCATTCATCAATGCCGGCCAGGTTACTAAAGCGACTGGGATGCTCTGTTACAGCACCCGATACCTGCTTACAGTGTCTACTAGCCGTCGTTCTAAGTGCTGCTATACAGACGCTCATCTGCCGATACCTGCCACTGGTAGTGAATCAGCCTCTATGGCTTTACTGGGATGTAAAGCCATAAGGGCTGATTCAACACCTTGAGAATTTGAATTTTCACACTGTTTTTTGCGTGAGTATGCATTTTCGCATGCTCTTTTTCAGTTTTGCCATTTGGGAACCAGTTTTTCTTGTGCAAATTTGTTGTGCAAAGATTAATGCTTTCCCTTCTAAGCAGATCTATTAGCTTATGTGAGCATCCATGGGCTTCTCTGTATGTATCTGTGCAGATACACTAACTAAGGTGGCAATCTACCAGTATTAGATCGCTGTTATCTCACCACATGAGTTAAGCCACACACACTATATTAAATTGATAACTAGATTTTATTATAATGTTAAGTCATAGACACATAACATACAGTGACAACATGACATATGATTAAAAATATATTTACAAAAACCAATGAACGGGCACTATCCAAAATTTAATATTAGAATAAATAAATTCTGCTCCAAAATATGCCAGGTATATGAGAGTCAACTGTCTGAAAGTAAACAGTGCATGTGAACATATACCTTTAGTGTATATGTGTATAAAGAGCGTGACCACACAGATTGTGGATAAAAAAGGCGTAAGATACTAAAAAGGAGAGCTACAGATATTCAATGAATGAGCAGAACCCCAGTCAGATATTGGGGCGCAAAGTGCACAGTGCAGAAAGTGACACAGCAGTGTCTTAACAGTGAGACCGATATACCATGGCATATACAAAGTAAAAGTAACCTCACATAAAAGTAAAGGTAAATAAATGAGATACTGTCACCAGTTGGTAGGTCCAGGTCCCCTATAGACGCCCGTTCACCAACACCGACGCGTTGCGTGAGCGATCTCAAATAATGAGGAAGTGATCGCTCACAATTTAATATAGTGTGTGTGGCTTAACTCATGTGGTGAGATAACAGCGATCTAATACTGGTAGATTGCCACCTTAGTTAGTGTATTTGTGGGCCCGGTGTATGGGCCTTTCTCACCAAGCCAGCACCTCGAGTACTTTCAGCTGTGCGGGCTTTATTTAGGATTCTATCTGTGCAGATAGATACACGTTTGTCACATCCATAGGTATCCCTGCATGTACAGTATATATTCACACAGATCTGTCATTTTTATAAGAATAGATATGTCCACCTGGTGCTGAATCGGCCTTATACCATCCATAGGCATCACTGCTTGGACATGCTTGCACAGCTCAAAAGCCCTCGCACGCTTCCCAAGCCTTTTTGTATGAGAAACCTGTGGATATTTGCATGCAATGAATTTCTTACGCATGGAACAGATTCATCTGCACTGCTGAATAGCACATACATTCCAATTGAAGCCACATGTGAAAATGTATCCGCACCATAAGAATATGCATTGACCCTATAGTGTTGAATCGGCCCGACAGTGATTGACACCACCATTGACACCAATGGAGTAACACTCCTACTCCATTTATTGCAAAGGAGGGGGCGTTCTGAGGCCAGGCGTGATAAGACCAGTTTGGAATGCCCCCTCCATTGCAATTCTTGGAGTAAGCTTTTGGGGTCGTAAACAAGGATCCAAAGACACCAGAATTGCCAGTTCCATGCCATTGGTATGTATAAAGTATAAAGATGCCGACACTGCATGGAGGAGCTGTAAGTGAGTATAGACCTTTTGTGTTTCTGCCTGGACAATACCTTTAACTTCCCACAAGTTTCAGCCATTGTAATTAAGGGCCTTGGGACAAAATGAAGATATGGGGAGGCCGATTCATTAACAGCGGCAGGTAGCGACAGTTGAGTGACTGTATCGGCATTTTCAGAGCGCCCGCTAGTAGTCGCTGTGCTTGGCCGTTGTTCGGTAGTTGATAGCGACTCAGTCGGTTTGCCGTAATGTTGAATATTGGGTGAGGAGGTTCCGCGCTGTATGGGAGCGCATGATAGCGACTTGCCATAGCGACCGGCTCCCACCATATTCATTAACAAATCACGCTCAAAAAATTCTCGCTCTGTAAAATGCATGTTTAAACCCCAGAGCGCTGGCGGCGATGGGTTAAAAGTATTTTTTTAACCCCCAAACAACCATATTTTTGGAAACCAAAAAGAACAAGTTTTTTTAAATAATTTTGTAATATGAATACATTAATATCAGACCTGTAATATCAATTCTGTACAATTTTTTTTTTTTTTTACCTTAAAAAAATTATCTAAAATGGCAGAAGTGGTCACAGAATTTTTCACATTTAAAAAAAAAAAAAAAAAAAAAAAAACATAATTAATTATGAATATTTAAAGATTGTTCCATTGAAATGCATTGGAGAGCGCCAGGTAGCGAGAGGTCATACCTGTCGCTGTTCAAGGTCGGACGCTGGCGCTGTGGGCTGAGGCTGGAATAATGATGAATGAGTGGCTATCTGGCGCTATCTCAGTCGCTAAGCAGGATTGGCTTGATAAATGTGTGATTGTGGTGGGGAGCCGGCGTTCTCGTGGCGGGGCCCGTCATTACCGGCCGCTCACCAGTCGCTACCTGTCGCTATCCCTTCATAAATAAGGGCCTGAGTATAAAGGACAGAGGAGAGAGGAGAACTCATTTATCACCAATAGAACACACCACTGCTGCTGCTTATCCCTGGTTGTTACATAAGACCTAAGGCCTAAGATTGAGAGAACATACAATATGTTTATGATTAATGTTCCTAAACCTGTGAAAGTTAGATTCATTATACAAAATCGGAAGATTTTTTTCTGCTGGAGCTGGAATCTGTACATTATTTCCGACTCCAGCCAAACTATCCCCAACTCTGACTCCACAGCCCTGCCTGTCGCAATGCGGCCCCACACTCATTATGCAGAAAATGGGTGCAGGACCACTTTAAGTTTATGACAAATAAAAAACAATTGGAAATGATGTACTTTTTAAGAGAAACAAGATGTAATCTGTATGTCAGAAAAATAAAATGACATCTGAGCTGTGGAAGTCACGGTGTCATGGGAAAGTTCATGCTGACAGTGGTTTCAGTCTCACTTCTATATTTGTGATTTTTCTCAGAAAGAGGATGAATTGCTCTAGAGATGAGCGAACTTTTGAAAAATTCGATTCGACTGATTCGCCAAATTTTCCGACAAAAATTGCTTCGACCCGAATAAATTCGCGACGAATCGCTATTAAAAACGGCTATTTCTGAGCCTCCTAGAGCCTCAATAGGGTTGTAAACCATTCTGCCTTGCTGTAACACGCACAGGATGCGTGCTGGGTTAGTTAAATATTACTTTGAATAAATATCACATGCAGATCAGAGGCATCGCTAATAGAATCGCAGAGCGGCACAATTGAATTCAAGAGAGTTGAAGTGGCATCACTATGAGGGGCAGGAGCCCAAACATTGCTTTAAAGAGACACTGGAGTTGGCAGCAGCAGGAGCCCAAAAATTGGATGAATCACACCCTGGAGTTGGCAGCAGCAGCAGGAGCCCAAACATTACTTTAAAGAGACCCTGGGGTTGGCTTCAGGAGCCCAAAAATTGGATGAATCACACCCTGGAGTTGGCAGGAGTTGACAGCAGCAGCAGCAGGAGCCCAAATATTACTTTAAAGAGACCCTGGGGTTGGCTTCAGGAGCCCAAAAATTGGATGAATCACACCCTGGAGTTGGCAGCAGCAGCAGCAGGAGCCCAAACATTACTTCAAAGAGACCCTGGGGTTGGCTTCAGGAGCCCAAAAATTGGATGAATCACACCCTGGAGTTGGCAGCAGCAGCAGCAGCAGGAGCCCAAATATTACTTTAAAGAGACACTGGGGTTGGCTTCAGGAGCCCAAAAATTGGATGAATCACACCCTGGAGTTGGCAGAAGTTGGCAGCAGCAGCAGCAGCAGGAGCCCAAACATTACTTTAAAGAGACCCTGGGGTTGGCTTCAGGAGCCCAAAAATTGGATGAATCACACCCTGGAGTAGGCAGGAGTTGACAGCAGCAGCAGCAGGAGCCCAAATATTACTTTAAAGATACCCTGGGGTTGGCTTCAGGAGCCCAAAAATTGGATGAATCACACCCTGGAGTTGGCAGCAGCAGCAGCAGGATCCCAAAAATTACTTTAAAGAGACACTGGGGTTGGCTTCAGGAGCCCAAAAATTGGATGATTCACACCCTGGAGTTGGCAGCAGCAGGAGCCCAAATATACACTGGAGTTGGCTTCAGGAGCCCAAAAATTGGATGAATCACACCCTGGAGTTGGCAGCAGCAGGAGCCCAAACATTACTTTAAAGAGACACTGGGGTTGGCTTCAGGAGCCCAAAAATTGGATGAATCACACCCTGGAGTTGGCAGCAGCAGGAGCCCAAATATTACTTTAAAGAGACCCTGGGGTTGGCTTCAGGAGCCCAAAAATTGGATGAATCACACCCTGGAGTTGGCAGCAGCAGCAGCAGGAGCCCAAATATTACTTTAAAGAGACACTGGGGTTGGCTTCAGGAGCCCAAAAATTGGATGATTCACACCCTGGAGTTGGCAGCAGCAGCAGCAGGAGCCCAAATATACACTGGAGTTGGCTTCAGGAGCCCAAAAATTGGATGAATCACACCCTGGAGTTGGCAGCAGCAGCAGCAGGAGCCCAAATATTACTTTAAAGAGACCCTGGGGTTGGCTTCAGGAGCCCAAAAATTGGATGAATCACACCCTGGAGTTGGCAGCAGCAGCAGCAGCAGGAGCCCAAACATTACTTCAAAGAGACCCTGGGGTTGGCTTCAGGAGCCCAAAAATTGGATGAATCACACCCTGGAGTTGGCAGCAGCAGCAGCAGCAGGAGCCCAAATATTACTTTAAAGAGACCCTGGGGTTGGCTTCAGGAGCCCAAAAATTGGATGAATCACACCCTGGAGTTGGCAGCAGCAGCAGCAGGAGCCCAAATATACACTGGAGTTGGCTTCAGGAGCCCAAGAATTGGATGAATCACACCCTGGAGTTGGCAGCAGCAGGAGCCCAAACATTACTTTAAAGAGACACTGGGGTTGGCTTCAGGAGCCCAAAAATTGGATGAATCACACCCTGGAGTTGCCAGCAGCAGGAGCCCAAATATTACTTTAAAGAGACACTGGGGTTGGCTTCAGGAGCCCAAAAATTGGATAAATCACACCCTGGAGTTGGCAGAAGTTGGCAGTAGCAGCAGCAGGAGCCCAAATATTACTTTAAAGAGACCCTGGGGTTGGCTTCAGGAGCCCAAAAATTGGATGAATCACACCCTGGAGTTGGCAGGAGTTGACAGCAGCAGCAGCAGGAGCCCAAATATTACTTTAAAGAGACCCTGGGGTTGGCTTCAGGAGCCCAAAAATTGGATGAATCACACCCTGGAGTTGGCAGAAGTTGGCAGTAGCAGCAGGAGCCCAAATATTACTTTAAAGAGACCCTGGGGTTGGCTTCAGGAGCCCAAAAATTGGATGAATCACACCCTGGAGTTGGCAGCAGCAGCAGCAGGAGCCCAAATATTACTTTAAAGAGACACTGGGGTTGGCTTCAGGAGCCCAAAAATTGGATGATTCACACCCTGGAGTTGGCAGCAGCAGCAGCAGGAGCCCAAATATACACTGGAGTTGGCTTCAGGAGCCCAAAAATTGGATGAATCACACCCTGGAGTTGGCAGCAGCAGCAGCAGGAGCCCAAATATTACTTTAAAGAGACCCTGGGGTTGGCTTCAGGAGCCCAAAAATTGGATGAATCACACCCTGGAGTTGGCAGCAGCAGCAGCAGGAGCCCAAACATTACTTCAAAGAGACCCTGGGGTTGGCTTCAGGAGCCCAAAAATTGGATGAATCACACCCTGGAGTTGGCAGCAGCAGCAGCAGCAGGAGCCCAAATATTACTTTAAAGAGACCCTGGGGTTGGCTTCAGGAGCCCAAAAATTGGATGAATCACACCCTGGAGTTGGCAGCAGCAGCAGCAGGAGCCCAAATATACACTGGAGTTGGCTTCAGGAGCCCAAGAATTGGATGAATCACACCCTGGAGTTGGCAGCAGCAGGAGCCCAAACATTACTTTAAAGAGACACTGGGGTTGGCTTCAGGAGCCCAAAAATTGGATGAATCACACCCTGGAGTTGCCAGCAGCAGGAGCCCAAATATTACTTTAAAGAGACACTGGGGTTGGCTTCAAGAGCCCAAAAATTGGATGAATCACACCCTGGAGTTGGCAGAAGTTGGCAGTAGCAGCAGCAGGAGCCCAAATATTACTTTAAAGAGACACTGGGGTTGGCTTCAGGAGCCCCAAAATTGGATGAATCACACCCTGGAGTTGGCAGAAGTTGGCAGCAGCAGCAGCAGGAGCCCAAATATTACTTTAAAGAGACCCTGGGGTTGGCTTCAGGAGCCCAAAAATTGGATGAATCACACCCTGGAGTTGGCAGCAGCAGCAGGAGCCCAAATATTACCTTAAAGAGACCCTGGGGTTGGCTTCAGGAGCCCAAAAATTGGATGAATCACACCCTGGAGTTGGCAGGAGTTGGCAGCAGCAGCAACAGGAGCCCAAACATTACTTTAAAGAGACACTGGGGTTGGCTTCAGGAGCCCAAAAATTGGATGAATCACACCCTGGAGTTGGCAGCAGCAGCAGGAGCCCAAATATTACTTTAAAGAGACACTGGGGTTGGCTTCAGGAGCCCAAAAATTGGATGATTCACACCCTGGAGTTGGCAGCAGCAGCAGCAGGAGCCCAAATATACACTGGAGTTGGCTTCAGGAGCCCAAAAATTGGATGAATCACACCCTGGAGTTGGCAGCAGCAGGAGCCCAAATATTACTTTAAAGAGACCCTGGGGTTGGCTTCAGGAGCCCAAAAATTGGATGAATCACACCCTGGAGTTGGAAGCAGCAGCAGCAGGAGCCCAAATATACACTGGAGTTGGCTTCAGGAGCCCAAAAATTGGATGAATCACACCCTGGAGTTGGCAGAAGTTGGCAGCAGCAGCAGCAGGAGCCCAAAAAATGGCCTCAAGACATAAATATGTTTTGCACCATTTGGAAAGTGTAAAACGTGGCACCATGCTGAATCTAGTCGCATGCATCAGGCATTGGTGGGTGGAAATCCTGGCTGATCCATCCCTGATTCATTTTGACAAAGGTGAGTCTCTCCACATTTTTAGTTGACAGACGAGTTCTCCTCGCCGTAACTATGGCCCCCGCCGCACTAAACACCCGCTCAGATGGCACGCTACTTGCCGGGCAGGACAGCTTTTCCAGGGCAAACTCTGCTAGTTGCGGCCACAAATCAAGTTTGGCTGCCCAGAAGTCCAGCGGATCCTCAAGGTGTGTTGGCATGGTCATGTCAAAGTATGACATGACCTGCTGGTTGAGGTCCTGCTCCAGGTCTTCCTGCTGCTGATGAGTAGCCTCACTATGCGGGTGTAGAAAGCTACTCATTAGCGACTGAAGACTGAGGCTGCTGCTGCTGATGGAGCTGCTGCTGCTGCTCCTGCCAACCCCCCCAGCGGCCATGGCAGTGGAAGGTGAGCGCAGAGGTCCCCTCAGACCTGCGAGAGTATGGACCATGGCGCAGATAGGCATCGGCCAACTGCCTACGTAGAATGTCTTTGTAGTAGTTAAGTTTGTCCTCCCTCTCGGTGGGTTTAAAAAATGCCACCATTTTGTGCCGGAAGCGAGGGTCCAATAAGGTGGACAGCCAGAAGTCATCCCGCCGACAGATGGAAACAATTCTGGGGTCACTACGCAAGCACGTGAGCATGCTTCGTGCCATTTGCGCAAGTGACTCGGATGGACTACCTGTCTCCATCTCCACTGCATACTGCCACGGTGTGCCTGGGTCCTCTGTCTCGCCTTCCTCAAAAACCTCTAGCTCCTCTGGCTGCTCCTGCTCCTCCTCTCCTGTCCGCTGACTAGATAAACCAGCCATTTCGCCAAGCCTAAACTGTGTTTCGCTGGGCAACTCCTCCTCCTCCTCTTCCTCCTCCTCCTCCAGTTCAGCTCCAACGGGGTTCATGTGGCCGTAAGATTTAAACGCCATGTCTCCAGTGCCCTGACCAGCCATGGTTTCCAACATGTGCTGTAGTACATGAAGCAGTGGAATCACGTCGTTCATCCCGTAATCCTGCTGACTGTCAAATAAAGTGGCTTCCTCAAAGGGCCTGAGCAAACGGCAGGCGTCACGTATGAGCTGCCACTGGTTGACATTGAAGTTACACAGGGGAGTCCCCCTATCTGCTTGGATCATCAGGAAATCCGTGATGGCTTTTCTCTGTTCATATAATCGGTCCAACATGTGAAGGGTGGAATTCCAACGGGTGGAAACATCGCAAATCAGACTATGTTGGGGGATACCATTCTGACGCTGTAGCTCAAGAAGGGTGTGTTTGGTGGTGTAGGAGTGGCTGAAGTGCATGCAAAGTTTCCTTGAAGTTGTTAGGATGTCTGGCAGATGGGGGGAACACTTCAGAAACCGCTTGACAACCAGATTGAAGACGTGAGCCATGCAGGGGGCATGGGTCAGGCTTCCTTGGCGCAGCGCAGACAAAATGTTCTTCCCATTGTCGGCAACCATGATTCCCATTTTAAGTTTTCTCGGAGTAAGCCATGTTTGGATTTCCTGATGAATACATTTAAGCAGTTCCTCCCCTGTGTGACTCCGTTCGCCAAGACAAACCATGTGAAGCACTGCATGACACCTCCGTGCCCTGCACACATGGTAGACTGGAGGGGCACTGAGCCTACAGTGGAGGGTGAGGAGATGGCGGAGGATGAGGAGGCCGAGTCGCACGGTGTCACAGGCCCAACGGGCAGGGAGCGCGGAGGCCGAAGCGGCGTGACCTGTCCAAGTTGCTGCTGCTGCTGCAAAGGGACCACATTCACCCAGTGGGCCGTAAACGACATGTACTGTCCCTGACCGTAGTTACAGCTCCAGATGTCGGCGCTGCCATGTACTTTGCTACACACCGACAGGCTCAAGGACTGGCCCACCTTCTGTTCAACAAAAGTGTGCAGCGCTGGTACTGCCTTCTTGGCAAAGAAATGACGGCTTGGGACTCTCCACCTCGGCTCGGCACAAGCCATCAGTTCTCTGAAAGGTGCAGATTCCACCACCTTAAAAGGGAGCGACTGCAGCACCAGCAACTTGGACAGGAGCACATTCAGCTTCTGCGCCGTAGGATGAGTGGGCGCATACTGCTGTCTCTTGGACATGGCTTCGCTGATGGATTGCTGGCGGGATGCATGACTTGGAGGAGGAGGAGCAGGAGCGACAGAGGATGGGTATGACGCACAGCTGCCTTCGGCTGAGGTGCTGGAGCCTTGGCTGGCAGAAATTGGGAGCTCACTTGGTGAGGAAGCAGACTGGACCACCCCTTGGGAGCCTCGGTTCTCCCAGGTCGCTTTATGGTGACGCATCATATGTTGACGCAGGGCCGTGGTGCCAACATTTGGACCCTGGCCACGCTTCACCTTTTGCCTACATATCTTGCATGTGGCCATGTTACCCTCCTGAGGATGCTTCAGGAAAAACCGCCACACTGCCGAGTAGCTACTTTTCCCACCCCCTGGCCTCACTGATTCACTGCTGCTGTTGCCAACTCCAGGAACCCCTGCTCCAGTACCTCCCGATAAGGTAGACTGCCGCACAGCAGGTGCTCTACCCCGGCCCCGGCCCCGGCCGGCTCCAGCCTTTGGAATTGTGCCCCCATGCTGACTGCTACCACCTTGCTGCCTCAGCTGCTGACTCTGGGGCAACCTGCGCCCCTCTTCTCCTGATGATGACGATGAAGCCCCTTCATCACCTGGCTCCCAAGTGCGATCGGCTTCATCGTCATCATCGTCATCACCGAGTTGTGGCTGTACGTCACTGATGTTCGTGGATTCGTCAACAGTGTCTGGCGCAGGAGCTGGAACGCTCGCAGCACCCACGACACTGTCCACATCACTATTTGTCTGCCTAGCTAAAGAAGCCACCTCCATTTCTTGGCTGGGCAGTAGCTGCTGACTGTCCTCCTGTATCTGATCGTCCTCCTCACTAAAGAGTGGAGCTGAACCCAAAGCATAGGATACGTCGCTGGGGGAGGGAACGGCGTAGGACAGAGGCAATGGGAGGACAGGGACTGCTCTCGGGGCATGCCAACTCAGGGTTGTGTCAGAGGAACCTACCGACCCTAGACTGGGGGTCTCAGACGTAAGTTGTGATGATGTTGTTGATGAGCGCGTCAACCAATCTACCACGGCAGATGCGTTACTGGTGGAGACCCGACCGCTAGCAGATACTGGCAGATTAGGTCTCTCAGCGTGACTCCTGCTGCTACTGGCCCCCAGTCTGATGCGAGCTCTGCCTGCGGAATCTTGGCCTCTGCCACTCCTCTTTTCACTTCCAGGCACTTGTCTGCCCGACATAGTCTAACTGGCGTGGTAGTAGGTGATATTTTAAGATCCCCCGGGCAGCGGTGGGTCTATATGAAACAGAATATAATGCACACCAAAAGTGAGCAGTAACACTCAGCCTCCAACAGGCCTGCTTAGTGTAAATAAGAGAGCTGCTTAGTGTAAATAAAGAGGGGTATGCTATGTTACAGAATGGGATGCCCCAACAGAAGTGCACCTGGCAGGCAGCAGTAAGTCTATGCACAGCAAAAGTGTCTTTATCAAGCCTAATTTCAATTATAATAAGTGCAAATGGTTATATGGTCTTAAACAGAGGCTGCTGTAGTCACAGAATGGGATGCCCCAAAAAAGATCCAGTAGTGCTATGCCCAGCAAAAGTGTCTTTATCAGGGCTAATTTCAATTATAATAAGTGCAAATGGTTATATGGTCTTAAACAGAGGCTGCTGTAGTCACAGAATGGGATGCCCCAAAAAAGATCCAGTAGTGCTATGCCCAGCAAAAGTGTCTTTATCAGGCCTAATTTCAATTATAATAAGTGCAAATGGTTATATGGTCTTAAACAGAGGCTGCTGTAGTCAAAGAATGGGATGCCCCAAAAAAGATCCAGTAGTGCTATGCCCAGCAAAAGTGTCTTTATCAGGGCTAATTTCAATTATAATAAGTGCAAATGGTTATATGGTCTTAAACAGAGGCTTCTGTAGTCACAGAATGGGATGCCCCAAAAAAGAAGTGGACCTGGCAGGGTCCAGTAGCGCTATGCCCAGCAAAAGTGTCTTTATCAGGGCTAATTTCAATTATAATAAGTGCAAATGGTTATATGGTCTTAAACAGAGGCTGCTGTAGTCACAGAATGGGATGCCCCAAAAAAGATCCAGTAGTGCTATGCCCAGCAAAAGTGTCTTTATCAGGGCTAATTTCAATTATAATAAGTGCAAATGGTTATATGGTCTTAAACAGAGGCTGCTGTAGTCACAGAATGGGATGCCCCAAAAAAGAAGTGGACCTGGCAGGGTCCAGTAGCGCTATGCCCAGCAAAAGTGTCTTTATCAGGGCTAATTTCAATTATATTAAGTGCAAATGGTTATATGGTCTTAAACAGAGGCTGCTGTAGTCACAGAATGGGATGCCCCAAAAAAGATCCAGTAGTGCTATGCCCAGCAAAAGTGTCTTTATCAGGGCTAATTTCAATTATAATAAGTGCAAATGGTTATATGGTCTTAAACAGAGGCTGCTGTAGTCACAGAATGGGATGCCCCCAAAAAGATCCAGTAGTGCTATGCCCAGCAAAAGTGTCTTTATCAGGGCTAATTTCAATTATAATAAGTGCAAATGGTTATATGGTCTTAAACAGAGGCTGCTGTAGTCACAGAATGGGATGCCCCAAAAAAGATCCAGTAGTGCTATGCCCAGCAAAAGTGTCTTTATCAGGGCTAATTTCAATTATAATAAGTGCAAATGGTTATATGGTCTTAAACAGAGGCTGCTGTAGTCACAGAATGGGATGCCCCAAAAAAGATCCAGTAGTGCTATGCCCAGCAAAAGTGTCTTCATCAGGGCTAATTTCAATTATAATAAGTGCAAATGGTTATATGGTCTTAAACAGAGGCTGCTGTAGTCACAGAATGGGATGCCCCAAAAAAGATCCAGTAGTGCTATGCCCAGCAAAAGTGTCTTTATCAGGCCTAATTTCAATTATAATAAGTGCAAATGGTTATATGGTCTTAAACAGAGGCTGCTGTAGTCACAGAATGGGATGCCCCAAAAAAGATCCAGTAGTGCTATGCCCAGCAAAAGTGTCTTTATCAGGGCTAATTTCAATTATAATAAGTGCAAATGGTTATATGGTCTTAAACAGAGGCTGCTGTAGTCACAGAATGGGATGCCCCAAAAAAAAGTGGACCTGGCAGGGTCCAGTAGCGCTATGCCCAGCAAAAGTGTCTTTATCAGGGCTAATTTCAATTATAATAAGTGCAAATGGTTATATGGTCTTAAACAGAGGCTGCTGTAGTCACAGAATGGGATGCCCCAAAAAAGATCCAGTAGTGCTATGCCCAGCAAAAGTGTCTTTATCAGGGCTAATTTCAATTATAATAAGTGCAAATGGTTATATGGTCTTAAACAGAGGCTGCTGTAGTCACAGAATGGGATGCCCCAAAAAAGAAGTGGACCTGGCAGGGTCCAGTAGCGCTATGCCCAGCAAAAGTGTCTTTATCAGGGCTAATTTCAATTATAATAAGTGCAAATGGTTATATGGTCTTAAACAGAGGCTGCTGTAGTCACAGAATGGGATGCCCCAAAAAAGATCCAGTAGTGCTATGCCCAGCAAAAGTGTCTTTATCAGGGCTAATTTCAATTATAATAAGTGCAAATGGTTATATGGTCTTAAACAGAGGCTGCTGTAGTCACAGAATGGGATGCCCCAAAAAAGATCCAGTAGTGCTATGCCCAGCAAAAGTGTCTTTATCAGGGCTAATTTCAATTATAATAAGTGCAAATGGTTATATGGTCTTAAACAGAGGCTGCTGTAGTCACAGAATGGGATGGCCCAAAAAAGATCCAGTAGTGCTATGCCCAGCAAAAGTGTCTTTATCAGGCCTAATTTCAATTATAATAAGTGCAAATGGTTATATGGTCTTAAACAGAGGCTGCTGTAGTCACAGAATGGGATGCCCCAAAAAAGATCCAGTAGTGCTATGCCCAGCAAAAGTGTCTTTATCAGGGCTAATTTCAATTATAATAAGTGCAAATGGTTATATGGTCTTAAACAGAGGCTGCTGTAGTCACAGAATGGGATGCCCCAAAAAAGATCCAGTAGTGCTATGCCCAGCAAAAGTGTCTTTATCAGGCCTAATTTCAATTATAATAAGTGCAAATGGTTATATGGTCTTAAACAGAGGCTGCTGTAGTCACAGAATGGGATGCCCCAAAAAAGATCCAGTAGTGCTATGCCCAGCAAAAGTGTCTTTATCAGGGCTAATTTCAATTATAATAAGTGCAAATGGTTATATGGTCTTAAACAGAGGCTGCTGTAGTCACAGAATGGGATGCCCCAAAAAAGAAGTGGACCTGGCAGGGTCCAGTAGCGCTATGCCCAGCAAAAGTGTCTTTATCAGGGCTAATTTCAACTATAATAAGTGCAAATGGTTATATGGTCTTAAACAGAGGCTGCTGTAGTCACAGAATGGGATGCCCCAAAAAAGATCCAGTAGTGCTATGCCCAGCAAAAGTGTCTTTATCAGGGCTAATTTCAATTATAATAAGTGCAAATGGTTATATGGTCTTAAACAGAGGCTGCTGTAGTCACAGAATGGGATGGCCCAAAAAAGATCCAGTAGTGCTATGCCCAGCAAAAGTGTCTTTATCAGGGCTAATTTCAATTATAATAAGTGCAAATGGTTATATGGTCTTAAACAGAGGCTGCTGTAGTCACAGAATGGGATGCCCCAAAAAAGATCCAGTAGTGCTATGCCCAGCAAAAGTGTCTTTATCAGGGCTAATTTCAATTATAATAAGTGCAAATGGTTATATGGTCTTAAACAGAGGCTGCTGTAGTCACAGAATGGGATGCCCCAAAAAAGGTCCAGTAGTGCTATGCCCAGCAAAAGTGTCTTTATCAGGGCTAATTTCAATTATAATAAGTGCAAATGGTTATATGGTCTTAAACAGAGGCTGCTGTAGTCACAGAATGGGATGCCTCACAGCAGACTTAAGATCAGTTCAGTATATATGCACAGTTAGTTAGTATAAGCAGCCTGAAAACGCTAACAAAGCCTGTCAGGCTGGATGAAAAAAAAAAAAAATCTCCCTGTGACAGCCTCCGATTTTTCCTTCCTTTCCCTGTTTTTCGCTGACTTTCTGTCTGTCTCCTGTCTGTCTCCTGCCTGTCTCCAGCCTGTCCCTGTCTGTCCCTGCCTGTCTAACTGTCTCTCCCTCAGCTACACAGCGTTCTGTCTCTCACGAATGCAATAGAGAAATAAGGAAGGAAAAGCAAGATGGCCGACTTAAATAGCGCTGTTACGTCACCGGGCTTGCTGGCTGCTGATAGGCTGCATGTGACTGCCCCAGCTTGCACTGGCGCGGGATAGATGTCCAGACATGTCCCGTCCGCCATCTTAGAATGCCTGTAAATGTAAATGAATGGATGTTAAAGGAAAACTTCGAGTGATCGAATCGCGGGGAAATTCGGATTCGATCCGAATCGAATTTTTCCTGAAATTCGGATCGAATCCGGGTTCGTCCAGATCGATTCGCTCATCCCTAAATTGCTCTTCAAAAAATAAAATATTACAGAACCGGTAATGTATAATAAATGAACTGTACACACTATGAATCTGTAACCTCAAAGTATTTTGTCTTGCCGGCCTCATCCCTGGATATGGGACATTATACAGAGACATACCCTTTTGTATAATATACTTACCTGTTTTGGGTTTTGATCCTCTAGGATAACTGTAGGCAAAATGATGTTTCTTTAGTTCCAATAAGCTCCTGCAAAATTCTGTGCAAGTAAGGAATAATTTCCTTTTCTTTGGTTTACTTTCCTAATAACCTCTGATCTAGGCTTGTGCTCCCCCAGTGTCTAAAATCAGGCCACAGGATACAGCCTGATGCTGCAGCATGGCCTAGAAACAGCAAAATTAAAAGTTAATAAAATAAATATGCATTTTCTCATTGAACTCAGGGGTGGACTGGGCAGAGTTATGGCTGAAAGAATTCCTGGTCGGCCACACTGTTTTGAGCCTATCCAAGTTGAGATATCCCACAGAGCAAAGCCCACTTCACCTGGAGCTTGTCCCAGAATGTATTCATTCTTGTTGGTGCACAGCTGCTTCTAATAGACCTCCTTCACTACCCCCAACCATAACTTGGCCCTGCTGTACTAGAACAGGACAGCCCAGCTAACATAGCAATGCTATAGCCACAACATCATGGCTGTCGGGGGCATTGTACCCATGGAACATTATTTGCCTCTACAATACTAACGCTTCAGTCCCATTGCTTTGAAGTGGAACAAAACCCAGGACTTTGACTTTCCCATGTTTTGTTCTGTTCCTCGGGGGCATCCCAATTGGGATGCCTCACTGTGTGTAACCCTCCAGTTCACTCAGGTAAACTCACCTCTCTTTAATCCAACGGCGCATGTGCGAGCGCTCAGCCAATGAGAACCGTTAAATCTTTTGGTAAACAGCTCTCATTGACTAAAATGGAGGTGCCGTCCTCGGGCGGCACAGGCCTGTCTCCTAGGTGACATGCAGGCTGCCCATGACATCACTTCCGCCCCCCCCCCGTGACATCACTTCCGGGTCCGGGCGTTGGAGCGCAAATGCTTTCCAGCTCCAGATCTCGGGTTTGCGGTTGGCTGGAGCACAGCTGATGGGTATAAAGGAGCGGATTTTATTATGTTCATTACCTTCACCCAGCAGAAGCGGCAGGGGTAGCCACGTGCGCAGGTGTTCCTGCTGCATTCTTTCCCCCTTTCTACCATTGTTGGAACGGTTTGCTGCTTATTTTCATGGCTTGGTAACATTGTGCCTGTTTATCATGTTAATTGTGATTGTCTCTTGTTTATGCACTTAGCACTTTTTGTGTCTGTAACTATATGTGTTAGCACTGTTATACACATATAAGAATAATATTTTCTATTCTCAATAGTATTGTATAATGATATGTTCACATTTTTATATTATGTGGACTTAGGAGCCTATTGTGTAGTCTTCTTGTCACTTTATTGGATTGGTACATTTATTAGGGATATTGGTTGGTATTTGAGTTTTATTGGGTAATTTTGTGCCGGCACAAAAATATACAATTGACCACCCTTGGTTACATCAATTACTGGGGGCCTCCGTTCCTTTTATACATATATTTTCCCTGATATATTGGTCTGTCTGTATTTTGGCAGCTCTAGATGCAATTTATCTTTGATATGTGGAAAGTGCAGTTGTTTTTAAGCTTGTTTTGTATAGTATGATTGTGTGTCTTGTGTGTGTAAACATTCTTTCTGTATAATAAACATTTTTTGTATTGGATTTACTGTTTGGTGCTCCTTCTTGAGGTGGATGTGGCCAAGTTGTCCACAGTCCCTCTTGTGGTCATAGCAGTGGTCCAAAATAAAACCTAGCTGCATCTGGATTGTGCAGCTGTCATTCTTTTGCAGTGAATAGCGGGGTCTGATGCAGGGACTGATGCAGACGGCGCGCCGCCAAGAATATAGAAGCGACGGACGATCAGTCGAGTGACACTGGAGAAAGCTTGGACCAGGTAAGTGTTTTTTGTATTTTCTTTTCCAATAATTTTTATTGAAGATATCTATAAACACGTATCTGATATATCTGGTATGTCTGATATAACAGTTCATAGACATCCTTATATAAACCAATTTGTGCACATAAACACATTTAAATTCTATATTCAAATTATATATTATAAGTGCAAAGGCTTATGTCATACAAAAACTAGGCACAGCACATCTCAATTTCATTAAATCTAACCCCTTCTCACGCATTAATTAAAGTAAAAAAAAAAAAAACAAGCAATAATCAGCATATAACACAACCTTATAATAATAAAAGGTTAAAATCAAAATCGGAAGGTAAGAAATTTTCTATCCATGGAGCCCAAACCTCTCGAAATCCCTTTTTGTATTTTATCTTATCTGTCCGAGCACAGGACAAGGGAGGCAGGGATGAGACTGGAAAGGGGGAAGACATCTACGCCCTTTACAGCCACTTTAAATATAAAAAATATTTGAACACTGACCCGAAGACTAAGCAAACAAATAGCTCAATCAGGAACCGAAAAGGCTATAAGCAGCATATCTTTATCAAAAGGACATGGCATTGACAAAATTAGCTGCCAATGGCTGTTCCACCTTTTTGAACATCAAGAATATGGAAAAGGCTTTCCCACCTTAGTTAAAGCAAGTTCAGTAAATTGCAGCCCTAAAGCCTCCCCTTTGGCAAATCTGTGACATAAACTATTTGAGAGGGCTTAACTACATGCAAATGTTATGTAATAGCAGACAGATTCTATGCTGCATAACTGCATGGGAGCATCATCTTGCCACATACATGAGTACTGCTTATATAAAAACCCAATCCCACAGTCAAGATTGCCTCACATATCAGTGCAATACTCCTTTATTTATAGTAGAAAGCCATCAGCTGTGATGACTCATTGTTCTGGTGAACAGCTGACAGAATTGTATAATTTACACTAAATAGTGTAATCTAAATAGTGTGCGGTAAATCCAGAGTCCACGGGTAACAGTGATAAAGAAACATTGTTGCAACTCTCCCTTCACACACACAATCTCTCTAGCAGCTGGTTATTCAGTGTGTGTGTTTAAATAGCATTGAACATCAACGACTGACACCAAATATACCCATGTAAAGAGGAACCCGTTCAGGATGTCCTCTTTCGCCTATCCTTTTTAACATCACCTTGGAACCCAGCTTGCAGGCACTGGACGAGCTCAAAGGCGTCGGAATAGGCCATTTTATGTTGAAATAAATGCCATTTGCCGATACTTTCTTGCTTTACCTAGCAAACCCTGAGGAGGCTCTTCCACATATCTTTACACTATTCTAAATGTATGGTGGTTTCTCATGCTATGCTATTAACTCATTAAGTCCTGTATTTTGCAACAAATCAAGGAGTCCTGGTTGGTCCAGGTGATGTGCTTTTGAGGGGCACTTAACAGGTCTTTGAAAAACCATGCCATAGCCCCCGACCTAGTGAAATTGGTGGGGGAGGCTGAACCGGTGGATTTATTGATGTTGCCAAGAACGAACCCTTTTATCGTGGGCACAGGCATGCTCTAGATTCCCTTACCCCTTCATGGGTCTTGCCATCTACACTACTCTAACAGACTACATCTCCAGGACCCTGCCAAGACTTTCTCCCCTAGACTGGGATAACACGTTATACACTATGTTACGCAATGGATAATCATAATTCCACTCCACATCAGGGCTTTATCTCTTCCTCAGAGCACTGCTAGATTATGACACTAGAACTTCTGGGTTAAGTGGATGATTTTCCCCCTCAATTTCAATAGAGCTTCTGCTGAAATGTCCTTTCCATGGAAAACGACACCTGCGTTGACCTATAGAGTTATGACTCTACGGATATTCCATAGCTCCTATTTGTCTCCACTTCCACATAGATCATTTCTCACGGGTCTGTCTGAGTCAGATGCTTGTATTAAGTGTGGCAGAGCTCCATCAGATCTACTTAACCAATTTTGGAACTGTTCTCACAATAAAATCTTTTGGCAACAGGTTGTAGCATATAGCCTAAAAGTTTTGATAAATTACATACCATATAATCTGGAGTGGGCAGTGCTGTATATATGGCAGGCGGACATACTACAGCTAACAGTGTGGAAAGTTGATCTCGGTTAAGGCCACGGGCAAATTTTTGGTCCAGAGATGATCAACACAACTCTTCAAAATTTCTTGGTTGCCTACTAGAATGATCTATCGCAAAAAATGGCAACAAAAGCGATATGTTCTAAATATACATTTTTATTGAATGTTATATTGAATAAGGGTGTTTACAATTACAATATGAAGTTGTTAATATCTGCAGTCTATGATAGTTTACTCAATCTTGAATGTTTAATGAAAATTGAGAATTCCTAACTGTTTAAGGTACATTCCCTGCTTCATTACCTATTTTACAAGTCTCTGTATGTAAATATGTATATCAATGTGATCAATAATCTTTACTACGATCTGTCGTGACATAAAAGAAATTGACAGGATGTTAACGACCAATCTGTAAGATGCTTCTACTTCTCTAGTAAAAATTGTTTGATATTAAAATAAACCCATAGGTATATACCAATACTAACAAGCCAATGAAAGTCCTGTAACTGCCTTCAAAATCTCCCAAATGTGTATACAAACATATATCAAACCTTACTATGATTAATGCTCAACAATTAGCAGTAAAAAAGCACATACAATATACAGTACAATTGTCTCATGATACTTGTTATATATGGCACAAAACCACTAAATATATTACACAAAGCAATCCCACAGTGTCTGTAAAAAATAATCAAGACATGTGCAAATTATTATTAGAGCACAGAGTCATTCAAAAGATAAAAAGCAGCAGTATTTATAAAATGCCTAATGGCTGTGTATCATGGAGACACAATACTATCCCTGTTTAGAAGTGAAGAAATTACAAAACAAAATAAAAAATAAAACAGCATGAATCAATGTCTTCATAGTGAATTGATAATGATCAGACTCAGATAAATATCTGTTTACATTGGAAAGCAAAAACAAAAAACAGCAAGATATAGCTGGAGGAGAAGAAGCCAGGTACCCAAGACCCTACACATTACATGGCATGCAGCCATTTCCTCAGGGGTTTCAAATTCAGAACGTTACAGAGTAATAAGCAGAGCTCTGAGTACAGGAAAGAAATCACAGCTAAAACCTCTGAAGGTTATTTATGTATTCCTGTAGATTTCACAATAAAAACACATTACAAAAGCAGATAACTATACTTACTAACCTTGTTAAATCTTTAACTTGATCGGCAGGTCAAAGGTTAAAAAATAAATACCTGTAGCTTACCTTACATTGAGTCCCTTGAACTCTCTCCTTAATGCTAAGTCGGTCTACTTAGTGAGGAAATCGCTTCCTCTATCAGCTTTCAGTCTGTACCCTGATGACCTGGTCCTTCTATCAACCTTCAGTGGATCGAGAACAGAAACCTCCCATTCCCTGCCCAGACGTCCTGATTAGCTGCCTCTCTGACTCTCTAGAGAAATATGTTATTTTTACATCTTTTGTAACATGATTACGATTATGTTACGTGTTTTTGCTTCTAGTGTAAAGCAAATACATAACTTTAACTATGTTATCATATTTGATATTACCAGTCAATATAGAGGATATTAGGGCAGATTCAACACCTTGCAAATATATATTCTTATGGTGTGAACATATTTTTGCATGCAGCTTTAATTTGAATGCTGGTGAATATCTGCAGGCATCGCACGTGAAAAGCTGTGTGCTAAGGCTTTTGAGCTAAGCGAACATGTCCAAGCAGTGATGCCTATTGATGGTATGGGGCCAATTCAACACCACACGAATATGTAGAGGCTGATTCTCTACTAACGGCAGGTAATGCCAGATGAGCATCTGTATAGCAGCACTTCAAGTGACTGCTATTGGACGCTGTAAGCGGGTATCAGGCGCTGTAACAGAGCACTGACGTGACGCTGTAGTTTTCAGTTTCGCATTGATAAATGTGATGTGTGTGTGGTGCTGTAGAGGCGCTCTCCCTCATTCACTGCAGTACCTGAGCGTTTAAATGCTGCTCTAAACCACCATTGTTTTTAAAACTATCAGCAGCAGTGTTATTTTCCACCCACATTACAAAAATAGCTTTGATGCCCCCTGAGTTTTAAGGAATATGTTTTTTTTGTTTTTTAAATGTGACTATATACAAATGTTTATTCTTTTTTGCTTCATTTTTTAATATTTTTTTTTCTTGTTTTTTTTTTATCTGTCATATTTTTCTTTGTTCTGTTTTCTTGGGTTCTTTTCTTTGTTTTTTTTCAGTTTTTTGGGGGGTTTCTTTGTTCTTTTTTTCTTGGTATTTTTTTCTTTGTTTTTTTCTATTTTTTTTCTTTGTTTTGTTTTTTTTTTTAACCCAGGTGCAAACAAAAATACCTAATTGTGTGTGTGGAGTCAGACAATACTATAATAAATAAAAACAAAACACAAATGTATGTTGAAAAATAGACATTTTTTATATTTAAAAAAAAAGCCAATGTGGCAACTTTCAAAATCCCCACAGCGGAAAAATGAGTTCACCCCACCCTGTCTTTAATTTTTCATCTGCAGCAGCATTTGGTGAGATTCCCTCACATATTGCCACAGTCTGTGATGCTCTTCATTGCAAGCTGTGGGAAAGAAAAGACACAATTAAGTACTACAGCTCTACAAATACAGTATATCCCTATGATCTTTGTTAAAGATTGATGTTTACCATAAAGTAACTTCAAAGATTTTGAAACATACACAACAGGCCAACCTTTCATAATTTGTGATGGCAAAGTAAATTAACCTGTGTAGTCATTCAACACAACCACCCTAGTCTAGCATCACAAAGCAAATAACCTAACCAATTAAGGGCTACTTGACCACAGGAAGAATTTAGTTAATATATTGGCCAATAACACCTGAGGCAAATTAATCAAAATATATCTTGAGTGACCTTTTACTAGAAATATAATTTAAAGTCAAAACAATAGGGAATGGAGAATAAAAAATGTATCAGGAATGTAAAGTAGCACATAAAGTACCTAAGCAACTGCTGCCTTTATCAGGTAGCATCAAGTTACATTAGCAGGTGCAGGAAAGGTGCATGCTTTGAGCTAATTCTGATTGATTATTCTGAAAAGAGGCTCTACAGGTATGTGTCAACTCTAGACTGCCACTAACATGGGTACATGGTCATGGACACATACATATAAATTTCTACAAGCTTATTGTCACAAAACACATTATTCACCATCACAGCTGTGGCCTTGGCCCATGCTGCTGGAGCCTCCGGGAGAAGGGGTGGGGAGAATGACCACTGGGTCCGTCTGCGTGGCAACATCTATGTGTAGATCTGCACACAACAGATACAAACATAAGAACATGGTATGGTTTATATAATTTGTAATCCAATAATTTTGCTGTAGGAAAGAGTTTAATCTGTAAAATTATGGTAACACACCTGGCCATGTGTTAGCTATAACAAAACAACTTTGGCAAACACATGATCAAACATAATTGTTGGATGTTGTCGAACACCAGAAGAGACCCTACTGTTCTAGAGTCAACATGGCCACTTCACAACACAATTGAATGTCACATTAAAAAAAGAATGATAAAGCCAGGCAACACAGGATGCATATAGGAGTTGAGCTTTATTAAGGTCAATCTTACCTCTACCATGCTGGTTCCCAGGTAGGCCAACATGGAGTGCCTCTACTCCTCAAATTCCTCCCAGCAGAGCCCAAATCCAAGGGGCCATCATCCTCCCTCTCACTCCCCTGAACTTTCAGGGAGTGTGGTGAAGTCCCTTTCCTCCTCCTCACTGGGACTGCCCACATGAGAGTGACCCCAGCAGTATTTTCACTCTGCCGAGCCAGACTCAGAGGAGCTGAGGCTCCACACTGCCCTCACCCCAGCAGCAGGCTCCACTGGGGCTTCCACATCATCATCCCCTCCCTCCCCTGGGTCCTCGATTTGAGAGCAACGAGAGGGCCCCTCCCCCCCTCGGACCCTGGTGCTTGCCAAGGGGAGGCTGCCCATATGTGGAGAGAAAAAAAAAATGTTTGTGTATGTGTCTTGAACTTACTAGAAGCTTAGGCATCATAGAACCGATAGACACCCTCGTTGTCCCGGGACACAGTGGCCTTCACCTCCTCCATGATGCTGGCCTTCTCCCTCACAGCATAGTCATACTCCTTAACACAGAAGTCCTAGATGCACAGAAAGGAAATAGAAAAAGATAAAAAATTAGGCAAAAAACATTATAAATATAAATACATATTAAATGACATTTACTTAAAGTGTAATCAAAAAATCCAATTTTATCCCAAAAATCTGGGTTGAGGTCCTTTAACGTGCCATAAAGGGATTGTGGATGTGCCACTATATGAAATCCCCCAGGTTGTTAAACACAAATATAACTTTTAACAATAACACAATTTAGGATGCCCAGTGGTATAAAAAGTCCCAGTAATATAATATATTGCTAAGATCTGTTCCATGGGTTGGGATCCCCTTTAATAACAGTACTAACTATTAAAACATTTACATGAGCCGCTGCAAGGCACTACCTGGCGCTATCCCTATTTGAATAACACCCATAATCTGAAAATATATATACATTCAGGGATGCCTATGGATACATATCTGCTATTGTGAGAAAGCATGTATCTAGCTGCACATATACATGCAGAGATGTCTATGGATACTTACATATGCTAATAGATCTGCTTAGAAGAAAAAGCATGAATCTTATGTGCACAAATGTGTGCAAACAGATCCATGCCTTTTCTTCTAAGCAGATCTATCCGCATCTATGCAAAAATCAATGTTATTTACTTCTTTATACATGTTATTTAACTCTTTAAATTATTGTTGTTTAATAAAGGGCCTTATTTATCAAGGGATAGCGCCAGGTAGTGCCTCACTAGCGCCAGGTAGCGCCAGCTATCGGCGGCTACCGACTACAGAACGCCAGGCGGCGGACACAATCACCCATTTATCACGCTAAATGAGGCTAGCGCCGGCGAGAGCGTCACCTAGCGTGGGATTCATCATGTAGCGGACTGCAACGAACAGCGCCGCTGCTAATCACATCACAGCGCCAGGTATGACCTCTCGCTACCTGGCGCTCTCCAATGCATTTCAATGGAGCAATCTATAAATAGTCATAATTAATTGATATGACTGTTTTTTTTTTTTTTTTTTTAACTGTCAAAAATTCTGTGCCCACTACGGCAATGTTAGATATTTTTTTTAAGGTAAAAAAAAAAAAAATGTGCAGAATTGATATTACAAATCTGATATTAATGTATTCATATTACAAAATGTTTAGAAAAACTTGTTTAATTTTTGAATCCAAAAATATGGTTGTTTGGGGGTTAAAAACTACTTTTAAGCCATCGCCGCCAGCGCTCTGGGGTTTAAACAAGCATTTCACAGCGCGAGAATTTTTGGAGCGTGATTTGTTAATGAATATGCTGGGAGCCCTTCGCTATGGCCGTTCGCTGTCATGCGCTCCCATACAGCGCGGAACCTGTGAAACAGCGACTCCTAACCCCGTATTCAACATTACCGCACACCGACTGAGTCGCTGTCAACGGCCAAGCACAGCGAATTCTAGCGGGCGCTGTGAAAATCACGCTACTGGCGCTCATCTGTCGCTACCTGGCGCTATTAATGAATCGGCCTCTTAATTTTATTTGTGTTATTTAAAATGTTCTACTTGTCTTTCAACCCTTTCTTCTAATTCTCGTTTTCATTAACAGTTTATTTGTAATGTTTTATTATTTGCTTCACAACATATACATTATTTTTAGATATGTCTATGGTTCTCTAATGTATCTATCTTCAAGTTGTTATTTCTGTTTTGGCTTTTCTACTGGTCTTTTAAACTGCTATTGCGTGTTACATTTATCAATACTCACGCATCCCAAATTACCACCTGAAAGAGCAGAAGGGATATCATTAAATGTATTCACGTGGAGGCTGATTCATTAATAACGCCAGGTATCGGCAGATGAGCATCTGTATAGCGGTGCTTAGAGCGACCGTTAGTAGACGTTGTATGCGGGTATCGGGCGCTGTAACAGAGCGTCTTGGTTGCTGTAGTAACCTGGCCGGCATTAATGAATGTGATGTATGTTGGGCACTTTAACACTAGTACAGCGCTGCAGGGAGCGAGAGGTAGCGCCAGCTCCACACCATACATACACACACACAGCGTCAGCGCTCTAAATCTGGTCGCTATAGCATAGAGCGCCAGGTGCTGTGTGATTAAAGTCTGTTTTTGAACACATTTCCACCAGTAACAAAGCGAAAACACATGGAATGACATTGTTGTAACACTGTGACATTAACACTTTAGTGCCAGACCTGTAATGACAATTCTGCATAAAAAACTAAAAAAATCCAAAAAGTTTTCAAAAATGACTTTTTCTAGACCAGGAGAGGTGACATAATTATTTGATAGTAAAAAAAAAAAGGAAAAATAAAAAAAAAACCCTGTTTAAACAGAAGAAAAGGAATGCCCATTGAAATGTATGGGAGAGCGACAGGTAGTGACAGGTAATACCTGGCACTCTGGAAACTAGAGCGCCGGCGGTATACGCTGAGTCACCTGTAATGATGAATTGGGCGCTACATGGTGCTGTTAGAGTAGCTCACCAGATTGGCTTTCATATATGTGGTTTTGTCTACAGTGCCCAGCGTTCACCAGACACTGCCTGCCGCTACGAGGCACTACCTGCCGCTATCCCTTGATGAATAACCCCCTTAATGTTTTAATTATATTATACCTGGCTTATATTTTTGATATGGGGCCCTTACACATGTTACAGGAGCCCCCCTCAACTTCCAGCATCCCCCTGAAATTGATTTGCAACAAAAACATTTGCAAAGGAAAAAAGGTGCTGAATTTAAAGTGGACCAACACCCAGGATTTTGACTATCTTGCCCCGCTGTGTGAAACCCCCCAGAAAGCCCCAAAAACTCACCTCTCCCCGCTCCCACGTGACCGCTGCAGCCATTCCCTGCCGGCGGACAAGCGGGAAGAACCGACGGACAAGAGAGTGCGCCCATTCACAAACGGCCGGCACGGGTGCGCGTCCTGCTAGAGGGACGCGTGGGAGGCGGCGGCGGGCGCCGCTGGATCGAGGAGCAGGTAGGGATTTAGGGGTTTCTAGGGGGTTTCGGGGTGCCCCGCAGTCAGGGAGCTGATCGGTCCAGGAATCTTATAGATTCCCGGGCCGATCATGGGAGGCTGTTGGTCCACTTTAAAAACTGAAAAATAGAATGAGACCATGCATACTCTGAATCTGCCCTATTGTATGATCTAATGGCAGCAATAATTAGCCAGCAAGAAGCTGACATGATGCCTGTCCCATGTGCCTCTCCTCCATTTCCAGCAGTGCAGGGTAGGAGCAGGGCTCCACAGTTTTCTCAATTTCATTCTTCCAGGTCCATGCAAAAAAGTGGTCTTACAGCTACTCTGTCCCTTGGTGCTCTGAGCTTCTTTGACCAAGTTTCTCTGACCACAGCAGAGCATGCTTAGGACTCATAGGCCCTTATTTATGAAGGAATAGCGACAGGTAGCGACTGGTGAGCGGCCAGTAATGACGGGCCCCGCCACGAGAACGCCGGCTCCCCACCACAATCACACATTTATCAAGCCGATCCTGCTTAGCGACTGAGATAGCGCCAGATAGCCACTCATTCATCATTATTCCAGCCTCAGCCCACAGCGCCAGTGTCCGACCTTGAACAGCGACAGGTATGACCTCTCGCTACCTGGCGCTCTCCAATGCATTTCAATGGAACAATCTTTAAATATTCATAATTAATTGTTATTAATGTTTTATGTTTTTTTTTAAATGTGAAAAATCCTGTGACCACTTCTGCAATGTTAGATTTTTTTTTTTAAGGTAAAAAAAAAAAAAAAAAATTTTGTGCAGAATTGATATTAAAGGTCTGATATTAATGTATTCATATTACAAAATGTTTTTATAAACTTGTTTTTTTTTGGTTTCTAAAAATATGGTTGTTTGGGGGTTAAAAAACTACTTTTAACCCATCGCCGCCAGCGCTCTGGGGTTTAAACATGCATTTTACAGCGCGAGAATTTTTTGAGCGTGATTTGTTAATGAATATGGTGGGAGCCGGTCGCTATGGCCAGTCGCTATCATGCGCTCCCATACAGCGCGGAACCTGTCAAATAGCGACTCCTCACCCAATATTCAACATTACTGCACACCGACTGAGTCGCTATCAACTACCGAACAACGGCCAAGCACAGCGACTACTAGCGGGCGCTGTGAAAATACTGCTACAGTCGCTCAACTGTCGCTACCTGGCGCTATTAATGAATCGGCCTCTTAAAGTTGCTGCATTACATGCTCTTCCCACTTCAGCTACAACCCAGAAACTGAAGCAAAGAAACGGTTCACCTTGGATACATGTGCTATTAACATACAATCAGAGATTTTCATGTGCTTTAAAATAATATACTGTTCCCAAAAGGGATAATAATAATAATAAAAACTAAAAAAACTAGAGGCAGCATTCAGATACAATTCCAATGAGTGTTTTCTCTGCTATAGTGAAGGATGAGCATTGTGTGTTGCTTCTATGGCCAGTGCTGGACATACAATGTATTCAAGCTGGCAGTGAGCCTGGAGCAGCTTAATGTGTATTTTCCTGCTTTATAATGATCCAGAAGGCTTGGTGGCTAAGTGTATAATATATTGGCCTTAAACAATTGGTGCTGTTGGTCTGAGTTCAGCTTAAGGTCTCCAAATAAAATGATGTTGAAACACTAAAGTCTGGGCAAGTCCAGACTACTGAAAACAATGGAAAGTAATTAAGATAACCTTCCCCTTTACCTCAGAAGAACCATGCCCACTTGGCACAGCATCTGAATAGTGCTAGGGTTGCTAGGATGTTTTGTACACCATTGTCTCCGAGTATTGTGGGACCCATGGCAGAGAGGCATTTGGCTACAGATATCGTGCCAGATGGGCAACGAAGAGTCCAGATAATGACCTAACATGGAGACAGGCTTGTAAAAGTTGAATTGTAACTCTATCCAGTTTCTAGGAGAAGGCAAGCAGGGTGGTCGCCCTAGGTGCCAAGGCCATTGTGTATGTGGGTGAGGGGGGGCCTATATCGCAGCCATTTGTTGCAGTTGGTCAGGACTACATATGGTGGTGCCCCCATAAGCCTCATCCCCCTCATATTGAGCTCAGTCATGGCGTGAGAGCACCGGCTACAGCTAAGGAACAGGCATAGCATGGTACATATAGGTATGCGCAGTTTGTGGCAGCCATGGCGCTTTAATAAATCAGCCTTCAAGTAAGAAACCAAGACATGTGAGCAGGGGCGGGTTTATCATTTCTGGGGCTGTGCCTGGGGGCAAAATACAATAATAGCGCACTTTGTCAGGGAGGTACTACTCATGCACTGTGGTAGTGCGGGTGAACCCAGAGGGGCATCCTGACATTGTCCATCAATGTCTAAGGAATTGTCTGGGAATTGCCCATATGACCTTCCAAACTAGGATTCCCCCTGTGTGAAACCCAATTAAATTGCCACACCCACTTACCTAACCTCGTTCCAATGATGCATGCGCAATTCACGGCCTGGCTATACCCAGTGAAGCCATTTGTGATTGGCTGGCCTGGCCACGCCCCCAGCTAATGCTCGATAGCTGCTGTGATGTCACATCCTCTTGCATAACTGAATGGAGCTGAGTGCACTGATTCTGCAGCAGCGGGCTCACATAAGTGTACAGTGGCTTCCTAACTGTTGCACACTTTGCATTGCATTAAACAGCACCACTCAGTCGCCTCAGCCGACCACCCGGCTTCCGAGTGCCGTTATTTATTTATTTTTGTAAACTAAAAATTGCCACTGATCTGAGCTTGCCTTCGGGGGCCCCCTGGCAGGTGGGGGCTCCATGCATTTGCATGCTTTGCGTGGTGGGAAAGTACACCACTGAATGTGAGACCTGTGGGGCCTTATTTTAGTAGGCCTTGCCAGTTTCATGCTTTATTCAGATTAAGACATGAGATAAAATAGAACTTAATACAAAGAAAAGAGAGCTCTGGATTATAAATGCTTAAAAGTGCACATATGTTTAAATCTTTTACTTCAGAGCAGGGGCGGACTGGGATTGAAAAACGGCCCGAGACTTTTTTGGTCACACCGTCCCTAATGTACTGTGCCCGGCCCCATAAAGTATGTTACATTACATGCAGACAGCGCCACTTCTAGCCGGCCCCGTCACCGCAATGTTTCTATTAGTACCGAGTGATGTGGTGTTACGCTGCTGACAAGGGTTGGCACCAGCCGGGGCAACTTTGAGACCGGGAAGAGATGAGCTGGTTTTGGCAACCTGGAGAGTTTCACACAGTGAGACACCCCTGACTGGGGTGCCCCCAGGGGGAAAGGACCAAAACCCAAGATAGTCAAAACTTTAAAGTGAACCAGGATTTTGCCTATCCTTGTCATTAGTTTTTGCCCCAGGGGTATCCCAAGTTGGGATGCCCAGCTGTGTGAAACCCCCAGATCTCCTACTCCACTCACCTTTCAGCCATTCCCGTGCTTATGGCGTTTGTCCAATCAGAGCTTTCGGCCGGTGTTTTGGCCTGTGTGTTGGTATATGAATCAGTAGCAGCTGCATCCCCGGTTTCCTTGTGGAGTGCTCCCGCATACCTGGCTGATCTGAATGGCTAGGAGCAAGAGCGTGCACAGCTGCAGGGATTAAGCAAGGGAAATATGGAAAGGTAAGGGGTTTCCGGACGATCTGGAAGGGTTCACACAGTAGGGCATCACAAATCACCACCTAAATCACCTATTTGGCCAGCCGTGGAGGTGATTGGTCCATGAGAGCGCATACTCCCCGCCATGCCAGAGCCCAGAGATGTCAGTGCCACAGCTAAAAAAAAAAAAAAAGAATATGGTACCTACCAGAGACGATCAGTCGCCTCTTGCCTCCTCCTCAACTGTACTGTGTCCCACAACCCCGCCAAGCTGAACACGCTGCTATGATCATGCCCAAAGCAGCAGCAGCTTCTCTTCCCGCCTGGTCGGTGCCAGTGTGTGTGGGAGCCTAGATGGGGCAGCGCTGTCCCCGCCCGGCAGGGAAAAGAAGATGCACACAGGCCACACACCTCGCTGGCCGTGTGAGGGACATGAAGCGGCCGGCCAGGGGGGAAAGGAGGCAGGTGAGGGGCCGCAGAGACAAGGAGGTGAGCGAGGGGCCACGGGACTTTGCAGCAGTGGCCGGCGAGCCGCATTGACACGGTGTGGCTGCCCAGCGGCCAAATGGAAAGCAGCGGCCTACCGGGAGTTGTCTCGGTATGCCCTACTCCCAGTCTGCCCCTGCTTCAGAGCAGTAAATTCACTGACTGTAACTTTTACTTTGAAAAGCAAATAATATTAGTTGTTGATTGCTGTTGGTCTAGTGAAGGTTTTAGGGGCGACTTTAGCTCTCTCTCCCTTTACTGCATGACTCCTTTCATGAGCTATTTTGAGGCAAGTTTACTAAATCAAGACCCAAATATCCTTAGCTCTTACCACCTATACTCCTTGCTATCCAGGTAAAGCGGACCCCTATTCCCAACATATGCCCTTATTCATCAAGCGATAGCGCCAGGTAGTGTCTGACGAGCGCCAGGTAGCGGCAGCTAACGGCGACTACCGACTCAAGTACGCCCGCGGCGGTCACAATGACGCATTTATCAAGCAAAATGAGGCTAGCGCCGGCGAGAGCGACGGCTAGCGCGGCATTCATCATGAAGCCGCCTGGACCGAACAGCGCCGCTGCAAATTCCCTCACAGCGCCAGGTATGAGCTGTCGCTCCCTGGCGATGTCCAATGCATTTCAATGGAGCAAGCTATAATTAATCATAATTAATTGGTATTATTTTTTTAAATTTTTTTTTTAATGTCAAAAAATCGGAGAACACTTCTGCAATGTTAGGAATTATTTTTAAGTCAAAAAAAAAAAAAAAAAAAAAAAAGTGCAGAATTGATCTAACAGGTCTGAGATTAATGTATTCATATAACAAAATGATTCTAAAAACATGTATAATGTTACATTAAAAAAATATGGTTGTTTAGGGGTTAAAAACTAGTTAATACAGATCGCCGCCAGCGCTCTGGGGTTTAAACAAGGAATGGACAGCGACAGCACATTCGGAGCGTGATTTTTTGATGAATATGAAGCTAGCCGTTCGCTCTGGCCATTCGTTGTCAGGCGCTCACATACAACGCTGGACCTGTGAAACAGCGACCCCCTAGCCCGTATTCAACATTACCGCACACCGACTGAGTCGCTGTCATCAAGCTAACGCCGGCCAAGCACAGCGAATACTGGCTGGCGCTGAAAAAATCACGCTACAGTCGCTCATCTGTCGCTACCTGGCGCTATTGATGAATCGGCCTCATAGTTTAAAATAACCGTGGGGGCCTGTTGCTATGGTTGGTGACAAAAGCCTCTACCGAAGACCTTCTGGTTATACTTCCAACAATTAAAGTGGAAGTACAAAGAAAAGAAGTGTTACCTTCCCCATGGCCCAGCGCTATTCTCCTAGTGTAGCAGGCCAAATTAACCCAGTCCATAAACCGTGGTGCAGATTGGCCCAGGCCAGAGTATACCCCGGGGGATTACCTGTTCTTGGCCAAACAATTGTAAAACAGCCTAGGTCAAACTCTTGCTCTCCAGACCAGAATATACCCATCTAACATGCAACTGGGGGATATAGTCTGGCCCAGCCTAGTTTTACTCTATACCCAGGGGTGTAAAATGGCATAGGCCAGCCTCTAGCCCTCCAGGCCATAATATCACTAATGTCTCTAATTGTGTGCCAATCTTTTTTTATCATACTCAGACACACAGCAGCTTCCTCTTGTTGGAAAATACAGTATAGTACTTAGCTTAAACTGACAATAGATGGCACTATCCATTGGCATAACTAAGGCAATCAATACACTTAGGCCCTTATTTATGAAGGAATAGCGACAGGTAGCATCTGGTGAGCGGCCGGTAATGACGGGCCCCGCCACGAGAACGCCGGCTCCCCACCACAATCACACATTTATCAAGCCGATCCTGCTTAGCGACTGAGATAGCGCCATATAGCCACTCATTCATCATTATTCCAGCCTCAGCCCACAGCGACAGGTATGACCTCTCGCTACCTGGCGCTCTCCAATGCATTTCAATGGAACAATCTTTAAATATTCATAATTAATTGTTATTAATTGTTTTTTTTTTTTAAATGTGAAAAATTCTGTGACCACTTCTGCCATTGTACAGAATTGATATTACAGGTCTGATATTAATGTATTCATATTACCAAATTATTTAAAAACCTTTTTTTTTTGGGTTTCCAAAAATATGGTTGCTTGGAATTAAAAAACTACTTTTAACCCATCGCCGCCAGCGCTCTGGGGTTTAAACATGCATTTTACAGCGCGAGAATTTTTTGAGGGTGATTTTTTAATGAATATGGTGGGAGCCGGTCGCTAGGGCCAGTCGCTATCATGCGCACCCATACAGCGCGGAACCTGTCAAATAGCGACTCCTCACCCAATATTCAACATTACGGCAAACCGACTGAGTCGCTATCAACTACAGAACAACGGCCAAGCACAGCGACTACTAGCGGGCGCTCTGAAAATGCCGCTACAGTCGCTCAACTGTCGCTACCTGCCGCTATTAATGAATCGGCCTCTAAATGTGGACAGGCCCTTGGGGGAATATTGAATGGGCAGTAAACTTTTTCCTGTCTTTTTAACTTTTTTTTAGGCGCATTGGTCACCAGTGTATGCTTGCACACACATAGGAATTTTTCCTCTGCATTTAACCCATCCATGTAGTGAATATACACATGTCCGGAGCGGTGAGCTGCCCTAACTACGACATCCGGATAGCAGTTGGGGGGTTCGTGCCTTGCTCAAGAGCACTTTAGTCATGTCCCCATGGCCAGGAAATGAACCAGCAGCCCTCCAGCCGCATCCTTACCTCTAGGCCACAACTGACCCTAAATTGGATTCAGCAAGACAACTAGAGACTGAAACTATAGACAAAGGCTGCTTCTTTTTTTCTGTCCATGATTCCATCTAATAAATAAGATAAAGAAACAACAATAGGGCCTTATTGACCTTATGGGTCCCGGTCGCAACCTCTGCACCACCTGTAGTTACTGTTATGCAGCACTGTTGCTGTTTCTCTCTGCTCTCTATGACACCAAACTTTTTCAGTTTTGACAAGAAGATCAAATGTATGTATGTATGTATGAGATTCTACACTGCAACGCCACCGGAGAAATGTTCAAAAATTTAGGATCCCCAATAATTTATTAGTTAAATGGCCCAAATAACCCCAAATACCTCTTCAAGATTCTGATAATATGCAGATTATCAGTCTCTGGACAATGTATATAGTCATGCCTAGTATCACATGAAAGGTCTTATAACCTGTGTATGATTCTCTCATTTATATCTAACATATATAAGATATTTCAGGAGTTACATCACTCTCTATCCAATATCTGCCAATATCTAGATGATAATGTGAATTGAAAGTCTGAGCCTTAATGATACGTATGCAGTTTAGAGCATGCCTCACCCATTCAGGGTTCTATGGTCTCAACTATTCCGGGTTCTATAGTCTCAACTATTCAGGGTTCTATGGTCTCAACTATTCAGGGTTCTATAGTCTCAACTATTCAGGGTTCTATAGTCTCAACTATTCAGGGTTCTATGGTCTCAACTATTCAGGGTTCTATGGTCTCAACTATTTAGGGTTCTATGGTCTCAACTATTCAGGGTTCTATGGTCTCAACTATTCCGGTTCCTATGGTCTCAACTATTCAGGGTTCTATAGTCTCAACTATTCAGGGTTCTATGGTCTCAACTATTCAGGGTTCTATGGTCTCAACTATTCAGGGTTCTATGGTCTCAACTATTCAGGGTTCTATGGTCTCAACTAAGAGGGTTATTCATCAAGGGATAGCGTCAGGTAGTGTCTCGTAGCGGCAGGCAGCGTCTGGTGAACGCTGGGCGCTGTAGGCAAAACTACATTTATGAAAGCGAATCTGGTGAGTTAGCGCCATGTTCATCATTACAGGTGGCTCGGCGTATAGCGCAGGCGCTCTAGCTTCCAGAGTGCCAGGTATTACCTGTCGCTCTCCCATACATTTCATTGGACGTTCCATTTCTTCTGTTTAAACAGGGTTTTTTTTTGTTTTTACCAGAATTGCCATTACAGGTCTGGCACTAAAGTGTTAATGGCACAATGTTACAACAATGTCATTCCATGCGCTTTGTTGCAGGTGGATATGTGTTCAAAAACAGACTTTAATCACACAGCATCTGGCGCTCTATGCTATAGCGACCAGATTTAGAGCGCCGACGCTGTATGTGTGTAGTTTTTTGATAAGTATGGTGTGGGTTGCTGAGAGTCGGTCACACTGAGCTGGCTCTCCCTTTCGCTCCCTGCAGCGCTGTACTGGTGTTAGAGCGCTCAATATACATCCCATTCATCAATGCGGGCCAGGTTACTTCAGCGACTGAGGCGCTCTGTTACAGCGCCCGATACCTGCTTACAGTCTACTAGCGGTCGCTGTAAGTGCCGCTATACAGACGTTCATCTGCCGATACCTGGCGTTAGTAATGAATCAGCCTCCACGTGTAGATATGAAACTAAATACTTTGAAGCCTAGCCTATTGTTGTGAGGGGCTGTTTGTTTACTGTAAATAGCAAATAGGATTCTCCTATTTGGGTGTACCTAGGAATTCAACAGTGTTGGGGGAATATCTGTAATATTATACATATACCTATAATATATTACACTTCCTGTCCCTTTAACACTAGTAATCAGGAAACTTCAGTAGGGAGGAGAAGAGGAAAGGGAATCAAGGGCAGGAAAAATAATAAAGCAGATAAACGGATAATAAAAACAACCAGAGGATAAAAATGAATAAATCAATATCACCCAATCATAGGCGTCACAGAATCCTGGCGTGCTTGCCCCTACGCGACCCGGATGCGGAGCAGGCCTCAAATGCCTGCCTCAGCTGCTGGCAGCACAATTATCCTGCTTGGTGGCATTTATTATCAACTTCAGAATTCAAAATTATATCCTCCCCCCTCCTGCCCTTCTTTTAGGCCCTCGGATTGTGTCCCTCTCCCTCCTCCAAAAAGAGAAGAATGAAAAAAAGGAAGAGAAAAGAAGATAATAGATAAAAAGCACTGCTCTTCCAGATATTCTGCCTAGTGTAGAGTAATCCTTTGCTCCGGACATACTCCTGACACCTCCCCCACACCTCCGTATATTCTGTTCATCATGTCCCCTTTAATCGCAGAGATCTCCTCCATTTCAGCTATGTAAGAGATCTGTTGAATTAGTTCTACAATAGAGGCTATCTCGGGAGTATGCCATTTCCTGGCTACTAGCAACTGCATTCAGAATATCTATTTTTTAAGAATATTCTTTTGATCTTATACCCTGTGGGCGTTTGTAGACGAAACAGATCTCAATATCAGCTGGATTGGGGTCCTAAATACCCTCTCTATAATCTGCCCTACCTGTTTCCAATAACATCTTAGTGGCCGCCAAACCCACCATAGGTGTTCGAAAGTTCCTTCATCCTTCTTGCAACTCCAGCATAGCCCCGGTACTAGTGGGAAGATTTTCTTCAGCCTTTCGGGAGTTCTATATCATTGTATTGCTATTTTATATTTAAGTTTCCTCATAATTATATTATTTGAGCTCTTAAAGCGGACCTTTACCCCAAATATGAGCTTTTAAACATCCAAGATGGCGGGCGGCTCATGGAGCATCAGGCAGCCTGCAAACAGGAAGTGTCTTCTGACTGTTTCAGTCTGCATTCTTGGATTGCTGTCCTTTCCCAGCTCTGCTCTGTCTGTGAAGAGCACAGCTATAACCCCACCCCCCTGTACTTTATCCTTCTCTCCTCTCCTCAGTATGGGATACTTCTGAGTCAAGATGGCGGCGCCCGTATCCAAGAGTCCTGAACAGCCCGGTGGGAGAAAGGATAATAATTAATTGACTAAAAACTTAAAATATATTCATTTTAGGGTTTGGGCTTTTCATTAAATCATGCTGAAGGTTTAAATGCATAGCGGCGTAGTCTTTGCCACCTTTCCAAGGAAATGTCATAATTCAAGGACATTCTCATTGTATCTTTCTCACCAGATCCTGGTTCCAGTCTTTCTTCTCACACAGCACTTTATTAGCCCATGATAAAAGATGGACCTTCGGGCCCCTTCCTAGACAGGCTCACTTAATGGGGGTTATTTCTGCCTATTTGTTTACATCTTCGCACCACTTGGACAGGAGACTTCTTATCTGTAGAAACTCCCACCATTTTATTTGTATGGATCCTATTTTATTCACTTTTGTCAGTGTGGTCTGTTTATAAGTCCCAATAAAGGGATTTATACTCCATGGTTCATTGCGCCCCTAAGCTCTTTAGATAAGAGTAAAGGCTACCTATAAATGTCATTGGGACCCGGAATCTTTAGTATACTTTCATTTTTACTCATCGAACGGATGTGAGCCAGGATTCCACTCTACGTTGGATGAAGAGTCTTAATTACTTTATTTAAAGAAGGCATATTCCACACCAGAATGGACAGTTTCTGATCTAAAAATGCAGTTCCAATTTTCACCCAACCTTTTACCTGCTCATTGTTATGCCGGCCAATGTTTAATGGCCGTCATGTTAAAATACAAACACTGATCTGGGGACCCCCCCCCCCCTCTTTCTTTACTCATGCTTAATTTCTGAAAACTAAAGCGTGGACTTTTATGGCCCAGATGTATTGTGTCACAAGCCCTGTCATCTAACTTAAAGAGAAACTTCGCAGGCTGGTAGTGCACTTTGCTCCATTTGGCCCCTCTTGGCTGCTTAGCCATAAGTGGGTGCACTCGCTCTTGTCTGAGTCTGCGCCATGGGAGCGGCAAAAAGGTGAGTGTATGGAATGACTTGGGGGATACACACAGTGGGGCATCCCAATTCAGGATGCCGTCACATAGAGGAACAACACCCCAAAGAGTCAAAACGTTGTTTATAATCTGTTGTAGGTTTTTTTTAAGGTATTGCGATAAGGCATTTTGGTAATAGATTTTGCACTGTATCTGTGCACTGTATGGAATGTTGATAACATTACTTGGTTGTTTATTAATATTGCGATTAATTATTATCACTCTGATTTTGATTTATGGCTTTGTGGCATTATCATCTTAGTTAATGACCTTGAAACATATTGGATTGTGTTGGGGAAAATCCCTTGTTTTTATCTTGGTCTTTGTGTGTTTTTTGTGTATTGTTTTGTTAATTAATAAACTTTAATATCATTTTCTTGTATATTCACTGTGTCTCTTGTGTGTGTGGGATTATTTGCGGCTCTCTGGGGCCCTGTATCCCAGTGGGTGGATTTTTATTTGTTGTGCAGTGTATGTATTTCCGCCATTGGGTTTGGCAAGGGGTTACATACCCCTCGATTCAAAGAGCAAAAGTTAATTGATTTAGGATCGAGAATCGTAAGTTTGGGTGGGTGTTAGTCATTTTTTCCTGTTTTTTTGGCCATTTCTGACTCGCACGAGCCTACGTACGAATGCGTATATGCTCTTACGATCATCGCAAGTTCGTTCCTAAATTTTAGGATCAAATCCTAAAACTTAGGATCAAAACGTAAAACTTAGGATAATCGAATGTGTTTAGGTGTGATTCAGAGAACAGTTTTCAAACCTCTAAATACGTTTTAAAAGAAAGCCACTGCCGACACCTTTTAGCAGTCGGATTGCTGTTCTTGAACAGGTTTTTTGGCTATGTGGAGGAGTCTGCGCGTCTTGAGCTCCAATGAACTGCATGTACCAGCATGGCCGAGGCCATAAATTGTATGGCAATGCATACCTGATTCATGTATGCCTTATAAAAGCATTTTAATGTGGACCTTAATTAGTCCTTTGCATGTAAACCTTTATTTTGCAATATATTTGCGTTAATTAAAGAAACTTATGTCCTTTGTTATTTAGTTTTAAATTGATGTACTAGAATAATATTTTTAGATTGCATTTATTGGTGTAGTTGTTTACCTTTGCTTTGTTTAATTATTTAAGCACATCTTTGGTCAGATGCATCACACTTACTGAGGAGAGGAGAGCGGGATAAAGTGCAGGATGTGGGTTACTGCTGTATTTTGCACAGACACAGCAGAGCTGGGGGCACGGAAAGGTCAGAAATCAAAGAATGCAGAGCAACATAGTCACAAGGCCCTTTCTGTTTGCAGGCTGCCCGATAATACCTGACCCGCCATCTTGGCTGTTTCTAGACTCATAACATGCAGAAGTTGCTGGGTGTTTTTTTATATTTGAGAGCAATCTGTATGTAGAGGGTGTGGGTAACCACACACAAAATTTTAAGTTGTACCATTTGAAGCCAAAATATTAAAATTAAATCCACAAGTAAAAAATGCAAGTTAACAAAAAATTAAACAAAGTAAGATTTACTTATGCAAATGCATTCATTAATGGTTGGTTACTACAAAATGAATGAAATAAAGAAAAATAAAAGACCAAATATTTAGAATGCACTTTAATGAGGTAAGTTTGTAGTGCGCAGCCGCAAGATCAGAAGGATTTACGTCCAGACAAAAAAGGAAAAAGGGCAAAACCAATGTTGCAACCTGAGAAATGAAACGGAAAATTCAGGATGGAAACTGACATAGGTCTGATTCCCGAACTGCCATACGAACGGACGGACATTTTAGGATAGAAACGTATTAGCTTATTGAATCACTCGCAAGTTCATACGAACGCACGAGCGTACGGGAAAAATAGGATGATCGGCACCAAAATCCAAGCTGTTACATGTTTCTTTGAATCGACCCTATTGAGTGCCACTAGCACTTCTTCTTTGTAACTGTTTAAACAAGTCAAGTAGTACTGGAATAAAGGTATTTGGGGCTGTGATGTAAAAAATCATGTCATCCGCATAAGCAAAAAATATATATTTGTCCTGACCTATTTGGATACCGACAATATCTGAATGCTCTTTAACCATACGTAAGAAAGTTTATAAAGACAGTGTGAATATGAAGATTCACTGCTGTATAGTAATAATTTTGATAATATTGTCTCTGGCTTCTCAGCCAGGGACAAACCCTACCTGGGCCTTCAATATCAAATCAGGGCTTTCGCATAGATATTTTTACATATTGTATGGGTCTGTAGCTCGAGCACTGACTCAAAATGTTCCCCTCTACTATATCCCCTCGATTCAAAGAGCAAAAGTTAATTGATTTCGTATCGAGAATCGTAAGTCTGGGTGGGTGTTAGTCATTTTTTCCTGTTTTTTTGGCCATTTCCGACTCGCACGAGCCTACGTACGAATGCGTATATGCTCTTACGATCAGCGGAAGTTCGTTCCTAAATTTTAGGATCAAAACGTAAAACTTAGGATCAAATCCTAAAACTTACGATCAAAACGTAAAACTTAGGTTAATTGGATGTGTTTAGGTGTGATTCAGAGAAACCTCTAAACGCGTTTTAAAAGAAAGCCACAGCCGACACCTTTTAGCAGCCGGATTGCTGTTCGTGAACAGGTTTTTTGGCTATGTGGAGGAGTCTGCGCGTCTTGTGCTCCAATGAACTGCATGTATCAGCATGGCCGAGGCCATAAATTGTATGGCAATGCATACCTGATTCATGTATGCCTTATCAAAGCATTTTAATGTGGACCTTAATTAGTCCTTTGCATGTAAACCTTTATTTTGCAATATATTTGCGTTAATTAAAGAAACTTATGTCCTTTGTTATTTATTTTAAAATTGAGGTACTAGAATAATATTTTTAGATTGCATTTATTGGTGTAGTTGTTTACCTTTGCTTTGTTTAATTATTTAAGCACATCTTTGGTCAGATGCATCACACTTACTGAGGAGAGGAGAGCGGGATAAAGTGCAGGATGTGGGTTACTGCTGTATTTTGCACAGACACAGCAGAGCTGGGGGCATGGAAAGGTCAGAAATCAAAGAATCCAGAGCAACACAGTCACAAGGCCCTTTCTGTTTGCAGGCTGCCCGATAATACCTGAGCCGCCATCTTGGCTGTTTCTAGGCTCATAACATGCTGAAGTTGCTGGGTGTTTTTTAATATTTGTGAGCAATCTGTATGTAGAGGGTGTGGGTAACCACACTAAAAATTTAAAGTTGTACCATTTGAAGCATAAATATTAAAATTAAATCCACAAGTAAAAAATGCAAGTTAACTAAAAATTAAACAAAGTAAGATTTACTTATGCAAATGCATTCATTAATGGTTGGTTACTACAAAATGAATGAAATAAAGAAAAATAAAAGACCAAATATTTAGAATGCACTTTAATGAGGTAAGTTTGTAGTGCGGAGCCGCAAGATCAGAAGGATTTACGTCCAGACAAAAAAGGCAAAAGGGCAAAACCAATGTTGCAACCTGAGAAATGAAACGGAAAATTCAGGATGGAAACTGACATAGGTCTGATTCCCGAACTGCCATACGAACGGACGTATATTTTAGGATAGAAACGTATTTGCTTATTGAATCACTCGCAAGTTCATACGAACGCACGAGCGGACGTGAAAAATAGGATGATCGTGACCCAAATCCAAGCTGTTACATGTTTCTTTGAATCAACCCATATGAGTCACAAGTGTAGATTGAGGCAATTGGCTTAAAATTGCTGCGCTCTCAAATGCTTGAGTATCTAGATACAGTTTCCAATAAACTGTAGGATACAGTTTCCAATAAACTGTAGGATACTCATTTGGGCCTGGGGCCCTGTTATATTTAAGTTGAGAGATTGCTATTTTCAATTATGCTGTTTCAAGGGGGACTCTCAATCTCTGTCAATGATTCTGTATTTATGGCATTCAAAAATGTTTCCATATTGCTAATGCTCTGCTATATTAGCTTTCCTGTCTGCAGGTTATATAATTCCTTATAAAACTGCACAAATTGTTGCCCAATTATCTCCAGAGCTTTATATGCTTGCCCTTATTGTCTACAATCTGCTTTATCTGTGCATCTTTTTGCCTATCTCACAATGATCTGCCAAGTATCACCCCACTCCTTTGGCCTTGCATCAAATATATTTGGCTTTTGCTCCGTGAGCTCTATTTTGTTAGGTTCGTTAATTTGCTGCACGCTTCCTGCAATTTTACCAAGTTCCGTGGTCTGTGGTGCCAGAGTTTGCACATCTCTTTAATCGTTAAATGCTACTTTTTCAAGGCTAAACCTAAAGCTATTAGCTCTTAGAGTAAGAACTGGTCACTGCAGTCCCGGCGTTCCAGACCTCACCTGATCGCTTTATAGGGCCCCCGCTACAGTTGCCTCCTCCCATGTCATCCTGGGCCTGACCCTGGGACGAAATTGTGACTTACCATCAATCACTGGGGTGTGGCCATGCCATCTCTATTCATTGCAATTGTAGTGAATAGAGGGGGCATTGCCACACCCCCTGTGACTGATGGCGAGGGCGTAATCTGGCACAGAAGTTCCGCGCCCGACCCGAAGGGGGAAAAGCTGGTCGTTGTGCTGATGAGCATCCCATCAACCCGCTTCACCTAAAGGATGCAGCTGCCGAAGCTGCTGGAACTCGCTTCAGCCCCGATCCTCTTCATCAGCAGTGGCAGAGGCAGCACTGCAGCTGGCACTAGAAGTGTCCTCACTAATGGGAGCCGATGGTCATCTTTTTGTAGCCTCAGCTGAGGCCAAATTAAAGCGCCACTGCTGATCCATCACTACTGAGGAAGAGGATTGGGGCTGAAGTGAGTTAAATCAGCACCCTGCACACTCTGTGCCCCCCTCTGCCACAGCCGCCCCCCAAAGTTCGGGTCCCAATCGAATTCAATAGGGATTGAGTTCATTCATTCAAAGTTCGGCCGAACTTGCGGACCCAAACTTTGGGGGTTTCACCTACCCCTAGTAGGTACCCTTTGTTTTTTTCCCTACTGTCTGACTTTTCTGGGCAATAGCTTCTATATTGTTTTTACCTTTTAGCAACATGGGATTTAACCACCAATGCTATTCAGCTGGAAATTTTCAGATAGACTGACACATGATCTGAATACACCTTAGACCGAATTCAGTGCCTCTCCCATATGCATTCCTGTGGTAATGGGCTAAAAGTTCAGGTTTTTACACTTTTTCTGGGTTGTGCCACTCTGGGCTTTGTTTATTTGTTTGAATAGCCTTGTTTCTGGGACTTTATGGTTTGCGTATCCCAAACTGAGGATTCTCCGTATTAATAGGATGAAGATGAGTTTTTGTGTTCTCACTTGCGTAAGGGTACAGGTTTTGCCTGCGCTTGTGCATGATCGCAGGACCTGATTTGACCTTTTTCTGGTCTATAAAAAACATAGGGTTTCAGTGCCAAATTCCACCCTTTGTGCATACGCACTTATGATGGAGCCGGGGCCTGTTAACCATGTACTTTCCAGAGGTTAAGCTTGCCTGCTGTCGTCTGAACATCGATTTTTCCCTACCCCACTCGGATCTAGCCTGTCATAATGGTCCCACACCCTATCCAGCAGGACCTCCAATTGGGCATTGTTAAGTCAGCCACTCAGCTTCCCCCTGCTGAGCTTGCGTCCGGTCTGGGGGGTAAGCGATTATGGGGTCTGCTGAGTAGCGTGTTCTGGGGAGGCCGAGCAACTGGGCCCACTCCCAGGCCCAAAAGAGGGGGTTTGCAAGCTACTGGCCGGAGAAGGAGCAGTGGGTCCTCTGCTCCGCCTTGTGCTCCTCCTTGGGTTTCGCAGGGGTCTCTGCAGTGGGCTCCACACTGGGGCCCGCACTGGTCTCCGGTAGCCCAAACGGTGGGTGCTACAGGGATGGGCTGTGCCATGAGCCCTGGGTGTGGGTCTCCCGCTGCTGCCCACTCATACTGCTGCAGATGACCCACTCAGAGTGAGTAGTGTGACCTGCAGCAGGGGAGTGACTATGAGCCGAGCGGTGAGGGCTAGGGCTGCGGTGCCTTGGCTGGATGCTGCAGGCCTCTCGGCAATGCCTGTCTTCCGAGCTCCGGGGGCTGCAGTGGTGTCTGTGCTTCAACATACTAGTCCGCAGAGAAGTAAGAACTGCCATCAAAGTCCAGGGGTCAGGTGTGTGCTTTTGTAAACCAAGGGGTGTTTAATTGTACGAGTTTATTTAACAAGCCAGCACAGGCATTTGCAACTTATAGGCTACAACATCATGGGCGTCTACACGTCGCCAGCACACTTCTGGGGTCTGCTTGGGTGCATCATGCAAATGAGAAGACATCCACGATATTTTCCAGTGAAATGCAAGACTACATCATGATGGTAGGTACTAATGCTAGGCCATGCTTCGCCTATGCATGCAAGCCCAGCAAGCAGGCAAACGGGCAGGAGACTGGGTGCTGGAGTGCAGCCATACGAAGCAAAACACATGGGGATGCCCTGCCAAAAAACAAACACGGTCTGCATATGCCGGAATGCCAGCATCGGCCAAGAAAAAAACAAAGGGGGTTATTTTAGAAGGGGTAGCGCCAGGTAGTGCCTCGTAGCGGTAGGCAGCATCTGGTGGACGCCGGGCGCTGTATGCAAAACCACATTTATGAAAGCGAATCTGGTAAATGACTCTAACAGCGTCATGTAGTGTCCGATGTATTATTACAGGCGGCTCAGCATATAGCGCCGGCGCTCTGGAAGCAGGTATTACCTTTCTCTCACTGTCGCTCTCCCATACATTTCAATGGCCGTTGATTTGCTTGTGTAAACAGCGTGTTGCAAACAAACATTTTTAGAAACTTTTTGGACATTTTATATTTTTATGCAGAATTGTCATTACAGGTCTGATACTAAAGTGTTAATGTCACAGTTAGAGATGAGCGAATCGAATCTGATGAACGTGAATTCGTTACGAATTTCAGGAAAAATTTGATCCGTAACAATTCCGAATATCGCCACGATTCGATCGCTCGAATCGCTTTCTTAGAACTCCATTTACTACTATTCAGGCCATCTAACATGGTGGATCCACATGTCAGGACATGTCCCATGGGGCAAGAAATCCTGGGTAGGCGTCACATGCTACCTATCAGCAGCCAGGCTTCCTGATGATGTCACAGCCCTATATAAGTGGCGGCCATTTTGCGGAAGCTCGTTTCGGCACTGTATTGCGGCCAGAGCGGGTCACGCAGGGAGAGAGGGACAGATAGACAGATAGATAGATAGATAGATAGATAGATACAGCGAGGGAGAGATAGATAGAACAAGGAACAGAAGGAGCAAGGGACAGAGAGCAGAGAGAAAGGAGAGAGGCTGTGACAGTGACAGAGACAGTTTAAAGTGTTTGCATTAGCTTTCAAGCCTATTTAGTGTTAACAACACACCTGCTTATTTAGCTTTTCCTTTTCCTGGTGTCATTCTTTGAAAAGCGTGCTAGCATTAATATTTTAAGAGTACCTGTCTTTTAACCATGTGACCAGGTGAGCCAGCCTTTGCCGTTCACCAGGGGGCATCCCAAATACTAGCATACATATTTGAAGAGTACCTGTCTGCTAGCCGTTTGCATTTTGTTCAAAAAAGTCACTTTTTCACTTTTAAAGCAGCCAGCCTTTGCCTTTGAACAGGGGGCATCCCAAATACTAGCATAAATATTTGAAGAGTACCTGTCTGCTAACCATTTGCATTTTGTTCAAAAAAGTAACTTTTTCACTTTTAAAGCAGCCAGCCTTTGCCTTGAAACAGGGGGCATCCCAAATACTAGCATAAATATTTGAAGAGTACCTGTCTGCTAACCATTTGCATTTTGCAAACAAAAAGTCACTTTTTCATGTTTAAAGCACCAATTGCCTTTCACCAGGGGGCATTCTGAGTGCTAGCACTTATCTTTTAAGAATACCTGCATATTTACCTTTTACATTTTGAACAAAAAGCACGTTTTAAAACTGCCTGTGGTGCATTTAACTCTGACCAGGGGCATCCTGTGTAAGACCATCTGACAGTGTCTTTGTGCATGAGCTTTTAGCTACAGTGTCTGCCTATTTTGCTCCAAATTTTCTACAAACCTGCTGTTACAAAAATACTGTTTTAGGTGTAGTGTAGTGTATTGTTTTCCCCTCCTAAACACAGTAAAAATGTCAGGCAGAGATGTGCACCGAGGAGAAGCCTAGATTCATCAGGCAGAGGTCGCAGCAGACTAGGGGCGAGTGACAGCAGGAGTTGCGGGAAGAGGCCTGATCTCCCGGTATCTGCTAGCAGTTGTGTCTCGACCAGAAACGCATCTGCCGTCATCGATTGGTTAACGCGGTCATCCACCTCATCACAAGTGACATCTGACACCCCCAGTCAACAGTCGGTAGGTTCCTCGGACACAACCCTGAGTTGGCATGGCCCGGGAGCAGCCCCTGTCCTTCCATTGCCTCTTTCCTACGCCCCCCCCTCCAGCCGACGTATCTTATGCTTTGGGTTAAGCTCCACTATTCAGTGAGGACGATGTGTTAGAGGACAGTCAGCAGCTACTGCCCAGCCGAGAAATGGAGGAGACATCCGCCGCTTCTTTTTCTAGGCAGACAAACACTGAGGAGGAGAGTGGCGTGGGAGGTGGTGTGGCGAGCGTTCCAGCTCCTGCAGCAGACGCTGTTGAGGAAACCGAGGAGGACATCAGTGACGTGCAGACACAACTTGATGATGATGATGATGATGAAGCCGATCGCACTTGGGAGCCCGGTGCAGAAGGGGCTTCATCATCAAGAGAAGATGGTCCCAGGTTGCCCCTGAGTCAGCAGCTGAGGCAGCAAGGTGGTAGTATGGTTGGCAGTCAGCATGGTGGCAGAATTGGGATGTCTGGAGCCAAACGTGACCGGGGGCGAGGTAGACCACCTGCTGCGCGGCAGGCTACTTTCCCGGGAGGTAGTGGAGCAGGGGTTCCTGGAGTTGGTGGCAGTAGCAGTGAATTAGTGCGGACTGTTGGTGGAAAAATTAGCTACTCGGCAGTGTGGCAGTTTTTTATCAAGGAGGGTGACCTGACCACATGCAAGATGTGTAGACAGAAGGTCAAGCCTGGCCAGGGCCCCAATGTTGGTACCACGGCCCTTCGGCAACATATGCAGCGTCACCATAAAGCGGCCTGGGAGAACCGAGGCTCCGAAGTGGGGGTCCAGCCTGCTGCGTCAGTCAGTGCCACACCGCTCACAATTTCAGCCAGTCAAGGCTCCAGCACCTCAGCCGAAGGTAGCTGTGCGTCATACACATCCTCTGTCGCTCCAGATGCTCCTGCTCCTCCTACTACAGGTCAGTCATCCCACCAGCATTCCATCAGCGAAGCCATGTCCAAGAGACAACAGTATGCACCCACTCATCCTAAGCTAAATGTGCTCCTGTCCAAGTTGCTGGTGCTGCAGTCCCTCCCTTTTCAGGTGGCTTGTGCTGAGCCGAGGTGGAGAGTCCCAAGCCGTCATTTCTTTGCAAAGAAGGCAGTACCAGCCCTGCACAAATTTGTTGAACAGAAGGTGGGCCAGTCCTTGAGCCTGTCGGTGTGCACCAAAGTGCACGGCAGCGCCGACATCTGGAGCTGTAACTATGGTCAGGGGCAATACATGTCTTTTACGGCCCACTGGGTGAATGTGGTTCCTGCACAGCCACAACAGCAACTTGGACAGGTCACGCCGCTTTGGCCTCCACGCTCCCAGGTCGCTGTACGAATGCACCTCCTCATCCTCCGCCGTCTCCTCAGCCTCCACTGTTCGGTCAAGTCTGGGTGCCCCTTCAGCCTACCATGTGTGCAGGGCACAGCGGTGTTAAGCTGTGCTTCACATGGTTTGCCTTGGTGAACGAAGTCACACAGGAGAGGAGTTGCTAAAATTAATTCATCAAGAAATCAGAACATGGCTTACTCCGCGAAAACTGGAAATGGGAACCATGGTGACTGACAATGGGAAGAACATCTTGTCTGCACTGTGACAAGGAAGCCTGAGCCATGCGCCCTGTATGGCACACGTGTTCAACCTAGTTGTCAAGCGTTTTCTGAAGTCTTCCCCCATCTGCAAGGCATCCTAACCACGGGAAGGAAACCTTGTATGCACTTCCACCACTCCTAAACCGCCAAGCACACCCTTCTTGAGCTACAGCATCAGAACGGTATCCCCCAACATAGTCTAATTTGCGATGTTTCCACCCGTTGGAATAACACCCTACATATGTTGGATCGACTATACGAACAGAGAAAAGCCATCAATGATTTCTTGATGATCCAAGCAGATAGGGGGACTTCCCTGTTTAAATTTAATTTAAACCAGTGGCAGCTCATACGTGACACCTGCCATTTGCTCAGGCCCTTTGAGGAAGCCACTTTGTTTGTCAGTCGCTTCATGTAATAAAACACATGTTGCAAACCATGGCTGGTCAGGGCACTGGAGACATGGCGCATACATTTCACGGCCACATAAACCCCATGGGAGCTGCGGAGGAGGAGGAGCACAGTGAAGCACAGTTTAGTTTTGGCAAAATGGGCGGTTTATCTAGTCATCTGACAGGAGAGGAGGAGCAGGAGCAGCCAGAGGAGCAAGAGGGTTGTGAGTAAGGCGAGACAGAGGACCCAGACACAGCGTGGCAGTATGCAGTGGAGATAGAGACAGGTAGTCCCTCCGAGTCACTTGCACCAATGGCACAATGCATGCTCACGTGCTTGCATAGTGACCGCAGAATTGTCTCCATTTTTCAGTGGGATGACTTCTGCAGCAGTAGCTCCATCAGCAGCAGCCTCAGTCTTCAGTTGCTAATGAGTAGCTTTCTTCACCCGCATAGTGAGGCTACTCATGAGCAGCAGGAAGACCTGGAGCAGGGTCTGAACCAGCAGGTCGTGCCATACCTTGAAATGACCATGCCAACGCACCCTGAGGATCCGCTGGACTTCTGGGCAGCCAAACTTGACTTGTTGCCGCAACTGGCAGAGTTTGCCCTGGGAAAGCTGTCCTGCCCGGCCAGTAGTGTGCCATCTGAGCGGGTGTTTAGTGCGGCGGGGGCCATAGTCACGCCAAACAGAACTCGTCTGTCCACGAAAAATGTGGAGAGACTCACCGTGAAGATGAATCAGGCATGTATCAGCCAAGATTTCCACCCAGAAATGGCTGATCCATGGTAGTAGCTGATTCATTGTAGCTCCTAATGGCTGCTGCCAACTCCAGGGTGTTTCTTTCAGGCAATATATGGGCTCCTTATGCTGCTGCTGCCAGCTCCAGGGTGTGTCCTTCAGGCAATATATGGGCTGCTTATGCTGCTGCCAACTCCAATGTGTTTTTCAGGCAATATATGGGCTCCTTATGCTGCTGCTGCCAACTTCAGGGTGTGTCTTTCAGGCAATATATGGGGTGCTGCTTATGCTTCTGCCAACTTCAATGTGTTTTACAGGCAACATATGGGCTCCTAATGCTGCTGCCAACTCCAATGTGTTTTTCAGGAAATATATGGGCTCCTTATGCTGCTGCTGCTGCCAACTCCAGAGTGTGTCTTTCAGGCAACATATGGACTCCTAATGCTGCTGCCAACTCCAATGTGTTTTTAAGGCAATATATGGGCTCCTTATGCTGCCAACTCCAGGGTGTGTCTTTCAGGCAACATATGGGCTCCTAATGCTGCTGCCAACTCCAATGTGTTTTTCAGGCAAAATATGGGCTCCAAATGCTGCTGCCAACTCCAATGTGTTTTTCAGGCAATATATGGGCTGCTAACGCTGCTGCTGCTGCCAACTCCAGGGTGTGTCTTTCAGGCAATATATGGGCTGCTTATGCTGCTGCCAACTTGACTTGTTGCCGCAACTGGCAGAGTTTGCCCTGGGAAAGCTGTCCTGCCCGGCCAGTAGTGTGCCATCTGAGCGGGTGTTTAGTGCGGCGGGGGCCATAGTCATGCCAAACAGAACTCGTCTGTCCACGAAAAATGTGGAGAGACTCACCGTGAAGATGAATCAGGCATGTATCAGCCAGGATTTCCACCCACAAATGGCTGATCCATGGTAGTAGCTGATTCATTGTAGCTCCTAATGGCTGCTGCCAACTCCAGGGTGTTTCTTTCAGGCAATATATGGGCTCCTTATGCTGCTGCTGTCAGCTCCAGGGTGTGTCCTTCAGGCAATATATGGGCTGCTTATGCTGCTGCCAACTCCAATATGTTTTTCAGGCAATATATGGGCTCCTTATGCTGCTGCTGCCAACTTCAGGGTGTGTCTTTCAGGCAATATATGGGGTGCTGCTTATGCTTCTGCCAACTTCAATGTGTTTTACAGGCAACATATGGGCTCCTAATGCTGCTGCCAACTCCAATGTGTTTTTCAGGAAATATATGGGCTCCTTATGCTGCTGCTGCTGCCAACTCCAGAGTGTGTCTTTCAGGCAACATATGGACTCCTAATGCTGCTGCCAACTCCAATGTGTTTTTCAGGCAATATATGGGGTCCTTATGCTGCCAACTCCAGGGTGTGTCTTTCAGGCAACATATGGGCTCCTAATGCTGCTGCCAACTCCAATGTGTTTTTCAGGCAAAATATGGGCTCCAAATGCTGCTGCCAACTCCAATGTGTTTTTCAGGCAATATATGGGCTGCTAACGCTGCTGCTGCTGCCAACTCCAGGGTGTGTCTTTCAGGCAATATATGGGCTGCTTATGCTGCTGCTGCCAACTCCAGGGTGTCTTTCAGGCAATATATGGGCTGCTTATGCTGCTGCCAACTCCCATGTGTTTTTCAGGCAATATATGGGCTGCTTATGCCGCTGCTGCCAACTACTGGGTGTGTCTTTCAGGCAACATATGGGCTCCTGATGCTGCTGCTGATGCTGCCAGCTCCTGGGTGTGTCTTTCAGGCAATATATGGGCTCCTAATGCTGCTGCCAACTCCAGTGTGTGTCTTTCAGGCAATATATGGGCTCCTGATGCTGCTGCTGATGCTGCCAGCTCCTGGGTGTGTCTTTCAGGCAATATATGGGCTCCTAATGCTGCTGCTTCCAACTCCAGGGTGTGTTTCTCAGGCAATATATGGGCTCCTAATGCTGCGGCCAACTCCAATGCGTTTTTCAGGCAATATATGGGCTCATAATGTTGCTGCCAACTCCAGGGTGTATCTTTCAGGCAATATATGGGCTTCTAATGCTGCTGCTGCCAACTCTAGGGTGTTTCTTTCAGGCAATATATGGACTCCTAATGCTGCTGCTGCCAACTCCTGGGCGTGTTTTTCAGGCAATATATGGGCTCCTAATGCTGCTGCCAACTCCAATGTGTCTTTCAGGCAATATATGGGCTGCTTATGCTGCTGCCAACTCCAATGTGTTTTTCAGGCAACATATGGGCTCCCTTTGTGCTGCTACCAACTCCAGGGTTTGTTTTTCAGGCAATATATGGGCTCCCTATGCTGCTGCCAACTCCTGGGTGTGTCTTTCAGGCAATATATGGGCTCCTAATGCTTCTGCCAACTCCAATGTGTTTTTCAGGCATTATATGGGCTCCGAATGCTGCTGCCAACTCCAGTGTCTCTTTCAGGCAACATATGTGCTCCTAATGCTGCTGCCATCTCCAGGGTGTGTCTTCTAGGCAATATATGGGCTCCTAATGCTGCTGCTGCCAACTTCTGGGTGTGTCTTTCAGGCAATATATGGGCTCCTAATGCTACTGCCAACTCCAGTGTGTTTTTAAAGTAATACATGGGCTCCTAATGTTGCAGGCAACTCCAGGGTGTATCTTTCAGGCAATATATAGGCTCCTAATGCTGCTACTGCCAACTCCAGGGTGTGTCTTTCAGGCAATATATGGGCTCCTAATGCTGCTGCTACCAACTCCTGGGTGTGTCTTTCAGGCAATATATTGGCTCCTAATGCTGCTGCCAACTCCAATGTGTTTTTCAGGCAATATATGGGCTCCTAATGCTGCTGCCAACTCCAATGTGTCTTTCAGGCAATATATGGGCTGCTTATGCTGCTGCCAATAGGGATGAGCGAATCGATTCGGACGAACCCGAATTCGTTCCGAATTTCAGGAACAATTTGATTCTGAACGAATCCGAATTTTCCCCCACGTTTCGATCGATCGAAGTTTTCCTTTAAACTCCATTTATTTCAATTACAGCCATTGTAAAATGGTGGATGGACATGTCCGGACATGTCCCCTGGGGCAAGTTATCATGGGAAGGTCACATGCAGCCTATCAGCAGCCAGGAAGCCCTGTGACGTCACAGTGCTTTATAAACGGCGGACATCTTGCTTGTGCACATTTCAGCCTTGCATTGCAGACAGAACGGAGGTTGCTGCAGACAGGGAGAGACTAACAGACAGGCAGGGAGAGTCAGGGAGACCCACAGACACCCACACAGTGCCAGGGAGAGCCAGGGAAAGATAGGGAAAAATCGGCAACGATCCAGGCAGGGACAGCAGAGAAAGTGACAGGGAAACTTTTTTTTTTTATTTTTACTTCACTTAATTTGCCAGATCAGTTTTAAATTGCTTTTTTTTGTGCTGCAAATAATCCTGGCCACTGTGCATCCCATCTTGGCAGTGGCATATTTAACCCTATCACACAAGCATTTCTTATAACTCGATTAGTTTTAATTTTTTTTGTATGCTGTAAAAACCCCAGCCCACATGGGCATACTATTTCAGCACACTTGACCCTGTCTGTTATACTAAATCAGCTTCTAAAGGCTCTGTTTTATTAATATATTGCATTTTGAATTGGTTTTGTGCATCCTGTAAAAACACCAGGCCACATGGGCATCCCAAACCAGCACATTTCACCCTATCTGTTATACTAATTCAGCCTCTAAAGGCTCTGTTTTATTAATACATTGCATTTTGAATTGGTTTTGTGCATCCTGTAAAAACACCAGGCCGCATGGGCATCCCAGACCAGCACATTTCACCCTATCTGTTATACTTAATCAGCTTCTAAAGGCTCTGTTTTATTAATATATTGCATTTTGAATTGGCTTTGTGCGTCCTTTAAAAACACCAGGCCGCAGGGTATCCCAAACCGGCACATTTCACCCTATCTGTTATACTAAAGCAGCTTCTACAGGCTCTGTTTTATTAATATATTGCATTTTGAATTGTTTTTTTTGCATCCTGTAAAAACACCAGGCCGCATGGGCATCCCAAACCGGCACATTTCACCCTGTTATACTAAATCAGCTTCTAAAGGCTATTTATTTATTAATATATTGCATTTTGAATTGGTTTTGTGCGTCCTGTAAAAACACCAGGCCACATGGGTATCCCAAACCAGCACATTTCACCCTGTCATACTAAATCAGCTTCTAAAGGCTCTGTTTTATTAATATATTGAATTTTGAATTGGTTTTGTGCATCCTGTAAAAACACCAGGCCACATGGGCATCCCAAACCAGCACATTTCACCCTATCTGTTATACTAAATCAGCTTCTAAAGGCTCTGTTTTATTAATGTATTGCATTTTGAATTGTTTTTTTGCATCCTGTAAAAACACCAGGCCGCATGGGCATCCCAAACCGGCACATTTCACCCTGTTATACTAAATCAGGTTCTAAAGGCTATTTATTTATTAATATATTGAATTTTGAATTGGTTTTGTGCGTCCTGTAAAAACACCAGGCCACATGGGCATCCCAAACCAGCACATTTCACCATGTTATACTAAATCAGCTTCTAAAGGCTCTGTTTTATTAATATATTGCATTTTGAATTGGTTTTGTGCGTCCTGTAAAAACACCAGGCCACATGGGCATCCAAAACCAGCACATTTCACCCTATCTGTTATACTAAATCAGCTTCTAAAAGCTCTGTTTTATTAATTTATTGCATTTTGAATTGGTTTTGCGCGTCCTTTAAAAACACCAGGCCGCAGGGTATCCCAAACCAGCAAATTTCACCCTATCTGTTATACTAAAGCAGCTTCTACAGGCTCTGTTTTATTAATATATTGCATTTTGAATTGTTTTTTGCGTCCTGTAAAAACACCAGGCCGCATGGGCATCCCAAACCAGCACATTTCACTCTGTTATACTAAATCAGCTTCTAAAGGCTCTGTTTTATTAATATATTGCATTTTGAATTGGTTTTGTGCATCCTGTAAAAACACCAGGTCACATGGGCATCCCAAACCAGCACATTTCACCCTATCTGTTATACTAAATCAGCTTCTAAAGGCTCTGATTTATTAATATATTGCATTTTGAATTGGTTTTGTGCGTCCTGTAAAAACACCAGGCCACAGGGTATCCCAAACCAGCACATTTCACCCTATCTGTTATACTAAATCAGCTTCTAAAGGCTCTGTTTTATTAATGTATTGCATTTTGAATTGGTTTTGTGCGTCCTGTAAAAACACCAGGCCACATGGGCATCCCAAACCAGCACATTTCACCATGTTATACTAAATCAGCTTCTAAAGGCTCTGTTTTATTAATATATTGCATTTTGAATTGGTTTTGTGCGTCCTGTAAAAACACCAGGCCACATGGGCATCCAAAACCAGCACATTTCACCCTATCTGTTATACTAAATCAGCTTCTAAAAGCTCTGTTTTATTAATTTATTGCATTTTGAATTGGTTTTGCGCGTCCTTTAAAAACACCAGGCCGCAGGGTATCCCAAACCAGCAAATTTCACCCTATCTGTTATACTAAAGCAGCTTCTACAGGCTCTGTTTTATTAATATATTGCATTTTGAATTGTTTTTTGCGTCCTGTAAAAACACCAGGCCGCATGGGCATCCCAAACCAGCACATTTCACTCTGTTATACTAAATCAGCTTCTAAAGGCTCTGTTTTATTAATATATTGCATTTTGAATTGGTTTTGTGCATCCTGTAAAAACACCAGGTCACATGGGCATCCCAAACCAGCACATTTCACCCTATCTGTTATACTAAATCAGCTTCTAAAGGCTCTGATTTATTAATATATTGCATTTTGAATTGGTTTTGTGCGTCCTGTAAAAACACCAGGCCACAGGGTATCCCAAACCAGCACATTTCACCCTATCTGTTATACTAAATCAGCTTCTAAAGGCTCTGTTTTATTAATGTATTGCATTTTGAATTGGTTTTGTGCGTCCTGTAAAAACACCAGGCCACATGGGCATCCCAAACCAGCACATTTCACCATGTTATACTAAATCAGCTTCTAAAGGCTCTGTTTTATTAATATATTGCATTTTGAATTGGTTTTGTGCGTCCTGTAAAAACACCAGGCCACATGGGCATCCAAAACCAGCACATTTCACCCTATCTGTTATACTAAATCAGCTTCTAAAGGCTCTGTTTTATTAATTTATTGCATTTTGAATTGGTTTTGTGCGTCCTTTAACCCTTTCGCTGCCAGCCTACCTGCAGCATTTGCCACTCCCTGTTGCCAGACGATGTTTCACTATTTTGCGCTACACATATTCAACTGTCATTTTTGAAAGGATTTCCAGGGATTTCCCAGGAAAATTATATATTGTTTTTTTCAACAGAGTCTGGGCTTTAACATGAAATGTCTTGTTTGTATTTTTTAGGTGTATTCTCAATTTTTTTGGGTGAAATGTGTGAAAAAAAATAAAAAAAAATATTTTTTTACAATTTGTAGAGTTTTTTTGTAATAAAAAATGTAAGTTTGTCAATAAAATCTTATTGCGTGAGAAACCCCAATTTCTCCCGGTTACAGCGATACCACATATGTATAGGTAGACACCCTTTCCTGCCCAGAAGCCTTTTATAGCTGCTGGATGACAAATGGTTAATTAAAAAAAAAAATGACATAGGGTCCCCCTTCCCGGGGAGGGGGACCCCATTTTTTTTGGATTTTGAAGGGTTAAAAACCCTTCAAAATCCAAAAAAAAATGACGTGGGGTCCCCCTTACCCAAAGTAACCTGCCCGGGACCAGCTATGGGGGCTTGTAGGCACAGAGTGGGGGGGCCAGCTTTGGTGGCCCCCCCACCCTGCAGCCTACGAGCCCACATAGCCTATGTGGGCCCGGGCTCTTCTGCCCCCCCCTGGCCTTTGGGGAGGCAGGTAATGGGGGTGCGGGGGTTAATGGCAAGCCACCCGCTAGGGCAGGTGACTTGCCACCCCCCCAGCCTTGCGAAATGGTATAAGGGGTCTCATGGACCCCTTACCAGCTCACAAAGGGTTAACTGTTAAAAAAAAAACCACGACACAATAATAAAAAGTATTTTATTAGAAAAAAAAAAATTTTTTTTTACTGTACTTACCTTCGATTGCAAGCTCTTGTCCCTCGCCGCTCAGCTGACAGATGCCGGTGATCGGCATCCAGAGAAGGAGAAGGCAGGAGATCAGAGGATCTCCTGTCACCTCCTTCCCCAGCGCCGATCACCGGCATCTGAGAAGCTGAGAAAGCTGAAGCCTGAGATCGGGGCCGGGATGACGTCATAAGCCCCGCCCCCTTGGGCATGATGGTGGCCGCCATCGAGAAGAAGAGAGGAGAGAGCCTCCCAGGCTCTCTCCTGAAGATCGGTAAGTCCTGGGGGGGGATCGGAGGCCCCCCAGGTGAAGAGGAGGGACAGCGGGAGCCAGCGCACACACAGGTAAGTGAATGTCATTTTTTTATTTTTTTACAGTTAGAAGCTGCTGCTGCAGAAGCAGGGGGAGGGGCGGCCTATTCCGGGGGCTCTCCTGGAGCCATCCGACCCCCCACGGGGGATCGGATGGCACCAAATTAAAGAGGAGACCCGGCCGGATCCAACAAGGGGTCAGATGAGTATTTTTTATTTTTACTTTTTAAACTACAAGCGAGGAAAGTCAAGCACGTAACACCTACGGGCTTGGCACTTAAGGCCCAGCCAAGCCAGCACGTAGGTGTTACGTGCTTGGCAACAAAAGGGTTAAAAACACCAGGCCGCAGGGTATCCCAAACCAGCAAATTTCACCCTATCTGTTATACTAAAGCAGATTCTACAGGCTCTGTTTTATTAATATATTGCATTTTGAATTGTTTTTTTGCGTCCTGTAAAAACACCAGGCCGCATGGGCATCCCAAACCAGCACATTTCACCCTGTTATACTAAATCAGCTTCTAAAGGCTCTGTTTTATTAATATATTGCATTTTGAATTGGTTTTGTGCATCCTGTAAAAACACCAGGTCACATGGGCATCCCAAACCAGCACATTTCACCCTATCTGTTATACTAAATCAGCTTCTAAAGGCTCTGATTTATTAATATATTGCATTTTGAATTGGTTTTGTGCTAGCGGTCGTGTCTCCACCAGTAACGCATCTGCCATGGTAGATTGGTTAACGCGGTCATCCACATCATCACAAGTTACATCTGACACCCCCAGTCTAGGGTCGATAGGTTCCTCTGACAAAACCCTGAGTTGGCATGGCCCGAGAGCAGTCCCTGTCCTCCCATTGCCTCTGTCCTACGCTGTTCCCTCCCCCAGCGACGTATCCTATGCTTTAGGTTCAGCTCCACTCTTTAGTGAGGAGGACGATCAGATAGAGGACAGTCAGCAGCTACTGCCCAGCCAAGAAATGGAGGTGGCTTCCTTCGCTAGGCAGACAAATAGTGATATGGAGAGTGGCGTGGGTGTTGTTGCGAGCGTTCCAGCTCCTGCGCCAGACACTGTTGAGGAAACCGAGAACATCAGTGACTTGCAGCCACAACTCGGTGATGATGATGATGATGAAGCCGATCGCACTTGGGAGCCGGGTGCAGAAGGGGCTTCATCCTCATCATCAGGAGAAGAGGGGCGCAGGTTGCCCCGAAGTCAGCAGCTGAGGCAGCAAGGTGTTAGCAGCATGGTTGGCAGTCAGCATGGGGGCAGAATTGTAAAGCCTGGAGCCAAACGGGGCCGGGGTAGAGCACCCGCTGCGCGGCAGGCTACCTTATCGGGAGGTAGTGGAGCAGGGGTTCCTGGAGTTGGCGACAGTAGCAGTGAATCAGTGCGGGCTGTTGGTGGGAAAAGTAGCTACTCGGCAGTGTGGCAGTTTTTCCTCAAGCATCCACAGGAGGGTAACATGGCCACATGCAAGATATGTAGGCAGAAGGTGAAGCGTGGCCAGGGCCCAAATGTTGGCACCACGGCCCTGCATCAACATATGATGCGTCACCATAAAGCGGCCTGGGAGAACTGAGGCTCCGAAGAGGTGGTCCAGACTGCTTCCTCACCAAGTGGCACGCCACTCCCAATTTCTGCCAGCCAAGGCTCCAGCACCTCAGCCGAAGGCAGCTGTGCGTCATACCCATCCTTTGTTGCTCCAGATGCTCCTGCTCCTCCTCCTCCTCCAAGTCATGCCTCCCGCCATAAATCCATCAGCGAAGCCATGTCCAAGAGACAGCAGTATGTGCCCACTCATCCTACGGTGCAGAAGCTGAATGTGCTCCTGTCCAAGTTGCTGGTGCTGCAGTCACTCTCTTTTCAGGTGGTGAACTCTGCACCTTTCAGAGAACTGATGGCTTGTGCCGAGCCGAGGTGGAGAGTCCCAAGCCGTCATTTCTTTGCCAAGAAGGCAGTACCAGCGCTGCACACTTTTGTTGAACAGAAGGTGGGCCAGTCTTTGAGCCTGTCGGTGTGTAGCAAAGTGCATGGCAGCGCCGACGTCTGGAGCTGTAACTATGGTCAGGGACAGTACATGTCGTTTACGGGCCCACTGGGTGAATGTGGTCCCTTTGCAGCAGCAGCAACTTGGACAGGTCACGCCGCTTTGGCCTCCGCACTCCCTGGCCGTTGTACCTGTGACACAGTGCGGCTCGGTCTCCTCATCCTCCGCCATCTCCTCACCCTCCACTGTAGGCTCAAGTCTCAGTGCCCCTCCAGCCTACCATGTGTGCTGGGCACGGAGGTGTCACGCTGTGCTTCACACAGGGGAGGAACTGCTTAAATTTATTCATCAAGAAATCCAAACATGGCTTACTCCCAGAAAACTGAAAATGGGAACCATGGTTACCAACAATGGGAAGAACATTTTGTCTGCGCTGCGACAAGGAAGGCTGACCCATGCGCCCTGCATGGCTCACGTCTTCAAGCTGGTTGTGAAGCGGTTTCTGAAGTCTTTCCCCCATCTGCAAGACATCCTAACAACTTCAAGGAAACTTTGCATGCACTTCAGCCAATCATACACCGCCAAGCACACCCTTCTTGAGCTACAGCGTCAGAACGGTAGCCCCCAACATAGTCTGATTTGCAATGTTTCCACACGTTGGAATTCCACCCTGCATATGTTGGACAGACTATACAAACAGAGAAAAGCCATCACAGATTTCTTGATGATCCAAGAGGATAGGGGGACTCCCCTGTGTAACTTCAATGTCAACCAGTGGCAGCTCACACGTGACACCTGCCGTTTGCTCAGGCCCTTTGAGGAAGCCACTTTATTTGTGAGTCGCCAGGATTACGGGATGAACGACGTGATTCCACTGCTTCATGTACTACAGCACATGCTGGAAACCATGGCTGGTCAGGGCACTGGAGACCTGGCGTCTACATCTTATGGCCACATGAACCCCGTTGGAGCTGAACTGGAGGAGGAAGAGGAGGAGGAGTGGCACAGTGCACAGTTTAGGCTTGGCGAAATGGCTGGTTTATCTAGTCAGCGGACAGGAGAGGAGGAGCAGGAGCAGCCAGAGGAGCTAGAGGGTTGTGAGGAAGGCGAGACAGAGGACCCAGACACACCGTGGCAGTATGCAGTGGAGATGGAGACAGGTAGTCCCTCCGAGTCACTTGCGCAAATGGCAGGAAGCATGCTCACGTGCTTGCGTAGTGACCCCAGAATTGTTTCCATTTGTCAGCGGGATGACTTCTGGTTCTCCACCTTATTGGACCCTCGCTTCCGGCACAAAATGGGGGCATTTTTTAAACCCGCCAAGAGAGAGGACAAACTGACCTACTACAAAGACATTCTACGTAGTCAGTTGGCCGATGCCTATCTGCGCCATGATTAATACTCTCGCAGGTCTGACTCGGGGGGACCTCTGCGCTCACCTTCCACTGCCATGGCTGCTGGGGGGGTTGGCAGGAGCAGCAGCAGCAGCTCCATCAGCAGCAGCCTCAGTCTTTAGTCGCTAATGAGTAGCTTTCTACACCCGCATAGTGAGGCTACTCATGAGCAGCAGGAAGACCTGGAGCAGGACCTGAACCAGCAGGTCATGTCATACCTTGACATGACCATGCCAACACACCTTGAAGAGCCGCTGGACTTCTGGGCAGCCAAACTTGACTTGTGGCCGCAGCTAGCCGAGTTTGCCCTGGAAAAGCTGTCCTGCCCGGCAAGTAACATGCCATCTGAGCGGGTGTTTAGTGCGGCAGGGGTCATAGTTACGGCGAGGAGAACTCGTCTGTCAACTAAAAATGTGGAGAGACTCACCTTTGTGAAAATGAATCAGGGATGGATCAGCCAGGACCAATGGCTGATGCATGCGACTAGATTCCGCATGGTGCCACGTTTTACACTTTCCAAATGGTGCAAAACATATTTGTGTCTTTAGGCCAATTTTTGTGCTCCTGCTGATGCCAACTTCAGGGTGTGGCTTTCAGCCAAATTTTGGCCTCCTGCTGCTGCCAACTGCAGTGTGTCTTTAAGCCAATTTTTGGGTTCCTGCTGCCAACTCCAGTGTTTCTTTCAAGCTATGTTTTGGCTCCTGCTGCTGCTGCTTGCAACTCCAGGGTGTCATTTAGCCAATTTTTGGGCTCCTGCTGATGCCAACTTCAGGGTGTGCCTTTCAGCCAAATTTTGGCCTCCTGCTGCTGCTGCTGCTGCCAACTGCAGTGTGTCTTTAGGCCAATTTTTGGGTTCCTGCTGCCAACTCCAGTGTCTCTTTCAAGCTATATTTGGGCTGCTGCTGCTGCTTGCAACTCCAGGGTGTCATTCAGCCAATTTTTGGGCTCCTGCTGCCAACTCCAGTGTCTCTTTCAAGCTATGTTTGGGCTCCTGCTGCTGCTGCTGCTTGCAACTCCAGGGTGTCATTCAGCCAATTTTTGGGCACCTGCTGCCAACTCCAGTGTCTCTTTCAAGTTATGTTTGAGCTGCTGCTGCTACTTGCAACTCCAGGGTGTCATTCAGCCAATTTTTGGGCTCCTGCTGCCAACTCCAGTGTCTCTTTCAAGCTATGTTTGGGCTGCTGCTGCTGCTTGCGACTCCAGGGTGTCATTCAGCCAATTTTTGGGCTCCTGCTGCCAACTTCAGTGTCTCTTTCAAGCTATGTCTGGGCTCCTGCTGCTGCTTGCAACTCCAGGGTGTCATTCAGCCAATTTTTAGGCTCCTGCTGCCAACTCCAGTGTCTCTTTCAAGCTATGTTTGGGCTCCTGCTGCTGCTGTGTGCAACTCCAGGGTGTCATTCAGCCAATTTTTGGGCTCCTGCTGCTCCTGCTGCCAACTCCAGGATGTCTTTCAGCCAATATTTGGGCTGCTGCCAGCTCCAGGGTGTGTTTTTCAGGCAATATAGGGGCCCCTCATAGTGATGCCACCTCAACTCTCTGCAACTGTGCCGCTCTGCTATTCTAATAGCGATGCCTCTGATCTGCATGTCATAATTATTTACAGTATTATTTCACTAACCCAGCACGCATCCTATGCGTGTTACAGCAAGGCAGAATGGTTTACAACTCTATTGAGGCTCTAGGAAGCTTAGAAATAGCCGTTTTTATTAGAGATTCATCGCGAATAATTTCTGACCGAAACAAATTTTGGCGGAAAATTTGGCGAATCAGCCGAATCGAATTTTTCAAAAGTTCGCTCATCCCTAGCTGCCAACTCCAATGTGTTTTTATAACAACATATGGGCTCCTAATGCTGCTGGCAACTCCAATGTGTTTTTCAGGCAATATATGGGCTACTTATGCTGCTGCCAACTCCAAGGTGTTTTTCTGGCAATATATGGGCTCCTAATGCTGCTGCCAACTCCAATGTGTTTTTCAGGCAGTATATAGGCTCCTTATATTGCTACCAACTCCAGTGTGTGTTTTTCAGGCAATATATGGGCTCCCTATGCTGCTGCCAACTCCACTGTGTCTTTCAGGCAATATTTGGGCTCCTCATGCTGCTGCCAACTCCAATGTGTTTTTCAGGCAATTTATGTGCTCCTAATACTGCCGCCAACTCCAATGTGTTTTTCAGGCAATATATGAGCTCCTAATACTGCTGCCAACTCCAAGGTGTGTCTTTCAGGCAACATATGGGCTCCTAATGCTGCTGCCAACTCCAATGAGTTTTTCAGGCAATATATGGGCTCCTAATGCTGCTGCTGCTGCCAACTCCAGGGTGTGTCTTTCAGGCAATATATGGGCTCCTAATGCTGCTGCTGCCAACTCCAGGGTGTGTCTTTCCGGCAACATATGGGCTCCTAATGCTGCTGCTGCCAACTCCGGGGTGTGTCTTCCAGGCAATATATGGGCTCCTAATGCTGCTGCCAACTCCAATGTGTTTTTCAGGCAGTATATGAGCTTCTAATGCTGCTGCCAACTCCTGTGTGTTTTTAAGGCAATATATGGGCTCCCAATGCTGATGCTGCTTCTGCCATCTCCAGGGTGTGTCTTTCAGGCAATATATGGGCTCCTAATACTGCTGCTGCCAACTACTGGGTGTGTCTTTCAGGCAATATATGGGCTCCTAATGCTGCTGCCAACTCCAATGTGTTTTTCAGGCAATATATTGGCTCCTAATGCTGCTGCCAAATCCAGTGTGTTTTTCAGGCAATATATGGGCTCCTAATGCTGCTGCTGCCAACTCCAGGGTGTGTCTTTCAGGCAATATATGGGCTCCTAATGCTGCTGCTGCCAACTCCTGGGTGTGTTTTTCAGGCAATATATGGGCTCCTAATACTGCTGCTGCCAACTACTGGGTGTGTCTTTCAGGCAATATATGGGCTCCTAATGCTGCTGCCAACTCCAATTTGTTTTTCAGGCAATATATGAGCTTCTAATGCTGCTGCCAACTCCTGTGTGTTTTTAAGGCAATATATGGGCTCCCAATGCTGATGCTGCTGCTGCTGCCATCTCCAGGGTGTGTATTTCAGGCAATATATGGGCTCCTAATACTGCTGCTGCCAACTACTGGGTGTGCCTTTCAGGCAATATATGGGCTCCTAATGCTGCTGCCAACTCCAATGTGTTTTTCAGGCAATGTATTGGCTCCTAATGCTGCTCCTAATGCTGCTGCCAAATCCAGTGTGTTTTTCAGGCAATATATGGGCTCCTAATGCTACTACCAACTCCTGGGTGTGTCTTTCAGGCAATATATGGGCTCCTAATGCTGCTGCCAACTCCAATGAGTTTTTCGGCCAATATATGGGCTCCTAATGCTGCTGCTGCTGCCAACTCCAGGGTGTGTCTTTCAGGCAACATATGAGCTCCTCATGCTGCTGCCAACTCCAATGTGTTTTTCAGGCAACATATGAGCTCCTAATGCTGCTGCCAACTCCAGTTTGTTTTTCAGGAAATATATGGGCTGCCTATGTTGCTGCTGCCAACTCTAGGGTGTGTCTTTCTGGCAATATATGGGCTCCTAATGCTGCTGCTGCCAACTCTAGGGTGTGTCTTTCAGGCAATATATGGGCTCCTAATGCTGCTGCCAACTCCAATGTGTTTTCAGGGAATATATGGGCTCCCCTTATACTGCTACCAACGCCAGGCTGTGTTTTTCAGGTAATATATGAGCTCCTAATACTGCTGCCAACTCCAGGGTGTTTTTTTCAGGCAATATATGAGCTCCTAATGCTGCTGCCAACTCCAGGGTGTGTCTTTCAGGCAGCATATGTGCTCCTAATGCTGCTGCCCACTCCAATGTGTTTTTCAGGCAGTTTACGAGCTTCTAATGCTGCTGCCAACTCCTGTGTGTTTTTAAGGCAATATATGGGCTCCCAATGCTGATGCTGCTGCTGCCATCTCCAGGGTGTGTCTTTCAGGCAATATATGGGCTCCTAATACTGCTGCTGCCAACTACTAGGTGTGTCTTTCAGGCAATATATGGGCTCCTAATGCTGCTGCCAACTCCAATGTGTTTTTCAGGCAATATATTGGCTCCTAATGCTGCTGCCAAATCCAGTGTGTTTTTCAGGCAATATATGGGCTCCTAATGCTGCTGCTGCCAACTCCAGGGTGTGTCTTTCAGGCAATATATGGGCTCCTAATGCTGCTGCTGCCAACTCCTGGGTGTGTTTTTCAGGCAATATATGGGCTCCTAATACTGCTGCTGCCAACTACTGGGTGTGTCTTTCAGGCAATATATGGGCTCCTAATGCTGCTGCCAACTCCAATGTGTTTTTCAGGCAATATATGGGCTCCTAATACTGCTGCTGCCAACTCCTGGGTGTGTCTTTCAGGCAATATATGGGCTCCTAATGCTGCTGCCAACTCCAATGAGTTTTTCAGGCAATATATGGGCTCCTAATGCTGCTGCTGCTGCCAACTCCAGGGTGTGTCTTTCAGGCAACATATGAGCTCCTCATGCTGCTGCCAACTCCAATGTGTTTTTCAGGAAATATATGGGCTGCCTATGTTGCTGCTGCCAACTCTAGGGTGTGTCTTTCTGGCAATATATGGGCTCCTAATGCTGCTGCTGCCAACTACTGAGTGTGTCTTTCAGGCAATATATGGGCTCCTAATGCTGCTGCCAACTCCAATTTGTTTTTCAGGCAATATATGAGCTTCTAATGCTGCTGCCAACTCCTGTGTGTTTTTAAGGCAATATATGGGCTCCCAATGCTGATGCTGCTGCTGCTGCCATCTCCAGGGTGTGTATTTCAGGCAATATATGGGCTCCTAATACTGCTGCTGCCAACTACTGGGTGTGCCTTTCAGGCAATATATGGGCTCCTAATGCTGCTGCCAACTCCAATGTGTTTTTCAGGCAATGTATTGGCTCCTAATGCTGCTGCCAAATCCAGTGTGTTTTTCAGGCAATATATGGGCTCCTAATGCTACTACCAACTCCTGGGTGTGTCTTTCAGGCAATATATGGGCTCCTAATGCTGCTGCCAACTCCAATGAGTTTTTCAGCCAATATATGGGCTCCTAATGCTGCTGCTGCTGCCAACTCCAGGGTGTGTCTTTCAGGCAACATATGAGCTCCTCATGCTGCTGCCAACTCCAATGTGTTTTTCAGGCAACATATGAGCTCCTAATGCTGCTGCCAACTCCAGTTTGTTTTTCAGGAAATATATGGGCTGCCTATGTTGCTGCTGCCAACTCTAGGGTGTGTCTTTCTGGCAATATATGGGCTCCTAATGCTGCTGCTGCCAACTCTAGGGTGTGTCTTTCAGGCAATATATGGGCTCCTAATGCTGCTGCCAACTCCAATGTGTTTTCAGGGAATATATGGGCTCCCCTTATACTGCTACCAACGCCAGGCTGTGTTTTTCAGGCAATATATGAGCTCCTAATACTGCTGCCAACTCCAGGGTGTTTTTTTCAGGCAATATATGAGCTCCTAATGCTGCTGCCAACTCCAGGGTGTGTCTTTCAGGCAGCATATGTGCTCCTAATGCTGCTGCCCACTCCAATGTGTTTTTCAGGCAGTTTATGAGCTTCTAATGCTGCTGCCAACTCCTGTGTGTTTTTAAGGCAATATATGGGCTCCCAATGCTGATGCTGCTGCTGCCATCTCCAGGGTGTGTCTTTCAGGCAATATATGGGCTCCTAATACTGCTGCTGCCAACTACTAGGTGTGTCTTTCAGGCAATATATGGGCTCCTAATGCTGCTGCCAACTCCAATGTGTTTTTCAGGCAATATATTGGCTCCTAATGCTGCTGCCAAATCCAGTGTGTTTTTCAGGCAATATATGGGCTCCTAATGCTGCTGCTGCCAACTCCAGGGTGTGTCTTTCAGGCAATATATGGGCTCCTAATGCTGCTGCTGCTGCCAACTCCTGGGTGTGTTTTTCAGGCAATATATGGGCTCCTAATACTGCTGCTGCCAACTACTGGGTGTGTCTTTCAGGCAATATATGGGCTCCTAATGCTGCTGCCAACTCCAATGTGTTTTTCAGGCAATATATGGGCTCCTAATACTGCTGCTGCCAACTCCTGGGTGTGTCTTTCAGGCAATATATGGGCTCCTAATGCTGCTGCCAACTCCAATGAGTTTTTCAGGCAATATATGGGCTCCTAATGCTGCTGCTGCTGCCAACTCCAGGGTGTGTCTTTCAGGCAATATATGGGCTCCTAATGCTGCTGCCAACTCCAATGTGTTTTTCAGGGAATATATGGGCTCCCCTTATGCTGCTACCAACGCCAGGGTGTGTTTTTCAGGCAATATATGAGCTCCTAATACTGCTGCCAACTCCAGGGTGTTTTTTTCAGGCAATATTTGAGCTCCTAATAATGCTGCCAACTCCAGGGTGTGTCTTTCAGGCAGCATATGTGCTCCTAATGCTGCTGCCCACTCCAATGTGTTTTTCAGGCAATATTTGGGCTCCCAATGCTACTGCTGCCAACTCCAGGGTGTGTCTTTCAGGCAACATATAGGCTCCTAATGCTGCTGACAACTTCTGTTTGTTTTTCAGGCAATATATGGGCTGCCTATGCTGCTGCTGCCAACTCCAGGGCGTGTCTTTCAGGTAATATATGGGCTCCTAATGCTGCTGCCAACTCCAATGTGTTTTTCATGCAATATATGGGCTCCTAATGCTGCTGCCAATTCCTATGTGTTTTTAAGGCAATATATGTGCTCCTAATGCTGCTGCTGCTGCCATCTCCAGGGTTTGTCTTTCAGGCAATATATGGGCTCCTAATGCTGCTGCTGCCAACTCCTGGGAGTGTCTTTTAGGCAATATATGAGCTCTTAATGCTGCTGCCAACTCCAATGTGTTTTTCAGGCAACATATGGGCTCCTAATGCTGCTGCCAACTCCAATGTGTTTTTCAGGCAATATATGGGCTCCTTATCCTGCTGCCAACTCCAAGGTGTGTCTTTCAGGCAATATATGGGCTCCTAATGCTGCTGCCAAGTCCAGTGTTTTTTCAGGCAATATATGGGCTCTTTATGCTGCTGCTGCTGCCAACTCCAATGTGTATTTCAGGTAATAATTGGGCTTCTAATGCTGCTGCCAACACCAATGTGTCTTTCAAGCAATATATGGTCTGCTTATGCTGCTGCCAACTCCAATGTGTTTTTCAGGTAATATATGGGCTCCTAATGCTGCAGCCAACTCCAGTGTGTTTTTCAGGCAATATATGGGCTCCTTATGCTGCTACTGCTGCCACAAACTCCAGGGTGTGTCTTTCAAGCAATATATGGGCTCCTTATGCTGCTGCTGCCAACTCATGGGTTTGTCTTTCAGGAAATGTATGGGCTGCTTATGCCGCTGCCAACTCCAATGTGTTTTTCAGGTAATATATGGGCTCCTAATGCTGCTGCCAACTCCAATGTGTTTTTCAGGCAATGTATGTGCTCCTAATGCTGCTGCCAAGTCCAGTGTTTTTTTCAGGCAATATATGGGCTCCTTATGCTGCTGCTGCTGCCAACTCCAATGTGTATTTCAGGTAATAATTGGGCTCCTAATGCTGCAGCCAACTCCAGTGTGTTTTTCAGGCAATATATGGGCTCCTTATGCTGCTACTGCTGCCACAAACTCCAGGGTGTGTCTTTCAAGCAATATATGGGCTCCTTATGCTGCTGCTGCCAACACCAATGTGTCTTTCAGGCAATATATGGTCTGCTTATGCTGCTGCCAACTCCAATGTGTTTTTCAGGCAACATATGTGCTCCTAATGCTGCTGCCAACTCCAATGTGTTTTTCAGGCAACATATGTGCTCCTAATGCTGCTGCCAACTCCAATGTGTTTTTCAGGCAATATGTGGGCTTCTTATGCTGTTACCAACTCCAGGGTGTGTTTTTCAGGCAATATATGTGCGCCCTATGCTGCTGCCAACTTCAGAGTGTGTTTTTTAGGCAATATATGGGCTCCTAATGCTGCTGCCAACTTTACTGTGTGTCTTTCAGGCAATATATGGGCTCCTAATGCTGCTGCCAACTCCAATGTTTTCTTCAGTTAGTATATGAGCTTGTAATACTGCTGCCAACTCCAATGTGTTTTTCAGGAAATATATGAGCTCCTAATACTGCTGCCAACTCCAAGGTGCGTCTTTAAGGCAACCTATGTGCTCCTAATGCTGCTGCCAACTCCAATGTGTTTTTCAGGCAATATATGGGATCCTAATGCTGCTGCTGCTGCCAACTCCTGGGTGTGTTTTTTAGGCAACATATAGGCTCCTAATGCAGCTGCCAACTCCAGTGTGTTTTTCAGGCAATATATGAGCTGCTTATGTTGCTGCTGCCAACTCCAGGGTGTGTCTTTCAGGCAATATATGGGCTCCTAATGCTGCTGCTACCAACTCCAGGGTGTGTCTTTCAGGTAATATATGGGCTCCTAATGCTGCTGCCAACTCCAATGTGTTTTTCAGGCAATATATGGGATCCTTATCCTGCTGCCAACTCCAAAGTGTGTCTTTCAGGCCACATTTGGGCTCCTTATGCTGCTGCTGCCAACTCCAATGTGTTTTTCAGGCAATATATGGGCTCCTAATGCTGCTGCCAACTCCAGGGTGTGTCTTTCAGGCAACATATAGGCTCCTAATGCTGCTGCCAACTCCAGTGTGTTTTTCAGGCAATATATGGGCTGCTTATGTTGCTGCTGCCAACTCCAGGGTGAGTCTTTCAGGCAATATATGGTCTCCTAATGCTGCTGCTGCCAACTCCAGGGTGTGTCTTTCAGGCAATATATGGGCTCATAATGCTGCTGCCAACTCCAATGTGTTTTTCATGCAATATATGGGCTTCTAATGCTGCTGCCAATTCCTATGTGTTTTAAGGCAATATGAGTGCTCCTAATGCTGCTGCTGCCATCTCTAGGGTGTGTCTTTCAGGCAATATATGTGCTGCTTATGCTGCTGCCAACTCCAATGTGTCTTTCAGGCAATATATGGCGTGCTTATGCTGCTGCCAACAAAAATGTGTTTTTCAGGCAACATATGGGCTCCAAATGCTGCTGCCATCTCCAATGTGTTTTTCAGGCAATATATGGGCTCCTAATGCTGCTGCCAACTGCAGGGTGTGTCTTTCAGGCAACATATAGGCTCCTAATGCTGCTGCCAACTCCAGTGTGTTTTTCAGGCAATATATGGGCTGCTTATGTTGCTGCTGCCAACTCCAGGGTGCGTCTTTCAGGCAATATATGGTCTCCTAATGCTGCTGCGGCCAACTCCAGGGTGTGTCTTTCAGGCAATATATGGGCTCATAATGCTGCTGCCAACTCCAATGTGTTTTTCATGCAATATATGGGCTCCTAATGCTGCTGCCAATTCCTATGTGTTTTTAAGGCAATATATGGGCTCCTAATTCTGCTGCTGCTGCTATCTCCAGGGTGTGTCTTTCAGGCAATATATGGGCTCCTAATGCTGCTGCTGCCAACTCCTGGATGTGTCTTTTAGTCAATATATGAGCTCCTAATGCTGCTGCCAACTCCAATGTGTCTTTCAGGCAATTTATGGCTGCTTCTGCTGCTGCCAACTCCAATGTGTTTTTAGGCAACATATGGGCTCCTAATGCTGCTGCCAAATCCAATGTGTTTTTCAGGCAATATATGGGCTTCTTATCTTTCTGCCAACTGCAAGGTGTGTCTTTCAGGCAATATATGGGCTCCTAATGCTGCTGCTGCCAACTCCTGGGTGTGTCTTTCAGGCAATATATCGGCTGCTTATGCTGCTGCCAACTCCAATGTGTTTTTCAGGTAATATATGGGCTCCTAATGCTGCAGCCAACTCCAGTGTGTTTTTCAGGCAATATATGGGCTCCTTATGCTGCTACTGCTGCCACAAACTCCAGGGTGTGTCTTTCAAGCAATATATGGGCTCCTTATGCTGCTGCTGCCAACTCATGGGTTTGTCTTTCAGGCAATATATGGGCTGCTTATGCTGCTGCCAACTCCAATGTGTTTTTCAGGTAATATATGGGCTCCTAATGCTGCTGCCAACTCCAATGTGTTTTTCAGGCAATGTATGTGCTCCTAATGCTGCTGCCAAGTCCAGTGTTTTTTTCAGGCAATATATGGGCTCCTTATGCTGCTGCTGCTGCCAACTCCAATGTGTATTTCAGGTAATAATTGGGCTTCTAATGCTGCTGCCAACACCAATGTGTCTTTCAGGCAATATATGGTCTGCTTATGCTGCTGCCAACTCCAATGTGTTTTTCAGGCAACATATGTGCTCCTAATGCTGCTGCCAACTCCAATGTGTTTTTCAGGCAACATATGTGCTCCTAATGCTGCTGCCAACTCCAATGTGTTTTTCAGGCAACATATGTGCTCCTAATGCTGCTGCCAACTCCAATGTGTTTTTCAGGCAACATATGTGCTCCTAATGCTGCTGCCAACTCCAATGTGTTTTTCAGGCAATATGTGGGCTTCTTATGCTGTTACCAACTCCAGGGTGTGTTTTTCAGGCAATATATGTGCGCCCTATGCTGCTGCCAACTTCAGAGTGTGTTTTTTAGGCAATATATGGGCTCCTAATGCTGCTGCCAACTTTACTGTGTGTCTTTCAGGCAATATATGGGCTCCTAATGCTGCTGCCAACTCCAATGTTTTCTTCAGTTAGTATATTAGCTTGTAATACTGCTGCCAACTCCAATGTGTTTTTCAGGAAATATATGAGCTCCTAATACTGCTGCCAACTCCAAGGTGCGTCTTTAAGGCAACATATGTGCTCCTAATGCTGCTGCCAACTCCAATGTGTTTTTCAGGCAATATATGGGATCCTAATGCTGCTGCTGCTGCCAACTCCTGGGTGTGTCTTTTAGGCAACATATAGGCTCCTAATGCAGCTGCCAACTCCAGTGTGTTTTTCAGGCAATATATGAGCTGCTTATGTTGCTGCTGCCAACTCCAGGGTGTGTCTTTCAGGCAATATATGGGCTCCTAATGCTGCTGCTACCAACTCCAGGGTGTGTCTTTCAGGTAATATATGGGCTCCTAATGCTGCTGCCAACTCCAATGTGTTTTTCAGGCAATATATGGGCTCCTAATGCTGCTGCCAACTCCAGGGTGTGTCTTTCAGGCAACATATAGGCTCCTAATGCTGCTGCCAACTCCAGTGTGTTTTTCAGGCAATATATGGGCTGCTTATGTTGCTGCTGCCAACTCCAGGGTGAGTCTTTCAGGCAATATATGGTCTCCTAATGCTGCTGCTGCCAACTCCAGGGTGTGTCTTTCAGACAATATATGGGCTCATAATGCTGCTGCCAACTCCAATGTGTTTTTCATGCAATATATGGGCTTCTAATGCTGCTGCCAATTCCTATGTGTTTTAAGGCAATATGAGTGCTCCTAATGCTGCTGCTGCCATCTCTAGGGTGTGTCTTTCAGGCAATATATGGTCTCCTAATGCTGCTGCTGCCAACTCCAGGGTATGTCTTTCAGGCAATATATGGGCTCATAATGCTGCTGCCAACTCCAATGTGTTTTTCATGTAATATATGGGCTTCTAATGCTGCTGCCAATTCCTATGTGTTTTAAGGCAATATGAGTGCTCCTAATGCTGCTGCTGCCATCTCTAGGGTGTGTCTTTCAGGCAATATATGGGCTGCTTATGCTGCTGCCAACTCCAATGTGTCTTTCAGGCAATATATGGCGTGCTTATGCTGCTGCCAACAAAAATGTGTTTTTCAGGCAACATATGGGCTCCAAATGCTGCTGCCATCTCCAATGTGTTTTTCAGGCAATATATGGGCTCCTAATGCTGCTGCCAACTCCAGGGTGTGTCTTTCAGGCAACATATAGGCTCCTAATGCTGCTGCCAACTCCAGTGTGTTTTTCAGGCAATATATGGGCTGCTTATGTTGCTGCTGCCAACTCCAGGGTGCGTCTTTCAGGCAATATATGGTCTCCTAATGCTGCTGCGGCCAACTCCAGGGTGTGTCTTTCAGGCAATATATGGGCTCATAATGCTGCTGCCAACTCCAATGTGTTTTTAAGGCAATTTATGGGCTCCTAATTCTGCTGCTGCTGCTATCTCCAGGGTGTGTCTTTCAGGCAATATATGGGCTCCTAATGCTGCTGCTGCCAACTCCTGGATGTGTCTTTTAGTCAATATATGAGCTCCTAATGCTGCTGCCAACTCCAATGTGTCTTTCAGGCAATTTATGGCTGCTTCTGCTGCTGCCAACTCCAATGTGTTTTTAGGCAACATATGGGCTCCTAATGCTGCTGCCAAATCCAATGTGTTTTTCAGGCAATATATGGGCTTCTTATCTTTCTGCCAACTGCAAGGTGTGTCTTTCAGGCAATATATGGGCTCCTAATGCTGCTGCTGCTGCCAACTCCTGGGTGTGTCTTTCAGGCAATATATCGGCTGCTTATGCTGCTGCCAACTCCAATGTGTCTTTCAGGCAATATATGGCCTGCTTATGCTGCTAGTCCCAAGAAGATAGACAGCTCAGAAATCCCCTGAGATATTTCACCTGGGAGCACGGACAGACCTCTGTAAGTCCCAATTGTAGTAATGTGCTGCAGGTCCAGCTCACCAAGTGTGATAAAACATAACATTTAATGTAACATTTTAAAATATAGCATGACCTGTGTGGAGTGAATATCCTGGGCTCCCCATTCAAAGGTAACGCGTTTCGGGGTTACCTCACCCCTTAATCCTACCTTAAAACAGATGGGGATCCATTGCTCCTTTTAAGAAAGATATCAGCATACTGAGCAGGTGGTGAAATAATGACACTTCCTGCTTAGATGCTGGAAACGAAGAAACCCCGCCCCCTGTCTGATGATTGGATGGAGGGTGGAGAAATAAAAAGAGAGAGAGAGGGAGAGGGAAAGGATAGCTAATGGCAAAAATGTAACCCTATCCCGCACAGTCACTAGATATACTTAATGCAGGTTTTTCTGTTGTGAACTGTAATATAATATAGTTGCACATTAATGAATTAGTACTATAAAGTGTTTGAATTATACTTATAATATTCATATAGAAAATATAGTTGTCTAATATTTAGACTATATGTATAGGGCAAAACTATATTAATAAAGTTGACAAAACTGAACTATGGACTGGAAGCCAATTTACGGCATAGATCAAAAAGGTTATACCAATATTAAACAGCATGAAAATCAAAAATTAGAGTCATAAAAAATAATAGAATATAACCAAACAGATCATTGGGGATGGTAAAATTGAACTACTGTATCTTCCCTCTAGGTTCAGATTGTTTAATGATAAACCCTCTTTCTACTAAAAGGAGCAATGTGATAAAATTTATTGTGATGGTTAAAAACAAAATCCCAATAAAAATAATTGGTGGTGCCCTAATACACTCTATACAACTGGAGTCAAAAACATTTAGTTACTATTAGCTAGAGGAAATATAGAAGCCAATGGTTATCTATTAGTACACAATAATAAATCAAAGCGGTCATTAAGACCTTTAGGCATGCATGTGTCTAAGAGAAAAATCCATCGTGCTTCATTGCTTTCTAATTTCTTGCGGAGGTTGCCCCCTCTAGGGCCTAAGGACACCTTCTGTACAACCTGAACTTTAAGGGACAAAGTTTCCCCCGCGTGTTTATCCCTGCAGTGTCTTGCTACATTGGATTTAATATGTATGCTGCGTGCATTGTAAACATGCTCCATGAATCTTTGTTTGAGGGGGCGAGATGTACAGCCAACATATTGTAGATTACAAAATGTACATGTAATTTAAGGTAGGATTAAGGGGTGAGGTAACCCCGAAACGCGTTACCTTTGAATGGGGAGCCCAGGATATTCACTCCACACAGGTCATGCTATATTTTAAAATGTTACATTAAATGTTATGTTTTATCACACTTGGTGAGCTGCACCTGCAGCACATTACTACAATTGGGACTTACAGAGGTCTGTCCGTGCTCCCAGGTGAAATATCTCAGGGGATTTCTGAGCTGTCTATCTTCTTGGGACTACTAGTGAATCTGGTTTGACCTGCTCAATCCTCTTTTAAAAATACCTGTGTTGGAGTGTTTCCTCAGAAATTTTCAATCCGGAGGATTTGTATATATAATATGGAGGATGACATCCAAAGGAGATTGGATAAAGTGGGTCACATGTTTTTCCAAACTAACATATCTGAATCTAATGTGGAACTAAATCAAGAATTCAGTCATCTAGAAAAGCTGATGAAAAAAGAACTCAGAATCTGGTGGGACAAAGTTACCCTACAGAAATATTTAGATGGGGACATGATCCCAAGGGGATTAAGGCTGAAAATAAGATCCACTACTGCTTTTGGAGAGGATTTTGAGAAACAGTGGTATGCTATTTTATCAGATGCTTCAAGTAAACTGATCACGCTGTTAATCAAACATGAACAAATAGCACTTGATTCTCTCCATAAAGATATTATAGAGACCAAGGATAAATTACAGAAATATTCAACTGAGGAAAAATATCAAACATTACAAGATCAATTGAAAGAAAATTTAGAAAAATTGGAAACAGAAATCACCAATATCAAACAGAAAAAATTCAAACGTGATCTTGAGGATTACCAGTCTGATAGAGTCTACAGCTGGCCAAGAAGGTTCCACTCAAGTGGACCTAAATCGATATTAAAGCGAACAAGATCAAAATCGGTATCTTTTGTGGATCTTAACTTTTCCTCCTCTGAATCTGATACAGGATCCAGCACATCATGTGTCGAAGATCAGGATCGCCCCACACAAAGAGGGCAAAATTTTCACAGATCAGAAATACCCCCAACCAAAGCACGGCAGGACAAAAGCAGAAGAAAAGGCGGAGGTCGGGGAGGAAACATCACACCCCCAGGCAATTACCAACTGAGGGAGAGAGGAAGGAAAACTCACCAGTAATTAATTTATCATCAACACCTCTGACAGACACACAATTACAACTCCTGGCAAAGGGTTTATCATTTGCACCAACATATGATATTAATATTTTTGAAACGATTGTGGACCTAAACCGATTTATTCGCCAGTTGGCCCTTAAGAAACACTTTTTAGAGAAGGAGGATGTCAACCCCCCGGTTATCCAAAATGAGATATCCACAAGAGGATCTAGTCCACAAATAACTCAAAATCCTACAAGTGACCCAAATCCCACTTCAGATCCAACTGAAGGACCATTAAATTTCATGGATATCCTTAATATAATTCATTGGAAGGACGTCAACAAAATTGGAGAAAGAGGGGATTTGGAGCCACCCAAGGCATGTCATTTTAGAAATGAGGATTTTTATCCTATAGAGTCCAGAAGTAAAGCATTGGACAAATTCCAGGATGTGGTGATCTCACAGCTATGTGACCTGGCCAGGTCCCCCAGAAACAAAAACAAATATAAGAGCAATTTAACTTATTCAGAGAGAAAATCCCTCAAGGAACTCAAAGATAATAGGGATATAGTGATCCGCTCAGCGGACAAAGGTGGATCCATTGTGGTCATGGACCGTGACGATTATGTAGCAGAGGCTTACCGGCAACTTTCTGATGAAGGAACATATGTTAGTCTCAAAGGAGATCCCACTGTAGAATTCAGTTTAATACTGGATAAATTATTGGCAGAAGGTGTATCAATGGGAATCATTACTAATAAAACCCAGGATCAGTTGAGGAATCCATGTCCCTCCACTCCCATCTTCCACCACCTTCCCAAAGTGCATAAAGGAGAATTTCCCCCAAAAGGTCGGCCGATAGTTTCTGGGGTAGGTGGTTTACATGAAGGATTGGGACAGTGGGTTGATTCCCAACTCCAACCCCTGGTGGTGAATCTTCCAGGTTTCATCAAAGATTCAACACAGGTTTTGAGAGCTATGGAGAATGTAATCTGGGGGCATGACTTTATGTGGGCAACTTTTGATGTACAAGCCCTGTATTCCTCTATCCCCCATAAATTGGCTGTTCATGCTTTACACCACATGTTGTATAAACATACAGCTTATACTATGGATCATATAAGGTTTTTATGTGACTGTGTTGAATATTTACTAACACACAATTACTTTATGTTCACAGGTATATTCTACCTCCAGAAATGCGGTGCTTCCATGGGGGCCCCCTTCTCCCCATCCCTGGCCAACATCTACATGGGATGGTGGGAGGAGCACCGCATATTCAACGAGGAGAATCCCTACCTGTGGAACATAGAGTTCTATGGACGGTATATTGATGATATCGTGTGTATCTATAAGGGTGAGAATACCATAGAGTTTTTGAATTACATCAATACTAATCAATGCAATTTAAGATTCACAGGACACTGGCATAAGGAGAAAATTGAATTTTTAGATTTAATGCTAAAAACAGATCCCGTTACTCATCAAGTGAGTACTAGTACTTTCCGCAAACAGATCACGGGAAATACTATACTCCATGCCAATAGCTGTCACCCAAGACATACGGTGCATGCTATCCCATACGGGGAGTTCCTAAGGGCAAGACGTAATTGCTCACGGGATGACACCTTTAATGAGGAGTGTACAAAAATCAGAGAATGGTTATTAACAAGGGGATACCCCAGAGCATTACTGACACATGCTGAGGATAAAGCCAAATCAAGAAATAGGACAGACATGTTGAGGGGGAAACACTCAAGGGCCCCAGTACAAAATGAAACTAGACCCATTACGATGGTTACATCATATTCTAGTAAATTTCATAAAATAAAAGAAATAATCATGTCTAGCCTACCCATCCTGCGCAGTGATGAGGAGCTGGATCGAATTTTATCACAGGGGGTAAGAGTTGTATCTAGGAGAGCACCCACTTTATCTTCCTTATTAGCACCGTCTGTACTGCGGGATACCCCCGCAACAACTGAAACCTGGTTAAGTATCCAGGGTACTTTTCCATGTGGTGCTAGCAAATGCTCCTGTTGTAAATATATTACCAAGGGGAACGAGTTTGAATCTCTAACTAACGGCCGCAAATTCAAAACCTATGGTTTTCATAATTGCAATTCCAAAGCGGTGGTTTATTTGATTACATGTACATTTTGTAATCTACAATATGTTGGCTGTACATCTCGCCCCCTCAAACAAAGATTCATAGAGCATGTTTACAATGCACGCAGCATACATATTAAATCCAATGTAGCAAGACACTGCAGGGATAAACACGCGGGGGAAACTTTGTCCCTTAAAGTTCAGGTTGTACAGAAGGTGTCCTTAGGCCCTAGAGGGGGCAACCTCCGCAAGAAATTAGAAAGCAATGAAGCACGATGGATTTTTCTCTTAGACACATGCATGCCTAAAGGTCTTAATGACCGCTTTGATTTATTATTGTGTACTAATAGATAACCATTGGCTTCTATATTTCCTCTAGCTAATAGTAACTAAATGTTTTTGACTCCGGTTGTATAGAGTGTATTAGGGCACCACCAATTATTTTTATTGGGATTTTGTTTTTAACCATCACAATAAATTTTATCACATTGCTCCTTTTAGTAGAAAGAGGGTTTATCATTAACCCTTTTGTTGCCAAGCACGTAACACCTACGTGCTGGCTTGGCTGGGCCTTAAGTGCCAAGCCCGTAGGTGTTACGTGCTTGACTTTCCTCGCTTGTAGTTTAAAAAGTAAAAATAAAAAATACTCACCTGACCCCTTGTTGGATCCGGCCGGGTCTCCTCTTTAATTTGGTGCCATCCGATCCCCCGTGGGGGGTCGGATGGCTCCAGGAGAGCCCCCGGAATAGGCCGCCCCCCCCCGCTTCTGCAGCAGCAGCTTCTAACTGTAAAAAAAAAAAAAATAAAAATGACATTCACTTACCTGTGTGTGCGCTGGCTCCCGCTGTCCCTCCTCTTCACCTGGGGGGCCTCCGATCCCCCCCCAGGACTTACCGATCTTCAGGAGAGAGCCTGGGAGGCTCTCTCCTCTCTTCTTCTCGATGGCGGCCGCCATCATGCCTCTGGGGGCGGGGCTTATGAAGTCATCCCGGCCCCGATCTCAGGCTTCAGCCTTCTCAGCTTCTCAGATGCCGGTGATCGGCACAGGGGAAGGAGGTGGCAGGAGATCCTCTGATCTCCTGCCTCCTCCTTCTCCTGTACCGATCACCGGCATCTGTCAGCACAGCATCGAGGGACAAGAGCTTGCAATCGAAGGTAAGTACAGTAAAAAAAAATTTTTTTTTTTCTAATAAAATACTTTTTATTATTGTGTCGTGGTTTTTTTTTTTAACAGTTAACCCTTTGTGAGCTGGTAAGGGGTCCATGAGACCCCTTATACCAGTTCACAAGGCTGGGGGGGTGGCAAGTCACCTGCCCTAGCGGGTGGCTTGCCATTAACCCCCGCACCCCCATTACCTGCCTCCCCAAAGGCCAGGGGGGGGCAGAAGAGCCCGGGCCCACATAGGCTATGTGGGCTCGTAGGCTGCAGGGTGGGGGGGCCACCAAAGCTGGCCCCCCCACTCTGTGCCTACAAGCCCCCATAGCTGGTCCCGGGCTGGTTACTTTGGGTAAGGGGGACCCCACGTCATTTTTTTTTTGGGATTTTGAAGGGTTTTAACCCTTCAAAATCCAAAAAAAAATGGGGTCCCCCTATGTCATTTTTTTTTTTAATTAACCATTTGTCATCCAGCAGCTATAAAAGGCTTCTGGGCAGGAAAGGGTGTCTACCTATACATATGTGGTATCGCTGTAACCGGGAGAAATTGGGGTTTCTCACGCAATAAGATTTTATTGACAAACTTACATTTTTTATTACAAAAAAACTCTACAAATTGTAAAAAAATATTTTTTTTTTATTTTTTTTCACACATTTCACCCAAAAAAATTGAGAATACACCTAAAAAATACAAACAAGACATTTCATGTTAAAGCCCAGACTCTGTTGAAAAAAACAATATATAATTTTCCTGGGAAATCCCTGGAAATCCTTTCAAAAATGACAAATATGTGTAGCGCAAAATAGTGAAACATCGTCTGGCAACAGGGAGTGGCAAATGCTGCAGGTAGGCTGGCAGCGAAAGGGTTAAACAATCTGAACCTAGAGGGAAGATACAGTAGTTCAATTTTACCATCCCCAATGATCTGTTTGGTTATATTCTATTATTTTTTATGACTCTAATTTTTGATTTTCATGCTGTTTAATATTGGTATAACCTTTTTGATCTATGCCGTAAATTGGCTTCCAGTCCATAGTTCAGTTTTGTCAACTTTATTAATATAGTTTTGCCCTATACATATAGTCTAAATATTAGACAACTATATTTTCTATATGAATATTATAAGTATAATTCAAACACTTTATAGTACTAATTCATTAATGTGCAACTATATTATATTACAGTTCACAACAGAAAAACCTGCATTAAGTATATCTAGTTACTGTGCGGGATAGGGTTAAATTTTTGCCATTAGCTATCCTTTCCCTCTCCCTCTCTCTCTCTTTTTATTTCTCCACCCTCCATCCAATCATCAGACAGGGGGCGGGGTTTCTTCGTTTCCAGCATCTAAGCAGGAAGTGTCATTATTTCACCACCTGCTCAGTATGCTGATATCTTTCTTAAAAGGAGCAATGGATCCCCATCTGTTTTAAGGTAGGATTAAGGGGTGAGGTAACCCCGAAACGCGTTACCTTTGAATGGGGAGCCCAGGATATTCACTCCACACAGGTCATGCTATATTTTAAAATGTTACATTAAATGTTATGTTTTATCACACTTGGTGAGCTGGACCTGCAGCACATTACTGCTTATGCTGCTGCCAACTCCAATGTGTTTTTCAGGCAACATATGGGCTCCAAATGCTGCTGCCAAATCCAATGTGTTTTTCAGGCAATATATGAGCTCCTAATACAGCTGCCAACTCCAAGGTGTGTCTTTCAGGCAACATATGTGCTCCTAATGCTGCTGCCAACTCCAGGGTGTGTCTTTCAGGCAACATATGTGCTCCTAATGCTGCTGCTGCCAACTCCAGGGTGTGTCTTTCAGGCAATATATGGGCTCATAATGCTGCTGCCAACTCCAATGTGTTTTTCATGCAATATATGGGCTCCTAATGCTGCTGCCAATTCCTATGTGTTTTTAAGGCAATATGAGTGCTCCTAATTCTGCTGCTGCTGCTGCCATCTCCAGGGTGTGTCTTTCAGGCAATATATGGGCTCCTAATGCTGGTGCTGCCAACTCCTGGGAGTGTCTTTTAGTTAATATATGAGCTCCTAATGCTGCTGCCAACTCCAATGTGTCTTTCAGGCAATATATGGGCTGCTTATGCTGCTGCCAACTCCAATGTGTTTTTAGGCAACATATGGGTTCCTAGTGCTGCTGCCAACTCCAATGTGTTTTTCAGGCAATATATGGGCTCCTCATTCAGCTGCCAACTGCAAGGTGTGTCTACCAGGCAACATATGGGCTCCTTATGCTGCTGCTGCCAACTCCAGTGTGTTTTTCAGGCAATATATGGGCTCCTAATGCTGCAGCCAACTCCAGTGTGTTTTTCAGGCAATATATGGGCTCCTTATGCAGCTGCTGCTGCTGCCAACTCCAGGGTGTATCTTTTCGGCAACATATGGGCTCCTTATGCTGCTGCTGCCAACTCCAATGTGTTTTTCAGGCAATATATGGGCTCCTAATGCTGCTGCCAACTCCAATGTGTTTTTTCAGGTAATTTATGGGCTCCTAATGCTGCTGCCAGCTCCAATGTGTTTTTTCAGGCAATATATGGGCCCCTAATGCTGCTGCCTTTGCTGCCAACTCCAGGGTGTATCTTTCAGGCAACATATGGGCTCCTAATGCTGCTGCCAACTCCAGGGTGTGTCTTTCAGGCAATATATGGGCTGCTTATGCTGCTGCCAACTCCTATGTGTCTTTCAGGCAATATATGGGCTCCTTATGCTTCTGCTGCCAACTCCTGGGTGTGTCTTTCAGGCAACATATGGGCTCCTTATGCTGCTGCTGCCAACTCCAATGTGTTTTTCAGGCAATGTATGGGCTCCCTTTGTTGCTGCCAACTCCAGGGTGTGTCTTTCAGGCAATATATGGGCTGCTGATGCTGCTGCCAACTCCAATGTGTTTTTCAGGCAATGTATGGGCTCCTAATGCTGCTACCAGCTCCAATGTGTTTTTCAGGCAATATATGGGCTCCTAATGCTGCTGCCAACTCCAATGTGTTTTTCCGGCAATATATGGGCTCCTAATGCTCCAGTGTGTTTTTCGGGCAATATATGGGCTCCTTATGCTGCTGCTGCTGCCAACTCCAGGGTGTGTCTTTCAAGCAACATATGGGCTCCTAATGCTGCTGTTGTCAGTTGGCAACATATGGGCTCCTATTGATGCTGCCAACTCCAGGGTGTGTCTTTTAGGCAATATATGGGCTCCTTATGCTTCTGCCAACTCCAGGGTGTGTCTTTTAGGCAATATATGGGGTCCTTATGCTGCTGCAAAGTCCAGTGTGTCTTTTAGGCAATATATGGGCTGCTTATGCTGCTGCCAACTCCAGTGTGTTTTTCAGGCAATATATGGGCTCCCCATGCTGCTGCCAACTCCAGGGTGTGTCGTTCAGGCCATATATGGGCTCCTTTTGCTGCTAACCACTCCAGTGTATCTTTCAGGCAATATATGGGCTCCCCATGCTGCTGCCAACTCCAGAGTGTGCGTTTCAGGCAATATATGGGCTGCTTATGATGCTGCCAAATCCAGTGTGTTTTTCAGGCAATATATGGACTCCTTTTGCTGATGCCACCTCAAGGCTCTGTAATTGTGCCGTTCTGCGACAGCGATTCTAATAGCGATGCCTCTGATCTGCATGTCATACTTCTTTACAGTGTTATTTCACTAACCCAGCACGCATCCTATGTATGTTACAGCAAGGTAAAATGTTCTACAACCCTATTGAGGCTCTCGGAAGGCCAGGAATAACCGTCTGTAATGGTGATTCGCCGCGAATAAATTCAGACCGAAACGATTTTCCGGAAAATTCGGCGAATCGACCGAATCGAACTTTTCATAAATTCGCTCATCTCTAGTCACAGTGTTAAAACAATGTCATTCCGTGTGTTATAGCTTTGTTACTGGTGGATATGTGTTCAAAAACAGACTTTAATCACACAGTGTCTTGCGCTCTGTGCTACAGCGACCAGATTAGAGCGCCGACGCTGTGTGTGTCCTTTTTTGATAAGTATGGTGTGGAGCGCCGAGATTCAGTACTGAGCTTGCGCTATCTTTCGCTCGCAGCAGCGCTGTACTGGTGTTAGAGCGCCCAACATACATCACATTCATCCCTCCGGGGTAGGTTACTACAGTGACTGCGGCGCTCTGTTACAGTGCCCGATACCCGCTTACAGCATCTACTAGTGGTCGCTCTAAGCGCCGCTATACAGACGTTCATCTGCCGATACCTGGCGTTAGTAGTGAATCAAGCTCCACATCGATGGACTCCGTGGCAACTTACGGTTTAAAACAGGTACAAACTCGGCTTCCAAGACAAGTTTGACAGCCTAAACAGTAAACGCTCGGCTAAACCATATGAGTATGCCAAGCAATGGCAATCATGTACAGTTGGATGAGAAAATCTTGGGACTGTGAATCAGATGATGGTTCGCAAATTCCTATTTCCAAGGTCTCTTCTGCCAAAAACTGAGCATTCATGGTGAGGCTCTGAATCAGGCTTCATGTCTCCAATCTTTTCTTTGGTTATCAGCTGGATATCTCGCAGGAAAATAAAATTATAGCCCAGACTTGTATATTTACCATGCAGGTTTGAAAAGAAAGTATAATCCTTATTACAGTGAGACTAATGTAATAAGTTGCTGACTTCCTAATCTACCCTTAATAGCTCAAAATCTTTTTTTGGAATGAGGAAGAAATTGAGGCACTTTATACAATGTTTGATATTTCTGGCACATGCACTTTATTATGTTATATAGGGTTAGGCAATTACGGAGGCAGAAGAGGATTTATGAGGTTTTGGATGAGGTATGGGAGATAACGGGCAGCTCTCCTCTAGATTGTCATATTGTGTCTATGTTTTTTAAAGAATTTTTAAGATTGCCTGTGTATGTAGTCTGCCTTGTATAATAAAAATGTATGCATAGTTTTGAACCAATTAGTGGTGCAGTCTCTTTCCTGGCATAGTGGGGGGTGTCTGGGCTTACCCTGCAAATCTTTTTGTTCCAATCTGTAAAAAAATCTAAAAACAGTGCACACTGGCCAGAAATATTCCCTACAGTAAAAAGGAAAAAAGTGCGCGAGCATGTCCCTCTTATGCCCTCCGGCGGCGCTGCTGTCAGCGCGCCCGCCGGAGGAAGAACCTGTAGACGGGCTCAGCCAGGGGGGAAGTTCCCCCTCACAGTTATGGGCCAATGAGCCCAGAGTTCAGGGCTGGGCCAATGAGCCCTAAGTTAGGGAATTGTAGGCTATACGCCCTGGCCCAATCACACGCTGCATCCCATGTGCACCAGTCACACTCCTATCCTCCATCTGTCTGTCCCTATAAAGGTTTCTTTTGGTCAGTTGCTCGGCGCCTGTGATAGCGCCTAGTACCTAGCCTTTCTTGCATGTGTCTTGTGATTGATCTTGTTGCCGACCCTCGCCTGAACTGACTATTCTTGATCTGAACTCCCGTTGCCGACCACCACCTGTACCGACCATTCTTGTTCTGAACTCCCGTTGCCGACCACCACCTGTACCGACCATCCTTGATCTGAACTCCCGTTGCCGACCATCGCCTGTACCGACCATCCTAGATCTGATATCCTGTTGCCGACCTCTGCTCTGAACCTTGACCATGATTTGCCTTCTCCTTTTGTACCGCTGCCATCTCAGAACGCCCGTTGCCGACCCCTAGCCTGTTTGGACTTTCCTGTTTAAACGCTCCTGCTATTGGGCTCGCTCAATACCGCTCCCAGCCACTGGTTCTCCAGACCTCCCAACAGTAAGCCTACATCCTTTGAGCCATTGAAGTCCTGGGGGCAACCGGTCCCGGGCAGGCGTATTCTGCGTCCCGGCAAGCGGGGGCTCCTACAGGTGAAGCTGGCTGCGGAGATTGGGGGTTGAGGGCTTACCTAGAGGGCTGGAGTTACCAGAGCGGATCATTAGAGTACCCAGAGCGTGACAATCACATCCATCATATACTTAAAACCCTTTCCACAACCATTCCCACATACATTTGTGAACAAATATATATTTATGTAAACTATTATCTCTCCCTGTTATATCTCGGTCATTCCGCGGGACATACAACTTCAAAGTTCAACACCAAAAGTGTTATATTTCCATTGAGGTGTATTTATCCCACCACCTTATAAGTATAAATCACAAACCAGATTTCTTTAGAAAAAACGCCTTGTAATGAATAGCAAATAATTTAGTTCCTCCTTAAGGATTGGGATCTGCGACTTTCAAATTCATCCACTTTTTCACTTCTTAATGGCAATAAAAACGGGTCTTGTGATATTTTTACATCAAGCATTCGCTCCAAATTTAATGTTGATTTGCAATAAAAAACTAAAACGCCAACATAGTGTAAAATTGCACAGATTCCTGGTTCAATTGCCCCCACTATGCAATGCTCACCAAATATATCAATAAAGCATATAGTGTTTTTGAGAATGCAAAGCTGCGTGTTACCACCAGCGGTCTTGCCACTGCAATCAGCTCAGGCTCCTACCGCTCTGCATATATGTTTACCCGGTGCCTTGGCCGCAGGCTCGGTAATCTCCGTCTTCCTTCAAAAGTCACGTGGTCACTAGGCTCCGCCCGACGCGTTTTGTCCTATCGACTAAGTTAAATAAAGGCGTTTTTTCTAAAGAAATCTGGTACGTGATTTATACTTTTAAGGCGGTGGGATAAACACACCTCAAAGGAAATATAACACTTTTGGTGTTGAACTTTGAAGTTGTATGTCCCACGGAGTGACCGATATATAACCGGCTGTGGCTATATAACAAAACTTGCTTGCATCTTCTTGGGACTGCTGTGGCTACAGTTCTGATATTACTCCTAGCGAGTGGACGTTAATCTCTAGATTTTAAATTGTTATATTGTTAAACAATAGCGCAACCTTGAATATATTACTTTCCCTAGTGAGAAAAAGAAAAAAAAATGTGTTCACACATCTTATAAAATCAAAATATAGCATTTCTGCAACTGGGTCATTTCTCGTGGCTTCGGGAATAATTAGACCAACCCTGTAAGTACATTGGGAGGTAATAAAATATAAAAAAATATATATATATAAATATATTTAACTACATCTTTTGTAAACAAAGGAGAAAAAAAGACCCTTGGATTACAGTAAGGACTACTTGAACCAAAATGTGCATGAATATGTGAATATCTCTGGATTTCTCATGATGGAGTCTGGGCAACTGGCAGGGGAGGGAGGGGGTTACATAAATAAAAAACATGTGCCTGCCCTGGAATCCATCGGCGATGGTCAGGGGATCATTTTTGCTATACCCCGGCCCATCGTTCGCTGCCGCCGGGAGCGCGCTCCCACAGTCCATTCATTTGAATAAGCGTGCAGGAACGCACTCTCCTGGCAGCAATGATTGGCAGGCTGGGGAAAAATCCCCAAATTAATATGTAGAGTGCATGTCAAACCTTTTTCACTCTTACACATTTAGCTGCTCCTACAAGCAAATCCACTAACCCTCAAAGATAAAATATGCAGCATACCATTGAACATGGGGGGGAATTAAAGCACGGAACTGGAACTTTTCTTTCTATAGCAGTAAGACCAGCACTCCCCTGCAGGTGGCTGCCCTAGACACAGGCCTATGACTGCCGAGAAATATGATCCTGAATTAAGAAGGCATTTTGGGAGAATCCTAGGCTGCATTTGTTTTAGCCTATACTATCAAGGAGGTATTTTCTGCTAACAAACTATGTACTCTGTATATAGTACTAAATAAATATATATCGTTATAACAGAAAATAATAAAGGAATAACAATGCAGAAAAAGAATCAATATATGAAACAAGGAGTCCAGTTTGCAGGTAAATGAAGGGATTTGTAAAGGACGAAAAAGAAGCAAGACCTTTTCTCACCCAGCAATAATATTTTCCCCATTCTCTTCATTAGTGCAAATTCATTGACTGCTCCAAAGTCCCCAGAGGAGAAAGCTGGCTCAGTTCATGTCAATTACCCTAAACATATGAGTTAAGAGCTGATGGTGATCTTGAAAAAGTAGTGTAAGGCTTACAAATGTCATTGGTCTGCATTCAGCGGGGAGGAAAGGGGGATTACATTTGGATACCATTAATATTTAGTATTTAAAGCCATGAATTAAAGATATAACAGTCATACAGCTCCTCGGCAGTACAAGGATGGGACTATTCTTCAAAGGAGGCCCGATGCATTCAAATGTGTCCATTCTGAAAGCAAAGAGACTACTTGATTTTTTTGTCCGTCTTTAGCAAATTCAAAATAGACAAACAGTTAATTTGCGTTTTAATTGCATTTTAATTCATTTCATTTCATTTTATATTACATTTAAATTTTATTCAGGTGAGGCATTTTTTAGAATCTTTATACTTTTGATTAGAAACAAGCAAACTTTTTTCAAAATGTGGTCCGGACGATTTACCAAATCGTGCCAAATTGATCTGAAATGCTAACAAAAAAATGGCCATGTGAATAGAGGTGCATTTTGGGGGCATTTTATAAAATGAATAGAGCAAGCAGACACTGACTGGGGCTGGGAGGGGGCGGGGCCCGGGATGTTTAGCAACGCTTCTTTCCTTGCTCCACACTGTCTATCAGAGTGCACGGTTCTCTACTGTCCCCCCTGTGAGTTCTTAAACTGAGCCATAATGGAGACCAGAAGCCCATCCAATCCTGGGGCTGCTGAGTCCACCACTGCCATGGGAACTGAAAGGTTTTCCTTAGCCCAGGGCAGCCTCAGAACCACCCCCAGAGTCTATGGAGAACCCTGGGTTTCCACCACCTCTAGAGTTCATCCCAGAAGAGCAGTACACCAAGGGGCACCATAGGCTACATAATACTGAGGTTTTATTACATAAGGCCCCTTATTAGGATTTACTGGGGGCCTCCAGCACCTGGTCACCACTAGCCATTGAAGGGGGTCTCGACGACCCTACTCCCCCCAGCCACAGGATGACATTCGTACGACTAAGGGCTGTGTCATGCCTGAGATATGCCTGTAGCCTTTAAGCTACATTTTAAGATTTCTGCTGGATGGGACCGTGGTAGATATCTCTCTAAGGCAGTGGTTCTCAACCTTTCTAATACCCCGCAATACAGTTACTCATGTTGCGGTGACGCCAAACCAAAAAATAATTTTGGTGGCTACTTCAAAACTGTAATTTTGCTCCGAGCACACTGGCGGACGCATCTATTGCTTCCCTCTAACAGGGAGCATGTCATTCACAAATGGCTGACACGCACCCTGCTAGAAGGATAGTGGGGATGTGGCTGCGGTCCGCGCATGCGCCGTGGGACCGGGAAAGAAGGTGAGTTTATGGGCGACCTGGGGGGTTTCACACAGCGGGGCACTCCAATTTTGGATGCCCTACGGGGAGGGGGATCTATAAGATTCCCGGGCTGATACAGCAGGGTTTTGGTCCACTTCAAACGTTCTGATGTGATTATTTCACAGCCAATCAGAGAAGCCCTTGGCTTCTGGCAGTCTGGAAGGAGAGCTCGGATCAGCTGGGGGGCAAAGTGTGAGCATGGTGGGCAACTGGGGGGGGCAGGTGTGAGCATGGTGGACAGCTGGGGGAGCATGGTGAGAGCATGGTGGGCAGCTGGGGGAGCATGGTGAGAGCATGGTGGGCAGCTGGGGGAGCATGGTGAGAGCATGGTGGGCAGCTGGGGGAGCATGGTGAGAGCATGGTGGGCAGCTGGGGGGGCAGGTGAGAGCATGGTGGGCAGCTGGGGGGGCAGGTGAGAGCATGGTGGGCAGCTGGGGGGGCAGGTGAGAGCATGGTGGGCAGCTGGGGGGCAGGTGTGAGCATGGTGGGCAGCTGGGGGGGCAGGTGAGAGCATGGTGGGCAGCTGGGGGGCGGGTGTGAGGATGGTGGGCTGCTGGGGGAGCATGGTGAGAGCATGGTGGGCAGGTACAGGGTGGAAAAGAGACAGCGGGCAGACAGGAAGGAAGCAGAAGGGAAAACACAAGCAAACTACATCAGCTTTCTGAGCAGACCTACTGAGCACCAATGTCACAGTCCATCCCCTGCGCTGCAGTCTTCCTTTTCATTCTTCTGCAAAGCCCAGGAGACTATGGCAGCAGCTGGCTGAGCACTACAGCTTGCTGTGCCTGTCATGTCCTGTGGCTCAGCACGATCTCCCCTCCCCCTCTCCAAACACTTTGTGAGGAGACTGGCAGCAGAGGATTGTTTAGCAGCCCCCCATTCGTCTGCCCCCCTCCCTCCAGCTCACCTGCAAAGAGAAACAGGCTGCGTGACAGACAGCAAACCTCCCGGCCTGATAGCCTGCACCACGGCTACGTCTGCAATTAACCCCTGCACTACCAAAGAAAGAAACTTCTACAGCCAGTGAGTGGTGACATCTCTGGAGCCCCAACCCTGCCCTGCCCAAGTCCCCGGGTTTCTATCACCTGCTCATCGGGTCTGGCTTCCTCAGAGGATGGGAGAACGTGCCAGACCCGACGAGCCGAGCGGCCGATCGGCTGCTGCTTAACTTAAGCCTCCCGCACTGTACACAGGCGATCACCTAAGTTATTTACTGTTGACGAATCACTAGTTAGGAAGACAGTGAAAGTCAATGACACTTTTTTACTCCTGAGAAAAGTAGTGAACTTTTAAATCCTTTTTACAATGTAGTAAAAAGTTCCATTGACTTTCATTGTCTTCCTATCTGGTGATTCATCAACAGTGACATTCTCTGGCTTTTTTTCTCATGAAATAATTTTCACTACCATGAGAATATTTTTTAACTCTAACTCTGATGAATCAAGGCTTCTGTCTGCAAACTAGCCCTAATAGTGTTGGTGCTGGACAGTCAGAATAATGTCCAAATTGATTAGGGTTCAAATAAATACAGTTCACCTTTCATAACATCCAAAATATTGGACATCATGGGAAGCAGATTCAAAGCTGCCTGCCGCTACCAAGCTTGTGTACTCTACATATGGAGGAACAGCTATAAATAAAGAAAAAGGAGGTGTGGCTTCTACACTGGCTTTTGACTGAAATATCAATTTTGGTTTAATGAGTTCAGAGCAATGTGCCTGTGCTGGAGATCTGACCTATGACCCAACTAACAGAACCAACGGGACCAGAAAACCCATGGTTACTTTGGGAACTATACCCCCAACTCTGAAAAGGTGTTTGATAAAAGGCAAAAGGAACAACTTAGGTCTCTGCCCTCATAAATTATGCCAGGGAGAAATAATGATTGTTCTGAACAAGAAGGTTTATTCTGGTCTATCCACCCCCCCCCCCCCCACTACCACCACCTATTACTGCCTGGGGGTAAAGTGCATTTTTCTCCAACTTTATTTTCATAGCAAAGTAGCCAATATTCTGCATGTCATATTTATCTTTTTTTGTTTTTTGTCACTGTACATTTTTATATGTGCTTTATATGTGCTGCCCTCTTATGGAAATTGTATGTATTAACTTTGCCTCTGTGTACTAAGCTGCTCTTAGGAGGGACTTTTGCATAATACTATTCTTGGTTTTCTTAGATTGCTAGTGCCACTGCTCATTGGGGCACCAGTCATCTCCAGTCCTGATCAGCTTTAATAGGGCAAAGTAACATAATTCAAAATGAATTATGAAATGCATAGCATAAAAGCCCTGACACAGGAAACTAGCTTAACAATGTTAATGCATGATTTCAGATGCCCCAGGGACAGGCTAGTTCACAGTCCTGGTGTCTTTTAGATTCTAGGTCCGCATTGTGCTGCTTTACAGCCGCTTTAAGGTAGAGTCAATGTAAATTTAGACTTATCATTAGGTGACTGGCCTATATCATCTTAAGCAGAGACATGAGTGGAGGATGCGCTTTTTCGAAATTCCCAGCAGTGTAAACTTACTGAGAAATGTTAAGAAGATATTTCCGTGTTCCTTTATGCAGAATTTCCCTTGTGTCACAACAGCAAATTATTTATTAGTGTGTATGTTGGTATGAAACCATGTCATAAATTTGTGAGCATGTGCTTGTTTTTTCCATATAGTATCACATAAAAAGGGCCAGAAGAAACAATTAGTAATTTACTTACGAGTGACACATGAAAGTATCAATCATTATTCTTTAAAAAAGTGTCAGTCTAGGCAACAAAAAAAAGCACGGCTCACCTTTTGTCCCCTGCAGCCTTTCAGCCCTGGTCTGGTTCCATAAGGTGTACCAAGGTCCGAGCCCCACTCGGGCATGAATGCCCATCCTCAGTGACGATCCATCAGACACAGTGACTCCAGCATGCTAACTATATTACTAATTGGCTGCATACATGGAAACATCTTTTATAATTGGGGATATAAGGGTCGATTCAAAGAAACATGTAACAGCTTGGATTTTGGTGCCGATCATCCTATTTTTCCCGTACGCTCGTGCGTTCGTATGAACTTGCGAGTGATTCTATAAGCAAATACGTTTCTATCCTAAAATGTACGTCCGTTCGTATGGCAGTTCGGGAATCAGACCTATGTCAGTTTCCATCCTGAATTTTCCGTTTCATTTCTCAGGTTGCAACATTGGTTTTGCCCTTTTTCCTTTTTTGTCTGGACGTAAATCCTTCTGATCTTGTGGCTGCGCACTACAAACTTACCTCATTAAAGTGCATTCTAAATATTTGGTCTTTTATTTTTCTTTATTTCATTCATTTTGTAGTAACCAACCATTAATGAATGCATTTGCATAAGTAAATCTTACTTTGTTTAATTTTTACTTAACTTGCATTTTTTACTTGTGGATTTAATTTTAATATTTTGGCTTCAAATGGTACAACTTAAAATTTTGGGTGTGGTTACCCACACCCTCTACATACAGATTTGCTCTCAAAAATTAAAAAACACCCAGCAACTTCAGCATGTTATGAGCCTAGAAACAGCCAAGATGGCGGCTCAGGTATTCTCGGGCAGCCTGCAAACAGAAAGGGCCTTGTGACTGTGTTGCTCTGCATTCTTTGATTTCTGACCTTTCCGTGCCCCCAGCTCTGCTGTGTCTGTGCAAAATACAGCAGTAACCCACATCCTGCACTTTATCCCGCTCTCCTCTCCTCAGTAAGTGTGATGCATCTGACCAAAGATGTGCTTAAATAATTAAACAAAGCAAAGGTAAACAACTACACCAATAAATGCAATCTAAAAATATTATTCTAGTACATCAATTTAAAAATAAATAACAAAGGACATAAGTTTCTTTAATTAACGCAAATATATTGCAAAATAAAGGTTTACATGCAAAGGACTAATTAAGGTCCACATTAAAATGCTTTTATAAGGCATACATGAATCAGGTATGCATTGCCATACAATTTATGGTCTCGGCCATGCTGATACATGCAGTTCATTGGAGCTCAAGACGCGCAGACTCCTCCACATAGCCAAAAAACCTGTTCAAGAACAGCAATCCGACTGCTTAAAGGTGTCGGCAGTGGCTTTCTTTTAAAACGTATTTAGAGGTTTGAAAACTGTTCTCTGAATCACACCTAAACACATCCGATTATCCTAAGTTTTACGTTTTGATCCTAAGTTTTAGGATTTGATCCTAAGTTTTACGTTTTCATCCTAAAATTTAGGAACGAACTTCCGATGATCGTAAGAGCATATACGCATTCGTACGTAGGCTCGTGCGAGTCGGAAATGGCCAAAAAAACAGGAAAAAATGACTAACACCCACCCAAACTTACGATTCTCGATCCGAAATCAATTAACTTTTGCTCTTTGAATCGAGGGGATAGTTGTGTAAAAGCTGCCATTGACTTTCATTGTCTTTTTATCTGGTGATTCAGTAACAGTGACATTCTCAGGCTTTTTTCTCATGAATTTAATTTTTTACTACCATGAGAATTTTTATCTACCTTTATTGAATCGAGGCCCAAGTCTGTAAACTACACATCAAATTGATCTTATCAATGAAAGGTGTCATTCATTAAGCCATTAGGTACACCAAACACAGTGAATCAGTAGTGACTCAGACGACAGTTCTCCTTCAAATGTAGTTTACTGAAAATAAGAATTCCACAGCCAAAGCATCTCTTAACATCAGAGATAGTTACAGCACAAAGCGCAGTATAAGCAGTTACCTCACCGGCTCTTAGCAAAGTCCAGGGTAGGAAAAATGCAGCAAGCTGGAAAAGTCCTTATTGTACAAGGTCCACTTCCAGGGCATACGATCCCACGCTGTTAATCCCCATAAGTCCAAGTTTGGGGTGAAAGAAGCAAAGTCCTTGGGCTTTAGTCCAGTTCTCTCATTCACATTGAGCAGTATGGCCTGGGGCTTCTTACTCCAGGCTGGTCAACAGCCTCTGCGGCTCCTTTTATTTAGGCTTCCCCTGCAATCAGCCTCATCACCTGTGCGAGGCCTGGGATCAGGGAATAAACCTGTAGAGGACTGGGGAATGTGACCTGGGTCCTGAAAACCCGACATAGATCATGCCTGATACAGCATGGCAGGGGAAAAATCCACACCATGTATTACTTTTCCATACACCTTACCACAATATTTGAGAGTAACAGTAACAGATTGGCACAACTGTGATATCACCAAAAATTGGACATACCTAAAAAAATGATTAAAAGGCAAGAAGAAAATTAGTTCTGGATACTGCCGGCCTACACCAACGTTAAAGGGATTGAACAGTCAAACACTGGAATATTTGCCTGACAGCTCACCTAATGTCAGTCCCACACTGTCCCTTTCTCTGGTCACAGGAAGGGAATTTCTTCTTCCTCACCCTGATCCAATTAATTCCTGAGGCTTGTGTCATGTTGACACCCCCTCTGCTACTGATGGGCTAGACTAGTTTCTGTCACACTGTCAGTCAAGCCCAGCTCATCTGCATCACACATGCCTGCCACTCCAGAGGGGGCATGAGGAACATGATGTGTAACTTTATTTTATAGATACTCTGGCAATGTAGCTTAGATTTCAAAAAAGAAAAAAAATGTGTAGCCCTACACAGTAGGGATACAGTTGTAGGAATACAGACAGGCAGGGACAGCTCCGGGAGCCGCTTCTGGGTCTGCAGCGCTCACCCACACAAACATTCGGGTCTGTGCAGTGGATGGGCATGGCCTATGATGCAGGCCATGCCTCCCATTGCATAGACTCATGTATGTACACGAGTTGTGCATCTGAGGACGGGCAGGAGGATGGGCAGGGAGAGTCCCCAGCCTCGGCCACCCACTGCACGAACACGGGTGTGTATATGCAAGCACACCTGAGCGGGTACTCTCTCTGCCCCTTCTTCATTGTCTCGCTGCAGCAACTGTCAATGTAAATTCATTTTTTTGTTTTTTTCTCCAGCGTCTGGGGATGACTGCCTATGGGATTTTGGATGCCTTGCTGCCTATGGGATAGGGGATGCCTCACTGCCTATGGAATAGGGGATTCCTCACTGCCTATGGAATATAGGATGCCTCACTGCCTACAGGATTGGGGATGCCTCCCTGCCTATGTAGTAGGGAATGCCTCACTGCCTATGGGATGGGGGATGCCCTCACTGACTATGGGATGTCAGGGAATGCCTCACTGCCAATGGGATAGGGGATGCCATCACTGCTTATGGGATGGGGATGCCCTCAATGCTTATGGGATGGGGAAGCCCTCACTGCTTATGGGATGGGAGATGCCCTCACTGCCTATGGAATGGGGGAAAGCCTCACTGCCTATGGGGTGGGGGGAATGCCTCACTGCCTATGTGGTTGGGGGGATGCCTCACTGCCTATGGGATGGAATATGCCCTCACTGCCTATGTGATGGGGGATGGCTATAGTGCCTGTGGGATGTGGGATGCCCTTACTACCTATGGGATGGGGGAAAGCCTCACTGCTTATGATATGGGGGATTCCTTACTGCCTATGGGATGGGGGGAATGCCTCCCTGCCTATGGGATGGAGGATGCCTCACTGCTTATGGCATGGGGGAATACCTCACTGCACGTGGGATGCCTCACTGCCTATGGGATGGGATGCCTCACTGCCTATGGGATGGGGGAAAGCCCCACTGCCTATGGGATGGGATGGAATGCCTCACTTGCTATGGGATGGATTGCCTCACTGCCTATGGGATGGGGGGAATGCCTCACTGACTATAGGGATTGGGCGAGGGGGAATACCACACTGCCTAAAATGGGGAAATGGGGGGAGGATTACCATGTCTGTAATGGAGGGATTCTGCACCTTCCTAATATTTGGTTCTTGAGGGGTACAGTGTTTTGGCACAACATTTGGTTCAGAATTATTTTTTTCTTATTTTCCTCAAGGTGCGTCTTATGTGCAGGTGCGTCTTATATGGCAAAATACAATATAATACAATACAATATCTATCAGACCCTGATAAAATAGAGGAGTCGGAATTGTGCTTTGACTTAGCAACTACACAGCTCTGCTGATAACAGGATATGCCGTACATACCACTTCCATGTTCCTGTGGAGAACACGTGACCACCAGGTTTGTGGGAACGCGCTGCACTTTACTGTGTGCCCACTCACCTGGCAAACCTGAGTGTTTGCCGTTGGCCCCACATTTATCTGCCATTGCAGGAATGTGATAGTGGTGGTTTAGGGGGCCAAGCTGCTGGCCCTGATGGCAGCCCTGTGATTTCTCACCTGCTCCCACACCCTCCCTAACTACTGAAGTGGCTGACTGTCCTGGCAATGTCTTCAGCAGCCCACAAGATCCTCGCAGTTAAAGATGAGAGTTTACCACCTTTTCCTGTTGAAGTAAGAACTAACAGGACACTAGGCAGTTCAGGTTGCCCTATTCTCAGTGTCAGAATTGCTCAATCATTCAGCAAGGGCACTAGCCTGGGCAGACTGGCTATATGGACAGCAGGAAGAATATCTGGTGGGCTGCTCTGCTGATGGGCAGACTTGGTCAGAGGTAGCCCCCATCAGGCAAGCCGTATCTCGGTTCAAAACTCTTTTTCAATTTGTTAATTTGCTATTATTGCTTAGAAAATAGTTTTGTTTATTTTGGCCTAGTTGTATGAGATGTTCAGCCCTTTTAACCCCTTTAGTTCTCTTACCTTTATATTTTGGGACCTGGACCACCACCAAATGGTCCCATGATCAAAGTGGCTGCCTAGTTATACGGCCACTGCTTAATGGAAATACCCTCCTCTTTGTTATGTAAACCTATGTCCCTGTTTCCCCACCATTTAATCCTCCTCTTTTCATTAGATAAAATTACAAATAATTACATAGCCTCTCTACCCCAGCAAATGCCTAATATATTTTGAGCCCACATATAGTCATTATAAGTATCTGCAGGATTATTTCAATACATACCTACGGTAGCATTCTGTGATTTTCAAACCTGTGCAGGGAAATTTCACAGATACACTACATTGTATAGCCAGACAAAGTTATTGCTAAAGGAAAAAATCTGTCTTTGTAGTTACGATGGGGTCATTTTCTTTTTTCATGTGTTCAAAAACTCTACCAATAAAGAAGGATTAGGGCCTCATGATCGTGGCCCCATAAAAGTCCCACCTAACAGCTTGTAAAAGTCGTCTTTATTCTGCAAATTAAATGTACCACAAAGTTACACCTCTTAAAGAAGCCGAGATTTAGGGCTGTTCGGGGTACTTAGTGCCAGTTTTGATATAGGAGATGACTTCCCAAAGCAAAAGCTGCAAAAATTCCAACTCTCAGAGTCTTCTTTAATTTTCTGAATTAACGCTTTTATTTTCGCTGCTGGGTGACATTTACCAGAACCCAGTGTGATTTAGTAACCTTGAGCATACTGTGCACTTTAATTTGTCAATTTGGGAAATTAATTTGTGGAAGAATGAGTCAAAGTCAGAGGTCAGGCAGTTGGAGTGCAGACCTGCTGACAGGTTGACTGTCCATGGGGGGCTAATGAGAACACACCACCAAGTGAACGGAACAAAGGCAGACAGATTACACAGCACTGTTTGTTGACTGGAATCAATATCACGAGGCAGTTGTAGTTGCAGTTCTTCTATGGTCCTAACTTGTGCTGCCGAAGTAGCCATTCAGACCTCCTAATGGACAGGGCAACGCCATTGATTTTTTGTCGTGAAAATGAAGGCAGTTAAAATGTACTCAGAAATGCATGCCTTCAATATGTTACAGGGTGTTTCTGAAGCAGAGAACAAAATTCTATCATTATATTGGTGCTGCCACATGTAGTGCTCACCTTTCCACTTTATAGGGTTGATTCAGAGACAGATACGCATGGACTTTCTCATGTGTCTGTGTATTTTTTTTTTTACTGTTTTGCTTGTTTTTTACGTTACTTTTTCCATGCGTATGTTGGTTCTCGCTAACGCGTATATGCGCTTTCGATGGACGGATCGAAATCTGATCATTTGCGTTAGTTCGGATCATTTTCAGATCTAAATCTGATCATTTGCGTTAGTTCAGATAAGTTACGTTATTGGGATGGCTTGCGTCTGATTCTGAGACCTGATTGCCGATGGACCACCGCCCTATAAAACATGTATTACTGCTTTGTGGAGGAGTATGAGCGCCGTCAGCTCCAAGGCATTGCATGTCTCAGCATGGCCGAGGCCAGATTGCACCGGCGACACATGCATATCGATCGCATGCATGACGTTGAGCTGTTTGAGCTGACCTGACTTAACCGTGCTTCCCTCCATAAATTGTATAGTGAGCTGCGGCCATGGTTAGCCCGCACCACAAGGAAGGGGCAAGCAATTTCAGGTATGACCAAGATGCTTGGCTGCCTGCAATTTTTGGTGAATGGCTCGTTCCAGAGGCTGGGTGCCCTCTCCGTGGGGATGTCCCAGCCTACGCTGAGCAGCGCGCTATCCAAGTTTCTGGATGGCATGGCTACCATTAGTCCCAAATATATTTTATTTCCGGACGACATGGTAACCTGGAACACGCTTAAGTTGGGTTTTTTTAATATCGCTGACATGCCCAACGTCATGTGTGCGATCGATTGCACCCACGTTGCATTGGTCCCTCCGGCAGCCGAGTACATCTATAGGTAAGTTAATTATTTTATTTTTTTCTATTGTTTAGCCAAACTTTAGTGTAACTATCTATTAATCCCTCCTTCTCAAGTGTCCCTGTGAACCAGTTTACAATGTATACCTTAATCCCTCCTTCTAAAGTGTCCCTGTGAACCAGTTTACAATGTATACCTTAATCCCTCCTTCTAAAGTGTCCCTGTGAACCAGTTTACAATGTATACCTTAATCCCTCCTTCTAAAGTGTCCCTATGAACCAGTTTGCAATGTATACCTTAATCCCTCCTTCTAAAGTGTCCCTGTGAACCAGTTTACAATGCATACCTTCATCATTTTTTTCATGTAGGCCTTATCAAACCATTTTAATGCTGACCTTAATTAGTCATTAGCATGTTAATCTTTATTTTCTACCACATACATATAATATTGTTTATTTAAACTACTTATGTACTTTGTTAATGTTATTTGGATTGTAGAACAGGTTTTTTTTTGGGTGTTAGGAGTTAGTGTTTGAGTGGTTTACCTTGGCTTGCTGTAATTTTTTTTTCTTTTTGTTTCAGGAACCGCAAGATGGGCCACTCACTGAATGTCCAAGCAGTGGTTAGCCCAGACATGCAATTCCTTAGTGTACTTGCCGGGTATCCAGGCTCATCCCATGATGCTTATATCTTGTGGAGCTCCGGATTATTCCGTCGGTTTGAGTCTGGAGAATTATCTGGTGGATGGCTCCTTGGTAAGTTTGCTCTAATTCCATCATTCCCTTTTAAATGTATGCCTATGAATATAGTTGATGACCCATGTCTTAACCTATGGCTGTTTATTTCCCTTGATGACATGTTAAACAATAATGTTGCTTAGAATGTGTAATTTATGTAAGTATTTTTTGATTCTTTCAGGGGATTCTGGCTATCTGCTTCTTCCCTGGCTCCTGATGCCCGTTCTTCGCACGCAGAATGAGGCCCAGGAGTTGTACAATCGGGCCCACCGGAAGACCCGGGCCGTAGTAGAGAGGGCCTTTAGACTCCTGAAGATTTAGATGTTTGGACCATACAGGGGGGGCACTGCAATATGACCCCAACAAGGTCATCCAAATAATACTTGCATGCTGCCTGCTGCATAATTTTGCCATCATGCAGCGTGTCCCTCGGTATGTCGATCTGCCCTCCTCTCCACCCAGCCAGGAGGCAGATGACCTTTATGATGGCACCCCTAGCGCCTCTGGACAATCAGTGAGTGCACATCTGATTTCATCTTATTTTTCTTAACATTTGGTTTGTTTGTTTGTTTATGTTTTTGTGTGTTTTGAATATTATTTGCCTCTGTGAAGTCCTTTTTCTTTTGTAAAAACAATATAGTAATTAGTTAATTACTAAAAATTTTACACCTGATTTGAGCATGCAGTTTATTTTCTCATGTTTGTCCTTAAAAACATTCATTAATATCAAAACAACCCAAACATTAATGCATCAACTTAGACAAGAACAGGTAAAGTCACATTAAATCTATTTTCTGGAAATATGTCAATTTATATTTGAAGGGCACTCGCAGACTCCATGTACATACATTTTAAAACATAACTATAAATTGGGGCAGACTCCTGGCCCCTAGCAATTGCCCACATCCAGGAGTTCTAAGGTAACTGACTCCAGGCCGACGTTTCCCCCGCCCACCAACATCAAGATCCATAGGGAGCACAAATTTCAAGGGGAAATGTCGGCCAGGCATACATAGGGCCACATACACACCCTCTCCTGCTTTTAAATTTCCCTGCCTGACAGCCAGACCCCATGCCAGTCCAGTCCAATCTTTGCCATGGGCAAATGCTTTTTTTTCAAGCCAAGAATGTCCACCAATATTGCCAACAAACAAGATGAGGCAGCCAGCATTTACTTGGGCCCAAGCCTGCTGCGTGGGAGCTTTAGCGGCTGCTTTAGTGAGGCTTAAGCTCAGCCATTAGCTAGTGGGGTCTGTGAGCACACTAATGAGCTATATGGGCGAATTCTGAAGCAGAAGCAAACCAGCAAAGCCATAAACCACACAATCTTGGTTGCGCTCACCACACAGGTAAATAGATGTAGAGGAAGGATGTTTAGCAGATCCAGGTCAAATTTAGATTAATATTGATGTTGCCCATAATAAGGTTGTGATTGGCCTTGGAGGTGGCCCAACACCTGGGCATGTGTGGCATTCATAATCTGCCACTGCTCCAGCATCTGTCTGTTGCTAGTTCGAAATGCATCTAGCATGGCAGTGAAGTTTGCATTTAAGGTGGCCGTTTGTTCTGCCATCTGTCTGTTTAAGGTGGCCGTTTGTTCTGCCATCTGTCTGTTGCTAGTTCGAAATGCATCTAGCATGGCAGTGAAGTTTGCATTTAAGGTGGCCGTTTGTTCTGCCATTTGGCTGTTTAAGGTGGCCATTTGTTTAGCCATCTGGCTGTTGCTCGTCCTAAATTCAGTCTGCATGGTGGTGAATGTAGTATTGAAGGTCTCTAACTGTGCAGTAATCTGCTCTGTTGTTCGTTGAGTCACCTGCCTAAAGTGACTGCTGTCATGGTGCCATGCTGACTGCAGGATGGGCACGCGCCTCCCCTGGGAAACGTTGTTGACTGCGTCTTCCAGTTCCCCGGGTTTGTGTGCCTGCAGATGCAGGAGATCTAGGGCGAGCAACAGTACCAGATGTGCTTGCCAAAACCTCTGCAGCAGAGCTAGCACTGGGGCCTGTAGGCTCAGTCTCCGCCTGCTGCCCACGATGGGCTGGCAGCATGGGTCCGGCTTCACTCTGCTGAAGAGGATTTGGTGCAGTAGGATGCTGGGGCAGTGGCAGATTCGGTTCCAGGGGGGTAATTTGTGAAGGTCCAATATGGCTCCATCCTCCTCCTCCATCTCCTGGATGACATCCATTAGTGTGTGAGTCTGTTGGGACATGTAAAAAAGTGTGTCAGATTAGGGCCTAAATATATTTGAGAACATAATTAATCATGTGCATTAACATGCATCACCAGTTTCAGCAAAGTCCACTTACCCTAGATATCTGGTCCTGTGTCCTAGGCAGCAGGGAAGTAGACGGCGTGCTCAAACTGGAGGAGGCTTCCACACTTCCAGAGGCTGGATGCTGGGCTGTGGTAAAAAGTAAAAGGCACGTAAACACACAAACATCCCTTGATGAGCCTGATGAGTACAAATGCTTTATAAAACACCTGGCCAAGCAGGAATGCCAACTCCCCCAACGGTCAAAGTTGACCTTCACAATGAATCTTAATCTATCTTCTATGTATGCCTCACCCTGTGCATACAGATTGGTCACCTTAAATAATACAAACATGCATGTACTGCATGTTAGGAGGCTTTACATATCAAAAATGGTGCCTTAGGGGCCAACAGTCAGCTTGCAAATAGCATTTGGCTTCAGAGTATGCTGCTGTGCATTCTTGCAATGTTGACCTTTCCCTGACCCCAGCTCAAGTTTGTCTGACCAAAGCACACCTACAACCCCAGTGGTAGAAAGACAAAGAAGTGAGTGTTGTCTATTATTGACTATATTCACACCACATGCAGTGCTTTGGTACGCTAAATAGTTTGATAGTGAGCAGAAATACTGTCAAAGGTCGTGTATGGCCTGCAAACCTTTTTAAGGACCATTAACTATTGCACCCTGGGAGAGTGTCCATCATGAAGGCCATTCCTCAGACATCAAACACCCGCCTAAAACAGTAACCCCCCCTCAAAGCCACTCCCTAGGGACATGTGTTCATATCTGTCATATATTTTTCTCTGGATCTGCTCCACATCTTTCCTCTCGTCCCCCGCTGCATTCACCTGCCTGGTGAGCTCCAGATTTGTTTTTTTCTCATTTTGCTGGTTGCTTTGGAAATAACCCAAATAACTCATCATAATGAAGTGTGAGTCCACTTGCCAAGGCTAGGGTTTGTGCCTCTCCAAACCTAATGGTTGTTCTTCTGGCTCATCTGTGTTTGGTGGCAATTCAGGGGACATTCTTGCCTGGCTGTGTGGTGATGAATTGCCCGTCACGTGGTTGGAAAAAGACTGGACTGGACTGGCATTAGGACTGGGGGTCATTGGCTGGGTGGCCACAGAACTAGCAGGCGTGGATGTGACATCTCGCTGGTTTCCCCCTGTTCCGGTGCCAAATGTGGGCGAGGAGGAGAGGGTGTGCTTGGTGGGCTTGGGCTTCTGGCCCTCTGCTTACTTTTCCCCTTGGAACTTGTGCTCCCTTTCTCTTTGGATGTAGTTGTATGAGAGGGTGTGCTTGGTAGGCTGGGGCTTCTGGCCCTCTGCTTACTTTTCCCCTTGGAACTTGTGCTCCCTTTCTCTTTGGATGTAGTTGTGCCGGGAGCAGGAGAGGGTGTGCTTGGTGGGCTGGGGCTTCTGGCCCTCTTCTTCTTTTGCCCCTTGGACGTTGTGCTCCCTTTCTCTTTGGATGTGGTTGCACGGGGAGTAGGAGAGCGTGTTCTTGGTGGGCTTGGGCTTCTGGTCCTCTGCTTACTTTTCCCCTTGGACGTTGTGGTACCTTGCTGTTTTGATGTGGTTGCGCAGGGAGCCTTCTTCTTGGAGGATCCTTCCTTGCGGGTGCTTGATGTTTTTGCTGTGCCTGGAGTTGTGGCCAATGTAGCCTTTTGGTGGCCACTTTTGCTCCGCATTGCAGGCACCTTTGTAGTAGATTTGTGCGACCGAGTGCTCAGTCTGGAGGATGAAGTGTTCTCATGCTGCTCTGGCCTTTTGGTTTTGGCCTCCTTTGCTGCTGGTTGCTTTGCGCTAGCTTTTTTGGGTGCCATGATGACAATCACAAAGTAAATGAGCTGTGTGTCCATTACCCTTTAAATTTAAAGGACTGGGTATGACGCTTACGCATTTGCGTACGCGTGCGTACGGCCATGCTTCCGGCCGTGCGGAAACCGGAAACCGCTGGGGCATTACCTATCTGCTGCGGACAAGAAGCAAGATGGCGCCCACGATCTTCACCCGCCAACAGCAAGAGCTCATTATGCTCGTAAGTGTATTGTAAGGACGTTGATTTGCATGCCTAGGCCTTAAGGAAGCACAGGAAGAAACAGTTGTTTTGAAAAGTGTTTTAAACTCCGTGCCAAACAGAAGTTAGTGCGCACATGTGCAAGTCACTTGCATCTAAAAGGATAGTTTAAGGCTAGAAATGTATTTGGGAATGTCATTTAGTCAACTGATATAATTGTGACTGATATTTTATGTTTGATCTAACAACTATTTATTTTTTTGTGTTTTTTAGACTATGCTTCAGCGCAGGTACGACTACCTGCCCAACGCATTCGAGAAGAGGAATCTGGCCCTGGAGATCGTAGCCCGGATCCACCAGGAAACAGACACCACCTTCACCCATACGCAGATCATGCAGCACTGGTCGGACCTTAAGCGACTGCACATGCCCCGGGTGCTGCAATTTTTTTCTCTTCATTTCCCAAGTAAGTAAATACCGATTGCATGCTAGATGTAACTAATACAGAATGTAGGCCTTTATTTATAAATGCTTTTCTTTTCTAGTGTCGGTAATGGAGTACCGCATTAGACCCACCCGGAGGCGCGCAGTCCGGCCAGTGCGGCATGAATCTGCAGCAGCAAGTGAAGGTGGTGGATCTCCAGGGCCAAGTTCCTACCCCTCCTCTGTAGCAGCGTCAGACCAGCCCCTGGCGTCACGGCGTGGGCAGGGAGTCATACCAAACGACTCAGGCATTAGCCTCCGGTATGTGACTCTTAATGTAACCTCACACACATACATGCTATTTAAACAAAAGCTGATTCCCTTAATCTCTTTTTATAGATGAATATGTAGCGGATGAAGGATCTGGAGCAGAGACTGCAGCAGATCAGGCCCAGGAGGAACATGGAGAAGGTGGGTGATGTCACACACACATTCTAAGTGTCATTTGGTTACTGTTGAATCAGACATTAGAAGTGAGCCTATTTTAAATGTCTCTACAGCATCACATTCCCAGAAGTGTCAGGCCCCAGACCGTAGGGTGGTCCCCCAAGCAGAGGTCGCCCACCACTAAAGTAAGTTGTAATGTAAGTATTTTGAGTATGTGGAAAATAACATCATCAACAATCAACCTAAATCCATTGTCAATGTCCTTAGCATAATGACATATGGCCTCTTCCTTTAAGAAATGCCTTAGCATAATGACATATGGCCTCTTCCTTTAAGAAATGCCTTAGCATAAAGACTTATGGCCTCTTCCTTTAAGAAATGCCTTAGCATAATGACATATGGCCTCTTCCTTTAAGAAATGCCTTAGCATAATGACATATGGCCTCTTCCTTTAAGAAATGCCTTAGCATAAAGACATATGGCCTCTTCCTTTAAGAAATGCCTTAGCATAATGACATATGGCCTCTTCCTTTAAGAAATACCTTAGCATAATGATATATGGCCTCTTCCTTTAAGAAATGCCTTAGCATAATGACCTATGGCCTTATGAGTTAGCTTGCAACCTAATAATCATTCCATCCACAGCTGTTAAACATGTATTTGCAGAACAATAATTTTATTTTATTTTTTTTACAGACACCGCACGTGCGAGATTGGCACAAATCAGTGCCACGGTGTTTCGGTTGGTGGGCGAGATGCAGGAGCTGCGCGATTCGTTGGGGACCACAGATGACCAATAATTATCTGGGGCCTGCCATTGCTTTGTATATAGTTTTAAAGTTTTATAAAGTTTTAAATTGATGTAAATATTTTTAAAGTTTTACATTTTTTATAAAAAAAAAAAAAACTAAAAAAGTTTTGTACTTGCAAACATTTGCAACAATTTCCCCCCCAAAAAAGGCAACAAAAATTTCCAGTTGCTATTAAAAAAAAAAAACATAAAACTTGTTTCTGTGTCATTTCCTTTGCAAAATACATTCATTAAGGGTTGGTTACAGCAAAACATAGGAACAACCCAAAACTAAAAAATGAAGATTTTCCAGACCGCAATGTGATTTAGGTAAGCATTAAGTGCGCAAAGGGAAGAAGATACACACAGTGATGTGATTTAGGTAAGCATTAGGTGCGCAAAGGGAAGAAGATACAGACAACGATGTGATTTAGGTAAGCATTAGATGCGCAAAGAGAAGAAGATACAGACCGCGATGTGATTTAGGTAAGCATTAGGTGCGCAAAGGGAAGAAGATACAGACCGCAATGTGATTTAGGTAAGTATTAGGTGCGCAAAGGGAAGAAGATACAGACCGCTATGTGATTTAGGTAAGCATTAGGTGCGCAAAGGGAAGAAGATACAGACTGCGATGTGATTTAGGTAAGCATTAGGTGCGCAAAGGGAAGAAGATACAGACCGCAATGTGATTTAGGTAAGTATTAGGTGTGCAAAGGGAAGAAGATACAGACCCGATGTGATTTAGGTAAGCATTAGGTGCGCAAAGGGAAGAAGATACAGACCGCGATGTGATTTAGGTAAGCATTAGGTGCGCAAAGGGAAGAAGATATAGACTGCGATGTGATTTAGGTAAGCATTAGGTGCGCAAAGGGAAGAAGATACAGACCGCAATGTGTTTTAGGTAAGCATTAGGTGCGCAAAGGGAAGAAGATACAGACCGCGATGTGATTTAGGTAAGTATTAGGTGCGCAAAGGGAAGAAGATACAGACCCGATGTGATTTAGGTAAGCATTAGGTGCGCAAAGGGAAGAAGATACAGACCGCAATGTGATTTAGGTAAGCATTAGGTGCACAAAGGGAAGAAGATACAGACCGCGATGTGATTTAGGTAAGCATTAGGTGCGCAAAGGGAAGAAGATACAGACCGTGATGTGATTTAGGTAAGCATTAGGTGCGCAAAGGGAAGAAGATACAGACCGCGATGTGATTTAGGTAAGTATTAGGTGCGCAAAGGGAAGAAGATACAGACCGCGATGTGATTTAGGTAAACATTAGGTGCGCAAAGGGAAGAAGATACAGACCGCAATGTGATTTAGGTAAGCATTAGGTGCACAAAGGGAAGAAGATACAGACCGGGATGTGATTTAGGTAAGCATTAAGTGCGCAAAGGGAAGAAGATACAGACCGTGATGTGATTTAGGTAAGCATTAGGTGCGCAAAGGGAAGAAGATACAGACCGCGATGTGATTTAGGTAAGCATTAGGTGCGCAAAGGGAAGAAGATACAGACCGCGATGTGATTTAGGTACGTATTAGGTGCGCAAAGGGAAGAAGATACAGACCACGATGTAATTGAGGTAAGCATTGTTGCAGAAATGAGTGAACAAAATATGGAGACAAGCACATTAATTAGTTAATTTTGTAGTGCGCAGGCGTAAGGTCGTAACGATTTCCGTCTGGACGTTTATTTATAGAAAAAGGAATTCAGAATATAACAGGAAACGTAAATCATTCGTTCGAGGCGACGTTGAAAAAAGGCAAAAAACGGAAACCTACGTTGTTTCATGAGTAACATAAACGGAAAACGAAAGCTGAAAAATGACGTCGTTGGCATACGAACGGACGAAGACTTTACTGAAAGCTTGCGATGCATGCTTAGAATCACTTGTACACTCATACGCAAGCGGGAAACTTAAAAAAAAAACACAAAGACACAAAAACGAAAATCTTTTTATGTCTCTCTGAATTAACCTTTATATGACTAGAAATAGAGCAGAAAAAAATGCAGCTATCGATGCATTGCAATGGACTACCCCTAATTTTATATTGCATGATGTCCTTTTTCTTTTGCAAGTTAGGAAACATCTGATGAGGTTTTGTTTTGCTTCAAAAGCATTAAACCCTTATTTAGATCCAAGGCAAAAAAACTTTACAAAATGTTCCAAGAAGCTTTAAATTGTACATTGCAAAGGAAATATATATACTCAAAATATATAAGTACTCCTGACCTATGCCCCTCATTATATTGTGGTTTTTCTACCATGAATCTTTGTGGATGTTTAACTTGATTATGTAAGTATAATCAGTCTTGGAAGGCGTGGTAATAAAATATCTATTACAGCCCACCTGCATGGCACTCCCCATAGTGAATAGGAAACTCCTAAGCTGTAATGAGATTTATTACCCTCATAAATTTCTGAAAAAATAAACACATTTTCTTTAGCTTTGCACCAGTTTTTTTTTTCATTTTTTTCGGGCAATTTCGAGCATAATGCCGTCAGTCAGGTCTCTGCCTAAATGGAAACCATTAATAATTCAGGCAACTTCAAGGCGGACTAACCTGACTGTGACTTTAGCGGACCTATCAATTATAGTGGGTGGGTGCAATACTGGTAGTGCTTGATAGGCCTTTATTACTTGAACCAATAAAAATGAAAAACAAGCACCCAATACCCACTATACACTGGTACATAATCAAAAGGTAAGTATAGTTTTGGGAAAATTAGATATATTTTGATGAGCTACCCGACTTTTTTGCACAAACCACACTTTGTCTTTCCGCAGAATCTATAGTTCTTATTAGACCAGGGTATGCATATAAGGTTGCTTAAATTAATGTCCACCAACTTAAAAAACTGTGGATACTCTTTTGTTTCCTGCAGTTAAGGTCTGGCATGCCCACTCTATGGCAGTAAATAGAAAGGTCATGGCACGTACCCTGCCAAAGCCCCCCTTTTAACAACTCCCCCAACACTAAAGTACCCAAAATTACCCTGGCGGGATCCCCCTACCCCCCAAATCCCCTGGAAGCCCTCCTGCACACCCCAGGTGACCTGGGAGAGAAGCGCTAATGATGTCACTGGAGGGGATGGACCCCCCCAGGAATATCCCTTCATGTCCCTCCCCTCCAATGGCCTTTTTAGTTGATATCAGGTGATATCACAGAGGCTCCTCCTCTGGGGTACATAAGCATTCCTGCCCCCAGTGGCCTGGCTATAGCTTGGTGGAATGCCAAGGAAGTAGGAAGGGACACATGTGTCTCCCCTCCCTACAGATGCCATAGGAGCAGCTTTAAAAAGGGGTCCTCTGCATCAAGAAGATCACAGCCCACCAAGAGGGGAGACCCTGACTAGAGGGAACCTGCAGAGAGGACATTGTCAGGCATGTTACAGATAAAGAAAGAATTGGCAATGCTTTTATATTTTTTTTCTTTCAATTTTTTTATTTGTGAACTGGTAAGGTGTCCAAGGTACCCCTATACCAGTTCACAGGACAGTGACTGCCAGCTTGCCACCTGCCAGTATCGACAGTAAGCTCCTGTGGTGATAGGATTTGACTGTAAGCTCCTTTGGTGAAAAGAGTAAAAGCAGAGCAGGTGAGGGCAGGCTGCTGACATTCAGAAGCTTTCCCAAAGGCGAGATGAAGGAATCCGGAAACGCGTGGGCATGGTCTGGCAGCAGCTCATTTGCTGCAGAGTACACAGGGTAAGCAGGTCAATATTTTGGGTAAGGCCACAGACCTTCCTGCAGGACTTTTTCCAAACCAGACAGTTGAAGATGAAATGATCTCCAAAATGCATACGGTTAAAGATGACACATTACCTTTGAAGAAAAAAGCACTTTCTTATTTTTATCGTTTACAAATCAAAAGGAAAACAAATGCTAATTGCCCAAAGAATCCTTCATTCAGTACTTATTTAGTACTTAGTAACACCCCTTTTAGATGTAAACAGCCAGCAAAGAGTCTTTAAGTTTGTTATGTTTGTGGGATTTGCATCCATGCCTCTTGCAAAAAGGCTTCCAGTTCTTAGAGATTCCTGGGTCTTCTCCCATGTACTGCTCTTTTGAGATCTATCCACAGATATTTAATTATGTTCACATGAGGGAACATTGAGGGACATGGAAAAAATCTGCTCGAGGCTTTTGGAGGTAGACTTTGTATTTTGAGGCATGTTTAGGATCGCTATGCATTTGTAGAAGCCATCCTCTTTTCAGCTTCTGCTTTTTTTACAGTTGGTGTTTGCTTCCAGAATGTGCTGGAATGTCATTGAATCCATTCTGTCCTCTACCTGTGCAATGTTCCTAATGCTTTTAGCTGCAGTGCAACCCCAAAGCATAACTGATCCACCCCAAAGCTTAAAGTGGACCAAAACCCATGCCGATCGGCCTGGGAAGCTATAAGATACCCAGGCCGATCGATTCCCTCCCCCAGGTGCATCCAAAGTCACGATGCCCCACTGTGTGGAACCCCCCAGGTCGCCCCACACACTTACCTTGTTTCCCGGTCCAACGGTGCATGCGAGAGCCATGGGCGCATCCCCGCTATCCCTCTAGCAGGGCAGGCATTTGTGAATGGCTGTTGCGGGCACTTTACCGTTAGAGGTAAGCGGGGGATGCAGCCGCCAGTGCATTCGGAGATGCTGGCCTTAGCCTTAGACAGAGGTTTAGACGGCGTGACGTCAGTGGCTCTGAGCGTGCTGATTGGATGAACGGCCACGCATACACCGTAGGACCAGGAAGAGGTGAGTTGGCTTCTGCGATCTGGGGGGTTTAAGACAGCGGGGCATCCCTGATCAGGGTGCCCTGGGGGAAAGGACCACTTTAAAGGTTGCTTGTTGTGTCTAACAGGACTTGTTTCCAAAATGCATCAGATCTTGTCTCACAAATGTTTGACCCTGAATTTTGTTTTTAGAATGCAGGAGAGGTTTTCTTATGATGACTCTTCCATGGGGGGGGCATATTTGTGCAGGTGTTCCTGAACTGTAGAACAATCTACCACAACTAGAGATGAGCGAACTTTTTTTTTTTAAAAATTCTGTTTAACCGGTTCCTTGAACCTCTAAAAAAAAAAAAAAACAGCCTAATTAGACAAATGTTTACAGTGTTTAGCAATACCTGCAGCAAGCAGAAAATTACCACCGACAGGTGAGGGCGGGATATTGAGCAGCACTTCCTCCCTGTTCATAACACTGGGAGGCTTATCTGACAGAAAAGGCCACCAGGACCTGGAGAACGAGGAGGTGGACAAGGATGAGGAGGACCCCAGCACCCCCTGGCAGTATCTGGAAGATAGATAGATAGATAGATAGATAGATAGATAGATAGATAGATAGATAGATAGATAGATAGATGCTCCATTGGGGTACTGAACCAGCATCCATCCTCCCATCTTGGTCCTACCAGGTTTGTTGGTTTGAGGGATTCTGTTTGTGATTCATTTTTTAGCTTTCTGAGATACATTTTGCAATTTTTGGCACTATTTGTACCCTTTAACCCTTTAAGTGCCAGCCTACCTAGAGATTTTGTCACTCTCTGTTGCTAGGCCATTTTTCACTCCATTGTGCTATACATGTTTAACTGTGGTTTTTGAGAAACTTTCCATGGATCTTCGGCATCCAGGGAACAGTTGGCACTAGGAGTGTCCTCACTCATGGGAGCTACATTCAACTTTTGGGAATATTTTACAAGCTGGCAGGGATGGAAGGAAGGATGAACCGGAACGCAGGGCTGAGGTAAATTACTTAGAGACGCTTCCAGCTGCAACTCTGCATAGGTAAAAGAAAAAAATCCAGCTTTCTGTTACCCATAAAAAATCCAGTTTGTTGAAGTCCAAAAGATCGATTAAAAGCAGCGCTGCAGTACCAATGATTCGTTTCAAGCCATTAGAAGCTCTTAGTCATATACAAAACCCTCCAAATTTTAACCAATATTTATTGATTATTAATAAATGGAAGATTTTTTGGCAAGTCCTTTTTAACAATCGCAAATGTTATCATGAAATCTTCAATACTTCATTACTCACTGCTTCTAAGCCAACAGGGCTTAGGAGCAGCCACTGCGTACTACAAAGCAACCAATCTCATATACATGAATGAATATATTTCTTTATTGGGATAAACAAAAAGATATTTTTTAAAACCACTTAAAAACTGTTAAAAATAGGTCAAGACAGCCACTTCCTAGCTACAGCATAGGGAATAAACTGGCTTTTTAGGAAAGGTGCATTCGGTGTCTGGACAAGGAATGCAATGCAGCATGCAGTTCTCACTGGTTTGTCTACCACCACCAGTCGTGTTCTAGTTCTCCCTGACCTCTCTGCTGCCACTGATCATCTTCTGGTCCTTGTCATATTCTCCTCGGCTGCTAATGGCCCTTCCTAACTACTTTTTCCACTGCTGCTGTACATCCTCGAGTTACCACTGCAGAACAGTTTACGATTGCTGCCAATCATCTTCTGGTCCTCACCTCCTTTTGCTGCCAAACACTCTCTAAATCTTGCTGCCTTCTTCATTGATGATGCCTCTGGTCCTGGCTCTCCAGTCCATGACCTAGATGGAGCCTGGGACTTACCTGGGTATACACAGTGTTGCCATCTGCAGCGGTGTGAACCCAAGAGATGTAGTTATAAAGGAGTAATACAAGAGTGTCATTACTGTCTAGGGAAGCAGGAATCCTTAATACAGCTCTGTCTCTCACCGTTCAATCAATTTCCTGACCATACACATAAGAAATCCTGCAGCCAATTTAATCAGACATCAATGAACCTACTGCCATTTTTATGATTGTGGAAAAATAAGTGAAATACCTAGAGGAAACCTACTTAAACCGAACCTTCACCATGATTTATTGAAAAGCGCAAAACCTTAAAAAAATGATTCCCCAGCATCTAAAATTAATATATTTTAAGTTTTTAGTCACTTACTTATTATTCTTTCCCCCACTGGGTTGCAACTCTGTTCAGGACTTTAGGATACGGGCACCGCCATCTTGACTCAGAAGCATCACACTTACTGAGGAGAGGAGAGTGAGATAAAATACAGGGGGGCCGGTTATAGCTGTGCTTTGCTCAGACAGAGCAGAGTTGGGGTCAGGAAAAGGTCAGCAATCCCAGAATGCAGAGCAGCACAGTCAGAAGGCACTTCCTGTTTGCAGGCTGCCTGATGTTTCATGAGCCGCCATCTTGGATGTTTAAAGGCTCATAACATGCAGTAGATGCAGGTGGGATGATTTTTAATGTAATCAATCTGTATGTACGGGGTGTGGGAAACATATAACACAGACTGTTATTCAGAGTGAAGGACCACTTTAAGTGTCTGGTATTCTGTATGCTAAAATACAAAATTACCTAATTTTATTATGTCTGTTATTGAACTGTATGCATATGTTTATTGCAAGGTGTTCTTCTAACATTAAATGACATTTCCTAAAAATGTAATGCTTTACTACACTGTAGATCAATAATTAGAGCTATTACATACTCTATCTCTCCAGGTCAGTTGTAATATTACACACCGACATGTAAAAATAAAGGTATGGCCCAAGTCAAACCTCTATGTAAACCGACACAATGACATTGTTAAATTGACATTGTAGAATGAGATGACGTCCTCCTGTCTGGGAGGCAAATAGGAAATGTATTTGTGAAAAAATACCTAAATCATTTAAAAATGTGGTACAAATCCATTTTTTAGATCTTTACCCAGTCAAAACAACTGGGCAGGTTTAAACAGTTTGATGAGTTGCTTGAAGTTTCCCTGTATAGTGGGACATACAGTGTTTGGGTCTGCAGGCCATGGTCTGCATTAGATCATTGGCTGGCAACAATAGCCAGTACAGCAGTCTGTATGTCGGTGCAGAAAATTTTAACTTCAGGCAAAAAGCGAAATATGTGCCTAAAAATATGACTGTTGGTCTACTTAGTCCCACTAAGTATCCTGGCATTTGCAAACCCAGATCTACTCAGCAACGAATGTGTTTGCTTGTCAGTGTTCCGCTCACTTGTGACTCCTGATGGCCAGTCAGGTTTGCTGGACAGGCTTGCACATCGCTGTGCACTTATCTGCCTGACAAACCTTACTACCTGTCGGTGGTCACAGGGGCTACTAGCCACTGTCTGGTTGAAAGGGAATGCCAAAACAGATGAGTAGGTAGTGGTGAATTTCTTGGGGGGGAACACATCATATTACTCCGCACCACTATTTGTATCAAGGTGTGCCGGATATGTACAGGTCCTAACCCTAAATGGTATAGACTATACAATGCATAGAAGGTGGGGCAATCCAGAGTAACCCCACAATATACCTGTATCAAAATATCCGCACAACCAGAAGTAAAGATTGATAATAACCCTTTATTATCTATGGGTGTTTACAACAATTCTATGCCACACTGTAAAATTAAAATCTAAAATCTAAAGCACCAGACCCCATGGGTTATCATGACAAGCTCTAAAGTATTAACATTGAATATAAAGTCCCTCTAAAAAACATGTATTCAATTACGCAGCGTGATTGTGAGGTGTGATGATTAAACAGTTAATCTAAATTCCATATATAATTATGTGGAAAAGATGCTGTTAAAGTGTCTAAGGCCTATATATCTGTGCAAAACAAGCTTAAAGTGACAAGTGCCAAAAGTATATAAATCTATCTCTCCTGTGTTATTAACAAGCCAGAGTGAACGAACAATATGCATAGCCAGTCGGGACTAAATCCAGCCAGAAAAAGACATAAACTGGAAGTAAAAACCCACAGAGCGATTTCCAATGTGGGGCATTTCCCTCAAATGATGTTGATATGATTTCCCAGAAAAATTATATATTTTTATATAACAAGCCAAATATTCCCTGAAAGTATACACATTAAGCTTTCTAGGTGTACCCAGCTTGTTGTAGTGGGTGCAACTTTCTGGAAAAAGTCCCTTGAAGAATACTTTAGTTGCAAACTAGCAGAATCTGTGCAAGGTCTCTGTGTCACCCTCTGTTGACAGGGCATGTTTTCACTATTTTGCATTATGTTTAACTGTGATTTTTGCAGGAATTTCCAGGAAAATGATATATATTTTTTTCATCAGACTTGGGGCATTAACATGAAATGTCTTGTTTGTCATGTTTCTATGCTTTCATAATAATTTTGTGTAAAAATGTTTTACAAAAACCATTTTTTAAAATGTTATTGCATTTTTATTAATACTGGTATTTAATATTTTTTTGTAAGAAAACCATATTGCATGTAAAAGTCCTATTTCTCACAATTACAATGGTGCCTCATAGGTATCGGTAGCCCCCCCATTCCTGTACTAGAAATCCGCCTAACTGAAAAGAGGACTTTATGACATTTTGAAATAAAATATAACTACTATCCGCAATATCAAGGGTTTAACTTTCTTTTAACTGAACATGGGGAACCCAGACTTTTAAAATGTTTTTGATGGTTTAAAACTCTTTACATTTTTTAATAAAACAGCCGGGCACCAAATATGGAGGTTTTTTCTGGTTTTAGACTCGGAACAAGAGACCCCCAAAACTGAAAATAGTGCTTTATGAAATTTTCAAATAAAATATAACTACTATCCTCAATATTAAGGGTTATATTTTTTTTTAATTACCTTTTTTAAAAAATTTAGAAACCCTTAAAAATGTTTTGAAAAATGGTGTGGCCCCCCCCCCTTCCCAGTAAGAACAGCCAGGCACCAGCTTGTAGACCAGGGTGCAGAGACCAGCCTTGTTTGTCTCCGGCCCTGAAGGCTACAAGCCCACATAGCCCATTTTACAAAGGGTTTCTTTACTTACCTCCCAACTTTTGTCCCAATGCCGATCCTGTTCCGTGTCTCGCAGATCACTGCTGTTACTTGACAGTAGTAATCTATGGAGGTGAGTGGTGGGGACAGGGGATCGGAGTCCCCAGCCCCTCCACCGAACAATACCACTATCTGACATGACTGTCAACGCCGGGAGCAGGATGCCGTCATTGCCCCGCCTCTAACAGTGCCATCAGAAGCGGGGGGCCTCTTTTGGGCCCACTCCTGAAGCCTGGAGAGCTCATGGGGGTGATCGTAGGCCCCCCCTGGGTGAAGTTTAGATATTTTTTGGACCATTAGCAAAAGCGTAGCTGGCACTTGACGGTAGGAGAGGCAGCATGTGAGACTCACATAGCTGGCACTGAAAGGTGACTTATTTTTCAATAGCATTTTTAATAACGTTGTTTTTAAAACTGTTCATTACAGCTTACTTTTCTCTTCTTGGTGTACAAACTTGGTGTATGTTGGCAACAGATTTTAAATCAGCTCAGCACCTCGAATATATCAGTTTGGCACATAAATATATACATTTTCAAGAATTAAATCTAAAGTGGACTTACCCTTTAAGCATCCCAAATGTGTCCCCCATTAAAATATGGTCAGCTTATTAAGGAAACCTGGAAACAACATGCTGATAAGTAAATAACAGGCATAGGGGCTCAGTTCTTAAACAAATATCTATTTTATATTCCAAAAGAAAACAATAAGGCAGAACCCCCAAAAGGTAACAAAAATATAGTTGTCCTATAATTTTGAATATGTTAGTGTATAGTGGATGTGAGGTGAGGTGCATCAAACTCTGCAACATTTGGATCCTTCTCCCAAAGCACAGCAACTGACCACAATAGAAAGGCAGCTGAGTAATTTAAAGACCAACTGAACCAACATATTTTTTCTTAGCTTTAACAATTCACATGTAATGTTTTTCCCCATGCTGTATTTCTGTTGTGGGTATAAAGCCTCGTTTTTTTCCTGGTCATTGGAGACAAAAAGCTAATGTAGAAGACTGTCCATGGGTGTCAGCGCTAGCAAAAGACAGTGACCATCAAATATTTTGCCTTTTGTCTTAAACATAGCTTTTAACAATAAAAATAAAAAGTATTTGGTTATAGGTCTTCCTTTCAGTGGTGTTCCTACAGTCCTTTGGGCTCCAGAGCAAATGTTTAGACTAGGGTCCCCCTACCCCCAACACACACACAGGAACTTCCTGGTCAATTCCACCCATCACATTGTAGAAAAAAATGATGCTCTTTCACCATCCTTATTAGAGATGAGCGAACTTTTGAAAAAATTTGATTCGGCTGATTCACCGAATTTTCCGGGAAAAATCGTTTCGGGACAAATCGCGTCCAAGAGCCTCCATAGGGTTGCAGAATGTTTTGCTTGGCTGTAACATGCATAGGATGCATGCTGGGTTAGTGAAACACTATTGTAAAGAAGTATGACATGCAGATCAGAGGCATCGCTATTAGAGCCTTGAGGTGGCATCAGCATGATGAGCCCATATATCGCCTGAAAGACACACAGTGGAGTTGGCAGCAACATAGGGAGCCCATATATTGCCTAAAAACACACCCTGAATTTGGCAGCAGCATAGGGAGCTCATATATTGCCTGAAAAACACATTGGAGTTGGCAGCAGCATTAGGAGCCCATATATTATCTGGGATCCGTGGCTACAGTGTCAGGAGTCGGCATCTGATGATGAGTGAACCAGGGAGGGGGGAACACTGTAAGCGCTGTGGTTATTGCTGAGTCAGGAGTCGGCAAGATGGAGCCGAGGTCGATATCTGTCCTGTGGAGTGAGGGGAGGGCATAGCCCTGGAGCATGACTGGATAGGCCTCAATGGGTGGCCAATGGTTGCCACCATCTCAGGTACTCCACCTGAGATCTGCTTGTTTCTAGGACAACCTGGGTCCGGTGTGAATGGTTGTTGTCGTTGTCTGATAGGATGCCATTTTGATGTTGGGTGCCTGTGGCACCTAGAATACAGAACAATTTGACGTGTATATGTATGTTGTTTCTACGTTACAATGCAAAATAAAAAATTTTTTTAAAAAAAGGAGCCCATATATTGCCTGAAAGACACACCCTGGAGTTGGCAGCAGCAGCAGCAGAAGCCCAAACATTGGCTGAAAGAGACACTGGAGTTGGCAGCAGGCGCCCAAAAATTGGCCTAAAGACACCCACTGGAGTTGGCAGCAGCAGCAGGAGCCCAAACATTGCTTGAAAGAGACACTGGAGTTGGCAGCAGGAGCCCAAAAATTGTCCTAAAGGCACACTGGAGTTGCCAGCAGCAGCAGCCCAAACATTGGCTGAAAGAGACACTGGAGTGGCCAGCAGGAGCCCAAAAATTGGCCTAAAGACACACTGGAGTTGGCAGCAGCAGCCGGAGCCCAAACATTGGCTGAAAGAGACACTGGAGTTGCCAGCAGCAGCCCAAAAATTGGCCTAAAGACGCACCCTGGAGTTGGCAGCAGCAGCAGCAGGAGCCCAAACATTGCTTGAAAGAGACACTGGAGTTGGCAGCAGCAGCCCAAACATTGCTTGAAAGAGACACTGGAGTTGGCAGCAGCAGCAGGAGCCAAAACATTGACTGAATGACACCCTGGAGTTGACAGCAGCAGCTCAAAAATTGGCCTAAAGACACACTGGAGTTGGCAGCAGGAGGCCAAAAATTGGCCTAAAGACACACACTGGAGTTGGCAGCAGCAGCAGGAGCCCAAACATTGCTTGAAAGAGACACTGGAGTTGGCAGCAGGAGCCCAAAAATTGGCCTAAAGACACACCCTGGAGTTGGCAGCAGCAGGAGCCCAAACATTGCTTGAAAGAGACACTGGAGTTGACAGCAGCAGCAGGAGCCAAAACATTGACTGAATGACACCCTGGAGTTGGCAGCAGGAGCCCAAAAATTGGCCTAAAGACACACTGGAGTTGTCTTTAGGCTGATATTTGGCAGCAGGCCAAAAATCAGCCTAAAGACACACACTGGAGTTGGCAGCAGCAACAGGAGCCCAAACATTGCTTGAAAGAGACACTGGAGTTGGCAGCAGGAGCCCAAAAATTGGCCTAAAGACACACCCTGGAGTTGGCAGCAGCAGCAGCAGGAGCCCAAACATTGCTTGAAAGAGACACTGGAGTTGGCAGCAGGAGCCCAAAAATTGGCCTAAAGACACACTGGAGTTGCTAGCAGCAGCAGCAGGAGCCCAAACATTGCTTGAAAGAGACACTGGGGCGGGGGCGTGGCCGGACGCTAGAGAAGATGGCTGCTTCTTGCTAGTGCTCGGCACCTCGGAGCACAGAACCCACCCCACAGCAGCTTCTTTTTTGCGAACTTAGCCGACAGCTTGGCAACGGAACATCCCCACCACCTGCCCCAGCCTGCAGATGGGGAGAAGCGGGGCCAGGGGGAAGGAGAGAAGGACAGGCGGCGAGAGGAGGAGCGCCGCAGGCCCCCGCCAGCCGGACATCATGGCGGAGCTCCGGCGCCAGTCCCAGGCCGCCCATCACCCCAATGCCAGCCGAGACCCACAACGCGGCGGCCAGCCGAACTCGCCGGATCGGGCGCCGTCGGCCCTGCGGAACGCAGCTCGGGAGCCACCGGAGGAGGAGGTAGGAGCGGACACTGACCCCGACCACGTGAGCGGGAGGTGGCAGTCCCCGCCGCCGCAGCATCTGCCCCGGCCACATGGGGAGAACCCTGACACGCCCCGGTTACCGGGCCCACTGGAGCACCCCTCTGACCCGGGTGCAAGCGGGGATTGGGGGGGGGACACGGACTTCCCGCCATTGCAGGGGCCCCTGCACCCTCAGGCTGCGCCCCTGATCAAATCCATGCAGCCCTCCCCACCTCCTTCATGGCCGCAGCACGGCCTGCGACACCCGCAACATGGGACTGATCCCTCATCCCCGCCACAGGGTGCACAGCCGAGGGGGAGCCCTGGAGGTGTCGGGCCCCCACATCTGACCACACCAATGCAGCCCTCCTCCCCTCCTTCACGGCCGCAGCACGGCCTGCAACCTGCGGCTGATCCCCCATCCCCGCCACAAGGTGCACAGTCGAGGGGGAGCCCTGGAGGTGTCGGGTCCCCGCATCTGATCACACCTATGCAGCCTTCCCCCCCTCTTTCATGGCCACAGCATGGCCTGCGACATCCGCAACCTGCAGCTGATCCCCCATCTCCGCCACAAGGTACACAGTCGGGGGGGAGCCCTGGAGGTGTTGGGCCCCCGCATCTGAGCCCAGCGGACCCCGCCCGCGACGTGGACGGTGGCCTGCCTCTGTCCCTTACTGGCAGCAGGGAAGTTCCACTGATTTTTGAAGAGACCTCCAGGCCGGACAGCAGCGTTTTTTCCCAGCCCTTGGTTGAAGATGCCCGGGGGGAGGACCCGCGGAGTGCCCAGGGATCCCCATACCCAGCTAATTCTATTGTACGCGACGAACAGTTGCTGGCTAAATTTAAGCAGTTATTGCAACAAGAATTGGCCGCGGCAGTGTCCCAGCTTTCCACTAGCTTCGCCAGCGACATCAGAGACCTGGGTGACCGGACCAACAAGTTGGAGGAAAGAGTGGATGAAATAGTGACGGCCCTGGACTCCGGTGGGTCTGCCACCGCGGCTGTGCGAGAAGAGGTGTCCTTACTTCAAAAAAAGCTGGAAGACCTGGAAAACAGATCCAGGAGAGAAAACGTCCGGATCCGGGGTCTCCCGGAGTCCATGGAGGATGTTCCCGCTACGGTCACAGCATTACTTCAGGAACTGCTCCCTTCTACGCCAGTTGAGCGCCTGGAATTGGACAGGGCCCATAGGGCCTTGGGTCCCAAAAGATCGGACGGTCGCCCTAGGGACATTGTCATCAGACCCACGTTTTATCGTACAAAGGAGGCTATCCTAGAAGCCTCCAGGGTGGCAACTAACCTCTCTTTTCGGAATCATGCCTATCAGATATTCCCAGATGTTGCCCCCCAGATGCTCCAGCGACGACGGGAGATGAAACCAGGACTGGAGGTTTTGAAGTCGAACGGTATCAGGTATCGCTGGGGGTTCCCTTTTAGGCTGATGTTCTCCCATGCGGGTCGTCAGTGTGCTGCGGGCTCCCTCGGTGAGCTTCAGGGCCTCATCCGGGAGCTCGGGATACCCTTGAGGGACCCGCTTGTGGCCGCGCCGGATCGGGCGGCCCAGCGGGGGTCCCAGCGCCAGCCGCTGCGGCCCATTTGGGAGAGGGTTCGCCCGCGGAGGAGACGGGACCGGGGGGCCGGCCGCACGCCGCACTCTGATTCGGACCCGGGTTGAGGTCTTCTAGCGTCGGGACGGGTCGGAGTTGGTGAACTGCGCTTTGTTTCCAATTTTGGATAGGCTCTGCTGAACGAGCGCGGGGTCCATATGCCTATTTCCCTGGGTCCCGCCTTCCCCTCCCCCCCCGAGTTACTTGCGAGTTACTTATGTTTACTAAGGTTATTTAGTTGAAGTTGCAATGTTATACGTTCATGCCAACAGGTTCAACAATGTATTTTTACTCCAGACCGGTTATCCACGGTGGCGAAAGCTGGGGACCCTTCTGCCCGCTCGAGGGGGAATAAGTGCCTGCCTTAGGCCCTCGGGGTACAGCGGCTTCAGGGCCCTGTGCCTGGGACGGCCTGCAATGCTGCAAAGTAAAGTAGCTCACCGAGTGGCGCGGCTGTTCCCCTTTTGGCATGGGCTAGATGGACGGGCATGGGGGGGCAAATCTCTTCCCCCCCCTTGCCGGGTTGAATTAATAATGCTTAATGTTCTGATTGCTGTCGGGCTTTATATCGGGGTGGCGGCCTGTGTCTCTGAGTACCACCCCCCACACTGTACGAGTTGTCCCGGACTGGGATGCCTTTGCCCCCAGTGCCTGGACAACTTCCTGCCCAGGCAGGAATCCTTTGGGTCCTTTTTGACCCAGAGGGTCTTCTTGGACTATGGTCCTTACTGTTTTTTGTCACGTGTATATGGTTTGCAATGTTATGCTTCCTTTTGTATGTTGTAACCTTCCCCTCATTTCCCTCCCCCCTCCCTTCCCCCCTCGTGACCAGCCTGCCTCCTCTGTCTTCTCTTGTGAAAACCAGACCCAATGGTGGGACTGACAGTTAAATTAATCTCCCATAATGTCCAGGGATTTAACAGCCCTGTTAAAAGGAGCAAGGCCTTCCATTATTATAAATCATGTAAGGCGGATATACTGTTCCTCCAGGAAACCAGGTTCTCGACCCACTCTAGACCCAAATACCTAAGCAACCACTTTTCAGTGTCCCACATGGCCTGCGCTAGAGAAAAGAAAAGGGGGGTCCTGGTGGCCTTTAGGAAAAATCTTCCCTTTATTTGCTCTAAGGAAATTATTGACCCGACCGGTAGGTATGTCTTGCTACAAGGGTCTCTCTACGATGTTGACCTGACCCTTGTGACATATTATGCTCCTAATTCCTTCCAAACACGCTTTTTTAAACACCTATTGACGGTCATCCGTAACAACACTAAAGGTATCTTGCTAATGGGCGGAGACTCGAACATGGTACTAGACCCCAAGGCGGATAGACACCGGACGGGCCAAAGGGTGAGTGCGAGGGAGGAACTGGACCCCCACTCTCCTACGTTTAGGGACCTTTTAGACACCTCTGGCCTGTGCGATGTTTGGAGGGAGAGGAACCCCACCACAAGGGACTTTACGTTCTACTCTAACCCCCATGGCTCCTTTTGCAGGATCGATCACATTTTTGTCCCCCAATCTCTCCTCCCAGCTATGGTCAACTCCAGAATCTACAGCTCGACCTGGTCGGACCATAGCCCGGTGATGGCGGTGGCGGATCTCCTGGTCCCAACCAGACGATCCTTTACTTGGAGACTCAATGACTCCCTCCTGTGCTCTCAAGATACCTGCTCGAGGATCCATGAGGCCCTTAAAGATTACTTTGCATTAAATACAGGATCTGTCCGCTCCCCGATTACTCTTTGGGAGGCTCAAAAAGTGGTTATGCGTGGCAACATCATAGGTATAGCTTCCCGTAAGAAACAAGAGCGGCAACAGCATCAGAAGGAATTAATGGCGCGCTACGAACAAGCTGAATTGCTCTGGAAGGAAACCCCAACTGCTAGGAACAAGAAAGCTGTAGATAATCTTAGGCTGGAGCTCAACGTGCTTTTGGATGATCAGGCTGAGAAAAGGCTTCGCTGGGCCAAGCAAAAATTTTATGCGAGGGGCAATAAGCCCGACACCATGATGGCCCGGAAGCTGCGTGCAGCCGAACTGGATCGCCGGCAGCCGATAAAGCTTAAACTTCCACAGGGCACAATCACGGCCAACCCAGACAAGATCGTGGGGGCTTTCCGCGATTTTCTTTCAAACTTGTACTCGGCCTCCCCGAGAGCCGGCAATGCCGATCTCGAGAAATTCTTTGAGCGCGTTGAGCTGCCGCCTATTGCCCAAGATCATTTGGACCTGATGGATTCCCCCATTACCCCCCAGGAGATTCTCCTGGCCATTAAGGCTACTAAGACTTCTAAAACCCCAGGGCCGGACGGGTTTGGTGGTCTTTATTACAAGAAATTTGCACCCCTCCTGGCCCCCCACTTGGCCAACCTCTTTAACGCTATGTGTGCGGCGTCATCCATGGGTCCGAGCGCCTTGCTGGCGGACATTTGTATGATACCCAAACCAGATAGGGACGGCCTGATAATTTCAAATTACAGGCCGATCTCTTTAATCAACACTGACGTGAAGTTGTTGGCCAAGGTACTGGCGGGTAGGTTGAACACATTCCTGGAAGGTATCATACACAGGGATCAAGTGGGCTTTGTTCCGACTCGGCAGGCTGGAGACAATATCAGAAGGGTGGTCCACCTGGTTCACCACGCTCGGACAAGGAATATCCCGGCTTTTTTGTTGTCCCTAGACATCCAGAAGGCCTTTGATACCATTTCCTGGGACTACCTGCTCTGGGTCTTGCAGAGGTGGGGGTTTGGGCAGCGCTTCTTAGACTGGATAAGAGCCCTTTATAATGCCCCGTCGGCTCGTGTGCGCTATTTGGGTTGTAGCTCGGAGTCCTTCCACATTTATAGAGGTACTAGGCAGGGGTGCCCCCTTTCTCCGATCCTCTTTATAATGGCTCTAGAGCCTCTGGGTATAGCGCTTCGGCAGAACCAGAACGTTAAGGGGCTAGAGGTCGCGGGAGTTCAGCACAAGGCTCTCTTCTTTGCTGACGATGCCATGCTGACGGTCACGCAACCAATTACTTCTCTTCCAAACCTATTTCAAATGCTAGACCACTTTGCCCGCATTTCTGGTCTGGCTATAAATAGTGACAAATCTAGAGCATTAAACGTGTCCCTGGCACCTGAATTGGTGGCCCATATTAAATTGAATTTTCCCTTTCAATGGTCAACGGAGCCGCTCCCGTACCTGGGGGTCCGGATCCCGGGGAGGTACGAAGACCTCTATGGGGCTAACTATCCATCCTTGTTTGGGTCCCTGGCGCGGCTCCTCGAGACCTGGATGCCGTATCCGATTTCCTGGCTGGGTCGGGTCAATGCAGTAAAGATGTCCATTCTCCCTAAACTCCTGTATTTCTTTAGAGTGTTGCCGGTCTCGATTCCCTCCTATAGACTGCGTGCAATGCAAAAAAAGATCTTAGCCTTCGTCTGGGCTGGAAGGCGCCCGCGAGTACCTAGGCGTACGCTGCTTGGCCATAGGTCGTCAGGAGGGCTTGGAGTCCCTAACGTCAGCCTGTATTATAAGGCGGCCCAGATAGCCCAATTGATTCCCATGCATTCCCCATCGAAGCCCCCCCCTCTGGACCTTTCTGGAGCTCCCTAACGCTTCCCCGACCCCTGTGGATGGTCTCCTTTGGATGGACCCGGCAGCTAGACCTAAGACGCTTAGTCCCTTGATGAGGCACTCCCTCTTGGTGTGGGACTCAGTAAAATATTCAGCCTCCCTGATGTCCCCTCACGCCCCCCTGGCGCACCTTTGGGGTAATCCGGCGTTCCCCCCGGGCTTGGACAATAGACCGTCCTTTAAGTGGTGGGAGGATCACGGCCTGCTTAGGGTGTGGGATCTCCTCTCGGAGGATGGCCTTATACCCTTTAGCACTTTGAAGGACAGGTATGCCGCTCCCCAGGGGGTCCTGTTTCAGTACATACAGTTCAAACACTGGCTGTCTCCCCTGGTTAGATTGGGGTTGCCCTTTCGGAGATGTACCCCTTTCGAGAGAGTCTGCGGAGAGGAGCCATTTTGCAGAGGGACAATATCTACGATATACTCTGCATTAAATGCCATGGGGGAGGACACACATGTACATGTTAATAGGTGGGAACACGACTTGGGCCCGTGCACCCTGGGAGGGGGGTGGTCGGATATTTGGAAAACCGCCTCCTCATGTTCTATAAACGTCCTGACGACCGAGACGGCCTACAAAGTTCTATATAGGTGGTACTTGGTACCGAGCCGCCTCGGTAGAATGTTCCCGGGACAAGCTAATACTTGCTTTAGAGGATGTAATACAGAGGGCACTTTCCTCCATATTTGGTGGACGTGTCCCATGCTGACTCGTTTTTGGGCACAAGTTCACAGGATAGCTGGCAAACTATTTCGAACGTCCATAAGAAGAGACCCTTGGGTGGCCCTCCTCCATTGCAAACCCCCTGAGCTTTCCCGCAAACAACACAAGCTATTTGTATACCTGCTTCTGGCGGCTAAACAAACTATTGCTAGAGGGTGGAAAAAGCAGACTATGCCATTGTCGGAGGTATCGGCCAGGATGAATGGATTTCTAGTTAACGAGAGGCTTTCAAGCATACTGACCGATACCCAGGACAAGTTCCTTTCCACTTGGGAACCATGGATACAACATGCCTGGCCTGACGCGCCAGCGGGTGTACTGAGCTAGGTGATGGAGGCGGGTTGGTCTGCGAGGTCCCCCCCCCCCTTTTCTTTCCCATTTCTTCCCTTCGTCTTCCCCTCCCAACCTACCTACCTTTTTTTTTTTTTTTTTTTTTTTAAATGTTGTTGTGTTTTTTCCCTCCCCTTCCCCTGTTCCTATCTTCTTTTGTTCACGACTTCTTCGCTGCTCGCGCCACCTTCCTGGGCCCCGGGGTGGGTGCGCCTTGCGAACGCTGGGCGGCCCGGCCCCGGGGGGCCGGGGGGGCGGGGGGGTGGGTTGCGGCGGGAGAGCGAATGCGTCTGCTAGTATGGCTTCCCAGACCTGGGAGGCGGCGAGAAAAAGGAATCAATGCAAACAGACGCTGTCCAGTTGATAGTTTATTGACATTAAATTCTGATGCGGCAATTCTGCTATATATATATTACAGTTCTGTTAAAAAGAATTTGTTCCTACTTTAATATATTGCTGTAATCTTATACGCTTCGTTATAATGGCCTCCCCTGCGTGGGATGGCTTTTGCACTATTCCTGGGCCGCTGACGGCCGTGCCTGTATCGCTCTTTTTTTCCTGTTCAAATAAAAAATATTGAAACAAAAAAAAAAGAAAGAGACACTGGAGTTGGCAGCAGGAGCCCAAAAATTGGCCTAAAGACACACTGGAGTTGGCAGCAGCAGCAGCAGGAGCCCAAACATTGGCTGAAAGAGACACTGGAGTTGCCAGCAGGAGCCCAAAAATTGGCCTAAAGACACACCCTGAAGTTGGCAGCAGCAGGGGCCCAAAAATTGGCCTAAAGACACACTGGAGTAGCCAGCAGCAGGAACCCAAACATTGGCTGAAAGAGACACTGGACTTGGCAGCAGCAGCAGGAGCCCAAATATTGACTGAATGACACCCTGGAGTTGGCAGCAGGAGCCCAAAAATTGGCCTAAAGACACCCCGGAGTTGGCAACAGCAGCAGCAGGAGCCCAAACACTTCTTGAAAGAGACACTGGAGTTGGCAGCAGGAGCCCAAAAATTGGCCTAAAGACACACTGGAGTTGGCAGCAGCAGCAGGAGCCCAAACATTGCTTAAAAAAGACACTGGAGTTGGCAGCATGAGCCCAACAATTGGCCTAAAGACACACTGGAGTTGCCAGCAGCAGCAGGAGCCCAAACATTGCTTGAAAGAGACACTGAAGTTGGCAGCAGGAGCCCAAAAATTGGCCTAAAGACACACTGGAGTTGGCAGCAGCAGCAGGAGCCCAAAATTTGGCCTAAAGACACACTGGAGTTGGCAGCAGGAGCCCAAAAATTGGCTGAAAGAGACACTGGAGTTAGCAGCAGGAACCCAAACATTGACTGATAGACACACCCTGGAGTTGGCAGCAGCAGGAACACAAAAATTGTCTGAAAGGCATACCCTGAAGTTGGCATCAGCAGGAACCCAAAAATTGGCTCAAAGGCACACCCTGAAGTTGGCATCAGCAGGAACCCAAAAATTGTCTGAAAGGCATACCCTGAAGTTGGCATCAGCAGGAACCCAAAAATTGGCTCAAAGGCACACCCTGAAGTTGGCATCAGCAGGAACCCAAAACTTGTCTGAAAGGCATACCCTGAAGTTGGCATCAGCAGGAGCCCAAAAATTGGCCTAAAGACATAAATATGTTTTGCACCATTTGGAAAGTGTAAAACGTGGCGCCATGCTGAATCTACTCGCATGTATCAGCCATTGGTGGGTGGAAATCCTGGCTGATCCATCCCTGATTCATTTTCACAAAGGTGAGTCTCTCCACATTTTTAGTTGACAGACGAGTTCTCCTCGGCGTTACTATGGCCCCCGCCACACTAAACACCCGCTCAGGCAGGACAGATTTTCCAGGGCAAACTCTGCTAGTTGCGGCCACAAGTCAAGTTTGGCTGCGCAGAAGTCCAGCGGATCCTCAAGGTGTGTTGGCATGGTCATGTCAAGGTATGACATGACCTGCTGGTTCAGGTCCTGCTCCAGGTCTTCCTGCTGCTCATGAGTAGTCTCACTATGCGGGTGAAGAAAGTTACTCATTAGCGACTGAAGACTGAGGCTGCTGCTGATGGAGCTGCTGCTGCTGCTCCTGCCAGCCCCCCCCCCCTCAGCAGCCATGGCAGTGGAAGGTGAGCGCAGAGGTCCCCCCGAGTCAGACCTGCGAGAGTATGGACCATGGCGCAGATAGGCATCAGCCAACTGACTATGTAGAATGTCTTTGTAGTAGGTCAGTTTGTCCTCCCTCTCGGCGGGTTAAAAAAATGCCCCCATTTTGTGCCGGAAGCGAGGGTCCAATAAGGTGGAGAGCCAGTAGTCATCCCGTAGAAAAATGGAAACAATTCTGTGGTCACTACGCAAGCATGTGAGCATGCTTCGTGCCATTTGTGCAAGTGACTCGGAGGGACTACCTGTCTCCATCTCCACTGCATACTGCCACAGTGTGTCTGGGTCCTCAGTCTCGCCTTCCTCACAACCCTCTAGCTCCTCTGGCTGCTCCTGCTCCTCCTCTCCTGTCAGCTGACTAGATAAACCAGCCATTTCGCCAAGCCTAAACTGTGCTTCACTTTGCCCCTCCTCCTCCTCCTCCAGTTCAGCTCCAACGGGGTTCATGTGGCCGTAAGATGTAGACGCCATGTCTCCAGTGCCCTGACCAGCCATGGTTTCCAACATGTGTTGTAGTACATAAAGCAGTGGAATCACGTCGTTCATCCCGTAATCCTGGCAACTGACAAATATAGTGGCTTCCTCAAAGGGCCTGAGCAAACGGCAGGTGTCCCATATGAGCTGCCACTGGTTGACATTGAAGTTACACAGGGGAGTCCCCCTATCCGCTTGGATCATTAAGAAATCCGTGATGGCTTTTCTCTGTTCGTATAGTCGGTCCAACGTATGGAGGGTGGAATTCCAACAGGTGGAAACATCGCAAATCAGACTATGTTGGGGGCTACCGTTCTGATGCTGTCGCTCAAGAAGGGTGTGCTTGGCCGTGTAGGAGTGGCTTAAGTGCATGCAAAGTTTCCTTGCTGTTGTTAGGATGTCTTGCAGATGGTGGGAAGACTTCAGAAACCGCTTGACAACCCGATTGAAGACGTGAGCCATGCAGGGCTCATGGGTCAGGCTTTCTTGTCACAGCGCAGACAAAATGTTTTTCCTATTGTCGGTAACCATGGTTCCCATTTTCAGTTTTCTTGGAGTAAGCCATGTTTGGATTTCTTGATGAATGCATTTTAGCAGTTCCTCCCCTGTGTGACTCCGTTCGCCAAGACAAATCATGTGAAGCACAGCGTGACACCTCCATGCCCTGCACACATGGTAGACTGGAGGGGCACTGAGACTTGACCCCACAGGGGAGGGTAAGGATATGGCAGAGAATGAGGAGGCCTAGTCGCACGGTGTCACAGGCACAATGCCCAGACGGCGTGACCTGCCCAAGTTGCTGCTGCTGCAAAGGAACCACATTCACCCAGTGGGCCGTAAATGACATGTACTGGCCCACGACCGTAGCTACAGCTCCAGACGTCGGCGCTGCCATGCACTTTGGTACACACCGACAGGCTCAAGGACTGGCCCACCTTCTGTTCAACAAAATTGTGCCGCGCCAGTACTGCCTTCTTGGCAAAGAAATGACGGCTTGGGACTCTCCACCTCGGCTCGGCACAAGCCATCAGTTCTCTGAAAGGTGCAGAGTTCACCACCTGAAAAGGGAGCGACTGCAGCACCAGCAACTTGGACAGGAGCACATTCAGCTTCTGCGCCGTAGGATGAGTGAGCGCATACTGCTGTCTCTTGGACATGGCTTCTCTGATGGATTGCTGGCGGGATGCATGACTTGGAGGAGGAGCAGGAGCATCTGGAGCGACAGAGGATGGGTATGACGCACAGCTGCCTTCGGCTGAGGTGCTGGAGCCTTGGCTGGCAGAAATTTGGAGCGGTGTGCCACTTGGTGAGGAAGCAGCCTGGACCACCTCTTCGGAGCCTCGGTTCTCCCAGGCCGCTTTATGGTGACGCAAAGCTGCCTTCGGCTGAGGTGCTGGAGCCTTGGCTGGCAGAAATTTGGAGCGGTGTGCCACTTGGTGAGGAAGCAGCCTGGACCACCTCTTCGGAGCCTCGGTTCTCCCAGGCCGCTTTATGGTGACGCAGCATATGTTGATGCAGGGCCGTGGTGCCAACATTTGGGCCCTGGCCACGCTTCACCTTCTGCCTACACATCTTGCATGTAGCCATGTTACCCTCCTGCGGATGCTTGATGAAAAACTGCCACACTGCCGAGTAGCTAATTTTCCCACCAACAGCCCGCACTGATTCACTGCTACTGCCGCCAACTCCAGGAACCCCTGCTCCACTACCTCCTGAGAAGGTAGCCTGCCGTGCAGCAAGTGATCTACCCCGACCCTGGCCCCGTTTGGCTCCAGACTTTACAATTCTGCCCCCATGCTGACTGCCAATCATGCTGCTAACACCTTGCTGCCTCAGCTGCTGACTCCGGGGCAACCTGCGCCCCTCTTCTCCTGATGATGATGATGAAGCCCCTTCTGCACCCGGCTCCCAAGTGCAATCGGCTTCATCATCATCATCGAATTGTGTCTGCACGTCACTGATGTTCTCGGTTTCCTCAACAGTGTCTGGTGCAGGAGCTGGAGCACTAACCACACCACCTCCCACACCACTCTCCACATCACTATTTGTCTGCCTAACAAAAGAAGCCACCTCCATTTCTTGGCTGGGCAGTAGCTGCTGACTGTCCTCTATCTGATCGTCCTTACTAAAGAGTGGAGTTGAACCCAAGGCATAGGATACGTCGCTGGGGGGGGGAACGGAGTATGACAGAGGCAATGGGAGGACAGGGACTGCTCCCGGGCCATGCCAACTCAGGGTGGTGTCAGAGGAACCTACCGACTGTAGACTGGGGGTGTCAGATGTAACTTGTGATGATGTGGATGACCGCGTTAACCAATCTACGATCTTGTGTGTAACAGATAGGATTAAATGTGCTAATATGGGATGCCCAGTGGGCAGGTGTTTTTACAGCAGACACAAAAACAATTAAAACTGTGCTCTAGTTAGATGAAATCCCCTTTAAGAGCCGCTTGTGTGTAACAGATAGGGTTAAATGTGCTAATATGGGATTCCCAGTGGGCAGGGTTTTTTGCAGCAGACACAAAAACAATTAAAACTGTGCTCTAGTTAGATAAAATCCCCTTTAAGAGCTGCTTGTGTGTAACAGATAGGGTAAAATGTGCTAATATGGGATGCCCAGTGGGCAGGGGTTTTTACAGCAGACACAAAAACAATTAAAACTGTGCTCTAGTTAGATGAAATCTCCTTTAAGAGCTGCTTGTGTGTAACAGATAGGGTTAAATGTGCTAATATGGGATGCCCAGTGGGCAGGGGTTTTTACAGCAGACACAAAAACAATTAAAACTGTGCTCTAGTTAGATGAAATTCCCTTTAAGAGCTGCTTGTGTGTAACAGATAAGGTTATATGTGCTAATATGGGATGCCCAGTGGGCAGGGGTTTTTACAGCAGACACAAAAACAATTAAAACTGTGCTCTAGTTAGATGAAATCCCCATTAAGAGCTGCTTGTGTGTAACAGATAGGGTTAAATGTGCTAATATGGGATGCCCAGGGGTTTTTACAGCAGACACAAAAACAATTGAAAACTGTGATCTGGCTAATATATTAAATGAAAATAAAAAAAATACTTTCTCTGTTACTTTATCTGCTGTCCCTGCCTCGATCTTTCCCTGGCTCTCTGTGGCTCTCCCTGGCTCTCTGTCTTTCCCTGTCTTTCCCTGTCTCTACCCAGCTCCAATCTCGCCACAATACAACGCTGAAATGCGCACCAGCAAGGTGGCCGCCGTTTATATAGTGCTGGGATGTCACCGGGGTTCCTGGCTGCTGATAGGCTGCATGTGACCTTCCCATGATACCTTGCCCCAGGAGATATGTCCAGACATGTGCATCAACCATTTTACAATGCCTGTAATTGCAGTAAATGGAGGCGGGGCTTATGACATAATCCCGGCCCCGATCTCAGGCTTCAGCCTTCTCAGCTGTCAGATGCCGGTGATCGGTGCCGGGGAAGGAGGTGACAGGAGATCCTCTGATCTCCTGCCTCCCCCTTCTCTGGATGCCGATCACCGGCATCTGTCATCAGAGTGGCGAGGGACAAGAGCTTGCAATCGGAGGTAAGTACAGTAAAAAATTTTTTTTTTTTAATAAAATACTTTTGTGGGGTGTGTTTTTTTACAGTTAACCCTTTGTGAGCTGGTAAGGGATCCATGAGACCCCTTATACCAGCTCACAAGGCTCTGGGTCTGGCAAGTCACCTGCGGCTAGTGGGTGACTTGCCATTAACCCCCAGCCCCCCAGTACCTGCCTCCCCAACGGCCAGGGGGGGGCAGAAGGGCCCGGGCCACTTAGTGGCTATGTGGGCTAGTAGCCTGCAGGGCCAGGGGCCACCAACGCTGGCCCCTGCGCCCTGTTCTACAAGCCCCCATAGCTGGCCCGGGTCGGTAATGCTGGGTAGGGGGGACCCTATGTCAATTTTTTTTTAATTAACCGCTTATGTCCTGTTACACAGCAGGTATAAAATGCTTCCAGCATTTTGTGGTGTGTTTGTGTTTTTTTTTTACATTTAAAGTGGACCAACACCCAGGATTTTGACTATCCTGGGTATTGGTCCTTTCCCCTGGGGCATCCCGATCGGGGATGCCCCACTCTGTGAAACCCCCCCGATCGCCCACAATAACTCATCTCACCCCGATCCTATGGTGCATGCGCGGCCGCTCGTCCAATCAGCGCGCTCAGAGCGGCTGAGTTATGGACGTCTAAGAGACGTCTAAGCTCAGCCACTCTGAGCGTGCTGGAGACCGCATCCCCCACTTCCCTCTAACAGGGAGCGTGCCCGCGCCGGCCATTCATAAATAGCCACCGCGGGCATGCGTCCTGCTAGAGGGATAGCGGGGATGCGGCCCGCGCATGCGCCGTAGGACCGGGATTCAGGTAAGTGGTAGCGGGTGTTCCGGGGGGTTTCACACACATCCCGATTTTGGATGCCCGGGGGGAGGGAATAGAACGGTCTGGTTGTTGGTCCACTTTAACCCATTGTGAACTTGTAAGGAGTCCATGAAACCCCTATACCAGTTCACAAGGCTGGGGAGCTGTCAAGTCACCTGCGGCTAGCGGGTGACTTGCCATTAACCCCGGCCCCCCTATTACCTGCCTCCCCGAAGCCCAGGGGGGGCAGAAGGGCCCGGGCTGATTTAGGCAGTGCGGGCTTGTACTTGGCAGGGCAGGGGGCCACCAAAGCTGGCCCCTGCGCCCTGTTCTACAAGCACTGCATAGCTGATCCCCGGGCTGGTTATGCTGGGTAGGGGGGACCCCATGTCATTTTTATGGGAATTTTTAAGGGTTTTTAACCCTTAAAATTAAAAAAAAATGGGGATTACCCCCCCTTGGAAGGGGAACCCCATGCCAATTTTTTTCTTGATTTAACCCTTTATAGTGTGGATTGTAGTTGTATTTTATTTTTACATGTTATAAAGTGTTCTTTTCAGTTTGGGGGGGTCTTCTGAACAGTAACGGGGGGCTACCGATACATATGTGGTACCGTTGTAATCGGGAGAAATGGGGCTTTCACATGCACCTTTAAAAAAAAAGGTTTTATTTGAAATAAAGGAGACAATTTTCTAAAAAAATATTTTTTTTGTTTTGTTTAATTTACTCAAAAATATTTTAAAAACAGTAAAATTACAAACAAGACATTTCATGGTAAAGCCTAAACTCTGCCGCAAAAATAAAATATATCATTTTCCTGGAAATACCTGCAAAAATCACAGTTAAGCATAGTGCAAAATGGTTAAAAATTACCTGTCAAGAGAGGGTGACAAAACCTCAAGTAGGCTGGCTGTTAAAAGGGTTAATAGAACCTATGCATGTTGGGTATCGTTCTTCTCGGGGGACCTTGCGCTTTTAGATTTAGCTTGTTTTTTCTTGTTTGCATATTGATATTTTAGGAAAACTCATTTTTTATTCTGCTTTATTATACATTTTTTAAGGGAACCCTGTGCGACCAAAGAATTCCTTGAGGGATTACTTCCAGAAAGATGGGCCCACTACAACATGCTGGGTACGCTTAGAAAGCTTATCATGTGTACTTTCAAGGAATGTATGGTTTGTGGGGGGTATTCCAAATGTAAAGGGTTGTTTTGTTAGAAAAAGCGCAAGGTACACACTTTGTCTGCAAAGCTGAAATTTTCAAGCAAAATTACCATTGTGCACATGCTTTACTTTTTGGTGTTTGGCAACTCTTCTTTTGACAGTATCTATGCATGTTGGGTATCGTTCGGTTCGGGGGATGTTGCTTTTTAAGATTAACTTGTTTTTTCTTGTTTGCATATAGTTTTTTTTTAGGAAAATGTGGCTTTGTTTCTGCTTTTTTTATCCATTTTTAGGGAAGCTCTGTGTAACCAAAGAATACATTGAGGGAGAACTTCCAGAAAACTGTGGCAACATCAACAAGCCTGGTACACCTAGAAATGTATTTCCAGAGAATATATAGTTTGTGGGGGGTATTTCAAGTGTAAAGGGTTGTTTTTATTAAAAAACTGCAAGGTGCACATAGCGCTTAGCATAGCTGTATTTATTCTAAAAATCTCTTAAAGTGCTGTTTCAGTTTGGGGGAGTCTCCTGGGCAGGAAAGGGTGTCTACCAATACATATGTGGTACCGTTGTAACCGGGAGAAATTGGGGTTTCACACGCAATAAGATTTTATTGACAAACTTACATTTTTTATTACAATAAAAACTACAAATTGTAAAAAATAGATTTTTTTTTATTTTTTTTCACATATTTCACCCCAAAATATTAAGAATACACTTGACAAATGACAAACAAGACATTTTATGTTAAAGCCCAGACTCTGCTGAAAAAAACAATATAGAATTTTCCTGGGAAATCCCTGGAAATCCTTTCAAAAATCACAGTTGAACATGGGGAGCGCAAAATAGTGAAACATGGTCTGGCAACAGAGAGTGACAAAAGCTGCAGGTAGGCTGGCAGCGAAAGGGTTAAAGGAAAAATTCGATCGATCGAATCGCGCGGAAATTCGGATTCGTTCAGAATCGAATATTTCATGAAATTCAGAACGAATTCGGGTTCGTCAGAATCGATTCGCACATCTCTAATCATTATAACTGCAATTATTACGCCACCTGCATTAACCTACCGATTTGGGGCGGCCCACTGTGATAACCACTGGTGCCGCATTCCCGCATCCCAGGCTCCCGCGCCCAGCCATTGGGATAGGCTGAAGGGAGGAGTGTGCTGCAAACATAGAGACTGCGGATGCAGCCACTACAGTTCACATATGTCTGTTCTCTGGCATACAGCGCTGATTGAATAAGTACCTGTGCGTATGCCGTGGGACTGATGGAAAGGTAACTTTTTATGGTGACAGGTGGTCACACAATGGGGCATCCCAAATTGGCTGTAGGCTGTCAGGGGACCTGTGTGGTGGCTGCAGAGGGATCAGGAGCCCTAAAGGTGACTGCAGGGGTTGCCAAGGGGCCTGATGGTGGCTTTGGAGGAGGACTGGGTCCCTGATGCTAGCTGTGGGGGTGGCCATGGGGCCCTGATAATGGCTGTGGGGGCAACCAGGGGCTCTGATGCTGGCTGTGGGGAAAGCCCATGGGCCCTGATGCTGACTGCGGAGGTGGCCATGGGCCCTGATACTGGGTGCAGGCACCCTGATGGCGGCTGCAGTGGTAGACAAGGGTTCTTAAAGTGGCTGCGGTGGTTGCCAAGGGCCCTGTGTGAAGGCTATGGGGAACTAGGGGCCCTGATGGGGGCTGCTGTAGTTGCCAAGGGCCCTGTGTGAAGGCTATGGATGACTAGGCCCTGATGGTGGCGGCAGTAGTTGCTAGAGGCCCTGATGGTGGCTCAAGGGGGGGCTTGCGGCACGCATGAATCCCCCCCGAAATTCCTGTGATTCCCGCGCTGAACCTCCTGTAACTTGGCGGTGCTACTGGAACTGATGCTGGTGAGACCCCCGGGTCACCTGTCCTTGTGACGCCCACAGTAGGTGGAGGATTCAGAGTGCACCTCTTCTGTGAGCATGTGCACTGGGAGCACGACCCCTCCCCCTTGGCAAGCAAGCACCAATCACATACTAGCACTTGCTTAATTCAAAGGGGATGAGGACGAAGAGTCAGAGAGGGAGGGTGGCTGACTCAGAGAGGCTGCTTTCAGCCTTCGCCCCCCCGTGGGGGGTGACCAAGGTTGGAAGGGGTTGCAGTTGACCAGGCCCCCACAGACACCCCTGGGACCCTGGTCATTATGCCACTGCTTCCTTTGTTTTCTAAAACTAAAAAAAAAAGTTTTAGCTTAAGTTGAACTTGGAAGCCGCTGGTCTCTAAGCTAGGCATTGGGGGGAAGGAGATCCTGGCATATTGATGCCAGAAAAGTTTACGTCGTGGTGACGTGTTATGTCATTCTAGTTGCCAAATCACAGCTCCATGTGACTGGCAGCAGCCAGTAGTATTTACCAGGGAGACAGGCACACAGCACAGTGCACGTCATCCCCATGAACCTCACTGGCTGGGAGAGGACATGTGGCACAGTGAAGATGTAAGAGAGCATGGTGGTATGTGAATATGGGGTCCAAGGATCTGGCTTCCAGCATGGGTATGGGAAGTGGGGCACCCCCCATCGGAATGCCCCAATGCCTACTGTAGTTCACAGACTTTTATTTTGACTATTATTTGAATGAAGGGTCTTTTAAGCCAATGGGAAATGGTCTTGGAAGTTATTCACTAATATTGTATGGCAGAATTTTGGTTCACCTTCTCATGGACCAAAACATAGAAGGTTTACAAAGGTTGGATGTGATCCTTTTGTAACTAGGAACTTGGTATGGTAAATCTTGTGTATCAGACATAGCAATATCTGGATTTATGTAACAAAGCATAACAGCTGAGACAAAATGTTGGCTGAATGTTTTGTATTTGAAGCCAAATATTAGAGGAATTTAAAAAAATGCATTGGCCTCTGACTTGATTTAATAACATTTCTCATTGAGCAATTGAATGTGGAGTCCTGAGGAATGCATCTGTTCACATTTCTGTGACCTTTTAAAATGAAATTGCAGGCACAGCTCTTGCTGCTAGACCCAGACCCATGCCCCTTCCATGTGCTTTAACTTTATTCATATTAGATTACGGGCTAGCAGAAGCTGGAGGGACCTGCACCTGTAATGTATTAGCTGTTTGGGGACGAGGACATGGCTAAAAAATAAGTGGCAGGTTGCAGAGCTAACTGACTGCACGTCACAACAGGAAAAGTCTCCTGCGCAGCAAGCAACGCCAGCGGCCTGCCTTGCAGGATGTGTGTGGCTGCCAAGGCCTGTCAGATAGATTGTAAATGCATTCTTTATGTTTTTTTCCTAATTATCTCTTAAAATTCTGGGGGACCAAACCACAGCGGCAGAGACAAGGAGAAGGAAATGAGCTGTTCTCATTGTCTAGGGGAAGCAAAGTAAATGCTCTTGCCAAGTCATAGCACAGCTTGCCCTAAAAGCCTCAGTAGAAAGTCTAAAGCTGAAATGAAACACAATATCTGGAAACAGCACTAAAATGCAATATCTGATTTGTGCAGATTTTAGGAGGCCTTAGCAGGCTAAATATGTTGATTATTGAGAATATAAATATGCATTTGTTAAAGTCAAACTGGAAGTACCATGTCATCTGGTCACTTTGGGCACCTAACTTGCAGGAGCAAGGGAGGAGAAGATTGCCAACCTGAGGTGGAATTGAATTTGAGTGGCTTTGCAGTGTCTCAGTCAGTCACATCAGCTGGGATTTAGTACATTAGGTAGTTAATATATATGTACTATGGTTTAGCATGTATGATTTAGGTATTTGATACATTTTTCAAATAAATGAGCAAAGTACTGACAATGAGTCTGCACAACACTTTCAATTATTGTTGGGCCTGTGATTTATTCAAAAGTATTCTGTTTTGTTATACAATGGTTTATGTGTTTACAGGCTCAGACCCCAGCAGAAGAAAAACCCAGAAAACTAAAATTTTAGTCCTTGGTGGAATAGGGCCCTGCTAGGCCCTGAGATTGAGGTTGTATAGGGCTGAAAAAATTCTAATGTCAGCCCTGCCTATTGCATCTAGCATCATAGTAAATTGACAAATTATTGTTGCCAGTAAGATATAAAATTTAAATATAGATAGATATGACGATAGATAGATAGATAGATAGATAGATAGATAGATAGATACAGTAGATAAACAAATAGAGATTTTAATAATTCCTATTTATATTGACTTGAACATTGATTTAAAAAAAATAATTTTATCTCTTTATTATCTGACACTGTAGAAATGTGTCAGCATAGGTGTGTAGCAAACCTGCAGTTGTTAGGTCATAATGTGCTTGGCTCAAGTAATCAATTTAACAGGTGGAAAAGAAGTGGAAAAGTGAACAAAAATATCTAACAAAGCAGTCCTTCAGGTTTCTGAAAAATCTCACCCACCTTTCTTTGGATCCCAAATACCCTGAGGCTCTGCATGTAAAATGAACTTCCCAAGTTCCTGAAGGCTGCTATGTAAGATCATGAAGATGTGTGTGTGTGCCAGCCCCTAATCGGGGGAAATCACTCTCAGGGCGAGAACCCAGCCCGGTCCTTTTGTAGTCCCTGATAGGTGAGGGGTATTTGAAGACAATTTTCAGGCAAATAAAAAAAAGCAATACTCACCTTAACTCCCACGCCGACCATTGCTCCTAGTCTGGGGCAGCAGTGCTCACCTGAACAGCTTTATCCAGGTCCTTGCTGCCAGACACTTCGCACAGAGCCGCTTTCTCTGTGAACTTCTTTCCTGTCTCACTCCGATGTGGTGACTTCTCCGCCATCAGTCACGGAAAGCTGCCACGCCCCTGAGATTTTGAGTTATACAGGTTCAGCCAATGACATTCTCTTTTTCATCTCATCCCCCAATCAGCTCAGCATAGTGGGACGGGTTTGCTGGTCCCTCCCTCCTTCTCCTCCAGTTTCATCACAGATTATGCAGCATCACAGATCCAAGAGCCACGCCCACTTTTTTCAGAAGAGAAATCATAAGCTGAACCTGTAAACCTCAATATCTCGTCTATTTCTTTTTCAATTTAAAAACAGAAAGTTTAGGACAGTGTCAAATATAGACCGACACAATGGTGTGATAGTGACCTTTGCCAGCAGTATCACTTTAATGTAATAAGTAGTAAATAAGTGATGGATACGCCCAAGTTATTCAGAATACATTTCTGTTCATGGACTGATGCTTGTTATAAGTTTCTCTGTGTGACGTGGTTTGATTTTCAAACTGCAGTCATTGGGGTCTACCTATTCTGTTTCATTAGGTCTTTATTAAATGCTTGGGACATACAATCACAAATCATATACCAAAGAGAAGCTTCATACAGAATATAGTGTATAAGCATACATTCCAAAGTATATTTTCCAAGCCACGAAAAAAGTAAAAGCATGTTTTCCAATAGCTAGGCCCCAAAGGCCTCTCTGCTCTGAGGGAATCATACTTCCCAGGATTAAGAGGGGGCATTAACGTGACATATTCTCAAAGAAGATGGGAATGCCCCAGCCCTATTGTAATAGCAAAAAAGAGAATCATTGCATAGCTTAGTGAGAACATAAAAAAATATAGAACTGCTGGTTTCAAATATGGAGCATTCCAAAATGTAGCAACTTTAATTTTGGCTGCCATGAGGAGAAGTTTCTAGAGCTGAGCTGAATTATTACGAAGGGCTGTCCATGGTGAATAATGGGTCACAAGTCAGTAATCTGGCTAAATAGCTCAAATACTTGAATGTTGCTACCTTGGGCAACCAGATATGTAGAAAATCACCTGCTTCACATACTGTGGGTTGTCCCAACCAATTCTGTTCCTTGTTTCCCCTAGATAAGGGGTGTTAAGCATTTTGGTTACTTTCAAAGGACCAGTTGATAACAAACACAAAATAAAACCGAAACACGACTATGCAAATATGTGGTTATAGATACAAAAATATTTCAGCCAGGACAGCTTCAGGCAGGCACCAAAATATTTTTCCCAGGACAGCCATAGAGTTTTTTACCCAGGACAGATGAAGAGGCAGATCTGTTTTGCTCAGGAGACATGCAGGTGTAATTATTTTCCCCAGGACACTGCATTTTTTGCCCAGGGCAGATGCAGATACAGAATTAGTTTGCCCTGGGCAGCCCTACAATAATTTTTTCCAACCCACATGGCAGTAGCTAGCAAAAACCCCTGCAGAAGCTCTTGCACCCTCTGCTGTGGCAGTGAGTTGGGTGGGTTTGGTGGACCCCACTTGAGTGGCAAGAGCTGGTTGCACAGGGACTTAAAACAGTTGCAGACACTATTTTCTTCTCACCCAGAAGGTTGAAAAGGCGCACGCCAGCTGATTTTTATAGGCACTGCACCTGGGGGCAGGATTAGAGGTGATACACAGGGTAGCGAAGAACTCGGAAGTACCAGGGCCGACTAGAAGAGGTGCTGCCCATCTGCCTCTGTCTGCACATGTCAGAGGGCCACAAAAAATTATTGGCTACTACTTTTGACTGCCTTGGACGTTACCAGACCTTCTGACTATGCTCCATCTACTCAGGTTCTAACTTGTGCTACTGTGCAACTTGATATGCTTCTCAATCAAATACTTCACAATAAGGATGCATGTCTGTGGGAACCTTCTTTTAATGTCCACCAAAACTGGCTGCGGGCCGCAATGAATAGTTTCCGAATTTCAAATATATCATTTTGGTTTACAACAATCGGGATACCCACTGTCTGCATAACTCCATTAGTCTGGTTTCACACCAGCTCGATTGAGGGCATTCATGCTTTCGGACAAGCGCCCTGCAATCACTGTGTTCAACGCATGGATACTGCTGGCCGGGCTTTTGTGGAGCACTCTGAGCGCTAAAGCCTGAAACATATGTGAAAGTGCCGATAGATTACTATTGGCAGCTTTTCACTGGCAACAGTAAGGCATTCACCCAAAAGTGTGAGCACCCTGCAAAAGCACTGGTGTGAAACCAGCCTTAGAGTGATTTTTTTACACTTGTATGTTCTCCCACCACACCTCCCTATTACCCCATTTATATCTAACAATCCTCATGTGATTGCCTTGCCTCTCCCTTATTTATAACCCATCCCCCCAATTAATCCCAAATTGTAACTGTATTCCCGATACCCAACCCATCTAAATGCCTACCACTTTTAAGCATACACTTACAATAGAAAAAATGTTATATTGCTACTGTTCTAGAGTTCTTTCCCAGGGGTGGTGGTCACCACGTTCCTTCAAGCCAACACTGTCACCTCTATTTGGCAATGCGCCCCTCCTATATCACTCTCTCATCCTTATGGAGACCCTATTTAACTACCTTTACACGCCAATTCTATTCACCCCCTGCCACTTTGCTCACAGCAGATCAGGTCTAAAAGACTCCAGGGCTGCCCGGGTTGCACTCCTTGGGGCATCCTGAATTGGGATGCTCCGCTGTGTTAATCCCCCCCCCCCCCCCGAATCACTTTAACAAAAAAAACGTTAGTTGAACTCACTAACCTGGAGTCTACCTCTACCTGTCTTCGGTGCTTGATCCCACAGCTTGATTGCAGCGTGTTGGTCTGCATCATATTCCAATGTTTCCTCTTTGTAAAGAAATTAAAAGGGAAAATATGGGAAGCAGCCATACACTTTCATTATATTCAGCTTCGAATACCTGTATGCCAAAAAGTGTGGCTCATCATCAGTAGTGATATGCATGTGCCGCCTTCCAGTTTGCCAACAGAAGCAGCACAGGGGTAACACAAATCTACCTATTTGTTGGATAGAAAGCTTCTATATATATGTTATCCCTATATCTCTAGTTGTGCAGTGTAACATATTCCCTTTTAACACACAAGAAGGTAATAAGCAGGGAACTTTTTTCTGACTGTTTGCTACATAAAAAATTAAGGATTGTTAGAATACTTCTGCAAGAGCATCCAAAAGCCCCATCTATTAAAAATAACCCGATATCCTGTTTATTGCTGAAGTATTAAAATGTTTTCAGCTGGAGGAAGTAGTAGGTAGTTTGTTGTTAAAATAAAGAATTACATATTTATAGTCAATTCTCAGATGCATTTCCTGTCTGATATGTAAGACCCCAATGAATCACTTTAATTATAGACTTTATGAAAAAAGCCCTTCATTAAAGGATATTACACATTACAGGAAGAATCTCTGACCATATATAGACACAGTGGTGTAGACTAAATATGTACACTTTGGATGTCATGATTTGTTAGAGACAGTTTTTCAGTTGGAATACATTTATTCAGCTGCACATACAGTATTTTATTACTTTATTGCTGTTCGGGTTGAAGTAGAGCTATGCTGTGTCTAGTCAATATTCAGTGCATTCCAAAAGTAATTAACAAAAACTAATGTCTGTGTCACAGGCCATTACTTAGCTCCTTGTTGCACCCACACCACTCTTTAACTTGTATAGCAGTGAGCTGCACCATTGGCGGGAAACCAGCTGTGAATGGGAAGCACTTCTTCACATGTCAGATTCTTGCCAAGTCACTTCTAGTGCTAGGCAAAACCACTCTTCGTGTAGCCTAAAAACTTTTGACAACCACTGCGGCACCTGACCACTGCCTGTCTAACTATCCACCTACAAAGCATTGGTGGTATCCACTGCTCCGCCTGACCAAATCAATTCTTTTATTTCAAACAACTTTTGTTAATTGTTCCTCATGTAGTGGTTGGTATTATTTTACATGCATAAATAAAGCATCATATACCTCATTTACATGGTAGGATACTATTACAATACACACAAGAGTAACAGTAGGTCAAGATCAGAGGCAATCCCAGAGTCAACATGGGTAGACTGTAAGTTGAAATAAGCAGCCAAACCATCTTGCTTTCCTGCCCAAACAACTAATAAAATTCTTAAGTAGCAATGTAGCAGTACTCAATAGTTATTCATGAAGCATGAATAATAATGTTACCAACATGAGAGGAAAAAATAGAAAGATGTGTAGAAGTGGAAGTATAAAAAGGAGAGAGAGCTAAATAGAAAGGGGGGCGGTCCAGTTAATGATATACCATCCACAAGGCTTTAAATGCCCATGACTTTTTGGTAATGGGTAAAAGACAAATCAAGGCTGCCAAATCTGGCAACATGTCTGCATCTTATCCTGCATGGAATACACAATCTCCTCCACCTCCTCAATAAACTTGGGTTATCCATTCCCTAATGGTGGGAACAGTTAGAGATTTCCAATGTCTGGTTATACCTGCTTTTGTGGCATTAATAAGGTGAAGTTGCACTGAATTCTTATATTTACTAGTTGATGAATCAGAGTGATGAAGCATTAGACTCTAGTATATCACCCATTTAATTATACACTTCCTGCCAAAATTTCTTGATTTCAGGGCAGGTCCACCAGATATGGAACAGGTCCCCTCTGTTCGCACCGCATCGCCAGCAAGCCTCCGAAATTGAAGGTCACTTCTTGTGTAGTTCCTAAGGTGTTCTGTACCACCGTATTAGTAACTTATAATTTGTCTCTTGAATAGAACTACTGATAGATCCTCTATGAGTTAGCATGAGTATCTTGCACCATTGCTCTTCAGAAAGTGAGAGGTTCAGATCTAATTCCTATTTTTCTTTCTATTTGTTTTTTAAAGATAGAGCATTCTCTTCCAGGAGTAATTTATAGTTCCAAGATAACAAATGATCTTGTTGACCAAGGCAGTTTTTTTTCCTATAGTGAAATAGTGACTAGTTTGAAAGTACACTAATTTGAAATGGGAGGTCAGGATGGTATATTTTGGCAATTCTGCTAGAGAGCTAAATTTACCATTTGCAAAGAAATTGTGAACTAAGGGGGCAAACCAATGCTTCTGCACCAACCTGCCCATCAAGCTGACTTAGCACGTACCAATTTTACAGCCCCAGCTATTAATTGTGGGCCCCTGTCATAGCAGGGACGGTCTGTCCAGAATGCTCTCTAGCATCAGCATCATCTAGCATCATCATCATAAGGCAGGCCTGCTTGGACTGGGGCCCACAATTAACAGCTGATACTGTTAATTGTGGGCCTCTGTCAAGAAAAAAGCTCCTCCCCCTTTTTTAAGATTAAAGAATGAGGTGGGGGTTGTAGGTTCTTCTATATGAGTTTAGAATTTATGCTGAAAGATATGATGTAATATCACTGAATGTTGTATATTTGAAATGAATTTTCAGATCAAGTCATTTGATGATAAAATTGGATTAAGCATATGATGGAATTAAATGTATAGGAAAAAAATATTTAATAAATAGAGATTGAGCAAAAATAATGTGGCTCTCTGTCAAAGCAGGCCTGCTTTATCCTGAACTGCGCAAGTTGCATCTGTGAGCCCAGAGTTAGCAGCACCACCAGCACTAGGCAGTCATTGCTACACATAGATACTCACTCAAGTACCAGTTTCAAGTGCTTAAGGGTATCATCTAGTTGTATTGACTTTTATATATATATATTTATTATAGATGTAGCATGACAGTGCACAGTTTTTTTTCAAATAATTACAAGTATAGTTCCCAGGCCCTGAATAATAATAATAATTTTGTATAAACAATAGTGATTGAGCTGTTCCCACCCCCCTTTATTCATATAATTAGAAATAACTGATCAGAATTAGAAGAAGCTGCCACTTCTTGCACTGGCATAGGAGATGATTCTTCCCTGTAAGAGCAGTAAGAATTTGGAATTATCTGCCAGAGTATGTAGTTGTGAAGTAAACACTAAAAGAGTTTAAATGCGGCCTGGATGTCTTGCTTGCGTGTAATAACATTATCAGCTATGGCTAATAGACTACTAGAAGTAGATAATCTAGGCATTCTTTTTTTAAATGTAAAGCCTGGAAGATAGCAGTGCTGTATCAGATGTTACAGACCAAGAAGTTCGGCAAGAAGGTCAAAATCAGTTTAAACATCTTTCTCCACTGGCTTTTGCTCTATGGTCATTGCGTTGCTGTAAGACAAATTAGGAAACTAGGGCCCTGGTTTCATGTATCTGGCCTCCAGTTTTCCTCAAGTAGGCTGTAGAACCCTGGCGTCACCTATGTGCCCTCTGTCAAACTGTCAGTTTCACACTGTGAGGCATCCCAATTTGGCATGCTCCAGGCATTAGGATTTCAGTCTCCCTGGAGTCCTTTAGATTGCAGGGAAGCCATTGTTTCTCTTTAAAGGGCAAGTATTATTTGCCAGGTCTTCAGGTGCCCACTGAATATATTTTCATCACTGACACTTTTCTGCCTCTCAGCTGATAAATCTGTTACATTCTCCTACTGCAGAGTAATCATAGCTGACTGGCTGTTACTGCGTGATACACTGTAACACTTTTCTCAATGTAATGGCCAGTCGGCTATGTTTACTCAGCAACAGGAGAATTTAACATATTTATCATTTGAGAGCATGAGAAGTGTCTGTGATGTGACCAGCTGACAAATACAAAAGTCTTAAAGGAGCCACAGCACTCAAACCAGTTAGCTTGCTGACCAGCCTACAATCTGTCTCTAAACTAGGTTAAAAACAGGGGGCTCGGTCACACACATCTGCAGAAGTATGCTTAAGCTGCACCACCAGCGCCAAGGTGCCCCTGTGAGGTGCAGAATAGATAAATTGGGAGCAGGCTTACCTGAGGTTGCCCTAAACCTCAAGTGCAAGCCATGGGGTGGAAGGGTCAAAGACCTTGCAATACAGCCTAGACCCCACACACCATGTGCTTGCACAAATTCAAAAGAAACAAAAGGGGGGTGGCAGCCGCTCAGACCATTTTATAACTAACCAGGGAGGTGCACGTTAGCAGGGCAATTAGAATACAAAAGTCTTAAAGGAGCCACAGCACTCAAACCAGTTAGCTTGCTGACCAGCCTACAATCTGTCTCTAAACTAGGTTAAAAACAGGGGGCTCGGTCACACACATCTGCAGAAGTATGCTTAAGCTGCACCACCAGCTGACAAATGATACTTGTCGTTTATGTAGCGCAAAAGGCAAAATGGCTTTTTGTTCCTTTAAACACCCTACCCTAGGGGATCCTGGTTTGGGATGCCTCTACAGTTAAAAGTCCTTAAGAAGCCAAAACTTGGCATTAGGCCTTAAATAATGGGGACAGGAAGTAACTGCACACTTCAGATTAGTGTTAAATGTATTGAAGCATAAAATTCTCTCATCTGGCACGTTAGTCACAGGCATATTAAAGTAGCACATAAATTGCCTTCTGCTGGTGTATGAATTACTGATGAAGCCGGCTGCTTATTATCATACTTCCACTGGTGATGTCTAAGGATGCTCAGGTCAGCAGCAAGGAGAATGTGTGGGCATTGTGGGAACTAAATATGTGTTGTAATATAGGGCTTCCTGTTCAGGAAAGCTGATGTACATCTACTATTATAGCTGCAAAAAACACATTTTACATGCACTTAGTGTTTGGAATTTTGGCATCGTAGAAGCTCCGGGGGAACGGTTCCCAGGGGAAATGTTGCTAGTAACCATTGTTTGAAGTGTGCATTAAGAGGGTCGAAGACAATGATCCTGTGGCACCATGTTAAAAGAGCAAGAAGATTTATGGCCAGAGTTACAGTACAGTATAGTTTGGGATCAGTGAAGAAATGCAGCCAAATCCAAGAGCTAATTATGACAGATCGAGACAGCGACCTTAACCATGAAATAACAAAATAAGGGAGAAAGGCATGTTTCCTTAGTGAAAACCAGGGCTGTGGAGTTGGTAATCCAAAGCCCGACTCCAACGCCTCAATTTAATCAGGGCCCGACTATGACTCCTTCATATATGGCCAATAATTGGTAAGAAATTTCCTGTAGTAAAATCGTAACATCAGGCTTTTTCTCTCCATTATATAGATAATAGGGCTACAGTACTAATATAGAACATAAAGCATATTTATTGAAATACAAATTCTGAAAAAAAAACTTAAAGCAGAGGTGCTCAAACTTTTGAACAGCGTGGGCCACAGTGATTTGTAATCTGGTCGTGGGCCCCAACTATTATGTTCATGTTTTTAAATAGCATAACAAAGATTTTCTACACCATGAGGATACCCAATTTCTATACAAACTCCATAGATTTTTACTTGTATGACCTTCCACCACGTGACCCCATTACCACATTTATATCTAACAGTCCCAATGTGCTGCCAATACATGATGATTGCCTTATTTCCCCAAATATATATGTCCCATATTTATATGCAGCCACTCCCATTCAGAATGGGGAGCGCAGAAAACTGGCTTATTTATCCCTTTGGCTGGAATGTCCCTTTAATGTTTCTGGCCGGGTAATAACATGAAAATCCCTACTCATCTTTTCCCCCCACAGCTCCTCCGTGTAGCGCTGGCATCTTCATACCTACCAATAAAGGAGAATGAGCGATTCCATCCTTCTTCCCTTGGCAGACATGGTGGCATCAATATTGCTTTACTTCCCCTAATACTCCTACGTTATTGCAATGGAGGGGGGCGCGCCAAGGCTATATGTGCGCAACATGTTTTGGGATGACTCCTCCATTGCAATAAATAGAATAGTCTTGTGGGGGCGTAAACAAGGCTCCAAGGAAGCCTTCATGTAAGGTCACCAGTGCTGGAAGATGGAATGAAGATGATGGCACTGCATGGAGGAGCTGCGGGTGAACACCAAACCTGCACCGAAGAGCTGCAGGTAAGTATAAACTTTTTCTGGTTTCTGCCTGGACAATAGCTGTCTGAGGTAAACTATAGAAAGGTGCCCCCAAGACATTTAGCTCTACTCCTCAATAGAGCAATCCATGGAGTGGGGGTGAGGCCAAGGCCACTGAGCCACCAATGATTGACTTAAAATCTATACCGCATACAGCGCACCCCTGATTCCCACTGAACCATTAATGAGATAGTATAAATTATAATAAATAAGCAGATGCAGCGATTGCCACTCCCCTCTGCTCATAGCAGGTGCACTCTTGCCTTGGAGTAGCATGGAGACACCAAGTCTAAGGCACAGGGGAGATTATAGAACCCATCTCTATGACCACAAGAATACCCAGTGACAAGGGCCTTAGTTTGAAAGAACATCAATATATTTATGAATAATGTCTCTAAACATCCTATGAAAGTTACATTCATTATACAATATAAGACCGGCGGCGGAGGTGGGGAGCGCGCTGACTCTGGCAGGTGTGCAGAGGTCCTTTCCCCATGCTGCTAATGTGCAACACATTGCTGGAGGAGTCACCCTCTCCCTCATCACCTATACAACTCGTGAAGATCAATAACAAATTGGGCTGGGCAATCCAACAGTGCTGTTGTCTGAGTGATGTTTTTATTCTTGTAACATACAGTGGATGAACATCTTCTGTCCCAGGGGGTTGAAAAAGCATAAGCCATGTGAAACGCGTACTATCTATGGGACATGTCTATGAATCATGAAAATGTTTGAGATGCACTTGAAGATTTTATGAAAATTTGTTTATGTTGTACCCGGAACCCCATGATATAATACCAATTGATGCAATTGTGTAAGTATTTCTGATTGCAATTATATCCTTCATAACTATCTTACAGTCTCACGGCCCTTACAGAGAAGAATCCCCTCCTAGTGAAAAAAGCACCCTTCATCCAATCTTAGTGGATGCCCTTGAGTTATGGTTACACTCCTGGGTTTAAATAGATCATGGGACAGATCTTTGTATACATAGTTATTAGATAATTCCTCAGGCATCTCTTTTCCAAACTAAATGAACCTAACTTTGACAATCTTTCAGTGTACTCTAGTCCCCACGCTCCATTTATTAATGTAGTTATTCTCCTTTGAACACGCTTAAGTTCTGATATGTTCTTCTTACACACTAGTGCCCAGAACTGTACAGGGGTAAAATAATGCTCTGGTCATGGGCGCCTATGCCCCTCTTGATGCACTCCATAATGCTGTTAGTCTTGGCAGCTGCTGCCTGGCATTGATCACTACAGTTAAGTTTATTGTTAACTAAAACTCCTAGGTCCTTTCCCATTGTAGTTTTACCAAGAATTGACGTATTTATTGTGTAATTATGGTACACATTTCTCCTTCCCATGTGCTTAACCTTACATTTATCTGTGTTAAACTTTATTTGCCATTTTACTGCCCATGCTTCCAATTTATCTAAATCTGTTTGTAGCTGCCTGCTGTCCTCTTTTGCGTTTATCACTTTATACAGCTTAGTATCATCTGTAAAGCTTGAGACTTTACTGTTTAACCCGTTCTATACACCATTAAATCATTGAATCATTAGATCACCAAGCGATATCCCCATCCAACCAACTATATCGCTTGGTGTTCTAATGATTTAATGATTAAATGGTGTATACATCTATTAGGGTGGTACATATTAAACTCTTGTGACATTAATTAGAATCTGGTAAAGTTTCCCAGTGCCTAGGGATCTTGGGTGCTTGTTTGTTTTTAATATGTAATGTTATGTGTGTTTTTATGTGCAACTAAATTGAATAAATATAATTATTTCGGATTTATTGGATCATGCCCTGAATATATACCCCAGCTAGTGTCCTTTTATTGTTTAACTACCTCATTTACATTAGCGGCTATATCTATTTGTCTTAGCATCAAGTTTTCTGTGGATTCTGATATATCTGGAGGCTTGTAGCAAACCCCTATCAGTGTTTTGTTTTTGTTTATTCGTTCTACCCATACAGACCCCACATGTTAATTTCCCTCACATAGATCCTCCCGCAGCGTGGGCTGTAGAGAGGATTTTACAAATAAGCAGACTCCACCCCCTTTGCGTTTTTACGGTCCCTCCTAAACACAGTAACCCTGTAGATTTACTGCCCAGTCATAGCTTTGATTCAGCCATGTCTCGGTTACTCCCACCAATATATATATTGTTCTTCTGTTATTATCAGTTCTAGTTCATCCATTTTATTTGTCACGCTTCCTCTCCACTGTTGGGTTATCCAGTAACTGGTTGTACACACAAACTGCATTTAATTCAGTACTATTTCTTGGTCATGAAATTCTATTCTTAATATTATAATGGTGAGCACAAGACCAAATAATGTCCTTGAGGGCTCTGGACAAGTCTACATACATGGAGGCTGATTCATTACTAGCGCCAGCTATCGGCAGATGTCTGTACAGTGGTGCTTAGACCGACCACTAGTATACACTGTGATCGGCTATCGGGCGCTGTAACAGAGCGTTCCATTCGCTGAGGGCTTGCTGTAGTAATCAGTTTACCAATGTGATGTATGTGAGTCGCTGTAAAGGCACCGTAGAGGCACTCACCCTCATTCAATGCAGCGTCTGAGCGTTAAAATGCTGCTCTAACACCACCATTGTTTAGAATGTTATTTTTCCAATGTTATATTGAACAATTTTTTTATTATATTTGTTTTTTTATTTATTTTTTTTGTACTTATATATTTTTTTCTTTTTTTGTACTTTTATATATTTTTTTCTATTTTTGTTCTCAATATAATTTCAGCTGCACAGCCGCAAAGTTAATTCCCCCACCCTGTCTATTATTCTGCATCTCCAGCAGCATTCATTGTAATTCCATGAGGTATTGCCACAGTCTGTGATGATCCTCTGGGCAAGCTGTGGGAAAGAAAATACACAATTTAGTACCACAGTTCAAAAAATACAGTATATACCTATGATCTAAAGGGCCACCTTTCTGAATACTAGATGGCAAAATTAAAGAACCTGTTTAGCCATTTTACATAACCACCTTAGTCTAACATCACAAAGGACATAACCTAACCAAATAAGTCCTACTTGACCACCGAAAGAATGTACTTAATGTAGTGGTCAATTACACCTGAGGCAATATGATCTAAATACATTGACCTTTAAAATTAAATTATTTATTGGATCTAATAATTAGTGAATGTGTTACAATAGTAGCTGGCATAAAAACCAAGCACATAAAGCACATACCCAACTGCTGCCTTTATCATGTAGAGTTAAGTTACATTAGCAGGGGCACAAAACTACCATGCTTTGATTCAATTATGATATGATTATTCTAAATAGAGGGTCTCCATGTATGAATGTCAACTCTAGACGGCCATGTGTACATGGTCATGGACACATACATATGCATGTTTACAAGCTTATTGTCAAAAATAACATTACTCACCATCACAGCTGTGAGAGAAAAAACACAACAGAAACAATCATAAGAACATTGTATGTGGAAGTTAAAAAATACCCCTCAAATTTATCTGTAGGGAATAGTTCAATCTGACTAATTATTGGGACACACTTGGCCATGTGTTAGCTAAAACTAAATTACTTTGGCTAACACATAATCAAGCCACATAATAATTTTAAGTTGGGGTAAACCAGAAGAGAGGCTACTGTGATAGAGGTCACATGGGCACAATATCAGGTCTCATTTCCTAAGAAAATTATATAGGCCAAAAACAATGGATGCATATAGTTATCTAACCAAATTAATGTAATTCATACCTTGACTATGCCTGAGTGCCGAAACTGCAGCATCTGTGGAGGAGGTGTCGGCTCTATGATGCCCTGAATAACCTTTTTTAAAATCAAAGTAAAAGTTTAGACACAACAATGATGTGTCTCAAGTTTAGACGTAATAAATGAACTACTAAGCAGAACTAAGAAGTATACTCACCAGGGGATGATGTGTTGCTTGGATCCCAGGGAGGGCTCTGAGATAAAGGCAGGGAGTCTCCACTCCTCAAAATGGGCCCAGCAGAGCACAAACCCGAGGGGCCACCCTCCTCCCTCTCACTCCCTGATCCCTCATAATTTAACATTAAATTAACATAATATAAAGACTAACTATAAATATATGGGACAATAGAAATTATTTGTTGGTGTCCTTTAAACTGCCATAAAGGCCTTGTTGATTTCACAATATAGAAAAACAGTAGAAAAAAAATAACATTAACACAACACAGATAAAATACTGAAAATCTTTCTATATTGTGAAATATATAACACAAATTAATATTACAACAATTTAAAATACACATTGGTATACATATACATGCGTATACATATTCATATAAAAACTTACCTTAACTATCTGCCCATTGACCCGAGGGTCCACACGCTGCCTCTTCTCCGGGGGGGGGGGGGGGGGGCGACAGGTCTTACCTGTTGCTACCTTTCCCATTCATTTCAATGGACGTTCCTTCTAATCTCTTTACTGATCCAAAATTTTTTTTCTCCTCTCAAATAATTATTTTACCTTTCCTGGCCTGGAATAAAGTATTTTTGTATTTTTATTTTTAATAATTTAAATTTTTATGCAGAATTGTCATTACAGGTATGGCACTAAAGTGTTAATGTTACAGTGTTCCAACAATGTCATTTCATGTATTTTCGCTCTTTATGTGTTCCATGTATTTTCGCTTTAAACACACTTTAATCACACAGCGTCTGACACTCTATACTACAGCGAACAAATTTAGAGCGCCGGCGCTCTGTGAGTGTGATTTTTTGTTGAATATGGTGTGGAGCGCCGAGTGCCGGACGCTCTGAGCAGTCGCTACCTCTCGCTACTTCTAGGGCTGTACTGTTGTTAGATGTGGTGCAGGCTTGGGCGCTATTGTTTGGAACCCTCTACAATATTGGTAAAATGCCAAACATTGTTTTTTGTTAAGTTGTAGCGTAATGTTAGTTATGGTGTTGGTGCGTTCTATAGAGTAAATATCATGTATTCGGGTGTTTCATAGCGTTCTTACCTTGCAACGTGGTTAAAGGTTTTGCTTTTGTTTTCGTTTTGTGCACTTCTGGTTTGCCTATGTGCAGCAATGGCTCCCAGAAGACCAGCCAAGCGACTCCCAAGCTCCTCTTCCTCCTCATCCTTTTTTCCCTATCCACAGATAAGCATCCTCCCCTGGTTAAGCACAGGAAGGGTTTTCTCCCCCACAGACGAGTGGTTGGGTTGGATGAGTCTGTGGGGGAGGGGCCTTCTTGTCGATCCCAAATTGCCTTTTAGTGTTGCTGCCCAAGTGGCGCAGCGTTTCTGAGTCCGATTTTGACAAAAGTAATGTGTACCATTGTGCCTCTGCTTTTGAATGTTGCTAGGTGTTTCTAGGCATTAAACAGCAGTGTTCTGTAGTAAACCACACACAAAACAGCTCATTCCAAAAGTTAAATTTTTCTAATTTACTTTAACCTTTCTGAACATTTTTTTTTATTTTACCAAACAAAAGGATAAACTAAAAATGGTTTTGGTCCTCTTTACGGTGCCTAGAAGGGAGAAAAAAAATGTCAGTTTCTGTATTCAGTTTCTCTTTTGCTATTGATTTGGGCCAGTAGTTTTTTTTTGTTTTTCTGCAACTTTTTAGGTATGCTTTAGCTGGGTCCCCATCTCACTGCTCGTCCTACTGCTGTTCCTACTGCAGCAAACCTGAAAAAAATTAATTAGTCATTAGTCTGGGTGTCTTCGGTAGTATCTGCGGGCACGTCTGGAATGTCAGGCACCAGTTGCATTTCCTCAGGCTCTTCTATTCGATGGAGTATGCAGATATTGTGTAGCACACAGCAAGTGAGGATTATCTTGGAGACTGGGTTATAGAGCATCTTCCTCCTGGGCAGGCCAAACATAGGAAGCAGTCTGATAGGTCTTTCAACTATGCATCTAGTCTTGCAGTGAGCTACATTGTAGCGTACTTCAACTGTGGTATGTGGGTTCCGCATGGGGGTCATGAACTGTCTTCTGGCCATATCCCTTTTCAGCTAAATACAAACACATGGGTTAATGTTGTTGATGCCAAAAATGCAGACCCCAACCTGGTTTGTTTCATTTTGCATTCACCACCCCTCCCTGCCTAGTTCTGCTGGTCAACTTTTTCTAGGTCTTACAATGTGGCCAAGGACTTACCTAGTAGCTATCCTGAAAGCATTTCATTGTTCTCAAATTTTCAGCACAGGGTAGACTAGTGCAACACATATGAGTCATGCCAGGATCCTGGAAAGCCCGACCTCGCAGCACGCAGCCACATCTCATGATCACACACAACCATCACATTAATGGAATAGAAGCTCTTCTGGTTGCAGTTGTGCTCAAAGGGTGCGGAAGGGAATATGGGCCCCACCAATGCAGCCAAGCACATTTGGGATTCCCACCACAGCCAACCAAGTGTTAAAGACTCAGTCAGCCCAGAGTCGCACCACTGTGGCTTCCTCAGTCTCCTTGTCCTCCTCAACAGCAACCACACAACTCATCCATACACTAAACATCACACCAAAATCTGTCTCTGCATTGCACTGCAGTGCATTGCCACTGCCACCACAAATGCACAAACTAAATCACAAGCGCATACACAACCCGAACAATGTTCACCGCCAAAAAGCCTGTTACACACTCTGTTACACACACAAGTGAAACTCACATGTAGCTCACCACTAAACCAGATGAATTGTTGAAACAACCAACAGCCTGAGAAAAGCATGTTTCTTAAGTTTGGCCAGGCCAAGAGGGGAGATGCTAGACAGCCCAGAAAAGGTGTTCATGCAATCCTGCCTTGCATTCCCCTAGCAGATGGAAGAGCACAATGATGTCACAAAGCGCAGACATCCCCAGACACTGCACAGCAAACAAACTGGCTCTGCCTGGGAAACAACAGTAGTGGTGCCCCCCAAACACACACCGCCACTGCAAATTCAATAGTAAACAAATCCGTTTTTCAATCCACAAATTGTTTCTTTTATACTTAACTGCTCAGATGATTTGAGTGCAGCACTGCCACATGTTCACCGTCTTTCTCCTCCACGCTAGCTCACCAAAGTAAAATGCTATGTAGGTGCGTGTAAAGAGGTCAGCGCCTGTGGCTCCACGTTAGTGGGCATTTACCTCTCACTACACATCTGCCTCCTCCATGCTTTCAGTCAATGAGAAATGCTAATTTGGTTTTGAAAATCCATTACATGCAGCTCTACACTAGTGGGCATTTCCTGTATATACACAGCTTCCTTCTTAATGCTCTTCGATACTGATTAACGCTATTTGTTGCAATTTGTGAAAACCATTACAGCATGCTTCTGTGCACTATTGGTCCACATAATCCAGACAACCAATGTTCCCTCTAAGCCTCAGCTGCTGCTGTGCGGAGTAACAAGAGAGCTGGGCAATGCCCCACCTAAAGTGGCTGCTGGCCGATCTCCGACGATCAACGCGCCCCTCTACTGTAGAGTGATGGTGGGGTGGCCCCACATCATGGAGACTGCACCTAGCGTCATACAAGAAAGCGACGATGGCACAGGCACAAGATCAGCAGACAAGGTGAGTTTTAAAACGTCAAACAATGAGCAATCAGCTCAGAGTTCCAGCTAGGCTTTCTGGCACCCGGGGCAAAGATTCAAAATGGCACCCACCCATCTGTGCTCAGGCCCCACTTTGGGGCCCCCCTGACCTGACATGTGCCCCTCCTGCGCCCCCAGCTACGCCTCTGGATCAGCTGGGGGCAAAGGTGAGTATACTTTTATTTTTTTAAATGAGGTGGTCACTTTTTCATTAGGCTGTGTATGTATAAATATACACTGACACCAACAAATTAACATAAGATAATCTGTCCACAAAACTTATATAAATCCAAGCATCTCCTCACCACTATGCTTGACTGGGATTTTTTTTGCTGGTACCAACAGTTGTACTGGTTCCACCTGGAACAGTGCAGGACTAGGGAAGGAAAACCCAGTGTTCAGGCCCAGATTAAGGATATTCATGGTATGGAGCAGTTCGTTCTTTCTTCTCCATCATCACACCCTCCATCACAAGCCCCCTATGCCCCCAACAGTCTTAGCTCACAACCAAAGACAAAAACAACAAAAAAGAGATTATCGTGACATAAAGGAGAGAATGGGGTGATATAGAGCCAAAGGGGAGAAAAAGGGGGAATAGAGAGTTATGAAGAAGAGAAAGAGGAAATATAGAAATAGGTTAGAATAGGGGTATATGGAGAGATGGGAAATAAAGGGGGGGGGGTTATGATGAGAAGAAAAAGAGAAAGGGAGGATAAGGAGAGGAGAGAAAGGGGGATATGGAGAAACTTAGGAAAGAAAGGGGGAATATGAGGAGACAGAGGAGAGAAAGAGGGAATATGGAGAGAAAGGCGGATATGGGGAGAAGGAGGAGAGAAAGGGGGAATATGGAAATATACAGGAGAGAAAAAGGGAATATGGAGAGACTAGGCAGAGAAAGGAAACATGGAGAGAAGGAAGACAGAGAGGGAATATGGAGAGAAGGAGGAGAGATAGTGGGAATATGGAGAGAATGAGGAGAGAAGGAGTAGAGATAGAGGGAATATGGAGAGGAGGAGAGATAGAGGGAATATGGAGAGAAAGGTGAATACAGGGGGGATGAGGAGAGAAAGGGGGAATATTGAGAGGAGGAGAGAAAGGGGGAAAGTGAGAGAAGGGGGGAACATGGAGAAAAGGAGGAGACACGGGAGAACATGGAGAGAAGGAGAGAGAAGGCAGATATGAGAAGATGGGAGAGAGAAACAGGGAATATGGAGATATGTAGGAGAGCAAGGGGGAATGTGGAAAGAAGTAGGAGACAAAGAGGGAATATGGAAAAAAGGGGTAGAGAAAGAGGGGATACGAAGAGAAAGAGGGGATATGGAGAGAAGGATGAGAGAAAGAGGGAATTTGAAGAGAAAGAGGAGAGAACGGGGAGAAGAAGCAAAGAATGGGGGGATATTGAGATATACAGGAGAGAAAGGGGGATATGAGGAGAAGGGGGAGAGAAAGGGGAAATATGGAAATAAGGAGGAGTAAATGTAAATGGGCACTTGGGGGGGGGGTGACATACATCCACCAGAGACCAGTTTACAGGGTGATGAGTGTGGTGGGGGGTGGTTTATACATAGTGCAAGTAAGATATAAATACATAACACTTTACTATCACAGAAGTCGACACTACAAAGAAACTAAAAAACAGCCCCCCCCCCTAATATGAGTGGATAAGCTGTGCACTTCTTCTGCAGAGCAACAACACCCAGCATTAGCCACTGATCCCATCATTGAAAAATATCACCAAAATCACCACAAAGCCTCCATTTAACCAAAAAAATGATCAGATCCCCAAATTGATTATTAAAGGAACAGTCTGGTTTTGGGGACCATTCCCTCAGACCTCAGATCAGCTAGTGCCAGTGGGAACACACCAACCCACTTATTTCATGGCTGTACCTGTGTCGCTTATCAGTCTTCTGCAGCCTTGGTTGGTAAAACTGGGAGTTACGCTTCCTGGTTCCAGCTGTCGGGTTGGCATGGCCTGTGCACAGCCCAGTTTCCATTGAAAATAATAGGCTGGTAAACTCTGGAGTTAGCGCAGGAGCGGTGCCAAAGATTATGGGTTGCTTTGTACCCACACTCGCTGGCTTGCCTGAGGTCTGTGGATTTTTCCATTCAAGACAACCAACCATGTTATTGGTCCCCTGGCAAAATCGAGCATTGTTATTAGCCGCCACAGTCACTGGCTTCTTTTGGGTATCTGGCTATCGGCAACCAGATGACTATGACGGCCAATCGCATTTCTTGATTTCATGAGGGACTGAGGTGAAAGAAAACTGAGGGTTCACTGGGGTTAATGTGCAGGGGGCCCTGGCAAGAGATGCCCCCTGCCCTAGGAACAACGCCCATTTTGTAAAAATGTTTAAGTAACCCTCAGGCATCCCCATTCGGAATACCCCATCATGTGAACCTCCCCGGTATTGCCCTGCAAACACTTACCTTTCTGTCGCACCCACAGCATGTTTTGCACCAGAGGTGTGCTCCCCTGCCCAGACATTCAGATAGGCCGCAGGACCTCCAGTGTCACTATGCCAACACTTTGTCTAAACAGAGCTGTATATCAAGCCTTATACATGGCATACAGTGCTGCACATGCACCATGGGACTAGGTGAAATGTACATTTTTAGGGCACCCCAGGGGGTGAAGCATGCCATAATGCAGCTTACAGTCCTGCACTTATACTTATCTAGTAAATGGTCTCCAAGATGGGGGACTTGATATCAGAGCACACACATCTACTAACTGCTAAAATGTGTGCTGCAGTTTCCTGTCCACAGAGACCAAGCCTGGACTAGAGAGGGGTATATACAAGTGTAGTTTGGCTGAGGTAATCAACCATTTGCCATAACTTTCTTCATGCAGAGCCCATCACCCCTCTCCTCCATGCTGCTGCATGTGGCTCAGCAGCCTTACAGGGGGGGGGGGATGCCAGAAGGAAGGCCCTTATCCGTCTTGGCAGTGCCAGAGTGGCCACAGCAATTCTCCCTTCTCTAAAAACCCAGCACTGGTTTCGATCAGACCAACAGCAAGACCCAGCCAACTGCTCACCTGTTAGAGGAGATCCAGGGAAGCTCCTGGCAGGTGGTGCTGTGAGCGAGCAGCCATGTCTCACAGGAGCGCTGGGGCAGGTCGCTATTCACACACAAGGATCTGGATTCCCTGCACTTCCTATGCTGGCCACAGAGGAGACGTTAGAGCAGCAGCAGGAAATAGACCAGCGACCCCTGCTGGCCGGAGGAGCGAACTGTAGTACATTTACTATAATGACTTCCGGGCTGTAGAATTGATCAGCTCCTCTCAGCAGCACTTGCTGTGCGGGTGGGGATTAGAGATGCGCGGCCTTGGAACAGCGGGTGCGCGGCCGCTCAGGCGCGCACCTTAAAGGGAACACTGCAGACAACCCCCTAGCATTTAATTGGTTAGCACCTCCGGCTCTGCCCTGCACCTGATAGGTACAGCATTCCCATATATTTGTAGCCAAATCACCACCATCTTGCTGCTGTGGCTTAGAGTGAGGACACATCTGCTTGTTGGTCTGGTGGCTGCTTAATGGAAGAATGGCAACTACTAGGCATCCCACACATCCACTTGTCCATTCCACTTGGCTCATGGCCGTGGCTTTGCTAATACTCAAACAGGGCTTTATTGAGTTCTGGTGCTGATGTATCTCCAACTGCTACCAGGTAGTCTAGTGTTGGTGGGCATCAGCCACATATGTCTGCCACCCCTGATGTTGCCACAAGTGTGTTTGAGGGCCACAAGAAACCGGCTGCAAAGCGTGAACCAAAGTTCAATCTTGTGGATAACATCAAACTTGTCGAGCCTACTCTTGCCAAAGGGTCACTCATTTAAAAAAAAGTTGTACCTGCTCATCGAGGCAAACTGGAAGTCCTCATGAATAGGTACCATGAATATAAGGTCATGTTGAAGCCCAAGATCTCTTTATGTCTGCTGCAGGGTGTTGATGTGCAGGATGACGCAACATCCTTGGTTGAAGGCAAGTGCTTTGTTTGTGTTTCACAAATTTCTCAGTAGTTTGTTGATGTTACTACTTAAACAGTTTCCTTGTTGTCCACCCCAGCTGCAGATGCAGGATTCGAATCGGAGGGTGCAGAGGATCCAGACTCAAAACCTGACAATAGCCAATAGCTGGAAGTCACGCTTACACAGCCGGCCCCAGCTTCTTGTTCAGCCAACCTGACCCTGTTTGTGATATGTGTGGCATATTGTGTTGATGTTGCTTTTTGTTGATTTTCTTGTGGCCGTTGCACATTCTGGCTCTTTTTTTTTCCATGTTATGCAATAGTTTGTCCCTGTGTTTGTGGGCAGCATTGATGAGCCCAACACCTATGGTTGTTTGGAAACCACCAGCCCAGCTCAACGTCCAACTCCTGTCTGTAGGTGTTGCTAGGTGTCTTATAATGGGCAATTTAGACATTCTGGTTATTGCTCACCTAGTCGGTCAGGTCATGTGATTTGTTTTGGTCATTTTTTGTTAGGCCTCCCCTTGGGAATTCTAGTTCTGCCACAGAGTGGAGATGGCTGGTATGTGAGCAATCACACCTGTATCGCACATTGGCATTTTGCTGTTTGTTCCACATTGTCTATGATGTCTCCTCTCTGGGGCATGTGCCACATAATGCATCCAGTTTGACTGGCCTTGCACTTGCTTGATGTTCAACAATCTCCTTTTGTGTCTCTCCTCCAGAGTGTTATGATTGCTGATCCTTATCTGAGGAAGACCAGCAGTCCCCACTGCCACAGATGTCACAAACATCAGCAGATGAGCATACACAGGTATTTGAACAAGTTTAAATGTGTGCATGTGCCTACTTTGCCACATACATTTTACATTTCACCTGTGTTTATTTACAGGATCATCCATTGTGTCCTTCACTTCGACAAACCCCATCTGTAAGGAAAACATCAGATGATTCAGGTGCTCTAGCAATGCAGCCATCTGGTTCAACCTTGGTATATTATATGGTTACATATAATTCGAGACAACAGCTCCTTTGGGCCAACTGTGTTGGACTGCATTAATGTGGCCAACCAGCAACACCGTCCCAATTGGCATCACTAACACACTGCAATGTAGTGCGTGTGTTAATTTAAAGGTTTGCCATGCAACATATATTGATGTTTTACTGGCGTCACCAGCATATGGCCAACACATAAAAAAACACACGTAAAGCAATCTGATGTGTGCTGATGGTGTAACAAGAACACAAATCCAAGCACAGCCATTTGTGTGTGATTTAGCTTTCTTGTCTAATTTTCAGGCTCCATTGGTGGTAGTTGTGGAGCAGGAAGGCTGAACCAGTAACACATAGCTGTATGAGCTTCGTACACAAATGATTCAAGCCTATAATAGGAAACAATGACACACAATGACAACGACACAACAACAACTGGCAGAAAGAGTTGCAAGCATTGAAGGACAACTGAAACAGCTTCAATCAGAAAGGAATCCTTGGAACAAGCAGTAAGCAAGGCTGCAATCCAGGAGAGTCAGAGGGAAGTTGCTGAAGGTCCTCAACCAGCAGGTGCAGCAAAACATTTTTTGCCAGGCCTTGTTTGGAGCTGGGACAGTGCCGTCAAACAACCCTCCTGCGCACAATTGCCAAACACCAACACAAATTCGACTGGTTCCGCCTGGCTGCCAACCCCTGGATGCCCAACACCAAGATGGTCCCTCACTATTTGTACATGATAAACTATTTCTTGCCCACACCAAGCATCTTCTCCCCTGTGTCTTCTCTCAGAGTCTGTGAAGCTCACATATGCAGCGTGTTGGGAAGAGACAAAACAATGTAAACCATGTAAACATCACGAAGAGCAAATTAAAACACAAATACATGCTACAATAGTTGGGTCCAAGATTTACTAAGACCAACTAGTGTTTTTAAAACACATTATGCAACCACGGCCAATGTGAGACCCAAAAACAACTTTACAGTTACCCTAAAAACAAACATGTGTCGCCAAAGTCAAAAAACATGTGTCATAGTTTACACAACCCAGTAAGCTTGTGTTATTAAAAGGGACAGCACACGATTGGGGTCATGCTAAATATTGTTGTGTGTATCGGAACCTGCATCCTGATTTGTTTGTTGTTGTTTGTTTTTTAGTTCTTACACACAAAAAAGTTGCCAGAAAGTTCTTTGTCCTATATTTTCACCCCCCAAATCACCTGCACACATGGTGGCACATTTTGGTTCATTATTCTTGCATTCAAGTAAGGATATGTTTTTTAAGTTTGGAATTAACAGCACTATGTGCATGCTAAAGATTTCTACGATTTTTGCTGCATAGACCATTGGGTTCTGTGTTCTGTTAATTTAAAGACTTAAAACAAATGATGTACCTCCCCTTTAAAGATTGCCCATCACATGTACCGCTAATTTTGGTGGGTAAATAGAAGAAAAAACATTTTTGGGTCTTTTGTGTCAAAACACTACAAAGCTCACGGGAGGCAGGTTGCAATCCACAACGCAATGGGCACTGCAAATAATAGTGGTTTTAAGAAATATTTAGCATGACCCCCAATGGGTAGCCCAACCTGACAACATATTTCAGCAGGATCAGCACAAGTTGAAGCTCAGCTCAATACAATAAGGACAGTAAGGACAGTGTGGGTTGTTCAAACCACACATGTCTTCTGAGAGACTCTACACAGGGCCAGGTGTCAAATGTGGGCAGGATGGGTAATCAACCACTTAGGGGGACCCTTGCTTTTTTGAACAAATACAACCAAACAACCAAATACGCAAATTGCTGTAGTGCCACCCAAAAATAGCTAATTTTGTAGCAGAAATATTTTTAAAAAATGCTCTTGTATGGCACCCTGTATCTAAGTTACTCACAATCACAGCTCTGGCTTTGGCCCATGCTGCTGAACCCAACTGGATGCTGGTGGGGACAAGACAGGTTGGGGGGGGGGGCAAGGGAAGTGCCAGCAGGAATATAGATATCTGTAAAAAGTAAAAGGTAAACAAAACAAAGCAACAAACATTAGGGCAAACAAACCATTTAATAGGTGCAGAGGTAACACATTAGCTAGCTTGATGCATGTGTTTGTGGATGACACAATTACCTGACAGCACCTCAGGTGAAAAGACCAAAAGGGGTGTAAGGGAGGTTAGCGACCTATGATGCCCTGAAACAATTTGAAAGCAAACACAAGAAACACAAGAGCAACACACTTGATCAACACTAGTCAGCATCATTACAACACACACATGCAACCCACCAGGGGACAAGATGCTGGCCTCCAACCAGGGATGGCTGCAAGGGGAGGAATTGAGGGCATTGTTCCTCCAATTTGAACAGAAGGGAGCCCAACTCTGAGGGCCTGGCCTCGGGTACTGGGGAAGAACCTCCTTGCCATTTTTGGTGAGCGAAGGCCGCTTATCTGTGGAGACAAAAAATGGAAGAGGCATTAACCCTTTAAATGCCAAGCACGTAGTTTCTACGTGGTTGCTTCTCCTACCGTTAAGTGCCAAGCACGTAGAAACTACGTGCCTGGCATTTCCCCCAAACAGTTAAAAAATAGAAAAAAAAAATCACTTACCTCCGGTATCCCTGTGAAGCCTGGGGTCCCCTCTTCCTTGGGGGGGCATCCGATCGCCCCCCCGTCGTCCTCCGTCTTCAGGGGGGGGCCCGAAACCAGCCGCCCCCCCCCCCGTTTCCAGCGCTGATCGCCGATCGCCGCTGTAAAAAAAAAAAAAAAACTGTCATTTACTCACCTCCGCGCCCGAGCCTTCTGTCCGGGTCTCCTCTTCACCAGGGGGGGGTCCGATCCCCCCCCTGGGCTGCGCAGTCTTCAGGTGAGGACCCTCTTCCGGGTCCTCACCTCTTGTAATGGCGGCGATGGCCGCCGCCGCTTAGCCCCGCCCATTGTGGGAGGAGCGGGATGACGTCATCCCGCTCCTCCTATACCCCCTCCGAGCTCCGGCATCTGTCAGATGCCGGTGGTGATCGGAGCAGAGCGGGTGTCAGGTGAGGAGGCTCCGATCGGAGCCCCCTCGCCTGTCACCCGCCCTGCGCCGATCACCACCGGCATCTGTCAGTGAAGTGACAGCGGCGAGGGACAGCGGCGAGGGACGTCGGATCGGAGGTGAGTATGGTGTAAAAAAGAAAAATAAAGATTTTTTTTTCTGTGTGTCAGTGTCATTTTTTTTACTATTAACCCCTTGTGAACTGGTAAGGGGTCCATGACCCCTATACCAGTTCACAAGGCTGGGGAGATGGCAAGCCACCTGCGCTAGCGGGTGGCTTGCCATTAACCCCTGGCACCCCCATTACCTGCCTCCCCAAAGGCCAGGGGGGGGCAGAAGAGCCCGGGCCCACATGGGCTATGTGGGCTCGTAGGCTGCAGGGTGGGGGGGCCACATAAGCTGGCCCCCCCACTCTGTGCCTACAAGCCCCCATAGCTGGTCCCGGGCTGGTTACTGTGGGTAAGGGGGACCCCACGTCAATTTTTTTTTTGATTTTTAAGGGTTTTTAACCCTTAAAAATAAAAAAAAAATGGGGTCCGCCCCCCCTGGGAGGGGGGACCCTATGTCATTTTTTTTTTTTATTAACCCTTTGTAATCTGTCATCCAGCAGCTATAAAAGGCTTCTAGCAAGTGAGCAGAAGCCAGTGATCGCCGAGGGACAGAGGGCTCCAGGATGGATGGGAGGTGAGTACAGTGTAAAAAAAAAAAAAAATTAATAAAATATTTTTTTCTTTATGTGTGTGTGTCATTATTTACTTTTAACCCCTTGTGAACTGGTAAGGGGTCCATGACCCCTATACCAGTTCACAAGGCTGGGGGGATGGCAAGCCACCTGCGCTAGCGGGTGGCTTGCCATTAACCCCCGGCACCCCCATTACCTGCCTCCCCAAAGGCCAGGGGGGGGCAGAAGAGCCCGGGCCCACATGGGCTATGTGGGCTCGTAGGCTGCAGGGTGGGGGGGCCGCAAAAGCTGGCCCCCCCACTCTGTGCCTACAAGCCCCCATAGCTGGTCCCGGGCTGGTTACTGTGGGTAAGGGGGACCCCACGTCAATTTTTTTTTTGATTTTTAAGGGTTTTTAACCCTTAAAAATCAAAAAAAAAAATGGGGTCTCCCTCCCCTGGGAGGGGGGACCCTATGTCATTTTTTTTCCCGATTTAACCCTTTGTAGTGTGGATGGTATTTGTATTTTTTTTGTGAATGTTATAAAATACTTGTTTCAGTTAGGGGGGTCTCCTGGGCAGGAACGGGGGGCTACCGATAAATATGTGGTACCGTTCTAATCGGTAGAAATGGGGCTTTCACATGCAATATGATTTTCCTTAATAAAATACATTTTTTATTTAAAATAAAGGAGTCAATTTTCTAAAAAAAATTTTTTATTTATTTATTTTTTTTTTCACTTAATAATATTGTAAAAAAAAAAAAAAAAATTACAAACAAGACATTTCATGTTAAAGTCTAAACTCTGCTGCAAAAAATATATATATAATTTTTCTGAAAGTTACAGCAAAAATGGCGCAAAACATGTCGCAAAACATGACGCAAAATGGGGAAAATGGCCTGTCAACAGAGGGTGACAAAATCTCAAGTAGGCTGGCAATTAAAAGGGTTAATAGTACCTATGCATGTTGGGTATTGTTCTGTTCGGGGGACCTTGCGCTTTCAGACTTAGCTTGTTTTTTCTGGTTTGCATATTTATATTTTAGGAAAAGGTGTTTTTTATTCAGCTTTTTTATAAATTTTTTAGGGAAACCCTGCGCAACCAAAGAATTCTTTGAGGAATTAATTCCAGAAAGATGAGCCCACTACAACAAGCTGGGTACCCTTAAAAAGCTTAACGTGTGTACTTTCAGGGAATATATGGTTTATGGGGGATATTCCAAATGTAAAGGGTTGTTTTGGTTGAAAAATCGCAAGGTGCGCACTTTGTCTGCAGAGCTGAAATTTTCAAGTAAAATTACCGTTATGCGCATGCTTTACTTTGGGGTGTTTGGCAACTCTTCCCTTGACAGAACCTATGCATGTTGGGTGTTGTTCTGTTCGGGGGATGTTGCGTTTTCAGATTAAACTTGTTTTTTCTTGTTTGTATATAGTTTTTTTAGGAAAATGTGGCTTTGATTCTGCTTTTTTATCCTTTTTTTAGGGAAACTCTTTGCAACCAAAGATTACGTTGAGGGATTACTTCCAGAAAACTATGGCCACATCCACAAGCTTGGTACGCCTAGAAAGCCTGAGGTGTGTACTTCCAGAGAATATATAGTTTGTTGGGGGTATTTCAAATGTAAAGGGTTGTTTTTCTGGAAAAACCGCAAGGTGCGCATATTGCATAGCATAGTTGTATTTTATCTGAAAATCTCCTAAAGCGCTGTTTCAGTTTGGGGGAGTCTCCTGGGCAGGAAAGGGTGTCTACCAATACATATGTGGTACCGCTGTAACCGGGAGAAATTGGGATTTCACACGCAATAAGATTTTATTGACAAACTTACATTTTTTATTCCAAAAAAAACTACAATATGTAAAAATTTTTTTTTTTTTTTTTTTTTTTGCACATATTTCACCCAAAAATATTAAGAATACACCTAACAAATGACAAACAAGACATTTCATGTTAAAGCCCAGACTCTGCTGAAAAAAACAATATATCATTTTCCTGGGAAATCCCTGGAAATCCCTTCAAAAATCACATTTGAACATGGGGAGCGCAAAATAGTGCAAAATGGTCTGGCAACAGAGTGTGACAAAAACTCCAGGTAGGCTGGCACTTAAAGGGTTAAGGACAAGTCCTTGCTGTAATTCAAATTAAACCTAGGTTGTCCTGCATTCTTAACTTACTGGAGGTTTAGGCATCATAGTGACAGCACACAGACTTGAAGTCCCACCACCATTGGCAGACAGACTTGGAGCAGAGCTTCACATCAATGCGTCTGGCCACGGTTGTCTTCATTTCTTCCACAATGGTCCCCTTCCAGGCCGGGGGTCAGGCGTAATCATATTCCTACTGACACATGTCCTAAATGTACAATAAAACACAAAGAAAAAAAGAATTGAAGAAGACAAAAAAAACAGTAATAGGTATATTTACATAAAACTGTAATAGGTATATTTACATAAAAGCACATTTCTGTATGCTAATAGATGAAAATAGGAAAACACGCATTGCAAATTTCAAAAGATGCATGCAAAAACACTGTGCAACGCTAAGACATTTGTATTTAACAAAAAATGTGATGGTGCCAGCAAAAAATGCAAAACTCAGTGAAAGAGGCCTAAGTCAAAAATAAAGTAGAAGGGGCGACACGAAAATAACACCCACGAGAATATTACATGTGCCAAAATACACACAAAACTGGCCTAAAGAGGCCTCAGACAAATGTAAAGAAGAAGGGAGCAGAAGGAATGGCACGGCCACACAAAAGCAACATATGGAGAAAATACACATAAACACATACAAACACACACAAAATCTGTCCTTTTACATGAGGGACTACTCATTGATAAACACCCATCGCTATTTATACAAGGAGTAGTAGAGCATCAGCCAGCACAAACTATATGGCACCAGTGGTAAATGAGATGCAGAATGGTGGACACATCGACATTGACAGTTTTTTGTTTTTTTTTGTTTTGTGTTTTTTTGCGCTAAGTAGTAGGCACTGGCGCTTGGTAAATGACGCTCCTTATTTAGCATTTTCAGTTAGCCTTATTTTGCAGGCATACTGTCCGTTTTTGTGTGCCAGTATCTATTTCAATGCTTCGATTTATACAAAATGGTGCTGCAAGTTACAATGTCAATGTTAAAGCGGACCTTCACTCTGAATAAGAGTCTATCTTATATGTTTCCCACTCCCTGTACATACAGATTGTTCACATTAAAAATCATCCTACCTGCATCTACTGCATGTTATGAGCCTTTAAACATCCAAGATGGCGGCTTATGGAAGCCGCCATCTTATCAGGCAGCCTGCAAACAGGAAGTGCCTCCTGACTGTGCTGCTCTGCATTCTGGGACTGCTGACCGTTACCTGACCCCAGCTCTGCTCTGTCTGAGCAAAGCACAGCTATAACCCGCCCCCCTGTACCTTATCCCACTCTCCCCTCCTCAGTAAGTGTGATGCTTCTGAGTCAAGATGGCGGCGCCCGTATCCTAAATTCCTGAACAGAGTTGCAGCCCAGTGGGGGAAAGAATAATAAATCAGTGACTAAAAACGTAAAATATTAATTTTAGATGCTGGGGAACCGTTTTTTTAAGAGTTTGGGCTTTTCATTAAATCACGCTGAAGGTCCGGTTTAAATAATCAGCTTAGATTGGGGCACTAGGTATTGGATGGCCTATGTCAGCTTATGTTGGACCCTTATGCCGATTATACCAGTGGCAGTCAGCAACAATCTATACCACCGCTATTTAGGCGCTGCACACCGCATTTATTAATTTTTGTCACACTGAATAGATTTTCTTCATTAGCGTTTGTCTTGGGACAAAGGGGACAAAATGCACTGTGCGAAATATTATTTATAAGCTTAAAACATTTTCAATACAGTTCTGCCCATTGTGATCTATGGCATCTTAACCTATAGCGCCACTATAACATGGCGGCCCTGGGTACCAGGATAGCAGCGGCAGCGGAGGCCACACCTCCTCCTGATGGTAACAATTAGTATAAGCATTTAATTTCCTCCACAAAAGCAGGGAATATAGTTTCTTAGTTGTTTTGTATTTTTTGGTATGGTTACAAAGGTTCTGCAAAAGTTTTCCCGCCGGCTCTCGCCATCTGGCTCTGGGCTCTGTGGGATATCCAAGTGCTTCTCTTGGCCTTCGCAGCCGGCTGCCTCAGGGTGGCGATCGGCACGGGGGGCAGCCGGGCCCCAATTCTGGCCTGGCCGTCTCTGGGGCCCAGTTCCATGATGGCCCCTGAGGAGCAGATGGAGGAAGAGGGGATTGTCTGCCTCCAAGAGACCCCCTTCTTGCCTAGCTCCTCACCGAAGCACCTTAACCACAAATTCTCTTTGTTTTTTCAGACCACCTGTCAGAATAAGAAGAAGGGTGATCCTATAGCGTTCGCAATGGAGTGCCATTCATCTGCCATAAACAGGTGGAGGACCCAGCTGGGAGGTTCCTATTGCTATAAGGCACCTTTCAAGACGATGAGGTAACGTTCCTCACTTTCTACGCACCCAACACTAAAAAGATCCCCTTCCTAGCGCATATGTGTTCGATACTACAGAAACACCAGAAAGGGAATTTTTTATGTGAGGGGATTCTAACTTGACACTTCAGCCTCATTTGGACAGATCCCTTCCCCCTAATGCCCAAACAATTCAAGATGGCAGGCTTTTCTTAGTTCTGATAGGCAATTCCCGCCTGTCGGACCCGTGGAGAGACCTCCATCCCCACACAAAAGACTACACACATTACTCAGCCCCACATAAATTATTCACCAGAATAGACCACATTTTTGTGCCGTCCTCGTTCCTCCTGCAGGTAGTACAAGCCAAAATACATTCAATTCCGTGTTCAGACCATGTAAATCCCTAATTATTAAGCCTAAACCCACATTGTGGATATTGAATCACTCTTTGCTCTCTTTGAAATCCCTGGTGGAAGAGTCTAGTAAGGCAGCCTTAGATTACTTCACAATAAATGAAAACCCTGAGACCTCACCAACCATCCTGTGGGGAGCCTTTACATTGGTAATGGTAATAACTTTAGCCTCCAAGAAGAAAAAGAGAGAACAGCTGTGTCCGCACAACTCCAGGCACAATATTTGAGAGATGTAAGCGACTTTAAAGCTAATCCAAACTCAGAGCACCTGCGTAAAATGGAGCTCTCCAGAAATAAGCTTAACCTCCTACAAATAGAGGAGGCAGAAGGCCATCACAGAAGGTTCAAGCAAAAGAACTACATCTCTGCAAATAAGCCAGGGACGTTACTGGCCTCCCAATTGGAATTCTAGGACCATATTGTAAAGCCCAAAAGGCTTAAGATGCAGACGAGCGCAATTACAAGTAACCCAACGGTAGTGCTGGAAGAATTCTCCGCTGGCTTATCCAAAATATATGATGCCCCGCACTTAACGCCCCTTAGACACAGGCCTTCTTTGAAGGGCGAAAAGGTAGATGACGGTATCACAGTAGACGAAGTCCTAAAAGCAATTAGGGCATTGAAAACCAATAATAGGCCTGGGCCTGATGGATTTTCTGCCCTTTTCTATGAAAAAAATGGCCCTCATTGTACCCCGTGCCTAGTGAAAGTATACAACAAAATTAAAGATGGCCATCCCATGGATCCCGAAAAGCTTAGAGCCGCCAGAGTAATGATACCAAAAACGGGAAAGGATCACCAGAATTGGGCAAATTACCGACCAATCTCTTTGCTAAACATCGACTTAAAAATTCTCACAGAGTCAATGAGTTCCTGGGAGATAAAGATCATAGAGACTAGGTAGGCTTTGTTCCTAGGAGGCAGGCAGGAGACAGAGTCCGAAGGATTCTACAGCTAATTAACATTGAGAAGGCCCAACATCCTTAGATGTGGAGAAAGCTTTCGACTGCCTCTTTGCATAAGTGGGGCTTCAGACTAGGCTTTCTTTCCTGGATCAGGCCCTTTATGCTCAGCCATCAACCCATATTAAGTATGCAGGCTTCAACTCTGCAAGCTTTCCAATAAAGAGGGGCACAAGGCAGGGATGCCCATTATCCCCCATATTATGTATTTTAGCTTTGGAACCCCTGGCAATGAAACTAAGACAAAACCCTTATATTAAGGGGATCCATCTGGTGGGTCGCGAGCACAAAATCTCTGTTTGCTGACGACATGCTTCCAATGTTCACTTCCCCTCACACGTCAGCCCCCAACGCTATCAAACTACTTACTTCTTTCAGTCAAATTTCAGGGCTCAAGTTAAATGCTCCCAAATCTATGGCTCTTGGCATCTCTCTCTCTGATAGCACAAAACAGACATTTTCCCACAATATGCATCGTCCTGGACTAGATTAGACTGATTAAGTACTATGTAGATTAAGTACTATGTAGCTGCCCAAATTGCTCCACTAGTCCTGTTGCATGCACCATGGCATATACCCACAATGTTGCAAGCTGTGGCACAATCTCACCAGCCTTCTTGCTATGGATCCCGAATATACTTAGGTCAAAACATTTCCCCCCCATACTTTGCTTCTCCTTGGCTATCTGGGACAAGGTCAAGCATAAATTCACTTCACGCTTCCTGCCAGCCTCTCCTCTACTGGTTAACCCAATGTTCCCTCCGGGTATCCTGTATCCAGCGAGCTATAGATGGTGGACACAAAAAGGATTCACAGTGGTGGATTTTTTGCGTGCCCAAGGGAATGAAGCCTGTGCGGAAATTCGCAGCTGGTGAGAACTTCCCGCCCTTTTCCACACATCATATAGAGGAGACCCCTGGGAAGCACTCCTATCACTTAAGTCTGGAACATATTCAAAGCCAGAGTGGTAACTGCCCCTGCATATTCTCTCAGCAGTAAGGACCACAATAGCTAGAAATTGGAAAGCCCTTTCCATACCATGGCCTGAGATCAAAAATAGAATCTCGGCCATTATGTGTAACGAGAAGATCACGGCTGTAGCAAATGACTCGTACAATAAATTTTATAGGATCTGAAACCCTTGGACGAAATATATAGAGCTGGGTAATAATTGAGTGGACCCGACACAAGAGAGAGCAAGCCCCTAGGACTCGGTTGTTGGACCTGGACCCCTACTCCCTCTCCCCTCCCCTATTCCCTTTTCCTTCACACCCTTTGTTCCTCATTTCTTTGTCCCCCCCATTTCCCCTTCCTAAACCCCGCTTATTTTACTCATACATCAAAAGTTGACTGTTTGCCTACAGTATATTTAGTTGGCTGGAATTTCATAAATGATATATAATTGCTGTCTCTGTAATAGGATTTAATAAGTAGCCAGATGATCGGAAGAGAAGAAATGTGAAACATAGGAGGACCAGGTGGATAGTCCTACTATAATGTACCATCATAATCGGATTGAAGTTCAGAATTGATAAGGTTAATAGATATGTGAATTGCACTGTTTACCTCCAACTCTGTAGGCAACATCTGTGTTATGTATTCCAGTATGCTTATGTACGATTGTAAACTGTCTATGCTGTGCAAACCTCAATAAAACATTTGTAAAGGAAAATGGTAAATGTATTTTTATGTGTAGCAATCTAAATTTCATAGGGGCGGGATGCATATGAGCACTGTTTGTTGCATTAGTCTGCTTTAATGTATATATATATATATATATATATATATATATATTATATGTAAGTATAAATTAATATTCATTACTATATATTTTTAAAATATCTAACTCTGTTTTGAGTAATGTGTTAATATTTATTAAAAAAGAACATCAGACCTTTTCTGTTCCTCTCTATACATCCCTCCTCCCTCCCGCTCTGCCTTTTGGATGTCCATCCCTTAGCAGTCGTAGAGTAAGAGCAGCACCTTTAGCCATACTCACCCTTCGCCGACTGCTCTTCAAATGGCCCACACTGCTTTTCAAATATTGCACGATTTGCAGCCAATGTAACAACACTGCGCATGCGCAAGATCTGTGGGGCGGCGGGGGTGCATGTCAGGACCGCAAGATGGCACTGCCTTAGGTAGATGGCATGGGAGCAGGGGATACCGGACAATGCTATGTTTTGTGCTTTCCGGCAATTAGGCATTCTGTTAAACCAGGGCTGTTTCTAGGAGAGGGCAAGCAGGGTGGTCATCCTGGGCACCAAGTCAGTTTGGGGTACCTTTATCCCAGCCATCCTTTTTTCTGCAGATGGATCAGAGCCACTGTCAGCGATGCATGCCATAAGACGGGTCCCTCATACCCCATATTGGGCTCAGTCGGGGGGAAGGGGCACTGTCTGCTGCTAAGGTGGAGGCTCAGCATTTCACATAACCATATGGGACAGCAGTAGGATGGGAGGTGGGTGGGGTAGGGGGCAGATTTTGCTTCTTCACTCGTTGAGCGCTATTTTGCCTAGAAATTGCCCTGAATTAAACACAGTTCAGCATTGGGGGTCAGCCTTATCAGTTATATTAACTGAAATAAATCTGAAAGCACTTCAAACTAAACTGACATTATGTGTCAGTTTCGGTTGTAACTAAATAAATTAGCATATAGCTATTCAGACATCATACTGCTTCCTGTTTTTTGGGGCACTGGACTGGGGATAGATGGTGACATCATAAACTTTCTTTCTGGTTATACGATCACATTAAACTATATGGATTACACTAACAGGGGCCAGTGTTGGGGTGTTAATCATGTGAGGGAAGTTATTAATTGCTTTTATGGGGTTTGGATTATTTTGTGTTTATTTTAGTGTTCTAGTACCACATAATCTTTTTTATTGCGGATTCTTTGGTATTTGACACACAACTTGATATTTTGAAACAATAATTCTAGGGTCAAAACCTTTAAAAAAATAAAAATGGCATGGGGTCCCCCTTCCCAGTGAAATCAGCACAGAAACCAACTAGAAAAGGGCTTGTAGAAAAGGGCGTGGAGGCCAGCCTCGGTCCTGAAGGCTAAATGCCCGCAATGCCTTTGTGGGCTACGGTTTCTTCTGCCCCCCCACCCGGGCTTTGGGGAGGCAGGTAATGGAGGCCGGAGGTTAATGGCAAGTCCCCCGCTTGTGAATTGGTATATGAGTCTCATCGACTCCTTACCAGTTCACAAAGGGTTAACCTTAAAAAAAGACACAGTGAATAAAATATATTTATATATTACATATTTTTCGCCATATAAGATGCACCTGCTTATAAGACGCACCTAGGATTTTGGGGAGGAAAATAAGAAAAATAATATTTTTAACCAAATAATAGGCAAAGTGCAGTATCCTCCAATTACAGTAATCCCCCTCCCATTCCCAATAGCCAGTGTGTCATTCCCCCTTCCCATAGGCAGAGTGGCATTCCCCCATACCATTCCCATAGGCAGTGTGGCATTCCCCCATCCCATTTTCCATATAGGCAGCGTGGCATTCCTCCCATCCCATTCCCATAGGCAGTGTGGCATTCCCCCCTCCCATTCTCCATATAGGCAGTGTGGCATTCCCCCCATCCCATTCCCCATATAGGCAGTGTGGCATTCCCCCTATCCCATTCTCCATATAGGCAGTGTGGCATTCCCCCCCATCCCATTCCCATAGGCAGTGTGGCATTCCCCCCTCCCATTCTCCATATAGGCAGTGTGGCATTCCCCCTTCCCATACTCAGAGTGGCATTCCTCCCATCCCATTCCCATAGGCAGTGTGGCATCCCCCCCATCCCATTCTCCTTGTAGGCAGTGTGGCATTCCCCCCATTCCATTTCCATAGGCAGTGTGGCATTCCCCCCTCCCATTCTCCATATAGGCAGTATGGCATTCCCCCCCATCCCTTCCCATAGGCAGTGTGGCATTCCCCCCTCCCATTCTCCATATAGGCAGTGTGGCATTCCCCCTTCCCATAGTCAGAGTGGCATTCCTCCCATCCCATTCCCATAGGCAGTGTGGCATTCCCCCCCATCCCATTCTCCATATAGGCAGTGTGGCATTCCCCCCATCCCATTCTCCATATAGGCAGTGTGGCATTTTCCCCCCATCCCATTCCCATAGGCAGTGTGGCATTCCCCCCTCCCATTCTCCACATAGGCAGTGTGGCATTCCTCCCATCCCATTCTCCATATAGGCAGTGTGGCATTCCTCCGATCCCATTCCCATAGGCAGTGTGGCATTCCCCCCATCCCATTCCCATAGGCAGTGTGGCATTCCCCCCATCCCATTCTCCATATAGGCAGTGTGGCATTCCCCCCCATCCCATTCTCCATATAGGCAGCGTGGCATTCCTCCCATCCCATTCTCTATATAGGCAGTGTGGCATTCCCCCCATCCCACTCTCCATATAGGCAGTGTGGCATTCCCCCCATCTCATTCCCCATATAGGCAGTGTGACATTCCCCCCATCCCATTCTCCATATAGGCAGTGTGGCATTCCCCCCATCCCATTCTCCATATAGGCAGTGTGGCATTCCTCCCATCCCATTCTCCATATAGGCAGTGTGGCATTCCTCCCATCCCATTCTCCATATAGGCAGTGTGGCATCCCCCCTCCCATTCACCATATAGGAAGTGTAGCATCCCCCCTCCTATTCCCCATATAAGCAATGTGGTACCCCCCCTCCTATTCCCCATATAGGCAATGTGGCATCCCCCCTCCTATTCCCCGTAGAAGCAGTGTGGCATTCTCCCCCCCCCTTTACCCATAGGCACACAATAACAAAAAAATAAAAATATACTCACATGTTACTGGCGCTCTGGCGTTGAAGATGGCGGTGCTCCTTACTGGCCAGAGTGGCATTCCTCCCATCCCATTCCCATAGGCAGTGTGGCATTCCCCCCCCATCCCCCCATCCCATTCTCCATGTAGGCAGTGTGGCATTCCCCCCATTCCATTCCCATAGGCAGTGTGGCATTCCCCCATCCCATTCCCCATATAGGCAGTGTGGCATTCCCCCCATCCCATTCCCCATATAGGCAGTGTGGCATTCCCCCCATCCCATTCTCCATATAGGCAGTGTGGCATTCCCCCCATCCCATTCTCCATATAGGCAGTGTGGCATTCCTCCCATCCCATTCTCCATATAGGCAGTGTGGCATTCCCCCCATCCCATTCTCCATATAGGCAGTGTGGCATTTTCCCCCCATCCCATTCCCATAGGCAGTGTGGCATTCCCCCCTCCCATTCTCCATATAGGCAGTGTGGCATTCCTCCCATCCCATTCTCCATATAGGCAGTGTGGCATTCCTCCGATCCCATTCCCATAGGCAGTGTGGCATTCCCCCCATCCCATTCCCATAGGCAGTGTGGCATTCCCCCCATCCCATTCTCCATATAGGCAGTGTTACATTCCCCCATCCCATTCTCCATATAGGCAGTGTGGCATTCCCCCCATCTCATTCCCAATATAGGCAGTGTGGCATTCCCCCCATCCCATTCTCCATATAGGCAGTGTGGCATTCCCCCCATCCCATTCCCCATATAGGCAGTGTGACATTCCCCCCCATCCCATTCCCCATATAGGCAGTGTGACATTCCCCCCATCCCATTCTCCATATAGGCAGTGTGGCATTCCCCCCATCCCATTCTCCATATAGGCAGTGTGGCATTCCTCCCATCCCATTCTCCATATAGGCAGTGTGGCATTCCTCCCATCCCATTCTCCATATAGGCAGTGTGGCATTCCTCCGATCCCATTCCCATAGGCAGTGTGGCATTCCCCCCATCCCATTCCCATAGGCAGTGTGGCATTCCCCCCATCCCATTCTCCATATAGGCAGTGTTACATTCCCCCATCCCATTCTCCATATAGGCAGTGTGGCATTCCCCCCATCTCATTCCCAATATAGGCAGTGTGGCATTCCCCCCATCCCATTCTCCATATAGGCAGTGTGGCATTCCCCCCATCCCATTCCCCATATAGGCAGTGTGACATTCCCCCCATCCCATTCTCCATATAGGCAGTGTGGCATTCCCCCCATCCCATTCTCCATATAGGCAGTGTGGCATTCCTCCCATCCCATTCTCCATATAGGCAGTGTGGCATTCCTCCCATCCCATTCTCCATATAGGCAGTGTGGCATCCCCCCTCCCATTCACCATATAGGAAGTGTAGCATCCCCCCTCCTATTCCCCATATAAGCAATGTGGTACCCCCCTCCTATTCCCCATATAGGCAATGTGGCATCCCCCCTCCTATTCCTCGTAGAAGCAGTGTGGCATCCCCCCCCCCTTTACCCATAGGCACACAATAACAAAAAAATAAAAATATACTCACATGTTACTGGCACTCTGGGGTTGAAGATGGCGGTGCTCCTTACTGGCCGGGCCGCGCAGACACCCGGCCCCGTGAATCGTGTGGGCGTGGCATCCCATTCTCCATTTAGGCAGTGTGGCATTCCTCCCATCCCATTCCCATAGGCAGTGTGGCATTCCCCCCTCCCATTCTCCATATAGGCAGTGTGGCATCCCCCTCCCATTCACCATATAGGAAGTGTAGCACCCCCCCTCCTATTTCCCATATAAGCAGTGTGGTACCCCCCCTCCTATTTCCCATATAGGCAATGTGGCATTCCCCAACCTTTCCCTTTCCAAAAAAATAAAATAAACTCACGTTACTGACGCTCCAGCGTTGAAGATGGCAGAGCGTCCCCGCCGCTGCTCCTTACTAGCCGGACCGCGCAGACACTCGGCCCCGTGAATCGTATGGGCGTGGCCTGCATCGCGTCGGCGCAGGCCACACCCGTTCTATGGAGCCGGGTGTCTGCGCGGCCCAGCCAGTTAGAAGGAGCAGCAGGGACACGGACAGCCGCTCCTTCCTCTCATCCGCAACTTCTCTGCTGCCTCTTCCGGCAAGGGCAGGAGTGAACAGCCGGGTCCGTGCAGTGGGTGGGCGTGACCTGCGCTTAGGCGGTGCAGGCCACGCCCACCTGCTGCACGAACCCAGCTGTTTACTCCTGCCCTTGCCGGAAGAGGCAGCAGCTGGAGGGCAGGAGATGGCGGAGCGACAGACGCTGCCTCCGTCCCAGCCACTGCTATCACTGCCGCAGCCATAGCAGCGGCGGGGACGGGGACAGAGCCCGCCGCTCCTCTGTCTTCTTCTGGTCTCCCGCAGTAAGGCAGGAAACGCTGGAGCATCGGTAACGGGTTTAATTTTTTTTTCTTTTTTTTTTCATTCGCCCGATAAGGCGCACTGACATTTTCCCCCCACTTTTGGGTCTTATAGGGCGAAAAATATGGTAAATATTTTTAAATTTGATACTGACCTCAAAACATCCCGAGACACTGTCCCGCGCTGATCACACTAGATTCTGTTCTGCTGCTGCTGGAAGCCTTTTATACCTGATAAATGACAAGACATAAAGGGTTAATTAAAAAAAATGTCATAGGGTACCCCTCTCAGGGGGAGGACCCCAGGCTATTTTATTTTTAATGGTTAAAAAATGGTGTTGGGATTCCATGAATGGAGATACAAAATTGAATTTCGGATACAATGTGTAATGAAAAGATCACGGCAGTGGCAAATGATACATATGAAAAATTCAAAAAAAAATGTTGGGACCCTTGGGTGGACCATATAGGACTGCAGAACACCAGGGTAAACCAGACATTCCCGGTATGAGTTCTCCCCTCTTACATCAAAGAGAATCATTATATCATTTCTGGATATAGGCCCAGGAACCCCCACCTTCCCCCACCCCCCATATTTTTCTGCTTCTAATTCTCCTTCACCCCACTATCCTACTATTCTCTTCTTAATCTTGGTTGGTTAGGTTATCTATAAACTTGAAATTAAATGTTTGCTTACAGCAAAGACAGCTAACTAAACTCGAATGAAAGTTAAAACTAATGTTCACTTGAGAAGATTTAATCAGCAACTAGATAAGCAAATTTACAGTTATGTGCTCTGTCATCAGTCTGGGTTATAGCTCAAACACACTCAGCCAATGTTATGCATCGCAACAATATGTGAACATCTTTAAGTTGTCTACTCTGCATAAACTCTAATAAAAAAGTTAGCAAAAGAAAAAAAATGGCATGGGGTCTCCCCTTCCCAGCACAACCAGCCCGGGCACCAAGTAAGGAGGTGTGTAGACCACAGAGGCCATCCTTGGTGGTCCCCTTGAGACTACTAGCCCACACAGCCTTCACAGCCCTCAGGCTCTTCTGCCCTCCCCCGGGCTCTGGGGAGGCAGGTAATGGAGGCCCGGTGGTTGATGGCTTGCCGCAGGTGACTTGACATACCCCCAAGCCTTGTGAACTGTTATAGTGGTCTCATGGATCACACAGACAGACAGATCGAAATGTCATTATTTTTTTTTCTTTACTCACTTCCAACCTTCTGGTTCTGTGCAGGTTGAATGTGAGGGCAGGGGATTGGAGTCCTGTGCCTCCCGATCCCCCCTGCACCAATCACTGCCGGCACGTAACATGATGGCGCTGTGGCATCATCAGCAGCGGAAGGCAGCAGCGGTGGAATCGGGGGGGGGGGGGGGGGGTGGAAGACCCCCCTGGTAAAGAGAAGCCCTGTGCCACTGGATTGCAGCCTGAAGCATTTTTTTTCACAAACAGGGGTATGCTCCAGGCTAGTGAACTTTACGTGGTTGGTGTTGGAGAGGCAACCACGTGAAAATTACAGGATTGGCATTTAAAGGGTTAAACTTGACCCAGGTATTGGTCATCAATTTTGGTTCATTCATAGGGATGAGTAAATAAATACACATAGAGTACAATTTTGTCTGAAACTCCTAAATATTCTGGTCCAAATCTGAAAAATGTTGGTTTGTTGCAGACAATTTGCCAACAGTTGTAGGCAGCAAATAGAGCATTTCTCCCTTTAACAGCTACACAAATGCTAGCTGTTATCCAATAATTAAATGATTTGGTGGCTTGTTAAATACCGGGTTTGAGTCCTGTTAATTTTTGAATGATTTATTGTTTTATAAACCCCAAGTTGCTTTTTCAGTTATTGTTTGATGTTAAAGAATTTTAAAGAATATATATATAGTTTGGTCACACCTTTGTAATTCCATGTTTTTTGTACAGGTGAATGAGCATTTGGGGGGTGCATTAAGGGGCTTTTTTACAATTTTGTAGCTAGCAAAAACTAATCTGCTATTGTAGGGGACGGGGCCTAGGCACCGGGGTGTTTAGCAGTCCTTCCTTCCTTTCAATGCATGTGTTTCCTCCTTCTGTCAGTGCCCTGTCAGTCCTGTGAGTTCTTACACATGGCCATAATGGAGACCAGGATCACAGTGCTGATGAGTCCACCTCTACAGAGGAAATTGACTGGGGGACCCATCCACCCAGGGCAACTCCAGAATTGCTCTCAGAATCTTTGGACAACCCTGGGTCTCTACCTCCACTCGAGTTCATCCCCGACGAAGAGCAGTACCCAGAAGAGGACATAATCGACCCCATCCATGGGTCTTATTACATAGGGTACTCTATATGGATTTTCATGGTGTCTGAACCTCCTGTCCCCCTATATTGCATTATCTACCATTTTTGGTCCTGAGACCTCTGTTATGCAATTTATTGTCACCTGTCGTGTTAACTATGCAGAGCCCTTTTGCTCTTCTGTGATCTCCTGTGACAGGAGTTGTCTCTGTCACGTTATAGTCTTAGTTTGAATACTGTGCAATTAGGTGTCGAGGTGACTCCGTCCTATGTGATGGATTCAGGTTTTTAACCAGTTTTTAATTCCACATTAATCACTTTTTTATTTATCCTTTTTCAGGCAACATTGCATTTATCTGCCTTTTTCTCTAATGTGTATGGTCTCCAAGTGGCATCATTCTCCAATGTGCGTCTCCATGAGTCTAAACACCTCTTGGTGTCAACACCCTAAGTTCCCTCCTGTGAGAGCATCGGCGCATCATCTTGCCAGTCATGAATACGCCCTCTGTCAAGGTGTCTCCAACAAGTATCCATAACGAACGATAACAAGCCCCTGCCTCTATTTCTGACAGCGGGATTTGAATATCCCCGCCCACGGACTCCACTGATTGGACATAATGGGATGCGAGCTCAAGTCTCGCCTACAGCTACGTGATCCACAATCCCCGCCTATTTGCCTCACTTATTGGCTGTGCGCAGCTGTCAGTCATTGGCAGCCATCTTCATTATACCTCTGTCGCCTCTGTATATCGCCGCCATGTTTGCGGTTTCTGTTTTCCCATTGGCCCTGCGACGCCAGGTCCCGCCCCACGCGCCAGTGCCTGATTGGCTCTCCTTTGAGACAATCTGCCACTGGTCGGGACGGGCTGCTGACGCCGCGGATGACGCACTCACCGAGCGCCGCCACGTGCGCCCCTGCATGCTGCATCCTGCACCTTGGAGACCCCACAAAGGTATTTAAACATCATATGATTAGTGTACTGGTACCGCTCCCTCTTGAGAAAGGCCTAGGCGGCCGAAACGTCGAGGGTATTACTTCCACCTGCGTCTGCCTGTAAGACTTTTTTTCTGTATAAATCGCATTGCTGTATATTGTTATTTGTATTGCCCGTGTATATAGGTTTGGGACAGTTGAGGAGCAGTGGCTCACCCTTTACTGTGTCTCTGGGCACATACTACCTCTCTGGTGTTCTATTTGATTTTCTGTTGTTTGCCTTATGCATACAGGAGCGCCACCTAGCGGTCATTTAAAGGGGCTGCAACCCCATTGTACTATATATCTGCAGATTGCTTGATATTTTGCTATGTAAATTTGTACAGCACTTATGATCCTTTTTCCTCACATTAAAACTCCTAACTTTTTTGCAATTCAAATCATGGTAGTTCGTCTTCTTTTGTAATATTTTACATTGGATTGTTTCCCTGTGAGTGGTACACAGGCTTAGAAGGCTGAACACCACCTATTTTTTCCAATCAATGAGCTTTTCTTTCTATGGTGTGCTTCAACTATCATTGTTCTAACTGTGTCTACTTTTTTACCACACAGGTTGTCAAGCACCCCCGATAACTCTTTGTTGCTTACAATATGTCCTTTGAGGACATTAATACACTTACCCAAAACCAGGCAGACACGCTGGCATTTAGCCAGCAAGAGGTGGATACCCTAATTGCACAGTACTCTCGGGCAGATAGCCCATTGATCACAGATCACTCTGCTACCAAAAAGCAGTTTGAGAGCCTTTCAAAAAAATCTATCCAGTATCAGCTACACTCTGATACCCTAATAGAATATCTGAAGTCCAAACGAATCCCCAGGGGATTAAGGTTACAAGCAAGACCTACATTTTGCCAACAGAACAAAGATTTTGTCTCTGATTGGCAAAAAATATTAAACAAGTGTAGCCTTGATTTAATAGCCCTCACTATTAAAGGCATACAGACAGAACTAATTGGTATCAACGAAACTGTTCAGTCACTCAGAACCCAATTGGAATCTAACATTCCGGGTGAGTCTTTTACGTCATACCTTGATACTTGCAAGGCAACTTTGGACCAGTACAGGGTTGATACAATCCAGTTCAAACTAAACAAATATCGAAGGGACATATTAGACTACCAGGAAGGCAGGGTGTACACTTGGAGGGACTTCAAAAGACCTAGACCTACACATACCAGACGACCAGATTCAGACACTGACACTAGTTCAGGTTCCTCTGACGGTGCTTTTTTAGAGCAAGGCCCGTCTCAAGGCCAACCGAGAAAAAACATAAAAAAACAAGGAGGAGCAACAAGAAGACCACCACGAGATCATCGACCGCGTCAGGTGACGCAGAGTCAATACAACACACGCAGCAGAACTGCTCAACAGTGATCAATATATCAGACTACGTCCTCACACCGGAAGAATCGAAGGTATTGTCCAAGGGTCTGTCTTTTGTCCCTACATATAGGGGTAATAGCTTTGATTTGAACATACAACTTCAGAAATTTTATAGAACACTTAGGATCAAATCCTTTTTTGCTTACCATCCCTCCTCAGAGAGCACCACTGCTCCTCTTGCCCAAGGGGTTGATCTCACCATGTGCAAACCTAAGAGCCGGTGGAATCCCCCTCCAACTTCACACGCGCTAGAAACCTTTATCAGTCTGGTACAGAATGACATAGATTCAATTGGCAGGCCGTCTGGAAAAATCCAGTACAACCTACATTACAAGGAAAAGATGGCATTGGATAAACTCGAGAATAACTCTCAAATTACCATTAAACCAGCTGATAAAGGTGGGGCCATCGTAGTGATGAATACTACCGATTATGTTCATGAAATAACAACACAGCTGCAGGACACACAGGTATATATACCCATTCAGACAAATCCCACAACTGAGATTAAGGACTCCATAGACAAAATTATACAAACTGCCTTAAGTGAGGGGGTCATTAGCGACAAACTTGCAAAGTTTTTAACCACTGATTTCCCACTTATTCCTTTGTTTTATTGCCTCCCAAAAATTCACAAGAGGCTTATTAATCCACCCGGCAGGCCCATAGTAGCCGGAACAGATTCGGTATTTCAGTCTCCAGCTATTCTGATCGACCGCCTTCTCCAACCACTTGTAGTTTCTATGCCCTCTTATCTACAAGATACTACAGACTTTCTTAATAGACTAACACATTTTGGCATACTTACTTCCGATTGTCTGCTGGTAACAATGGATGTATCAAGTTTATATACTTCCATTCCCCACACTGAAGGCATCCAGGTAATTTCTCGTGCGTTGAGTTCCTGCAATACCAATCCTGATCTCCAGAAATTTGCTCTGGACCTCTTGGACATTATTCTGCGTAAAAATTACTTTTCCTTCAATAATCAGTTTTACATACAGGCACAGGGCACTGCAATGGGCTCAAACATGGCTCCAAGCTATGCCAATTTGTTTATGGCTGATTTTGAGAACACCTATGTTTACCCCCATGAACACTACACCACTCACGTACTGACTTGGCTAAGATATATCGATGACGTGTTCATACTATGGCAAGGGGACATGGGCACGCTTCTCCAATTTCATCAGTACCTGAACAATTGTCTACCAACCATTTCATTCTCCATTGAATATAGTCCGCACACTATCCATTTCTTGGATGTAGCTGTTTCCTTACATAATGGTTCCCTGTCTACAGACCTTTTTCGTAAACCAACAGACCGAAATACAATCCTTCATGCCAATAGCTTTCATCCCCCTTCTCTGATTAGAGCACTTCCCTATAGTCAATTTGTTAGGATTCGCAGAATAACCTCTACCGATGAATTATACCTACAGAGATCAAACGAATTGATTACCAACTTAACGGCACGAAACTATGACCTGGATCAACTGAAAGCTGCTCAAGCCAGGGCTATGACCCTTGACAGAAGGGATTTATGCAAGTTCAAAGGTAAAGAGACCAGTAAGAGAGTTCCTTTAGTGCTTACATATTCACATTTATCCCAGAAGGCCCAACGCATTGTCAGAAAACACTGGCATGTGCTCCAGAGTGATGCAAAATTGTCTATGACCTTTAATGAACCACCAATGACAGCATATAAAAGGGCAAGCAGCCTCAGGGATTCATTGGTAAAGGCTAACTATACTACCACTGATGCAACTGCCCACACCAATTGGCTCACCAAACTTCAAGCGCCACTTGGTATGTTCCCCTGTGGACATTGTGCGCAATACAGCTATATGACAAAAGGCATATCTTTTACTCACCCTCTAACTGGTAGGAGTTTCTCCCTTAAGTCATTTGCTAACTGCGCCAGTTCGGGCGTTATCTATTTACTGAAGTGCCCTTGCGGAATGGGGTATGTTGGCAAAACAAAGAGGGCCCTACGGCAAAGAATTAGTGAACACCGGTCGGACATTAGGAACCAAAGAATGGAGTCCCCTATTGCCAGACATTTTCTGGAGAAACTTCACCATATGACCCAATTAAGATGTATGGTCATTGAAGTGGTAAGCCATTCAGCACGTGGGGGAAACTTTAATCAAAAGTTGTTACAACGGGAACTTTTCTGGATTCACAAACTCCAGACCAAGAGTCCCTTGGGCTTGAATGAGGATATAGATTATTCCCCGTTTTTCTAAATCGTTTTGTTTTCCATTCCCTCTGTGGTCCTTATTACTCACCTTTTTTGTCACAATATTTTACTTTGATTGGATTCTATATAGATACACCAATCACTGGGCTCGTAGAATTTGGGTCTGCATTATTTGTAGATCTGCACACACTGTTCTTGACGTGTGTGGATACTGCACCAGGGCACCTCACTTCCATAGCTGGACTAGGATCTTTTGGTGTCCAACCCCTATATTGCATTATCTACCATTTTTGGTCCTGAGACCTCTGTTATGCAATTTATTGTCACCTGTCGTGTTAACTATGCAGAGCCCTTTTGCTCTTCTGTGATCTCCTGTGACAGGAGTTGTCTCTGTCACATTATAGTCTTAGTTTGAATACTGTGCAATTAGGTGTCGAGCTGACTCCGTCCTATGTGATGGATTCAGGTTTTTAACCAGTTTTTAATTCCACATTAATCACTTTTTTATTTATCCTTTTTCAGGCAACATTGCATTTATCTGCCTTTTTCTCTAATGTGTATGGTCTCCAAGTGGCATCATTCTCCAATGTGCGTCTCCATGAGTCTAAACACCTCTTGGTGTCAACACCCTAAGTTCCCTCCTGTGAGAGCATCGGCGCATCATCTTGCCAGTCATGAATACGCCCTCTGTCAAGGTGTCTCCAACAAGTATCCATAACGAACGATAACAAGCCCCTGCCTCTATTTCTGACAGCGGGATTTGAATATCCCCGCCCACGGACTCCACTGATTGGACATAATGGGATGCGAGCTCAAGTCTCGCCTACAGCTACGTGATCCACAATCCCCGCCTATTTGCCTCACTTATTGGCTGTGCGCAGCTGTCAGTCATTGGCAGCCATCTTCATTATACCTCTGTCGCCTCTGTATATCGCCGCCATGTTTGCGGTTTCTGTTTTCCCATTGGCCCTGCGACGCCAGGTCCCGCCCCACGCGCCAGTGCCTGATTGGCTCTCCTTTGAGACAATCTGCCACTGGTCGGGACGGGCTGCTGACGCCGCGGATGACGCACTCACCGAGCGCCGCCACGTGCGCCCCTGCATGCTGCATCCTGCACCTTGGAGACCCCACAAAGGTATTTAAACATCATATGATTAGTGTACTGGTACCGCTCCCTCTTGAGAAAGGCCTAGGTGGCCGAAACGTCGAGGGTATTACTTCCACCTGCGTCTGCCTGTAAGACTTTTTTTCTGTATAAATCGCATTGCTGTATATTGTTATTTGTATTGCCCGTGTATATAGGTTTGGGACAGTTGAGGAGCAGTGGCTCACCCTTTACTGTGTCTCTGGGCACATACTACCTCTCTGGTGTTCTATTTGATTTTCTGTTGTTTGCCTTATGCATACAGGAGCGCCACCTAGCGGTCATGGGGCTGCAACCCCATTGTACTATATATCTGCAGATTGCTTGATATTTTGCTATGTAAATTTGTACAGCACCTATGATCCTTTTTCCTCACATTAAAACTCCTAACTTTTTTGCAATTCAAATCATGGTAGTTCGTCTTCTTTTGTAATATTTTACATTGAACCTCCTGTCCCCCCTAGCCATCAAAGGGAGCCTAGATCAGCCACCGCCAGCCAAAGAAGCGCATTCGCCCCCCCGTCATCCGAGAGGTGGTCATCAGGGACCAAGGTAAGTCCACTTTAATTTCTCTCTGGGCAAGGGGATACAGTGTAAGGCGCTCCCGAGGGGGGCTCTGAATCCATGAGCCCATGGATTGTTCAGCCTGAGTACTGCTCTCGAAGCTAATTTTACAGATGACACTCTTGTATACGTTGATGTGAAACTCTCATCTCCTTGCAATGAAATGTTTGAGTGTCCAACGAGATTCTATGTCGGAAAAATCCAGTTTTTTACCCTACATTTAGCCCCTAAATTCTGTAATATTCACGTTTTTGTGAAATTTATACACAGACAATGTTTTTTTTTTTGCTGGCTTGTACGCGTATGTGAACCTCTTTTTTAACTCTTTCACATACTCTGGCCCTGCAATTCCATTACTTACTAATTGCTGTGCCAAGTCTCTTCTGTTCCAAACTACTTAGCATGCCATTTACTTCTTCCTAATGCATACCTTAACCACTTTCATGCTTTCTTCTTTTTTATCCCTAATGCATACACTAACCACTTTCATGCTTGCCATGCAGTCTTCTCTACTTCTTCCTAGTTGAATATTTGGGATGCCCACATGGATATAATGTAAACATTGCTCTGACTGTTTATAATATTAAATGAAATACAACACAATGTTATTTAATTTTTAAATCTGTATTTTTTTAATTCTATTGTTTTTTTATTTTATTGTTAATGTCTTTTTTTTTTTGCTTGTGTAAAAATAGCATTTTTTTAAATCAATTTTAGGATCAAATTATTCTATCAAGCTATCTATCGTTGTTCTGTTGTTAAATGTAGCATCGTCTTGGGCACTTGGTCTCGGGATGCTACATAGACACTCAAATTGCAATATGCAGCGCTAGTCTTAAATCAGCCTCTTTATTTTTTATTGTGTAAGTCATAATGTATTTTTTATTATTATTCATAATGTATTTTTAATGTTTTATTCATAGTTTTATTTTTTGATTGCTAATGTTTTTATATATTTTTTTTTAATATGAAAATATAAAAGCAAAAAAACCCCACAAAAACAAAAAATAGGTAAAATTTTATTATACAATATTTACAAATTTTTTTTGGGGGGTGTTTAAAAGAAGGTGGCAGCCTCCAAGTGCATTAGGACTACATTCAGTATTCCCACAAACCACAAAAGCACAAACTCACCAAGAAAAAGTGCCGTAAGTGACGGAAATTTCTCATTGTAAAGCCCTTTCTCACACGCTTAATCAGGGCTCTGAATCATGTGGAAGCCCTCACTCATCCCGACTTTTACACATAAACGTGAAAAAAATACGAAGCAATTACACATTAGAGGCGCTAACAAAAAGGCTTACACAACAACGAAAATGCTAAAGAGAAACTCAAAAATGGATGGAAATAGGGATGAGCGAATCGATCCGGACGAACCCGGATTCGATCCGAATTTCAGGAAAAATTCGATTCGGATCGAATCCGAATTTCCCCGCGATTCGATCGCTCGAAGTTTTCCTTTAACATCCATTCATTTACATTACAGGCATTCTAAGATGGCGGACGGGACATGTCCAGACATCAACCCCGCGCCAGTGCAAGCTGGGACAGTCACATGCAGCCTATCAGCAGCCAGCAAGCCCGGTGACGTCACAGCGGTATTTAAGGCCGGCCATCTTGCTTTTCCTACCTCATTTCTCTATTGCATTCGTGAGAGACAGAACGCTGTGTAGCTGAGGGAGAGAGGCAGTTAGACAGGCAGGGACAGACAGGGACAGGCTGGAGACAGGCAGGAGACAGACAGGAGACAGACAGAAAGTCAGCGAAAAACAGGGAAAGGTAGAAAAATCGGAGGCTGTCACAGGGAGTTTTTTTTTTTTTTTTTCATCCAGCCTGACAGGCTTTGTTAGCGTTTTCAGGCTGCTTATACTAACTAACTGTGCATATATACTGAACTGATCTTAAGTCTGCTGTGAGGCATCCCATTCTGTGACTACATCAGCCTCTGTTTAAGACCATATAACCATTTGCACTTATTATAATTGAAATTAGCCTGATAAAGACACTTTTGCTGGGCATAGTACTTCTGGACCCTGCCAGGTCCACTTCTGTTGTGGCATCCCATTCTGTGACTACAGCAGCCTCTGTTTAAGACCATATAACCATTTGCACTTATTATAATTGAAATTAGCCTGATAAAGACACTTTTGCTGGGCATAGTACTTCTGGACCCTGCCAGGTCCACTTCTGTTGTGGCATCCCATTCTGTGACTACAGCAGCCTCTGTTTAAGACCATATAACCATTTGCTCTTATTATAACTGAAATTAGCCTGATAAAGACACTTGCTGGGCATAGTACTTCTGGACCCTGCCAGGTCCACTTCTGTTGTGGCATCCCATTCTGTGACTACAGCAGCCTCTGTTTAAGACCATATAACCATTTGCACTTATTATAATTGAAATTAGCCTGATAAAGACACTTGCTGGGCATAGTACTTCTGGACCCTGCCAGGTCCACTTCTGTTGTGGCATCCCATTCTGTGACTACAGCAGCCTCTGTTTAAGACCATATAACCATTTGCTCTTATTATAATTGAAATTAGCCTGATAAAGACACTTTTGCTGGGCATAGTACTTCTGGACCCTGCCAGGTCCACTTCTGTTGTGGCATCCCATTCTGTGACTACAGCAGCCTCTGTTTAAGACCATATAACCATTTGCACTTATTATAATTGAAATTAGCCTGATAAAGACACTTTTGCTGGGCATAGTACTTCTGGACCCTGCCAGGTCCACTTCTGTTGTGGCATCCCATTCTGTGACTACAGCAGCCTCTGTTTAAGACCATATAACCATTTGCACTTATTATAATTGAAATTAGCCTGATAAAGACACTTTTGCTGGGCATAGTACTTCTGGACCCTGCCAGGGCCACTTCTGTTGTAGCATCCCATTCTGTGACTACAGCAGCCTCTGTTTAAGACCATATAACCATTTGCACTTATTATAATTGAAATTAGCCTGATAAAGACACTTGCTGGGCATAGTACTTCTGGACCCTGCCAGGTCCACTTCTGTTGTGGCATCCCATTCTGTGACTACAGCAGCCTCTGTTTAAGACCATATAACCATTTGCTCTTATTATAATTGAAATTAGCCTGATAAAGACACTTTTGCTGGGCATAGTACTTCTGGACCCTGCCAGGTCCACTTCTGTTGTGGCATCCCATTCTGTGACTACAGCAGCCTCTGTTTAAGACCATATAACCATTTGCACTTATTATAATTGAAATTAGCCTGATAAAGACACTTGCTGGGCATAGTACTTCTGGACCCTGCCAGGTCCACTTCTGTTGTGGCATCCCATTCTGTGACTACAGCAGCCTCTGTTTAAGACCATATAACCATTTGCTCTTATTATAATTGAAATTAGCCTGATGAAGACACTTGCTGGGCATAGTACTTCTGGACCCTGCCAGGTCCACTTCTGTTGTGGCATCCCATTCTGTGACTACAGCAGCCTCTGTTTAAGACCATATAACCATTTGCTCTTATTATAATTGAAATTAGCCTGATAAAGACACTTTTGCTGGGCATAGTACTTCTGGACCCTGCCAGGTCCACTTCTGTTGTGGCATCCCATTCTGTGACTACAGCAGCCTCTGTTTAAGACCATATAACCATTTGCACTTATTATAATTGAAATTAGCCTGATAAAGACACTTTTGCTGGGCATAGTACTTCTGGACCCTGCCAGGTCCACTTCTGTTGTGGCATCCCATTCTGTGACTACAGCAGCCTCTGTTTAAGACCATATAACTATTTGCACTTTTTATAATTGAAATTAGCCTGATAAAGACACTTTTGCTGGGCATAGTACTTCTGGACCCTGCCAGGTCCACTTCTGTTGTGGCATCCCATTCTGTGACTACAGCAGCCTCTGTTTAAGACCATATAACCATTTGCTCTTATTATAATTGAAATTAGCCTGATAAAGACACTTGCTGGGCATAGTACTTCTGGACCCTGCCAGGTCCACTTCTGTTGTGGCATCCCATTCTGTGACTACAGCAGCCTCTCTTTAAGACCATATAACCATTTGCTCTTATTATAATTGAAATTAGCCTGATAAAGACACTTGCTGGGCATAGTACTTCTGGACCCTGCCAGGTCCACTTCTGTTGTGGCATCCCATTCTGTGACTACAGCAGCCTCTGTTTAAGACCATATAACCATTTGCTCTTATTATAATTGAAATTAGCCTGATAAAGACACTTGCTGGGCATAGTACTTCTGGACCCTGCCAGGTCCACTTCTGTTGTGGCATCCCATTCTGTGACTACAGCAGCCTCTGTTTAAGACCATATAACCATTTGCACTTATTATAATTGAAATTAGCCTGATAAAGACACTTTTGCTGGGCATAGTACTTCTGGACCCTGCCAGGTCCACTTCTGTTGTGGCATCCCATTCTGTGACTACAGCAGCCTCTGTTTAAGACCATATAACCATTTACACTTATTATAATTGAAATTAGCCTGATAAAGACACTTGCTGGGCATAGTACTTCTGGACCCTGCCAGGTCCACTTCTGTTGTGGCATCCCATTATGTGACTACAGCAGCCTCTGTTTAAGACCATATAACCATTTGCTCTTATTATAATTGAAATTAGCCTGATAAAGACACTTGCTGGGCATAGTACTTCTGGACCCTGCCAGGTCCACTTCTTTTGTGGCATCCCATTCTGTGACTACAGCAGCCTCTGTTTAAGACCATATAACCATTTGCACTTTTTATAATTGAAATTAGCCTGATAAAGACACTTTTGCTGGACATAGTACTTCTGGACCCTGCCAGGTCCACTTCTGTTGTGGCATCCCATTCTGTGACTACAGCAGCCTCTGTTTAAGACCATATAACCATTTTCTCTTATTATAATTGAAATTAGCCTGATAAAGACACTTTTGCTGGGCATAGTACTTCTGGACCCTGCCAGGTCCACTTCTGTTGTGGCATCCCATTCTGTGACTACAGCAGCCTCTGTTTAAGACCATATAACCATTTGCTCTTATTATAATTGAAATTAGCCTGATAAAGACACTTGCTGGGCATAGTACTTCTGGACCCTGCCAGGTCCACTTCTGTTGTGGCATCCCATTCTGTGACTACAGCAGCCTCTGTTTAAGACCATATAACCATTTGCTCTTATTATAATTGAAATTAGCCTGATAAAGACACTTTTGCTGGGCATAGTACTTCTGGACCCTGCCAGGTCCACTTCTGTTGTGGCATCCCATTCTGTGACTACAGCAGCCTCTGTTTAAGACCATATAACCATTTGCTCTTATTATAATTGAAATTAGCCTGATAAAGACACTTTTGCTGGGCATAGTACTTCTGGACCCTGCCAGGTCCACTTCTGTTGTGGCATCCCATTCTGTGACTACAGCAGCCTCTGTTTAAGACCATATAACCATTTGCACTTATTATAATTGAAATTAGCCTGATAAAGACACTTTTGCTGGGCATAGTACTTCTGGACCCTGCCAGGTCCACTTCTGTTGTGGCATCCCATTCTGTGACTACAGCAGCCTCTGTTTAAGACCATATAACCATTTGCACTTATTATAATTTAAATTAGCCTGATAAAGACACTTGCTGGGCATAGTACTTCTGGACCCTGCCAGGTCCACTTCTGTTGTGGCATCCCATTCTGTGACTACAGCAGCCTCTGTTTAAGACCATATAACCATTTGCTCTTATTATAATTGAAATTAGCCTGATAAAGACACTTTTGCTGGGCATAGTACTTCTGGACCCTGCCAGGTCCACTTCTGTTGTGGCATCCCATTCTGTGACTACAGCAGCCTCTGTTTAAGACCATATAACCATTTGCACTTATTATAATTGAAATTAGCCTGATAAAGACACTTTTGCTGGGCATAGTACTTCTGGACCCTGCCAGGTCCACTTCTGTTGTGGCATCCCATTCTGTGACTACAGCAGCCTCTGTTTAAGACCATATAACCATTTGCTCTTATTATAATTGAAATTAGCCTGATAAAGACACTTGCTGGGCATAGTACTTCTGGACCCTGCCAGGTCCACTTCTGTTGTGGCATCCCATTCTGTGACTACAGCAGCCTCTGTTTAAGACCATATAACCATTTGCTCTTATTATAATTGAAATTAGCCTGATAAAGACACTTGCTGGGCATAGTACTTCTGGACCCTGCCAGGTCCACTTCTGTTGTGGCATCCCATTCTGTGACTACAGCAGCCTCTGTTTAAGACCATATAACCATTTGCTCTTATTATAATTGAAATTAGCCTGATAAAGACACTTTTGCTGGGCATAGTACTTCTGGACCCTGCCAGGTCCACTTCTGTTGTGGCATCCCATTCTGTGACTACAGCAGCCTCTGTTTAAGACCATATAACCATTTGCACTTATTATAATTGAAATTAGCCTGATAAAGACACTTTTGCTGGGCATAGTACTTCTGGACCCTGCCAGGTCCACTTCTGTTGTGGCATCCCATTCTGTGACTACAGCAGCCTCTGTTTAAGACCATATAACCATTTGCACTTATTATAATTGAAATTAGCCTGATAAAGACACTTTTGCTGGGCATAGACTTACTGCTGCCTGCCAGGTGCACTTCTGTTGGGGCATCCCATTCTGTAACATAGCATACCCCTCTTTATTTACACTAAGCAGCTCTCTTATTTACACTAAGCAGGCCTGTTGGAGGCTGAGTGTTACTGCTCACTTTTGGTGTGCATTATATTCTGTTTCATATAGACCCACCGCTGCCCGGGGGTTCTTTAAATATCACCTACTACCACGCCAGTTAGACTATGTCGGGCAGACAAGTGCCTGGAAGTGAAAAGAGGAGTGGCAGAGGCCAAGATTCCGCAGGCCGAGCTCGCATCAGACTGGGGGCCAGTAGCAGCAGGAGTCACGCTGAGAGACCTAATCTGCCAGTATCTGCTAGCGGTCGGGTCTCCACCAGTAACGCATCTGCCGTGGTAGATTGGTTGACGCGCTCAACAACAACATCATCACAACTTACGTCTGAGACCCCCAGTCTAGGGTCGGTAGGTTCCTCTGACACAACCCTGAGTTGGCATGCCCCGAGAGCAGTCCCTGTAATCCCATTGCCTCTGTCCTACGCCGTTCCCTCCCCCAGCGACGTATCCTATGCTTTGGGTTCAGCTCCACTCTTTAGTGAGGAGGACGATCAGATACAGGAGGACAGTCAGCAGCTACTGCCCAGCCAAGAAATGGAGGTGGCTTCTTTAGCTAGGCAGACAAATAGTGATGTGGACAGTGTCGTGGGTGCTGCGAGCGTTCCAGCTCCTGCGCCAGACACTGTTGACGAATCCACGAACATCAGTGACGTACAGCCACAACTCGGTGATGATGATGATGACGATGAAGCCGATCGCACTTGGGAGCCGGGTGATGAAGGGGCTTCATCGTCATCATCAGGAGAAGAGGGGCGCAGGTTGCCCCGGAGTCAGCAGCTGAGGCAGCAAGGTGGTAGCAGTCAGCATGGGGGCACAATTCCAAAGGCTGGAGCCGGCCGGGGCCGGGGCCGGGGTAGAGCACCTGCTGTGCGGCAGTCTACCTTATCGGGAGGTAGTGGAGCAGGGGTTCCTGGAGTTGGCAACAGCAGCAGTGAATCAGTGAGGCCAGGGGGTGGGAAAAGTAGCTACTCGGCAGTGTGGCAGTTTTTCCTGAGGCATCCGCAGGAGGGTAACATGGCCACATGCAAGATATGTAGGCAAAAGGTGAAGCGTGGCCAGGGTCCAAATGTTGGCACCACGGCCCTGCGTCAACATATGATGCGTCACCATAAAACGACCTGGGAGAACCGAGGCTCCCAAGGGGTGGTCCAGTCTGCTTCCTCACCAAGTGAGCTCCCAATTTCTGCCAGCCAAGGCTCCAGCACCTCAGCCGAAGGCAGCTGTGCGTCATACCCATCGTCTGTCGCTCCTGCTCCTCCTCCTCCAAGTCATGCATCCCGCAAGCAATCCATCAGCGAAGCCATGTCCAAGAGACAGCAGTATGCGCCCACTCATCCTACGGCGCAGAAGCTGAATGTGCTCCTGTCCAAGTTGCTGGTGCTGCAGTCGCTCCCTTTTCAGGTGGTGGAATCTGCACCTTTCAGAGAACTGATGGCTTGTGCTGAGCCGAGGTGGAGAGTCCCAAGCCGTCATTTCTTTGCCAAGAAGGCAGTACCAGCGCTGCACACTTTTGTTGAACAGAAGGTGGGCCAGTCCTTGAGCCTGTCGGTGTGTAGCAAAATACATGGCAGCGCCGACATCTGGAGCTGTAACTACGGTCAGGGGCAGTACATGTCGTTTACGGCCCACTGGGTGAATGTGGTCCCTTTGCAGCAGCAGCAGCAACTTGGACAGGTCACGCCGCTTCGGCCTCCGCGCTCTCTGCCCATTGGACCTGTGACACCGTGCGACTCGGCCTCCTCATCCTCCGCCATCTCCTCACCCTCCACTGTAGGCTCAAGTCTCAGTGCCCCTCCAGTCTACCATGTGTGCAGGGCACGGAGGTGTCACGCAGTGCTTCACATGGTTTGTCTTGGCGAACGGAGTCACACAGGGGAGGAACTGCTTAAATGTATTCATCAGGAAATCCAAACATGGCTTACTCCGAGAAAACTTAAAATGGGAATCATGGTTACCGACAATGGGAAGAACATTTTGTCTGCGCTGCGCCAAGGAAGCCTGACCCATGCCCCCTGCATGGCTCACGTCTTCAATCTGGTTGTCAAGCGGTTTCTGAAGTGTTCCCCCCATCTGCAAGACATCCTAACAACTTCAAGGAAACTTTGCATGCACTTCAGCCACTCCTACACCGCCAAACACACCCTTCTTGAGCTACAGCGTCAGAATGGTATCCCCCAACATAGTCTGATTTGCGATGTTTCCACCCGTTGGAATTCCACCCTTCACATGTTGGACCGATTATATGAACAGAGAAAAGCCATCACGGATTTCCTGATGATCCAAGCAGATAGGGGGACTCCCCTGTGTAACTTCAATGTCAACCAGTGGCAGCTCATACGTGACACCTGCCGTTTGCTCAGGCCCTTTGAGGAAGCCACTTTATTTGTCAGTCGGCAGGATTACAGGATGAACGACGTGATTCCACTGCTTCATGTACTACAGCACATGTTGGAAACCATGGCTGGTCAGGGCACTGGAGACATGGCGTTTACATCTTACGGCCACATGAACCCCGTTGGAGCTGAACTGGAGGAGGAGGAGGAAGAGGAGGAGGAGGAGTTGCCCAGCGAAACACAGTTTAGGCTTGGCGAAATGGCTGGTTTATCTAGTCAGCGGACAGGAGAGGAGGAGCAGGAGCAGCCAGAGGAGCTAGAGGTTTTTGAGGAAGGCGAGACAGAGGACCCGGGCACACCGTGGCAGTATGCAGTGGAGATGGAGACAGGTAGTCCATCCGAGTCACTTGCGCAAATGGCACGAAGCATGCTCACGTGCTTGCGTAGTGACCCCAGAATTGTTTCCATCTGTCGGCGGGATGACTTCTGGCTGTCCACCTTATTGGACCCTCGCTTCCGGCACAAAATGGGGGCATTTTTTAAACCCACCGAGAGGGAGGACAAACTCAACTACTACAAAGACATTCTACGTAGGCAGTTGGCCGATGCCTATCTGCGCCATGGTCCATACTCTCGCAGGTCTGACTCGAGGGGACCTCTGCGCTCACCTTCCACTGCCATGGCCGCTGGGGGGGTTGGCAGGAGCAGCAGCAGCAGCTCCATCAGCAGCAGCAGCAGCCTCAGTCTTCAGTCGCTAATGAGTAGCTTTCTACACCCGCATAGTGAGGCTACTCATGAGCAGCAGGAAGACCTGGAGCAGGACCTCAACCAGCAGGTCATGTCATACTTTGACATGACCATGCCAACACACCTTGAGGATCCGCTGGACTTCTGGGCAGCCAAACTTGATTTGTGGCCGCAACTAGCAGAGTTTGCCCTGGAAAAGCTGTCCTGCCCGGCAAGTAGCGTGCCATCTGAGCGGGTGTTTAGTGTGGCGGGGGCCATAGTTACGGCGAGGAGAACTCGTCTGTCAACTAAAAATGTGGAGAGACTCACCTTTGTCAAAATGAATCAGGGATGGATCAGCCAGGATTTCCACCCACCAATGCCTGATGCATGCGACTAGATTCAGGTGCCACGTTTTACACTTTCCAAATGGTGCAAAACATATTTATGTCTTTAGGCCATTTTCTGGGCTCCTGCTGCTGCTGCTGCCAACTTCTGCCAACTCCAGGGTGTGATTCATCCAATTTTTGGGCTCCTGAAGCCAACTCCAGTGTCTCTTTAAAGTAATATTTGGGCTCCTGCTGCTGCCAACTCCAGGGCGTGATTCATCCAATTTTTGGCCTCCTGAAGCCAACCCCAGGGTCTCTTTAAAGTAATATTCGGGCTCCTGCTGCTGCTGCTGCTGCCAACTCCAGGGTGTGATTCATCCAATTTTTGGGCTCCTGAAGCCAACCCAAGTGTCTCTTTAAAGTAATATTTGGGCTCCTGCTGCTGCTGCCAACTCCAGGGTGTGATTCATCCAATTTTTGGGCTCCTGAAGCCAACTCCAGTGTATGATTCATCCAATTTTTGGGCTCCTGAAGCCAACTCCAGTGTATATTTGGGCTCCTGCTGCTGCTGCTGCCAACTCCAGGGTGTGATTCATCCAATTTTTGGGCTCCTGAAGCCAACTCCAGTGTATATTTGGGCTCCTGCTGCTGCTGCTGCCAACTCCAGGGTGTGATTCATCCAATTTTTGGGCTCCTGAAGCAAACTCCAGTGTATATTTTGGCTCCTGCTGCTGCTGCTGCCAACTCCAGGGTGTGATTCATCCAATTTTTGGGCTCCTGAAGCCAACTCCAGTGTATATTTTGGCTCCTGCTGCTGCTGCTGCCAACTCCAGGGTGTGAATCATCCAATTTTTGGGCTCCTGAAGCCAACCCCAGGGTCTCTTTAAATTAATATTTGGGCTCCTGCTGCTGCTGCTGTCAACTCCTGCCAACTCCAGGGTGTGATTCATCCAATTGTTGGGCTCCTGAAGCCAACCCCAGGTTCTCTTTAAAGTAATGTTTGGGCTCCTGCTGCTGCTGCTGCCAACTTCTGCCAACTCCAGGGTGTGATTCATCCAATTTTTGGGCTCCTGAAGCCAACCCCAGGGTCTCTTTGAAGTAATGTTTGGGCTCCTGCTGCTGCTGCTTCTGCCAACTTCTGCCAACTCCAGGGTGTGATTCATCCAATTTTTGGGCTCCTGAAGCCAACTCCAGTGTATATTTGGGCTCCTGCTGCTGCTGCTGCCAACTCCAGGGTGTGAATCATTCAATTTTTGGGCTCCTGAAGCCAACCCCAGGGTCTCTTTAAAGTAATATTTGGGCTCCTGCTGCTGCTGCTGTCAACTCCTGCCAACTCCAGGGTGTGATTCATCCAATTGTTGGGCTCCTGAAGCCAACCCCAGGGTCTCTTTGAAGTAATGTTTGGGCTCCTGCTGCTGCTGCTGCCAACTTCTGCCAACTCCAGGGTGTGATTCATCCAATTTTTGGGCTCCTGAAGCCAACTCCAGTGTATATTTGGGCTCCTGCTGCTGCCAACTCCAGGGTGTGAATCATCCAATTTTTGGGCTCCTGAAGCCAACCCCAGGGTCTCTTTAAAGTAATATTTGGGCTCCTGCTGCTGCTGCTGCCAACTCCAGGGTGTGATTCATCCAATTTTTGGGCTCCTGAAGCCAACTCCAGTGTATATTTGGGCTCCTGCTGCTGCTGCTGCCAACTCCAGGGTGTGAATCATCCAATTTTTGGGCTCCTGAAGCCAACCCCAGTGTCTCTTTGAAGTAATGTTTGGGCTCCTGCTGCTGGCAACTCCAGGGTGTGATTCATCCAATTTTTGGGCTCCTGAAGCCAACCCCAGTGTCTCTTTAAAGTAATGTTTGGGCTCCTACTGCTGCTGCCAACTCCAGGGTGTGATTCATCCAATTTTTGGGCTCCTGCTGCTGCCAACTCCAGTGTCTCTTTAAAGCAATGTTTGGGCTCCTGCCCCTCATAGTGATGCCACTTCAACTCTCTTGAATTCAATTGTGCCACTCTGCGATTCTATTAGCGATGCCTCTGATCTGCATGTGTTATTTAACTAACCCAGCACGCATCCTGTGCGTGTTACAGCAAGGCAGAATGGTTTACAACCCTATTGAGGCTCTAGGAGGCTCAGAAATAGCCGTTTTTAATAGCGATTCGTCGCGAATTTATTCCGGTCGAAACGATTTTTGTCGGAAAATTCGGCGAATCAGTCGAATCGAATTTTTCAAAAGTTCGCTCATCTCTAGATGGAAACATTACACATACACATGCTTTTTCATGTGTAAGTGCAGGTAAAAGAGGCTGTGAATCGTTCTTTATATTAGCTCCAGTTCAGGAGCCTACAACCTAAGAATTGCAGGACTACTTGATGTTCAAGACAGACCAGTGACCAGAGCTTGCATGTGCTAAAGTTGCTGTCTTGCTGAAATAATCTTATCAGAATTGCAGTTAGGGGAGGGCTGTCTGACCATTATCAAAATTAACTAGGTATAAATTTCAGTGCTAACCAAATCTTGACATAGCCCCCTTCTCCTCTTGAAGCTTAAGATTTGCCATTGCATAAAGAGTCTAAAGACTATTTAGTTGCCTTCTGTCTGTGTTCTTGTAAGCTAAAACACCGCCTGTCAGTTTTCTGTCCTTTTTAACAAGAAATATATTTTGGCTTTAAAATGCCATGCAAATCTGAATAGAATAGAATAGTATCTTAACTATAAAGCCTGTCTTTGGTTGCTCTGTATTCCAGTGTTTTGTAGACCTACTTTTTCTATGACTATTGACTACCCAAGAATTAGGTATTTTATTATGCTCTAAAAATACATATAGAAAAGATTAAATCTTATACCTTGTAGTGTATGGCTCTGCGTATTTTTGCACAAAACAGTTCATCATGCTCAAGTTGGTGGAATGTTTTACAAAAGCGTAATTAATTCGAAATAAATGTCACTTCCTGTTTTGAAGGATGCAGCAGTTAGTTACAAATTACTCTAAAAGCGGGGGGTTAGTTATGTTCAGAAATCCCTCAAGAAGCCAGAAACCGGTCAGGAAGCAGAGGTTTAAGAAAATGCCTTGGCAGGCTTTATCCTTTCCTCTCTTTTAATAGTCACCACCACTCTTTTGATCTCTTGCTATAGACATTTATATGGATATCTGCTCTTTCCTCCCTATTGCATTAAAGCAAATGCTTGTATAATCATATCATACATCCTGCAAACAGTATAACAGCCTTTCACCCACTGACAATATAATGTCGCTTTAGAGGAAACGTGAACTGATGAGCTGTGCAGTCTCAGGAACTGGCCCTGTGTCCTTATTCCGTAATACCATTGTCCATCATGGTGGCTGTTCTTTATACAGTCTCCTGAAAGAGTGAGAATAGGGCATATTCCAGCAACACTCTTGTCAAACATGCAAGCATCTTAAATGGGTTGATTCAGAGCCTGGTGAGAAAACTATTTTTTTTTAGGAGAGAAAACTGCAATTCACTTTCATTGTCTACTTGGTGTTAATTTTCACCTGGCTCTGAATCAGTCCCAAGGTAGACAATGGAAGTGAATGGCAATTTTGTCTCCTAAAAAGAAAGTTAGTTTTCTTACCAGGCTGTGAATCAATCCACCTGAGCTTCCAGACAACAGCAAGAATTCAAATGGGATCCAGAGCTCCGACTGACTGTGAGGGACAGACCATTTACAGACAAAGAAGAGAAGTATAAATCCTACCAGAATAGCAGTGCCCTGATCCGAGACTGCAGAATGATTAGAGTTTTTTTCCAGTGTGCAGTCACTGCATATTCAGCAGCATGTCTACACATTAAAGTTGATGTCTAGTCTATCAATCAACGGGGGGTTACGATGAAAAGAACAGCTTATCTCGACCGGGACCAGTGCTTTTGTCTTGGTTCTTTGGGTACTGGGTGCAGCCATCTTAAACAGGCTGCACAGAGCGGGAGACTCTCTGTGCACAGCTTTGCTGCCCATTCACTTAAGCGGGTGGGTGGGAGAACGCAGTCCATGGCCATACCTCCTTGATTACTTTAGATAATAATAATAAAGTAAGGTGGTTTCCTTTACAAGGGACTGTAAACCTCAACTGCAATAATAAGGCAGTAAAATGCTCATCTGATGCATGTCCCATGTGCCTCTCCTCTATTTCCTGTACAACAAGATATAACAGGGTAGAAGCTGTAGCAGGCCTCTATTTGTCCTAATTTCAATTTCATTCTCCAGAAACATGCTAAAAGTAATCTAGCAGCCATTCTGTCCCTTGGTGCTTTCAGGAAGTGAGCATGGCAAGTCACAGTGGTCCCAGAGGTGTCTCTGACCACAGCAAAGTATAACTTTTAAATTTGCACCATGACACGCCCTTCCAAGTTCAGCCATGACCCATGAATTTAAGCAAAGTACCCTGCTTTGCTGGGAATACATACTGCTATTTAGGTATAATCTGCGATTTTCAGATGCGTTTAAAGGGCTTATTTACCCTGTTCCCAAGGGGTATAAGGTAGAGGGATGTTATTGTGTGGCTGGATAGGGGCTTTAAAGTGGGTCAAAACCCAGGATTTCACTATCCTGGGTTTTGATTCTTCCTACTGGGGCATCTGAGTTTGGGGTACCCCGCCATGTGAAACCCCCCAGAACGCCAGGCTTGTATGTGCTGCATTTTGCCATTCTGCATTCAGCAGTGAAATACCATGGCAACATGGGTGCAGTCTCTTTCTATGAGTAAAATATGGTTTTGTTACAAATACAAATTTTGATAATTGGATCAGATTGAAGAGTCATGCAAGGTTAGAGATGCTCGCAAGTAGATGTGTAGGTTTGCAGATACATGTCAGGGTTGGGCTTGTGAAAACGGACTTGTGTAGGTAAAAAGTAATGTGAGAGAGAGCGCTGAAAAGAGTGTGAGCCGCTGCCTAGTATAAGAGGTCAATTCTTATCATGAAAAATGTGAAACAGAGCCAATACCGTACTTGGGAATGCCTCAATTGAGGTAAAACCTTGTTTGGAATTGGTTTAGGCGCGCTTGAACCACGTGTCAGAAATAATGCTCTGCCTAGTCAAGGATATATGAATTATCCACACAGGACAGAAATTCTCTGATGTGTTGATATATCTGCCAGGGTAAACTTTAGTACCAATTTATCAGTATATGACTAGCAGAATAATAATTTCATATATAACTGCTTATATCATCCACAAAAGGCAAGATATTAATGTAGTACAATATTATGAAACAATGGTTTTGTTTGGGCACTTACCGCCGCGGACCGGGGGTTCGTAACCTTCCCAGGGCCTCTGATGGTGTGTGTCTCAGGTAAGTGCAAAACCGCAATGTGAAGATCCCTTTTAGTTGGTTATTACTTCAAGGTGTGTTTATTGAGAGTTGGAAGATCCAACTAAAGATGATCTAAAACCAGCACAATTAAGGTTTGCTTTATACCTGGACTTAAAAGTGTGTTTGAAGGTAAAAATCAACCACCGATTCATCTAAGGATTATCCAGACGTCCAGACACCTGAAAGCATAACCAACTAAAAGGGATCTTCACATTGCATATTTTGCACTTACCTGAGACAAACCCCACCAAGAGCACAGAGATAACTGCACCTAAGTTTGTTACATGAAAAAAGGACATTTCTGTTGTTTTTATAACTGCAACAATTTTCATGGTAAAGAGCCAGAGAAGTAACTAAATGTGAGTCCTTGTGCAGACATAAAATGGCCCTTCTTTACTGTACATTGTACCACATGAGTACAACTCTAATAAATAAGTTAGAAAAGCAACAATAATGGGCCCCCTTGACCTCATGGACCTTGATGCATTTGCTGCACCTGAACCTTACACCTCCTGGAAACAACTAAAACCAGACATCTCTAGCAGGTGAGCCGGCTGCACTCAGTTCCAAAGCATCTGTTGGGGGGTCCTCACTGGTTCTGTTAGAGCACTTCCTGTTTTGAGGAATGCAGCAGTTAGTTTCAATCAACTCTAAAAGCAGGAGATACGTTATGTACAGAAAGCCCTCAAGAAGCCAGAACCCATGCAGGAAGCAGTGGTTTAGGAAAATGCTGTGGCATGTTTTATCCTTTCCTTTCTTTAAATAGTTATTACCATTGGAGGTCCTAAGTGGTTCTGTCAATTGGAGTACATTCAATAAATATCTTAAATAAAACATTTATTTAGACATTCACTAATAACTCTGATATTGGTTATCATGATAGCAAATTCATGCACTTCATAATCACTAGGATGAATAGGGCCTAAGCCACAGCTGAGAAGAACTTAAACATTTGTTATTTTTAAAGCACTTTTGAAGACCAGCTTCAGTCAAAACTGACTTCAGGTCCTCTGATCCTCACAGCACAGCAATGCCCCACTGTGACTCTCCATGTCTAGGCCTGGCCAGTCCATAATCGCCCTCCCATGCCCCCCAGATCACTTCTGTTCACATGACCACTGGCAGCCAGTCAGGGACAGCAAACAAAATGTGACGCTGTGTGCAAACCAGATGCTGGAAATAATGAGAAGCAGCAAACCTTGCTGGAATGCAGAAGAGGTGTGAAAATAAGTTTCCCACTGTAAGCCTTCCAGACAGGAGGGTTCAATGTGGAGCATTGCAAATTAGGATGCTTCTGTGATGCAAAGATAAGAAGACTTTCAGTCATTTTCAACTGGATGCCCTCTTTAAAGCCATAGTGTAACCTCCCTCCTCTCTGCCAGGGAGGAAGAATGTAAAATCAGGGCTTTAAAGAGGACTCTTTCTGAAGTCCATGTGAACTGGGCCTAGAAATGATCTTTCGAAATTCATCTTTATCTAGAAGTACAGTTCTGATATTGTAACAGAATGACTATTTTACAAGCTCATATATTAGATCTTTGGCAACTAAAGTGTGAGCATCCAAGGGGAAATAAAGTAATATCTGTTATCCGGATATGCTTTTATTTAATGATGATTATTAACATTAGAATAAAAAGGAACTGTGGTCCATTGAGCTAGGCAGGGCGATGCTCTCATCATACTAATTCAGAGCACAGCATATCTTCTCATTTTCTACTGTGCTGCCAAATGAGATTGATGCTATGTCAAAGGCTAAATTCCCACTTCAGATATTTCCTGCTCCTTGTGACTCTGCCTGAACAGGCATCATGTATTTTCTTATGAACAGTTTGCTTTGGAATTTAGAAAAGTATATAAACCATGTTTTGGGTAAATGAGTCTTTGGGCCTTATTTAACAAGGGATAGCGCCAGGTAGCGAATGGTGAGCGAACGGTAATGACGCTCACCGTCACGAGAACGCGGCTCCCCTCGGCAATCACACATTTATCAAGCCGATCCTGCTTAGCGACTGACAGTGCGCCAGATAGCGAATTATTCATCATTATTCCAGCCTCACCCCACAGCGCCAGCGAGCGACCTTGAACAGCGACAGGTATGACCGCTCGCTACCTGGCGCTCTCCAATGCATTTCAATGGAGCAATCTTTAAATATTCATAATTAATTGCTATTCTGTTCCCACTTCTGCAATGTTATTTTTTTTTTTAAGGTAAAAAAAAAAAAATAAATAAATAAATTTGTGCAGAATTGATATTACAGGTCTGATATTAAGGTATTCATATTACAAAATGTTTGTAAAAACATGTTTGTTTTTTTTTCCCAAAAATATGGTTGTTTGGGGGTTAAAAAACTACTTTTAACCCATCGCCGCCAGCACTCTGGGGTTTGAACAAGCATTTTACAGCGCGAGAATTTTTTGAGCGTGATTTGTTAATGAATATGCTGGGAGCCGTTCGCTATGGCCATTCGCTGTCATGCGCTCCCATACATCGCGGAACCTGTCAAATAGCGACTCCTCACCCAATATTCAAGTCGCTGTCAACAGCCGAACAACGGCCAAGCACAGCGAATACTAGCGTGCGCTGTGAAAATAACGCTACTGGCGCTCATCTGTCGCTACCTGGCGCTATTAATGAATCGGCCTCTTTGGTTGTCTTATGGTCAATGCACAGTGCATCACAATTGCTAAAGTTTAATGGACAGGTCTTGGGATATAGCCTTATGCTTATGCAGATTCATTTAGGTGGAAAGGGAGGCTTAAAGTCCATCTGTGGGTGCCCCCGCCCCTGTTTTTCTATATTCACATGTCCTGAACATCCAGGTCTTGGTGTCCACATGTGCTCCCTACTGTTGTAGCAAGCCTAGGCAGTGCCTGGTATACTGTACACGGTGATTAGTGATGCTTACTACTAGAGATGAGCGAACCGAACTATTTGAAGCAGAGTTCGGGTCAAAATTCGGTTCAGTTTGACATGTGCTAAAGTTTCCCACAATGGTGGTTTTCACTGGCTGCTAAAAGTGGATTTAGGTGCCAGGAAGTGACAACGGCAAAGGCACAGGACACAGAGGATTGAAGGGTCACAGATGATTTGATGCAGCAGGCCAATCTGCTGCTAGCCACCCCCTAGCAACCCCTTTTTCAGGTGACACCATGCACTGCCGGTATAAAACCGAGATTGCGTGCAAACTTCTGGGACTGCTGCTTCCTGATTGCTGACTCGCTCCTCATCACTGGCTTAACTAGAGATAGGGAAAGTTGTGAATTAACTGCTAGTGAACTGAGATATATAGCGTAGTGTAGGGGGGATTTTATTCTTTTTACAGGTCGCCTGCCGCTGCCAGCACTATGCCTAAGGGAGACACTTGGGGATATTCTCTGCTGTGTGCTTTCTTTTCGGAGAGTACATCCTGAGCTTTAAGAGTGAACCCACAGGTCTACAACCTTATGAAGTGGTCAGAGTATTAAACCGTGTGTGGCTTTCTGTGCTCTGATGAGCCTCCCCTCCCTGTGCAGAGGCTCTTGGTCCCTGATTACCCGGTTCCAACCACTGAGTTCAGTGAGCTGTCCTGACGCAATCTAGTCCCAAGCAGCATAATTGTTAAGTGCTGCCAGCGTTCCTGTGTGGTGTGACATTTCGGAGACACGTGGCTCCATGCTGTCGCTTCCTCTCTGGTGGCAGCATAGTAAAGGCTTCCCTTCCTGTCCTCTTCTTCTGGAAGCTGATTGCTGCCCAAAAAAAGTTCACATTCTGCGTCATTTTCAAGCCCCTGCATCACCGATCCTCCTGGTTATAAATCAGTGTCAAGGAGCATCGGATAGGTCTGTAGTCCGGAGATGTCACATGCTGTGTGTGTGTGTGTGTGGGTTTTCTTTTTCAGCAGTCCCTGGTCTGCTTTGTATAAGCACTGGAGGGGACCTCTGCTGAGCCATAAGGAGAGGCAGCACACTTTGCAAATCTTTCAGCTGCTGCTGCTCCTTCCTACACAACTCCCCATTTAGCTGCATTTTCTTCCATTTCTTACTTTATTTATGCTGTATAGGAGCCCTGATTAAAGTGGACAAAATCAGTTGCTGACTGGATGATTCTCTGTCTCCTGGGTCATCCTGATTTGGGATATCTCACTATGTGAAATCCTTTGGTGTGCCATTAAACCATACCTTTCCAGTGATCCTATGGCGCATGCATGGGCTGTGGAGTATCTTCACCTCATGCTTGCACCCGCACCAGCTCTAACCTAATAGCTGGCGCAGCCACTCTCAACTATCTATGCCAGGCCCTCTTATAGTTAAAAATTCTTGAGGCAACCAAAAATTGCATTATACTCACCTTTAATATTAAAATAGACAATCTCTACCAGTCTCATGAGAGATGAGGAGGGGCAAACTCAAATGAAGCCAGAAGAACACCTTGCCTGTGGAACCAGAAGAAACACTGAGGGAGACAGCAGTGGCAGTGAAACCTGCCTGGATGATAATGTGGCCAACCCCACATTGCGGCGTGGTCATGAGGCAGCATCATCATCATCAAGGGACAAGGGTGAAAGCGTGAGAGATCACTGGCAAAACATGGGAGGGGTACAGCATCTGCTATTCAGCAGACTAGCTTCCAGAGATGCGCTGGTGAATGCACATCCCCAAGCAGCAGCAGCAACCAGCCTGTAGTACAAGGTGTTCATGGAAAATAGCACTACTCAGAAGTGTGGCAGTTTTTCTACAAGCCACCTCCCAGTTCCGATCCATTGTGTAGGCTCTCTCAGGAACATGTGAAGCAGGGATAGAGTAAATATGTGGGCACTGGGTACACACATGGCGTGCCATCACAGTGCTGCTTGGAAGAACCATGTCCAACAGCTTGTTGTGCAGCAGGATCCACCAACCACTGCACTTCCCAGCATGCCAAACCCTATCAACATCAGTGAGAGCGCCCCAGCCTCTGCAACAAGTAGCAGTCTGCCTGTCTCATTCACTCCTGTCTCCTCCATTGCTCCCACCCCTCCTCAAATAAGACAGCAATCACGGGCATGGATAATGCCAGATTTCACCAGCCCATGTGCCTGATACTGATGATTTATAGAGCATTGATCCCAGGAATGGGAGAACCCTGAGAGTCCTTTAGATGCTCAATAATACTGCTGCTTCTGTTACTCAACCTCCACTGGCTTTCACAGGCTGTTAGGGACACTATGAGGCAGCTGTTGACACCCTGCACTGACTTCCACAGGCCTAAGGGTCTCTATGAGGTTGCTTCTACCCTCCTGCAAAAGCTTCCATGGGCCTTTAGGGACTCAGAGGCCTTAGGGGCTTAAAAAGACCTAAAAATGTAGCTGCTGTTACCCACCCTCTACTGGCTTTCACAGGCTGTAAGGACTCTATGAGATGTTAACACTCTGTACTGGCTTTCATGGGCCTCAGGGACAATATGAAGGTACTGCTACCCCCTTGCACTGGCTGTCACATTCCTTTATGTATTCAGAGGGACTGCTGATGCCTCTGCTACCTACCTCCACTGGCTTCACACGCCTTATGGACTCTATGAGACAGCTGCTGTTGTTGACACCCTCCACACAGTCCTTGGAGACACTATGAGGCTATGTTGACCCTCTTTACTGGCTTTCACGGGCCTTAGGGACTCTATGGGGGCTGCTGCTGTTAACACCCTCCACTGGCTGTCACAGGCCTTTATGGACTCAGAGAGACTACTGATGCCCCTGCTACCCACCTTTACTAGTTTTCATAGGCCCTTAAGGGCTCAATAAGACTGCTGCTGCTGTTAACCACCCTCCACTGGCTTTCCCCAGACCTTATGGACTCTATGAGGCTGCTGCTGTTAACACCCTCCACTGGCTTTCAAATGCCTTTTTTGGGCTCAATAGGACTGCTGTTGCTGCTACCGTACAAGCTTTTATAGGCCTTTAGCAACTTAAAGAGACTGCTGATGCCCCTGCTACCCACCTCCACTGGCTTTCCCAGGCCTTATGGTCTATTTGAGGCTGCTGCTGTTGACACCCTCTACTGGCTTTCACAGGCCTTAGGGACTCTATGAGGCTGCTGACACCCTCTGCTAATGCCCCTGCTACCCACCTCCACTGGCTTTCCCAGGCCTTATGGTCTCTTTGAGGCTGCTGCTGTTGACACCCTCTACTGGCTTTCACAGGCTTTAGGCACTCTATAAGCCTGCTGCTGATGTTAACACCTCCCACTGGCTCTCACAGGCCTTATGTGCTCTATGCGGCTGCTGATACCCCTGCCACCCCCTGCACCAGCTGTCATGGGCCTTTAGGGCCTGAAAGAGACTGCTGATACCCCTGCCACCCCCTGCACCAGCTGTCATGGGCCTTTAGGGCCTGAAAGAGACTGCTGATACCCCTGCCACCACATGCACCAGTTGTCAATGGCCTTTAGGGACTCAGAGAGACTGCTCATACCCCTGCTACCCACCCTCCACTGCATTTCCCAGGCCTTAGGGAACCTATTAGGCTGCTGCTACCCACCTTCACTTGCTGTTATATGCCTTTAGGGACTCAATAAGACAACTGCTGCTTTCCTTACTCTCCTACTGGCTTTCACAGGCCATATGGGCTCTATTGGGCTGCTGTTGCTGTTAACACCCTCCATTGGCTTTCACAGACCTTAGGGATTCTATGAGGCTTCTGCTGTTATAACCCTCCACTGGCTTGCACAGTCCTTTGGGGACTCAGAGAGACTGCTGATGTTCCTGATATCAAAGCAGGGGATATGGACTGGAGATTCAGTTTATTAGTTCGCTCTGGGGGGAGAGTGTTTCCTTGAGGCTGAGTAGGGGCCCAAAGGGTTGATGTGACATCACACTCCAAAGGGAAGGAGAAAGAAGGTCCACCCATGTGTTAGATAGAAAATGGAGATTAAGACAGAAAGGTCTCCCCCTCTCTTCCTGGGGCACTCACCTGCAGAAGTTCTTGGGTCATAGGACGGTCCTGGGGTGGGTACCAAGGAAACACAGGCAGGGCTGGCTCCAGGTTTATGTGGGCCCTTGGGCAGCATGGTCACAGTGGCCCCTTTGTGGTGAAGAGTTGCGTCACATCAGAGAGGGACGTCCCAAATCTGGATGCCCCCTAAGGATCATGCTATTTGGATCAAAACTTTAGTTTTGGTCTACTTTGAAGCACACCAAATCCCTTTAAACCTGACCTCAGAGTCTAAAGGAATCTAGATTCTCCTGATTTTGGATGCCCCAGTGTGTGACCCCCTCCCCCCCATTACTTTCCTTGAACTGTGAACAGTGAATGCACTGTGAGATCGCCAGTTTGAGGTAACTGCCAAACCAGGACGGTTCTTTCACAAACAGAGCATCCCAAATTGAAATGCCCCTGTAAAGGGACCAAAACTCAGGGGTGGAATTGCTTGCATAGAGGGTATGCCGGTGATGCCAGGAGGTTTCACACAGTAGGGTATCACAGATTGGGATGCTCAAGGGATAGGAAATCAGCTAGGGTGGGCAACTTAAAAGCAGAACAAAACCCAACACAAGCGCCATCACACACCCCAAAGGCCGGCCCTGCCTTGCCGGGTGCTAACGCCGGCCCTGACCACAGGAAGGAGTATCAGGACCCACACATAGCCCTCATCCTCTGGAAGGCCTGAAAGCAGATTAAGAGAGTTAGGATGGATCCTGAGATCCCTTTGCCCACAGAGAAAGAAAAGATGACTTAGCTTGGTCCCTTAAGGCCACCTCTTGGATGACAAAGGGGAATGCCCTTCCACGGCCAGGGGGGAGTGTAGTTGAGGCCCCATTTGATGCCCAGAGGGGAGATGTTGAGGTTGTGAAAATTCTTTTATGTAATAAAACCCTGGGATGAAGTAGATTATACCTTCCTGTGAGTACTGCTCTTCCTCTGGGATGAATTCAAGTGGGGACACAAGGCCCTCCATAGACTCTGGGGGTGATTATGGGGCTGCCCTGGGCTGAAGGGTCCCCTGGTAAGTTCCCACAACAGCAGTGGGCTGAATCGGATGAGCTGCTGTTCTCTATTATGGATCAGTCTAAGAACTCACAGAAGGGACAGGAGGCGGAACAGGAGAGGACTATGCACTCTGAATGGCAGTGTGGGGAAAGGAAGGAAGGGTTGTTAAACATCCCAGGTCATGGTCCCTGTCCTGCTCCCAATGCCCCCAAAATGCACCACTATTGGCAGTTCCTCTTGATAGTGGTTCAGGTCAGTTGTATTCGTCCTAACTTGAACTTCAGAAAAAACTTCCGCCAACAAATCATCCAAACCAAATTTTCCAAAAATTCGCTCATCTCTACTTACTACTATGGCTATGATATCATCAGGGGCCTAAAGATGAGTGTTCTGTTTTGGTGAAGTTTTGACAAATAATTTGCAATATTCTGGTTCTGAAGTCTTAAAGGAGCCACAGCACTCAACCCTGTTAGCTTGCAGGCCAGCCTATAATCTGTCTCTAAACTTGGTTAAAAACAGAGGACTCGGTCACACACATCTGCAGAAGTATGCTTAAAGTGGGCCAACACCCAGGGGTGATCGGCCCGGGAATCTATAAGATTCCCGGGCCGATCACCTCACACCCCGCGGGACATCCGAGATCGGGATGTCCCGCGGGGTGTAACCCCCCCAAAACCCCGAAAAAAACGTACCCCTCCAGCCGCTGCTTCCGCCGCCGCCGCCTCTCTCGCGCTCCTCTAGACGTGCGCGCGCCCGCGCCGGCCGTCTCTGAATGGCCGGCGCGGGCGCGCACACGTCAAGAGTGACGCGCGCCAGGCGGCGGGCGCGATCCCTTGTCTGTCGACGGACGTCACTTGTCCGTCGGCGGGCATTGGACAGCGCACTCACGTGGGAGCGTGGAGAGGTGAGTTTTCGGGGTGTTTGGGGGGGTTTCAGGTAGCGGGGCACCCCAAATCGGGGTGCCCCGGGGAAGTGGACCAATACCCAGGATAGTCAAAATCCTGGGTGTTGGTCCACTTTAAGCTGCACCACTACGCCAAAGTGCCTCTGTGGGGTGCAGTCCTAACTCTAATCTCTGAGAGCCCATTTGGGACATACAGTGCAATAGATAAATTGGGAGCAGGCTTACCTGAGGTTGCCCTAAACCTCTCAAGTGCAAGCCATGGGGTGGAAGGGTCAAAGACCTTGCAATACAGCCTAGACCCCACACACCATGTGCTTGCACAAATTCAAAAGAAACAAAGGGGGGGTGGCAGCCGCTCAGACCATTTTAGAACTAACCTGGGAGGTGCACGTTAGCAGGGCAATTAGGATACAAAAGTCTTAAAGGAGCCACAGCACTCAACCTTGTTAGCTTGCAGGCCAGCCTATAATCTGTCTCTAAACTTGGTTAAAACAGAGGACTCGGTCACACACATCTGCAGAAGTATGCTTAAGCTGCACCACTACGCCAAAGTGCCTCTGTGGGGTGCAGTCCCAGAGATTAGAGTTAGGACTGCACCCCACAGAGGCACTTTGGCGTAGTGGTTATTGTAGTAGCTAAGTGCAAGCTAACAGGGTTGAGTGCTGTGGCTCCTTTAAGACTTTTGTATCCTAATTGCCCTGCTAACGTGCACCTCCCAGGTTAGTTATAAAATGGTCTGAGCGGCTGCCAACCCTCCTTTAATATTCTGGTTCTGCCCAGATCTGAATCCCATTAAAGTCTAGGGAAGAATAATTTGGAATGTGTTTGGGTGTTGCGGATTGCTCTTTTACATTTTTTTACTAAGATGAGCTCCAACTTTATATATATATGTTATATTATAGCAATATTGCAATGGTAGTTGGTAATGAAATTAGCCTTCCATTGGAATTCGAAAGAATTTTAACTCTGTTATATGTATAACTTGTCTATTTCTTTAAAGATCCGAACCCATTCAGTGTAAAAGAAAACAAACAGGGGACACCTGGAAAGGGCAATTAATTTTTACTTGTTACAAAAATCAACATTTAAAATTATGAAAAAGAAAGTATACAATTTAAGATGCGTGTATTGATTAGGGCATCTTAAATTTCAGTTTCCAAGGTCCATTTCCTAATTTTCCCATTGTCTCCCAGAGGCACAGAGCCAATGTAAATCTGATGAAGCTCAGCTGCACAATACCTCTTGCCTGGTTTTATCCATCCACTTGTAGCACTGTATAGACTCAAGGTTTTGTATAAAGCCCCCCCCCCCACCCTCACTTTTTCTTTGAAAGTGAGGTATGAATACATTGAGTGTGAGGTTTTTATTATTTCTTTTTTTTTCTTTGGAAATAATCAAGTTCTGGGATGGGCCAGCAGCAACATGTAGCTTTAATTAAAAGCATGGCAACAGAGGATGTTGGACATGGCATCATTCATAAAACAGGATTTTTTATTTCATGTCGCCTCAAGCGATTTCCTAGAGCGCTTCCTGTGACATAATAGATTCTCATGGAAATATTAAAGAGGGCATAGTATGTTATACTTTATACACTATAAAAATATAGAAGTTCACTGTATTTTCTGGATGAAACAATACAAGCAATGCCCATGCAGGGAACCCTAAACCCTTCAATAGAAAATAAAGATGTCATTAATAAACTAACCTTAAACCTTAGCTAGCTGCATATTTGGAATGTTTTCAGTACTTTAAAATGCCAAAGATGTACATTGAACCATTTTACCACCATGCGCTTGCACTACGGGACACCTGAGTACTGCCCCGTACCAGAAGCAATTCCTGGGGCATCAGGGCAGCTGCTGCTGGCCTTCCTCTGGGGCATCCCAAATCAGGATGCCCAACTGTCTGAAAGCCCCCTCAAGGGGCTCCATCGCCAATGTAAATATGGGTGGCTGCATCACCAGTATATTCAGGACGATATCCAAATGGTTGGAGGAAGTAGTACTCCCATTGCTGGGGATGCGGACGATTGCCATAAACATAGCCACTTGCCAAGCATTAAATTTGTGCGGCAAGTGGCTCTGATTAAAAGAGAGTGTGCCTAGGGAAAGGTGAGTTTGTATGGCTAATTTTTGGGGGTTTCACACATAAGGCATGGCAAATTCGAATGCCCCCGGGTCAAGGAGAGAAAATCTAGGCAACTTCTATTTTTGAATTGTTACATGTGATCAAACAGGGGTCCACCACCATGATCCTGAGTCTAAACAAGAGTCCATGCAACGGAAGCACAAGGGGCCACCAAAGACATTTCATGTGCATCAGGCAGCTGGAAAGGTTATGACAACTGGGTAACTGCAGGGATACAGAAGGTGTTTTATTACTAGAATCTATACCACGCAAGACAACAAATACGAGACACCTATGCTTTAATAATGAAGGCATTATATGAGGCAATCAAAGAGAAGTTCTATGTTGCTGCTAGCTCTCAAGTTTTGCAAATCACAAATCGAGTTAAGTGAAGTATAAATTGAAGCAGATCAGGATGGGGTATCAGTGGTACTAGTACCATCTGACCACTGGTTTAGAATTTAGGGGCCTGATTTATTAATATTCCAACAGTGCACCCTTTATAACACCACTATTCACGCCATAGTAGGAATAGTGCGCTAGTTTTTCTGTGCGCTGTGTGGTGTAAAGTGGCTTAGCATGAAACAAAGAGGCCGATTCATTAACAGCGGCAGGTAGCGACAGTTGAGTGACTGTAGCGGCATTTTCAGAGCGCCCGCTAGTAGTCGCTGTGCTTGGCCGTTGTTCGGTAGTTGATAGCGAACAATATTGGGTGAGGATTCGCTATTTGACAGGTTCCGCGCTGTATGGGAGCGCATGATAGCGACTGGCCATAGCGACCGGCTCCCACCATATTCATTAAAAAGTCATGCTCAAAAAATTCTTGCGCTGTAAAATGCATGTTTAAACCCCAGAGCGCTGGCGGCGATGGGTTAAAAGTAGTTTTTTAATCCCCAAACAACCATATTTTTGGAAACCAAAAAAAACAAGTTTTTTAAATAATTTTGTAATATGAATACATTAATATCAGACCTGTAATATCAATTCTGTGCAATTTTTTTTTTTTACCTTAAAAAAAATATCTAAACTGCCAGAAGTGGTCACAGAATTTTTCACATTAAAAAAAAAAACAATAATAATAATTAATTATGAATATTTAAAGATTGTTCCATTGAAATGCATTGGAGAGCGTCAGGTAGCGAGAGGTCATACCTGTCGCTGTTCAAGGTCGGGCGCTGGCGCTGTGGGCTGAGGCTGGAATAATGATGAATGAGTGGCTATATGGCGCTATCTCAGTCGCTAAGCAGGATTGGCTTGATAAATGTGTGATTGTGGTGGGGAGCCGGCGTTCTTGTGGCGGGGCCCGTCATTACCGGCCGCTCACCAGTCGCTACCTGTCGCTATCCCTTGTTAAATAAGGGCCAAAGTGGTGTAGTGTGCCTAACTAGTAACGGTGAGACAGTCCCTTCATAGCCAATGTTGCGCCAGTGTGTTCCTATGTAGTCCATCCATATTTATTGAATGTTTTTGAATTGGAGCAGAGTGGCGCACAAAAAATACACATTTCTGATGAAAAAGGTTGTTTATTTGTACAAAAAATTCAAGCAGAAAAATAATGTTAGATGTGACAGGCCTAAGAGATGTAAAATAAATATATTTCCGGGAAGCTAAAAAATAAAAAAGCAGCATAAACTTCATTTCTGTGCTCCTTTTATGTTCCAACAGGCGCTGTATTTTTCAGCACTGGTTCGCGTTTTTTTATGCTGGTGACAAAGGGGACAAAATTTAAACTGCGATTCGGATGCATTTTAGTTGGTGGTGTCCAAATTACACATTGTTAAGCAAAAGAAGCCATTAAAAGCAATTTTAATAACACCTAAAAAACATTTTGACCCACATAGGTCCTGTGTTTCAATTAAAAACAAGTCCCAGTACAAGTTCTGTACAAAAATGTGTGTAATATTAATTATAAGCATTAAACACTACAATCCAGTTCTGCCCATTGTGCTCTATGGGATCTTGATCTACAGCACCAGGGGCCTTATTCATGAAGGGATAGCGACAGGTAGTGGCTGTTAAGCGACAGATAGCGGCAGGTATCCACATGAGAACGCCGGCCACAGCACGCAATTCCACATTTATGAAGCCGATTCTGTTGAGCGACTGGGCTAACGCCATGTAGCGTCCGATTATCATTATCCCAGCCTCAGCGTACACTGTCGACGATCAAACTTTCAGAGCGCCACGTCTTACCTGTCGCTACCTGGCGCTCTCCCATACGTTTCAATGGACGTTCTTTTACTTCTCTTTAAACAGGGGGTTTTTATTATTTTTTTAAATTTTTTTAATTCTCAAATAATGTTGTGAGTCTTGTGACCTCTCCTGGCCTAGAAAAAGCCATTTTTGAAAACTTTTTAAATTTTTTTATATATTTATGCAGAATTGACATTACAGGTCTGGCATTAATGTGTTCATGTCACAATGTTATAACAATGTAATTCCATATGTTTTCGCATTGTTACTGGTGGATACATGTTCAGAAACAGCCTTGGGCTACAGCGAAGCATTTTTGTGTGTGAGTGTGTGAGTGTGTGAGGCTGTTTTTTTTATGAATATGTTGTGAGTCGGTCGCACTGACCAGTCGCTACCATTCGCTCCCATACAGCGCTGTACTGCTCATATAGCGACTCCCCACAACGTATTCATCAATGCTGCACAGCGACTGAGGCGCTCTGAACTAGCGAACCACGGCCGAGCACAGCGACAACTAGCGGGCGCTCTGAAATGCCTGCTACAGACGCTCACCTGCCGCTAATAATGAATCAGCCTGCCCATTTTAATCAACTTTTGTAGTCAAAGCAGGTCAGTCTACCTTACCAACATACTGCTGGTTGGAGACCTCCTCTCCTAAGAGGCCGATTCATTAATAGCGCCAGGTAGCGACAGATGAGCGCCTGTAGCGTGATTTTCACAGCGCCAGCCAGTATTCGCTGTGCTTGGCCGGGGTTTGCTTGTTGACAGCGACTCAGTCAGTGTTCGGTAATGTTGAATACGGGGTTAGGGGTCGCTGTTTCACAGGTTCAGCGTTGTATGGGTGCGCCTGACAGCGAATGGCCAGAGCGAACGGCTTGCTGCAGATTCATTAACAAATCACGCTCCGAATTTTTTCGCGCTGTGAATTCCTTGTTTAAACCCCAGAGCGCTGGCGGCGATGGATTTAAAATAGTTTTTAACCCCCAAACAACCATATTTTTTGATTGTAAAATTATACAAGTTTTTATAAACATTTTGTAATATGAATACATTAATATTAGACCTGTAATATCAATTCTGCACAAAATCATTTTTTTTTTTTTTTACCTTCAAAAAAAATCCTAACATTGCAGAAGTGATCACAGAATTTTTGACATTAAAAAAAAAAAAAAAAAAAAAACATTAATAGCAATTAATTATGATTAATTAAAGATTGCTCCATTGAAATGCATTGGATATCGCCAGGGAGCGACAGGTCATACCTGTCGCTGTGATGGGATTAGCAGCGGCGCTGTTCGTTGCAGTCGGCTACATGATGAATCCCGCGGTAGCTGTCGCTCTCGCCGGCGCTAGCCTCATTTAGCTTGATAAATGCGTCATTGTGGCCGACGCCGGGCGTACTTGAGTCGGTAGCCGCCGTTAGCTGGCGGGACCTGGCGCTCGTCAGACACCACCTGGCGCTATCGCTTGATGAATAAGGGCATAAGTATTCCCAATTCTGTTATTTTAACTCCACTTTAGTAGCTTCTGCCATAGACACAAAAAAACAAAATAGAAACCTAGGCAACAGTGAATATTGAAATAGTTTTACACTGGAATGTACAAAAGAATCAATAAATGTAAAGCTTTAGTAAATCATAACAGTCATTTTATCTTCATCTTTACACGCAGCCTTTATATGACACATGACACATACACTGTAGATCAAGGAAACCATTAATCGTCGTTCTGAAGGGGGCTGCATAACTTTCACCTATAAAGTTTACATGACCTTTGCAGAGTCATTATTTATCGCTGCAGTACTTAAATTATACAGAACAGTGTTTGTGCAGAGATTTGCTGTGATTGCCTTGTTACACCTATAAAAAGCTTCAACAAATATAAAAATACACCTTTGGACGTCACATACAGATCAAAATCTTCAGTGCACAGCAGTACTGAATGGTTTATACGCAACTAGAATTTTATAAAACCTTCAGAATATTTCTAAGACTTGAGCAATGAGTCAGTTTGACCCAGGAAAGTACAGTATGATCTTAGAGGGGGCATAGCCTGTCCCTGGCGACCAGGCTGTATATGCAGCCAATATTTTAGCCAACTGTCCCACCAGTATGCTTCATAGTTGACCAATGATTCTCTTTTACGCTACATACCCCCTACAACAGACCTACAACAAGGAAGGGAACAATTATAAATGTTAGCAATATAAGTAGGCCATATGCATTGTAGCCAGGGGTGTTCTTAGGTTTCACAGGGCCCCAAAGCAAAAGTCATAGTGGGCCCCCAAAAAAAGACTTAACCCCCAGCATGTGGTCTGATTGGGGTTCTAGGCAGTGTTGGCGTGCTGTGGGCCCCAGGTTCGTGACAGTGAGGACCGTTGAGGTCTGTTTCTTCCTGGGGTACTTGTTTCCTTGAGTCCTATAAAATAGTACCAGGGAGGGGAAATAATGTGCTGCCACAGGTGCTGCATGGCGGAGTCTACGGTATGTACACCCATGCTTGTAGCATGACTGTTAAAATAATATCACAGACCTATCAGACACCTCCTGTTGCTGCACTCCTTTGGCTCTGCAGTGAATCAGGGAGAGCGCTTCTACAGCGCCCACCACACATCAAATTCATCAATGCCAGCCAGAACGCTTACAGCGATTACTAGCGGTCGCTCTAAGCGCCGCTATACAGACGCTCACCTGGCAATATGTTGCGCTAGTAGTGAATCAGCCTCATAGTCTTTTTCTATATGAGTTCATTCTTTTTATTTGATGCTTTATAGCATATAGGCGGAGGAAACTGGCGATTCCAAACAGTAATAGCCTTATGTCATTCCAAAAACAAATGCCGGACGCGTCGGTGGCAGGCCGCTGTTTGGGGGACCCTGACTCCATGTACCTGGTGATGTAATCTTATGTTCATTCTTGCATATGATTTCTTTCTTTATATGGCAATTGTATTAGTTATATGTTGAACACTTATATTTGTGAGTTGAGTTTCTGTAGCACTTTTTTTGTAATATTTGCGCTTTTTGCACCATGCACTGATACACTTTATGTAATAGCACTGCACCATTGCACACAGCAGCTCTACTGATCTGCTGATTTTACTTAACACTTATAACTTCCTAATTCCCTATCCCTCCTTCATTCTGCACCATTTTTATATTTATGTATATTAATTATTTTTGTTGCGCCTCCTTTTTATGTTATTCTTTATACACTTTGAATGAATTAATGTGGATTATTTATTAATTTTGTTTATTTAACAATGGATGAACTATTGAATATGTAATAATAAGAGAGTCGATATAGGGTTATCATATCCCCCCCCAGTGTTCTATATGTCTTTATGTTTTTTAATGAGTTGTCTGTTGTTTGTAAATAGTTTTTAAGGATGGCTTAATAAATTCATATATATATTTTTTATAATCATCTTGATTATCTTAGTAGTGAAGTTTTGCGTGTGCGGCAGATTCAAAGGGGTTATGGGACTAGTCTAGGGTCCCTTCATTCTTAGGCCCTTATTTAAGAAGGGATAGCGACAGGTAGTGCCTGGTGAGCGACCGGTAATGACGGGCACCGCCACGAGAACGCCGGCTCCCCTCCGCAATCACACATTTATCAAGCCAATCCTGCTTAGCGACTGACAGAGCGCCAGATAGCGAATCATTCATCATTATTCCAGCCTCAGCCCACAGCGCCAGCGTCCGACCTTGAACAGCGACAGGCATGACCTCTCGCTACCTGGCGCTCTCCAATGCATTTCAATGGAACAATCTTTAAATATTCATAATTAATTCATATTAATGTTTTTTTTTTTTTTTTTTAAATGAGAAAAATTCTGTGACCACTTCTGCCATGTTAGATATTTTTTTTAAGGTAAAAAAAAACTTTGTGCAGAATTGATATTACAGGTCTGATATTAATGTATTCATATTACAAAATGTAATTAAAAACTTTTTTTTTTTTTGGTTTCCAAAAATATGGTTGTTTGGGGGTTAAAAAACTACTTTTAACCCATCGCCGCCAGCGCTCTGGGGTTTAAACATGCATTTCACAGCGCGAGAATTTTTTGAGCGTGATTTGTTAATGAATATGGTGGGAGCCGGTCGCTATGGCCAGTCGCTATCATGCGCTCCTATACAGCGCGGAACCTGTCAAATAGCGACTCCTCACCCAATATTCAACATTACTGCACACTGACTGAGTCGCTGTCAACAACCGAACAGCGGCCAAGCACAGCGACTACTAGCGGGCGCTGTGAAAATACTGCTACAGTCGCTCAACTGTCGCTACCTGCCGCTATTAATGAATCGGCCTCTTAGTGTATTGTGTTTCTTCCCCTCTGTCAGCACCCTTTCATTTGGCTGTGCACACCCCGAATCTTTTGTTTCTTAACACCGTGGGACATGACACAGGTTTTGTGAGTGTTAAAATAAATGAAAGTAATTTTCTTTTACACGTGTTGTCTTTTTTTTGCTGTTAACCATGAGTCCCCTATACCAGTTCACAAGACTTGAGGGCTGGCAAGTCACCTGCAGCTGGCGAGCGGCCACATCCCCAGCAGCAGGCACACTCCTGTCCCAGCCTGAGTGGCTGGGGGTGGGAGCGCTCACAAAGCCCAAAGATGCTGGGGAAGCAGACGCTGGTAGGAAGAAGGTGAGTTTTGTTGTGCCCCAAGGAGTTTGCCCCTTTCAGAGTCTAGGGCCAGCTCCATTGTGTTTGGTCCCCCTTTGAGACATGTTACCAATAAATGAGTAAAGTGAAGTTTTCACACAGTGCTCAGCGATCCTTTTGGTAGAGAATTGTTGATGTTTAACAGAGTTTAGAGGCCCATATATTACAAGTGTAACAGAGCAGTGCTGCTCATCTGAGCTGAGAAATGTCCCTTGTCTTCAAGAAAGAGAAGCCCACTGAGTTAATAGTAACTGCACACTGATACCCTGGCAAAGGAATTACATTTCCTCTAGATGTCACATGAGGAAGAACAGTGATCCTCCTCTATTTCACACATTTGGTGCTCAGATAAACCGCACACTCATTAACCAGATCATTTTACAGTTCAAAGAGTTACTTAATGTTGTAAAAATATCCTGGCTTCTTTTTAAACTTCCCTATATTAGCAGCCATAAGATTCATTATCTCTATTACAACAATAAACAATAAAAAAACAATTAACTTGCTGTTTTCCCTGATCTGGCTTTATTTTCTCACAACTTTTAGACAGCTTTATTGGATTTTGGGAAAGAAACAAAATTAACAAAGTGGAAAATGTGACATCAATCACTCTGATCATTGTCTCTGCTATCAGCCTGTATGTTCAACAGTGATATGAGCTTCTGGCATGCTGAATGGTTTAGAAAACTCTTTAGTTTAAAGTGCTATCCCAGGGAGCCAGGGAAGGTCCTGATTCACAGGGACTCTAAACCAAGCTAACCTTCCCCCTCAAGGCACGACCTGTGAGCCCTGCATTAGATAGAGAGATAATCACCTTTTTCTTTTCTGCTTAAAGGGATTCTAAAAGCAAATGTTAAAAACAGTAGCTTTCCTTGCCAAAGGTTGCTCCTGCGCTGTCCCTCAGGCCACCTCTCGCCGATGTAGTTCTCCAATTCAATTATGTGGTCCAATAACAGAATCATGCCCCCTCCCTGCTAGGCTCCTAATCTGTTAGAGAAGCCAGGGAGGGTAGGGCATAGGGTGCTGCATGCACCACCACTGCTCCCATCTGCTGTAGCCTAAGGGAAGGAGCTTGGAGAACCTTCCCCAGCTACCCGCTGGACTGCGTTGCACCGCACTGATTGCTGCGGGGCAGGAGCCGTGAAAATCTTCCCTTCCCGCTTCTGGCTGTATGCTGAATGACGGGGTAAAGAAGATGGATTTCCCCCCCCCCCTGCTTTCCCTGGCACAGGTTCGGGGGGGTTTCCCTCACCTTAGCGGGGGGGAATAGCTGCCAGAGCCCGGCCGCCAAATATGCATCCCAACCACTAGATCTGCATCCTGGCTACCTGATCTGGTGACCACCCGCCCACCCAATCGGCCACCCACCTGCCCGATCAGCCTCCCGACGCATGATCCGCCTACCGCCCGCCTAAGCGGCCATACACCTGATCGGTCACCCATCTGCCTGATTGGTCACCCAATCTGCCTGCCTGACCACCGCTGTCCAATTGGCCACCCACCAGATCCGCCTCCAGGAAATCTTTTGGTACACTTTAATAAAAAAAAAATCCAAATAACTGGTTGTGTCTGATAATACTAAAACTAGTGCTGAATATGCCTCTATTCTGTTCTGGTGCAGTTCTGCACAATAATTTGCATCAGTCAAATCCAACTCCTATTAAAGTCTTCAAGGGTAAATACAGGATGCGTTTTTGAGTCTCTGGAAAGTAACTAAAGGAGCTAAATGCCCCCTGACAGTTTTACGGAAACATTTTTCTTTCTAAAACAAGTGGAGTAAAAAAAATGATCCCTCATCAAGTCCCTCATCAATCCTCCTCTGCTCTCTGTAAACCTGCGATGGACCACCCTGCACCATTCATCACAGTAACTATGGCAAACCCTTTCCATTGCAGGAAATGGAGGGGGAGATGAATGGCATGGGAAGGTCCATTGTTCAATACACAGCTAGATGAGAGGGTAGTAGCGGTTGGTGCACAACGCGGGACTGAATTACATAATTCAGTAAGTGTGTGAGTGCCAGACTAGCAGTGATTGCCTATGACGGATGAAAGGTGAGTACAGCGTTTTTTTCTTTTAATGAAGATTGTCTTTAAAGAGGACCAACCACCCACCTAGAGACTATAAGACTCTAGGGCTGGTGGTCTTTTTCTTTTTTGACAGATTAAAAACTGACATCCAATAAATTTTTGTTCATAAAGTAAAGCTTTAACATCGAGTTAAAAGGGCTGGTGGCCTTTTTGGGGCATGCAAGTTTGGGATGCCCTGATGATCCCATGGTAGATGTCAGGGCCGCTGGAGCATTTCGGCATCCATCAGGCTGATGCACGCTCCCACGCTTATTGAATGGCCAGGATGGGCCAGAAGGGATTGCCTGCAGGGATTAATACTAAAAGCGGGGCTCCAAAAATGTAACTAGCAACCACAGTAAATATATGTTTAAATTACCTGTGCATAGTGTCTGCTGTGATATCCTCCACTAGAGATGAGCGAACTCAAAGAAATCTCATCTCTGGTGGGAGCGGGGAGGCCGGCTGCGCTGTCAGCGGGCGGCGGAAGCCGGCTTCCGCCGCCCACTGACAGCGCAGCCGGCCTCCCCGCTCCCACTATACAGCAAACACTTACCGGCATGGTGGGAGAGGGGAGGCGGCGAGGAAGCAGCTTCCTCTGATGATGCGTCCTCTGATGACAGCTGACAGCGCAGCCGGCCTCCCCGCTCCCACCATGCCGGCATTTTTTTTTTTATTTCAGGGAAAATTCGGTCAGCACGAACCACTAAAAATTCAGGTTTGTGCTGAATTGAATTTTCCCTGAAATTCGGAGCGAATTCAGGTTCGTTAGAACCGATTCGCTCATCCCTATCCTCCACCATGTACCATGTGTCCATACCTTTTTGAAACTGTACCAATATCTGCTGTCCTCCTCAAGCAGCAAACTATCTGTGTATTCAGGCAGATGTAGGCCGAAGAGAGTGTACAGGAGCAAGACTGTGAAGGGGAAACTGCAGAAAAGACAGGCAGTGTGGACAGTGTGGAGAATCACTGATACTAGGGCTCCATTTAGTGTTCATGCAGCCCTGGGCACTATTTCCTGCACACATTTTGTTTAGTCAGGTCGCAGTACAGGGTTGGAAGTGAGCAAGGGTTTAAATGGAGTAGCAGAGGAGCAATATACATCATACCAGCCTCCTGTCTCTGGTTCATGACCACAGGAGTCACAGCAGTTGAGACAGGTCCCAGGCTGCAGGCTGCATTCAACCCCTTGTGTCATTTCCCCACCCCACATCTTTCTGTCACTGCGGGGGTAACTATAACAGTGATGGCACACTTTGCAGTGTACCCTGCTGATGGCCTACCTGGGCACAGGCCTAATGTTGCCGGTAAATATGGCCCTGACTGTTGCCCACAAAATGGATGGCTGGTAAAGCTACAGTAGACATATTTTGTATGGGAATAAGTGAGCTTTACACTGCACCATGGACAAGGTAGCATTGTCTTGTGCTGAAGGCACGTGCCCATTTCATGATGGATGTCCTGGGCAATGGCCCAATTTGCCATAACCTAACACTGCCCCCTTGCTGCCCCTCCATTCAGCATTCTACTCAGCTCATCAATATGCATGACATAGAAAGCTGATTGGAGGAGAGATTGCACATGTGCCATAGGACCAAGAGATAAGATACACACAGTGGGTTGTCCCAAATTAGGAGTCCCCTTGGATTAGGAACAAATATTCTATATCTAAAAAGTATATTTTGTTTTGGCCTAATCAATTTGGCAAAACAGGACAAACATACCTGTACAAAATTAACTATTTACAAAATGAATTAATATTTCAGATGTTCAACAAGGCTTTTAAGCATAAAATTACTTACCAGAAGTAGGCTACAGCTGCCACAGTAGTGAAATGAGTTTCGATGTATTTCACCTTCTCATACAGTTTCTGGTGCTAGTTCACTGATCTCTGCATTCCTGGCTTGCTATGGATGCCTACTGGGGAATGGCACTCTCAATGAGAAATATCCCAAATCGGGATGCCCCAGGGTGTAAAACCCCCTTGAATCTCTGGTAAACTCACCTTCTTCCTGGCTGAGGATGTGCACACGCCCCTGCCCCCAGTCATTCAGATAGTCTGGAATCCTTTTGATGCATGATGTATAAAGGACCCCTCCCCTTGCAATGTGTAATATTTATACAGCCTTCTGTTATTAGACCAGAGCTAGAGCTCCTTAAATTCCATTCAACAATAATAATAATTGCTGATGGCTGGAGGGGCTGGGCTTAGCTGCCATAGAGAGGTGCGTCCATAGTCTATGCCAGGAAAGGAGCTGTGGGTCGGGCTAAGCTGGTGCTGCTTCGGTTGGCAATATCCGGCAGCCATAAGGGATACTAACTATAGAGAAGGGAAAGCCAAGCGAGCTGAGAGAACAAACTTCTCTGGACCTGTCTGACACTTGAGGTCAGAAGGTCAGTGGAAGCTGGTGGAGGGAGTTTAGCAGATTGGAAGCTCAGGATCCCCCCCCCCCCCCCCCTCCAACATCATTTACACAAACAAGCAGATGGCAGGAGTCAGCCGTGACAAAGAGCCATCTGTGCAGCGAGGAGCATCCCCGCCATTCTCTCACAGGCTACTTCATTAAATCTCAACATCAGAGAGAGCGTGCCACACACTGTGGCCAACCTGGGGCCCATTAACACTTCCACTGCTCTGGGTGGCATTTCACTTCTATTTAGGCTGCCATACTTTTTGCCTTTATTATGTATGTATCAATCACATTCCGTTTTTTAGAGACCTACTTAGTTCTTGTTTACTATTTTCACCAAACTTTTTAGCTCTAGTTATGAATGAAGATATGTTTCAGTTGGTTACACAGTGTATCATTTAGCTATTATTTTTTTTTTTGCAAACCGCTCTTCCAAATTCAATAAAGGTAACAATACAACTGACCCTACTGGCAGCAGCAGACAGGCCTGTTTCATGTCAGTAAAACTTGGCTTGAACTCACATGGCAGATGCCAATGCTGACAAAAGAATTTGCTGCACACCATCCAGCTTTGTGTAACTCAAGCTGTTTGTAGGTGCCACATTGTCGCATTATTCATTAGTCACCTCATTGATGTACTAGGTAGGTAAAATGCAGATGTTAAAGGAGTTCTGTAGCGAAAATAGTCTAATAGCAAAAATCTGAATCTGTATACATCTGTCACCCACATGACCACACTGGCCAATCAGAGCGCTGGATTTCTTGGGGGTCATAAGGAGAAAGGTAAGATTTCTCCCGTTAGCAGTGGTAAATGATCGCAGAGGGCATCCACAATCTGGTTGCCTCCCTGCACCCGGAACAACACCCATTGTTCTGATTTAAGTACCACCTGGGTGGTATGTATAAATTGTCACCTAAAAACACACATAACTTCCACTTAAAATGCATGACATGCACATAAAGAGCTTCCTTGGTGCAGCTTTGTATTTATGGAGCAAATCAGGCTTGATTAAAGTATAGGTGGCAGCAGATAGAGTTAGGATACCGGTCACTCTGCAGCCTCATCGTGTTCCATCTGGTAAGATCTCAATGGTCTAAATCAGAACCAGGTGCAAAAAGTGTAATTTCCTTTCACTTTTCACCTGCACTTTATTACTTCATAGTTTGCTATGTAAGAAGGTGCCCATTGTTCCTCCCATAGGTGCCTCCCATACACAGGCCACATTGGCTCAGTTTCTCAAATTGAAGATTGATGAGCAGCATGGGAGCGGCTAGCAGGAAAATGGAGAATAGCAGTGCTGACCAAAAAACATGTTGTGAAGGGCCTGAAGAGAGCAGTTCATGGAAGGAAATCCAACATAATTTGTTGTTGTTCAAGCTTTTTGGTATTGAGCAATGGACTAACATTTTTTTGGCTGATGTGTAGAATTAATCAACATCAGCGACTACCAGAATCATTTAGATCCCCAACATTTCTTACCACGAGATCCACAATTAGCATTTGGAGATGTTCGGGAGACACGTTTAAAGAGGAACAATGGCCTCACTAATATCTAAAAGACACACCTACCCACACCAGGAATTTGTGAATGGCTGGTCCAGGTATGAAGAGGAGGGGGGTCTGAATTTGCAGTTAATGGCAACACCCTACTTATTATCTGTTTGTGGTCCAGGGATATCTGCATATATATTAAACTGTGAATTTTAATGCTTTCATGTATTTCACTACATTGTTGTTGGGAACCATTTCCAGTTGTTTCCTGTTCTGTAAGGGTTAAATGGCTTCTACTCTCATCAAATCAAAGAGAAACAACACCTGGGATTTCCTAGTTGTTCCTTGACCCTGATTCCAATTTAGGATGCCCTGCTGGTGACATTCTACGGATTTCCCGTAAAAGCTCCCCTTTAGATGATCCAACAGCACATGCGTGTGTCGCTGGCCTTAACTAGGGATGAGTGAACCGGTTTGGACGAACCGGAATTCGATCCGAAGCTGTCATCAGAGGACGCGTCCTCAGAGGACGCGTCATCAGAGGGCGCCTGAGGGCGGCGCCGGCCTCCACGCTCCGACCATGCAGGTAAGTGTTTGCTTTTTAAAAAAATGCCGGCATGGTGGGAGGGGGCAGGCCGGCTGCGCTGTCAGTGGGCTGGCTTCCGCCGGGTTAGTGACGAATCGAATTTTCCCTGAAATTCGGATCGAATTCCGGTTCGTCCAAACCGGTTCACTCATCCCTAGTTAAGGCCAGCGACACACGCATGTGCTGTTGGATCATCTAAAGGGGAGCTTTTACGGGAAATCCGTAGAATGTCACCAGCAGGGCATCCTAAATTGGAATCAGGGTCAAGGAACAACTAGGAAATCCCAGGTGTTGTTTCTCTTTGATTTGATGAGAGTAGAAGCCATTTAACCCTTACAGAACAGGAAACAACTGGAAATGGTTCCCAACAACAATGTAGTGAAATACATGAAAGCATTAAAATTCACAGTTTAATATATATGCAGATATCCCTGGACCACAAACAGATAATAAGTAGGGTGTTGCCATTAACTGCAAATTCAGACCCCCCTTATCCCCCCCCCCCAAAAAAAATAGTGCTGGCTTCCTAGACTGTGAAGCTGTCAGCATTCCCAGCTTCCGTCCTCCACAAGGTCCTGGGTCACACTAAGATACAGAGTAGGGTCATGGAGACTGCCAAGACAGAGAACCCAGCACACTTCACTGCCCACAAATCTTTACATTAACCCAGTCTATAGTGCTAGTTCTGGGTGCTATGTACCTCCCTATACCCCCAATGTGTGTTCTAGACCACCACAGGTGTTCTGTGTACAAGACAGCAGACGAGACACATAGGGGCCCATGAGTCACATGTGGCTCCCGAGCTATGGGTTGGGGACCACTGATTGAAATGCAGTAATGCCTGTGCAAGGGGGTCATACCAGATACTGAAAGCAAAGGTTTCCAAACTTTTGCCACCCACAGATATGAATTGAGTATTGAATTACAATATTTATAACTGACAGTTCAATATTTTGACCCATTTGACTGGTTCTTTTTTGTCCTTAGGATGTGTGCGAAAATCTGAATTTGTTCAATATATTCAGAAATATAGAAATGCATGTGGGGTTAACACATGTTAAAGCATCACTGTCCCTCTGACCTCTATTGCATGTTTTTTTCATACAAGCCAGCAAGCTATATTATGCAAGCTATACAATACAGGGTTAAATGCACAAGGTGTCGTGTGTGTTAGCAAGCCCAGATTCTTTTAGATAAAATTGGAAAGAACACAATTAGAATAATAGAGCCAATAATGGTTTCATATGTAAACAACACTGTAAAGGCGCTGCAGGCTGCAGCCATACTTAAATACAAGAAGATTACGAGGATCGGAAAGATTTAATCCTGTTTTCACTCTGTCCTGTGTATTACAATAAAATATTCAGGGTTTGCCATGACCATTTCCAACTGCCAACTCAGTAGCAGCCAAACCTAAATTCTGCTTCCGGTAAAGTTTGTAGAAACAAACCCTTTGGATGGTATAGAATCCTCATTGCTGGCAGACAGCATAGCGTGACCGCTGTGGCTAATCACACGGTCACATTTCATTGAGGGAGTGCAGTGACAGGTAAGGGGGTAGGGTTTGCAGGGGATTAGAAGGAGAGACCCAGGCAATTAGGAAGCCCCCCAGGGTGGACATCACCCATTTTTGTAAAATCTGACCAAATGTTTAATTAGGCTTTTGGTGCACTGTCAATATGCCATACAGTGTAAATCACTACTGACCCGGGGGCGTGCAGCCTGGTTCTGCAGCACCATCTGCCGTTGCCCCATATGATCACATCGGAAGAAGAGTATGTTGCATGATCCCCAGCTTGTCAATAGTGATTTACACTGTGGTCCAAAACTCCAAGGGAATATTGACAGTGATTTAAAAGCCTTTTGAAACTTTTGATCTACTTTTAAATGGAGAGCCTCTCCAGATTTCCCAAATACCCTACAGGGAGCTTGCAAATTAGATTTGCACTTTAATTTGTTTTGAGAAGCACTTTTTAAATCCTTAGAATTGTCCCCTAATTCTATTGTGACATGTTCCTTTAAAAGTAGACCTGCAACATGTAAGCTGGCAAGGACAGGGCTTCTATTGTATCTTGTATTCAGAATATTCATTGTGAGCTCTGTAAAACGGCATTTGTACTTATCTTCCCTGTCTGTAATAAGTCATGCACCTCAGCTTTAGAAAGGGTAAGGTACAGTAAATATCATCTTTTAAAACCCTACAGATGCTACCTAGTTTGGTATTAGATAAAAATGTCATCAGTGCAACAAAGGCTTGTAAAAGTAACATCCTACCGTTATTCAGACAGAGAGATTAAAATCATAGCTATACGTTTTTTCAGAAATAAATGTAGACTTAATATGTTAGTGTAAAGTAGATCTAACCTCTACATGTCAGCTTTATGCTAAAGGTCCTTGTTACCCTCACTCACCCTCTCCTGATGCTGGTAAGCCATGCAATTAAGAGACTGTAATGTGTAATCTCCAATAATAAAGTGTATTAAAGAGGGGAAAGACTTAATTTTCCTCAGACGTAGCAGGGTCAGGTACTAAGGAGTTGGGCAGATGTGGCTGGGTTGGCAGCAAAGAATCTGGATCATACAACAGACACATGGAGAAGCAGGGGCATGGGACAGAACATCAACCTGACAATACAGTCGGTGCTATACTGTTCCTACTACCTTCCTCCAATCAGCTGAGATGTGAGGCCTATCTGCTTCTCCCTTTGCTAGACAATGGAGATGTGAGGGTGCTGCAGGTGATCTTGGGGGGTGGTAGCAGACACGGGAAAGGTTGCCTCTCATGTCAGACTCTGGTGGCAGTTGGTAAGCAATGGTGACACTTGTTGCTGCAATGCCTGGAGAGCAGAACAGGAGTGGAGGACAGGTGAGTACCACACAGTGACAAAAAGATACTGACTATTTTTAATGTGAATACTATCGTATGGAGACAACTGCACACTGCAGCACTGCTTTCCTGTTCATTTGTGGAGGATAGTCTGTGGTACTGTGTTGTTGCATAGGCCTTATAGCACTTTTAAAGCAAGTAGGAATAATTTTTTACTTTTAAAATAATACACCAGACCAATCAGCACGCTCCCTGATGTTTTTCTTTATCTCTCTCGGGTGAGTTGCAGAATATTTCTATTGAGGAGAAGAAATTGCCCATAATTTGACAGAGGCATTTACTAAATGGTGGAGAGCTTTTCTGCAAGAGGTGGAGACATTCTCCAATGAGGGGGAGAAGTTCCCCATAATTGAGTAGATAACTCTCTAAATGCATGTTCCCGCTTTCCTAACATTAACCCCGCCATGCAGTGTGGACCTTTCATCCAGTGCAAGGCTTACACACCAATACACACACACGTGTTTGCTTGACCAAGCCTTGAAAAGCCCAGGATTCATAGATACTGCCTCTCCTTTATTTGCTGAGGTTTCATTTTCCTGAGCTAAGACATCCAAAACATTTCTAAAAGACATTTCCTTTATTTATTATATGCTGAGGTGACAAAGTGTGGCATGCAGCCGTCCTGACATTCTCCAGGCGCAGGGGGTGGCATTTGTGCTGAGATTACGATTACAAGGCAAACTCTCCTGCTTTATAGCCACACATATACCCGCGTCAGCTTGCCGTAGTGGTGTTATGTCAGTGATTACACCGCCCTTTCAAATATGATCTAATATTAGATATTTCTATAGAGTAGCTATACATATATATCTATATATAGATATATATCTATACATATTTATATATATATATATATATATATATATCTATATATATATCTCAAGATCAAGTACAGCAAATACAAGCTAAGGCTATATGTGTCATGAAGGAAAGTTTTTCCTACTTTAACACTAGTTCAAAAATACATTTGAAAAACTCTTTCATGCTTAACAATATAACTTTTGAAAGACTTTTTAAATAAATACAGTTGCAGTCAAAATGATTAAATTGCCAGCAAATTAGGTTAATTGACACCATTTACAAACCTTCAGTAGCTAGCAAAAAAACAATTTAGCAATTATATAGTCCAATCCTCATCATCAGTCATTAAAAATAAGGGTAATGCCCATCAAGATTACTTGTGTATCCCAAGATGGCTGTACAATTCTAGAACCACGGAACATGTGACATTAGTGTAGGGGCTTTGAAAATTGGTTCTGCATATCTGGATTTTCCTCTTTCTCCTTCAACCATCTTTTGTTAACCTCACTGGAGAGGCAGTAGGTCTCAATAGTTGCTGCTGCTTAATGGATCCTGTCATGTGATGGTGATTTTCAGAGTCCAAGTTGGGCATTGGCTTATCGACTCTGCAGCCCTGCTTTGAAGTCAAAACACAACAACCTTCCCCTTCAATCCACTACAGCTGGCACGGTGTCCATTTGTTTAACCCTTTAAGTTCTAGCCTACCTAGAGTTTTTGTCACCCTCTGTTGCCAGACCATGTTTCCCTATTTTGCGCTACACATGTTCAACTGATTTTTGAAGGGATTTCCAGGGATTTCTCAGGAAAATGATATATTGTTTTTTTCAGCAGAGTCTGGGCTTTAACATAATACGTCTCGTTTGGCCTTTTTTGTATATTGTCATTATCTTTGGGTGAAACATATGAAAAAAAAATACATCTATTTTTTACAATGTGTAGGTTTTTTGTAATAAAAAATGTTAGTTTGTCAATAAAATCTTATTGCACGTAAAATCCCCATTTCTACCGGTTACAACTGTACCGCATATGTATTGGTAAACAACCTTTCCTGCTCAGGAGACCCCCCCAAACTGAAACAGTGCTTTAGGAGATTTTCAAATAAAACACAACTATGCTATGCGCTATGCTCACCTTGTAGTTTTTCACACCTCAAGCTTTCTAGGCGTACCAGGCTTGTTGATGCAGGCAGTTTTCTGGAAGTAATCCCTCAATTTATTCTTTGGTTGCACAGAGTTTCCCTAAAAAGAATAAAAAATAAGAATCAAAGCCACATTTTCCTAAAAAAAAACTATATGCAAACAAAAAAAAAAACAAAAGGTCCCCCGAACAGGACGATACCCAACATGCATAGGTACTGTCAAGGGAAGAGTTGCCAAACACCCCAAAGTAAAGCATGTGCTTAAGGGTAAATTTACTTTAACATTTCAGCTCTGCAGACAAAGTGCGCACCTTGCACTTTTTCAACCAAAACAACCCTTTACATTTGGAATACCCCCCATATAAACCATATATTCCCTGAAAGTACACATGTTAAGCTTTCTAAGCTTACCCAGCTTATTGTAGTGGGATCATCTTTCTGTAAGTAACTGATCGTAGAATTCTTAGGTTGCACAGGGTTTCCCTAAAAAATGTATAAAAAGCAGAATAAAAAACATGTTTTCCTAAAATATCAATATGCAAATAAGAAAACAGCTAAATCTGAAAGCGCAAGGTCCCCTGAACAGAACAATACCCAACATGCATAGCAACTTATAACCCTTTTAATTGCCGCCTACTTGAAGTTTTGTCACCCTCTGTTGACAGGTCATTTTTCACCATTTTGCGCCATGTTTAACTGTTATTTTTGCAGGAATTTCCAGGAAAATCATATTTTTTTTCTGCAGTAGAGTTTAGGATTTAACATGAAATGTCTTGTTTGTAATTTTTCTACTTTTTAAAAAATATTTTTGCGTAAAAAAAACAAACCACAAAATATTTTTTAGAAAATTATTTGTTTTAAATAAAACGTGTTTTATTTAAAAAACATATTGCATGTGAAAGGCCAATTTCTCCTGATTACAGTGGTACCACATATGTATCAGTAGCCCCCTGTTCCTGCCCAGGAGACTCCCCCAAACTGAAAAGAGCACTTTATAACATTTACAAATAAAATATAACTACTATCCACAATATAAAGGGTTTAAAAAAATGGCATTTTTTGTGAATTTTAAGGGTTAAACATTCACAAAAATGACGTGAGGTCCCCTCTACCCAGCATAACTAGCTTGGGGATCAGCTATGCAGGGCTTGTAGAGCAGGGCACAGGAGCCAGCTTTGGTGGCCCCCACCCTGCCGGCTACAAGCCTGCGCCACCTAAATTGGCCCCGGGCCCTTCTGCCCCCGCTTGGCTTTGGGGAGGTGGGTAATAGGGGAGCTAGGGGGTTAATAGCAAGTCACCCGCTAGTCATGGACCCCTTACCCCTTATTATTCTTTTTAATACTTACCTCCCATTCTTCACCAATCAATCTGGCTTCTGCTCTCATGCTGCTGCTGCTGGAAGCCTTTTATACCTGCTGGGCGAAAGAACATAAGGGGTTAATTTATGAGGGGACACCATTTTTTTTATTTTAAGGGTTAAAAAACCCTTAATAATAAAAAATTATATAGGGTCCCCCTACACCGCATAACCAGCCTGGGACCAGCTATGCAGGGTTTGTAGTACAGGGCCAACTTTGGTGGCCCCCTGCCCTGCTGGCTACAAGCCCACATAGTCTCTGTGGGCCCAGGCCCTTCTGCCCCCCCTAGGCTTTGGAGAGGCAGGTAATTGTGGAGCCGGTGGTTAATGGCAAGTCACCCACTAGCCGCAGGTGCCTTGCCAGCTCCCAGCCTTATGAACTGGTATAGGGATCTCATGGATCCCTTACCAGTTCACAAGGGGTTAACAGTAAAAATAAACACAAACACACAGGAAAAAAATGCCATTTATTTATATTTTTTAATTTACTCACCTCTGATCCTCCGCTGTCGCCCGACAATTACGCCCCACGAAGCTCCGATGACAGCTGTTGGGTGATCGTTGGAGGGAGGGCTGGGGGGCAAGGGATAACAGCCCTCTCATACCTCCAACCTTCCTCCTCCGATCACCCGGCGTTACTGATTGTCTCGGGGTGGAGGAGAAATGCCAGTTGCCGGGTAACGTCATAAATGACGCAAGGGGCGGGCCTAGTAGACGGCAACCCAGGAATTGAGGAAGAGGGCAATCTCTTGCCCACTCCTAACCACAGAAATAGCCCGAGGGACAATCAGAGGACCCCCCCCGGTGAAGAGGAGACCTGGCGGGAGGGATCATGGCTGCAGGTGAGTAAATGTCTTTTTTGGGATTGGATAACACCAGATTAAAGAGGAGATTTGGCCGGATCAATAGAGGGGTCAGGTGAGTGTTTTTTTGATTTTTAAAGGCCGCTAGCAGGGGTGAATGCCAGGCCCGTGAATTTTATGTGGCTGGCAACCACGTAAAATTCAAAGGCTTGGCATTTAAAGGGTTAAAATATAGATCTGCTGCTGTCAAAGAATCTGTAACACCTTCATTTTACAAGGTGCAGATATTGGAGGAGGTGTGACAGCAAGCTTAGGTGATCAATTCAAGTAACTCTGCGCTGAGGAGTGGCAGGAACGGATGGGCTGCGATCCTGGGGTTCCCTGCAAATCGTCACCTTCCATGTAGACTTTTTTAGCAGTGCTAATCAACTAAAAACATAATAATATTGCCCTTCTTACAGACAAAATTCCTAACCGAGACCATCAGTTTTCTCACTTTACAACAACGCCATACAGTAGAAAGTGAACCTGCATAGTAATGACATAATTACAGCAAAAACATTCCAGCTATTGTAAAGCTATGGTCCTTTGCTATTTGGCAGCAACAAATTACAAAAAACACATTGGAAGCCTAACTATTAGTATCAGTACTGACAGCAGAGCAATAGAGATAAGTGATGCTACAGCTTACTGTACAAGTAGGGATGGGTGAACCCGAACCGCAAAGTTTGGGTTTGTGCTGAACTTCGCGAGCTTTCAGAAGTCTGTGCCGGGGTTCGGTGTTCCATCCAACACTGAAGCTGGTTGAGCAGCCCATCTACCAGCTTCTGGCATTCCCTTCAGTCAATCAGGTCAGCTAGCAGACTGACCATCTCTACTCCCTCACACCCATCCCCAACCAATCAGGAAGGGAAGTAGGTGCGGCCAGGCCACGGTGGGGGATGACGGCAAGCTGGGTGGACAGCTCCCAGCCCGCCCAGCAAAACAGGCAGGCGCACACAGTGCTCTGTCTGCTACAGAAGATGATAGAGGGCATTGTCAGTCTGCTATGGAAGATGGTGGGGGATCTTCCATACAGTCTACAATGGGGCGGTGGGGGTCCTGTCACATTCTACTATGGGATGATGGGGGTTGTTCTGCAACACACTCTGCTATGGGATGATAGGGGGTTGTTCTGCAACACAGTCTGCTATAGGGATGATGGGGAGCTCTGTCACAGTCTGCTATAGGATGATGGGGGTTGTCCTGCAACATAGTCTGCTATAGGATGATGGGGGGCTCTGTCACAGTCTGCTATAGGATGATGGGGGTTGTCCTGCAACATAGTCTGCTATAGGATGATGGGGGGCTCTGTCACAGTCTGCTATGGAAGATGATGGGGGGGCTCTGTTACCATCTACTATGGGATGATGAAGGTTGTTCTGCAACACAGTCAACTATAGGATGATGGAGGGGCTCTGTCACGGTCTTCTATGGGATGATGGGTTTGTTCTGCTACACAGTCTGCTATGGGATGATGGATGGGGTCTGTCACAGTCTGCTATGGGGGATGATGGAGGGCTCTGTCACAGTCTGATTTGGGGTATGATGGGGGGCTCTGTCACAGTCTAATATGGGATGATGGGGGTAATTTTTTCCCTACCTCATTTTGTTGCGGCAATTGCCATGCCCCCTCCCCCGGTTTGCAGCCATCCAACCTATTGCTGCCCCCATTTCACAGCCATTTTTGGGCCCCAAAGTTTGAGTCCCCATTGATTTTAATGGGATTCAGGTTTTGGTCAAGTTCCGATACCCGAATCGGACTTTGGGGGCAACCTGACGAACCAGAACTCCTACGGGTCCACTCATTTCTATGTACGGGTCTTAAAAGGACCCCATTTAATGTTCTCACCGAGCACCACCTACCAAAGAAAGCTCTTTCCATTACAGGAGTAGCTTCAGATCTGGGTCCTGTTTGTTACTGATCATGTCAGGGAAATAGACGAGTGTAACATTTGTGTGAGATCCAAGGAATTAGCACACTAACAAAACTGTAGGTAACTTGAGATATTTAGGAAAGACTTAAAAATCTACTTATAATGTCAGGCAAATTAACAAATAACAAAAGTTTTTCATTCTTTCTGGATCTGTATTGTGGCCATTATAGACATTTCTCTCCTGAGTTTAGGGAAACATTAAAGTCATTCAGCAGGCAGAAAAAAAAAACAAAGGTGTACTTACCTTTTGTCCCCCACCATCGATTGGAGCTAGTCAGTGCTTCTGTGCCAGGTCATGCCCCCTCCATCAGTCACATGGGCCTGGCCATGCCCTCTCCATTTACTAGAATAGAAGGGGTGGTAGCAAGCCTCAGCTCACAACCTTCATTGCAATGAATGGAGAGGGTGTGGCAGCGCAACTGTGATTGATGGAGTGTCGCAAACCCAGCATTCCACCAATTCTGAACCCATGTTCAGGCTCCAGGCGGTGTACAGGCTCAGATCCAGCTATTGGGTGAGACTGCCTAGCACCGATCAGCAGGGGTACAAAAGTTAAGTAGCCCTACACTGTCATCCACCTGTGTCCACCAGTTTTCTACAGTTTAAGCTATATTTAATATATAGAAACTCGTCGGACAGGCACTTTCTGCCCAAGTTTGCATATTTTCCCTTTATACTAGGGAAACCTGGTGACCACTGGTGAAATAATCTAGCCTTCCAGGCACATATAATAAAAATCAATGTTGCGTTAAGCTAGCTAAAGGGTAGCTAGGCTTAAAGATAATTCAAGGTCAGAGGCAGCTGCAATAAGCCATAGAAGTCACAAGACATGTCTAGGAGCTCTAGTAGGTTCCACATGTTGGATGGCCATGCACCTTCCATATTAATATTATTACAGTGGTTTAGCTATGGGTGGGGGAGGATAATATGTTTGAGATACTGGTTATAACTAAGCATGTGCAGTAGTTGAGAGAATAAAAAGGTATGGCTCAACCCGTTAAATGCCGCTCACTGTCCACAGGGGATGGCCGACTGTTACGTCCATATTTGAAATTGAATAGTGAAGATAAAGCTAGTTTACGGTACAGGTGAAAATAGAACCCATTTTATTGGTCCTCTTACTATGCCCTTAGACATACCTATGTTTCTGCAGGAGGGAGCCAGAGGAAAGTAGCAGCTCCAACAGCAAGTCAGGAACCCAGGTGACATGTGGAGGAAGCCTAAGAGCCAGGAGACCACAATAAAAGAGTTTAATGCGCCCCCGAAACACATTAGCCACAACACTTTTTTGGGGTAAATGTTATATATTATCAATGGCAGACTAGAGCAAACCAGCAAAATGTCTCATTGTGCTACCTGCACAAAATACTTAACATGTGATTTACCTAGTTTCCACTAGTATCCATCAGCTTCCGCCAGCTTCCACTCATGCAGCTGCCAAATTAGAGGCAATAGTGCTGGCAAACAATAAAAATATTTTGCTTAAACGTGTGGAAAGTGGCGCCTGTTGTAAATCTGGCCCTAAATAGACAATTAGGACCAGATTTGCAATGAGCGCCACTTTCTGCACTTAATTTTGTAGAAAGGCATGTGAATCGTGGATGAGCGTACAGCAAAGAGGAGGGTGCAAGTTGCTGAGGTTATGACACAGGTTTATGCAGTTAAAGTGGACCTAAATCCTGGGACACAATAGGGGTCATGCTAATTATTTTGTTAAGCCATTGGGGGCCATGCTAAATATTTGGTGAAGCCAGTTTGACTTGCATTGTGCATTGATGTGTGGATTTCAGCCTGCATTCCTGTGAGTTTTTCAGTGATATCAAGTGATATAAAAGTGCATTAAAAAATGTTTGTACCACATTTTCCCCCAAAAAGTGTGAATTGCAACCTGCATCCCGGTGAGCTTTTTAGCATTAGGACACAAGAAAGTGCAATAAAAAAATGTTTTCCCCCAAAATGGCCTGAGATGGGGCATTTTTACAGGTGAGTTACATCATTTTTCCTATGAAGTAAAGATGTGTTTTTTTATAAGTTTGGAAACAACAGCACCCTATGGGCTTTAGCATAGCCCATAGGGTGCTGTTGTGTCTAAACTTTCATAGAAATGCCCTATCACATGTGCAATTGATTTTTTTTTTTTAATTATTATATTGTATGTTGACGCTAAAACTCACTGCTCACTGCGATGCGATACCTATGAGGTGACCACACGCTCAACAGAATATGTGCGATTGATTCAAATATTGGGGTGAAAATACAATGTAGTATTTTGTGAGTTTTTTTAGGCAATATATATATATATATATATATATATATATATATATATATAAATCATGTTGAATAAATTGTATGAATTTTAACTCAAATTATAGTGATGTGGTCAAATGAATGGGCCCTAAGAATTAGAGGTTTTGCCTAAAAAAAACCCACACAAAACTACTTCACCAAATAAGTAGCATGACTCCCATAGGCTAGCACAGCAGGTTGTGAATAGGTCGGTAACAGTAACACCATTCCAACAATACTAAAGCTTGTTAGATTGGTGGATAAGATAAACGCCTGGTTATATGTGTGCACAGTCCTTCTCTACATTACTGTGTTTGCTCATGGTGGGTCGCACAAATTATTTTTCACTTTTAAACAACAAACTGCTTGTGAAATATTACAGTAACAAATTAAGGTGTAAGATGTTTCCCACATTAGTAACTACATTGAGCTGACACATTTATTTTCATCGAGACACATATTTCTGGTTTAGGGCAGGTGTGCTGACGTCTCCACTTGTAAAGTTTCTCCAGTTCAAGAAATACCTGTTTTAAGTTCATCGACATCTACATTTCTGCCATTTTTCCCATGGACCTAAATAACAATTCAATCTAATGGCCCCCCTCATGTAGATATTGTAATGTTAAAGTCTCCAGGCAGAGATGAGGAAATTATGAACAAAGCAGCAGATCTTTTTGTACATCTGCATCCAGTAATATTATGAGAACTGTGGACTCTTGAGAGATACATTTAATAGAATACATGTGGATTGGAGACACTTTCAAACTCAACACACACAAATGCCAAAGAAAATAAAAATGTAAATAAAATTGCAGCATGTTAAAAAAAAATGTACCAATTGCCAGTAAACTTTTTTAGCCGGGGGAGGGGAAGGGGCAGGGGTAATATGAGTAAGGTTCTAGTTAGAACCAGTTTAATATAATCTGAGAGTGGAACAACTAAGCTTCTGCAGGAGGGGGCTGGAGTTAAAGTAGCAGCCCAAAAGTCAGGGACCTAGGCAGCACCAGGGACTACTACACAGAGAATGTGGAGGAAGCCTTAGACACATGAGACCACAGTATGCGTTACCTCGGTAAGAGAGGTTCATGTGTCAGCTGGAACCTACTTCATGTTTGATTGTCTGTATCGGCAGTGCTCTATATTGGCACTGGACTGTCTATATTGGATTTTAATAAACTCCCTGTACTGTATGTCCTTGTACCACCTAGCTGTACCTAAACCCCAGAAATGCTAGACAGGACACCTCAGAGCAGTAAAGAATCCACTCTGTACCAATGTTTTAAAACTTTTTATGTCTGTTTCAACACACCCAATTAAGAAATACAGAGCATGTATGCATCTGTAAAAAATACAGAATATAATTGCTTGAAGAAAATTAAATATATTCTTATTATACATAGATGAAGGTATCCTTAGACTCTATGGAGTTGATTCAGAACCTGGTGAGCAAACTCACATTTTTTTAGCAGAGAAAACTGCTGTTCACCTTCATTGTCTACCGGGTGTATATTTTTACTCTGAATCGGCCGAAAAGTAGACAATGAAGGTGAATGGCAATTTAGTCTCAGTTTTCTCACCCTATTATCTTTCTATTCATCTGAGCTCAGTGGTTTAACCTTCAGATCATGTCAGGTTTAATGACAAGATTCTAATTCCCAAGCACACTTACAAGGAATAAATTGAGGTAAGTAGCAATTTAGGGACTTAACTACAATAGGACAATTGTGACTGAGACACTGTAAAGTGAAGCAACAAGCAAGTAAGTTGGAAAGAATCCTGTATCTATCTTTCTTAGTTGCAGTCTTAGTTGCAGTCTATAAAAAGAGGCTGCTACACTAGGGCCTGGAGGGAAGTTAGGGGCCAAGGTCCCCATGTCTCAAGGATCAGCTGAATCTAAAATTCTTTCCAGGACAAAGGGGAATAGACTGTGAGTGCTCAGTGTGGATTGAAAACATACCGAGGAGACTGCATTGGAAAAAAACACTGCTGTACAAATTGTTGTGCTGTACTCAAGTCAGAGCCCTATTAAATGTAGTAAGTGCACTTTTAGGAAGTTGAGGTACCTTTGCCCCCCTGCTCTAGAGACTGTCCCAAAGAGTACCTATGACATGGACTCCACACCTGCATACAAAGGACACCTTGGTTCCAGAAGAACCTGCCCTCCTGCATGACTACATGACTGCTGGCAGCTAATCGTGGGGCACGGCTTCACTTAGGAAGTAAGGAGGAGGTAAGTGTGCAGTGCCTGAAGCAGAGAGCGTATGCGCAGAGAAGGCATTCGCAATTGTGATACAACGTGTTTCGATCAGGTACATAATTTTCCATAGGCCATCATGCTTTTCCATTTACCCTGCTCTTGTCTACTTTGCGTTTATCATGATGCAGACAGAGTAGAGGAAGTGTGATAAGAACTAGTACTGTTTGCACATAGCTCAAGTCTCAGTCATAATGCTTTCATCGCCTCTGTTTCACCCTAGACTGCTGAAAACTGGGCATGACTGTTTCCTATAGGCAGGTCACCATACATGAAAACATGTATAGGGAAAACAATTTCTCAATTGCAGTCTGGTTAAACTGGTGTTCCTACATTTGTGATATGTTCAAAGTCAATATATTTATTTAAGTGGGTATTATTTTTTTGTTTATTTATAAAGCCTCATGATCTTCTGTGGCGCTGTACTAGAAAAAAAAATCCAGACAGGAAAAAAAAATACACTATATTACTCTGAATATGATGTGTCAGATGTGACAAAAAAACAATGAATCGACATAGATAATGGGATACAATAATTGTAAGGGCCATTCCCTTGCAAGCTTACAATCTAAGGAATAAATGGTGGAGGCAAGAGGTTGGGCCATAAATGTGGCAGCATGTGCTTTGTGGGGTGTTGGAAACAAGTCCAGAGGTGAAAATTGTGAAGTGCATTGCTGCAGCCAGATAATATGCTCATCAGGATAAGTGAGTTTTAAGAGCAGAATTGAAGACTGGAAAAGTTGGGGAGTGGTCAATTGTATGAAAAAGGGCATTCCATTGCAACAGCACATGCAAAGACCTGAAGATAATGTAGAGCCCTCACAAATGTGTTATTTAGACCTTGTTAATCCTGTCAGCATAGGTGAGAAACAGGTGCAGGCTGAGTTGCAACATTGTAGTTCTCTTAACCATAACATACCCTGTCAGCCTGCTTTGTGCAAAAGACTCATAAACTACATTTTCCAGAATTATTGTGGACTACACAGAACATGGTGGAAGAGACACCTGAACAAATAGGAAGTTTAAAAAGGTTTAAAAGGGGGGGGGGGGGGGGGAGAACCTGCTGGCAGCTCTCTTGCCCTGTGGTTTGGAAGGAGTTGTTGTTCGGCTGCTGATCATTTTGGGCCTGATTTGTGGCATGAAGAGAAGTGTTCCATGTGGAAGAGGCAGCCAGCCTGTGATTTCTGCCAGTTGCTGCGTCTGGGTAGATCGGATGCAACCAGCAAAGTGACTACTGTACACCCCTCATCAGCACATTCCATCCCGGGAGGACTGCCTATCTCAGCAAGGTTGTGAGTAATCTTAAGAGCTGGATTGGTCAATTCAGAAGTAAATCAGAGGCTGTGATTTACCCAGAGAATAAGTGCCTGTTTGTGTCCACCGTGTCTATAGCACCCAGGGTGACAACCTATGCAGTACAGTGGCTCACAGAAGTGCATGATTAAGGGAGGATTGCTTAGAGAATGCCGACATTAAGTAATCAATTCATACTGATCTGTTCTCCTGCACAACAACCAGTTTCATTTGTTGTTGGGAGAATTACTGAGAAGAATCTTCATCTTCACATAGTACTCGAGATGTTAAAGTGAAGTGCTTAGTGAAGGATAAATACTATAAACAGACAATTTGACGCCTTACCACAACTACTGTGAATCACAAATTCTGGGGAAGTAAATTATATGTTTCCAGGATATTAAGGGGGCCCTCCAACATAGGACTTTTTGCTTCATTGGTCGCGTCCCCCCACCTATTTGTTTTTTTGTCCTGCACAGTACTCATGGACTGGGGTTTGGTTTTACATATTTTGAGGTGTTTTGCATAAGTTCAGTGTACCATAACTTATTGTTTTAGAGTGTATTGTTTGCAAATTTTGCCACCGGTGCTGATGTTTCATTCTAAATGTTCTATATTGCTTAAAAAATGCTATTTTTCTTTCCACAGCTGGATTTAGCAATAAATCTTCAGTTGTATATACCTGGGAGCCACACATATATAAAAAAAAAGACTTTAAGGAGAGGAATAATAAGGGAAAGCTCACCCTTGTTTTGAATGTGAATCTAGAGAGGCGGATTAAAGAGGACTTCAACTTATTATCAGACACGCACATTTTAGAGGCAATTTGGTACGTGATTTGAGTATTACTGGTGATTGGAGCACACCTTTTTGAATTGGAACACATTGGGTGATTAGAGAATCTAAAGAAGAGTGATAATATACCATTTCTGCTGAGTTTGTTTTGCTATGCTTAGCACAACACTGTTATAAGTTGTATATACCTATTGTCTTATTGTTGGTGTGAAAGGAAGCCATGCCAGTGTATACTGTAGATTGGAGTATAGAGACTGAAAGTAGATTGCTGACTGCCCAGGGCCTCACCCGAACATTATGCTACACCAACCGACAGAGGGCGAGGAAAGGAAAGTGCAGAATCAGGTAGACTGGGGGTTATATGAATATTTTTTATCTTCTGGAGAGTTCTGAATTTAGACAGTGATATCTTTTCTCACTCAATAAAAGGATTTTTTCCCTTCCATCTGGAAATCCGTTGCACATGTGACAGAGCAGTTCTACTATTGAGGGGCAGCCTTTTTTCATGAGGTGGATGGTTTATTTTAATTTATTAAAAAAACAGAAGCATGTGGCAAATCCATGTTTAAAATGAGCCTCACTAAATTTGACGGGATTTCCTATGGGCTGCTGAATTTTCCAACTTAAACGCAATGATACATAATACACATCAACAGAAAAGGAGGTGCCAAGAAGTTTGATTTTTAAATAAAATATAATAAAATTATTTTAAATAAAATAAAACTATGGTTGTGCACAATGAGAAAAGCTTTTACTGATTCTTGCTCAGCCTATTGAGAAAACAAAACAGATTATTTGGATAACTCTAAAGGGCCAAGTTTGAATTTCCGCAGTTTTTTTGTGAGAGTATGCATGTTTGCATGCTATTTTTCAGTTTTGTGATTCAGCACCAGTTTTTCCTTAGCAAATGCAAGTCAATATGCACATGCTTATTATGCATGTCAGCAAAAATTTTCGCATTAGAATGCAATTAAAAGGCACTATTGTATGCAGAAATTGCCCTCCACCATTTACCTGTTGGATGTGGCTTTTTCTCATGCAGAAATAGATCTTTCATGCGTATGTTGTGCTGCCACTCTCAAATTACCTAATAGGTAAGTACCTATTTAGTAAACAACCTCCAAAATGAAGACATAATGTACTTAGGCTAGGCAGATATTGCAAGGATAGTTTTTACCCAAACACGTTCTTACAAGCAAACGCACATCTCCAACCACCTCTTTTGTGTGTGTATATAGTTCTGTTTATTTTTTTTTTTCTTATTTTGTACAGAAGGGGTCGATTCAGCACCCAGAGAAGAAGTGCACTACTTTTTAGGAGAGAAATCTGTCATTTACTTGAAAGTGAATGCCAGTTTTCTCTCCTAAAAAGTAGCACAATTTTTCACAGAGGTGCAGAATTAACCCTATTGACAGGGAAGTATAAGGTGGGCATAAGTCAGCTTGGCACATTCCAGGGGGAATGTTGGATAAGTTGAGGGGTACTCCTGGGTGGCTACAGGCGCAACAGAAAACACAAAAAAATCCAAAAAAATGTTTAATCAATTTAAAGATAGATACATTAGAGGAACATATCCAAAAATAACTTATGAGAAACAAATACAAATAAACATTACACGTAAACAGTTGTATTAAATAATTCAAAAAAAGCGGTGAAAGGAAAGACAATAGGGATGAGCGAATCGATCCGGACGAACCCGGATTCGATCCGAATTTCAGGAAAAATTCGATTCGGATCGAATCCGAATTTCCCCGCGATTCGATCGCTCGAAGTTTTCCTTTAACATCCATTCATTTACATTACAGGCATTCTAAGATGGCGGACGGGACATGTCCAGACATGTAAGCTGGGGCAGTGTATGCTGGGACAGTCACATGCAGCCTATCAGCAGCCAGCAAGCCCGGTGACGTCACAGCTGTATTTAAGGCCGGCCATCTTGCTTTCCAGCCTCATTTCTCTATTGCATTCGTGAGAGACAGAACGCTGTGTAGCTGAGGGAGAGACAGACAGTTAGACAGGCAGGGACAGACAGGGACAGGCTGGAGACAGGCAGGAGACAGACAGGAGACAGACAGAAAGTCAGCGGAAAACAGGGAAAGGAATGGAAAATCGGAGGCTGTCATTTTTTTTTTTTTTTTCATCCAGCCTGACAGCCAGGCTTTGTTAGCGTTTTCAGGCTGCTTATACTAACTAACTGTGCATATATACTGAACTGATCTTAAGTCTGCTGTGAGGCATCCCATTCTGTGACTAAAGCAGCCTCTGTTTAAGACCATATAAGCATTTGCTCTTATCATATTTGAAATTAGCCTGATAAAGACACTTTTGCTGGGCATAGTACTACTGGATCTTTTTTGGGGGGCATCCCATTCTGTGACTAAAGCAGCCTCTGTTTAAGACCATATAAGCATTTGCTCTTATCATATTTGAAATTAGCCTGATAAAGACACTTTTGCTGGGCATAGCACTACTTGTCCCTGCCATGGCATCCCATTCTGTGACTAAAGCAGCCTCTGTTTAAGACCATATAAGCATTTGCTCTTATCATATTTGAAATTAGCCTGATAAAGACACTTTTGCTGGGCATAGTACTACTGGATCTTTTTTGGGGGGCATCCCATTCTGTGACTAAAGCAGCCTCTGTTTAAGACCATATAAGCATTTGCTCTTATCATATTTGAAATTAGCCTGATAAAGACACTTTTGCTGGGCATAGTACTACTGGATCTTTTTTGGGGGGCATCCCATTCTGTGACTAAAGCAGCCTCTGTTTAAGACCATATAAGCATTTGCTCTTATCATATTTGAAATTAGCCTGATAAAGACACTTTTGCTGGGCATAGTACTACTGGATCTTTTTTGGGGGGCATCCCATTCTGTGACTAAAGCAGCCTCTGTTTAAGACCATATAAGCATTTGCTCTTATCATATTTGAAATTAGCCTGATAAAGACACTTTTGCTGGGCATAGTACTACTGGATCTTTTTTGGGGGGCATCCCATTCTGTGACTAAAGCAGCCTCTGTTTAAGACCATATAAGCATTTGCTCTTATCATATTTGAAATTAGCCTGATAAAGACACTTTTGCTGGGCATAGTACTACTGGATCTTTTTTGGGGGGCATCCCATTCTGTGACTAAAGCAGCCTCTGTTTAAGACCATATAAGCATTTGCTCTTATCATATTTGAAATTAGCCTGATAAAGACACTTTTGCTGGGCATAGTACTACTGGATCTTTTTTTGGGGGGCATCCCATTCTGTGACTAAAGCAGCCTCTGTTTAAGACCATATAAGCATTTGCTCTTATCATATTTGAAATTAGCCTGATAAAGACACTTTTGCTGGGCATAGTACTACTGGATCTTTTTTGGGGGGCATCCCATTCTGTGACTAAAGCAGCCTCTGTTTAAGACCATATAAGCATTTGCTCTTATCATATTTGAAATTAGCCTGATAAAGACACTTTTGCTGGGCATAGTACTACTGGATCTTTTTTGGGGGGCATCCCATTCTGTGACTAAAGCAGCCTCTGTTTAAGACCATATAAGCATTTGCTCTTATCATATTTGAAATTAGCCTGATAAAGACACTTTTGCTGGGCATAGTACTACTGGATCTTTTTTTGGGGGGCATCCCATTCTGTGACTAAAGCAGCCTCTGTTTAAGACCATATAAGCATTTGCTCTTATCATATTTGAAATTAGCCTGATAAAGACACTTTTGCTGGGCATAGTACTACTGGATCTTTTTTGGTGGGCATCCCATTCTGTGACTAAAGCAGCCTCTGTTTAAGACCATATAAGCATTTGCTCTTATCATATTTGAAATTAGCCTGATAAAGACACTTTTGCTGGGCATAGTACTACTGGATCTTTTTTGGGGGGCATCCCATTCTGTGACTAAAGCAGCCTCTGTTTAAGACCATATAAGCATTTGCTCTTATCATATTTGAAATTAGCCTGATAAAGACACTTTTGCTGGGCATAGTACTACTGGATCTTTTTTTGGGGGGCATCCCATTCTGTGACTAAAGCAGCCTCTGTTTAAGACCATATAAGCATTTGCTCTTATCATATTTGAAATTAGCCTGATAAAGACACTTTTGCTGGGCATAGTACTACTGGATCTTTTTTGGGGGGCATCCCATTCTGTGACTAAAGCAGCCTCTGTTTAAGACCATATAAGCATTTGCTCTTATCATATTTGAAATTAGCCTGATAAAGACACTTTTGCTGGGCATAGTACTACTGGATCTTTTTTGGGGGGCATCCCATTCTGTGACTAAAGCAGCCTCTGTTTAAGACCATATAAGCATTTGCTCTTATCATATTTGAAATTAGCCTGATAAAGACACTTTTGCTGGGCATAGTACTACTGGATCTTTTTTGGGGGGGCATCCCATTCTGTGACTAAAGCAGCCTCTGTTTAAGACCATATAAGCATTTGCTCTTATCATATTTGAAATTAGCCTGATAAAGACACTTTTGCTGGGCATAGTACTACTGGATCTTTTTTGGGGGGCATCCCATTCTGTGACTAAAGCAGCCTCTGTTTAAGACCATATAAGCATTTGCTCTTATCATATTTGAAATTAGCCTGATAAAGACACTTTTGCTGGGCATAGTACTACTGGATCTTTTTTGGGGGGCATCCCATTCTGTGACTAAAGCAGCCTCTGTTTAAGACCATATAAGCATTTGCTCTTATCATATTTGAAATTAGCCTGATAAAGACACTTTTGCTGGGCATAGTACTACTGGATCTTTTTTGGGGGGCATCCCATTCTGTGACTAAAGCAGCCTCTGTTTAAGACCATATAAGCATTTGCTCTTATCATATTTGAAATTAGCCTGATAAAGACACTTTTGCTGGGCATAGTACTACTGGATCTTTTTTGAGGGGCATCCCATTCTGTGACTAAAGCAGCCTCTGTTTAAGACCATATAAGCATTTGCTCTTATCATATTTGAAATTAGCCTGATAAAGACACTTTTGCTGGGCATAGTACTACTGGATCTTTTTTGGGGGGCATCCCATTCTGTGACTAAAGCAGCCTCTGTTTAAGACCATATAAGCATTTGCTCTTATCATATTTGAAATTAGCCTGATAAAGACACTTTTGCTGGGCATAGTACTACTGGATCTTTTTTGGGGGGCATCCCATTCTGTGACTAAAGCAGCCTCTGTTTAAGACCATATAAGCATTTGCTCTTATCATATTTGAAATTAGCCTGATAAAGACACTTTTGCTGGGCATAGTACTACTGGATCTTTTTTGGGGGGCATCCCATTCTGTGACTAAAGCAGCCTCTGTTTAAGACCATATAAGCATTTGCTCTTATCATATTTGAAATTAGCCTGATAAAGACACTTTTGCTGGGCATAGCACTACTTGTCCCTGCCATGGCATCCCATTCTGTGACTAAAGCAGCCTCTGTTTAAGACCATATAAGCATTTGCTCTTATCATATTTGAAATTAGCCTGATAAAGACACTTTTGCTGGGCATAGTACTACTGGATCTTTTTTGGGGGGCATCCCATTCTGTGACTAAAGCAGCCTCTGTTTAAGACCATATAAGCATTTGCTCTTATCATATTTGAAATTAGCCTGATAAAGACACTTTTGCTGGGCATAGTACTACTGGATCTTTTTTGGGGGGCATCCCATTCTGTGACTAAAGCAGCCTCTGTTTAAGACCATATAAGCATTTGCTCTTATCATATTTGAAATTAGCCTGATAAAGACACTTTTGCTGGGCATAGTACTACTGGATCTTTTTTGGGGGGCATCCCATTCTGTGACTAAAGCAGCCTCTGTTTAAGACCATATAAGCATTTGCTCTTATCATATTTGAAATTAGCCTGATAAAGACACTTTTGCTGGGCATAGTACTACTGGATCTTTTTTGGGGGGCATCCCATTCTGTGACTAAAGCAGCCTCTGTTTAAGACCATATAAGCATTTGCTCTTATCATATTTGAAATTAGCCTGATAAAGACACTTTTGCTGGGCATAGTACTACTGGATCTTTTTTGGGGGGCATCCCATTCTGTGACTAAAGCAGCCTCTGTTTAAGACCATATAAGCATTTGCTCTTATCATATTTGAAATTAGCCTGATAAAGACACTTTTGCTGGGCATAGTACTACTGGATCTTTTTTGGGGGGCATCCCATTCTGTGACTAAAGCAGCCTCTGTTTAAGACCATATAAGCATTTGCTCTTATCATATTTGAAATTAGCCTGATAAAGACACTTTTGCTGGGCATAGTACTACTGGATCTTTTTTTGGGGGGCATCCCATTCTGTGACTAAAGCAGCCTCTGTTTAAGACCATATAAGCATTTGCTCTTATCATATTTGAAATTAGCCTGATAAAGACACTTTTGCTGGGCATAGTACTACTGGATCTTTTTTGGGGGGGCATCCCATTCTGTGACTAAAGCAGCCTCTGTTTAAGACCATATAAGCATTTGCTCTTATCATATTTGAAATTAGCCTGATAAAGACACTTTTGCTGGGCATAGTACTACTGGATCTTTTTTGGGGGGCATCCCATTCTGTGACTAAAGCAGCCTCTGTTTAAGACCATATAAGCATTTGCTCTTATCATATTTGAAATTAGCCTGATAAAGACACTTTTGCTGGGCATAGTACTACTGGATCTTTTTTGGGGGGCATCCCATTCTGTGACTAAAGCAGCCTCTGTTTAAGACCATATAAGCATTTGCTCTTATCATATTTGAAATTAGCCTGATAAAGACACTTTTGCTGGGCATAGTACTACTGGATCTTTTTTGGGGGGCATCCCATTCTGTGACTAAAGCAGCCTCTGTTTAAGACCATATAAGCATTTGCTCTTATCATATTTGAAATTAGCCTGATAAAGACACTTTTGCTGGGCATAGTACTACTGGATCTTTTTTTGGGGGGCATCCCATTCTGTGACTAAAGCAGCCTCTGTTTAAGACCATATAAGCATTTGCTCTTATCATATTTGAAATTAGCCTGATAAAGACACTTTTGCTGGGCATAGTACTACTGGATCTTTTTTGGGGGGCATCCCATTCTGTGACTAAAGCAGCCTCTGTTTAAGACCATATAAGCATTTGCTCTTATCATATTTGAAATTAGCCTGATAAAGACACTTTTGCTGGGCATAGCACTACTTGTCCCTGCCATGGGCATCCCATTCTGTGACTAAAGCAGCCTCTGTTTAAGACCATATAAGCATTTGCTCTTATCATATTTGAAATTAGCCTGATAAAGACACTTTTGCTGGGCATAGTACTACTGGATCTTTTTTGGGGGGCATCCCATTCTGTGACTAAAGCAGCCTCTGTTTAAGACCATATAAGCATTTGCTCTTATCATATTTGAAATTAGCCTGATAAAGACACTTTTGCTGGGCATAGTACTACTGGATCTTTTTTTGGGGGGCATCCCATTCTGTGACTAAAGCAGCCTCTGTTTAAGACCATATAAGCATTTGCTCTTATCATATTTGAAATTAGCCTGATAAAGACACTTTTGCTGGGCATAGTACTACTGGATCTTTTTTGGGGGGCATCCCATTCTGTGACTAAAGCAGCCTCTGTTTAAGACCATATAAGCATTTGCTCTTATCATATTTGAAATTAGCCTGATAAAGACACTTTTGCTGGGCATAGTACTACTGGATCTTTTTTGGGGGGCATCCCATTCTGTGACTAAAGCAGCCTCTGTTTAAGACCATATAAGCATTTGCTCTTATCATATTTGAAATTAGCCTGATAAAGACACTTTTGCTGGGCATAGTACTACTGGATCTTTTTTGGGAGGCATCCCATTCTGTGACTAAAGCAGCCTCTGTTTAAGACCATATAAGCATTTGCTCTTATCATATTTGAAATTAGCCTGATAAAGACACTTTTGCTGGGCATAGTACTACTGGATCTTTTTTGGGGGGCATCCCATTCTGTGACTAAAGCAGCCTCTGTTTAAGACCATATAAGCATTTGCTCTTATCATATTTGAAATTAGCCTGATAAAGACACTTTTGCTGGGCATAGTACTACTGGATCTTTTTTGGGGGGCATCCCATTCTGTGACTAAAGCAGCCTCTGTTTAAGACCATATAAGCATTTGCTCTTATCATATTTGAAATTAGCCTGATAAAGACACTTTTGCTGGGCATAGCACTACTTGTCCCTGCCATGGCATCCCATTCTGTGACTAAAGCAGCCTCTGTTTAAGACCATATAAGCATTTGCTCTTATCATATTTGAAATTAGCCTGATAAAGACACTTTTGCTGGGCATAGTACTACTGGATCTTTTTTGGGGGCATCCCATTCTGTGACTAAAGCAGCCTCTGTTTAAGACCATATAAGCATTTGCTCTTATCATATTTGAAATTAGCCTGATAAAGACACTTTTGCTGGGCATAGTACTACTGGATCTTTTTTGGGGGGCATCCCATTCTGTGACTAAAGCAGCCTCTGTTTAAGACCATATAAGCATTTGCTCTTATCATATTTGAAATTAGCCTGATAAAGACACTTTTGCTGGGCATAGTACTACTGGATCTTTTTTGGGGGGCATCCCATTCTGTGACTAAAGCAGCCTCTGTTTAAGACCATATAAGCATTTGCTCTTATCATATTTGAAATTAGCCTGATAAAGACACTTTTGCTGGGCATAGTACTACTGGATCTTTTTTGGGGGGCATCCCATTCTGTGACTAAAGCAGCCTCTGTTTAAGACCATATAAGCATTTGCTCTTATCATATTTGAAATTAGCCTGATAAAGACACTTTTGCTGGGCATAGCACTACTTGTCCCTGCCATGGCATCCCATTCTGTGACTAAAGCAGCCTCTGTTTAAGACCATATAAGCATTTGCTCTTATCATATTTGAAATTAGCCTGATAAAGACACTTTTGCTGGGCATAGTACTACTGGATCTTTTTTGGGGGGCATCCCATTCTGTGACTAAAGCAGCCTCTGTTTAAGACCATATAAGCATTTGCTCTTATCATATTTGAAATTAGCCTGATAAAGACACTTTTGCTGGGCATAGTACTACTGGATCTTTTTGGGGGGGCATCCCATTCTGTGACTAAAGCAGCCTCTGTTTAAGACCATATAAGCATTTGCTCTTATCATATTTGAAATTAGCCTGATAAAGACACTTTTGCTGGGCATAGTACTACTGGATCTTTTTTGGGGGGCATCCCATTCTGTGACTAAAGCAGCCTCTGTTTAAGACCATATAAGCATTTGCTCTTATCATATTTGAAATTAGCCTGATAAAGACACTTTTGCTGGGCATAGTACTACTGGATCTTTTTTGGGGGGCATCCCATTCTGTGACTAAAGCAGCCTCTGTTTAAGACCATATAAGCATTTGCTCTTATCATATTTGAAATTAGCCTGATAAAGACACTTTTGCTGGGCATAGTACTACTGGATCTTTTTTGGGGGGCATCCCATTCTGTGACTAAAGCAGCCTCTGTTTAAGACCATATAAGCATTTGCTCTTATCATATTTGAAATTAGCCTGATAAAGACACTTTTGCTGGGCATAGTACTACTGGATCTTTTTTTGGGGGGCATCCCATTCTGTGACTAAAGCAGCCTCTGTTTAAGACCATATAAGCATTTGCTCTTATCATATTTGAAATTAGCCTGATAAAGACACTTTTGCTGGGCATAGTACTACTGGATCTTTTTTGGGGGGCATCCCATTCTGTGACTAAAGCAGCCTCTGTTTAAGACCATATAAGCATTTGCTCTTATCATATTTGAAATTAGCCTGATAAAGACACTTTTGCTGGGCATAGTACTACTGGATCTTTTTTGGGGGGCATCCCATTCTGTGACTAAAGCAGCCTCTGTTTAAGACCATATAAGCATTTGCTCTTATCATATTTGAAATTAGCCTGATAAAGACACTTTTGCTGGGCATAGTACTACTGGATCTTTTTTGGGGGGCATCCCATTCTGTGACTAAAGCAGCCTCTGTTTAAGACCATATAAGCATTTGCTCTTATCATATTTGAAATTAGCCTGATAAAGACACTTTTGCTGGGCATAGTACTACTGGATCTTTTTTGGGGGGCATCCCATTCTGTGACTAAAGCAGCCTCTGTTTAAGACCATATAAGCATTTGCTCTTATCATATTTGAAATTAGCCTGATAAAGACACTTTTGCTGGGCATAGTACTACTGGATCTTTTTTGGGGGGGCATCCCATTCTGTGACTAAAGCAGCCTCTGTTTAAGACCATATAAGCATTTGCTCTTATCATATTTGAAATTAGCCTGATAAAGACACTTTTGCTGGGCATAGTACTACTGGATCTTTTTTGGGGGGCATCCCATTCTGTGACTAAAGCAGCCTCTGTTTAAGACCATATAAGCATTTGCTCTTATCATATTTGAAATTAGCCTGATAAAGACACTTTTGCTGGGCATAGCACTACTTGTCCCTGCCATGGCACCCCATTCTGTGACTAAAGCAGCCTCTGTTTAAGACCATATAAGCATTTGCTCTTATCATATTTGAAATTAGCCTGATAAAGACACTTTTGCTGGGCATAGTACTACTGGATCTTTTTTGGGGGGCATCCCATTCTGTGACTAAAGCAGCCTCTGTTTAAGACCATATAAGCATTTGCTCTTATCATATTTGAAATTAGCCTGATAAAGACACTTTTGCTGGGCATAGTACTACTGGATCTTTTTTGGGGGGCATCCCATTCTGTGACTAAAGCAGCCTCTGTTTAAGACCATATAAGCATTTGCTCTTATCATATTTGAAATTAGCCTGATAAAGACACTTTTGCTGGGCATAGTACTACTGGATCTTTTTTGGGGGGCATCCCATTCTGTGACTAAAGCAGCCTCTGTTTAAGACCATATAAGCATTTGCTCTTATCATATTTGAAATTAGCCTGATAAAGACACTTTTGCTGGGCATAGTACTACTGGATCTTTTTTGGGGGGCATCCCATTCTGTGACTAAAGCAGCCTCTGTTTAAGACCATATAAGCATTTGCTCTTATCATATTTGAAATTAGCCTGATAAAGACACTTTTGCTGGGCATAGTACTACTGGATCTTTTTTGGGGGGCATCCCATTCTGTGACTAAAGCAGCCTCTGTTTAAGACCATATAAGCATTTGCTCTTATCATATTTGAAATTAGCCTGATAAAGACACTTTTGCTGGGCATAGTACTACTGGATCTTTTTTTGGGGGGCATCCCATTCTGTGACTAAAGCAGCCTCTGTTTAAGACCATATAAGCATTTGCTCTTATCATATTTGAAATTAGCCTGATAAAGACACTTTTGCTGGGCATAGTACTACTGTATCTTTTTTTGGGGGCATCCCATTCTGTGACTAAAGCAGCCTCTGTTTAAGACCATATAAGCATTTGCTCTTATCATATTTGAAATTAGCCTGATAAAGACACTTTTGCTGGGCATAGTACTACTGGATCTTTTTTGGGGGGCATCCCATTCTGTGACTAAAGCAGCCTCTGTTTAAGACCATATAAGCATTTGCTCTTATCATATTTGAAATTAGCCTGATAAAGACACTTTTGCTGGGCATAGTACTACTGGATCTTTTTTTGGGGGGCATCCCATTCTGTGACTAAAGCAGCCTCTGTTTAAGACCATATAAGCATTTGCTCTTATCATATTTGAAATTAGCCTGATAAAGACACTTTTGCTGGGCATAGTACTACTGGATCTTTTTTGGGGGGCATCCCATTCTGTGACTAAAGCAGCCTCTGTTTAAGACCATATAAGCATTTGCTCTTATCATATTTGAAATTAGCCTGATAAAGACACTTTTGCTGGGCATAGTACTACTGGATCTTTTTTGGGGGGCATCCCATTCTGTGACTAAAGCAGCCTCTGTTTAAGACCATATAAGCATTTGCTCTTATCATATTTGAAATTAGCCTGATAAAGACACTTTTGCTGGGCATAGTACTACTGGATCTTTTTTGGGGGGCATCCCATTCTGTGACTAAAGCAGCCTCTGTTTAAGACCATATAAGCATTTGCTCTTATCATATTTGAAATTAGCCTGATAAAGACACTTTTGCTGGGCATAGTACTACTGGATCTTTTTTGGGGGGCATCCCATTCTGTGACTAAAGCAGCCTCTGTTTAAGACCATATAAGCATTTGCTCTTATCATATTTGAAATTAGCCTGATAAAGACACTTTTGCTGGGCATAGTACTACTGGATCTTTTTTTGGGGGCATCCCATTCTGTGACTAAAGCAGCCTCTGTTTAAGACCATATAAGCATTTGCTCTTATCATATTTGAAATTAGCCTGATAAAGACACTTTTGCTGGGCATAGTACTACTGGATCTTTTTTGGGGGGCATCCCATTCTGTGACTAAAGCAGCCTCTGTTTAAGACCATATAAGCATTTGCTCTTATCATATTTGAAATTAGCCTGATAAAGACACTTTTGCTGGGCATAGTACTACTGGATCTTTTTTTGGGGGGCATCCCATTCTGTGACTAAAGCAGCCTCTGTTTAAGACCATATAAGCATTTGCTCTTATCATATTTGAAATTAGCCTGATAAAGACACTTTTGCTGGGCATAGTACTACTGGATCTTTTTTGGGGGGCATCCCATTCTGTGACTAAAGCAGCCTCTGTTTAAGACCATATAAGCATTTGCTCTTATCATATTTGAAATTAGCCTGATAAAGACACTTTTGCTGGGCATAGTACTACTGGATCTTTTTTGGGGGGCATCCCATTCTGTGACTAAAGCAGCCTCTGTTTAAGACCATATAAGCATTTGCTCTTATCATATTTGAAATTAGCCTGATAAAGACACTTTTGCTGGGCATAGTACTACTGGATCTTTTTTTGTGGGGCATCCCATTCTGTGACTAAAGCAGCCTCTGTTTAAGACCATATAAGCATTTGCTCTTATCATATTTGAAATTAGCCTGATAAAGACACTTTTGCTGGGCATAGTACTACTGGATCTTTTTTGGGGGGCATCCCATTCTGTGACTAAAGCAGCCTCTGTTTAAGACCATATAAGCATTTGCTCTTATCATATTTGAAATTAGCCTGATAAAGACACTTTTGCTGGGCATAGTACTACTGGATCTTTTTTGGGGGGCATCCCATTCTGTGACTAAAGCAGCCTCTGTTTAAGACCATATAAGCATTTGCTCTTATCATATTTGAAATTAGCCTGATAAAGACACTTTTGCTGGGCATAGTACTACTGGATCTTTTTGGGGGGGCATCCCATTCTGTGACTAAAGCAGCCTCTGTTTAAGACCATATAAGCATTTGCTCTTATCATATTTGAAATTAGCCTGATAAAGACACTTTTGCTGGGCATAGGCTTACTGCTGCCTGCCAGGTGCACTTCTGTTGAGGCATCCCATTCTGTAACATAGCATACCCCTCTTTATTTACACTAAGCAGCTCTCTTATTTACACTAAGCAGGCCTGTTGGAGGCTGAGTGTTACTGCTCACTTTTGGTGTGCATTATATTCTGTTTCATATAGACCCACCGCTGCCCGGGGGATCTTAAAATATCACCTACTACCACGCCAGTTAGACTATGTCGGGCAGACAAGTGCCTGGAAGTGAAAAGAGGAGTGGCAGAGGCCAAGATTCCGCAGGCAGAGCTCGCATCAGACTGGGGGCCAGTAGCAGCAGGAGTCACGCTGAGAGACCTAATCTGCCAGTATCTGCTAGCGGTCGGGTCTCCACCAGTAACGCATCTGCCGTGGTAGATTGGTTGACGCGCTCATCAACAACATCATCACAACTTACGTCTGAGACCCCCAGTCTAGGGTCGGTAGGTTCCTCTGACACAACCCTGAGTTGGCATGCCCCGAGAGCAGTCCCTGTCCTCCCATTGCCTCTGGCCTACGCCGTTCCCTCCCCCAGCGACGTATCCTATGCTTTGGGTTCAGCTCCACTCTTTAGTGAGGAGGACGATCAGATACAGGAGGACAGTCAGCAGCTACTGCCCAGCCAAGAAATGGAGGTGGCTTCTTTAGCTAGGCAGACAAATAGTGATGTGGACAGTGTCGTGGGTGCTGCGAGCGTTCCAGCTCCTGCGCCAGACACTGTTGACGAATCCACGAACATCAGTGACGTACAGCCACAACTCGGTGATGATGATGATGATGACGATGAAGCCAATCGCACTTGGGAGCCGGGTGATGAAGGGGCTTCATCGTCATCATCAGGAGAAGAGGGGCGCAGGTTGCCCCGGAGTCAGCAGCTGAGGCAGCAAGGTGGTAGCAGTCAGCATGGGGGCACAATTCCAAAGGCTGGAGCCGGCCGGGGCCGGGGCCGGGGTAGAGCACCTGCTGTGCGGCAGTCTACCTTATCGGGAGGTAGTGGAGCAGGGGTTCCTGGAGTTGGCAACAGCAGCAGTGAATCAGTGAGGCCAGGGGGTGGGAAAAGTAGCTACTCGGCAGTGTGGCAGTTTTTCCTGAGGCATCCGCAGGAGGGTAACATGGCCACATGCAAGATATGTAGGCAAAAGGTGAAGCGTGGCCAGGGTCCAAATGTTGGCACCACGGCCCTGCGTCAACATATGATGCGTCACCATAAAACGACCTGGGAGAACCGAGGCTCCCAAGGGGTGGTCCAGTCTGCTTCCTCACCAAGTGAGCTCCCAATTTCTGCCAGCCAAGGCTCCAGCACCTCAGCCGAAGGCAGCTGTGCGTCATACCCATCCTCTGTCGCTCCTGCTCCTCCTCCTCCTCCTCCAAGTCATGCATCCCGCCAGCAATCCATCAGCGAAGCCATGTCCAAGAGACAGCAGTATGCGCCCACTCATCCTACGGCGCAGAAGCTGAATGTGCTCCTGTCCAAGTTGCTGGTGCTGCAGTCGCTCCCTTTTCAGGTGGTGGAATCTGCACCTTTCAGAGAACTGATGGCTTGTGCCGAGCCGAGGTGGAGAGTCCCAAGCCGTCATTTCCTTGCCAAGAAGGCAGTACCAGCGCTGCACACTTTTGTTGAACAGAAGGTGGGCCAGTCCTTGAGCCTGTCGGTGTGTAGCAAAATACATGGCAGCGCCGACATCTGGAGCTGTAACTACGGTCAGGGGCAGTACATGTCGTTTACGGCCCACTGGGTGAATGTGGTCCCTTTGCAGCAGCAACTTGGACAGGTCACGCCGCTTCGGCCTCCGCGCTCTCTACCCATTGGGCCTGTGACACCGTGCGACTCGGCCTCCTCATCCTCCGCCATCTCCTCACCCTCCACTGTAGGCTCAAGTCTCAGTGCCCCTCCAGTCTACCATGTGTGCAGGGCACGGAGGTGTCACGCAGTGCTTCACATGGTTTGTCTTGGCGAACGGAGTCACACAGGGGAGGAACTGCTTAAATGTATTCATCAGGAAATCCAAACATGGCTTACTCCGAGAAAACTTAAAATGGGAATCATGGTTACCGACAATGGGAAGAACATTTTGTCTGCGCTGCGCCAAGGAAGCCTGACCCATGCCCCCTGCATGGCTCACGTCTTCAATCTGGTTGTCAAGCGGTTTCTGAAGTGTTCCCCCCATCTGCAGGACATCCTAACAACTTCAAGGAAACTTTGCATGCACTTCAGCCACTCCTACACCGCCAAACACACCCTTCTTGAGCTACAGCGTCAGAATGGTATCCCCCAACATAGTCTGATTTGCGATGTTTCCACCCGTTGGAATTCCACCCTTCACATGTTGGACCGATTATATGAACAGAGAAAAGCCATCACGGATTTCCTGATGATCCAAGCAGATAGGGGGACTCCCCTGTGTAACTTCAATGTCAACCAGTGGCAGCTCATACGTGACACCTGCCGTTTGCTCAGGCCCTTTGAGGAAGCCACTTTATTTGTCAGTCGGCAGGATTACGGGATGAACGACGTGATTCCACTGCTTCATGTACTACAGCACATGTTGGAAACCATGGCTGGTCAGGGCACTGGAGACATGGCGTTTACATCTTACGGCCACATGAACCCCGTTGGAGCTGAACTGGAGGAGGAGGAGGAAGAGGAGGAGGAGGAGTTGCCCAGCGAAACACAGTTTAGGCTTGGCGAAATGGCTGGTTTATCTAGTCAGCGGACAGGAGAGGAGGAGCAGGAGCAGCCAGAGGAGCTAGAGGTTTTTGAGGAAGGCGAGACAGAGGACCCGGGCACACCGTGGCAGTATGCAGTGGAGATGGAGACAGGTAGTCCATCCGAGTCACTTGCGCAAATGGCACGAAGCATGCTCACATGCTTGCGTAGTGACCCCAGAATTGTTTCCATCTGTCGGCGGGATGACTTCTGGCTGTCCACCTTATTGGACCCTCGCTTCCGGCACAAAATGGGGGCATTTTTTAAACCCACCGAGAGGGAGGACAAACTCAACTACTACAAAGACATTCTACGTAGGCAGTTGGCCGATGCCTATCTGCGCCATGGTCCATACTCTCGCAGGTCTGACTCGAGGGGACCTCTGCGCTCACCTTCCACTGCCATGGCCGCTGGGGGGGTTGGCAGGAGCAGCAGCAGCAGCTCCATCAGCAGCAGCAGCCTCAGTCTTCAGTCGCTAATGAGTAGCTTTCTACACCCGCATAGTGAGGCTACTCATGAGCAGCAGGAAGACCTGGAGCAGGACCTCAACCAGCAGGTCATGTCATACTTTGACATGACCATGCCAACACACCTTGAGGATCCGCTGGACTTCTGGGCAGCCAAACTTGATTTGTGGCCGCAACTAGCAGAGTTTGCCCTGGAAAAGCTGTCCTGCCCGGCAAGTAGCGTGCCATCTGAGCGGGTGTTTAGTGCGGCGGGGGCCATAGTTACGGCGAGGAGAACTCGTCTGTCAACTAAAAATGTGGAGAGACTCACCTTTGTCAAAATGAATCAGGGATGGATCAGCCAGGATTTCCACCCACCAATGCCTGATGCATGCGACTAGATTCAGCATGGTGCCACATTTTACACTTTCCAAATGGTGCAAAACATATTTATGTCTTTAGGCCACTTTTTGGGCTCCTGCTGCTGCTGCTGCCAACTTCAGGAGCCAACTCCAGTGTATATTTGGGCTCCTGCTGCTGCTGCTGCCAACTTCTGCCAACTCCAGGGTGTGATTCATCCAATTTTTGGGCTCCTGAAGCCAACTCCAGTGTATATTTGGGCTCCTGCTGCTGCTGCTGTCAACTCCTGCCAACTCCAGGGTGTGATTCATCCAATTTTTGGGCTCCTGAAGCCAACTCCAGTGTATATTTGGGCTCCTGCTGCTGCTGCTGCCAACTCCAGGGTGTGATTCATCCAATTTTTGGGCTCCTGAAGCCAACTCCAGTGTATAATTGGGCTCCTGCTGCTGCTACTGTCAACTCCTGCCAACTCCAGGGTGTGATTCATCCAATTTTTGGGCTCCTGAAGCCAACTCCAGTGTATATTTGGGCTCCTGCTGCTGCTGCTGCCAACTTCTGCCAACTCCAGGGTGTGATTCATCCAATTTTTGGGCTCCTGAAGCCAACTCCAGTGTATATTTGGGCTCCTGCTGCTGCTGCTGCCAACTTCTGCCAACTCCAGGGTGTGATTCATCCAATTTTTGGGCTCCTGAAGCCAACTCCAGTGTATATTTGGGCTCCTGCTGCTGCTGCTGCCAACTCCAGGGTGTGATTCATCCAATTTTTGGGCTCCTGAAGCCAACTCCAGTGTATATTTGGGCTCCTGCTGCTGCTGCTGCCAACTCCAGGGTGTGATTCATCCAATTTTTGGGCTCCTGAAGCCAACTCCAGTGTATATTTGGGCTCCTGCTGCTGCTGCTGTCAACTCCTGCCAACTCCAGGGTGTGATTCATCCAATTTTTGGGCTCCTGAAGCCAACTCCAGTGTATATTTGGGCTCCTGCTGCTGCTGCTGCCAACTCCAGGGTGTGATTCATCCAATTTTTGGGCTCCTGAAGCCAACTCCAGTGTATATTTGGGCTCCTGCTGCTGCTACTGTCAACTCCTGCCAACTCCAGGGTGTGATTCATCCAATTTTTGGGCTCCTGAAGCCAACTCCAGTGTATATTTGTGCTCCTGCTGCTGCTGCTGCCAACTTCTGCCAACTCCAGGGTGTGATTCATCCAATTTTTGGGCTCCTGAAGCCAACTCCAGTGTATATTTGGGCTCCTGCTGCTGCTGCTGCCAACTCCAGGGTGTGATTCATCCAATTTTTGGGCTCCTGAAGCCAACTCCAGTGTATATTTGGGCTCCTGCTGCTGCTGCTGCCAACTCCAGGGTGTGATTCATCCAATTTTTGGGCTCCTGAAGCCAACTCCAGTGTATATTTGGGCTCCTGCTGCTGCTGCTGCCAACTCCAGGGTGTGATTCATCCAATTTTTGGGCTCCTGAAGCCAACTCCAGTGTATATTTGGGCTCCTGCTGCTGCTACTGTCAACTCCTGCCAACTCCAGGGTGTGATTCATCCAATTTTTGGGCTCCTGAAGCCAACTCCAGTGTATATTTGGGCTCCTGCTGCTGCTGCTGCCAACTTCTGCCAACTCCAGGGTGTGATTCATCCAATTTTTGGGCTCCTGAAGCCAACTCCAGTGTATATTTGGGCTCCTGCTGCTGCTGCTGCCAACTCCAGGGTGTGATTCATCCAATTTTTGGGCTCCTGAAGCCAACTCCAGTGTATATTTGGGCTCCTGCTGCTGCTACTGTCAACTCCTGCCAACTCCAGGGTGTGATTCATCCAATTTTTGGGCTCCTGAAGCCAACTCCAGTGTATATTTGGGCTCCTGCTGCTGCTGCTGCCAACTTCTGCCAACTCCAGGGTGTGATTCATCCAATTTTTGGGCTCCTGAAGCCAACTCCAGTGTATATTTGGGCTCCTGCTGCTGCTGCTGCCAACTTCTGCCAACTCCAGGGTGTGATTCATCCAATATTTGGGCTCCTGAGGCCAACTCCAGTGTATATTTGGGCTCCTGCTGCTGCTGCTGCCAACTTCTGCCAACTCCAGGGTGTGATTCATCCAATTTTTGGGCTCCTGAAGCCAACTCCAGTGTATATTTGGGCTCCTGCTGCTGCTACTGTCAACTCCTGCCAACTCCAGGGTGTGATTCATCCAATTTTTGGGCTCCTGAAGCCAACTCCAGTGTATATTTGGGCTCCTGCTGCTGCTGCTGCCAACTTCTGCCAACTCCAGGGTGTGATTCATCCAATTTTTGGGCTCCTGAGGCCAACTCCAGTGTATATTTGGGCTCCTGCTGCTGCTGCTGCCAACTTCTGCCAACTCCAGGGTGTGATTCATCCAATTTTTGGGCTCCTGAAGCCAACTCCAGTGTATATTTGGGCTCCTGCTGCTGCTACTGTCAACTCCTGCCAACTCCAGGGTGTGATTCATCCAATTTTTGGGCTCCTGAAGCCAACTCCAGTGTATATTTGGGCTCCTGCTGCTGCTGCTGCCAACTTCTGCCAACTCCAGGGTGTGATTCATCCAATTTTTGGGCTCCTGAGGCCAACTCCAGTGTATATTTGGGCTCCTGCTGCTGCTGCTGCCAACTTCTGCCAACTCCAGGGTGTGATTCATCCAATTTTTGGGCTCCTGAAGCCAACTCCAGTGTATATTTGGGCTCCTGCTGCTGCTACTGTCAACTCCTGCCAACTCCAGGGTGTGATTCATCCAATTTTTGGGCTCCTGAAGCCAACTCCAGTGTATATTTGGGCTCCTGCTGCTGCTGCTGCCAACTTCTGCCAACTCCAGGGTGTGATTCATCCAATTTTTGGGCTCCTGAAGCCAACTCCAGTGTATATTTGGGCTCCTGCTGCTGCTGCTGCCAACTCCAGGGTGTGATTCATCCAATTTTTGGGCTCCTGAAGCCAACTCCAGTGTATATTTGGGCTCCTGCTGCTGCTGCTGCCAACTCCAGGGTGTGATTCATCCAATTTTTGGGCTCCTGAAGCCAACTCCAGTGTATATTTGGGCTCCTGCTGCTGCTACTGTCAACTCCTGCCAACTCCAGGGTGTGATTCATCCAATTTTTGGGCTCCTGAGGCCAACTCCAGTGTATATTTGGGCTCCTGCTGCTGCTGCTGCCAACTTCTGCCAACTCCAGGGTGTGATTCATCCAATTTTTGGGCTCCTGAGGCCAACTCCAGTGTATATTTGGGCTCCTGCTGCTGCTGCTGCCAACTTCTGCCAACTCCAGGGTGTGATTCATCCAATTTTTGGGCTCCTGAGGCCAACTCCAGTGTATATTTGGGCTCCTGCTGCTGCTGCTGCCAACTTCTGCCAACTCCAGGGTGTGATTCATCCAATTTTTGGGCTCCTGCTGCTGCCAACTTCTGCCAACTCCAGGGTGTGATTCATCCAATTTTTGGGCTCCTGAAGCCAACTCCAGTGTATATTTGGGCTCCTGCTGCTGCCAACTCCAGGGTGTGATTCATCCAATTTTTGGGCTCCTGAAGCCAACTCCAGTGTATATTTGGGCTCCTGCTGCTGCTGCTGCCAACTCCAGGGTGTGATTCATCCAATTTTTGGGCTCCTGAAGCCAACTCCAGTGTATATTTGGGCTCCTGCTGCTGCTGCTGCCAACTCCAGGGTGTGATTCATCCAATTTTTGGGCTCCTGAAGCCAACTCCAGTGTATATTTGGGCTCCTGCTGCTGCTGCTGCCAACTCCAGGGTGTGATTCATCCAATTTTTGGGCTCCTGAAGCCAACTCCAGTGTATATTTGGGCTCCTGCTGCTGCTGCTGCCAACTCCAGGGTGTGATTCATCCAATTTTTGGGCTCCTGAAGCCAACTCCAGTGTATATTTGGGCTCCTGCTGCTGCTGCTGCCAACTCCAGGGTGTGATTCATCCAATTTTTGGGCTCCTGAAGCCAACTCCAGTGTATATTTGGGCTCCTGCTGCTGCTACTGTCAACTCCTGCCAACTCCAGGGTGTGATTCATCCAATTTTTGGGCTCCTGAAGCCAACTCCAGTGTATATTTGGGCTCCTGCTGCTGCTGCTGCCAACTCCAGGGTGTGATTCATCCAATTTTTGGGCTCCTGCTGCTGCCAACTCCAGTGTCTCTTTAAAGCAATGTTTGGGCTCCTTCTGCCCCTCATAGTGATGCCACTTCAACTCTCTGCAATTGTGCCGCTCTGCGATTCTATTAGCGATGCCTCTGATCTGCATGTGATATTTCTTCAAAGTATTATTTAACTAACCCAGCACGCATCCTGTGCGTGTTACAGCAAGGCAGAATGGTTTACAACCCTATTGAGGCTCTAGGAGGCTCAGAAATAGCTGTTTTTAATAGCGATTCGTCGCGAATTTATTCGGGTCGAAACGATTTTTGTCGGAAAATTCGGCGAATCAGTCGAATCGAATTTTTCAAAAGTTCGCTCATCTCTAAAAGACAAGTTTGAATTGACATAAACACATATATTACAATAAAATCACATTCAGACAACTTAATAAATAATAAAATCTAAAAGCAATAAATAACTGCTTTTTGTGTACAAGATTATATATCTGCTTACATGAAAAAGCATGTATCTATTTGCACAGATACATGCATAGCTGCTTATAGATCTGCTTAGAAGGGAAATAAATGTGTGCATATATAGCTACATGCTTTCTCTTCTAAGCAGATCTATAAGCATCTACAAGCATCCATACGCATCTATGTATGTATCTGTGAAACAGATACATGCTTTCTCATGTAAGCAGATAGGTATCCATAAGCATCCATGCATGTATATATCCACACATATCTGTGTGGATTTTTCACAGGCATTTCTTGCTGTTCCACATTCTGTTACATATGCTTTCGCATCCAAGCAAACATAGGTTTCATACGCAAGGAATGGATTTGTCTGCACTGCTGAATAGCACATGCATTTGGGCGTAAGCCGTATGCAAATATATATTCGCGCCATAAGAATGTATATTTGCATGGTGTCGGCCCTTAAATGTACGATCTGAGAAATGAGAGGAGAGCTAATATAGTGCAAGATGCTGAATTCTTCAAGAAGCGAGTATCTGGAGAGAAGGGAAAGGCCAACAGTGCCAAAAGCAGAGGATAAGGCCAGACATTTGCGAATAGAGTATTGGCTTTCTGATTTGGCAGTTAGTATATCGTTATTGACTTTTGTTGAGGGTGGATGGTGTATCAGTTTTGACTGAGCATATTGTTTAATGTTTTAAAATATTGTCCTTGTCCAGGCATAAGTTTTCTACCACCTTATACCCGTAGGAATAGTATAAAATTAGCCATTTCAAAGCATCTCAAAATATTTAAATACCTTATATGCTGTAAGCGCGGTGAAGGCCCCGGGCACAAAATCTGGTGAAGTCCCCAAGATACAGTATTTTTTCCCTTTAGAATTATAGTCCAGCCAAGTAACTGATTGGTGGTTGTCTGGCACCCATCTGCTTACTGGAACGTCAGATCGAGTCCTTTGTACCACCCTTGTGCATGTGCGTGCTGCTCGGGAACTCCTGCTTTGCCATTCTGGGTGGTGAGGGTAGTGTATTCGCCCCCTGGCCCAGCAGCAAAGAGATTCCTGCATTGAGCTGCTAGCGGCTGTGCTTAGTGGCTTATATGCAGCGAGCGGCAGACGATTGACAGCTCTGCATGCACCCATAACTGTAGCATTTCTGACAGCAGCTTTGCCCCCACTCCCACCGATAGCTTTGTTGCTGGCCCTGACTGAAAAGCCTCTTGGACCAGACCATAACCCAAAGGTTGGTGGAGGCCCCCTTGGCAGGGCAAGTGGTAATCCAGCCCTGGTGAAGAAGCTTGCTTAGCTTCCATTTCTGGACATGGATGAGCTGCAAAGGGCATGTTGTGACACAGCTTTCTGAGTCTTGCCATGATTGCTTGTGCAGGAAGCTCCAAGGGATAAGCAGTGGTCATGCGACCACTTCAGAGAAACGGATGTATTCAAAGGAAAGGATGGCAAAATTTGGAGCCCTGTTGCAGCTTCTGCAGACACTACAGGAAAGGGAGGAGAGGCGCCTGCGACAGGCTTCAGGTGAGCTCTTTGCTGCCTTATTATTGCCATTGTCTGGATTGTCCTTTTAAAATGAACATCATGTAAACTCTCTGCCTGTTTTAGAAGGAGGCTAGTGATGTCCCTGTTTCTCTGCTGCAGGTTCTCTTTAAAATCTGTACATATACATTGTTCATGCAAAGACACAGAAAACAGGATTAGTAAATCACACTGGTAACATAATTATAAAATGAGAATAATCATACATTTATGTATTCCCAGAAGACATAATTTAGCAAATACATGTATTAGCTACATCTACAACCATGCATATTGCCTGGGGCTAAATATATGACACAATTATAGATTACAAAATCGGAGGATTGTGGTTAGTAACTAGAGATGAGCGAACTTTTGAAAAATTCGATTCGACTGATTCGCCGAATTTTCCGACAAAAATCGGTTCGACCCGAATAAATTCGCGACGAATCGCTATTAAAAACGGCTATTTCTGAGCCTCCTACAGCCTCAATAGGGTTGTAAACCATTCAGCCTTGCTGTAACACGCACAGGATGCGTGCTGGGTTAGTTAAATAATACTTTGAAGAAATATCACATGCAGATCAGAGGCATCGCTAATAGAATCGCAGAGCGGCACAATTGCAGAGAGTTGAAGTGGCATCACTATGAGGGGCAGAAGGAGCCCAAATATACACTGGAGTTGGCCTCAGGAGCCCAAAAATTGGATGAATCACACCCTGGAGTTGGCAGGAGTTGGCAGCAGCAGCAGCAGGAGCCCAAATATACACTGGAGTTGGCTTCAGGAGCCCAAAAATTGGATGAATCACACCCTGGAGTTGGCAGGAGTTGGCAGCAGCAGCAGCAGGAGCCCAAATATACACTGGAGTTGGCTTCAGGAGCCCAAAAATTGGATGAATCACACCCTGGAGTTGGCAGGAGTTGACAGCAGCAGCAGCAGGAGCCCAAATATACACTGGAGTTGGCTTCAGGAGCCCAAAAATTGGATGAATCACACCCTGGAGTTGGCAGGAGTTGACAGTAGCAGCAGCAGGAGCCCAAATATACACTGGAGTTGGCCTCAGGAGCCCAAAAATTGGATGAATCACACCCTGGAGTTGGCAGAAGTTGGCAGCAGCAGCAGCAGGAGCCCAAATATACACTGGAGTTGGCTTCAGGAGCCCAAAAATTGGATGAATCACAGCCTGGAGTTGGCAGGAGTTGACAGTAGCAGCAGCAGGATCCCAAATATACACTGGAGTTGGCTTCAGGAGCCCAAAAATTGGATGAATCACACCCTGGAGTTGGCAGGAGTTGACAGTAGCAGCAGCAGGAGCCCAAATATACACTGGAGTTGGCCTCAGGAGCCCAAAAATTGGATGAATCACACCCTGGAGTTGGCAGGAGTTGACAGTAGCAGCAGCAGGAGCCCAAATATACACTGGAGTTGGCCTCAGGAGCCCAAAAATTGGATGAATCACACCCTGGAGTTGGCAGAAGTTGGCAGCAGCAGCAGCAGGAGCCCAAATATACACTGGAGTTGGCCTCAGGAGCCCAAAAATTGGATGAATCACACCCTGGAGTTGGCAGGAGTTGGCAGCAGCAGCAGCAGGAGCCCAAATATACACTGGAGTTGGCTTCAGGAGCCCAAAAATTGGATGAATCACACCCTGGAGTTGGCAGAAGTTGGCAGCAGCAGCAGCAGGAGCCCAAATATACACTGGAGTTGGCTTCAGGAGCCCAAAAATTGGATGAATCACACCCTGGAGTTGGCAGAAGTTGACAGTAGCAGCAGCAGGAGCCCAAATATACACTGGAGTTGGCCTCAGGAGCCCAAAAATTGGATGAATCACACCCTGGAGTTGGCAGAAGTTGGCAGCAGCAGCAGCAGGAGCCCAAATATACACTGGAGTTGGCTTCAGGAGCCCAAAAATTGGATGAATCACACCCTGGAGTTGGCAGAAGTTGGCAGCAGCAGCAGCAGGAGCCCAAATATACACTGGAGTTGGCCTCAGGAGCCCAAAAATTGGATGAATCACACCCTGGAGTTGGCAGAAGTTGGCAGCAGCAGCAGCAGGAGCCCAAATATACACTGGAGTTGGCTTCAGGAGCCCAAAAATTGGATGAATCACACCCTGGAGTTGGCAGAAGTTGGCAGCAGCAGCAGCAGGAGCCCAAATATACACTGGAGTTGGCTTCAGGAGCCCAAAAATTGGATGAATCACACCCTGGAGTTGGCAGGAGTTGACAGTAGCAGCAGCAGGAGCCCAAATATACACTGGAGTTGGCCTCAGGAGCCCAAAAATTGGATGAATCACACCCTGGAGTTGGCAGGAGTTGACAGTAGCAGCAGCAGGAGCCCAAATATACACTGGAGTTGGCCTCAGGAGCCCAAAAATTGGATGAATCACACCCTGGAGTTGGCAGGAGTTGACAGTAGCAGCAGCAGGAGCCCAAATATACACTGGAGTTGGCTTCAGGAGCCCAAAAATTGGATGAATCACACCCTGGAGTTGGCAGAAGTTGACAGTAGCAGCAGCAGGAGCCCAAATATAAACTGGAGTTGGCCTCAGGAGCCCAAAAATTGGATGAATCACACCCTGGAGTTGGCAGAAGTTGGCAGCAGCAGCAGCAGGAGCCCAAATATACACTGGAGTTGGCCTCAGGAGCCCAAAAATTGGATGAATCACACCCTGGAGTTGGCAGGAGTTGGCAGCAGCAGCAGCAGGAGCCCAAATATACACTGGAGTTGGCTTCAGGAGCCCAAAAATTGGATGAATCACACCCTGGAGTTGGCAGAAGTTGGCAGCAGCAGCAGCAGGAGCCCAAATATACACTGGAGTTGGCTTCAGGAGCCCAAAAATTGGATGAATCACACCCTGGAGTTGGCAGGAGTTGACAGTAGCAGCAGCAGGAGCCCAAATATACACTGGAGTTGGCCTCAGGAGCCCAAAAATTGGATGAATCACACCCTGGAGTTGGCAGAAGTTGGCAGCAGCAGCAGCAGGAGCCCAAATATACACTGGAGTTGGCTTCAGGAGCCCAAAAATTGGATGAATCACACCCTGGAGTTGGCAGGAGTTGACAGCAGCAGCAGCAGGAGCCCAAATATACACTGGAGTTGGCTTCAGGAGCCCAAAAATTGGATGAATCACACCCTGGAGTTGGCAGGAGTTGACAGTAGCAGCAGCAGGAGCCCAAATATACACTGGAGTTGGCTTCAGGAGCCCAAAAATTGGATGAATCACACCCTGGAGTTGGCAGAAGTTGGCAGCAGCAGCAGCAGGAGCCCAAATATACACTGGAGTTGGCTTCAGGAGCCCAAAAATTGGATGAATCACACCCTGGAGTTGGCAGGAGTTGACAGTAGCAGCAGCAGGAGCCCAAATATACACTGGAGTTGGCCTCAGGAGCCCAAAAATTGGATGAATCACACCCTGGAGTTGGCAGGAGTTGACAGTAGCAGCAGCAGGAGCCCAAATATACACTGGAGTTGGCCTCAGGAGCCCAAAAATTGGATGAATCACACCCTGGAGTTGGCAGAAGTTGGCAGCAGCAGCAGCAGGAGCCCAAATATACACTGGAGTTGGCCTCAGGAGCCCAAAAATTGGATGAATCACACCCTGGAGTTGGCAGAAGTTGGCAGCAGCAGCAGCAGGAGCCCAAATATACACTGGAGTTGGCTTCAGGAGCCCAAAAATTGGATGAATCACACCCTGGAGTTGGCAGGAGTTGACAGTAGCAGCAGCAGGAGCCCAAATATACACTGGAGTTGGCCTCAGGAGCCCAAAAATTGGATGAATCACACCCTGGAGTTGGCAGGAGTTGACAGTAGCAGCAGCAGGAGCCCAAATATACACTGGAGTTGGCCTCAGGAGCCCAAAAATTGGATGAATCACACCCTGGAGTTGGCAGAAGTTGGCAGCAGCAGCAGCAGGAGCCCAAATATACACTGGAGTTGGCCTCAGGAGCCCAAAAATTGGATGAATCACACCCTGGAGTTGGCAGGAGTTGACAGTAGCAGCAGCAGGAGCCCAAAAAATGGCCTAAAGACATAAATATGTTTTGCACCATTTGGAAAGTGTAAAACGTGGCACCATGCTGAATCTAGTCGCATGCATCAGGCATTGGTGGGTGGAAATCCTGGCTGATCCATCCCTGATTCATTTTGACAAAGGTGAGTCTCTCCACATTTTTAGTTGACAGACGAGTTCTCCTCGCCGTAACTATGGCCCCCGCCGCACTAAACACCCGCTCAGATGGCACGCTACTTGCCGGGCAGGACAGCTTTTCCAGGGCAAACTCTGCTAGTTGCGGCCACAAATCAAGTTTGGCTGCCCAGAAGTCCAGCGGATCCTCAAGGTGTGTTGGCATGGTCATGTCAAAGTATGACATGACCTGCTGGTTCAGGTCCTGCTCCAGGTCTTCCTGCTGCTCATGAGTAGCCTCACTATGCGGGTGTAGAAAGCTACTCATTAGCGACTGAAGACTGAGGCTGCTGCTGCTGATGGAGCTTCTGCTGCTGCTGCTGCCAACCCCCCCAGCGGCCATGGCAGTGGAAGGTGAGCGCAGAGGTCCCCTCGAGTCAGACCTGCGAGAGTATGGACCATGGCGCAGATAGGCATCGGCCAACTGCCTACGTAGAATGTCTTTGTAGTAGTTGAGTTTGTCCTCCCTCTCGGTGGGTTTAAAAAATGCCCCCATTTTGTGCCGGAAGCGAGGGTCCAATAAGGTGGACAGCCAGAAGTCATCCCGCCGACAGATGGAAACAATTCTGGGGTCACTACGCAAGCACGTGAGCATGCTTCGTGCCATTTGCGCAAGTGACTCGGATGGACTACCTGTCTCCATCTCCACTGCATACTGCCACGGTGTGCCCGGGTCCTCTGTCTCTCCTTCCTCAAAAACCTCTAGCTCCTCTGGCTGCTCCTGCTCCTCCTCTCCTGTCCGCTGACTAGATAAACCAGCCATTTCGCCAAGCCTAAACTGTGTTTCGCTGGGCAACTCCTCCTCCTCCTCTTCCTCCTCCTCCTCCTCCAGTTCAGCTCCAAGGGGGTTCATGTGGCCGTAAGATGTAAACGCCATGTCTCCAGTGCCCTGACCAGCCATGGTTTCCAACATGTGCTGTAGTACATGAAGCAGTGGAATCACGTCGTTCATCCCGTAATCCTGCCGACTGACAAATAAAGTGGCTTCCTCAAAGGGCCTGAGCAAACGGCAGGTGTCACGTATGAGCTGCCACTGGTTGACATTGAAGTTACACAGGGGAGTCCCCCTATCTGCTTGGATCATCAGGAAATCCGTGATGGCTTTTCTCTGTTCATATAATCGGTCCAACATGTGAAGGGTGGAATTCCAACGGGTGGAAACATCGCAAATCAGACTATGTTGGGGGATACCATTCTGACGCTGTAGCTCAAGAAGGGTGTGTTTGGCGGTGTAGGAGTGGCTGAAGTGCATGCAAAGTTTCCGTGAAGTTGTTAGGATGTCCTGCAGATGGGGGGAACACTTCAGAAACCGCTTGACAACCAGATTGAAGACGTGAGCCATGCAGGGGGCATGGGTCAGGCTTCCTTGGCGCAGCGCAGACAAAATGTTCTTCCCATTGTCGGTAACCATGATTCCCATTTTAAGTTTTCTCGGAGTAAGCCATGTTTGGATTTCCTGATGAATACATTTAAGCAGTTCCTCCCCTGTGTGACTCCGTTCGCCAAGACAAACCATGTGAAGCACTGCGTGACACCTCCGTGCCCTGCACACATGGTAGACTGGAGGGGCACTGAGACTTGAGCCTACAGTGGAGGGTGAGGAGATGGCGGAGGATGAGGAGGCCGAGTCGCACGGTGTCACAGGCCCAATGGGCAGAGAGCGCGGAGGCCGAAGCGGCGTGACCTGTCCAAGTTGCTGCTGCAAAGGGACCACATTCACCCAGTGGGCCGTAAACGACATGTACTGCCCCTGACCGTAGTTACAGCTCCAGATGTCGGCGCTGCCATGTATTTTGCTACACACCGACAGGCTCAAGGACTGGCCCACCTTCTGTTCAACAAAAGTGTGCAGCGCTGGTACTGCCTTCTTGGCAAAGAAATGACGGCTTGGGACTCTCCACCTCGGCTCGGCACAAGCCATCAGTTCTCTGAAAGGTGCAGATTCCACCACCTGAAAAGGGAGCGACTGCAGCACCAGCAACTTGGACAGGAGCACATTCAGCTTCTGCGCCGTAGGATGAGTGGGCGCATACTGCTGTCTCTTGGACATGGCTTCGCTGATGGATTGCTGGCGGGATGCATGACTTGGAGGAGGAGGAGGAGGAGCAGGAGCGACAGAGGATGGGTGTGACGCACAGCTGCCTTCGGCTGAGGTGCTGGAGCCTTGGCTGGCAGAAATTGGGAGCTCACTTGGTGAGGAAGCAGACTGGACCACCCCTTGGGAGCCTCGGTTCTCCCAGGTCGTTTTATGGTGACGCATCATATGTTGACGCAGGGCCGTGGTGCCAACATTTGGACCCTGGCCACGCTTCACCTTTTGCCTACATATCTTGCATGTGGCCATGTTACCCTCCTGCGGATGCCTCAGGAAAAACTGCCACACTGCCGAGTAGCTACTTTTCCCACCCCCTGGCCTCACTGATTCACTGCTGCTGTTGCCAACTCCAGGAACCCCTGCTCCACTACCTCCCGATAAGGTAGACTGCCGCACAGCAGGTGCTCTACCCCGGCCCCGGCCCCGGCCGGCTCCAGCCTTTGGAATTGTGCCCCCATGCTGACTGCTACCACCTTGCTGCCTCAGCTGCTGACTCCGGGGCAACCTGCGCCCCTCTTCTCCTGATGATGACGATGAAGCCCCTTCATCACCCGGCTCCCAAGTGCGATCGGCTTCATCGTCATCATCATCATCATCACCGGGTTGTGGCTGTACGTCACTGATGTTCGTGGATTCGTCAACAGTGTCTGGCGCAGGAGCTGGAACGCTCGCAGCACCCACGACACTGTCCACATCACTATTTGTCTGCCTAGCTAAAGAAGCCACCTCCATTTCTTGGCTGGGCAGTAGCTGCTGACTGTCCTCCTGTATCTGATCGTCCTCCTCACTAAAGAGTGGAGCTGAACCCAAAGCATAGGATACGTCGCTGGGGGAGGGAACGGCGTAGGACAGAGGAAATGGGAGGACAGGGACTGCTCTCGGGGCATGCCAACTCAGGGTTGTGTCAGAGGAACCTACCGACCCTAGACTGGGGGTCTCAGATGTAAGTTGTGATGATGTTGTTGATGAGCGCGTCAGCCAATCTACCACGGCAGATGCGTTACTGGTGGAGACCCGACCGCTAGCAGATACTGGCAGATTAGGTCTCTCAGCGTGACTCCTGCTGCTACTGGCCCCCAGTCTGATGCGAGCTCTGCCTGCGGAATCTTGGCCTCTGCCACTCCTCTTTTCACTTCCAGGCACTTGTCTGCCCGACATAGTCTAACTGGCGTGGTAGTAGGTGATATTTTAAGAACCCCCAGGCAGCAGTGGGTCTATATAAAACAGAATATAATGCACACCAAAAGTGAGCAGTAACACTCAGCCTCCAACAGGCCTGCTTAGTGTAAATAAGAGAGCTGCTTAGTGTAAATAAAGAGGGGTATGCTATGTTACAGAATGGGATGCCTCAACAGAAGTGCACCTGGCAGGCAGCAGTAAGCCTATGCCCAGCAAAAGTGTCTTATAATATAAATATGATAAGAGCAAATGCTTATATGGTCTTAAACAGAGGCTGCTTTAGTCACAGAATGGGATGCCCTGGGCAGGAATGGACCTGGCAGGGTCCAGTAGGGCTTTGGCCAGCAAAAGTGTCTTTATCAGGCTAATTTCAAATATGATAAGAGCAAATGCTTATATGGTCTTAAACAGAGGCTGCTTTAGTCACAGAATGGGATGCCCCGGGCAGGAATCGAGCTGGCAGGGTCCAGTAGTGCTTTGGCCAGCAAAAGTGTCTTTATCAGGCCTAATTTCAAATATGATAAGAGCAAATGCTTATATGGTCTTAAACAGAGGCTGCTTTAGTCACAGAATGGGATGCCCTGGGCAGGAATGGACCTGGCAGGGTCCAGTAGGGCTTTGGCCAGCAAAAGTGTCTTTATCAGGCTAATTTCAAATATGATAAGAGCAAATGCTTATATGGTCTTAAACAGAGGCTGCTTTAGTCACAGAATGGGATGCCCTGGGCAGGAATCGACCTGGCAGGGTCCAGTAGGGCTTTGGCCAGCAAAAGTGTCTTTATCAGGCCTAATTTCAAATATGATAAGAGCAAATGCTTATATGGTCTTAAACAGAGGCTGCTTTAGTCACAGAATGGGATGCCCCGGGCAGGAATCGAGCTGGCAGGGTCCAGTAGTGCTTTGGCCAGCAAAAGTGTCTTTATCAGGCCTAATTTCAAATATGATAAGAGCAAATGCTTATATGGTCTTAAACAGAGGCTGCTTTAGTCACAGAATGGGATGCCCTGGGCAGGAATCGACCTGGCAGGGTCCAGTAGGGCTTTGGCCAGCAAAAGTGTCTTTATCAGGCCTAATTTCAAATATGATAAGAGCAAATGCTTATATGGTCTTAAACAGAGGCTGCTTTAGTCACAGAATGGGATGCCCCGGGCAGGAATCGAGCTGGCAGGGTCCAGTAGGGCTTTGGCCAGCAAAAGTGTCTTTATCAGGCCTAATTTCAAATATGATAAGAGCAAATGCTTATATGGTCTTAAACAGAGGCTGCTTTAGTCACAGAATGGGATGCCCTGGGCAGGAATCGACCTGGCAGGGTCCAGTAGGGCTTTGGCCAGCAAAAGTGTCTTTATCAGGCCTAATTTCAAATATGATAAGAGCAAATGCTTATATGGTCTTAAACAGAGGCTGCTTTAGTCACAGAATGGGATGCCCCGGGCAGGAATCGAGCTGGCAGGGTCCAGTAGTGCTTTGGCCAGCAAAAGTGTCTTTATCAGGCTAATTTCAAATATGATAAGAGCAAATGCTTATATGGTCTTAAACAGAGGCTGCTTTAGTCACAGAATGGGATGCCCTGGGCAGGAATCGACCTGGCAGGGTCCAGTAGGGCTTTGGCCAGCAAAAGTGTCTTTATCAGGCCTAATTTCAAATATGATAAGAGCAAATGCTTATATGGTCTTAAACAGAGGCTGCTTTAGTCACAGAATGGGATGCCCTGGGCAGGAATCGACCTGGCAGGGTCCAGTAGTGCTTTGGCCAGCAAAAGTGTCTTTATCAGGCCTAATTTCAAATATGATAAGAGCAAATGCTTATATGGTCTTAAACAGAGGCTGCTTTAGTCACAGAATGGGATGCCCTGGGCAGGAATCGACCTGGCAGGGTCCAGTAGGGCTTTGGCCAGCAAAAGTGTCTTTATCAGGCCTAATTTCAAATATGATAAGAGCAAATGCTTATATGGTCTTAAACAGAGGCTGCTTTAGTCACAGAATGGGATGCCCTGGGCAGGAATGGACCTGGCAGGGTCCAGTAGGGCTTTGGCCAGCAAAAGTGTCTTTATCAGGCTAATTTCAAAAATGATAAGAGCAAATGCTTATATGGTCTTAAACAGAGGCTGCTGTAGTCACAGAATGGGATGCCCCGGGCAGGAATCGAGCTGGCAGTATCCAGTAGTGCTTTGGCCAGCAAAAGTGTCTTTATCAGGCCTAATTTCAAATATGATAAGAGCAAATGCTTATATGGTCTTAAACAGAGGCTGCTTTAGTCACAGAATGGGATGCCCTGGGCAGGAATGGACCTGGCAGGGTCCAGTAGGGCTTTGGCCAGCAAAAGTGTCTTTATCAGGCTAATTTCAAATATGATAAGAGCAAATGCTTATATGGTCTTAAACAGAGGCTGCTTTAGTCACAGAATGGGATGCCCCGGGCAGGAATCGAGCTGGCAGGGTCCAGTAGTGCTTTGGCCAGCAAAAGTGTCTTTATCAGGCTAATTTCAAATATGATAAGAGCAAATGCTTATATGGTCTTAAACAGAGGCTGCTGTAGTCACAGAATGGGATGCCCCGGGCAGGAATCGAGCTGGCAGGGTCCAGTAGGGCTTTGGCCAGCAAAAGTGTCTTTATCAGGCCTAATTTCAAATATGATAAGAGCAAATGCTTATATGGTCTTAAACAGAGGCTGCTTTAGTCACAGAATGGGATGCCCTGGGCAGGAATCGACCTGGCAGGGTCCAGTAGGGCTTTGGCCAGCAAAAGTGTCTTTATCAGGCTAATTTCAAATATGATAAGAGCAAATGCTTATATGGTCTTAAACAGAGGCTGCTTTAGTCACAGAATGGGATGCCCCGGGCAGGAATCGAGCTGGCAGGGTCCAGTAGTGCTTTGGCCAGCAAAAGTGTCTTTATCAGGCTAATTTCAAATATGATAAGAGCAAATGCTTATATGGTCTTAAACAGAGGCTGCTTTAGTCACAGAATGGGATGCCCTGGGCAGGAATCGAGCTGGCAGGGTCCAGTAGTGCTTTGGCCAGCAAAAGTGTCTTTATCAGGCCTAATTTCAAATATGATAAGAGCAAATGCTTATATGGTCTTAAACAGAGGCTGCTTTAGTCACAGAATGGGATGCCCTGGGCAGGAATCGACCTGGCAGGGTCCAGTAGGGCTTTGGCCAGCAAAAGTGTCTTTATCAGGCCTAATTTCAAATATGATAAGAGCAAATGCTTATATGGTCTTAAACAGAGGCTGCTTTAGTCACAGAATGGGATGCCCTGGGCAGGAATCGACCTGGCAGGGTCCAGTAGTGCTTTGGCCAGCAAAAGTGTCTTTATCAGGCCTAATTTCAAATATGATAAGAGCAAATGCTTATATGGTCTTAAACAGAGGCTGCTTTAGTCACAGAATGGGATGCCCTGGGCAGGAATCGACCTGGCAGGGTCCAGTAGGGCTTTGGCCAGCAAAAGTGTCTTTATCAGGCCTAATTTCAAATATGATAAGAGCAAATGCTTATATGGTCTTAAACAGAGGCTGCTTTAGTCACAGAATGGGATGCCCTGGGCAGGAATGGACCTGGCAGGGTCCAGTAGGGCTTTGGCCAGCAAAAGTGTCTTTATCAGGCTAATTTCAAATATGATAAGAGCAAATGCTTATATGGTCTTAAACAGAGGCTGCTGTAGTCACAGAATGGGATGCCCCGGGCAGGAATCGAGCTGGCAGGGTCCAGTAGGGCTTTGGCCAGCAAAAGTGTCTTTATCAGGCCTAATTTCAAATATGATAAGAGCAAATGCTTATATGGTCTTAAACAGAGGCTGCTTTAGTCACAGAATGGGATGCCCTGGGCAGGAATCGACCTGGCAGGGTCCAGTAGGGCTTTGGCCAGCAAAAGTGTCTTTATCAGGCTAATTTCAAATATGATAAGAGCAAATGCTTATATGGTCTTAAACAGAGGCTGCTTTAGTCACAGAATGGGATGCCCCGGGCAGGAATCGAGCTGGCAGGGTCCAGTAGTGCTTTGGCCAGCAAAAGTGTCTTTATCAGGCTAATTTCAAATATGATAAGAGCAAATGCTTATATGGTCTTAAACAGAGGCTGCTGTAGTCACAGAATGGGATGCCCCGGGCAGGAATCGAGCTGGCAGGGTCCAGTAGTGCTTTGGCCAGCAAAAGTGTCTTTATCAGGCCTAATTTCAAATATGATAAGAGCAAATGCTTATATGGTCTTAAACAGAGGCTGCTTTAGTCACAGAATGGGATGCCCCGGGCAGGAATCGAGCTGGCAGGGTCCAGTAGTGCTTTGGCCAGCAAAAGTGTCTTTATCAGGCTAATTTCAAATATGATAAGAGCAAATGCTTATATGGTCTTAAACAGAGGCTGCTGTAGTCACAGAATGGGATGCCCCGGGCAGGAATCGAGCTGGCAGGGTCCAGTAGGGCTTTGGCCAGCAAAAGTGTCTTTATCAGGCCTAATTTCAAATATGATAAGAGCAAATGCTTATATGGTCTTAAACAGAGGCTGCTTTAGTCACAGAATGGGATGCCCTGGGCAGGAATCGACCTGGCAGGGTCCAGTAGGGCTTTGGCCAGCAAAAGTGTCTTTATCAGGCCTAATTTCAAATATGATAAGAGCAAATGCTTATATGGTCTTAAACAGAGGCTGCTTTAGTCACAGAATGGGATGCCCTGGGCAGGAATCGACCTGGCAGGGTCCAGTAGGGCTTTGGCCAGCAAAAGTGTCTTTATCAGGCCTAATTTCAAATATGATAAGAGCAAATGCTTATATGGTCTTAAACAGAGGCTGCTTTAGTCACAGAATGGGATGCCCTGGGCAGGAATGGACCTGGCAGGGTCCAGTAGGGCTTTGGCCAGCAAAAGTGTCTTTATCAGGCTAATTTCAAAAATGATAAGAGCAAATGCTTATATGGTCTTAAACAGAGGCTGCTGTAGTCACAGAATGGGATGCCCCGGGCAGGAATCGAGCTGGCAGTATCCAGTAGTGCTTTGGCCAGCAAAAGTGTCTTTATCAGGCCTAATTTCAAATATGATAAGAGCAAATGCTTATATGGTCTTAAACAGAGGCTGCTTTAGTCACAGAATGGGATGCCCTGGGCAGGAATGGACCTGGCAGGGTCCAGTAGGGCTTTGGCCAGCAAAAGTGTCTTTATCAGGCTAATTTCAAATATGATAAGAGCAAATGCTTATATGGTCTTAAACAGAGGCTGCTTTAGTCACAGAATGGGATGCCCCGGGCAGGAATCGAGCTGGCAGGGTCCAGTAGTGCTTTGGCCAGCAAAAGTGTCTTTATCAGGCTAATTTCAAATATGATAAGAGCAAATGCTTATATGGTCTTAAACAGAGGCTGCTGTAGTCACAGAATGGGATGCCCCGGGCAGGAATCGAGCTGGCAGGGTCCAGTAGGGCTTTGGCCAGCAAAAGTGTCTTTATCAGGCCTAATTTCAAATATGATAAGAGCAAATGCTTATATGGTCTTAAACAGAGGCTGCTTTAGTCACAGAATGGGATGCCCTGGGCAGGAATCGACCTGGCAGGGTCCAGTAGGGCTTTGGCCAGCAAAAGTGTCTTTATCAGGCTAATTTCAAATATGATAAGAGCAAATGCTTATATGGTCTTAAACAGAGGCTGCTTTAGTCACAGAATGGGATGCCCCGGGCAGGAATCGAGCTGGCAGGGTCCAGTAGTGCTTTGGCCAGCAAAAGTGTCTTTATCAGGCTAATTTCAAATATGATAAGAGCAAATGCTTATATGGTCTTAAACAGAGGCTGCTTTAGTCACAGAATGGGATGCCCTGGGCAGGAATCGAGCTGGCAGGGTCCAGTAGTGCTTTGGCCAGCAAAAGTGTCTTTATCAGGCCTAATTTCAAATATGATAAGAGCAAATGCTTATATGGTCTTAAACAGAGGCTGCTTTAGTCACAGAATGGGATGCCCTGGGCAGGAATCGACCTGGCAGGGTCCAGTAGGGCTTTGGCCAGCAAAAGTGTCTTTATCAGGCCTAATTTCAAATATGATAAGAGCAAATGCTTATATGGTCTTAAACAGAGGCTGCTTTAGTCACAGAATGGGATGCCCTGGGCAGGAATCGACCTGGCAGGGTCCAGTAGTGCTTTGGCCAGCAAAAGTGTCTTTATCAGGCCTAATTTCAAATATGATAAGAGCAAATGCTTATATGGTCTTAAACAGAGGCTGCTTTAGTCACAGAATGGGATGCCCTGGGCAGGAATCGACCTGGCAGGGTCCAGTAGGGCTTTGGCCAGCAAAAGTGTCTTTATCAGGCCTAATTTCAAATATGATAAGAGCAAATGCTTATATGGTCTTAAACAGAGGCTGCTTTAGTCACAGAATGGGATGCCCTGGGCAGGAATGGACCTGGCAGGGTCCAGTAGGGCTTTGGCCAGCAAAAGTGTCTTTATCAGGCTAATTTCAAATATGATAAGAGCAAATGCTTATATGGTCTTAAACAGAGGCTGCTGTAGTCACAGAATGGGATGCCCCGGGCAGGAATCGAGCTGGCAGGGTCCAGTAGGGCTTTGGCCAGCAAAAGTGTCTTTATCAGGCCTAATTTCAAATATGATAAGAGCAAATGCTTATATGGTCTTAAACAGAGGCTGCTTTAGTCACAGAATGGGATGCCCTGGGCAGGAATCGACCTGGCAGGGTCCAGTAGGGCTTTGGCCAGCAAAAGTGTCTTTATCAGGCTAATTTCAAATATGATAAGAGCAAATGCTTATATGGTCTTAAACAGAGGCTGCTTTAGTCACAGAATGGGATGCCCCGGGCAGGAATCGAGCTGGCAGGGTCCAGTAGTGCTTTGGCCAGCAAAAGTGTCTTTATCAGGCTAATTTCAAATATGATAAGAGCAAATGCTTATATGGTCTTAAACAGAGGCTGCTGTAGTCACAGAATGGGATGCCCCGGGCAGGAATCGAGCTGGCAGGGTCCAGTAGTGCTTTGGCCAGCAAAAGTGTCTTTATCAGGCCTAATTTCAAATATGATAAGAGCAAATGCTTATATGGTCTTAAACAGAGGCTGCTTTAGTCACAGAATGGGATGCCCCGGGCAGGAATCGAGCTGGCAGGGTCCAGTAGTGCTTTGGCCAGCAAAAGTGTCTTTATCAGGCTAATTTCAAATATGATAAGAGCAAATGCTTATATGGTCTTAAACAGAGGCTGCTGTAGTCACAGAATGGGATGCCCCGGGCAGGAATCGAGCTGGCAGGGTCCAGTAGGGCTTTGGCCAGCAAAAGTGTCTTTATCAGGCCTAATTTCAAATATGATAAGAGCAAATGCTTATATGGTCTTAAACAGAGGCTGCTTTAGTCACAGAATGGGATGCCCTGGGCAGGAATCGACCTGGCAGGGTCCAGTAGGGCTTTGGCCAGCAAAAGTGTCTTTATCAGGCTAATTTCAAATATGATAAGAGCAAATGCTTATATGGTCTTAAACAGAGGCTGCTTTAGTCACAGAATGGGATGCCCCGGGCAGGAATCGAGCTGGCAGGGTCCAGTAGTGCTTTGGCCAGCAAAAGTGTCTTTATCAGGCTAATTTCAAATATGATAAGAGCAAATGCTTATATGGTCTTAAACAGAGGCTGCTGTAGTCACAGAATGGGATGCCCCGGGCAGGAATCGAGCTGGCAGGGTCCAGTAGTGCTTTGGCCAGCAAAAGTGTCTTTATCAGGCCTAATTTCAAATATGATAAGAGCAAATGCTTATATGGTCTTAAACAGAGGCTGCTTTAGTCACAGAATGGGATGCCCCGGGCAGGAATCGAGCTGGCAGGGTCCAGTAGTGCTTTGGCCAGCAAAAGTGTCTTTATCAGGCTAATTTCAAATATGATAAGAGCAAATGCTTATATGGTCTTAAACAGAGGCTGCTGTAGTCACAGAATGGGATGCCCCGGGCAGGAATCGAGCTGGCAGGGTCCAGTAGGGCTTTGGCCAGCAAAAGTGTCTTTATCAGGCCTAATTTCAAATATGATAAGAGCAAATGCTTATATGGTCTTAAACAGAGGCTGCTTTAGTCACAGAATGGGATGCCCTGGGCAGGAATCGACCTGGCAGGGTCCAGTAGGGCTTTGGCCAGCAAAAGTGTCTTTATCAGGCTAATTTCAAATATGATAAGAGCAAATGCTTATATGGTCTTAAACAGAGGCTGCTTTAGTCACAGAATGGGATGCCCCGGGCAGGAATCGAGCTGGCAGGGTCCAGTAGTGCTTTGGCCAGCAAAAGTGTCTTTATCAGGCTAATTTCAAATATGATAAGAGCAAATGCTTATATGGTCTTAAACAGAGGCTGCTGTAGTCACAGAATGGGATGCCCCGGGCAGGAATCGAGCTGGCAGGGTCCAGTAGTGCTTTGGCCAGCAAAAGTGTCTTTATCAGGCCTAATTTCAAATATGATAAGAGCAAATGCTTATATGGTCTTAAACAGAGGCTGCTTTAGTCACAGAATGGGATGCCCCGGGCAGGAATCGAGCTGGCAGGGTCCAGTAGTGCTTTGGCCAGCAAAAGTGTCTTTATCAGGCTAATTTCAAATATGATAAGAGCAAATGCTTATATGGTCTTAAACAGAGGCTGCTGTAGTCACAGAATGGGATGCCCCGGGCAGGAATCGAGCTGGCAGGGTCCAGTAGGGCTTTGGCCAGCAAAAGTGTCTTTATCAGGCCTAATTTCAAATATGATAAGAGCAAATGCTTATATGGTCTTAAACAGAGGCTGCTTTAGTCACAGAATGGGATGCCCTGGGCAGGAATCGACCTGGCAGGGTCCAGTAGGGCTTTGGCCAGCAAAAGTGTCTTTATCAGGCTAATTTCAAATATGATAAGAGCAAATGCTTATATGGTCTTAAACAGAGGCTGCTTTAGTCACAGAATGGGATGCCCCGGGCAGGAATCGAGCTGGCAGGGTCCAGTAGTGCTTTGGCCAGCAAAAGTGTCTTTATCAGGCTAATTTCAAATATGATAAGAGCAAATGCTTATATGGTCTTAAACAGAGGCTGCTGTAGTCACAGAATGGGATGCCCCGGGCAGGAATCGAGCTGGCAGGGTCCAGTAGTGCTTTGGCCAGCAAAAGTGTCTTTATCAGGCCTAATTTCAAATATGATAAGAGCAAATGCTTATATGGTCTTAAACAGAGGCTGCTTTAGTCACAGAATGGGATGCCCCGGGCAGGAATCGAGCTGGCAGGGTCCAGTAGTGCTTTGGCCAGCAAAAGTGTCTTTATCAGGCTAATTTCAAATATGATAAGAGCAAATGCTTATATGGTCTTAAACAGAGGCTGCTGTAGTCACAGAATGGGATGCCCCGGGCAGGAATCGAGCTGGCAGGGTCCAGTAGGGCTTTGGCCAGCAAAAGTGTCTTTATCAGGCCTAATTTCAAATATGATAAGAGCAAATGCTTATATGGTCTTAAACAGAGGCTGCTTTAGTCACAGAATGGGATGCCCTGGGCAGGAATCGACCTGGCAGGGTCCAGTAGGGCTTTGGCCAGCAAAAGTGTCTTTATCAGGCTAATTTCAAATATGATAAGAGCAAATGCTTATATGGTCTTAAACAGAGGCTGCTTTAGTCACAGAATGGGATGCCCCGGGCAGGAATCGAGCTGGCAGGGTCCAGTAGTGCTTTGGCCAGCAAAAGTGTCTTTATCAGGCTAATTTCAAATATGATAAGAGCAAATGCTTATATGGTCTTAAACAGAGGCTGCTGTAGTCACAGAATGGGATGCCCCGGGCAGGAATCGAGCTGGCAGGGTCCAGTAGTGCTTTGGCCAGCAAAAGTGTCTTTATCAGGCCTAATTTCAAATATGATAAGAGCAAATGCTTATATGGTCTTAAACAGAGGCTGCTTTAGTCACAGAATGGGATGCCTCACAGCAGACTTAAGATCAGTTCAGTATATATGCACAGTTAGTTACTATAAGCAGCCTGAAAACGCTAACAAAGGCTGGATGAAAAAAAAAAATCTCCCTGTCAGCCAGCTCCGTTTTTCCTACCTTTCCCTGGCTTTCTGTCTGTCTCCTGTCTGTCTCCTGCCTGTCTCCTGCCTGTCTCCAGCCTGTCCCTGTCTGTCCCTGTCTCCAGCCTGTCTAACTGCCTCAGCTACACAGCGTTCTGTCTGTCTGTCACGAATGCAATAGAGAAATGAGGAAAAGCAAGATGGCCGCCGTTAAATACCGCTGTGTGACGTCACCGGGCTTGCTGGCTGCTGATAGGCTGCATGTGACTGCCCCAGCTTGCACTGGCGCGGGATACATGTCCAGACATGTCCCGTCCGCCATCTTAGAATGCCTGTAATGTAAATGAATGGATGTTAAAGGAAAACTTCGAGTGATCGAATCGCGGGGAAATTCGGATTCGATCCGAATCGAATTTTTCCTGAAATTCGGATCGAATCCGGGTTCGTCCGGATCGATTCGCTCATCCCTATTAGTAACCTTGATACTCATACATATCATCATTGAGCAGTCTAGTGAAACTTCTGTTAAATTATTTTATGCAAGCACAGTAAGCTCTAAAAGGTTGTCTGCAGGCAATGACACCAAAATTGTCAGTGAGATTTTATTACTATGTCTGTAAATTGTCTGTTATGTCCCCCTAATTTTATGTATATTCATTTAATCTCGAAGTCAACAGACAACAGCCCTAAAAATGGTCTCTATTCGGCCCAATGTGGCTACCTCTTTTACCATGACCCTCATTTGTGTTTCAAGGAATAGCAACCTGGAGATAATTTGCTTGACATATGCATGGCTCCTTCCTTAACACTGGTGGGTTTTAGCCAACACAATTTGCTCTTCTAAATTCTACAGAACAAATACAGTATTCCAGGATTTAATTAGGCACTGGAAATGATGGAAAGCCAAGCACCATTAATTTAGTAACTGTGGTGAGTAATGCAGACAGCTGTGTGCGCAGTAGCATCAGCACCATCACAATGTATGCTGTTACATTTTATAAATCTAAATACAACCCTTGGCTGCAAGTATTGTAAACTGGAAAATTAAACAGCCCTTGTAATTTAAAGAGGAGCAACACACAGGAATTTCACTTTCCCGTGTGTTGTTCCTCTGTGCAGCGGCATTCCGAATTGGGAGGCCCTGCTGTGTGTACCCCCCCCCCAGGTCGCCTCGTCTCACTCACCTTCCTTCTGCTCCCATGGCGCAGGGCCAGAGCAAGTGCGGTGATTAGCTGAGCGGCATGCCCAGCCAATCAGCACGCTCACTGTCACTCTGGCTTCCTTGAGCGCTGCCAAGCTGCACTGAAGGATGCCAAGCGCATTAAGATTGGCCGGGAGAGGGCACGTGCACACCTCGGGTTGAGCAAGGATGCAGCGAGGGCTCCAGGAGAAGGGGATTGAAATTGGCGATAGGGGTGTTTCACACAGCAGGGTATCCCAATTTGGGTTGCCCTAAGGAGTGTAACTCCGACGACCCTCTGATGTTCCTTATTAATATTTGTGGAGGGTTTGTCAATCTTTGCCACAGATAAAATATATTGTATATATATTGTAAATACAATATATATATATATATATATATATATATATATATATATATGTATTGTATATTGGCACCAATGACATATGAAGAAGTAGCTGGAAGCTCCCTAAAAATGATTTCGGGGCTTAAGCTTAAGGCAAGGACCTCAACTGTAGTATTCTCAGAAATACTACTAGTACCAAGAGTCACACCAGAGAGGAAACAGGAGATTAGGGGGTTAAACAGGTGGCTCAAAAATTGGAGTAAAAAGGAGGGGGTTGGTTCTTAGAGACCTGGGCCAACTTCACAGTGGGCTACAAGTTCTTTGGCGGGTATGGGTTGCACACCATAGGGGATGCTGCATCTGATCTGGGGGAGAGAATGGCTAAAAAGTTGGAGGAGTGTTTAAACTAAGTGCTGAGGGGTATAAGCAGTTATAAACGGGAGGTTAGGAAAGAAAGTGACAGTGGGTGTAGACATGAAACTGGGGGTGGAGAGGGTGGAGGGGTTTGCAGAAATCTATCTAGCAGGAATAAGAGCAATACACAAAATTACCATAAGCATTTGAAATGCATGCTTACATGACAAATAAAATGGATGAACTAGAACTGATAATAGCAGAAGAATAATATGACATAGTGCTGGTAGCCGAGACATGGCTGGATGAAAGCTAGGACTGGGAAGTAAAACTACAAGTTTACTGTGCGTTTAGGAGAAATCATAAAAACGCAAAGGGGGTGGAGTCTGTTTATTTGTAAAATCCTCTCTACAGCCCACTCTGCAGCAGCATATATGTTAGGGAAATAATAACCATGTGGAGTCTGTATGTGTAGAAATACATGGAGGGAGAAACAAATATAAAATACTGATCAGGGTTTGGAACAAGCCAAATATATCTGAATCCACAGAAAACATGATGCTAAGGCAAATAGATATAGCCTCTAAATTAAGTGAGGTAGTTATTATGGGGGACTTTACATACGCATATATAGATTGGGACGCTGAAATCTGTGGATCGCATACAGGTAAAAGTATTTTTCTAAAACAAAAGATTTCCCAACAAGTACAAGTTCCAACAAGGGGAGAGCCATATTGGACTTAAACTAACCAATGTACCAAAGTTAAAAAAGTACAGGTTGGGGGACACCTTAGAAACAGTGATCATAATATTATTAATTTCCACTTAGCATTCACTAGGGTGCCTTATCATGGAGCCTCAAATACACGGAACTTCAGAAAGGCAAGGTTTGACCAGCCTAGAGATGCCCTAAACTGCATTGACTGGGAAAATGGCCTTAAAAGCATGGACAGTAAATGTGATAGATATATACCTTACAGAAATAAAAGGGTTAGAAACAAGAGTAAACCAATGTGGCTAAACAAATAGGTGAAGGGGCAATAAACAACAAAAAAATGCATTTAAATGTTTAAAGCAGGAAGGGACTGTGGAAGCGTTACTTAGAAACATAGAAACATAGAAGGTTGACGGCAGAAGGAGACCATACGGTCCATCTAGTCTGCCCTTATGTGTATACTGTATGTACTCTTTATCTTAGGATAGATGTGTGCTTATCCCAGGCATGTTTACATTCAGTGACTGTTGATTTTTCAACTACCTCTGCTGGAAGTTTGTTCCAAGCATCTACTACTCTTTCTGTAAAATAATATTTTCTAACATTGCTCCTGATCTTCCCCCCGACTAGCTTCAGGTTGTGCCCCCTTGTTCTATCATTAAGCTTCTTCTTAAAAACACTTCCCTCCTGTTACTTAACTATAAAGAAGAAAATACACTTTGTAAACAGCAGATAAAGGCAGCAAAGCTGGAGATGGAAAGATGGGTCACCAAAGAGAGTAACACCAACCCAAAAAATGTTCTTTAGCTACATAAACGGTTAAAAGATACACACCTGAGTGTGTGAGCCCCCTGAAAAGCAAGGAAGGGACACCTATAGAGGGAAATGAGAAGAAAGCAAATTTACTAAACAACGTCTTTGCTTCCATATTCACAAAATGTGATATGCCAGGTGAAATGCAGAACAATAACCCAAAATCTCCATTAAATATCACTTGTCTAACCAAGGAAGAAGTGCAACGCTGTCTCAAGCAGATAAAAATGTATAAATCTCCAGGACCAGATGGCATACATCCCTATGTTTTAAGGGAGTTGTGTACAGGTATAGACAAACCATTATTTCTAATATTTGTAGATCCAATAATTATTGTGGTTAGCTTAGCAAATGTGGTTCTAATATTCAAAAAGGGGTCTAATGGGTGGGAACTGCAGACCAGTAAGTTTGACATCTGTGGGGGATAAGATTTTTAAGGGAGATTATCCTGGAGTATCTCGGTAAAAATTACCTTATTATTCCCTATCAGTATGGATTTATGAGGAACTGCTCCTGCCAGACAAACCTAATCAGCTTTTATGTAGAGGTAAGTTCAAGATTGGATCGGGGGAGTAATTGGATATCACATATCTTGACTTTTCTAAAGCATTTGATACTGTGCCACATAAAAGCCTGGTACAAAAGATGAGAATGCTTGGACTGGGGGAAAACGTGTGCAGATGGGTGAGAAGTTGGCTAAATGATTGGAAGCAGAGGGTGGTTATCAACCGCACATACTCAGATTGGGTCACCGTTACTAGTGGAATACTGCAAGGGTCCGTTCTGGGCCAAATTCTCTTCAGTATATATTAATGACACAGGATATGGATTAAACAGTAAAGTCTATATCTTTGCAGATGATACTAAGAGTATCAGATTTAGATTAAATTGGAAGCATGGGCAGCTAAATGGCAGATCAGTTTCAACACAGATAAATGTGTTATGCACATGGGAAGGTGAAGTTTGTGCCATGATTACACACTAAATAAAGTTAAATAAACTTAACTGTAGTAATCAATGCCAGGCAGCAGCCAAAGCAAACAGAATCATGGAGTGCATCAAGAGGGGCATAGGTGCTCATGACCAGAGCATCATTTTACCCCTGTACAAGTCACTGGTCAGACCCCATATGGAATATTGTGTACAGTTCTGGGCACCAGTGCTTAAGGATGACATATCAAAACTGGAGCGTCTTTAGGACAACTAGGGTAATAAATCGAGTGCAGGGACTCGAGTATTCTGAAATATTGTCAAAGTTAGGTTTATTTAGTTTGGAAAAGAGACGCCTGGGTGATATAAATATATATATATAAATATATTCAGGGTCGATACAATGATCTGTCCCACAATCAATTTATACCCTGGAGTGTAACCAAGGTTAGAGGAAAGGTCTTTCTCCACTGACATAGGAGGGAATTCTTCTCTGTAAGAGCAGTGAGACTATGGAACTTGCTGCCAGAGGAGGTAGTTATGAAGGATACACTAAAAGTGGCCTGGATGCCTTCCTTTCCAGCTATGGCTACTAGACCACTGGAAGGAGAAAAACAGGCTGAACAGGCTGGACTAAAGTCTTTATTCAGCCTTACATACTATGTTACTATGTATATTTCTGAATGTTGTGGTTTAAATACAATTCTCCTGGTTGCTGGCTGCCTGAAAAACAAACTGGCCTCTGTAAGGAAATATCTGCAGTGTGTTTGCACAGATAAAATATTTTTTGCTGGTTGTTAACTCGATTCCCCCTAGCTGCAGGCATAAACTGACCAGAGGGCTCACTTTTGGTGGGACAGTCCCACTTTGGGGCATTTTGTCCCACTGCCCTTCTGAAAACTCTGGGGGCAGCTAAATGTCCCACCTTGCTGACATTATGAGGAAGACTACAGGGTCAATTCAGAGCCTGGTGAGAAAACTCAATTCTTTTTTAGAAGAGAAAACTGCCATTCACTTTTATTGTCTGCCTGGTGTAAAATTTCACCTGCTTTTGAATCAGGCCAAAGGTAGACAATGAAAGTGAATGACAATTCTCTAAATCGAGTCCATGGTCCTCCTCCCCAAAAAATAATGAGTTTTCTCACCAGGCTCTAAATCGACCCCTATGCCACCAAATGCAGGATGCCTGGTTGGTTTACAAATGCTCTTAGAATGGCAGTCATAGAATGCCTGGGTTGGCAGGGCACTGGCTCAATCACCAACATTTTTTATGGACCAAAGATCCCTGGAGCATGTGACTAGGGGTAGGGTTACACCTATTTATACAAATCAGTAGAATAGAATACCCATAAATAAACCATAACCCCCCACCATGCCCAGCAGCCACACACTTGTTTAAGTTGTCGCTGCCCGCCGCGATCACGGCACCTCCGCTGCTGATCCTGTTGCCTGCTGCTACACCGCCACACACATTCCCCACACTGGTTCCGGCCTGTGGGTCCTTCGGTTAATGGCACCAGTCAAATGCTTATTTATACACCAGGGTGAGGTGCAATGTTTAGTGATTCAAGCATTGAATTGTGCTCAAATACAAAATGGTAAACACCTCCCCCGATTGGTTACAGTGTATTGTGAAAGCCTGACAAAATCCAGTAAATAACGTTGCAATTCAGTTCATATAAAAGTGAATCAAATTAGCACCATTTTGGTCATATTCACTACCTAACTTTCAGCCAGGGCAGTTTCTAGGCAAAAGAGCACTCAGTGCGTGAAGGAGAAAAATCTGCCCCCTCCTCATCCATTCCATGGTGGTGCTGCCATATATGTATATGCTATGCTGTGCCTCTACCATAGCAGCAGGGAGAGACCCTTTCCATGACTAAGCCCATTAGGGACCTGTCTTATGGACTGCATCACAGTGACCCTGACTGATCAGCAGAAAACAGGATGGCTGGGATAAAGGTTCCCATGGTGCACGCCCTGCTCACCCTCCCCTAGAAACAGCCCTGCTTCAAGCAACTTCAAGCAACAAAGTGCTCCAGTGGAAGAAACTGGAGACATGGGTCCCCATCTCCAACAGGTTAATCAGCTCATTTGCAGAGCTTGGATTGCTTTGGGAATCTCCAAACTGTCATAGCTGCTATTTTGAGTGTTCAATGATTTGTCCTGTGAAAGCATGACACAAGAAAGAATAGAGCTTTCAGAACAGCAGCTGAGATAAACAAAAGGGGCTGACATTAAAGCAGCACAAATCCCTTTCCTGTGCTCACCACCCTCCCGGGTTCCCCTTTCCGGGTGCTGGAACCAACTCGGCGGTGACCCGTTTTGCCAGGTTTTGCCACTGCCGAGGACACGCCCCACCTCCCTGGGGGCTCCACACAGTGGGCCATCCGAATTATGGATACCCCGGGGGCTGACAGCTGCTTTAAACCAAGCAATGCTGCAATGCAGTAGTATCAGTACTTCTCTTGTCCACTTTATATCAAAGGATCAATGCCAGCCAGAGCTGTCCTTACATTAGATCGTGCCCTGTGGAAGAAAGCAAGATAGCACCCCCAGGACAAACAGACTGTGCTCCAATGGACCCTATGGCCCTAGAAGATAACCTTGACAAAGGTGAACATGTGGTGCCCCTTCTACTACAGGGACAAAACACACTGTCTCCGGTGCTGGAGCCAAGTCGGCGGTGGCCCGTTTTTATTAAAACAAGTTTTTCCACTGCCAGGGCCACGCCCCACCACCCTGGGGGTCCCACACAGTGGGCCATCCCAATTTTGGATACCCCATGGGCTGACAGCTGCTTTGAACCAAACAATGCTGCAGGGAGGCTGTATCAGTACTTAGTTTGCCCGCTTTATATACAAGGATCAACGCTAGCCAGGGCCGGCCTTACGCTGGAAGAATGCAAGATAGCACCCCCAGGTCAAAACAGACTGTGCCCCAATAGGCCCCATAGCCCTAAAGAATAATTTTGACAGAGATGAAGATGTGGTGCCCCTTCTACTCCAGGGACAAAACACACTGTCTGCCCTTTAATAATACCTGCTTACTCCTTGTAACTAAGAAGGCATCTTCTGCTGTGCTCATGAATACTGCTGAGCCAGGGCAAGCTACAGATGTTTCAAATCCCACAGCAATAAAATGAGTGTTCATGCAAGTGCAAGCTTTAAATCCAGCCCTGATCTCATTAAACAACAGGGATGTGTTGGGGTTGCGATGTACTATTATTGATGTTACTAAGGATACATGCTTAAGAAAAAAAAATGAGATTATTAAATAATTAAGCTTGTGAAAAACAAACTGCAATTAAATTGGTGTAAGGCACCTTTTGTACTCCCTCAACTCAAAAGACAAGAAAGCCAACAGCAGTGAAACATGTTTGTGGAAGTTGTGTGGGATAACTGCTGAGCAGTGCTTTGTGGGTATGCGGAAGTCTTTATGGCTTGGCATTGGCTGTGGCACCGAATGTGGAACAGAGATCAGCAGCTACTTGGCAAAGACGCGCTACTGGAATGTGGCAGATACGTGGTCGGAAAGAGTAGAAATCAACAACAGCTTGGCACAGATGTGGTATTGGGATGTAGAGATGTGGTCAGACAGAGTAGAAGTCAGCAACAACTTGGCACTAGCGTGGTATTGGGATGTGGCAGAGACATACTCGGGCAGAGCAGAAGTCAACAACTTGGCACAGGCATGGTATTGGTGTGTTGTAGCGATCTGGTCAGACAAAGTAGAAGTCAGCAACAACTTGGCACAACGTGGCAAGAAAGGTCCATGGACAATGCAGAGATCAGCACTTGGCACAGACGTGGCACTTGGATGTGTCGTGATCAGGCAAGGCTTGGCATAGGATGAAGTTCAAGAAGTGGTTGCAAATTTGGTCAGACAAGGCAGAGTTGGCAATAGGTTCAGCAATCAGGAGAAGTAGAAAGCAAAACTTGGTAGGGCTGGAACAGCACACACTGACGACAGTGTCAGGTCTGATGAACAATACACACAGGAATTTGGTGCCTTTAACTGAACAAAACTTCAGTGCATTTCAATAGCCCTTGTTTCACTTAACTATTTTTCTATATGTTTATATAGTGTCATTTGGCATGATATTAATGTGATATCTCCAAACACTACATTTGCCCCAATTGGTGCATGTATTGGCATTTATGAAATCTGGGTAGGGGGATAAATGGAAGCAGAAATAATAACTATGCGTTAGATTATGAATGTGCTGATTTTAGGGTCGGATTAAGTGTGGTGGAGGCCCCTGGGCACAATATCTGGTGGAGGCCCCCTGTATAGTATTTTTTTCCTTTTCCTTTAAATTATTAGTCCATCGCAGTAACTTAACAAAATGGATGCTTACCTTTTGTCCCACTGCAGCTGATCAGTAGTAGTCTGGAACTCACACATCAAATCAGAAGCCCCCTGTGTCACCAAGGTTGTATCACCAATCACAAAGTAGCCTCTGCGATTAAGGCTTGCCCCCCCCCCCCCCAGATTCATAGGTAGGTAGGTGGGAGTGAAGGCAGTAAAATAGGTTAGTGAGTAGGTAGGTAGGAGAGTGGGCATGTGGGGCAGTAAGCAGGTAGATAAGTGGGTAGGTAGGTAGGTAGGTAGATAGGTAGAAGGAAAGTCGGGTAGGTAGGCAGATAGATGGGTAGGTATATTAATGGCAAGTGGGGTGTAGTCAGGTAGGTGAGTAAGTGGACAGCTAGGTAGGCACGTGTGTGGGTAGACATGTAGCTAGGCAAGTAGGTGGGTAGATACTAGCAAGTAGGTCTCAGGCAGCAAAGGGGGGGTGCAGGTAGATGAGTGTGTGACTGTCTCCTTTGCTCCAGGGTGGGGTGGCAGCAGCAGCTAGGTTGCACAGACGTGGCATCCCCACATGCTACATCTGTACCCAGAAACCTGATGGTCTGCCTGCAGCAGTGCACAGGGAGGAAGCAGGAATGCCGCATCTGTGCAACCTTATAGGTGTGACTGGACCCAACACATTATGTCACTGAAATGTCAATTCTGGCCATATACAACCTCCATCAATATCCCAGTAATAATAAAATGGAATGTCAAGACAATTAAAACACAAAATGCATATTTACATTTTGTCCCAAGTGCAAGATTATGGTATCGCGTAGGAGGATACATCCCATACACAGATATTGGTATGCAGATTGCAGGCAGCCCCACCCCAGAACGATATTAAATTGGAACAAAACCCCGGTATCCACATTGGGATGAGGATGCCCCCGAGGCAAGAAACAAAACCCTGAATAGTCAAAATCTGTTCTGCGTTAAAGAGGAACAATTTAAAAGGCTCCAGGGAAGGCCAATTCCCTGTCTCAGAGGCATGCCCTGCTGTGTGAAACCCCTAGCTAACGATCCAATGCCGCATGCATGGGCCACATCCTGGCTATACCTATAATGGGGGTGGGAACCTGCTTCATTCAGCTCGCTCTGACATCGGAGCAGCTAACAAGTTTTGGTGCACTTTCAAGAGGGATTTTCTTGAAATCCCTGGGATTTTCACTCTTCCAAACAAAATTTGGGATATAACCGCCTATCCTGGGTTTTGGTTTGTGCCCCTGGGTAATACTGATTTGGGAAGCCTCACTGAATGAAATGCCATGGATCACCAGTGTCCTTCCCTTGCTGATGATCCCACAGCACATGTGCAGGCTTATCTTCAAACAGGTTTTCTAGCCACGCATATGAATAAATGGCTAGAAAACTTAAATGGTATGCTAGCTGCTCCCCTGGCACAGAAGTGTAGAGCACCCAGAGAAATGCCAACAGTGGTACACACATGTGCTGGGTGATATCCAGTAAGGTAAGTAAGCAAGGGGACTTGAGGTTTGTATGCATTGGGACATCCCAAATAAGAATGCCCCATGGATAGGAAATTTGGTGGCCCTAGAGTCTTCTAGCCTTTATGAACTGAGGAACAGTTTTTGGCCCCGGCCCGGACACAGGAGGAATAGCATGACGTAAGAGCCGCCGTTTAGTCCCGGCAGCCCAGGTTTTCACATGTCGACATGCTGACACCATCAGCACAGGAGGCTGGAGAGGAGGAGAGGGTAAGGGGGGCAGAGGGCTGCTTTGAGGAAGAAGCAGTGTCTGCCCTGGCTTTCAGAACTGGTGCAGACACAGACACCAGAGGGGAGGGGGGGCATCAGAGAATGAAGCATAATGCAGATTTGCCAGCCTTGCTCTGCCTAAATCTCCCTCCTAACTCCAGCTTTGCGGCCTCTATGCATCGCTACGTAATGACTCAGGCTGCCCGCTGCTGAAGTCGGAACTATGTTACATTTGCTATGCCTCTGCCCCACAACAGTGCTCATAGTGATGATACCCTCCAGGAAAATAGCGGACAGGTTTGAGGGGTAAATGGTGTTGGCCCTTTAGCATGGAAAGTGGTGGAGGTCCCGGGTCCCGTGAGCCCTGCCCATAATCTGGCCCTGGCTGTTTTTACAGATTTGGTGACAGTACAGGTATAAAATACTGTGAGTTAGATTGTAGGGTAAGGTTTCAAAGTAGTAGATCCATGTTAAAGTTCCCCAAATTTGACCCTCTGAAAAGGCATATTATAAACCTTCTAATTCACAATTAATATCTCTGCTTTTGACCATTTTTAATTGTTGATATGCTCGATATCGCTCTTGCCAGGCTGTGCTGCGCCGCTGATCTGGGATGCCCTATGCGGACAGTATTTGGGACAGTATAGAAGAAATAAAGACTATTTAGACTTTACTGCCTCGATTCAATAAAGGTAGAAAAAAATTCTCATGGTAGTAAAAAATTCAATTCATGAGAAAAAAGCCTGAGAATGTCACTGTTACTGAATCACTAGAAAAAAAGACAATGAAAGTCAATGGCAGCTTTTACTACAGTGTAGAAAGGAGTAAACAGTTCTTTACTTTTCTTAGGAGTAAAAAAGTGCCATTGACTTTCATTGTTTTCCTATCTGGTGATTCAGCAACAGTGAAATTCTCAGGCTTTTTTCTCATGAATTGAATCTTTTACTACCATGAGAATTTTTTTCTACCTTTATTGAATCGAGGCCTACATCTTCATGAAGTATTAGAGTTAATTTTCAGCACCACAATTACCTAAACTGTAGCCCAGGGGTTACCTCTGATCAGCCCAGAGTGATTCATTTCTCCACCAATATTTATTTGAGTTTTTAATGTTTATGATGATCACATATTTTGGCTGCTGAAAAAGGGTTGGGTAATTACTTAATAAAAAGTGATCTTTTTATTCTTAATTAAATAATCCCCTGTTTACTTCAAACATGATAAATGTAAAATAAATAGAAACTTCCCCTAGTGATATTGACTCACTGAGTCATAATATATATCTAATTATTGGAGTTGGAACGTTTTTTCTGGAATGTATGTGGTCTGTGCCAGCTGGGTGAATAAGAAAATGTAATCTGCATAGAGGCTTTCTGGTCACCTGGTGTGATACTGTTATAGAATTCACTGTTGACTATGTGAATGACACGTTTAATACCTAGGAAAAGTTAATTCAAGAACTATGAGACCACTGTTTCTGGATGCAGCCCCCCAAGGCTTTTTATGAGGCCCTCTGACTGGTGCCACGTGGTGGCAGCTGGGTGGTGCCCGGACAGCATGTCTTCGCACTTGTGTGTGGCCTTTTTAATATTCTGAGAGAGAACAGACTCCAACTGTTCTGTGTGCAACCAGTTCTCACCACACAAGGAGGACCTGCCTAACCCTCCCAACTTACTGCCCCAGCAGAGGGTGCTACAGCTGCGGCAGCTATTGTCAGATGGGAAAAATTATTGTAGTGCAGCCCTGGGCAAAATAATTATGTATCTGTCCTGGGCAAAATTATTCTGGGTATGCACCTGTTCTAGTCGATAGAATTCAGTGGATATTCTGCATTTGTTTTTGGCAAAATAATTTCAATACATTTGAATGGTCGTGTTTTTTTACTTGAAATTCTGTTTTGTGTTTGCTATGATCCGGGCCTTTGAAGGCAACCAGAATGCTTATGTGGCCCTCAATGAAAATGAGTTTGACACCCCTGCTCTATACCATAACTGCCCCTTAAAATATTCATTGCTATGTAACACTCTTGGTGTATAAAATTATGGTATTCTCAGTGTGGAGGCAAATTTATCACTAGCCCCTTATCTCCACTTGAGCATCTGCAGAGAGACACTATTAGCGTCTCAGCTGGGACGCTGGCCACATGCAGACGGTGATGTTAGTGTTCGGCGCTGTAGGCTACCTGTGGCACTGTGTCTTGTTTGTTTTTTTCCGATGCAGATAGCCACATGTAGCGCCGGTGGGGAGGAACAGAAATTATTTGTATTTAACATGTAAATGGGTGGGCGCTCTGAAACCAGGATACTCTGGCATTCAGCACCATGTGCAATACAAAAAAAGGATGGCTGCACAGTGACCAACTCATGGAATGACATTGGGAACATACAAAGGACATGACAAGTGATCGGCAGGCATTCAAACGCAAGTTTGCCGCGGGTAACCTAAGTACAATAGTGAAAGGAAAAAACATTCTGAACAGGCCAGGGCTCCTGTGTCACTTGACTGAGCATGAAAAAATTAAAAAACACTAACCAGAAGTCACCAAAAAAAGTGGGACTGGAATGGCTAATCAAAGTCTATGGGAGAACGACACTGAGCGCCTGATTTGAGGGAACACAGCGCCAGCGCTAAAAAAAGTGCTCTTGATACATGGAACGCTACATGGCGCTAGGAGAGGCACTAAACATTTTTTCATGAAAAATACCTGCCACTATGTGTCGCTATGTGACATTAGTGTTTCTAAATTAAGGCCCTTAGTCACATTGCGAAGACATCTTACCAACTTCTGATGGCAAGTGGGGTGTAGTCAGGTAGATGAGTAAGTGGGCAGCTAGGTAGGCACGTGTGTGGATAGACACACGTGCCTACCTAGTTGCCCAACGGGGCTTCCCAGCTAATAACATAAGCGTGTATGTAGCTTGTAACTATAAATACCGTCGGGTGTACTCCTGAGGCATACTCTTATCTGGCTCATGTCTCTTAACCAAAGATTGGAGTGCATGGTGTTTCTACTTTAAGTGGTAGTGTTTTTTTTTCTCATGCTTTCGAATGTTGCTCAGAGATGACTTCATTTCATTTAGATGCAGTTTATAAAATCTTTTTGCATGTTTTGGGTGATGCCACTTAAGTTCATAGGTCTCTGGAAAGCAAACCAAATGCTTCCACTTTGCATGAGAAGGCCCCCAAACCCCTGCAAATTACACATTTGTTACGAAAAGAAGCCACGAAAAACGGAAAAATAAATGTCATTTGGCGACAACTAGGTCCTGCGTTTCCATTATTAACAAGTCACATTGCAAGTTCTGTACAAATAAATTAATGTAATTTTTTTTATAAACATAAACCACTTCAATATAGTTCTGCAAATTGTGCTCTATGAGATCTTGACCTACCAGGTTTCAACTGGTACTGCTTCGACCAGATCGCCCAGTGCTGCAACCTTTTTGGTTCTAGTGTTAAATAGGACACTAGCTGGTGGCCGCATTGGCACCACCTGTTTTTTGTTTCTTAAAACGCATATTGAGTGCTGCGGAGGCCAAAAAAGTGGCGCTGTGTGGCTTTGATGCTTTATAAATAAGGCTCCATGTTTCACCAAAATGTGGTTCTGATCAAGCCAAATTGCAGATGTTCGGGTCAAATTTGCCCAAACATCTAAGTGCCAAGTGCTCACTGATTTCTTCCATCCTACATGTAGACAAGTCAGCATGGCTGTAATCAGGCATCCCAGCCGCCCACAGATTTTTCCCCCCACCTATGCATATCCATCAGCCTGTTAGAAAACACAATATTGCTGATCACCTAAAAAATCCTCCAACCACCCACCAGGCCACATACTTGCAGACACTACCCCCTCACAGCCAGTCTTTGCAATTTACCACTGCTCCACACTCCTCATCTCACTACCTTAATGATCCTGTTTGTCCAGTTGTTTAAGTAAATAGATAGGCTGTTTGTTAAGGCCATCACAATGTGGGTAGCTTTGACTTATATTATAGGGACTGTCTGGTAGTTAAACTGATGTCACTGAATAAGTAGTCTGTGTTTTATCAGGCTGAGTTTTCTTATAGTTCCCCTGGGCTGTGACTTTTGATAATGTATAGAGCAAAGAGCAACATTTGTGAATACGTGTATAGCAAATATCAGGGGGATGTAGGGACCCATATAGAGCCCTTTACTAATCTACTACTAATCTACTAATTTACTAAAATACTGCTTACAGTATTCAAATGTGCTTTGTAAACAGTCTTACAAAACACTCATGTGAATTGGGTCCCTGCAAATTATCAACATCATAAAGTACTGCTATAACCCATACCTTTTCTTACCAGTTATACTTTCCAAAAGTCCCACACACAGTAACTGTCTAGCTAGGCCTCATACAACTCCCAGTGTACATGTACTGCCCTGATGGCTGTCCAACATACAACATTGATTGTGATGATAAGCTGTACAGTCCCATATTCAGTCACAATGCTTTCTGGCTGAAGAAGCCTGGATATGCAGGCTTTATTAAAACAGGAAGCTAAATATCTTTAAAGCCTGGGGGTGGGGGTTGTCCTTATTATTTGGCTGATTGTACCCCATTTAACTATTTTTTCTTTATCCTCCCTCTCCAGGGGCTACTAGCCAGCGCACCAGGCATAGATCACCCACACGTCTCGCAGGGGAACTGGCTGTCCTCTGACCGTGGTGGCATATCCACTGACCCAAATCTGAAGCTCATCACTTTTGGTAAGTAACCCACCATGAGCATGACTTACTTTTTAGACCTCACATCCATCAGCTAGTTTTATCTAAGTATCATTAAGTACCCTTTTTAGGGGCAGTAGATATTATTTTACTCACATGAAATATCTGCTATATTACAGGAGAGTCTTAAAGCTCACAGAAGAAGATACATAACATGCACAACTAAAATATGCTGTATCTACTGCAAAATATATCTCCAGGTAGTAAAGTTTTTTTTTTTTTTTTATATCTATTAAAGAAACTCCTTGGATAGAAATGTTTTCTTGAAAATGAAATGTAGTAGAAGTGGCACTGTACACATGTATGTAATACATACTGCTTGGTGAGGAGCATTACTTCACCCTGTGTAACCTGTCTGTCAGACCTCACAGGGATTTATGAAGATGGCCATGACCTGCTATAAAGGGGAATGAGGTGATAAAGGAGAATACTTCTTTTATTCCCCCAAAGGAAAGTGAAACACAAGTGACACTGGCTGTTTGGAAACCATCCCTGGTATAATATTTCCATAAGGTTCATTGAGGTTAATGTTTCATGATGCCTAACTTCCCTTAATGGACACAAAGGTTGTTCATAAGGACAAAACCATAAAAAAGGGAAGCCTGCAGGGCCATTTTCACTGCTGTTTAAAGCGTTAGCAGCTGTTTTGTCTTTGAAAAGGATAATGTCATAAGAAGATATATTAAGCTTCTAGGTGTTTGCAATTTTAAAAACGAGCATGGCATTATTACGTTGTGATGGTTTGATTATAAAGTGTAAGGTCTATATTTTATGGATTTCAATTAGCCATGAATTGTAGAATTTGCAGGTGACTGCTATGCGATGTGGCATTATGTTTGCCATGCCTGTTCATCATAAGAATAACTGCTTCCACGTGGAGTGTTAGGCGACAGGGTATTCTCCTGGCAGGATGCCAAGGTGAAATCAAGGGGGACCGCTGTCCCCCATCAGCTTTATTGCCAGCAGAGAGGTCACCTTGGTTGCTACTGCCAGTGGAATAGGAGCCTCAGGAGACACTGGACTGAGAAATAACACATTTCTTTTTTCAAAATAGGAAAAGGTGTGAAAACATATCTGAATTGCACGTTATAACGTTATATACAATACAAATCCACCTACAAGTAATTTTTTAATATTACTTCAACAATGGTAATGAAATATTTTTTCTCAAATGACAGTCCACAATCTTTATAATTTCTATATTTTTTCTCTATTTTTTCAGTGGCACTTTTTGTACTTTTACTACAAAAGCAGGAATAAATGGTTTAATGCTCTTTATTGCATCAAGGCCTTACAGTAGACAATCATGTATTTTCAATAAACTGCATCTATTTAAAATAAGCTGAGCTCATTATTCCTAAATGATAAGCCTGAGGAAAGGGCACAAAATGATTGGCTTTCTCTGCATGCTTTTTACAATAACCCAGGATGAATGCAGTAAAATGTCCTATACACTTAATAGTTTGACAGCTGGGCACAACTACAGTAGGTGGTGCAGGCAACTTTATACTATGTGTATACCACTTCTATTACTACCCAGCATGAAAGACACCAATATCTCAGAAAATGTAATACCTCCTCAGGGACTATTCCTAAGTTCTACTAAGGGCTTTAAAGAAACCCAGAATCAAAGGTAAAACAATAAACTATTGTAATCATATAGGAATATCTAGTCTGCACTGAGCAGCTTGTTTGCCAGACTGACATTGAATCTGTGTGAAAAATAAAAAAATCCAGGTATCAATGCATTATAGCCCAAACTTTTATTACTGTGCTAAGATATATATATATATATATATATATATATATATATATAGTGTATATATGTATATGTATATATTTAATTGTAAAAAGTTTAAGATTAATTATATATATATATATATATATATATATATATATATATATAACAATCATGCTTTGTATGGCGACACAGAGCAGGAAAACACTATGAAGCGTGAAACCTCCACTACTGATGTGTAATCCTGTCGGGAAAACCAAATAGGCTGCTGGTAATCTGTTTTTGCCAGGAGCTGAGAAATAGGACCAGTGCTTCTGTAACACATAAACAATTAAATCAGAATATTAGATACATATATGTTATTTAGCTTCAGATGAAACAATGGAAGTTACTTTGATTAAGTCAGTACATACCTATAATGCATGCTGGGCTGCAAGGAGGGTCATAAACCTTACAACTCCTTAGTTATGTAAATAGAAAATAATAACACATATAATATTCACAATATTATTATTTAACATAATAATATTATTTAACAGGGGTTCCAAACCAGTGGTATAAGTACCACTCATGGTATCTGAGAGCCTATCAGGTGGTACTAAGTGAGGTTGCAAATGATCTGCTGCTATCTATACTTTATCCAAGCCTGCTTTGCTTAGGTACAAAACTGCCCCAAATGGTGGGCAGGTTGTGCACTTTGGCTGTTTTGTGCATTTTAACATAGTTTGTTGAAATTATTAGAAAATGGAAAATGGTACTTGAATGTTGGGAACTACTGTTATTATTTGTACATAACCAAAAGGCAAAGTGAAATTCCAGTCTAATTCCAAACGGTGGACCTGAAGAGGAAAGAGATATTGGAGGATCTCCTTCCACCTATACTACATGTTTATTATTTCAAAAATGCTAATTAAATGCTAATTAATTCTTCTTTAAAACAATAAAAATCTAGGAAAATGACAAAAAGCCTCAGATCTCAAGAAAAACATCTCCACTTACCAAATTATTTATCTTCTTGCCAGACTTCTCAGACTGTATACCTATATAAATATCCGCAATTTGTTCCTAGACAAATCCTGTTTCTTCCTCAGAGAATTACATTTAATGGACAAGGACATAGGACCTATGCCTTCACCGGTGGCAACATCCCTGGCTTCCTTGTAGTTGCATTCAGATAGGCCAGGCACGCAGGGAAGCACACTCCACAGGGGAGATGGGGATGGGCCTGATGGCGTCACCTATACCGGCAAGAAGTTCAATTCAGAGGCTTTATGTCCCGCATTAGTATGCACCACACAAAGCGCTGATTATACCAGCTCCCGCAAATGCGGCGTGGGAACGACGGAAAGGTGAGTGAGAGTGGACGATCTAGGGAGTTTCACACAGAGGGGGCATCCTAGATCGGGATGCCCCCAGGGCAAGGTCCGATCCATCCAATGACCCAGCTGATATAGAGTTCCTGAAGAGAAAGGAGAGGGGAACCTATTATACTCTCAGCTGATTTAACAAGTCTTTGAAGCCTCCTGATTTCCTTGTTGGTGGCACCTGCAAACCATACTGTAAAGGAGGAGCACAAGGTAGGCCCAATAACTGTATTGTAGAACAGGGTCAGTAGGTCACGTGAGAGACAAAATTTCCTCAGCTGACGATGAAAGTATAGTTTCTTAAAAACCCTTCTTAAGGATGGCTTGGGTATTGCTCTCTCATCCTAAGTTCTTTGAAATATGTATACCCAGAAACTTTGATTCCTGGAACGTCTTCACTGGCTGCCTGAAAATGGAAAAAGGAGAATGGAGTGGGGAACTTTCCCTAAAATCTTCGACTAATTCGACTGTCTTGGAGGTATTTATAATCAGGTCATTTTCACTACACCACTGACTTAGGTTGTCAATCTCAGAGCGTTAGGCTTCCTTATCATTGTTCTTGATCGGTCTTAACATGGTGTATATAAAGAGAACAGCAGTGGGGAGAGGACGCATCCTTGTGGAGCACCTATGTTAGTGGACCTAACACCAGACCAATAATTACCCAGTTTTACTAGTTGAGTCCTGCAAGTAAGAAAGCTCCTGACCCATAAACAAATGTTATGCGGGATTTTAATAGGAGCATCTTTGTGTATAGAGTGCTCAGGTTTATAGTATTAAACCCTGAGCTGAAATCGACAAATAGAAACCTTGCACATAAGCCTGGGAGATCCAAGTGGAATGTGATGGAGATTTACTGCTTCATCCGTTGACCTGTTTGTTCTATATGCAAATTGCAATGGATCAGTAGGTTTTTTAGTGGCAAGCTTTAGGTAAGAGAGAATCAGCCATTCAAAGATCTTCATGATTATTGGTGTGAGGGCCACAGGTCTATAATCATTGAGATCGGATGCTGTTGGTGATTTAGGTACCCCAATGATCATAGATCTCTTGAAGCATGCAGGAACTACCCCTGATTCAATTAATCTGCACAGGATTTAAGGCATAAGGCTGAAATACCATCAGGACCAGCCCCTCAGTAGTCTGCCCACCTCTACACTTAAAATAATCTGGCAAGTGGCTGGTGGGTAGGTTAATGGGGAGCAATCCGGAGTGTCAGAAGTAACTCTCGTGGGGATGCAGTTGGAAATGGGCTAGCTAGGCTGGAGGAGTGCACACAACTGAAGTCACAGGGCTACCTGATGACATTTTGTCAAATCTACAGTAAAACACATTTAGAGCTTTTGCCTGGCACTTACTGACATTTATGGCTAGGAACTATTTTTGTAGTCTATGACCCCCTTGAGACCCTTCCAGACCAGCTTAGAGTCACCTGATGCAAATTTCTTGCCCAGCTTGTTAACATAGGTCTTTTTTTCCTACCTGATTACTTTGGATAGTGAGTTTTTGAGCTTCCCAAATCAAAAAAGGTTGTCTTCCCTGTGTGCCCTCTCATTTTCCCTCCTAAGTTCCCTCAGCCTACTGGTTTGTTTGTTTATTATTAAATATGCGAACAGATTTGGCTAACAGGATCAAGTCCTTACAGAAGCTAATGTATCATCTCACAACATCAAACAATGCCACCTTCGTTGCTTTTACCCGAACAAACAGGGTCTCTATCATCCCAAAAGATATGGAAACCTGGAAGATGTATGCTGCTGTTCAGAATACAATCAGACAACCACATCTCCTTAAAGCACAGAATAGAGTAGTTTTAAAAGTTAGGGGGCTTACTGCATAGTATAGGAAGTTCATCTATCATGTTGGGTAGTAAACGAAGGTTAGTTAGATGAATGGATGGAAGAGCTAACCTAAAGCCTCTTTTTCTGAGCTTCATCAAGGTGCCTTCTCTCTTCCTTCTCTTGTGAAACCTCCTACTCTTAAGGGCATTGTACCTGGAGACATGGGAACTCACCACTTGCTTAATGTATAATTGAAGAGCCAGAGGGGCTTTGCAATGTCTCCAAGCAATCAGATCCTCCCTATAAATCAGTCTTTTGTGCCCACTGAAAAGCTCAAGAGCCATTAGGGAAGGAGGGAGGGGCCGCTCTGTTAATGCAGAACCAAGCCCCCCAAAACAAATCAATTTATTTTGCTCCCCCACCCCAGGTACATTACTGTTTGGATGTTTTCTGCCCTCAATGCTGCTTGGCATTCCTATTATAGTGATTTTAAATTTCATTTTTCCCAGGTATGCCATTGTATGCTGTTGATTTCTGACAGAATTGAATTGTTCTAAACTAGCTGTTTATGCTCCCTCCTTGCAATCTCATGTTGGGGGCAAATAGTACCTATTGAAAATAGCTAGAAGAAAGATAAGATACAGTAAGAGCCAAAACAAGATTTAATTTTCCCCGAGTTTTTCATTTGAAGCCAAAATCGTTTGTGAGTACCGTATTTTTTGCCCTATAAGACGCACTTAAGAAAAAACTTACATTTCGTCGATCTCCGCAGCCTCGGTGGTCGCCGCTGTCTGCCTCCTCCGGCCCCTGGGTAGGGCGTGGCCTGTAACTCCTGCCAGCGTGACGCTGGCAGGAGTCACAGGCCACGCCCACCCTTGGTCCGGAATCGTCTCGCTGTCAACATGCGGCTAACTACCGCTTCCCGCCAACGCTCCCCACCGCCCCTGTAAGAGCCAGCCTGAGATGGGCATGGCCTGTGACCCCCAGGCCGGCTTGCTGTGAACATATGGCTGACTGCCGTTCCCCGCCGCCGCTCCCCACCGACCTGAGTGGCGGCGGGAAGCGGCAGTCAGCCGCATGTTGACAGCGAGCCGATTCCAGCCCGGGTGGGCGAGGTCCTTCTGAACTTGCAGCAGGATTGCCGGGGAGTACATGGTAAGTATTTTTTTTACTGTACCTGTACTGTAACTGTACAATGCCCTTCTTGGGGATGCCCACACACTGCCCTCCTTGGGGATGCCTGCACAATGCCCCCCTTTGGCATGCCCGCACACTGCCCCCCTTGGGGATACCTGCACACTGCCCCCCTTGGGGATGCCTGCAAAATGTTCCCCTTGGGCATGCCCGCACAATGCCCTCCTTGGGGATACCTGCACACTGCCCCCCTTGGGGATACCCACACAATGCTCCCCTTGGGCTTGCCAGCACAATGCCCCCCTTGGGGATACCTGCACACTGCCCCCCTTGGGGATACCTGCACACTGCCCCCCTAGGGGATGCATGCACAATGCTCCCCTTGGGCATGCCCGCACAATGCCCCCCTTGGGGATACCTGCACACTGCCCCCCTTGGGGATGCCCGCACACTGCCCCCCTTGGGGATGCCTGCACACTGCCCCCCTTGGGGATGCCCCCACACTGCCCCCCTTGGGGATGCCCGCACAATGCACACCTTTGGGATACCTGCATACTGCCCCCCTTGGGGATGCCCTTACAATGCACACCTTGGGGATGCCCGCACAACACCCCCCTTGGGGATGCCCGCACACTGCCTGTATTGGGGATCCCACACACTGCCTGTATTGGGGAGGCCCATACACTGCCTGTATTGGGGATGCCGGCACACTGCCTGTATTGGGGATGCCGGCACACTGCCTGTATTGGGGATGCCGGCACACTGCCTGTATTGGGGATGCCAGCACACTGCCTGTATTGGGGATGCCAGCGCACTGCCTGTATTGGGGATGCCGGCACACTGCCTGTATTGGGGATGCCGGTACACTGCCTGTATTGGGGATGCCAGCACACTGCCTGTATTGGGGATGCCTGCACACTGCCTGTATTGGGGATGCCAGCACACTGCCTGTATTGGGGATGCCCGCACACTGCCTGTATTGGGGATGCCAGTACACTGCCTGTATTGGGGATGCCAGCACACTGCCTGTATTGGGGATGCCAGCACACTGCCTGTATTGGGGATGCCAGCACACTACCTGTATTGGGGATGCCAGCACACTGCCTGTATTGGGGATGCCAGCACACTGCCTGTATTGGGGATGCCAGCACACTGCCTGTATTGAGGATGCCCGCACACTGCCTGTATTTGGGATGCCCGCGCACTGCCTGTATTGGGGATGCCAGCACACTGTATTGGGATGCCCACACACTGCCTGTATTGGGGATGCCAGCACACTGCCTGCATTGGGGATGCCCGCACACTGCCTGTATTGGGGATGCCCGCACACTGCCTGTATTGGGGATGCCAGTACACTGCCTGTATTGGGGATGCCAGCACACTGCCTCTATTGGGGATGCCAGCACACTGCCTGTATTGGGGATGCCAGCACACTGCCTGTATTGGGGATGCCAGCACACTGCCTGTATTGGGGATGCCAGCACACTGTCTGTATTGGGGATGCCAGTACACTGCCTGTATTGGGGATGCCAGCACACTGCCTGTATTGGGGATGCCAGCACACTGCCTGTATTGGGGATGCCAGCACACTGCCTGTATTGGGGATGCCAGCACACAGCCTGTATTGGGGATGCCAGCACACTGCCTGTATTGGGGATGCCAGCACACTGCCTGTATTGAGGATGCCCGCACACTGCCTGTATTTGGTATGCCCGCACACTGCCTGTATTGGGGATGCCAGCACACTGCCTGTATTGGGGATGCCCGCACACTGCCTGTATTGGGGATGCCAGCACACTGCCTGTATTGGGGATGCCAGCACACTGCCTGTATTGGGGATGCCAGCACACTGCCTGTATTGAGGATGCCCGCACACTGCCTGTATTTGGTATGCCCGCACACTGCCTGTATTGGGGATGCCAGCACACTGCCTGTATTGGGGATGCCCGCACACTGCCTGTATTGGGGATGCCAGCACACTGCCTGTATTGGGGATGCCAGCACACTGCCTGTATTGGGGATGCCAGCACACTGCCTGTATTGGGGATGCCAGCACACTGCCTGTATTGGGGATGCCAGCACACTGCCTGTATTGGGGATGCCAGCACACTGCCTGTATTGAGGATGCCCGCACACTGCCTGTATTTGGTATGCCCGCACACTGCCTGTATTGGGGATGCCAGCACACTGCCTGTATTGGGGATGCCCGCACACTGCCTGTATTGGGGATGCCAGCACACTGCCTGTATTGGGGATGCTCGCACACTGCCTGTATTGGGATGGATGCCAGCACACTGCCTGTATTGGAAATGCCAGCACACTGCCTGTATTTGGGATGCCCGCACACTGCCTGTATTAGGGATGCTCGCACACTGCCTGTATTGGGGATGCTCGCACACTGCCTGTATTGGGGATGCCAGCACACTGCCTGTATTGGGGATGCCAGCACACTGCCTGTATTGGGGATGCCAGCACACTGCCTGTATTGGGGATGCCAGCACACTGCCTGTATTGGGGATGCAAGCACACTGCCTGTATTGGGGATGCCAGCACACTGCCTGTATTGGGGATGCAAGCACACTGCCTGTATTGGGGATGCTCGCACACTGCCTGTATTGGGGATGCCTGCACACTGCCTGTATTGGGGATGCCTGCACACTGCCTGTATTGGGGATGCCAGCACACTGCATGTATTGGGGATGCCAGCACACTGCATGTATTGGGGATGCCAGCACACTGCCTGTATTGGGGATGCCAGCACACTGCCTGTATTGGGGATGCCAGCACACAGCCTGTATTGGGGATGCCAGCACACAGCCTGTATTGGGGATGCCAGCACACTGCCTGTATTGGGGATGCCAGCACACTGCCTGTATTGAGGATGCCCGCACACTGCCTGTATTGGGGATGCCAGCACACTGCCTGTATTGGGGATGCCAGCACACTGCCTGTATTGGGGATGCCAGCACACTGCCTGTATTGGGGATGCCAGCACACTGCCTGTATTGGGGATGCCAGCACACTGCCTGTATTGGGGATGCCAGCACACTGCCTGTATTGGGGATGCCAGCACACTGCCTGTATTGGGGATGCCAGCACACTACCTGTATTGGGGATGCCAGCACACTGCCTGTATTGGGGATGCCAGCACACTGCCTGTATTGGGGATGCCAGCACACTACCTGTATTGGGGATGCCAGCACACTGCCTGTATTGGGGATGCTCGCACACTGCCTGTATTGGGGATGCCAGCACACTGCCTGTATTGGGGATGCCAGCACACTGCCTGTATTGGGGATGCCAGCACACTGCCTGTATTGGGGATGCCAGCACACTGCCTGTATTGGGGATGCCAGCACACTGTATTGGGGATGCCAGCGCACTGCCTTTATTGGGGATGCCAGCACACTGAATACTGCTTACTGTCTGTAATGTGGGGTCTGTAATGGTGTGATTGGGGGAATTCGGCACACTATTTGGTTCAGAATATTTTTTTCGAATTTTCCTCTTTCAAATCCAGGTTGCGTCTTATAGGCGGGTGCGTCTTATAGGGCGAAAAATACAGTATTTTTATCCAGGTCATTACCAGGACACTAAGGATAGTTGATACATGGGTTATTTTTTTTTTTAAATGTAACCTTCCATAATACATGGTTGGTCCGCTTTAATATAGGGATTATAACAATAGAGCACTACATTGCCAGAAACACTAGTATGCCTCCCAGAAGTAAAAGATCCCTCCTGAGGGCAGAGAAGAGAATGCTAATTTTATATATATATATATTTCATATCTGTATTTCCACTGTTAAGTTTAAGCTCTTTTCCTGACCTAAGGTTGACTGTTATATTAATAGTTTATTTTTACCAAAGGTTTAATTGATTAAAGGAGCACTATCATGAAATTGTGTAATATTAAAAATCCATAAAAACACGTGGGCTAAAGAGAGGAGGGGTCACTTATACACCCGAACTGAAAAAAACTCCCACCAAGTTAGCTTATTCTCTTCTGGTAGAAATAAAATCCAGGGGTGACAGGTTTAGTCTATCAGACAGAGCCTGTCCCCCCTGATTTCCCCTTCCTTCCATTAAAATACAAAGCAAGAAACATGGCTGGGTATTTCTTAATGTTGGGTGTATAAGTGATCTCTCCTCCCGCCATTCAGCGTATTTAAATAGATTTTAATCATGGGGCCATTTTTCGTGATAGTGCTCCTTTAAGGATACCTACATATGATTAATTACATAATATACGCACACAGAGGAAGCCTGTTTTCATAGGTTTTTATACACATTACAAAAACAGATACTTTAGCACGACAGGCATACATCAGCATTCAGTCTGCTGGCCTGGTATCTACCAACCATATTTCTCAACGCTCTGATTTACTGATTCATTACTTGCTATTCCAGCATAGTCATAGAAAAGGCTCCTAATTCATACTACTGCTGCTACCGCTACTACAGTTTACTATAAAAATTGGGGGTCCGGTAAACTAACCGCTAAAAATAACTGGACTTCAAGTTACCAATTTCAAACGTAAAAAAAATTACAATAAACCTTCCTATATATAAACTGTGCAATATTAAAGATCCCACTTTTTTTATCCACATAAATGACATTCTGTTAAAAGCATTAAAGTGTTCCTTGGGGTTATTATCCACATACATATATTTATCTAGTATTTAAAGTATGCTTAAGATTCATATATATACATTATATATCAAGATATAATATTTGGTTACATTTAATTGTACTGTCTGTTTTCTAATGCATTTTACAATCCGTCTCTTTAGAGATGGGAACTTTTAGCTTAATTTTATATTTTAATAATATATGAACTAATCCCTATGCAGTAATGCTTTATTTAGTAAAAACAGCTATACAAATCTAATGGATACGACTTTAAATGGGAAGAGACATCAACCAAATGTACCCTTTATATTCAGTTAAGCACACAAATGCTAATAAGATGCATTTTAGGACAGATACCATAAAGTAGTTCTCAAACATCAAAGGATGCATTTTAGTTTGTTTTACTTTAACTGTTCCCACAGCCTGCCCTAGCATCAAAATCTGTACAATATAACATATAAATGCCAGACATACTGTGAGTTATGCTATGGGGACAGTGGGAATTGTAAGCAATGCATCTTTATGTATTATTAATTCATATGTAGTATATCTTTTTAGCTTATTTTTTAGCATGTGACAAACTATATTGTGAACAATTTGTTACTTTGATTAATATAAAAAAAATCATAATGATTCATTTCCGTACAGTAAAAACAACACACAAAAGGTTAAAATAATGATATAGCTATTTCCCAAGTAAACTCCTATCCTCCCCTTAACCCGGCCTCCTTTATATAGATTTATAGTCTTGATTTACAGATTACTAAATCCCCAACTCTGCAAACACAATCCAGGCTTTGTTTTATCTTCATCTGTCAAAGACTCAGTAAATGGTTGTCAACATATAAAAATATTCCAGCCTTACATTGTAGATAAATACTATCAAGGAGTTGCGTTTTAAAACACTAACCATCTTATAATTGAATTTGTTGGTTTCTGAAGCACTATGTTCAAGATAAAAAAGTCTCCAAATGGGCGGGCAAGAGATGCAGCATCCTCAGCACACAATTGGGTTGATTCAAAGAAACATGTAACAGCTTGGATTTGGCTCACGATCATCCTATTTTTCACGTCCGCTCGTGCGTTCGTATGAACTTGCGAGTGATTCAATAAGCAAATACGTTTCTATCCTAAAAGATACGTCCGTTCGTATGATATCTCCCGAACTTGCCTTAGTCAGTTGACAATCGTAAAAATCACGTTCATGTGCTCACCTGTTGCGGCGGCAGCCTGTTTTTTCGGCTGCTTCCATCGTCAAGCTCTTCCAATTACTTGCGTTTGCCTCTGGTTTTCATTGGTTTTTGGCCTCTTAGATTCGTGCGTTCGTATGTTTATAAGATCTTGCGCATGCGCACCCTCAACCAGAAACTTATCTAAACCCCTTAGCGGCTGCATCCAACTTCATTTCTCGGTCCCTCAAACTTACCTAAACCCCTTAGCGGCTGCATCCAACTTCATTTCTCGGTCCCTCAAACTTACCTAAACCCCTTAGCGCTTGCATCCCACTCTCATTTCTCGGTCCCTCAAACTTACCTAAACCCCTTAGCGCTTGCATCCAACTTCATTTCTCGGTCCCTCAAACTTACCTAAACCCCTTAGCGGCTGCAGCCAACTTCATTTCTCGGTCCCTCAAACTTACCTAAACCCCTTAGCGCTTGCATCCAACTTCATTTCTCGGTCCCTCAAACTTACCTAAACCCCTTAGCGGCTGCATCCAACTTCATTTCTCGGTCCCTCAAACTTACCTAAACCCCTTAGCGCTTGCATCCAACTTCATTTCTCGGTCCCTCAGACTTACCTAAACCCCTTAGCGGCTGCATCCAACTTCATTTCTCGGTCCCTCAGACTTACCTAAACCCCTTAGAGGCTGCATCCAACTTCATTTCTCGGTCCCTCAAACTTACCTAAACCCCTTAGCGCTTGCATCCAACTTCATTTCTCGGTCCCTCAAACTTACCTAAACCCCTTAGCGGCTGCATCCAACTTCATTTCTCGGTCCCTCAAACTTACCTAAACCCCTTAGCGGCTGCATCCAACTTCATTTCTCGGTCCCTCAAACTTACCTAAACCCCTTAGCGGCTGCATCCAACTTCATTTCTCGGTCCCTCAAACTTACCTAAACCCCTTAGCGGCTGCATCCAACTTCATTTCTCGGTCCATAAAACGTTAGAATATCACATAATTTACATGTGTCTATATGTTTCTAAGTGTGTTGTTTCTGGTTTGTGTAATTTTTTGGGTGTGTGCATATTAGAAAAGACACATTTCTGAAGGATTAAAATATAATTTATTTAAAATATTTTCTTTGTTTTTTTGGGAATAATAGTAAAAACTTTGTATTTTTTTTTGGTTTTTTTTTGGAAAACCTTTTTTTTTTTTTTTTTAAACGAAAAACAAATATAAATATTTAGGATTTTTTGAACAGTAAAACACCTTATTTTTTTTTTTTTTTTTTTTTTTGGTAAAAATACATCTTTTTTTGTTTTTAACCAAAAACATAAAACAAGTGTTAAAATGTGTTAAAATTTTAAAACAACTTTAAGAAAGGAGCCAGGACCAAGGGCACTAATCCTCCTCGTCTTCTTCATCTGTTGGCCCCAACGTCGCCTGTATGGCCAGCAGCTCGGCCACCAACTCCTTCATTCTTTTTTTTTTTCCCGCCAAGGTTTGGGGGATCATCCCTGTAACCAATAGAGAAAGAAACATAAATAGGAGTCCCAGACCGGTTTGTATGCTGGAAATAGATTTAGGGTTAATCAAATACATGTAAATGCATGACATATGTCCTTCTTCAAAGGGATACAGTTAATGCATTTCCCACAGGTAAGTGTTTAAACTCCTTAAACCGGACCTTCAACATTATTTAATGAAAACCAATAACTATTCACTAATGATTCTGCACCACCTCAAAGTTAGTTAGGGTTTTTTGGGGATTACAGCGCCGCCATCTGGACTCTGAAGCATAACACTTAATGAGGAGTGGAGAGTTGGATAAAGTACAGGGGAGTAGGTTACAGTGGTGCGTTGGGAATCCAGAGCATAGCTGGGTTGAGGGAAAGGTCATCACTCACACAATGCATGGCAGCACCTTCCTTTTTTCAATCTGTATCCCATGCTGCCTGTAAATATTGTGCATTCCATATTCCCCAATATTGGTTTGGTTCAGTCTAATAACATGCATTAGATGGGTGAAGGGTGTTTTTCCATGTTTCAAATCTGTAGGTACAGTGTGATGGCTAAGTCTTTGGTTCTTAATACTAGTTAGGGTCCTCTTTAAGCTAACGAAGTGCCCACATGAAAGTGTGAACTACACATTGGCTACGCCTTTAGTTATGTGTGTGTTATTAGCTAAGCAAACATTAATATGAATAATGGCATGGAGACTTACGGAGTTGGTGGCCGACAGATGGCTGGTTGGGGCCAACAGGCTGCCCTTGGTCCTGGCTCTGCTGTGAAGAAGTCCCTGGAGAAACATGTGACATTTGGTTAGTACTTGTATAGAGTCACTATTCCAAACATATCTGGCTCCCAGTCTGGCTGACATCACTCACCTTCGCCAGGATCGACTTCAAGCATCTCTGCTGCCTCCTCCTCCACTATCTCACCCGCTCCTGAAGCTTCTACAAATACATAATAAAGGATAACTTAGTTTTTGGCCTGCCATGTATATCTTTGTGCCTATACATGAAGAGTGACATACCAGAGCCTTCCCCATGCGTGGCCAGGTATGACTCCACGCCCACGCGCCTTGGCCCCTCCTCTGTGGTAAGGTCCAGGGGCTGGTCTGAGGAGGCCACAGAGGAGGGGTAGGTCCGTCGCCCGGGAGATCCACCACCTTCACTCACAGATGCAGAGTCATGCAGCACTGGTCGGCCTGTACGTCTCCGGGTGCGGCGAATTCTGAAATCCATTTCCAACACTACCAAAGAAAAGTCATTATAAATAAAGGCATAACTTAGACATTTTGAACATATACCATGCAATTGCTTTGTACTTACTTGGGAAATGGATCCCAAAAAACCTCCGCACCCGGGGCATGTGCAGACGCTTCAGGTCCGACCAATGCTGCATTATCTGGGTGTGAGTGAAGGTGGTGCTGGTCACACGGTGGATCTCGGCGATGATCTCCCGGGCGATGTCCCTTTTCTCGCACACATTGGGCGCGAAGTCATACCGGCGCTGAAGCATGATCTGAAAAACATAATGGACACAGAGCTTTTACTTTTACACACAGACCCATATGTGTTGCATCACAAGTTGAGAATTTAATGTCATTAACACACACATTTCGAGTGGCCGCCATTTTTGGGGAGTGCCTTAAAGAGGACGTTGACTGTGATTGACAGTCTGGTCTTATGTTATATGTATCACACACCATGTACATACAGATAATAGCCAACATCAAGAATCAGGCCACCTGCATCTATGGCATGTTAGGATGGTTTAAACATCCAAGATGTAGCCTAATGCTTAGGCTTTTGGACCACGTGTGTGGCTTCCCGTTGTGTTTTTATGGCTTAGGAAAACAGTGTTCCTCAAACATCCGCATCAAGGTCCGAGACAGGCCAGGTTTGCCAGCTCGCCCCGCTACTCCACAGGTTAATTAACTGTTGCTAAGCCGGAGCAATTGGCCGAATTAGGACATCAGCATAGACAGTTGAAAACGTGGCCAGGCTCGGCCCTTGAGGATGAAGTGTGAGGAGCCAGTGATTAAACATTAAGAGACCCCAAACTAGTTCCAAACGCATCATTTACATTTAGGCCATCATTGACTATTCTATTAAAATGCACAGGCAGCCACTTACCAGCATGAGGATCTCTTCCTGTTGACGGGTGAAGATAGTGGGCGCCATCTTTAGGCTTCTTCCAGGCAGCAGATAAGTGAAACCCCAGCGGTTTCCTGGTTCCGCTCGAACGTACGTTCGTACGAGCGCGTAGTCGTGCGCATAGGCGTCACACGCTGGGCTCATTATTTAAAGGTCCCTGCACCCAAAGCTCATTCTCTTTGAGCATTTGTGTACGATGGCACCAAAAAAGGCGATGAGCAAGCGACCCCAGGCAAGCAAGACCGCGGAGGGCCCCACCACAAGGTCCCAGCAAGCTGGCCGAAAACTGAGAGCCAAGACTCCCACCTCGGCCCCACCAAGGGACCCTGGACCCTCAGGTACCAAAAAAAGGGGCCCCAAGCCCCGTGCCCCTCCTGCAGCCAAAAAGCTGGCAACTGCAGCACCCACCACCTCTGCCCCCAGAACAGGCAGCACCAGTGAGCCCACACCGGCCATGCCTTCAAGTAGGGCAGTTCGGAAACCCATGCCCCGCAGCAGGGCCCGAACCCCATCCAGGGCCCGAAGCACAGCCAGAGGGCGAAGAACCCAATCCAGGGCACGAAGCCCAGACAGGGCCCGAACCCCATCCAGGGCCCGAACCCCATCCAGGCCCCGAAGCCCATCCAGAGGCCGCAGATCCCAAACCAGGGCCAGAAGCCCCTACAGGGCCCGCAGATCCCAAACCAGGGCCAGAAGCCCCTACAGGGCCCGCAGATCCCAAACCAGGGCCAGAAGCCCCTACAGGGCCCGCAGATCCCAATCCAGGGCCAGAAGCCCCGACAGGCCCAGAAGAACCCAATCCAGGGCCAGAAGCCCCTACAGGGCCCGCAGATCCCAAACCAGGGCCAGAAGCCCCTACAGGGCCCGCAGATCCCAATCCAGGGCCAGAAGCCCCGACAGGCCCAGAAGAACCCAATCCAGGGCCAGAAGCCCCGACAGGGCCCGCCGAACACAATCCAGGGCGAGAAGCCCCTACAGGGCCCGCAGATCCCAATCCAGGGCCAGAAGCCCCGACAGGCCCAGAAGAACCCAATCCAGGGCCAGAAGCCCCTACAGGCCCAGAAGAACCCAATCCAGGGCCAGAAGCCCCGACAGGCCCAGAAGAACCCAATCCAGGGCCAGAAGCCCCTACAGGCCCAGAAGAACCCAATCCAGGGCCAGAAGCCCCTACAGGGCCAGAAGAACCCAATCCAGGGCCAGAAGCCCCTACAGGGCCCGACGAACCCAATCCAGGGCCAGAAGCCCCCGACCTGGCACCAGCCGGGAACAGAGCCCCCGACCTGGCACCAGCCGGGAACCTAGCCCCCCAAGAGGGCCCCGAATTGCCCCCATGACCACATCTACACCTGGAAGTTCGGTGGCCAGCCACGCAAGAACACCCAGTCCCTTGGCCAGTCCAGTCCAGTCATTGGGAAGCCACCAATCCGGCCATTCCCCTACCCAGCCCCAGGCCATAATGTCACCACATGTGTCTGCACACATGGAGGAGCAGCCAAGCCAACCATCTGGCCGCACATTGCGCCGCGGCCAGTTGAGTGGGAGATTCTCCCATGACCAAAATATGGCATTGGCTAGTGGCCTTACATTATACTATGACGAGCTATATGGGAGCAAATCCAAACACACCACCAAGCAGCGCAAGATGGAATTGTTTGAAACCATCCTCCGACAAGTAAATGCAGCGGGGGAAGAGAGGAAAGATGTGTCCCAAATTCAGAAGAAAATCTCTGATCTGAAGTATGCTGTACGGCAAAAAGAAATTAAAAGGCATAATTACAGGTAACTAAATGTTTACGCTAAATCTAATGTTTTGGATGTACTGTATGCACCTTTTCTGAGTACCAAACGATTTTCTCTTTTCAGCATGAAAACTGGCGGTGGCTTTCCATCTAAATTGGAGTTTACCCCTGCTGAGGAGATTGTGCTTGGACTTCTCCATCCGGTCGCGGTCGGTGGACATGCTGGTCTAAGGGACACAGACTCACCGACCCGTACCCACGGTGAGTACTCTTAAATCTGCATGTTTGCCTGTTTGCTAAATAATCTACAGTTCACTAGTAACAAGATAACGGGATGCCCCTATGGTTTGCCTTGCTTGGCCTCGCACTACTGTGCCTGTTTGTGTCCTCTTTTGGTCCCTGGGAATCACACATTTAGGCCCACAGCCATTATGGCAAAGTTCAAATGTCCAATTGTATTGTTAAAGTCATGAAGTTTCGCAAGATAAGTGAGATATTTTGAATCAATCACAAAACACACATCATTATGTATGGGTTGCCTTTTGGTTGTGTGAGTTGTGTTTGAGTTAACAATTTAATTAGCCACCCACAAACATATCTGACCTAGAGCAGCGAGACTCAACTGGCGGCCCGGGGTCCCAATGCGGACCTTGGCACCACATTCAAGGACCCCTGCCCAGACAGCCCTGCACTCAGTTACTTCTGTGTTGACGTGCTCAGAGCTGCCCCCTTGATCGGCCATGTAGTGGTTGGTCTCCTGCCCAATGTCATGGCTCCGTGAAACATAGCATTGCAATATGAAGTACTGCCCAGGAAGTGGCATTGCAAGGTACACAGTAACTTATTAAAATTTTCTCTGGCCACAATCGTGTCCCGCTGCCCCTGCTCTGGCCCATCTGCCACAGTCCCCCCATGCCCCCCCCCCACATAAGCCCCATACATTTGTAACAGATTGGCTCCATCCATCCCATCACCATCAATACGTTAACTCCCCCCTTTAGCCATCCAATCCCTGTCCCCTCAGCTCTGGCCCATCCAGCCCAGCAAGGGCAAGCAGCCTTTATTAGTTGGCACTTTGAAATCTCCAGCCCCTCCACCAGTGTATTTATTTTTAACTAGACACCCCCTGCGTCAGCACCATGGCCAGACATTCACCTCTCACCACATACCTTTAAATGGGCGTTTCAAACAATTGTTTGAGTACCCCGGACCTAGCGAATGGTAGGCTAAATCCAAAAATGTGCCTTGAAAGTTGTATGCTGACTGGGTACACTTCATGACTTAGAACTGAGGTCACTTAGCAGTTTTTCAGAGCCATTGCACCTATGTAAACTTGCGTGTGTTTGAACAAAGGTCACCATTGCTCTAGAGTTGAATAATATTACAAATAGAGCTATATTTGATTACCTATCCTAAAAAAGGTTATGTGTGTGTGTTTACGTGGTTTGTTTTTCTCTTCTTCAGCCCAGCATGATCCCTCAGCAAGGGTAAACTCACCCCCCAGTTTGGTTATGCCTACCAGGTCCGTACAGCATAGGAGCCCAGATCAGAGATTTTCGGTAAGTTAATTTAGTAGCATAAATACTAACAAGTGCTTAAGAATGTGTTAAACTGTTGAAATCCAAAATTTGGACGCAAACTTAGCCTTTTTTTTTTGATATGTCCCTACAGACCCGCACACTCATGGAAGAGATCCAGGACATGGAGGAAGATGATGATGTCTCCGTACAGGGCACGTCGGATGAACTCCCCCTGGGTCCCAATTTGGAACTGCTCCATAATGTTTCTCTGGCCAATCCTCAGCAGCAGAGTGAATCTCCATCCATTGTGCTTGCACATGGGGAGACTGACACTACAGTCCCCAGTGTTCACTTTGCAAAGCAGGCCGGTTGCTGTTGAGGGTACGACACCACGCGGCAGGGCACGCCCAAGAGCCAGGGTAATTGTGCGGCGGACGCCATTACGCCGCCCCACAATTTCCCAGGGGAGGCAGAGTGCCCTGCTTCAATTATGGACCCAACAAAGGGACTCTTATGACGCCCAGCTCGTTACAGAGCGTGAGCAAAGGCATGCCGACATGGTGAACATCCATACCAGTCTACAGGGCATCCTCACGGAGTTGCGTACCCTCAACAGCAACGTGGCCAATGCAAGTAATGGCATCCAGTCAGCCATGGCTGAGATGACCAATATGCAGAGAAACATTGTGGAGCAGTTTCAAATTCACAATGCTGCCATGGCCCAGGCTAGGTCCCATTCCCATGGACCTCCACCTGGACCTCCACCTGGGTATTATGGGCAGCCACCCTATTAAGCCATGGGTGTGTGGGACATCTTTTCTCTTAACCCCCACTGTATTTACTTGTCCTTTGAGGTTTCAAACAATCCATTTTGTGTTGCTCTGGCAGGTTGTGTTTTGTATTTGCTCCCATATAGCTCCTTAGAGTAATGCTTAAGGCCACTAGCCAATGCCATAGGTCTATGTGGAGTTTATCTGGCCACTTATGGCTTTACCTATGTATTTGGTTGGTGCTCCTCCTGTTTGCAGACATGTTTGTGTGACATTATGGCCATGCCCAAATATCCCTGGGCACAGGCAATATTAATGACTGGACTAGGCTGGCCTTTGGACTGGGTGTCCTTGTTTGGTTGTGCCACTCACTTCCAGGTGTAGATGTGCTCGATGTTTTTTTTTAATGTTAGCCATTTGTTACCACAGATGTATGTGGACTGATTTCTGTTAACCACTATAATTTTTCATTTTCAAAGTAAAACAAAAAATTCACTTACAATACTTGTGGCGTTTTTAGTGGGAAGACATTTTTAACAGCTTGGGCTAAAACAGATAATTTTGGTTTGAAGAGGTGTAACAATGCAAAGCTAAAGCTAAGGAAACTACATGAAATACATTAGGCAACAATTAAGGTCTAAATGTTTTACTTAGAGGTAATGCCACATTACGGCAAAACAACATATGTAACAAAAAGGATAACACAGACATACAGAATGGTGAGACAGGGAAAAAAGTTAACTAAAATGCTGGCTGATCAGGTTGGCTCGAACAGATTGGCCAGACTCACTGGGGGGCCCCTCAAAATTCTCGACTTCATCCTCGACGGCTGAAGAGGGCAGGCTGTCCACATAACGTGGGACACGTTCCATGATGGCAAAATTGTGCAAAACAGCACATGCCATTATAATGTCGATCACTTTCTTGGGATCATATTGCAGGGCCCCCCCAGTATGGTCAAGGCAACGAAAACGTGTCTTCAGCAGACCAAAGGCCCTCTCCACAACAGCCCGGGTCTTGCGATGCGCACGGTTATACGCTTCCTGAGAGGCATCCTGGGGCCGCAGCACAGGCGTCATGAGCCAGGGTAGAAGTGGGTACCCGGAATCACCTTAAACAGAGAATTAAATGTAATCAAAATTAAAAAGGCAACACAACCAACACCAAAAATTTCACAGATATCATAATGATGTAAGGTAAAGTGTTCCCAAAAAAAAACACGGCACATTAGGGCCCCCAAAAATTGCACTAAGGTATAACCTAAATAAAAATGGCCCTTCTATATACCAATTAATTAACAAACATCTGCACGGCCAAGGGTATTTGTATTTTACATATATTTGTCGTTTTCAGACATGTTACAATTAGGATGCTGCTGAGGGCCTATCCACATTTCTCTGGAAACTACAATGTATGCAGTTTAAGTCCACTTTGACATTTAACGACCAATAGTACCAAAGGAGCCAAATGTCAAAGATCCCTATCCACATTTCTCTGGAAACTACAATGTATGCAGTTTAAGTCCACTTTGACATTTAACGACCAATAGTACCAAAGGAGCCAAATGTCAAAGATCCCTATCCACATTTCACAGGAAACTACAATGTATGCAGTTTAAGTCCACTTTGACATTTAAAGACCAATAGTACAAAAGGAGCCAAAGGTCCAAGATCCTTGGGTATAAACTCCAAACCAATATATTTAGGCACAAGGAACTTACAGACATCCTAACTAAAGGGAAAACATTCTGAAGGCCACAGCGAGACAAGGATTTTTTGGGTAAGTTCCTAATATATGAGCCAAGAAAAAGGCAGTTGGACGCTTCTGTAAAGTTTTCCAAAACAAACATATCAACAAATACAAGATTAATGCCACATTTAATAACACACAAATAGGACACACTTACCAAGCAGCCATGCCCCCGAAAATTCACCTGCCTCAAATCTCCGAAACAACCCAGATCGCCGGAGGATATAGGAGTCGTGGGACGATCCGGGGTAGCCGGCAAGGACACTCATAAACCGCATATCCGGACCAACCACGGCCTGGACATTAAGTGAGTGTCCCATTTTACGATTCCTTAAGGAAAAAACATACAAAAAGGGTAATTGATATTTGACCCAAACTAATAAATTAACCACAAAACATGTCTGCACTCTATTGGGAAAGACTAATGAAAAGCCGAGATAAAGCAGCTACACAAATGAGGGATAAACAAATATGCTGCCGCAAAGGAAAACAGGTTACATGACACGTTGGGCAACATAATAACCAATCTCAATACCTATATATATACTCGTCGGCTGCCCTAGGTACGAGTGCCACATGTGTGCAGTCAATTGCACCAATAACGTTGGGCATGTCGGCCACATTATAAAACCCAAGCTTAATGGCGTTTCTGGCTGCCATATCATCTGGAAAAAAAATATATTTTTGAGTTATGGCAGCCATGCCTTCCAAAAATTTAGACAGTGCGCGGCTCAGCGTAGGCTGTGACATCCCCACAGAGAGGGCACCCAGCTTCTGGAACGAGCCGTTCGCCAAAAATTGCAGGCAGCCAAGCATCTTGGTCATACCTGAAATTGCATGCCCCTTCCTTGTGGTGCGGGCTAACCATGGCCGCAGCTCACTATATAATTTATGGAGGGAAGCGCGATTAAGCCTGGTCAGCTCGAACAGCTCAACATCATTCATGCTATCGATGTTCATGCGACGACGCAGGGGCAATCTGCTCTCAGACATCTCGATCAACTCAATGCCAAAAAGCATAAGCCCTTGATGTGCCACAAACTCGCTCCGCTCCATCCTACTCCCGAGGCCAAATAGCTGCCGGCAAACATTTCGTAAAGCAGCTCTTTAATGGGCTTCAAAACAATTAGCAATCACCTCTCTGAATTGGGCGCAAGCCCATGTGAAGGACGTAAAAAATAGGATCGGACGCAAATAATACGATTTGGACGGGAAAAACACACGAACTAACGCAAATTATACGATTCTCGTACGAAATGCGTATGTTCATATACGTCTATGCGCGAACGATCGTGCGAATACGAAATGGCCAAAAAAACAAGAAAAAATGACAAACACCCACCCAAACTTACGATTCTCGATACGAAATCACTTAACTTTTGCTCTTTGAATCGAGGGGAATATGACTAAAAGCTTTGGACCAGTGTAATATTCCTCTCTCCACATTGAAAGGAGGTATTAAAAGCATCATCTAATTTATGCGCAATACAGTATACAGGAAGGCTTGAGGGTGTAAACCAGCTAAAGTTGAGCCCCTGCTTAGTTTCTGGAGGATAGTTAATTCATACTATCTCTTCAGAACCTACGATGGGTAGGTGCACAAAGGATGAGCAAGCCAAAAGGACCTATGATCGACCAGGTACAATAAAAAGGAGAAGCTAAAAAGACATAATACAGGAAAGACTAATGGACAGCAGTGAGCTGAGCTAAAGTAGATTCAAAGATCAATGGCTAGCAGATCCTTCATCATCTTGGGCAGTTAACAGAGTAAGCAAGGCCAGAGACAAAACCAAGTATCAAACACAGGAATCAGTCAGCCAAGCTAAATATCCAAGTGGTCAACATGGTCAGAAGGTCAAATAGTGGTCCTTCCAGGTGGCAGGCAATCAGATGGTCAGTTGGAAGCAGGGTCCTCTTCTCACCAATCAGAGTAAAGAGCAGGATGTAGACTGGAACTAAAATTAGCCTAATCACCACACAAGCAGATATATTTATCAAATCTAACATGTTTCCCTGAAAATAAGACTTATATTAATCTTTGCTCCACAAATAGGCGCTAGAGTTTATTTTCAGAGGATGTCTTATAGCCATCTGGCAGCTGGCAAGATGATGGCGGCAGAACAGCAGCTCCAGTACAACAGTATGCACACAGAACCGGCTGGCAGTGAGGGGCGGGGGGGGGGGGTGGATTTTGGCTTTTTTTTCATTCCTGACAGGCAAACCTACCTATGTGACTTGCTGTGTTCCTCTGCTGAAGCCTAGAAGCTGGATTATGATTGTAACTAGGGCTTATTTTGGGGGTAGGGCTTATATTCCACACATTTGCAGAAAATGACAAAATCTTGTCATTTGGGGAAACAGGGTAGTTTAGGTGTGGCAGCACATAAGGACAGCACCTATGAGGCACCTATGTGTGATGAGAGTTTCCATGCTTTATGGACAGTATGATGGGCAGCTTGTGGCAGTTCACTGCTGGAAGGACATAGCCTGCCCAAGATGATGTAGAAGGCTGTATTGCCTTAAGCTCTTTGGATGCTGCTTGTCCATTTCTCCTTCCATTCAACCTCCTTTGACAATTGCACAGGGGAAACTGTCAAAATCACATCATTCAAAGTGCTTACATCAATCATATGCAAAGGAAACTCCATTATTCTAAGTATGTCACACACCCCGCTTCAAGAAATTCATAACATGTGGGTAATACTGACCTGTAGAGGGCGATATGCAGAGATGCCAGGAAAAAAGAGAGCCCCTCCGGTCCATAAATACCTGGGACCTCCCACTCATTACCCAGTCTTCATCTCTGCAGTCGGCGAGCAAGTCAGAAGATGTGGTCTCCTCCTTGCACAGGGGGATTTCAGGTAGCCGGGATGACTCCCGCCCCTTTAGTTATCTATTTCCGCCTGGATCTCTTTTTTTTCTGTTACCTCATGCCTCCCAGCCTAGGCTGACGGTCCGGGTGAGGGTAGAAAAGCACCCTTGGTGCTTAAGAGCAAATGCTCTCCCATGAGACCCTATATAAGAGGGTAGGCGGTCATCCAGGACGGTGACCCCGGTTTGGGATGCCCCGTCCCTTGGCCTTACACTTTGGGTGGTCCCCCCCTTTGGGTAATGCCCCTCTCTCTAGCGGGATAGCGGAGGGTAAGAGCAGGGCCCCTAATTCGGTGTTAGGTCCAAATTTTGTAATCATTAATTCTTAATAATGTTTTAATGTATTAATTTATTAAATTATCCTCCCAATAGTTATTAACTTATTTATTACTTCATAACAGCGTGTATTTCTCTGTCAAAACGGCGCTGTGGCCGCCATTTTTATGCAGGCTTTCTCCCTGAGGTAAAAGGGGCCGGGCCGGGCGTCAGGGTCAAAGCCACGGCCCGCTCCCCTCCTTCTGTCTTTTTTGAAACCGGCGCCGCAGCCGCACATGGCTGCAGTGCCGGCCTTTTTGCATAGTCATGGTGGAGGGGAGCTTCTCCCCTCACGCTTTCACTCTTGGGGACGGGGACGGGCTTTCCAGCGCTGCGGCCTGCCCCTGTGTCACAGGCACCGCTGAGGTGCTTTTCTCTGTGCCTGTTTCCTCAGAAGGAGCTGGCCACGCCCCCCTTCTCTCCTCAGAGCTGCTCTTTACCTCACGGAGAGAGGAAGCTGTCTTCAGGACCACAGTGAGTGGCCCGGTGGGCCCCCCTTCTGTCCCATCACCTATAATTATATATTTTTATGTCATATATATATATATATTTTATACTCCGCTTTTCTTATTAGCCTTTTTTATTATGTCTTTCAGATATAACCTACAGTGGTGTTAGGGGGTTTCTCCCGGTCCTAGGGTCCCTGGGTTCTTAATTGGCTTATTGCAAATCCTCCCACTTGGGACATTAAAGGGGCATCCCGGGTTGCTTATATGCGTAATTCCCTCGGTCATTGCAACCAACTATAAGTTCACCTTATGGAGGCATCCCCGGATACTGGGCTCGGGATCCCATCGGGGCAATCCCGGAAGTGTATGGGGTGTGGGGCATCCCTTACTGGCGATGATGTATTTCTGTGTATACCATGCGCACAGCAGACTATTACGCGGCAGTCCGGACCCCAGGCGTCTGGTTCAGCACCGCCGGTCTCTCCTCCCCCCCCTCCCAGTTTGATCTGTGCCCAGTCTGAGGTTGTCATGGGCGGGCAGTTGCAATCGGAGATGTGTGCCCGATTGGCCAATCTTGAAAAATTATTCTCCAGTCTTCACCGGCGGCCGACTTGGATGATCTTGATAATCTGGACTGGTCTGATTACTCCCAACTTGAGGAAGGGGAGGTATATGAAGAATCAGATAATTCAGACGATCAGCAGTTTGTGGGTGCTGATACCGAGCGGGGCTTGGGGAGGTCTTTGGATACTCCTAATGTTCTGGCTCAGATGTTTGAGGTTTTGGCTATTTCTCCTCCTGAGGCGGTTCCACTGCAAAAGGGGGAATTTTTCTAAGAATCCAGGCTGCGCTTGGAATTTCCTAACCAAAAGCATTTTGACGGGATTATTGCTAAGGAATGGGAGAGGCCTGCCCGGCTCCCAGGTGTCCCTCAGGGTTGGGACAAAAAATATCCCTTTCCCTTGGATACGGTTAAGCATTGGGCGTCCCCTCCCGAGGTGGATGCACAGATTCTGGGTTTATCCAACACTACTGTTTTAAATTCTCCTGATTGCTCCACGCTTAAAGATGGTGAGGATAAACGCATTGACCAAATGGCTTGTCATGGTTTTGCCAGTGTTGGGTCAGCCATGAGGCCGGTTTGTGCTTCAGCGCTGCTGGTGGTGGCTACCAGGTCGGTGGTCAGGGACCTGTTGACTTCTTCCGGGTTAGATCCGGATAGTGATGAGTTCCTTGGCCTTAAAAGGTGTGAATTGTTTTTGTCATTTGTACTAGCCGCCTTGGATGACACACTGATGATGTGTGGCAGAACGTCAGCTCTATTGGTGACTATTCGGCGTTCGGTTTGGTTGCGCCAGTGGGCGGCTGATTTTGTGTCTAAAAAGTCGCTGACCGCTCTTCCCTTTGTGGGATTACGGCTCTTTGTTGAGAAGTTGGATTCAGTTGCCAAGGGTGGTAAGTTACCTCAACGCAAAAAACAGCGTCGTCCCTTTCGGGGGGTGGGTTTCTTTGCTCCTTCCTTTCGTGGGGCTAGAGCTGGCAGAGGAATTGTTTTCCCCGCAGCCAGAGGAGATTCCTGGAACAGGGGCAGAGGACGTGCCCGCCCAGGATACAGCTGGGGCTTTAAGCCCAAACCCGCTGCCAAGCCAGCTCAGCAATGAGGGGGCGCCCTCACCCATGTGGGTGGGGGGACGGGCTGCAACACTTCTCCCAGGTCTGGGACCGGGAGGTCTCGGACAGATGGATCCGGCTACAAGCTGGAGTTCGAGCTCCGGCCCCCTCCCAGATTCCTCAGGTCTCGGGTGCCTTCGGACCTTCTGGCCGCGCAGGAGCTCCAGGCGGCAGTAAAGAGTCTGTTGGATATGGCAGTTATTTACCCAGTGCCCCCCCTCAGACAGGGGTCGGGGCTTTTATTCCAATCTGTTCACGGTGCCCAAGAAGGACGGCTCGGTTCGACCCATTCTGGATCTAAAGATCCTCAACAGGTTCGTCCGTCCGCGGAAATTTCGCATGGAAACGCTGCGTTCAGCTATCCATTCTCTTCGGCAGGGGGACTTTCTGACGTCCGTAGACATCAAGGACGCCTATCTGCATGTGCCGATTTTTCCAGCGCACCAGAGATTTCTCAGGTTCGTGGTGGAGGATCGGCATTTTCAGTTTGTGGCACTTCCTTTCGGTCTTACCTCAGCTCCAAGGGTTTTCACCAAGGTGCTGGCCGGGGTGATGGCTCTCCTCAGAGCCCAGGGTATTCGCATTGTCCCTTATCTGGACGACCTTCTCATTATGGCATCTTCCTTCAGCCAAGCGGTATTGGACACCAGAACTGTGGTGTCCACTCTTCGGGTGGGTGATCAACTACCCCAAGTCCTCCCTTTCTCCGTGCAGGTTAGTGTCTTTTCTGGGAATGTCCCTGGATACTTCCCAGGCCAGGGTGTTTCTTCCTCAGTCCAAGGTTCTCTTGATTCAGGAGTTGGTTCGACTCCTCCTGTCTATCCCTCGTCCGGCCATCAGACTGGGGAAGAGGCTGGTGGGATTGATGGTAGCCTCCTTCGAAGCGGTTCCCTTTGCTCAGTTCCAGACAAGGACACTCCAGCTCCATCTGTTGGCGGCCTGGGACGGGTCGCCATTGTCGTCGGATCAGTCCTTCCTGATGACCCCCCGAGTTCGGTGCTCCCTTCAGTGGTGGCTGGATCCAATCAATCTGTCGAGGGGCAGATCCTTTCTGGCCCCTTGTTGGGAGACGGTCACCACGGATGCCAGTCTATCAGGATGGGGGGGTTCTGGAAGGATCGTCAGTTTCAGGGACTGTGGGGGCCTCAGGAGGCTCACGAGTCCATCAATGTTCTGGAATTGAGGGCCATAAGGATGGTTCTGTTTCGCTTGACTCATCAGTTGCAAGGATTGCCGGTTCAAGTCCGGTCGGACAATCGGACGGCGGTCGCCTACATCAATCACCAGGGAGGGACTCGCAGCAGGAGTGCCCTCAAGGAAGTGTCTTTGATTCTGGCCTGGGCGGAGACCCACGTCCCGTGCATTTCAGCAGTTTACATTCCGGGAGCGGAGAACACGGAGGCGGACTCTCTGAGCAGGTTCTCAGCTCGCCGGGGGGAATGATCTCTCAGCCCCAAAGTGTTTCGCTTGATTTGTCTCAGGTGGGGGTCCCCGGTGGTGGACCTCTTTGCCTCTTGTCACAATCACAAACTTCCGACATTTGTGTCTCTCTCACGGGATCCACTGGCTCTGGCAGTGGATGCCATGTCTCTGAACTGGAGGGATCTGGGGTTTCTGTATCTGTTCCCTCAGTTTCCCTTGGTGGCCAGAGTGGTGCGCAAGCTGGCCCTGGAGGGTGCGTCAGCAATTCTGGTGGCTCCAAGGTGGCCAAGACAGGTTTGGTTCGCAGATGTGGTAAGGTTAGCAGAGGATCAGTTCGTTCTGCTCCTGCTGCCGGATCTGCTCACCCAGGGTCAACTACGTTATCCCAATTTACCAACGCTGGCTTTGACGGCGTGGCTGCTGAAACCTCCATCTTGAAGGAGGAAGGTCTTTCCGATGCTGTGATTGGAACTCTCATTAGTGCTAGGAAGCGGTCTTCCTCTAATATCTACTATAGGACTTGGAGGTCTTATATTGATTGGTGTGAGATCAGGGCCTTGCCTTGTAGGGAATTTTCCATCTCCAGAATCCTGGAGTTTCTTCAACATGGTCTGGACCTGGGGCTCCAGCTTAGTACTCTGAAGGGGCAGGTTTCTGCCCTGGCGGTGTTCTTTCAAAGGTCATTTGCCCTACATCCTTTGGTTAAGACTTTTTTCCAGGGAGTCACGCACGTGCGGCCTCCTAGAAAACCTTTGCTCCCTGTTTGGGATTTGAATTTGGTTTTCTGCTCTTCAGGATTCTCCTTTTGAGCCCTTGAATGATATTGCCTTGTCTTCACTTACGCAGAAGGTGGCCTTTTCGGTAGCCATCACTTCGGTTAGGCGTGTCTCTGAGTTGGCGGCTTTGTCCATTCAAGCCCGTACTTTGAGGGGCATCAGGATAAGGTGGTTTTTCGTTTCAAGTCCGATTTCCTTCCTAAGGTTGTTTCTGCCTTTCACCTAAACCAAGACATTGTTCTGCCCTCTCTGTGTCCTAATCCCAGCAATGACAAGGAGAGGGCCCTGCATTCTTTGGATGTGGTTTGTGTTGTGAAGTATTATTTGGAGGTAACATCTTCCTTTCGTAAGACGGATGCCTTTTTTGTGGTGCCCTCCGGGCCCCGAAAAGGCTTGGCGCCTGCCAAGTCTTCCATTAGTAAATGGATCCGTCAGACCATAGTTGGGGCCTATTCTGCCAAAGGGAAGGTACCCCCTTTTCGTGTTACTGCTCATTCTACTCGTGCGGTTGGGGCGCTCTGGGCTTTTCAGCACCAGGCCTCTGTTGAGCAAGTTTGTAAGGCTGCTACTTGGTCTTCTGCTCACACTTTTTCCAAGTTTTACAAGGTTGATGTTCGGGCCTCAGCGGATGCTGTGTTTGGCCGCAAAGTTCTGCAAGCTGCAGTGGTTTAAGTTGTGCCTTGTTGCCTTGTTTTGGATCCCCGTCCTTTATGGACACTGCTGTTGGATGTCCCACACGTTATGAATTTCTTGAAGCGGGGTGTGTGACATACTTAGAATAATACCATTTTGTGAATACTCACCTGTAAAATGGGTATTATAAGTATGTCACACACCCCGCTTCACCCTGCCCTTTTGTATTCTGGATCCTTTATATGGTGAACTTTGCGTTGTTATGCTTTGTGTTTGGCTCTTCCTTGTTGCCTTACCTTACTGCTGTTCTTATACTGGGTAATGAGTGGGAGGTCCCAGGTATTTATGGACCGGGAGGGGCTCTCTTTTTTCCTGGCATCTCTGCATATCGCCCTCTACAGGTCAGTATTACCCACACGTTATGAATTTCTTGAAGCGGGGTGTGTGACATACTTATAATACCCATTTTACAGGTGAGTATTCACAAAATGGTATTTTCTTTTCCAATCACCTAAGCCTCATTGGTATTGACAGACTATGTCAAGACCAGTGAGGACAGACGGCCTATGATGGGATGTGGCCACTCTACTGGATGCAATCTCAAATATCTTTTGCAGGCCAGAATACAAAGAAAGCTCCCCTAAAGTCCCCATCTGGCAAAAACTATTTGTCAGGGTTTAACTCCATGAAGATGTTCTGGAATAACAAGCCAATTCTTTGCTGCAGAACTGCATGGGAGCAGCCATCTTGTCACATACATAAGCATGAGGGGAGAGCTGTGACAGCAGCATCCCACACCAAACAGAGAAATAAATGCCTCAGAAACACGGGCAGCTTGTGTATTGTGTTATACTAGAAAATGTACCTGGCGCTGCCCAGGTATAAAGTGTCAGTGTGTAAATTAGATTTGTTCCGAGGGTGCCCCAGAGGCCAATCTGTTTTGGGGTGATTGGAGGCAATTCTGTACACTGTCTTTTATGGGATAATTGGGGGGACGGGGGCTCTGCACATTTTCTTTTATCTTTCTCTTTTGGAGGGGGGTCTACACACTGCTTATTATTGGGTTCTTGGGGGGGGGGGGTTCTGCTGCACTGTCTCACTTTGGGTTTTGGGAGGGGGTACTTTAGCCCATCATTTGGTGTTGCCACCTGGCCAGAATATTTTTTTTACTTTATTGGCCACTGGCTTGGCGGTGCTGGAATTTGTTTTTTTACTGGTAATTGAGGATGGGAAAAGTATACTCACAATCAGAATTACCAGTAACCAGCACCACCAAGCCAGTGGGAAATAAAGTAATAAAACAATACCGACCAGGTGGCAACCCGATTTTGTGTGCACAAGATTTTTCTATATATTTTCTTCCTCTAAATCTATTTACTAGAAAATAAAATGAGGTAAATAATCTCATAAAGTGAGTAATCTCATGAGGTACATCATTTCATGAGGTAAGTGTGTGTGAGGAGGGGGGTGTGTATGCTTGTGTGTGTAGGAGGTCTGGTCAGACATTGACATCATTTTTGTGAGGTAAAATGTGATCTCCAGAACATTCTACCATTTATTTCTATGGGTCTGTTTTTCCCAACCCTCTCCTTGTGAGCTGACAACAGGAGGCCTGGCTGTCATATTTCCTCTTGTTCTCTCATATCCATATGTTTGAATACTGCCAAAGCATTGCTTGTATGTATGTAATGTATATACTTGTATGTATGTAATGGATATACTTGTATGTATGTAATGTATATGCTTGTGTGTATGTAATGTATATACTTGTATGTATGTAATGTATATACTTGTATGTATGTAATGTATATACTTGTATGTATGTAATGTATACGCTTGTATGTATGTAATGTATACACTTGCATGTATGTAATGTATATACTTGTATGTATGTAACGTATATGCTTGTATGTATGTAATGGATATGCATGTATGTATGTAATGTATATGCTTTTATGTAATGTATATACTTGTATGTATGTAACGTATATACTTGCATGTATGTAATGTATATGCTTGTATGTATGTAATGTATATGCTTGTATGTATGTAATGTATATACTTGTATGTATGGAATGTATATGCTTGTATGTATGTAATGTATATGCTTGTGTGTATGTAATATATAAACTTGTATGTATGTAATGTATATACTTGTATGTATGTAATGTATATGCTTGTTTGTATGTAATGTATATACTTGTATGTATGTAATCTATATACTTGTATGTATGTAATGTATATACTTGTATGTATGTAATGTATATGCTTGTGTGTATGTAATGTATATACTTGTATATATGTAATGTATATACTTGTATGTATGTAATGTATATACTTGTATGTATGTAATGTATTTACTTGTAGGTATGTATTGTATATACTTGTATGTATGTAATGTATATAATTGTATGTATGTAATGTATATAGTTGTATGTATGTAATGTATATAGTTGTATGTATGTAATGTATATAGTTGTATGTATGTAATATATATGCTTGTGTGTATGTAATGTATATACATGTATGTATGTAATGTATATACTTGTATGTATGTAATGTATTTATTTGTATGTATGTAAAGTATATAGTTGTATGCATGTAATGTATATACTTGTATGTATGTAATGTATATACTTGTATGTATGTAATGTATATACTTGTATGTATGTAATGTATATGCATGTATGTATGTAATATATATGCTTGTGTGTATGTAATATATATACTTGTATGTATGTAATGTATATACATGTTTGTATGCAATGTATTTACTTGTATGTATGTAATGTATATACTTGTGTGTATGTAATGCATATACCTGTATGTATGTAATGTATATACTTGTATGTATGTAGTGTATATGCTTGTATCTATGTAATGTATATACTTTTATGTATGTAATGTATATGCTTGTGTGTATGTAATATATATACTTGTATGTATGTAATGTATATACTTGTATGTATGTAATGTATATGCTTGTATGTATGTAATGTATATGCTTGTATATATATATATGTAATGTATATGCTTGTATGTATATAATGTATATACCTGTATGTATGTAATGTATATGCTTGTGTGTATGTAATGTATATACTTGTATGTATGTAATGTATATGCTTGTGTGTATGTAATGTATATACTTGTATGTATGTAATGTATATGCTTGTATGTATGTAATGTATATACTTGTATGTATGTAATGTATATGCTTGTATGTATATAATGTATATACTTGTATGTATGTAATGTATATGCTTGTGTGTATGTAATGTATATACTTGTATGTATGTAATGTATATGCTTGTATGTATGTAATGTATATGCTTGTATGTATGCAATGTATATACTTAGGGATTAATTTACTGATTCTGATTCAGTTATCCTGGATCTGCACATTCATGGTTCTAGAACTCTGGCTGAGCGCTAATTACCTCACCTCTGCATTGCTGGGAGAGCTGCAGCTCTAATGACCTCACCTGTGTATTGCTGGGGAGAGCTGCAGCTCTAATGACCTCACCTGTGCATTGCTGGGAGAGCTGCAGCTCTAATGACCTCACCTGTGCATTGCTGGGAGAGCTGCAGCTCTAATGACCTCACCTGTGCATTGCTGGGAGAGCTGCAGCTCCAATGACCTCACCTGTGTATTGCTGGGGAGAGCTGCAGCTCTAATGACCTCACCGGTGCATTGCTGGGGAGAGCTGCAGCTCTAATGACCTCACCTGTGCATTGCTGGGAGAGCTGCAGCTCTAATGACCTCACCGGTGCATTGCTGGGAGAGCTGCAGCTCTAATGACCTCACCTGTGCATTGCTGGGGAGAGCTGCAGCTCTAATGACCTCACCTGTGCATTGCTGGGAGAGCTGCGGCTCTAATGACCTCACCTGTGCATTGCTGGGGAGAGCTGCAGCTCTAATGACCTCACTTGTGCATTGCTGGGAGAGCTGCAGCTCTAATGACCTCACCTGTGCATTGCTGGGGAGAGATGCAGCTCTAATTGCCTCACCTGTGCATTGCTGGGAGAGCTGCAGCTCTAATGACCTCACCTGTGTATTGCTGGGGAGAGCTGCAGCTCTAATGACCTCACCTGTGCATTGCTGGGAGAGCTGCAGCTCTAATGACCTCACCTGTGCATTGCTGGGGAGAGCTGCAGCTCTTATGACCTCACCTGTGCATTGCTGGGGAGAGCTGCAGCTCTAATTGCCTCACCTGTGCATTGCTGGGAGAGCTGCAGCTCTAATGGCCTCACCTGTGTATTGCTGGGGAGAGCTGCAGCTCTAATGACCTCCCCTGTGCATTGCTGGGAGAGCTGCAGCTCTAATGACCTCACCTGTGCATTGCTGGGGAGAGCTGCAGCTCTAATGACCTCACCTGTGCATTGCTGGGAGAGCTGCAGCTCTAATGACCTCACCTGTGCATTGATGGGGAGAGCTGCAGCTCTTATGACCTCACCTGTGCATTGCTGGGGAGAGCTGCAGCTCTTATGACCTCACCTGTGCATTGCTGGGGAGAGCTGCAGCTCTAATTGCCTCACCTGTGCATTGCTGGGAGAGCTGCAGCTCTAATGGCCTCACCTGTGCATTGCTGGGAGAGCTGCAGCTCTAATGACCTCACCTGTGCATTGCTGGGAGAGCTGCAGCTCTAATGACCTCACCTGTGCATTGCTGGGGAGAGCTGCAGCTCTAATGACCTCCCCTGTGCATTGCTGGGGAGAGCTGCAGCTCTAATGGCCTCACCTGTGCATTGCTGGGAGAGCTGCAGCTCTAATGACCTCACCTGTGCATTGCTGGGGAGAGCTGCAGCTCTAATGACCTCACCTGTGCATTGCTGGGGAGAGCTGCAGCTCTAATTGCCTCACCTGTGCATTGCTGGGGAGAGCTGCAGCTCTAATGACCTCACCTGTGCATTGCTGGGGAGAGCTGCAGCTCTAATTGCCTCACCTGTGCATTGCTGGGAGAGCTACAGCTCTAATGACCTCACCTGTGCATTGCTGGGGAGAGCTGCAGCTCTAATTGCCTCACCTGTGCATTGCTGGGGAGAGCTGCAGCTCTAATGACCTCACCTGTGCATTGCTGGGAAGAGCTGCAGCTCTAATGACCTCACCTGTGCATTGCTGGGGAGAGCTGCAGCTCTAATGACCTCACCCGTGCATTGCTGGGGAGAGCTGCAGCTCTAATGACCTCACCTGTGCATTGCTGGGATCAGCTGCAGCTCTAATGACCTCACCTGTGCATTGCTGAGAGAGCTGCAGCTCTAATGACCTCACCTGTGCATTGCTGGGGACAGCTGCAGCTCTAATGACCTCACCTGTGCATTGCTGGGAGAGCTGCAGCTCTAATGACCTCACCTGTGCATTGCTGGGGAGAGCTGCAGCTCTAATGACCTCACCTGTGCATTGCTGGGGACAGCTGCAGCTCTAATGACCTCACTTGTGCATTGCTGGGAGAGCTGCAGCTCTAATGACCTCACCTGTGCATTGCTGGGAGAGCTGCAGCTCTAATGACCTCACCTGTGCATTGCTGGGAGAGCTGCAGCTCTAATGACCTCACCTGTGTATTGCTGGGGAGAGCTGCAGCTCTAATGACCTCACCTGTGTATTGCTGGGGAGAGCTGCAGCTCTAATGACCTCACCTGTGCATTGCTGGGGAGAGCTGCAGCTCTAATGACCTCACCTGTGCATTGCTGGGAGAGCTGCAGCTCTAATGACCTCACCTGTGCATTGCTGGGGAGAGCTGCAGCTCTAATGACCTCACCTGTGCATTGCTGGGGACAGCTGCAGCTCTAATGACCTCACTTGTGCATTGCTGGGAGAGCTGCAGCTCTAATGACCTCACCTGTGCATTGCTGGGAGAGCTGCAGCTCTAATGACCTCACCTGTGCATTGCTGGGAGAGCTGCAGCTCTAATGACCTCACCTGTGTATTGTTGGGAGAGCTGCAGCTCTAATGACCTCACCTGTGCATTGCTGGGGGGAGCTGCAGCTCTAATGACCTCACCTGTGCATTGCTGGGGAGAGCTGTAGCTCTTGTTATGTTTCCTGTGCGCTTCTTTGGACATTCTCCCACTCTTTCTTCCCCATCTCCCTCCTCTCCTGTGCCTCTCGGAAGAACAGGATCTTCGATCTAACCTTCCCAGGCACCCAACGTACCTGCGTGCCAAATTTGGGGTAAAGCAGTTCAGGCATTTGGAAGTTTATAGAGGACAGACAGACGGATGGAGAGGCATTGGTTTTTATTATATAGATAAACACACACAATGAATAACCAGCTGCTAGAGAGATGTGTGTGAAGGGAAAGATGCAACACTGTTTCTTTATCACTCTTCACTGTGGACTCACCACAGACAGTGTAAACATTATGTATCTTCTGTGATAATGTCAGCTGTGCATATATCAACTGATATATGAGGCAATTTCGACTGTGAGATTGGGTTTTTATATAAGCTGGACTCATGTATGTGGCAATAGTTTATGTCACTGAGTGGGGTTTTAGGGGTTCAGTTTACTGAGCTTGCTTTTTTGACTTTTGGTCTGCTTTAAACAAACTTTTGTATTTTTAGAATAAAATAAGAAACCTGCTCAGCTCCAGGAATGTATTTGTGAAAATGGTCCCTTTTAGCTAACAAATCTATTTTTTTAGATAGAAGTGAAAAGTTAATTTTTAACTTTTAAAGAAAAATGGATGCCTTCCCATTTGCCACAGAAATTGCGACTGACTGTCCAGTGAGCCAGTTACTGCAGCAGTAAGTGGCCTTTCTGTGCAATTTAGAGACACGTGACTGCTTTACAGAGACTAGAACATGCCAGACCAATGTATATGGACTTGAATGGTGTTTGGATTTGGATGCCTGTTAATCCAGAATACTTCAAAAAATTTGCAGCAGAACTGGAAGGTTATATACTAATAATCCACACTATCATCATATCATCCAGCAGATTACTTGATAGTATAGTATTTAATCTAATAGGATAATAGACAATACATACAATATACATGCACTGAAGATTGGGTGCGGACAGATGGTGAGCCCAATGTAATAATAGCGCCATTTGAGCGAGAGACGGTATTGGCGCCACAGTCGCAACTGCGGGCTGGTGTTTGGGGTTGAAGGACATGACACGATTTGCAGCGCAAAAAAACGCTAGTTAGCAGAGCATAATAAAGGGCAGAAAAATGATTTAAAAAAACATTTCAAACAGGCCTGGGATTCCGTGTCCCATGCATGTCCTATATCCTCTCCTTGGTCTTTGTAACCCTATTGTTTCATCCCCTTTCCCTTTAGATTGTAAGCTCAGAAGGTCCGGGTCCTCTCTCCTTCCTTCATATTTGTGTTTTTCTGATGTGTTTGATTCATAATGTTGTTTGTTTTATATGCATTGTTATCGCTGTTGTTTTATAAGTATCTATTTGCCCTACCGCTGTACTTCTACCTTGTACAGTGCCATGTAATAGGATGTGCTTTATAAATAAACAATAATAATAATCCCCAGCTGCTGATACATGGGACCGTATATGGCACTTTGAGAGGCGCTATTCATTTTTCCTTCATAAATACAGGTGCTGCCGGCCACAGCAGAACTAGACCTGCCGCAACGTGGCGCTAGCGTTTCTTAAATAAGGCCTATTGTTATGTAAGCAGCATCCAGACTGTAAAGGACTATTTCTGTAATGCAGTACAAAAATGCATAATAAGAATATCTGTTCTTAATATGTGTCACCCAGCTATTTTAAAACAGCTCCAAAGCAAGGAAGTCATGGAATGACTGGCATCTATTTAGGGATTGAAGTCCACTTGTTCTAATATGAGAAAAAGGCCATCTGTGAAAGCTGGCACATATCAAACGCTCGCTTTATCCCACAAATAAATAACTGTCAGATTAAGCTCAGCCATGCAAATGTTACTGTACTGTAAGTGAAAGACTTCTTTTTATGTGGGTGTCTTCTGAAGGGAAGTCACTATTTCTCGACCCTCAGGAACGCCAAGTCACATTCTAATTTCTGTGCTACTCTTCTGCATCTTGCCTTGCGAGACAAACGACGGCTGCTATTAGAAACATTCTTTCGGTGAGAGTAGTTTAGGGGTTATGACACTGGCATGTAGTGAATGACTGGTACAATTAAATGCCAGTCCGTTTGTTTACCTCGTAGACATTTACAAAATTGTTGCCTGGGCTTCTTTGTATTCCTGTTAGATGGACATTTTACCCCGATATCCAAATGTAAAAATATACTTAAGCTTCGGTTTCAAATACAATGTTATCTAGAGATTGATATTTAGTAGGGTGTTCTAAGTCTAAGTCTAAGACTATCATTCAAAGGGAAAAGGAAAGAAAGCAACAGGGGCCCAATGCCCTTAGGTCATTTAAAAAGCTTGTAGGCTAACTGTTAACATACTCAAAGCTACTCCTGACCTGGTGCATAGCTTAGCTCAGAGACAGCCACTAGGCTCAGTGTTTGACAAATAACTGTACTTGTGTTGGTCCAGTAGTCATCGAGCTCAATTTCCAGTAGCAACCTTCAATCACTTCCTTCCTAGGTGAAAAGTAATGTTAAGAAATGATTTGCTCAAATGATTATTAGTATTAGTAGTGTAAGGGGTTAGGTAGCGGGTTAGTCGTCTCCTGGGTAGACGGGCACACTTTCAGCAGGCACAAAGTCCACAGAACAAGGAAGAATCATTTAACTGACCTCAGCCAGTTTTATTGCCAGATTGTAGTATAAAGTAAAACAAAACTAAACAAAAGAAATCCTATGCCTGTCCGGCTCTAACTAAACATTAGGTGCTCCTGACTAACCCAGTGCCGGCCTAGTACCGGGCACCACAACATATCAGATCATGACCTACCACTGGCAATGCTCCCACAGGCTCCTAGCAGATGTCCTGCTCCCAGGATGAGAGAGCCAGAGTGTGTGTGAACTCCCTCTTTCTATCAGGCAAGCACACCTTGGACTAATCAGACAGCCCAAGACCCGGGCTGTCCGGGTGGAGTGGGGCCCACCCTCTCTTCCCCACTCCAGCAACACAGGCCCTGTAAATGGGTTTTTTTTTCAAACCCTAAACTAGAGATCCTAGATCTCTAGTTTCTAACTTCCTGGTTGCTTTTACCTGACAGATACAAGAAATCTTGGGCAGATATACACACCCTCTATGACTTGTCCAGACACTCTGTCACACATCCTCCCCCCCTGTTTCAGACCCGGGGCTGGAACACAACTGGACATCATACAATGGACCCGAGATAAGGCATCAGCATTTTTCATTTGGGTCCCTGGCCTGTGTTTTACTGTAAACCTGTATTCATGTAAGGCTAAGAACCATCTTGTAACCCTCCTATTCTTTTCCTTATATTCACACATCCACTTGAGGGGAGCGTGGTCCATAACCAATTCAAACTGACGGCCAAGCAGGTAATAACGGAGGGCTTCTAGGGCCCATTTAATGGCTAGGCATTCTTTTTCTACAATTGCATACTTCTTCTCATGATCATTTAATTTTCTACTTAAGTACAGCACCGGGTGTTCCTCACCATTCCGCACCTGTGACAGTACTGCCCCCAGTCCCACATCAGATGCATCCGTTTGAAGGACAAACTCTCTCCTAAAGTCTGGCGTTATCAGCACCGGCTGAGCACACAGTAGGCTTTTAAGGGTCTGAAATGATTTTTCCGCCTGTGGTGTCCACTTAACCATGACAGAGTCTTTGCCTTTCGTCAGGTCAGTCAAAGGGGCCGCAAGGGAGGCAAAATTAGGTATAAACCTTCTATAATAGCCTGTAATTCCCAAGAAAGCACGGACTTGCTTCTTGTTAACGGGCTGAGGCCATCTTTGTATGGCTTCAATCTTGTCTAGTTGGGATTTTATCAAGCCACGGCCTATGTTGTAACCCAGGTACTTGGCCTCCTCCAGTCCCATGGCACATTTTTTTGGATTGGCTGTAAATCCTGCCTCGTGCAGAGAATTGATAACAGCCTGTACTCTAGGTAAATGGGAATCCCAATCTGGACTTTGGATGATTATATCATCCAGATAGGCCGCTGCATACTGTCTGTGAGGTCTCAAAATTCTATCCATAACCCTCTGGAAGGTGGCAGGTGCCCCATGCAACCCAAACGGCAAAACAACATAATGAAACAACCCGTCCGGAGTGGCAAAGGCAGTTTTCTCTTTGGCCTCATCTGTTAATGGTATCTGCCAGTACCCTTTGGTTAGATCTAGGGTTGTTATATAACGGGCATTTCCGAGTCTATCAATGAGCTCATCCACACGTGGCATTGGGTAAGCATCAAATTTAGATATGGAATTAAGCTTACGGAAGTCATTGCAAAACCTCCAGCTGCCGTCTGGCTTGGGGATCAGAACTATGGGGCTGGACCATTGGCTATGGGACTCTTCTATTACCCCAAGTTCTAACATCTTCCTCACCTCTGCAGAGATAATCTCTCTCCTGGCCTCTGGTATTCTGTAGGGCCTCAGCTTAACCTTTTCACCTGGTTCAGTCAGAATGTCATGTTTAATGAGAGAGGTACGACCTGGGGTATCAGAGAAAAAACTCCTGTTCTTAAAGAGGAACCCCTGCATTTCTACTGTGTATCTGCAAGGGAGTCGGGTACTGTTACTTCTGGTAACAAGGGCTTTGCAGAGGCCAACTGCTTTGGTTGGGATGAGGTGTCTGCAGCAAGTGACAGTCGGTCTTTCCACGGTTTTATAAGATTGACGTGGTACACTTGCTCCGGCTTCCGTTTACCTGGCTGGTGGATTTTATAGTTCACCTCATTTATTCTATCTAATACCTCAAAGGGCCCTTGCCATTTAGCCAGAAATTTACTTTCTACTGTAGGGATCAGCACTAAAACCCGGTCACCGGCTGCAAAGGTACGTATTCTGGCACTGCGGTTATATACTCTTTGTTGTGCCTCCTGAGCATGGGCCATATGTTCTCGCACAATAGGCAACACTGCCACGATTCGATCCTGCATTTGGGCCACGTGTTCAATGACACTCCTATAGGGGGTAGCTTCTTCTTCCCAGGTTTCTTTTGCTATATCTAGAAGGCCCCTCGGGTGACGGCCATATAGTAACTCAAATGGAGAATACCCTGTAGAGGACTGAGGGACCTCACGGATGGAAAACATGAGGTAAGGGAGAAGGAAGTCCCAATTTTTCCCATCTTTATCCACCACCTTCCTTAACATGGTTTTTAGGGTTTTATTGAATCTTTCTACCAGCCCATCGGTCTGGGGATGGTAGACAGAAGTACGCAGCTGTTTCACCTGGAATAATTTACACAGCTCTTTCATGACCCAGGACATAAAGGGGGTACCCTGATCTGTAAGGATCTCTTTTGGTAGTCCTACCCGGCTAAACACGTGCACCAACTCTTTAGCTATAACCTTGGATGACGCATTGAGCAGGGGTATAGCTTCCGGGTAACGGGTGGCATAATCCATAATTACAAGAATATGCTGGTGGCCGCGGGCAGATCTTACAACGGGCCCCACCGAATCCATTGCTATTCTCTCAAACGGTACCTCAATAATTGGTAGAGGAACCAGGGGACTACGGTAGTGTGGCCGAGGAGCTGAAACCTGGCACTCTGGGCAGGAGTCACAATAATCTTTTACGTCTTTGTAAACCCCAGGCCAGAAGAACCTTTGAAGGACTCTATCTATAGTTTTCTCTGTCCCCAAATGCCCCCCCCCCATAAGGTGGCCATGTGCCAGATCTAGCACAGTCCTTCTATATGCCTTAGGGACCACTAGTTGCTCCACCAGATCCTCTCCCCTTTTTACGACTTGGTACAGCAAGTCATGTTTTACCGCCATGTATGGATAGGACAGTCTGGTGTCAGGCTCCACCAGGTTACCATCAATCATCTTGATCTTTCAACTGTTCAGCACCAAACGGATCCTTCCGCACCTCAAGATCAGGCATACTGTCACTAGGGGGCTCTAGACTGCTATGACCCTCTGGGGACACCGCATTGTGGGGTTCAGCTTCTTCCCCAGCCATAACCGAAAAGGGGAAAGTTTCCTCCTCAATTAGGGCCCCACTTACTGGCAGTGTATTTGAGACCCTCTGTTCCCACATCTTCCAGAAATGTGGGAAGTCCTACCCCATGATGACATCATGCATTAATAATGGCACCAGCCCCACCATGAATTTTACTGCACCAAACTGTGTATGTATGTCCACTACAGCCGTGGGGTAATGTCAAGTATCCCCGTGAATACAAGTAACCCCAATAGTTTTCACCCGACGGGTTATTGGAGGCACCAAATCTGCGTTTACCAGGGTCACTAGACTACCCGAGTCTAACAGTGCATTTACAACTTTACCTTCGACCGTAATAGGACACATGTGTTTCTCATCCCCAGCATTTGGTAACGCTACACACGCAAGCTGAGTATACAGTGATAAGCGGCGGTTTATGTAGGAGACATCACATTGCATGGCATCATCATACATTGGGCAATTGGCAATAATATGACCGGGCATTTGACATCAAAAACACTTTATAACGTCCTTACTTAGTCTCTTATAGGCCCCCAATTTCCCTGGCATGGCTTGCCAGCTTCTAGAGCCTGGGCCTTCAGTCTCTCCACTTGCATGCACCAACCCATCAGATCTACCAGCCCCCTTTTCCCTTAGAACAGTCTTACCAGGAAGTCCTGGAGATCTCCGCTGTGGGACTAGGGGGCGCTGTGGCAGACTCATCAGTTCCTCAGCGGCTTTGTACCTCTCCACCATCTCCACCATTTGGTCAGCATCTTTAGGGTCTCCATGGCTCACCCACTTGCGCAAGGTAACGGGGAGGGATCTTAAGTACTGGTCCATCACAACCCGTTCCACCATCTGGGGGCCTGTCAGGATCTCTGGCTGCAACCACTTCTTGGTTAGGTGAATGAGGTCATGCATTTGAGAGCGTAGAGGTTTGTCCATGCTGTAGAGCCAGGTGTGCACGCGCTGTGCACGGACAGAAACTGTGACTCCAAGGCGTGTTAAAATGTCCTTTTTTAGCTTGCCATAGTCCATAGCATCCCGGGTTTCCAGGTCAAAATAGGCCTTTTGAGGTTCTCCTGAAAGGAAGGGTGCCAAAAGACCCGCCCATTGTTCCTTAGGCCAACACTCTCGCTCGGCAGTCCTTTCAAAGGTTGTCAAATAGGCTTCCACATCATCAGCTGCGGTCATTTTTTGTAGTAAATGACTAGCTCTTATGGAGGCTTGAGTAGCGTCTGCAACACCTGGGGCCCGCTCAGTGACACTGGCTAGCTGCTGTAGAACAACTTTTAAGGTCTCCCGGTCTTTTCTTTGCTCTTCCTGTGTCGCCTCCAGTTGAGCCGTCAGTCTGCGGCTTGATTCCTCAAGTGCTCTTTGCTGCACCATGGTAGCCTCCTGCTGCACTCGGGTAGCCTCCTGTTGAGATGCCACAGCTTGCAACATAGCTTTAATTACATCGTCCATTTTCCCGATGCAAAGAAACAGTCTGCAAAAAAAAGGATTCCGGCCCTTTAAATTTCCAGTTTTTTTTTTCTTTTGCCAAAAATTAGTGCCCGCATCCTCCACCACTTGTAAGGGGTTAGGTAGCGGGTTAGTCGTCTCCTGGGTAGACGGGCACACTTTCAGCAGGCACAAAGTCCACAGAACAAGGAAGAATCATTTAACTGACCTCAGACAGTTTTATTGCCAGATTGTAGTATAAAGTAAAACAAAACTAAACAAAAGAAATCCTATGCCTGTCCGGCTCTAACTAAACATTAGGTGCTCCTGACTAACCCAGTGCCGGCCTAGTACCGGGCACCACAACATATCAGATCATGACCTACCACTGGCAATGCTCCCACAGGCTCCTAGCAGATGTCCTGCTCCGAGGATGAGAGAACCAGAGTGTGTGTGAACTCCCTCTTTCTATCAGGCAAGCACACCTTGGACTAATCAGACAGCCCAAGACCCGGACTGTCCGGGTGGAGTGGGGCCCACCCTCTCTTCCCCACTCCAGCAACACAGGCCCTGTAAATGGGTTTTTTTTTCAAACCCTAAACTAGAGATCCTAGATCTCTAGTTTCTAACTTCCTGGTTGCTTTTACCTGACAGATACAAGAAATCTTGGGCAGATATACACACCCTCTATGACTTGTCCAGACACTCTGTCACAGTAGCTAATATAAATTAACAAGTTTCATAAACTGTGCTAGCAGCAAAATACATATACACTGAATAAACAGCTGCTGGAGGAATTCTGTGTGAGGGGGACATTGTTTCTTCATGTTACCTTAATTGTGTAGCAACCGCAGAGCATTTAAAGTGCAATCAATGTATCTAAAATGTATTTAGGAGATCTCTGCACTCAGAAGAGCAATGCTGAGTCACTACAGCTGATGGATTACCACGTTTGGGTAGAAATAAGGGATGATTGCACAGAGATTTAAGGGAATTTTTACTCAAGGGCACCTGCACAAAGATTTGAGGACCTTCTGTTGCCGATCCTGCTGTTCCACTTCGTCCATCTGCAACCAGAAGTGACCAGTGAAAGCTGGATGTGGAATTCCCTGCCCCATCACCTTTTCTCCTTTTCCACCGATAACCTTCGGTGTCTCACTCCCAGTGCCGGAGGGTGGCTTTTATACTGGCTAAGTGAGCTGATGTCAGCTCACTGATGTCCCCCTGCAGTGGGAGGATGCTGTCAGAGGCCATCACGCAGAGCAAAGAACGGGTGTTCTCTGCCCAGCTGCAGACTCTGGACCAGCGATCAGAGGCTCGCCGGTGTCTCCTCTTCCTGGATCCTGGAGAGAGGCGAGCTCTAACTGGGGGGAACACCAGGCACATAGTTGGCATTTTTAACAGTAGAAGAGGCGACCACATGTATTTCACATGCTTGGAATTTAATAAACTAAAGTGGACCTCCAGTCAAAAAAATCTAGGTTTAGTAAATGTCTCTCCTAACCCCCCTCCCCCAGCAATCAGTGATGTCAACTATTTGAGAGGGCATAACTCCAGTTGTGGGGTAGCAGGAAGATTCCATGCTACTGAAATGAATGGGAGCAGCCTTTTTGAGCCTATTGTCATAAGTACCCTAAAACTAAAACCTTGAAATAATTTGACTGCAGTGTTTATGTGTGCTTGAAAAGGCTCTCCCCCAACCCCCACTCATGCTCCTGTTTATGCAGGGCTCTCAAGTGTGATCCAAGATGGCCACTTCCATGTAATTCTAGAAGTGCAGATATTTCACAACATCTGCCACAATGCCACTGATAATCAAATAAGCAAACGTTATTATCTTGACTGGGTTTTAGGTGAACAAAATCATAACTTTCCCTGAAAAGGTATCAAAAAGAGTGCAACAAGAGGAAAAACTATCCCTTAGTCATACAACTTAGGCACATATTACTATAGGCTCTGGTTCATTAGCTGTAGCACTGATGCACTGCACTGTTGCACTTATATCAGACCAATTTAAGATGACCTTCTGTTTGGAATTGTATTCCATTCTTTGCTAAAGCTTTGGCACCTCTCTCCTGTCCAAATTTTGCAGCAAGTGCCTGTGATTTGGAGGCATGCTCCTGGCACCTGTGTGGAAAATGCAACCACCCCTGTGATACATCTTTCATTCAAATAAATGTAGGAACACAGCTCCTTTAACTTGCTTTAAAAACAGTGAGACTTGCACTGATTTATAAATAAGATAACACAGGCTCTTCTGTTTTTTAAGGAGTGATAATTACTTCTCGATAATTTCTTCAACGTATGTGACACCATTCTAGGACCACATAAAAGACACAAAACTTGGTGTTTAAATTGCTAAAATGAATGAAACTAAAATATTTTGTGCAGCATGGGCATACAAAAGTTAAACAATGATTTACCCATTTTATATATTTTTTATATGTTGCATACTGTTTGTATGTTTAAGCAGGTTAGTTACCAGACCCCTAAATGCTAAGTTCACAGATGTACACAAAACAGCAAAGATTTGGAAGTTACAAAAATGGAATTCATCAGTGTCTCCAGAGCACAGCACAATATACTGTAGTACAGAGACAGCAGTTTAATAAAATATTAATGAACATGAATATTACATATTTAATTTTACCTGAAAAAAGGCATTATTGAGGACAAACTATTTTTTATATACAATATTTCTATATTTTTATTTTATTTTAAAACCTATACCTATATTCTTGGTGCTGTCCGTGGCATATCTCGCCAGCATCTGCACTTCCATTCTGCAGCAATTCTCCACCTCTGCTAAAGGTGTAGCTTTCTGATATCTCTCCCATCAGCGCAGGACTGTGAGACTGGAGGAAATCCTAAGAAACCATTCTCCATGCGTATAAAGACATCTCCCCATGCAAGCATGTCATTCATCTGGCAGAGTGCCAGAGAGAAAGGAGGAACTGTGAAGCCCCAGGAGGGGGGGGGGGCATGCTTTTTGAAATCCTAAAAAAAAACATTTTTCTCTGTTTCCCAGTTACCCATGTGCTCTTGTGTACTATTACTTGGAGAGCTTTATTTTACTAAGTAGTCAGAGGAGAGTATTCAGCATAGGGTTTCAGTTGTAGGTCCTGGAAATGAAAGGAAACTAAATAAGAGTGACCAAGAAACTGTTGAAACTTGTCCGAGCAGGTCAGAAGAGGACTCTTCACGCATGTTGAGTGAGAAAGATCTAAAAATTGTAGTGTTGGAACTGGGCCGGGCCAGAGGAGAAGTAAGAGAAAACTCGACAGGAGACAGGTTTCTTGAGATCTGTGCCGTGAGTTGGAATATTGTAGAAGAGAATCTAGAGGGTACAGGCAGTCTGGGAAGTGGAACCACACAGCGGAGAGGATAGTGCCTAAGGGGGCCTAAAATTGGCTTCCGTTTGGAACAATACCTGAGTAACCAGCTAAGTGGAGTACGTACCACTGTGACCAAGCCTATGTTAAGGAACTTGTCTGTGATCATGTGTTGAAAGAACCTTTCGAAACTGTCTGCAGTAGATGTTTCTCCAGCCATGAGATCCTGCACAACTGTGAATAACTGGGGTTGATCACCACCTGAACAACCTACACTTTTGACCTACACAAAAATTTCTGCTCATCACCTCACTGCCACTAACTGCAAGGTAAGGGATACACATGTCTTCAGAGACAAAGAGACCACAGCACTTATTCTGAATATAGTTTACATGGGGAATGCCCCATTACCCGCTACCCTCAGGCTGCTATGTGTGCCTATGGCAGCCATCTAATAGGAATGGATGGCCAGCATGGGCATGCACTGGTGGAGGGGAGTGATGCTGTGCAGCTGTGTCTGGCCACTCTAAGCCCTTACCCCCCTGATTGCCAGCTTGACTTCTCCACCCTCTCATTTTACTGGTTTGCTAAAAGCCTACACCGCAGGGCTCAGTTTATTCTTTATTTCTCTTTCCTACCCACCATGACTTTCTGTTTCCCTTTTTTACACTCCCACACTCTTTTGCCTGCCAGAAACTTTTACCATGTTATTAAATGAACAGCAACAAGAAGAGCACTAAATTAGGTTTGCCGCTGCACTCTGCAGACCTCAGGGTGGAACTAATGCACCACTCTGCTTGTTGCTGCCCAGTGGACTTATAATGATTCACATGACACTAGGTGGCTCTGTCACTGTGCCACTTGGCATGCTTTGCCAGTGCTGCTGGCATGGAAGCTTGGGCCAAGCCTGGCTGTTTTCCCTGTGGGGTCCGGGCGACAGTACCCATGCTGTAGTTGCTAAAGTAAAAAAAAGATGTTGAAAGTAGAAATATGAAACTAGGTGTTGTCAGCAGTCTCTCTGACAGAGCCTTCACGAGTTTATTTGATGGTGAATATTATAATGAATATAATTATGGCGTCAACAATGGCAGCAATACACAGAAGAGAGAAATGTATTATAGGCGTGTAATTAGCTAATACACCTGTTTGAAAAGATGTTTGTTATTTGACTGGAGATATTTTTTGTGATGTAAGAAATCTTTTGAACAAAAGCAGCTTTTCTCTTTATATTTTAAAAGACTGTGTTGCTGTTATGTACACTACTAAAAGCAGCAAGAAATATAAGGTCGTTTTCAGAGACTAAAACATCTGAAACATCACAGCTGTAAAAGCATAATACCACACATACATTCTTCAACTCCCCTTTAGAAATAAGCTCAGACATGATGGAAGAAATAATAATGAAAAAAACAATACAACTATAAATTGAGGCAACTATAAGCAGAATAATATTTTCATCTATAAGATCAATACGTGGAAACGCTAAATTAATTTCATTTGAAGAGCAGCTAATTGACAAGCCCTCACTTGCTGTATAAAGCAGGTAGATGAACAAACTTGTGCAAATAGAAAAAGAAAATAGAATACTTGAAATATCTTTTTTACAATGTTCCAGGTAACAGAAACCATGACCTGATTTTATACACTACTCTAAGAACTTACTCCACGAAAAGTTTCTGTTCACAGTTTAGGGGAAATTCCCATATTTTAAAAAATAACCACACCATTAAAGTGGAGCAACATTCTTTGTGGCCAGTCCTGGAATCTCAAGCTGTTCTCAGGACTGCTCTTATTTGCACTATAGGGGATTAGAATTTGGGGGCCAAGTTCTCATTCTCAGCCTTTACTCTGTGTACAGACACAGGACTAGATGTACTGGAAGCCTGTGACCAGACAGGAAAGTGGGTTAGAAAACAGAGAGTTGGCCTTTAAGGTTTCAATGTCTAATTGCTTTTAATGCATAAGTGGAATTTCCGGATAATAAAGAACCAAATCCCCTTTCGACCGGCTCCAGAGTTTAGGGCTAGGTGATTTTCTTTCCTAGGGGTACCCAGGTTTGGGATTATTTGTGGTATGAAAACCCATAATTTCCTCAGTAGCGGACACCCCCATCTAATAGGCTAGGAAGATCCCAGGTCACCACAATGCAATTGTGCCACTCCCATCACAGAGGACACATTTACAATACTGAAAGCAGACAGCAACACTGGTCCTATTAAACATATTTAGATTAACAGAAGTTGATCCAATCTCTTGATAGTAGGGATACTAGTATTTGAAACAGAAACGCAACTAAACAAGAACAGGACCTGGTGTAGACATTAAGTGGGACCCATTTATGGTACATTCAGACATAATGTTTATGTTATTTTGGATACAGTTAGACTATAAAAGCAGAGACAAATGATGTTTCCTTTCTGTACATGATGCCATGTAAGCTCAAATATTATATATAAGGTGAAGGAGCAACATTGAACAGGAGCCAGTGAACTCCTGGGCCTGATGCATTTGTTACCACCTGATGTTAATATTACCTTATAGGTGGCAATGTACTAGCCCTGTATTATAATTTTTTTATTTTGAATTTAAAGAAAAACAGGTATGATGCAAAGGTATGTGCCTTATCCTTACTTTAATTCAAAAGATTTTATACTGGAAATGACACGAATTTTGATTTGCTGACATCATGTCAAATAGTGTTATGCAGAATTAAGCAAGTGAAAACAGTGTACATTATATGACAGGAAACACCATTTTGATAGATGGATAATTAAGCCTAAGGTGATACCCTATTGTGTGATGAAACGCATGGTTGCTAAAAACCAAAAGAAAACTTCACGCCTACGCTTTTTTTTTTACACATACCTCTCAGTTATACTTCCAGTAATTATCCTGCTCTACACACTTTTACTTCCTTTAATATGTGTATTAGCTTCCCCAGGCTTTCATAGACACTTAAAAAGCAATTGCCTATACACAGCACACAATATTATATTGGTAAACATCCTTATTGTATGTGTAGCCGCCAAGATGATAGATTATAATACTTTTTGTGCCATTTTGCCTTATTCTGTCAAAGTCGAAACTCCTGTTCTTAAATAATCAGCTTGCTTTGGAGCAATAGGTTTTTCCCTACTGGCCAGCCTGTGTCATTGCCTGTTTGCATACCTATTGGCCTATACGCTAAATAAAACAGTGCCAATATGTGCTATTCGGTTCCACCAACTTGCATGCAATTTGTGTTAATTTTTAACACCCGGTGGATGTTGATAGGGAGGGAGGCACTGGTTGCCATAACATCTTTGGAATTATCGTAAGAAGGTAAGTGAGGCAAAAAAATTACCAAGTGGTCAAAACAGAGGTGTACATTGGTGTTTAATGGCACAAAGTGGCACAATACATAAATAAATCAGGCCATTAATGTCTGTGTTTGGAGAGACTTTTCAACTCAGCATGCCAAAATGCCAAAATAGCTCTACAGGTTGTGCATACTTTTTCAACTCATGGTATTTTCAAAAACTCTCTTAGATGCTCCGTTTTAATATTGAATAAAAGTCTATTATTTACAAATTTGTATAAAAAGAATATATATTCTCGCTCTCTCTCTCTCTCTCTCTCTCTATATATATATATATATATATATATATATATATATATATTCTTTTTTATACAAATTTGTAAGTAATATGGCTTCCTTTTTTTTCTGTCTGCCACCATGGAAGGTGACATTCTCTTACCTATTCGTGTTCTTATTATACCACAAATGTCTATCTGGATTATGACTCATATCTGGATTATGGTATACCCAGCACTCACACTCTGCAACAGGTTATGGGTACAGTGACGAATGAGGTTCCAGTGAACGAATTAAGCCAGGATAAAGCCCAGTGACCAGACGCGGCCCAGACAGAGCAAAGCCTTGAACGGGAGACAGCATGGCCAATTCAGAGATAGACATAAGGAAGCTTCAACAGAGACATCTCCTGTATACAAGTAAGACTGTTCTTATATGTAAAAGAAGGAGAACAATGACAATTATCAACTATGGAAGTTTAAAGTGGAAATGCTTTTATCCAGAGATGACTTGTGGAAGGTTATAACTACAGAGATGCCACAAGGCAACAGGATAGTTAACAGGAATGAGACAGGAAAAACAGCCAGACAGGGGCCGCCATAGACTTACTAGTGGAAGATAGTCAGCATATTCACGCAGTAAGAAGACAGCAAAAGGCATGTGGGATGTACTGAAAAGACTGCATGAGAGATCCAGTTTAAATGGCAAGTTGTTTCTGCTGAGGAAACTTTACAAAATGAGGCTTAGCCGAGAGCAGGACATACAAGACCACATAAATGCCATGCTGGAAGGGATCACACAACTCAGATGAGTCGGTGAGAATATAACAGTCACACCTTTATGTTGTGCAGCTTGCCCGAGACATACACTGCACTGATCAATGCTCTGAAGACAAGGCCTGAGACAGATCTGACACTAGCATTTGTAAAGACCAGGCTCATAGATAAATATCAACGAAAAAATGAGTTTGCGCATGATTCCACAGAAATGGACACCAGAACTGCTCTTAAATCTACAGACACAAAGATACACAAGAAAGAAACCAGAGTGTGGTGACAGGAAACCATACATTTCAAGGCTGGTGCATTGACTTGGGTGCAACCAGTCACATGACAAGTGATAGAAGCTTTTTCACAGAACTTGATCTAAATATGACATGACAAGTGATTTCACAGAACTTGATCTGAATAACAAAGATACTATTTACCTTGCAGATGGAAGTAAAATACATGGAGAAGGATATGGACATGGAACCCTTGTATGCCATAATGATGTTGGACACAGTTTAGTCATGCCAATGAAGGATTTGCTCTATGTTCCTGATCTTGAAGGAGGACTCTTATCTGTGAAGCGCCTGACAGCCAAAGGACTCACTGTAAAAGCTTAAGGTGACAAGTGTTCTATCCTGGATGGCAAGCAGACCATAGCGGGTGCCAAGCTGAATCACCATCTATATCACCTCAACACAGTGAAGGAAAAGGTGGGACTATGCACTCATAAATACAATGACTGTATACACATATGGCACAGGTGTTTAGATCACAGACACCCAGAATTCATACAAGAACTACAAAAGAGGAATCTGACAAAGGATCTGACAGTATCCCCTTGTCCAGATACTGTTATACAGTCAGAAAAGAGCTTCAAGACCACTTGACCTAGATCATAGTGATGTATGTGGTCCTTTAAACCCACCTACACCTAGAGGCAACAGGTACATAGTGACTTTCATAGTTGACTAGTCAAGATACACAGTCACCTACCTAATGCAACACAAGAGTGAAGAGTAAAGTCAAGTAACACATTGCAGAGGAAACCTCTCATACTTCGAAGTGACAATGAAGGTGAATTCACAAGACACAAAGTACAAGAGTAGTTAAAGCTGAATGCAATAGAGCATCAAAAGACAGTCACATACACACCAGAGCAAAATGGGGTAGCTGAAAGAAAGAACAGAACTTTGGCTGAAATGATCAGATGTATGCTGACAGACTCTGGACTACCACAAAAATACTGGGCTGAGGCAAAAATGACACCCACTTATTTGCAAAACAGAATCTTTTCAAAAATAGTGGAGAAAACTCTATATGAACTGTGGCACAATGAGTAACCAAGTGTAAAACAGTTTTTGGATGCAAAGCGATCTACACGATCTGCATTGTAGAGGAAAAATGCACCAAACTCCAAAACAGAGCATTTGAAGGAATCTTTTTTGGATGCCATGACAATGTTAAAGGTTACAAAATCCTAAATCCCAAAACAGACAAGGTTACCATTAGTAACTGCATAACCGAGAGACAATGTGATAACAGAGGAAGTAAGAATGGAAAAGAGAACCGATGCTGATCAGCCATCATCTGTAACTTTTGAAGAAACAGTTAAAGTGAGTGCATAACCTACCAGTACTGAAGAGCAGACACAATCAAGCTCAGACACAGAACCAAGGTGTTCAATGAGTAAACAGAGGTAAACCACCTGTACGTCTTTCATACGAAGCAAGCACAACCAGTACCAATGAACCTGAAACTTGGGAAGACATATCTCAGATTTCAACAGGGGAAGCCAGTAAATGGATAAAGGCTGCATGCATGACACTAAAACATGGACACTTACAGAACTACCACCTGGAAGGAAAGCCATAGGTTGTTAATGGACTTTAAAGGTGAAGCACAATGCAAATGGCACAGTGGAGCGTTACAAAACAAAGAGTCATAGCCAAGGGATATCCTCAAAAATATGGAGAGGTCTATGATGAGACTTTTGTTCCAGTAGTTAAACATGCTCCAATAAGGACTTTGTTGTCAGTAGCCGCCGCAAGGAAAATGCGAAACATTTTGATGTGAAAACAGAGTGGAATATAAAAATAAATGAAGTGCTTACACCCAGAGGAGTAAAGCAGATCCCTGCTTTTACACAAATACATTGGCAAACAGATGGATCTATGTGCTCATTTATGAGGACAATATCCTGAGCAAGAAGGGGATGAAGCAGAAATACTGCAAACCCTGAATCAGCACTTTGAGACCAAAGATCTTGGAAACATAAATAATTACCTCAGCATTCAGAATGAGAGCGAGGAAGGCAGCTTTCTTCTAAACCAAAAGCACAAAATACAAAAATAATTGAAACATTTGAAATGGAAGATGCCAAACCAGTAAAAGTTCCTAGGGAATCCAACTACCTGAAGTAGATAAACAGCTAAGATATGTCACTACCAACTAACAATCAGTACAGGAAATCAATAGGGAAATTGATGTACATCATCAGCGCTGTAAGGCCTGACATTGCAGCAGCTATTGTAATCCTACCTAAGCAGAGGACATTGCAGCAGCGCAGGCAAGCCAAGAATTTATATGGCTAAGACAACTATTAACAGACTTGGATCAACCACAGTTGGAACCAACGAGAATCTTTGAGGACAATCAAGAATGCCTTGCACTTGCTCAGATGGAAAGAGTTATCTCGAGAACTGCACACATTGATGTGAAGTTCCACTGGAATCTTCAAAAACAGGGACTTCTTGAGTTACTTTATTGCCCTACTGAGGATATGACATCAGATATCTTAACTAAGCCCCTGACTGTTGAAAAACACTCAAGGTTTAGAAGAAAGATGACTTTTGCTAGATTTACTGCAGTTTACAGCTATGACACGTTGTGACACTAAATTGCACTGTGACCAATGCTTTACAATGCTGTTACTTCCTTTTTTTTCTTTATGTGTTAGCTACCATGTGACATTGTCTTACTGCATTCATGTTCCAGTAAAGCCAGTACCTATTACACCCCAAATGTCTATCTGGATTATGCTGCACCAGCACTCATACTCTGCAACAGAATAAACATGTTAAGATGAATACAAAACTCTTCAAAGTAGCCACCTCTAGCTGATATAACTGCTTTAAACAATCAATACATTTTTCCCACAATTGAATTCAGATATTTTTCAGGAATTTCTTGCGAACATTGTTGCAGAAGTTTCCACAAATGTGCTGCACTTGTAGATTGATTTGCTTTCACCCGTCTGTCCAATTCATCCCAAGCACCTGGGCCCAATCATTGTGGCATCCAAATCATATTTAGCAGACTAGTGCTCACATGGCATCATGTACAGGACGTAAGCACTATTTATTTCTGCTGTTTCAGTCTTGAAGGTGGACCGACAGTCAAAAAGTCCTGCAAACTGTTGTGTACTGCCCCCAGCTCCCATTTTATTTTTGATGGCATAAGAAACTGTAGTGACTGCAACCTTAGCTTTCTTGGCAATTTCCCTGTAGCACAGAGGTTATGGTTGTTTGTCAGTCTTCCTTAGTTAGTTACTATTTTCTTGCCAGTTACCATTTTGATAGCAATGTGTTCTGTCCTGAACAGCAAAATGATTATATTCCTGCCCTATTATATTTTGGAATGCAGTTGGTTTCAATAAGTCTGAGTCATGAAACGCATTGGGCGGAGCCTAAGTCAGATCACGTAACCCCCGAAAAAAGCCGACGCTTGCCAAGCCCGGAGGCCTAGGACTCGGAGATGCACGCGCCGCACTTTTGGATATGCTTAATACGCACTGAAGAGTTATAATGGAGGAATGATGTTTTCATCATCAAAATTCTTTTTAAGAATATTTTAATGCAACGCCTGTATTTGGTTACAATCTGGTAAGAAGTTCTTATATTTTGCGCACAGAAATTGGTGATTATTGTATTACGCTATGTGCGGTCATATATTTTATTTTTCATGCTAAACCCAAATAAATGAGGAACGTCTCTCTATTAAACAAATTTATTGGTGATTGTATGCAAGCAAGGAATATTTTAACGATACTAAGAAAGATTATCCCTTTGGCTGCATGGATATAAACCGATAGGAAAACAATTGATGATACATTGAGAAGCGTATTTTCAACCCCTATCTGGTACGTGTGTGGTGTGTCAGGTGGTGGATACACATTAAATTGAAAGCCTGGAGATTCACGTGGTGAACTTGATTGACGTTATTTGAACTGTCCCGCGGAGATTTGCACACCGCTGTGTGTCTATGTATATTGTATTGAGAGTCTTTAGTAACAGACTCGCTCTTTTTTCTCCTTGCGCTGAGGACTTTGTTAGTTTATTTGTTTATATAAAATATAGAGAATATAATTAAGCGCGGTTCCACAAACATTTTACTGGTTACATAGAATTAGAAGATTTGAAAAGAATCACTAGTAGTCCCTCACTAGGGAGTTAAAATTTGGGGCTAATTTACTAGTTTGTGCATAAGCAACATAAAGTTTTCCTAGAATCCACCCCACAATGTGTGCCTGCTAGTCCAAGTGACTGTTTTACATCTGCCCTGTCTGCAAACCTCTGATGAAGAAATGTTATGGTTGCAACCTGGCTAAGTCAGAGCTAAGCCCATTTATTTCCAAAATGTGAGGCTCTGATTAACTCTAGACTGTCCCTTAAATTTTAGTCCCTAAAAGACCAACACAAATCAGAAACCAGAGGATCCAGGCCATAATTATGACAATTAAATATTATGCTAAGCATAAAAATCTCAAGGAAGTACTAAACCTAGCTTTTTATGACTATTAATTTTAAACTTGTCGAGTATAATTTTCTGGAATAAAAGAACGAATTACTTAACTTCAACAGTTGCTTTCATTTATCTTGGCAGATCTAGTTGACATTATTATTCACATTAACATAATCCAGTAAATGATTAATTGCTATACCATTTGTAAAATGTAACATCTGTCATATATGTTTCAAAACATTTACACATCAGGCAAAAATGTCCAAGTCAATGGTCAGATAATATGTTCTTGAAAAAGAGATGGAAATCTATGCATTGCCATGAAATAAATGTGCTCTATCCCACACACAGATTTTTCTGATAAACACGCAAGTGATGTGGGCAAATATTTGCAACACATGTTCTGATGTTTACACCGTTACAACACAACATGTACAGACAATCCATTGCACACCAACACAGTTTTAACATTCACTGCCCTTCATACATGTCGTTTCCAAATACACCAAGGCAAAATTGATCGATTTCAGTGCAAACAAATTCTGTTGAAATCTAAGATATTGTCCAAGGCAACGAATCAGGTTTTATTTTCAAAACTAAATATGACTGGTCATTTTGGAATTGCTTTAAATGTGCTTCTTTTTCTCTTGAGCTCAGAATTTCATACACCCCACAAAGTAAGGCCTCTGAGCCTTACAGTCTTTCAGTTTTATTCATTATCTACAGTTAATTTTTCTATGGTTGGCCCATTTTAGCACAAGAAATGCTTGACCCTTAGTATTATGCTGGCTACCTTTCTTTTACCTGCTACCAATGACCATGGCAGCAACTGCAGGACAGTAAATGGTCATAAGCTGTTTGGCCTTGATAAAACTATTACTAATGAGCAGTCAGCATGACTTGGCTACATCAGAATAGATTTTTTTTTTCATTTTAACCAAAGAAAATATCAAATACTGCACAAAAAACAAATTTCAGTATAAATTGGATGCAGACTATTCTTACAGGTATTTCAACATTTGTAGATTACTTTCAAACCATCCGATTCTATTTTACCAGTGATGGAACAGACAGCATAAAAACACCCTTTATAGAAGAAACTGGACAGCTTTGTTTTTCAGGACAGAGCACATTGATATCATAATGGCAAAAAGCAATTAACAAAAGAAGGCAGTCAGACAGTTATAGCCCTCAGAAGTATAAGTTTGTCCTACAGAGAAATTGACAAGAAAGCCAAGGTGACAGTCAGTACAATTTCCTGTACCATCAAAAGGCACTTTGAAACTCGAGGAAACTCTGACAGGAAGCTTTCTGACAAACCAAAATTACGTTTTCAAGAGTTAAATTAGGCTGATTAGTGCCCCATAGCACAAAATCTCAAGACACAACTTAAAGTGGATCAAAACCCACTCTGGAGTCTATGAGACTCCAGGGCAGGCGTACTCGCTCCCCCTGAGTAATCCAGATTCAGGATGCTCCACTGTGTCAAAGCCCCCTGGTCGCTCGAAAACTCACCTACTTTCCTGGTCCAACGGCGCACGCGCAAGCTGCAGCCACCTCTCCACTATTTTTTTAAGCAGGGTGAGTGCCTGCGGCAGGCATTTTTGAATGGCTGGCGCGGGCACTCTCCTTGTTAAAGGGTAGCGAGGGATGCAGCTGTCAGCACCCTCGGATCCGCTCACCTTAGACAAGCTTTCGGACGAAGGGGTGGGAGCGAGTGTGCTGACTGGACGAGAGGCTGCGCATGCACCGTAGAACCAGTGAGATCAGGCGATCTGGGGGTTTCACACAGCGAGGCATCCTTGATCGGTGTGCCTGGGGGGAAAAGACCAAAACCCAGGATAGGTAAAATTTTGTATGCTTCAAGTAGGAAAAGGATGGTTGCTCAGTGTTACACCAACTGTTAAACATGGAGGAGGAAACATGATGGACTGGGGCTTTTTTGCATGATCAAGAGTTGCAAGATCAAGAAACTTGCAAAGGGTGGCATACTGGACAAAAATGACTACAACAGCATTTTCATTTGCAATGCAATACCCTTTGGTTTACGCCAAGCTGGTCATAGGTTCATATTGCAGCAAGTCAGGGAGGGTCATGCTAATTATTTGGTAAAGCCTAGTGAACTACCAGTGTGACTTGCGGTGTAAATTGCAATCTGCATCTTGGTGAGCTTTTGAGCTCTGTAATTGTAACAGACAAGAAAGTACAATAAAATGTCTTTGCTCCATGTTCTCCCAAAATATCATTTTCTCAAGTACTGTATTTTGCACCCTATAAGACGCACTTATTTTCCCCAAAATTGGGTGGAAAATGTCAGTGCATCTTATCGGGTGAATGTAAAAAAAAAATCTATCCCTTCCTCGCTGCTTGCCAGGTTGCCACAGAAGGCCAGGAGATAGCAGAGTGGGAGGTGAACAGGGCAACTGATCTCTGCCTGATGTCTCTGCCTTTCACGCTGTCCTGCAGTCCACATTTTCCCCACCGCTGCCACTACTTCTTCTACGGCGGCTCACACACACTATATTCAGCGGGTGGGCAGAGCCAACACTCGAGCATCTGCCATGCCCACCCACTGAACGGAGCCATGCATTTGCGCTGTGTGTGCAGGCATCACCGGAGAAGAGGCAGCGACGGAGACAGCATGCAGCGTGATCAGCAGGGGACATTCAGAGCAATGTATATGTGAATGTACTTTTTTTTTTCTTTTGCTTATGGGGAATGAGAGGGGGGTGTCACACTGCCTATGGGGAATGGCATGGGGAAATGCCCCACTGCCTTTGGGGAATGGGAGGGGGGTGTCACACTGCCTATGGGGAATGGGAGGGGGTGTCACACTGCCTATGGGGATTGGGAGGGGGGAATGCCCCACTGCCTATGGGGAATGGGAGGGGGGGGAATGCCACACTGCCTTTGGGGATTGGGAGGGGGGGAATGCCACACTGCCTTTGGGGATTGGGAGGGGGGAATGCCCCACTGCCTATGGGGAATGGGAGGGGGGAATGCCCCACTGCCTATGGGGAATGGGAGGGGGGGAATGCCACACTGCCTTTGGGGATTGGGAGGGGGGGAATACCACACTGCCTTTGGGGATTGGGAGGGGGGAATGCCACACTGCCTATGGGGAATGGGAGTGGGGGAATGCCACACTGCCTATGGGGAATGGGAGGGGGGAAATGCCACACTGCCTATGAGGAATGGGATGGGGGGTGCCACATTGCCTATATGGGGAATAGCAGAGGGAAGACTGCCACATGCTGTAATTTTTATGTTTGAGAATAACAGCTACCTTTGAGCTATGCAGAATAATTTGACATTTTTTCTGCATACCCCATCGGACCTGTTGTTTTTAAAATCCAGAAAATACCCATACCTCATTGGAAAAAAGATGGACCAGCAGGGGACATTCAGAGCAATGTATATGTGAATGTACTTTTTTTTTCTTTTGCTTATGGGGAATGAGAGGGGGGTGTCACACTGCCTATGGGGAATGGCATGGGGAAATGCCCCACTGCCTTTGGGGAATGGGAGGGGGGTGTCACACTGCCTATGGGGAATGGGAGGGGGTGTCACACTGCCTATGGGGATTGGGAGGGGGGAATGCCCCACTGCCTATGGGGAATGGGAGGGGGGGGATGCCACACTGCCTTTGGGGATTGGGAGGGGGGGAATACCACACTGCCTTTGGGGATTGGGAGGGGGGAATGCCACACTGCCTATGGGGAATGGGAGTGGGGGAATGCCACACTGCCTATGGGGAATGGGATGGGGGGTGCCACATTGCCTATATGGGGAATAGCAGAGGGAAGACTGCCACATGTTGTAATTTTTATGTTTGAGAATAACAGCTACCTTTGAGCTATGCAGAATAATTTGACATTTTTTCTGCATACCCCATCGGACCTGTTGTTTTTAAAATCCAGAAAATACCCATACCTCATTGGAAAAAAGATGGACCCCATCTGTAAAAATGCTTCATCGCAAGTACAATGTAGGTGATTATTGGAGGAAAACAAACATTTTATTGCACTTTCTTGTGTGTTAAAAAGCTCACCGAGATACGGGTTGTAATTCACACCGCAAGCGACACCACTGGTGTACCATGTTTAAATAACCAAATAATTAGCATGACCCTAAAACATACCTCTACATGAGAACTCCCTGAGAGAGAAGTAGAAGCTGCTGGTAAGCTTCAAAGAATGAAATGGCCTACACAGTCTCCATACTTAAATTCCATTGGAGCATGTTTGTGATGAACTGGACAGAAGGGTGAAAGCAAAGCAACCTTCAAGTGCTTACCCGGGATACCACTGGGGGCCATTCATGCACCGTGGGATTGTCAAATCAAGTTAAATATCAGTTGATTGGGGGGCTCACAAAATGGGGCATCCCAAATCTGGATGTTGCAGCAGAAAGCTGTAAGCTGACCCTAAAGCCTTTTAGACTCTAAAGCCAGCTAACAAGGTTTTTGTTCCAAAAAAGAAGGAAATAATAGCTGACCTAATCAAAATATTTATATTTAAAAACTTATTTTTTTATCTTTTTCTTAAGGGGCTTCAATTGATTCATTAATAACTAAAATATCAACTACGTTTCCTTATGAGTGTAATTCATTATTATTTTCGACGGGCGATAGATAGCATCTCCTGGGAGACGCTAGCTGTGCCTGTACTGCAGAGCCACTTGGAGACAGGCAGTGCTCACTCCCAGCCAGCCGCTCAGCACTAGCGCATGGCTGTTAAAAGCCAATGCGCTAGTGACTCATAGCCCCAGCTGAGAGCACAAGAAAACTGCCAGATTCATTTAGAAATAACACTGCGTCTGTTCTGACACTGTCAAAAGGGGATTCCAGGTATACAGCGCCTGTTGCAATCCCCGTTTTTTATTTTTATGGGTGATAGCAGCACAATAACATTTTTTAAAAAATGGGATCTGCATTGGGGACACTTGAAAGAAGTGACACAGGTTTTATATGGCTCAAATCACACAGCGCAACAGAAAAGTGCAAAAAATGCATACAAAAATGATTCCAAACAGCCCAGGGATCCCTTGGCACATGCACAAGCCCAAGAAATAAAACAAAATTTAAAAAAAAGGGGCTTTTGGAAGTAAATAATTATAGCCTGGTCAACTAATTATTGTCAATATTCTAATACCAGGTATTAAATATATAAAAACTTAAACATACATTGGTATCCTGATTTAATGTATTGTACCATTTTGCGCCATTAAAGTGGCATGCAACACCGTGCAGCCCTCCCAGCCCAAATACCACAGGTGATGCAGTCGGTTCAGCAGTGGCCCTGTTTATAAAATGTTTTTTTTCACGGCCGTGACCATGGCACCAGGCATTTCTGAGATCGCTCATTGGCTAATCTTAAGAATGGTGGCTGGCGAGCCCAGCCCGCTCGAAATATTTAATTTATTGTTTTTTTTTGCTAATATGCAACATTTCACAGTTGTTCCATCAGTCGTGTTAGCTGCGCCACACCACATGAGCAGAAAACTATGATGAATACACAGGTATATTCCTACAGAATAATGGGCATGGCTACAGCAGGGGAAAAACGCATTTTTTACGAAAAAACGGGCCACTGCCAAGCCAGCGGCCACCCGAGGTACTCAGGCTTGGAGGAATTCCAAAATTGTTTAAGATCATTAGCTGTATGTTCCTGGGTGGCCATGGACGGTTCCTGCTGGTGCTTCCCAAGGGGAGGACTTTTGCTATCAGATACTGTACCTTATTGTTTGGACTGTATCAATTATCGGTCTAGCTCCTGTGAGAAATTAGGCACCACAGTTGGCACAACCCCAATATCAACTACAATAAGATTGAAATTTCACTGAATGGCTGTCTGTGTATGTATGGCCTCCATATTTCTATCCCCTTAGTAAGGACAGCTGTAATTGTGCTTATAGGAACCTGGGGAGAGGGAGACTCCAGCTGTAGGGTGTCTGCCCTGATAGAGTGTACGCCTGAAATGTAGTCCTCCTGATCATGGATCAGGGAGGCAACACATATTCATTCGAGCATCTGCAGATGCAAGGGGGGGGGGGTCTACCTACTCTCACACTGGGAGCAACTGCATTTTAATTCACTTTAATGTTTATATTTAACCAGCCTCCAGCAGGATACACTGGTTTGTGTCTTTTTGCCCTGGCCTCTGGCGCCCACTGACATGGCTCTGGAGGGGCATGCTGGTGGGGCTGCGTTGCTTGTCCCTTATGTCTGGCCTGCTTAGGCGACCTGTGGGATGGGTGGGGCTCTACTCCTGTCTCTTCCTGCACATACGTGTGGTTGGCTGGATGACATGGCTGGGTGTGCGGCCCTGCCACTCCCCTCTTTCTTCCAGTCTTCCAGTCCAGAGGTTGAATATTCACTGCTTGACAAAGGGTTTCTCCCGAAACGTGTAGCGACCGATAAGAGAATGGGAAGTAGAGGTTATGCTTTAATCTCTTTATTTACCTCACCATTACCAAATGCCTGCTTCTGTGCTGGATTTGCTCATCTTTATGCTGGGAAGAATGCTACCTAAAACTGCTCAATGGGGACCCTAAAACACTGGAATCAGAAAATGCACATAGGCGTGGCTTCATTTGACTCACAAAAATGGACATGTTCTTATTTGTCTGTCCTGACTCTTCTTGCATCACCCAGGAGCTTGCCGCTCTCCAATAGGGCTTAGGCTTCTCAGCATACACAGGAGCATATCATTTCAGTAATATTTTAAGGAAAACATATAACGTGATATTTATATATATTACATGCATTGAAATGTGCTAGTAGTGTTACATTGGTAAGGTTCATTAATTTCAATGTATGTAGTATGCATCCAAGGAATAATGTACAACGTCCTTTGTCTCTGCCTCTGAATGAAACTTTCTCAACTATTAATGTAGAAATGCAAACTCTCTTGTATTGTTTCTGTTAAAAAAACTATTTAATGTTTTTGGGACCACCACTCTTATGTACTAAGATTTAGTTGGATTTTCCCACACAAGCCTCAGTGAAGTCTGTTAAAGATCATGCATCATTTTAGTGCCCACACCCTGCACCGCTTGGCACCTTGCTCTATGTCCGCACAGGCACAGCAAAACACCCGGACATGTTACCACTTAAGACATCACATCACTGTTATTTTTAAGGTGTAGCCTAAATGTGTAGAAACACTTGTACTTCCTATGCAGAACAAAGATGTTCGAGTTTTCCACTCTGGCCAAAGGCCTGCAGGAAAGTGATATTGCTGTATAAAATACTGCTACCCAGCAGCCGTCATTGTTAAGAACACCCAATGTTTGTTTTGCTGAATTGCCAGCTAAGCTGATTCACAGATTAAATGCCTCCTGCATTTTCTAATGATTTACTTGAAGACCATAATTACTGATTACAGTATGTGGTGTAATATTGGACTTACTTCATTAAAAAGACAAATATGGCTTATAATCACATGGGAGGGCCTTTCTTCCTCATATGGAGGGACCTTTACACATTTTAACTTGACCTTATAGTCTATTTTTGATTAAAGTCTAGGGCAGAGGTACAAAACCTTAACTGCCTCTAGAGCAAAATTCAGCACTGGTCGGGAGCCACATTTGACATGAAGTCATATAACTGGAAACAGCTGAAAATGGTTCCAAATAACTAGGCAGTAAAGTCCTCAAAAGCATTAAACTTGTCAGCTTAGGGGTGTATTTAAGAAACACTAGCACCACATAGTGCTAGAAGAACGTCAGGTGAATTTCAAGTCAATATCAAGTCACAAATCTAGAACGCCTGTGATAGTGCCAGGTAGTGTCCCATCTATCATCAGTGCCGGCAATGGGATGAGTGCCGGCTTTGAGTTCCCTACAGTGCCAGATAAGACCTGGTGCACACCCTGCACTGTGTGTTCTTATGGGATCACTGGGCTGTTCGGAATAGTTTTTTCATGCATTTTTTGCACTTTCCTGTTACACTGTAAACATGTGATTTGAGCTATGCAAAACCTGGGTCATGTCTTTCAAGTGTCCCCAATACAATTCCCGGTGTTTTATTTGGTTTGCCACCCTCCCCCCCCCAAAATAAAAAATGGGGATTGCAACAGGCACTGTGTGCCTTGAAATCCCTTTTTACAGGGCCCATACAGGCACTTTGTGCTTTCATTCAAAAATTGAGAAGATTTACAGCGCTCCCAGCTGGCGCTAAGGGTCGCTAGCCAATAGGTTTATACAAGCCCTGCGCTGCAGACAGCACACAGCCAGGAGCGCTACAACGCTGAGCACCAGCTGTCTCCAGACAGCTCAGCAGTGCATGCACTAACAGAGCAAGAGATGCTTATCTAGCGCCCCACAAGAAAAAAACAATACACTAATCTCTAAGTGTGCATGTCTGCATGTGGTAAAAAAACTCAGAAACTGCTGGGAGGCTGATAAACTAACTGGGGTTCAGGACTAGAGATGAGCGAACTTCTTGAAAGTTCGATTCGGGCGATTCACCGAATTTCCCCAAGAAATTCGGGTTCGTCCGAATCGAACTTTCACGAATCGCTCATCTGAAAAAAAAATGCCGGCATGGTGGGAGCAGGCAGGCTGGCTACGCTGTCAGCGGGCGGCGGAACCCGGCCCGCTGACAGCGCAGCCGGCTTGCCCGCTCCCACCATGCCGGTATTTTTTAAAAAAGCAAACACTTACCTGCATGGTCGGAGCGTGGAGGCCGGCGCCGCTCTCAGCTGTCATCAGAGGACGCGTCATCAGAGGGCGCGTCATCAGAGGGCGCGTCATCAGAGGGTGCCTGAGAGCGGCGCCGGCCTCCACGCTCCGACCATGCCGGCATTTTTTTTCTTTTCAGGGAAAATTCGATCGGCACGAACCAAAAAAAATTCGTGTTCGTGCCGAATTGAATTTTCCCTGAAGTTCGGAGCGAATTCCGGTTCGTCCGAACCGGTTCGCTCATCCCTACTCAGGACGACGGCAAGCCAGGTGACCCAGTACATTGTTTTATCTGCCTGCCTGATGCATTAACACCATGCATGGTGCTGACTGTGCCCAGCCCTGGGTGTCATGTAACCTCCTTGCCTCAACAGTATGCAAGACCTCTGCTAAAAGCAAACAACTGGCGAGCCACACAATAGAGGTCCACAAGCTAGTAGTGGAGATATCAGAGTGTTTATACTCAGATTTATATATTAGAAATCAAACGATAATGAGCAAGGGCAGTAACCAATCATTTTTTTATGCTAAGTCTGATCAGTAGTCATGTATATTAGGAGTCTCCAACAACACAATACAGGAACCAAAAAGATGGAAAGGAAAATGGCGCCAAAAACTCCTTGCAATATCTTCTTTTAAAAACGCTACATCAATAAATATTGGCTGTCTCAATCCACAAATAATAAAGTAAATTAATGAAAGTCCATAGAGCGTCAATAGCTTTTCAATACAACATCCAGTGTTCAAATGCTACAGACACACTGTAAATAATTTAAAATACAGGAACTGTCTCAAATTGTATTTCCCACCTCCATTTATGCCCCTCTCCCAAATTCCAATAGAGGTTTATGGCACTTTCCTCCATCATCTTCCTCTCCCCTATTGGACCCTGAAGCATACAGTTTCCCATCTTGTTTAAAGTTTAAAGTGCAGTCCTCCTCTGCCTTCTTTAAAGATAGACACCACTAATACTCCATGTACAGGTCATGAGTAGGGATGAGCGAATCGATCTGGACGAACCCGGATTCGATCCGAATTTCAGGAAAAATTTGATTCGGATCGAATCCGAATTTCCCCGCGATTCGATCGCTCGAAGTTTTCCTTTAACATCCATTCATTTACATTTACAGGCATTCTAAGATGGCGGACGGGACATGTCTGGACATCTATCCCGCGCCAGTGCAAGCTGGGGCAGTCACATGCAGCCTATCAGCAGCCAGCAAGCCCGGTGACGTCACAGCGCTATTTAAGTCGGCCATCTTGCTTTTCCTTCCTCATTTCTCTATTGCATTCGTGAGAGACAGAACGTTGTAGTGAGAGAGAGAGGCAGTTAGACAGGCAGGGACAGACAGGGACAGGCTGGAGACAGGCAGGAGACAGACAGGAGACAGACAGAAAGTCAGCGAAAAACAGGGAAAGGTAGGAAAAATCGGAGGCTGTCACAGGGAGATTTTTTTTTTTTTTCATCCAGCCTGAGTGTTACTAGCTGGCTGACAGGCTTTGTTAGCGTTTTCAGGCTGCTTATACTAACTAACTGTGCATATATACTGAACTGATCTTAAGTCTGCTGTGAGGCATCCCATTCTGTGACTACACCAGCCTCTGTTTAAGACCATATAACCATTTGCACTTATTATAATTGAAATTAGGCCTGATAAAGACACTTTTGCTGGGCATAGCACTACTGGACCCTGCCAGGTCCACTTCTTTTTTGGGGCATCCCATTCTGTGACTACAGCAGCCTCTGTTTAAGACCATATAACCATTTGCACTTATTATAATTGAAATTAGCCTGATAAAGACATTTTTGCTGGGCATAGCACTACTGGACCCTGCCAGGTCCACTTCTTTTTTGGGGCATCCCATTCTGTGACTACAGCAGCCTCTGTTTAAGACCATATAACCATTTGCACTTATTATAATTGAAATTAGGCCTAATAAAGACACTTTTGCTGGGCATAGCACTACTGGACCCTGCCAGGTCCACTTCTTTTTTGGGGCATCCCATTCTGTGACTACAGCAGCCTCTGTTTAAGACCATATAACCATTTGCACTTATTATAATTGAAATTAGGCCTGATAAAGACACTTTTGCTGGGCATAGCACTACTGGACCCTGCCAGGTGCACTTCTTTTTTGGGGCATCCCATTCTGTGACTACAGCAGCCTCTGTTTAAGACCATATAACCATTTGCACTTATTATAATTGAAATTAGGCCTGATAAAGACACTTTTGCTGGGCATAGCACTACTGGACCCTGCCAGGTCCACTTCTTTTTTGGGGCATCCCATTTTGTGACTACAGCAGCCCCTGTTTAAGACCACATAACCATTTCCACTTATTATAATTGAAATTAGGCCTGATAAAGACACTTTTGCTGGGCATAGCACTACTGGACCCTGCCAGGTCCACTTCTTTTTTGGGGCATCCCATTCTGTGACTACAGCAGCCTCTGTTTAAGACCATATAACCATTTGCACTTATTATAATTGAAATTAGCCTGATAAAGACACTTTTGCTGGGCATAGCACTACTGGACCCTGCCAGGTCCACTTCTTTTTTGGGGCGTCCCATTCTGTGACTACAGCAGCCTCTGTTTAAGACCATATAACCATTTGCACTTATTATAATTGAAATTAGGCCTGATAAAGACACTTTTGCTGGGCATAGCACTACTGGACCCTGCCAGGTCCACTTCTTTTTTGGGGCATCCCATTCTGTGACTACAGCAGCCTCTGTTTAAGACCATATAACCATTTGCACTTATTATAATTGAAATTAGCCTGATAAAGACACTTTTGCTGGGCATAGCACTACTGGACCCTGCCAGGTGCACTTCTGTTGTGGCATCCCATTCTGTGACTACAGCAGCCTCTGTTTAAGACCATATAACCATTTGCACTTATTATAATTTAAATTAGCCTGATAAAGACACTTTTGCTGGGCATAGCACTACTGGACCCTGCCAGGTGCACTTCTGTTGTGGCATCCCATTCTGTGACTACAGCAGCCTCTGTTTAAGACCATATAACCATTTGCACTTATTATAATTGAAATTAGGCCTGATAAAGACACTTTTGCTGGGCATAGCACTACTGGACCCTGCCAGGTCCACTTCTTTTTTGGGGCATCCCATTCTGTGACTACAGCAGCCTCTGTTTAAGACCATATAACCATTTGCACTTATTATAATTGAAATTAGCCTGATAAAGACACTTTTGCTGGGCATAGCACTACTGGACCCTGCCAGGTGCACTTCTGTTGTGGCATCCCATTCTGTGACTACAGCAGCCTCTGTTTAAGACCATATAACCATTTGCACTTATTATAATTGAAATTAGGCCTGATAAAGACACTTTTGCTGGGCATAGCACTACTGGACCCTGCCAGGTCCACTTCTTTTTTGGGGCATCCCATTCTGTGACTACAGCAGCCTCTGTTTAAGACCATATAACCATTTGCACTTATTATAATTGAAATTAGGCCTGATAAAGACACTTTTGCAGGGCATAGCACTACTGGACCCTGCCAGGTCCACTTCTTTTTTGGGGCATCCCATTCTGTGACTACAGCAGCCTCTGTTTAAGACCATATAACCATTTGCACTTATTATAATTGAAATTAGGCCTGATAAAGACACTTTTGCTGGGCATAGCACTACTGGACCCTGCCAGGTCCACTTCTTTTTTGGGGCATCCCATTCTGTGACTACAGCAGCCTCTGTTTAAGACCATATAACCATTTGCACTTATTATAATTGAAATTAGGCCTGATAAAGACACTTTTGCTAGGCATAGCACTACTGGACCCTGCCAGGTCCACTTCTTTTTTGGGGCATCCCATTCTGTGACTACAGCAGCCTCTGTTTAAGACCATATAACCATTTGCACTTATTATAATTGAAATTAGGCCTGATAAAGACACTTTTGCTGGGCATAGCACTACTGGACCCTGCCAGGTCCACTTCTTTTTTGGGGCATCCCATTCTGTGACTACAGCAGCCTCTGTTTAAGACCATATAACCATTTGCACTTATTATAATTGAAATTAGGCCTGATAAAGACACTTTTGCTGGGCATAGCACTACTGGACCCTGCCAGGTCCACTTCTTTTTGGGGGCATCCCATTCTGTGACTACAGCAGCCTCTGTTTAAGACCATATAACCATTTGCACTTATTATAATTGAAATTAGCCTGATAAAGACACTTTTGCTGGGCATAGCACTACTGGACCCTGCCAGGTCCACTTCTTTTTTGGGGCATCCCATTCTGTGACTACAGCAGCCTCTGTTTAAGACCATATAACCATTTGCACTTATTATAATTGAAATTAGCCTGATAAAGACACTTTTGCTGGGCATAGCACTACTGGACCCTGCCAGGTGCACTTCTGTTGTGGCATCCCATTCTGTGACTACAGCAGCCTCTGTTTAAGACCATATAACCATTTGCACTTATTATAATTGAAATTAGCCTGATAAAGACACTTTTGCTGGGCATAGCACTACTGGACCCTGCCAGGTGCACTTCTTTTTTGGGGCATCCCATTCTGTGACTACAGCAGCCTCTGTTTAAGACCATATAACCATTTGCACTTATTATAATTGAAATTAGGCCTGATAAAGACACTTTTGCTGGGCATAGCACTACTGGACCCTGCCAGGTCCACTTCTTTTTTGGGGCATCCCATTCTGTGACTACAGCAGCCTCTGTTTAAGACCATATAACCATTTGCACTTATTATAATTGAAATTAGGCCTGATAAAGACACTTTTGCTGGGCATAGCACTACTGGACCCTGCCAGGTGCACTTCTGTTGTGGCATCCCATTCTGTGACTACAGCAGCCTCTGTTTAAGACCATATAACCATTTGCACTTATTATAATTGAAATTAGGCCTGATAAAGACACTTTTGCTGGGCATAGCACTACTGGACCCTGCCAGGTCCACTTCTTTTTTGGGGCATCCCATTCTGTGACTACAGCAGCCTCTGTTTAAGACCATATAACCATTTGCACTTATTATAATTGAAATTAGGCCTGATAAAGACACTTTTGCAGGGCATAGCACTACTGGACCCTGCCAGGTCCACTTCTTTTTTGGGGCATCCCATTCTGTGACTACAGCAGCCTCTGTTTAAGACCATATAACCATTTGCACTTATTATAATTGAAATTAGGCCTGATAAAGACACTTTTGCTGGGCATAGCACTACTGGACCCTGCCAGGTCCACTTCTTTTTTGGGGCATCCCATTCTGTGACTACAGCAGCCTCTGTTTAAGACCATATAACCATTTGCACTTATTATAATTGAAATTAGGCCTGATAAAGACACTTTTGCTAGGCATAGCACTACTGGACCCTGCCAGGTCCACTTCTTTTTTGGGGCATCCCATTCTGTGACTACAGCAGCCTCTGTTTAAGACCATATAACCATTTGCACTTATTATAATTGAAATTAGGCCTGATAAAGACACTTTTGCTGGGCATAGCACTACTGGACCCTGCCAGGTCCACTTCTTTTTTGGGGCATCCCATTCTGTGACTACAGCAGCCTCTGTTTAAGACCATATAACCATTTGCACTTATTATAATTGAAATTAGCCTGATAAAGACACTTTTGCTGGGCATAGCACTACTGGACCCTGCCAGGTGCACTTCTGTTGTGGCATCCCATTCTGTGACTACAGCAGCCTCTGTTTAAGACCATATAACCATTTGCACTTATTATAATTGAAATTAGCCTGATAAAGACACTTTTGCTGGGCATAGCACTACTGGACCCTGCCAGGTGCACTTCTTTTTTGGGGCATCCCATTCTGTGACTACAGCAGCCTCTGTTTAAGACCATATAACCATTTGCACTTATTATAATTGAAATTAGGCCTGATAAAGACACTTTTGCTGGGCATAGCACTACTGGACCCTGCCAGGTCCACTTCTTTTTTGGGGCATCCCATTCTGTGACTACAGCAGCCTCTGTTTAAGACCATATAACCATTTGCACTTATTATAATTGAAATTAGGCCTGATAAAGACACTTTTGCTGGGCATAGCACTACTGGACCCTGCCAGGTGCACTTCTGTTGTGGCATCCCATTCTGTGACTACAGCAGCCTCTGTTTAAGACCATATAACCATTTGCACTTATTATAATTGAAATTAGCCTGATAAAGACACTTTTGCTGGGCATAGCACTACTGGACCCTGCCAGGTGCACTTCTTTTTTGGGGCATCCCATTCTGTGACTACAGCAGCCTCTGTTTAAGACCATATAACCATTTGCACTTATTATAATTGAAATTAGGCCTGATAAAGACACTTTTGCTGGGCATAGCACTACTGGACCCTGCCAGGTCCACTTCTTTTTTGGGGCATCCCATTCTGTGACTACAGCAGCCTCTGTTTAAGACCATATAACCATTTGCACTTATTATAATTGAAATTAGGCCTGATAAAGACACTTTTGCTGGGCATAGCACTACTGGACCCTGCCAGGTGCACTTCTGTTGTGGCATCCCATTCTGTGACTACAGCAGCCTCTGTTTAAGACCATATAACCATTTGCACTTATTATAATTAAAAATTAGGCCTGATAAAGACACTTTTGCTGTGCATAGACTTACTGCTGCCTGCCAGGTGCACTTCCGTTGGGGCATCCCATTCTGTAACATAGCATACCCCTCTTTATTTACACTAAGCAGCTCTCTTATTTACACTAAGCAGGCCTGTTGGAGGCTGAGTGTTACTGCTCACTTTTGGTGTGCATTATATTCTGTTTCATATAGACCCACCGCTGCCCAGGGGTTCTTTAAATATCACCTACTACCACGCCAGTTAGACTATGTCGGGCAGACAAGTGCCTGGAAGTGAAAAGAGGAGTGGCAGAGGCCAAGATTCCGCAGGCAGAGCTCGCATCAGACTGAGGGCCAGTAGCAGCAGGAGTCACGCTGAGAGACCTAATCTGCCAGTATCTGCTAGCGGTCGGGTCTCCACCAGTAATGCATCTGCCGTGGTAGATTGGTTGACGCGCTCATCAACAACATCACCACAACTTACGTCTGAGACCCCCAGTCTAGGGTTGGTAGGTTCCTCTGACACAACCCTGAGTTGGCATGCCCCGAGAGCAGTACCTGTCCTCCCATTGCCTCTGGCCTACGCCGTTCCCTCCCCCAGCGACGTATCCTATGCTTTGGGTTCAGCTCCACTCTTTAGTGAGGAGGACCATCAGATAGAGGACAGTCAGCAGCTACTGCCCAGCCAAGAAATGGAGGTGGCTTCTCTAGCTAGGCAGACAAATAGTGATGTGGACAGTGTCGTGGGTGCTGCGAGCGTTCCAGCTCCTGCGCCAGACACTGTTGACGAATCCACGAACATCAGTGACGTACAGCCACAACTCGGTGATGATGATGACGATGAAGCCGATCGCACTTGGGAGCCGGGTGATGAAGGGGCTTCATCATCATCATCAGGAGAAGAGGGGCGCAGGTTGCTCCGGAGTCAGCAGCTGAGGCAGCAAGGTGGTAGCAGTCAGCATGGGTGCACAATTCCAAAGGCTGGAGCCGGCCGGGGCCGGGGCCGGGGTAGAGCACCTGCTGTGCGGCAGTCTACCTTATCGGGAGGTAGTGGAGCAGGGGTTCCTGGAGTTGGCAACAGCAGCAGTGAATCAGTGAGGCCAGGGGGTGGGAAAAGTAGCTACTCGGCAGTGTGGCAGTTTTTCCTGAAGCATCCGCAGGAGGGTAACATGGCCACATGCAAGATATGTAGGCAGAAGGTGAAGCGTGGCCAGGGTCCAAATGTTGGCACCACGGCCCTGCGTCAACATATGATGCGTCACCATAAAGCGACCTGGGAGAACCGAGGCTCCCAAGGGGTGGTCCAGTCTGCTTCCTCACCAAGTGAGCTCCCAATTTCTGCCAGCCAAGGCTCCAGCACCTCAGCCGAAGGCAGCTGTGCGTCATACCCATCCTCTGTCGCTCCTGCTCCTCCTCCTCCTCCTCCTCCTCCTCCTCCAAGTCATGCATCCCGCCAGCAATCCATCAGCGAAGCCATGTCCAAGAGACAGCAGTATGCGCCCACTCATCCTACGGCGCAGAAGCTGAATGTGCTCCTGTCAAAGTTGCTGGTGCTGCAGTCGCTCCCTTTTCAGGTGGTGGAATCTGCACCTTTCAGAGAACTGATGGCTTGTGCCGAGCCGAGGTGGAGAGTCCCAAGCCGTCATTTCTTTGCCAAGAAGGCAGTACCAGCGCTGCACACTTTTGTTGAACAGAAGGTGGGCCAGTCCTTGAGCCTGTCGGTGTGTAGCAAAGTGCATGGCAGCGCCGACATCTGGAGCTGTAACTACGGTCAGGGACAGTACATGTCGTTTACGGCCCACTGGGTGAATGTGGTCCCTTTGCAGCAGCAGCAGCAACTTGGACAGGTCACGCCGCTTCGGCCTCCGCGCTCCCTGCCCGTTGGGCCTGTGACACCGTGCGACTCGGCCTCCTCATCCTCCGCCATCTCCTCACCCTCCACTGTAGGCTCAAGTCTCAGTGCCCCTCCAGTCTACCATGTGTGCAGGGCACGGAGGTGTCACGCAGTGCTTCACATGGTTTGTCTTGGCGAACGGAGTCACACAGGGGAGGAACTGCTTAAATGTATTCATCAGGAAATCCAAACATGGCTTACTCCAAGAAAACTTAAAATGGGAATCATGGTTACCGACAATGGGAAGAACATTTTGTCTGCGCTGCGCCAAGGAAGCCTGACCCATGCCCCCTGCATGGCTCACGTCTTCAATCTGGTTGTCAAGCGGTTTCTGAAGTGTTCCCCCCATCTGCAAGACATCCTAACAACTTCAAGGAATGCATGCACTTCAGCCACTCCTACACCGCCAAACACACCTTCTTGAGCTACAGCGTCAGAATGGTATCCCCCAACATAGTCTGATTTGCGATGTTTCCACCCGTTGGAATTCCACCCTTCACATGTTGGACCGATTATATGAACAGAGAAAAGCCATCACGGATTTCCTGATGATCCAAGCAGATAGGGGGACTCCCCTGTGTAACTTCAATGTCAACCAGTGGCAGCTCATACGTGACACCTGCCGTTTGCTCAGGCCCTTTGAGGAAGCCACTTTATTTGTCAGTCGGCAGGATTACGGGATGAACGACGTGATTCCACTGCTTCATGTACTACAGCACATGTTGGAAACCATGGCTGGTCAGGGCACTGGAGACATGGCGTTTACATCTTACGGCCACATGAACCCCGTTGGAGCTGAACTGGAGGAGGAGGAGGAAGAGGAGGAGTTGCCCAGCGAAACACAGTTTAGGCTTGGCGAAATGGCTGGTTTATCTAGTCAGCGGACAGGAGAGGAGGAGCAGGAGCAGCCAGAGGAGCTAGAAGTTTTTGAGGAAGGCGAGACAGAGGACCCGGGCACACCGTGGCAGTATGCAGTGGAGATGGAGACAGGTAGTCCATCCGAGTCACTTGCGCAAATGGCACGAAGCATGCTCACGTGCTTGTGTAGTGACCCCAGAATTGTTTCCATCTGTCGGCGGGATGACTTCTGGCTGTCCACCTTATTGGACCCTCGCTTCCGGCACAAAATGGGGGCATTTTTTAAACCCACCGAGAGGGAGGACAAACTCAACTACTACAAAGACATTCTACGTAGGCAGTTGGCCGATGCCTATCTGCGCCATGGTCCATACTCTTGCAGGTCTGACTCGAGGGGACCTCTGCGCTCACCTTCCACTGCCATGGCCGCTGGGGGGGTTGGCAGGAGCAGCAGCAGCAGCTCCATCAGCAGCAGCAGCCTCAGTCTTCAGTCGCTAATGAGTAGCTTTCTACACCCGCATAGTGAGGCTACTCATGAGCAGCAGGAAGACCTGGAGCAGGACCTCAACCAGCAGGTCATGTCATACTTTGACATGACCATGCCAACACACCTTGAGGATCCGCTGGACTTCTGGGCAGCCAAACTTGATTTGTGGCCGCAACTAGCAGAGTTTGCCCTGGAAAAGCTGTCCTGCCCGGCAAGTAGCGTGCCATCTGAGCGGGTGTTTAGTGCGGCGGGGGCCATAGTTACGGCGAGGAGAACTCGTCTGTCAACTAAAAAGGTGGAGAGACTCACCTTTGTCAAAATGAATCAGGGATGGATCAGCCAGGATTTCCACCCACCAATGCCTGATGCATGCGACTAGATTCAGCATGGTGCCACGTTTTACACTTTCCAAATGGTGCAAAACATATTTATGTCTTTAGGCCATTTTTTGGGCTCCTGCTGCTGCTGCTGCCAACTTCTGCCAACTCCAGGGTGTGATTCATCCAATTTTTGGGCTCCTGAAGCCAACTCCAGTGTATATTTGGGCTCCTGCTGCTGCCAACTCCAGGGTGTGAATCATCCAATTTTTGGGCTCCTGAAGCCAACCCCAGGGTCTCTTTAAAGTAATGTTTGGGCTCCTGCTGCTGCTGCTGTCAACTCCTGCCAACTCCAGGGCGTGATTCATCCAATTTTTGGGCTCCTGAAGCCAACTCCAGTGTCTCTTTAAAGTAATGTTTGGGCTCCTGCTGCTGCCAACTTCTGCCAACTCCAGGGTGTGATTCATCCAATTTTTGGGCTCCTGAAGCCAACCCCAGGGTCTCTTTAAAGTAGTATTTGGGCTCCTGCTGCTGCTGCTGCCAACTTCTGCCAACTCCAGGGTGTGATTCATCCAATTTTTGGGCTCCTGAAGCCAACCCCAGTGTCTCTTTAAAGTAATATTTGGGCTCCTGCTGCTGCTGCTGCCAACTCCAGGGTGTGATTCATCCAATTTTGGGCTCCTGAAGCCAACCCCAGGGTCTCTTTAAAGTAATATTTGGGATTCTGCTGCTGCCAACTCCAGGGTGTGATTCATCCAATTTTTGGGCTCCTGAAGCCAACTCCAGTGTATATTTGGGCTCCTGCTGCTGCTGCTGCCAACTCCAGGGTGTGAATCATCCAATTTTTGGGCTCCTGAAGCCAACCCCAGGGTCTCTTTAAAGTAATATTTGGGATTCTGCTGCTGCCAACTCCAGGGTGTGATTCATCCAATTTTTGGGCTCCTGAAGCCAACTCCAGTGTATATTTGGGCTCCTGCTGCCAACTCCAGGGTGTGAATCATCCAATTTTTGGGCTCCTGAAGCCAACCCCAGGGTCTCTTTAAAGTAATATTTGGGCTCCTGCTGCTGCTGCTGTCAACTCCTGCCAACTCCAGGGGGTGATTCATCCAATTTTTGGCCTCCTGAAGCCAACCCCAGTGTCTCTTTAAAGTAATATTTGGGCTCCTGCTGCTGCTGCTGCCAACTCCAGGGTGTGATTCATCCAATTTTTGGGCTCCTGAAGCCAACCCCAGGGTCTCTTTAAAGTAATACTTGGCCTCCTGCTGCTGCTGCTGTCAACTCCTGCCAACTCCAGGGTGTGATTCATCCAATTGCTGGGCTCCTGAAGCCAACCCCAGGGTCTCTTTAAAGTAATATTTGGGCTCCTGCTGCTTCCAACTCCAGGGTGTGATTCATCCAATTTTTGGGCTCCTGAAGCTGCTGCTGCCAACTCCAGGGTGTGATTCATCCAATTTTTGGGCTCCTGAAGCCAACCCCAGGGTCTCTTTGAAGTAATGTTTGGGCTCCTGCTGCTGCTGCTGCCAACTTCTGCCAACTCCAGGGTGTGAATCATCCAATTTTTGGGCTCCTGAAGCCAACCCCAGGGTCTCTTTGAAGTAATGTTTGGGCTCCTGCTGCTGCTGCTGCCAACTTCTGCCAACTCCAGGGTGTGAATCATCCAATTTTTGGGCTCCTGAAGCCAACTCCAGTGTATATTTGGGCTCCTGCTGCTGCTGCTGCCAACTCCAGGGTGTGAATCATCCAATTTTTGGGCTCCTGAAGCCAACTCCAGGGTCACTTTAAAGTAATATTTGGGCTCCTGCTGCGGCTGCTGCCAACTCCGGGGTGTGATTCATCCAATTTTTGGGCTCCTGAAGCCAAATCCTGTGTATATTTGGGCTCCTGCTGCTGCTGCTGCCAACTCCAGGGTGTGAATCATACAATTTTTGGGCTCCTGAAGCCAACCCCAGGGTCTCTTTAAAGTAATATTTGGGCTCCTGCTGCTGCTGCTGTCAACTCCTGCCAACTCCAGGGCGTGATTCATTCAATTTTTGGCCTCCTGAAGCCAACCCCAGGGTCTCTTTGAAGTAATGTTTGGGCTCCTGCTGCTGCTGCTGCCAACTTCTGCCAACTCCAGGGTGTGATTCATCCAATTTTTGGGCTCCTGAAGCCAACTCCAGTGTATATTTGGGCTCCTGCTGCTGCTGCTGCCAACTCCAGGGTGTGAATCATCCCATTTTTGGGCTCCTGAAGCCAACCCCAATGTCTCTTTAAAGTAATATTTGGGCTCCTGCTGCTTCCAACTCCAGGGTGTGATTCATCCAATTTTTGGGCTCCTGAAGCCAACTCCAGTGTATATTTGGGCTCCTGCTGCTGCTGCTGCCAACTCCAGGGTGTGATTCATCCAATTTTTGGGCTCCTGAAGCCAACTCCAGTGTATATTTGGGCTCCTGCTGCTGCTGCTGCCAACTCCAGGGTGTGAATCATCCAATTTTTGGGCTCCTGAAGCCAACTCCAGGGTCTCTTTAAAGTAATATTTGGGCTCCTGCTGCTGCTGCCAACTCCGGGGTGTGATTCATCCAATTTTTGGGCTCCTGAAGCCAACTCCAGTGTATATTTGGGCTCCTGCTGCTGCTGCTGCCAGCTCCAGGGTGTGATTCATCCAAATTTTGGGCTCCTGAAGCCAACCCCAGGGTCTCTTTAAAGTAATATTTGGGCTCCTGCTGCTGCTGCTGTCAACTCCTGCCAACTCCAGGGCGTGATTCATCCAATTTTTGGCCTCCTCAAGCCAACCCCAGGGTCTCTTTGAAGTAATGTTTGGGCTCCTGCTGCTGCCAACTTCTGCCAACTCCAGGGTGTGATTCATACAATTTTTGGGCTCCTGAAGCCAACTCCAGTGTATATTTGGGCTCCTGCTGCTGCTGCTGCCAACTCCAGGGTGTGAATCATCCAATTTTTGGGCTCCTGAAGCCAACCCCAGTGTCTCTTTAAAGTAATATTTGGGCTCCTGCTGCTGCCAACTCCAGGGTGTGATTCATCCAATTTTTGGGCTCCTGAAGCCAACTCCAGTGTATATTTGGGCTCCTGCTGCTGCTGCTGCCAACTCCAGGGTGTGATTCATCCAATTTTTGGGCTCCTGAAGCCAACCCCAGTGTCTCTTTAAAGTAATATTTGGGCTCCTGCTGCTGCTGCTGCCAACTCCAGGGTGTGATTCATCCAAATTTTGGGCTCCTGAAGCCAACTCCAGTGTATATTTGGGCTCCTGCTGCTGCTGCTGCCAACTCCAGGGTGTGATTCATCCAATTTTTGGGCTCCTGAAGCCAACCCCAGGGTCTCTTTAAAGTAATATTTGGGCTCCTGCTGCTGCTGCTGCCAACTTCTGCCAACTCCAGGGTGTGATTCATCCAATTTTTGGGCTCCTGAAGCCAACCCCAGTGTCTCTTTAAAAGTAATATTTGGGCTCCTGCTGCTGCTGCTGCCAACTCCAGGGTGTGATTCATCCAATTTTTGGGCTCCTGAAGCAAACTCCAGTGTATATTTGGGCTCCTGCTGCTGCTGCTGCCAACTCCAGGGTGTGAATCATCCAATTTTTGGGCTCCTGAAGCCAACCCCAGGGTCTCTTTAAAGTAATATTTGGGCTCCTGCTGCTGCTGCTGTCAACTCCTGCCAACTCCAGGGTGTGATTCATCCAATTGTTGGGCTCCTGAATCCAACCCCAGGGTCTCTTTAAAGTAATGTTTGGGCTCCTGCTGCTGCTGCTGCCAACTTCTGCCAACTCCAGGGTGTGATTCATCCAATTTTTGGACTCCTGAAGCCAACCCCAGGGTCTCTTTGAAGTAATGCTTGGGCTCCTGCTGCTGCTGCTGCCAACTTCTGCCAACTCCAGGGTGTGATTCATCCAATTTTTGGGCTCCTGAAGCCAACTACAGTGTATATTTGGGCTCCTGCTGCTGCTGCTGCCAACTCCAGGGTGTGAATCATCCAATTTTTGGGCTCCTGAAGCCAACTCCAGGGTCTCTTTAAAGTAATATTTGGGCTCCTGCTGCTGCTGCTGCCAACTCCAGGGTGTGATTCATCCAATTTTTGGGCTCCTGAAGCCAACTCCAGTGTATATTTGGGCTCCTTCTGCTGCTGCTGCCAACTCCAGGGTGTGAATCATCCAATTTTTGGGCTCCTGAAGCCAACCCCAGGGTCTCTTTAAAGTAATATTTGGGCTCTTGCTGCTGCTGCTGTCAACTCCTGCCAACTCCAGGGCGTGATTCATCCAGTTTTTGGCCTCCTGAAGCCAACCCCAGGGTCTCTTTGAAGTAATGTTTGGGCTCCTGCTGCTGCTGCTGCCAACTTCTGCCAACTCCAGGGTGTGATTCTTCCAATTTTTGGGCTCCTGAAGCCAACTCCAGTGTATATTTGGGCTCCTGCTGCTGCTGCTGCCAACTCCAGGGTGTGAATCATCCAATTTTTGGGCTCCTGAAGCCAACCCCAGTGTCTCTTTAAAGTAATATTTGGGCTCCTGCTGCTGCCAACTCCAGGGTGTGATTCATCCAATTTTTGGGCTCCTGAAGCCAACCCCAGGGTCTCTTTAAAGTAATATTTGGGCTCCTGCTACTGCTGCTGCCAACTTCTGCCAACTCCAGGGTGTGATTCATCCAATTTTTGGGCTCCTGAAGCCAACCCCAGTGTCTCTTTAAAAGAAATATTTGGGCTCCTGCTGCTGCTGCTGCCAACTCCAGGGTGTGATTCATCCAATTTTTGGGCTCCTGAAGCCAACTCCAGTGTATATTTGGGCTCCTGCTGCTGCTGTTGCCAACTCCAGGGTGTGAATCATCCAATTTTTGGGCTCCTGAAGCCAACCCCAGGGTCTCTTTAAAGTAATATTTGGGCTCCTGCTGCTGCTGCTGTCAACTCCTGCCAACTCCAGGGTGTGATTCATCCAATTGTTGGGCTCCTGAAGCCAACCCCAGGGTCTCTTTAAAGTAATGTTTGGGCTCCTGCTGCTGCTGCTGCCAACTTCTGCCAACTCCAGGGTGTGATTCATCCAATTTTTGGGCTCCTGAAGCCAACCCCAGGGTCTCTTTGAAGTAATGCTTGGGCTCCTGCTGCTGCTGCTGCCAACTTCTGCCAACTCCAGGGTGTGATTCATCCAATTTTTGGGCTCCTGAAGCCAACTACAGTGTATATTTGGGCTCCTGCTGCTGCTGCTGCCAACTCCAGGGTGTGAATCATCCAATTTTTGGGCTCCTGAAGCCAACTCCAGGGTCTCTTTAAAGTAATATTTGGGCTCCTGCTGCTGCTGCTGCTGCCAACTCCAGGGTGTGATTCATCCAATTTTTGGGCTCCTGAAGCCAACTCCGGTGTATATTTGGGCTCCTTCTGCTGCTGCTGCCAACTCCAGGGTGTGAATCATCCAAATTTTGGGCTCCTGAAGCCAACCCCAGGGTCTCTTTAAAGTAATGTTTGGGTTCCTGCTGCTGCTGCTGCCAACTTCTGCCAACTCCAGGGTGTGATTCTTCCAATTTTTGGGCTCCTGAAGCCAACTCCAGTGTATATTTGGGCTCCTGCTGCTGCTGCTGCCAACTCCAGGGTGTGAATCATCCAATTTTTGGGCTCCTGAAGCCAACCCCAGTGTCTCTTTAAAGTAATATTTGGGCTCCTGCTGCTGCCAACTCCAGGATGTGATTCATCCAATTTTTGGGCTCCTGAAGCCAACTCCAGTGTATATTTGGGCTCCTGCTGCTGCTGCTGCCAACTCCAGGGTGTGATTCATCCAATTTTTGGGCTCCTGAAGGCAACCCCAGGGTCTCTTTAAAGTAATATTTGGGCTCCTGCTGCTGCCAACTCCAGGGTGTGATTCATCCAATTTTTGGGCTCCTGAAGCCAACTTCAGTGTATATTTGGGCTCCTGCTGCTGCTGCTGCCAACTCCAGGGTGTGAATCATCCAATTTTTGGGCTCCTGAAGCCAACCCCAGGGTCTCTTTAAAGTAATATTTGGGCTCCTGCTGCTGCTGCTGTCAACTCCTGCCAACTCCAGTGTATATTTGGGCTCCTGCTGCTGCTGCTGCCAACTCCAGGGTGTGATTCATACAATTTTTGGCCTCCTGAGGCCAACCCCAGGGTCTCTTTGAAGTAATGTTTGGGCTCTTGCTGCTGCTGCTGCCAACTTCTGCCAACTCCAGGGTGTGATTCATCCAATTTTTGGGCTCCTGAAGCCAACTCCAGTGTATATTTGGGCTCCTGCTGCTGCTGCTGCCAACTCCAGGGTGTGAATCATCCAATTTTTGGGCACCTGAAGCCAACCCCAGTGTCTCTTTAAAGTAATATTTGGGCTCCTGCTGCTGCCAACTCCAGGGTGTGATTCATCCAATTTTTGGGCTCCTGAAGCCAACTCCAGCTCCTGCTGCTGCTGCTGCCAACTCCAGGGTGTGATTCATCCAATTTTTGGGCTCCTGAAGCCAACCCCAGTGTCTCTTTGAAGTAATATTTGGGCTCCTGCTGCTGCTGCTGCCAACTCCAGGGTGTGATTCATCCAATTTTTGGGCTCCTGAAGCCAACTCCAGTGTATATTTGGGCTCCTGCTGCTGCTGCTGCCAACTCCAGGGTGTGATTCATCCAATTTTTGGGCTCCTGAAGCCAACCCCAGGGTCTCTTTAAAGTAATATTTGGGCTCCTGCTGCTGCTTTTGCCAACTTCTGCCAACTCCAGGGTGTGATTCATCCAATTTTTGGGCTCCTGAAGCCAACCCCAGTGTCTCTTTAAAGTAATATTTGGGCTCCTGCTGCTGCTGCCAACTCCAGGGCGTGATTCATCCAATTTTTAGGCTCCTGAAGCCAACTCCAGTGTATATTTGGGCTCCTGCTGCTGCTGCTGCCATCTCCAGGGTGTGAATCATCCAATTTTTGGGCTCCTGAAGCCAACCCCAGTGTCTCTTTAAAGTAATATTTGGGCTCCTGCTGCTGCTGCTGCCAACTTCTGCCAACTCCAGGGTGTGATTCATCCAATTGTTGGGCTCCTGAAGCCAACTCCAGTGTATATTTGGGCTCCTGCTGCTGCTGCTGCCAACTCCAGGGTGTGATTCATCCAGTTTTTGGGCTCCTGAAGCCAACCCCAGTGTCTCTTTAAAGTAATATTTGGGCTCCTGCTGCTGCCAACTCCAGGGTGTGATTCATCCAATTTTTGGGCTCCTGAAGCCAACTCCAGTGTATATTTGGGCTCCTGCTGCTGCCAACTCCAGGGTGTGATTCATCCAATTTTTGGGCTCCTGAAGCCAACCCCAGGGTCTCTTTAAAGTAATATTTGGGCTCCTGCTGCTGCTGCTGTCAACTCCTGCCAACTCCAGGTTGTGATTCATCCAATTGTTGGGCTCCTGAAGCCAACCCCAGGGTCTCTTTAAAGTAATGTTTGGGCTCCTGCTGCTGCTGCTGCTGCCAACTTCTGCCAACTCCAGGGTGTGATTCATCCAATTTTTGGGCTCCTGAAGCCAACTCCAGTGTATATTTGGGCTCCTGCTGCTGCTGCCAACTCCAGGGTGTGATTCATCCAATTTTTGTGCTCCTGAAGCCAACCCCAGTGTCTCTTTAAAGTAATATTTGGGCTCCTGCTGCTGCTGCTGTCAACTCCTGCCAACCCCAAGGTGTGATTCATCCAATTGTTGGGCTCCTGAAGCCAACCCCAGGGTCTTTTTGAAGTAATGTTTGGGCTCCTGCTGCTGCTGCTGCCAACTCCAGGGTGTGATTCATCCAATTTTTGGGCTCCTGAAGCCAACTCCAGTGTATATTTGGGCTCCTGCTGCTGCTGTTGCCAACTCCAAGGTGTGAATCATCCAATTTTTGGGCTCCTGAAGCCAACCCCAGGGTCTCTTTAAAGTAATATTTGGGCTCCTGCTGCTGCTGCTGTCAACTCCTGCCAACTCCAGGGTGTGATTCATCCAATTGTTGGGCTCCTGAAGCCAACCCCAGGGTCTCTTTAAAGTAATGTTTGGGCTCCTGCTGCTGCTGCTGCCAACTTCTGCCAACTCCAGGGTGTGATTCATCCAATTTTTGGGCTCCTGAAGCCAACCCCAGGGTCTCTTTGAAGTAATGCTTGGGCTCCTGCTGCTGCTGCTGCCAACTTCTGCCAACTCCAGGGTGTGATTCATCCAATTTTTGGGCTCCTGAAGCCAACTACAGTGTATATTTGGGCTCCTGCTGCTGCTGCTGCCAACTCCAGGGTGTGAATCATCCAATTTTTGGGCTCCTGAAGCCAACTCCAGGGTCTCTTTAAAGTAATATTTGGGCTCCTGCTGCTGCTGCTGCTGCCAACTCCAGGGTGTGATTCATCCAATTTTTGGGCTCCTGAAGCCAACTCCGGTGTATATTTGGGCTCCTTCTGCTGCTGCTGCCAACTCCAGGGTGTGAATCATCCAAATTTTGGGCTCCTGAAGCCAACCCCAGGGTCTCTTTAAAGTAATGTTTGGGTTCCTGCTGCTGCTGCTGCCAACTTCTGCCAACTCCAGGGTGTGATTCTTCCAATTTTTGGGCTCCTGAAGCCAACTCCAGTGTATATTTGGGCTCCTGCTGCTGCTGCTGCCAACTCCAGGGTGTGAATCATCCAATTTTTGGGCTCCTGAAGCCAACCCCAGTGTCTCTTTAAAGTAATATTTGGGCTCCTGCTGCTGCCAACTCCAGGATGTGATTCATCCAATTTTTGGGCTCCTGAAGCCAACTCCAGTGTATATTTGGGCTCCTGCTGCTGCTGCTGCCAACTCCAGGGTGTGATTCATCCAATTTTTGGGCTCCTGAAGGCAACCCCAGGGTCTCTTTAAAGTAATATTTGGGCTCCTGCTGCTGCCAACTCCAGGGTGTGATTCATCCAATTTTTGGGCTCCTGAAGCCAACTCCAGTGTATATTTGGGCTCCTGCTGCTGCTGCTGCCAACTCCAGGGTGTGAATCATCCAATTTTTGGGCTCCTGAAGCCAACCCCAGGGTCTCTTTAAAGTAATATTTGGGCTCCTGCTGCTGCTGCTGTCAACTCCTGCCAACTCCAGTGTATATTTGGGCTCCTGCTGCTGCTGCTGCCAACTCCAGGGTGTGATTCATACAATTTTTGGCCTCCTGAAGCCAACCCCAGGGTCTCTTTGAAGTAATGTTTGGGCTCTTGCTGCTGCTGCTGCCAACTTCTGCCAACTCCAGGGTGTGATTCATCCAATTTTTGGGCTCCTGAAGCCAACTCCAGTGTATATTTGGGCTCCTGCTGCTGCTGCTGCCAACTCCAGGGTGTGAATCATCCAATTTTTGGGCACCTGAAGCCAACCCCAGTGTCTCTTTAAAGTAATATTTGGGCTCCTGCTGCTGCCAACTCCAGGGTGTGATTCATCCAATTTTTGGGCTCCTGAAGCCAACTCCAGCTCCTGCTGCTGCTGCTGCCAACTCCAGGGTGTGATTCATCCAATTTTTGGGCTCCTGAAGCCAACCCCAGTGTCTCTTTGAAGTAATATTTGGGCTCCTGCTGCTGCTGCTGCCAACTCCAGGGTGTGATTCATCCAATTTTTGGGCTCCTGAAGCCAACTCCAGTGTATATTTGGGCTCCTGCTGCTGCTGCTGCCAACTCCAGGGTGTGATTCATCCAATTTTTGGGCTCCTGAAGCCAACCCCAGGGTCTCTTTAAAGTAATATTTGGGCTCCTGCTGCTGCTTTTGCCAACTTCTGCCAACTCCAGGGTGTGATTCATCCAATTTTTGGGCTCCTGAAGCCAACCCCAGTGTCTCTTTAAAGTAATATTTGGGCTCCTGCTGCTGCTGCCAACTCCAGGGCGTGATTCATCCAATTTTTAGGCTCCTGAAGCCAACTCCAGTGTATATTTGGGCTCCTGCTGCTGCTGCTGCCATCTCCAGGGTGTGAATCATCCAATTTTTGGGCTCCTGAAGCCAACCCCAGTGTCTCTTTAAAGTAATATTTGGGCTCCTGCTGCTGCTGCTGCCAACTTCTGCCAACTCCAGGGTGTGATTCATCCAATTGTTGGGCTCCTGAAGCCAACTCCAGTGTATATTTGGGCTCCTGCTGCTGCTGCTGCCAACTCCAGGGTGTGATTCATCCAGTTTTTGGGCTCCTGAAGCCAACCCCAGTGTCTCTTTAAAGTAATATTTGGGCTCCTGCTGCTGCCAACTCCAGGGTGTGATTCATCCAATTTTTGGGCTCCTGAAGCCAACTCCAGTGTATATTTGGGCTCCTGCTGCTGCCAACTCCAGGGTGTGATTCATCCAATTTTTGGGCTCCTGAAGCCAACCCCAGGGTCTCTTTAAAGTAATATTTGGGCTCCTGCTGCTGCTGCTGTCAACTCCTGCCAACTCCAGGTTGTGATTCATCCAATTGTTGGGCTCCTGAAGCCAACCCCAGGGTCTCTTTAAAGTAATGTTTGGGCTCCTGCTGCTGCTGCTGCTGCCAACTTCTGCCAACTCCAGGGTGTGATTCATCCAATTTTTGGGCTCCTGAAGCCAACTCCAGTGTATATTTGGGCTCCTGCTGCTGCTGCCAACTCCAGGGTGTGATTCATCCAATTTTTGTGCTCCTGAAGCCAACCCCAGTGTCTCTTTAAAGTAATATTTGGGTTCCTGCTGCTGCTGCTGTCAACTCCTGCCAACCCCAAGGTGTGATTCATCCAATTGTTGGGCTCCTGAAGCCAACCCCAGGGTCTTTTTGAAGTAATGTTTGGGCTCCTGCTGCTGCTGCTGCCAACTTCTGCCAACTCCAGGGTGTGATTCATCCAATTTTTGGGCTCCTGAAGCCAACTCCAGTGTATATTTGGGCTCCTGCTGCTGCTGCTGCCAACTCCAGGGTGTGAATCATCCAATTTTTGGGCTCCTGAAGCCAACCCCAGTGTCTCTTTAAAGTAATATTTGGGCTCCTGCTGCTGCCAACTCCAGGGTGTGATTCATCCAATTTTTGGGCTCCTGAAGCCAACCCCAGTGTCTCTTTAAAGTAATGTTTGGGCTCCTGCTGCTGCTTCCAACTCCAGGGTGTGATTCATCCAATTTTTGGGCTCCTGCTGCTGCCAACTCCAGTGTCTCTTTAAAGCAATGTTTGGGCTCCTGCCCCTCATAGTGATGCCACTTTAACTCTCTGCAATTTTGCCGCTCTGCGATTCTATTAGCGATGCCTCTGATCTGCATGTGATATTTCTTCAAAGTATTATTTAACTAACCCAGCACGCATCCTGTGCGTGTTACAGCAAGGCAGAATGGTTTACAACCCTATTGAGGCTCTAGGAGGCTCAGAAATAGCCGTTTTTAATAGCGATTCGTCGCGAATTTATTCGGGTCGAAACGATTTTTGTCGGAAAATTCGGCGAATCAGTCGAATCGAATTTTTCAAAAGTTCGCTCATCTCTAGTCATGAGCCCAGATGCTAAGGTCTGTCTGCCCTTCCCCAATATGGCTGCAGCAGCTATTCAGGTGGAAGTGGCAATCTTTTTGCAGGTGGTAATGCCACCCTTGAAGATCAGGAATGGCTTCCTAGGAACACAGACACCGCAATGACCTGTGGTAAGCAGAAACAGAAAAGAAACACAACACAATATATTGTTCAACCTACAGGCAGTTACAGCAATTTTGGTGACAAAAGGGTTACCAATGCCCCCACCCCATGGGGCGTGTTTTTGACATTAGATCTGGGTAGCTCAAAGGTTTATTTTTAACTAATATTAACCAAAATGCTGTATTGTTAAGACTTGAATAATCAAAAAGTGTTGTTTGTTAAAGGAGGATACATTTACCCCCTAACTGTTTTGCCTTTTATTAAAAGGAGCTTGCACTGAAGGTTTGGCTGAGCAGACTGCTGACACCTCTTGCCCCCTCACCCTGGGTGCCCAGACCCCACACTCTGCACTGTGTGCCTGGAGCTACCTCTGCTAATTGGGACACATTCTGGAAGCTAAGAAATTAGCATTACTGGCCATACATTTATAATCACATATCCAGATCCCATATTGTTTGAGGAATACCTGGGCAATCAACGTAATTTCTTATTGGTAATGTTACTTTGTGAGAAAAGTTATGTTATTGCAGGTCTAGGATACCTGTATTACTTGTTTATATGGAAAATACTTATTAGAATGCTTTTTTTGAGATTAGACTTCAATGTATTTTTTCTTATGGTAATTTTATAATCGCCGGTAGAGATGAGCGAACTTTTGAAAAATTCGATTCGACTGATTCGCCGAATTTTCCGACAAAAATCGTTTCGACCCGAATAAATTCGCGACGAATCGCTATTAAAAACGGCTATTTCTGAGCCTCCTAGAGCCTCAATAGGGTTGTAAACCATTCTGCCTTGCTGTAACACGCACAGGATGCGTGCTGGGTTAGTTAAATAATACTTTGAATAAATATCACATGCAGATCAGAGGCATCGCTAATAGAATCGCAGAGCGGCACAATTGAATTCAAGAGAGTTGAAGTGGCATCACTATGAGAGGCAGGAGCCCAAACATTGCTTTAAAGAGACACTGGAGTTGGCAGCAGCAGGAGCCCAAAAATTGGATGAATCACACCCTGGAGTTGGCAGCAGCAGCAGGAGCCCAAACATTACTTTAAAGAGACCCTGGGGTTGGCTTCAGGAGCCCAAAAATTGGATGAATCACACCCTGGAGTTGGCAGCAGCAGGAGCCCAAATATTACTTTAAAGAGACCCTGGGGTTGGCTTCAGGAGCCCAAAAATTGGATGAATCACACCCTGGAGTTGGCAGCAGCAGCAGGAGCCCAAACATTACTTTAAAGAGACCCTGGGGTTGGCCTCAGGAGCCCTAAAATTGGATGAATCACACCCTGGAGTTGGCAGCAGCAGGAGCCCAAATATTACTTTAAAGAGACCCTGGGGTTGGCCTCAGGAGCCCAAAAATTGGATGAATCACACCCTGGAGTTGGCGGCAGCAGCAGCAGCAGCAGCAGCAGGAGCCCAAACATTACTTTAAAGAGACTCTGGGGTTGGCCTCAGGAGCCCAAAAATTGGATGAATCACACCCTGGAGTTGGCAGCAGCAGCAGCAGCAGGAGCCCAAACATTACTTTAAAGAGACACTGGGGTTGGCTTCAGGAGCCCAAAAATTGGATGAATCACACCCTGGAGTTGGCAGAAGTTGGCAGCAGCAGCAGCAGGAGCCCAAATATTACTTTAAAGAGACCCTGGGGTTGGCCTCAGGAGCCCAAAAATTGGATGAATCACACCCTGGAGTTGGCAGCAGCAGCAGCAGCAGGAGCCCAAATATTACTTTAAAGAGACACTGGGGTTGGCTTCAGGAGCCCAAAAATTGGATGAATCACACCCTGGAGTTGGCAGAAGTTGGCAGCAGCAGCAGCAGCAGCAGGAGCCCAAATATTACTTTAAAGAGACCCTGGGGTTGGCCTCAGGAGCCCAAAAATTGGATGAATCACACCCTGGAGTTGGCAGCAGCAGCAGCAGGAGCCCAAACATTACTTTAAAGAGACCCTGGAGTTGGCCTCAGGAGCCCTAAAATTGGATGAATCACACCCTGGAGTTGGCAGCAGCAGGAGCCCAAATATTACTTTAAAGAGACCCTGGGGTTGGCCTCAGGAGCCCAAAAATTGGATGAATCACACCCTGGAGTTGGCGGCAGCAGCAGCAGCAGCAGCAGCAGGAGCCCAAACATTACTTTAAAGAGACTCTGGGGTTGGCCTCAGGAGCCCAAAAATTGGATGAATCACACCCTGGAGTTGGCAGCAGCAGCAGCAGCAGGAGCCCAAACATTACTTTAAAGAGACACTGGGGTTGGCTTCAGGAGCCCAAAAATTGGATGAATCACACCCTGGAGTTGGCAGAAGTTGGCAGCAGCAGCAGCAGGAGCCCAAATATTACTTTAAAGAGACCCTGGGGTTGGCCTCAGGAGCCCAAAAATTGGATGAATCACACCCTGGAGTTGGCAGCAGCAGCAGCAGCAGGAGCCCAAATATTACTTTAAAGAGACACTGGGGTTGGCTTCAGGAGCCCAAAAATTGGATGAATCACACCCTGGAGTTGGCAGAAGTTGGCAGCAGCAGCAGCAGCAGCAGGAGCCCAAATATTACTTTAAAGAGACCCTGGGGTTGGCCTCAGGAGCCCAAAAATTGGATGAATCACACCCTGGAGTTGGCAGCAGCAGCAGCAGGAGCCCAAACATTACTTTAAAGAGACCCTGGGGTTGGCCTCAGGAGCCCAAAAATTGGATGAATCACACCCTGGAGTTGGCAGCAGCAGCAGCAGCAGCAGGAGCCCAAATATTACTTTAAAGAGACACTGGGGTTGGCTTCAGGAGCCCAAAAATTGGATGAATCACACCCTGGAGTTGGCAGAAGTTGGCAGCAGCAGCAGCAGCAGCAGGAGCCCAAATATTACTTTAAAGAGACCCTGGGGTTGGCCTCAGGAGCCCAAAAATTGGATAAATCACACCCTGGAGTTGGCAGCAGCAGGAGCCCAAATATTACTTTAAAGAGACCCTGGGGTTGGCCTCAAGAGCCCAAAAATTGGATGAATCACACCCTGGAGTTGCAAGCAGCAGCAGGAGCCCAAACATTACTTTAAACAGACCCTGGGGTTGGCTTCAGGAGCCCAAAAATTGGATGAATCACACCCTGGAGTTGGCAGAAGTTGGCAGCAGCAGCAGCAGCAGCAGCAGCAGGAGCCCAAATATTACTTTAAAGAGACCCTGGGGTTGGCCTCAGGAGCCCAAAAATTGGATGAATCACACCCTGGAGTTGGCAGCAGCAGCAGCAGAAGGAGCCCAAACATTACTTTAAAGAGACACTGGGGTTGGCTTCAGGAGCCCAAAAATTGGATGAATCACACCCTGGAGTTGGCAGAAGTTGGCAGCAGCAGCAGCAGCAGGAGCCCAAATATTACTTTAAAGAGACCCTGGGGTTGGCCTCAGGAGCCCAAAAATTGGATGAATCACACCCTGGAGTTGGCGGCAGCAGCAGCAGCAGCAGGAGCCCAAACATTACTTTAAAGAGACACTGGGGTTGGCCTCAGGAGCCCAAAAATTGGATGAATCACACCCTGGAGTTGCAAGCAGCAGCAGGAGCCCAAACATTACTTTAAACAGACCCTGGGGTTGGCTTCAGGAGCCCAAAAATTGGATGAATCACACCCTGGAGTTGGCAGAAGTTGGCAGCAGCAGCAGCAGCAGGAGCCCAAACATTACTTTAAAGAGACTCTGGGGTTGGCTTCAGGAGCCCAAAAATTGGATGAATCACACCCTGGAGTTGGCAGAAGTTGGCAGCAGCAGCAGCAGGAGCCCAAATATACACTGGAGTTGGCTTCAGGGGCCCAAAAATTGGATGAATCACACCCTGGAGTTGGCAGCAGCAGCAGCAGCAGGAGCCCAAATATTACTTTAAAGAGACACTGGGGTTGGCTTCAGGAGCCCAAAAATTGGATGAATCACACCCTGGAGTTGGCAGAAGTTGGCAGCAGCAGCAGCAGGAGCCCAAATATTACTTTAAAGAGACCCTGGGGTTGGCCTCAGGAGCCCAAAAATTGGATGAATCACACCCTGGAGTTGGCAGCAGCAGGAGCCCAAATATTACTTTAAAGAGACCCTGGGGTTGGCCTCAGGAGCCCAAAAATTGGATGAATCACACCCTGGAGTTGCAAGCAGCAGCAGGAACCCAAACATTACTTTAAACAGACCCTGGGGTTGGCTTCAGGAGCCCAAAAATTGGATGAATCACACCCTGGAGTTGGCAGAAGTTGGCAGCAGCAGCAGCAGCAGCAGGAGCCCAAATATTACTTTAAAGAGACCCTGGGGTTGGCCTCAGGAGCCCAAAAATTGGATGAATCACACCCTGGAGTTGGCAGCAGCAGCAGCAGCAGCAGCAGGAGCCCAAACATTACTTTAAAGAGACACTGGGTTGGCTTCAGGAGCCCAAAAATTGGATGAATCACACCCTGGAGTTGGCAGAAGTTGGCAGCAGCAGCAGAAGCAGCAGGAGCCCAAATATTACTTTAAAGAGACCCTGGGGTTGGCCTCAGGAGCCCGAAAATTGGAAGAATCACACCCTGGAGTTGGCGGCAGCAGCAGCAGCAGCAGGAGCCCAAACATTACTTTAAAGAGACACTGGGGTTGGCCTCAGGAGCCCAAAAATTGGATGAATCACACCCTGGAGTTGCAAGCAGCAGCAGGAGCCCAAACATTACTTTAAACAGACCCTGGGGTTGGCTTCAGGAGCTCAAAAATTGGATGAATCACACCCTGGAGTTGGCAGAAGTTGGCAGCAGCAGCAGCAGCAGCAGCAGGAGCCCAAACATTACTTTAAAGAGACTCTGGGGTTGGCTTCAGGAGCCCAAAAATTGGATGAATCACACCCTGGAGTTGGCAGGAGTTGACAGCAGCAGCAGCAGCAGCAGGAGCCCAAATATTACTTTAAAGAGACACTGGGGTTGGCTTCAGGAGCCCAACAATTGGATGAATCACACCCTGGAGTTGGCAGAAGTTGGCAGCAGCAGCAGCAGGAGCCCAAAAAATGGCCTAAAGACATAAATATGTTTTGCACCATTTGGAAAGTGTAAAACGTGGCACCATGCTGAATCTAGTCGCATGCATCAGGCATTGGTGGGTGGAAATCCTGGCTGATCCATCCCTGATTCATTTTGACAAAGGTGAGTCTCTCCACATTTTTTTTTTTAATATTCTTTATTTAAAGGTTTTGCAATTTTATACAAACATACATTGAAACATACAATATCAAACGATACAAGTGAGATAAGGGTATAGGTGGGGATAGACGGGTTCGCTGTTCGCTAATTCTCAGGCGGAACAATGCAGCGGAAACCCTGTTGTTCATATTCTGTTCTTTTAGCACATTGTAATGTGGAGGGGTAGTTGTCGCCATTCCCGGGATGAGGAACGCGACGCTCATTTGAATAGGTCTTGATCGCCACTGATCAGTGGCCCATCGTTCTGATCTGCCCGGGTGGGCAATGTCCGCCACGTGCAGACGTAGCACTAACCCGTTGCGGGGGGGGGGGGGGTGCAGTAGGGGGGAGAACGAACCAGGGGATGAGGGGGTTGGGGGGAGGGAAAGTGTATGGCGTGTGGGGCTCGGTACGCGAGCCGTCCTCCATCTCTGAATGTCCACGGGTGGGAGCGCGGCAAATGCGTCCTCCTCCACCCGGGTCACAGTGAACGGGAGGGGGCATAGGCGCAGCGCCTCCCCCATAGCCACTACTCAAATAAGTTCTTAAATTCTGCCGATTCCTCATACATTAGCCAGGGCAGCCAGGTAGTTCTGAACTGTTCATCTCTGTCATGTAGTGATAGTGTTAGGTCCTCCAATTCCCTAACATTCATGACCTCCCTCACCCAGTCCCTTACGGATGGGGCTCTCCTTTGTTTCCAGAACCTGGGTATCGTCTGTTTGGCCGCGTTCAGCAGGTGGATCAGTAATGACTTCTTGTATTTCCCCAGTGGGGTCTCTGTAGAGTGGAGTAGGATCCGAGCTGGGTCCTCCCCCAGCTGTGTCCCGGTGAGCTGTGCAATGATAGGCAGGACCGCTCCCCAGTACTCCCGGATCCCAGGACATGTCCACAGGATGTGGAACAGTGTCCCCCTCCCCTCTCCGCACCTCCAGCAGCCCGAGTCTGCCTGGCTAAACATTTTACCCAGCCTGTCAGGGGTGTAATACCAGCGCGTCAACAGTTTGTAGTTGACCTCTTGGGTTCTCACGGCGATCGAGGACTTATGGGCTAATGTCGCTATTTTGTTCCTCTCCTTTTCCCCCAATGTTCTGCCCAGGTCATTCTCCCATTCTTCCCAGAATGTAGGGGGGGAATCCTGCTCACCCACCAGGAGTGAGTATAGCTTAGAAATCAGGTGTGGGTACGGCCGGCCCTCCAAACAAATCCTTTCGAATTCTGTGTGACCTCTGAGGCTTTCTTTCCGAAAGCCCATCCGGGCCAAGAGTAATTGAAAGCGGAGGAGCGTCCATGGGTCTAGGCCGCCGTTCCCCATCCTGATCCTCAGTTCGCTTATGGGGACCCAACCCGCCACTGTGATCAGGTCGCCCCCCCTCAGGCGGCTCACCTTTCCCCACTCCCTAAGTGTCGTCCTGGAGCAGTCCAATAGTGGGGGGTTGTCCACCAGCGTAATCATGGGAGAGGGCCATGGAGAGACCTCTGGGCGCTTCCTGTGGGACCGGAAGGCCTCCAAAGTGGCCGCCACTGTTGGGTGGGAGTTCAACCCTGGCCTGTATGTTTCTTTGTTCCAGACTGTGATGTCCAAAGGGGCCTGAGCCAAAGCGTTCTCTAGCTGTACCCACTGTTTTGTACTCTTACACGTGTGCCACTCACAAATTCGTTGGAGGTGGGTAGCCAACCAGTAGGATCGGATGTCAGGCAGCGCCATGCCTCCCATATGTTTGGGCTTACACAGTAGCTGCCGTCGGAGCCTGGGTTTCTTTTTCAGCCAGACGAACCCCGTCAGGACTCTATTCAGGGCCGTGAAGAAGTGCAAAGGGATGCTAATTGGGAGGGCCTGGAACAGGAATAGGAGTCCAGGTAGTATTGTCATTTTAATTATATTCACCCTGCCCATCCAAGAAAAGGTGGGGGAATCCCAACTGTTTAGATCCGCTTTTATCCTTTGGGACAAGGGCAGGAAGTTCAACTCCAGAATCCTCGACAGCCTAGATGGCAACTGAGTGCCCAAATACGCTATCGATGCTCCGGCCCACTTGAAGGAGAATGCCTGTTGAAGGTTCCTGGCCACATCCCCCGGGAGTGACACATTCAGGGCCTCAGATTTGTCGAAATTGATTTTAAAGAAGGACAGTCTCCCAAACACTTCGAGTTCCTTCATTAAGACTGGTGCCGAGATCGTGGGGTTGGTGATAAAGAACAGGAGGTCGTCCGCGTAGGCCGCGACCTTGTGTGTGACACCCCCAACCGCCAGACCCCCCACATCCACGTTTCCACGGACTCTGCACAAGAAGGGCTCCAGGGTCAAGGCGAACAGCAAGGGCGAGAGGGGACATCCCTGTCGGGTCCCGTTGCGGATAGGCACCGGGGCTGAAAGAAGGCCATTCACCTTGACCCTGGCCGAGGGCACCGTGTATAGTGCCTCAATGAGCCTCCGCATATTATCTCCAAGGCCTATATGTCTAAGGGTCTCTCCTAGGAAAGGCCAGCTCACCCTATCAAAGGCCTTCTCCGCGTCCGTGGACAAAAGCATCATAGGGACGCTGGTATTTTGCGCTACGTGGATTGCACTCAGTGCTCGCACCACATTGTCCCTGACCTCCCTCCCCAACACGAAGCCCGTTTGATCCAAATGGACCACCTGAGCCACCACCGGCGCTAGCCTATTGGCCAGAACTTTGGCGTAAAGCTTCAGGTCCACGTTGAGGAGGGAGATGGGGCGGTAACTCTTACAAGATAAGGGGTCTTTCCCTGGTTTGTGGAGTACAGATATGTGGGCCTCTAGCTCTCTCCCTGAAAATGTACCTACCACCTCCGGGTCCAATATCGAGTTCCACGCCTTAATCATGCGTGGACCCAGTATGGGGGCGAAGGTTTTATAGTATTTGGCGGAGTACCCATCTGGTCCCGGGGCCTTCCCTACGGGGACTTGTTTGATTGCTTCCGTTAGTTCCTCAATCCCAATTGGGTCCTCCAGCAGTGCCGCCATCTCCTCCGGTATCGCCGGCATACCGGAGTCCCTCAAATATTCCTTCACCTTGCCCAGGGGCGCCTGCGCCCCCACACCTCCGCCCAAGCCGTATAGACCCGAGTAGTAAGTCCTGAATGTCTCAGCTATCCCCTCCGTAGTGTGTCGCCTCTGCTGTGCATCATCTAAGATCTCCGCTATGAAGTTCTGTGAATGTTGCTGTCTAAGGGCTCTAGCCAGTAGAGCGCTGCTTTTGTTGCCATACTCATAATATGTGCGTCTACACCTTCTAAGTATGTGTTTGGCCTTGTGACGCAGCAAAGCGTTGAGGGCTTCCCTTGCCTGGGTCAGTTCCCCCAGTACCTTCACCGCTTCAGATTGCTTATGGGACAACTCCAGGCCTCGGACCTTTCCAGTGAGCTTCTCTATTTGAGCCAGTCTTTCTCTTTTGAGTCTTGCCCCGTGGCTAATCAGGACACCCCTTATTACACTCTTGTGGGCCTCCCAGAGTGTCAAAGGTGAAACCTCCCCATTGTCGTTGGTGCTAAAGTATGACTCTAGACCCTCCTTTATATCTTGCGCTACCACTGCATTCTGGAGGAGTGACTCATTCAATCTCCACATAGAGGGGGGTGGGGCTCTGTCAATAAGTTTGAGGTCGAGATAAACCGGGGCATGGTCTGAGAATGAGATTGGGTACATCCCGTCTCCCGTGGCCTGGCTCAAGAGTCTGTGTGAGATCCAAATATAGTCCAGCCTGGAGTATGTCCCATGAACCTTGGAGTGGAAGGAGTAGTCCCGCGCCCCCGGGTTTCTAGCCCGCCATGCGTCCACCAGCTGCAAGCAGTGCAGTTTTTCCCTCAGGGACCTCAAAGCCGAATAGGAGGCCGTTGACCTACCTGCTGATGTATCCAGCAGAGGCTCCATGGCCAGATTGAAGTCGCCCCCTAGTATGACGTCTCCTTCCCTGAATTTTTCAATTTTTCCCAGCGTGCTCCTAAGGAAGCGGATCTGGCCCTGGTTGGGTACATATATGGAGGCCAGTGTATACATTCTTTGGTCAATGAGCCCCTTAACCAGGACCACCCTCCCTGATTCATCGCTCCATACCTCCTTAGAGATGAAGGGCACGTCTTTGGCCAGCATAATCGCCACTCCCTTCTTTTTTGCGTCTGCCGCGCAGCTGGTGAATACACGCGGGAAATGCTTGTTACAGAGCCTTGGAGCCGCGTTTCTTTTGAAATGGGTCTCCTGGAGGAAAACGATCTTTGCTTTATATCTGCGTAATTCGTGCCCCAGGATGGTTCTTTTGACTGGTGTGTTAAGGCCCTTTACGTTCAGGGTGATTATTTTCAAAGGGCCCATGTTGGGTCACACACGTTACAGGGATGCGGGGGTAATTGAATGCCGCGGCAGAGAAACAATGGCTATGCAGCTGGTCCCGTCACCGGCCCCACACGCCAAAGGGGAGGGGGGGGAGTGGATGGGTTAGGGTAGGAGGGGGGGGAGGAAACAAGGGGGATACCGCGCCTCAAGTGAGTATGTGTGAGGGCTTGAGGTGTTAAGGACTGGGGAACAAGGGAAGGAGAGTTGAGGACCAACAAGTAGTCCGCCGGTCACCCGCCTACAGGCGTGGCCCGGGTACGGTGCCCTTTAACGCGCGTGCTGGAGGGGTCCCTACAAGGGATCTCCAGTCCACGGGCAGTCCGGCCCTGCGCGGGGATTAATCCCGTCTAAAGGAAACCAAGGTTTCCCTAGAGGGGTGCACCAGGTAAAAGGGGAGTATGGAAGACTAGTCCAAAGCTTGGAGGGTCCGGAGTCGCACATTGGTTGTGGCTGCTCAGCGAGGCATATCTCCTTATTGCACTTAAAAAAAAAAAGAAAAAGGTAAAGTTCTGCCCTAATAGGCCCGAAGGCCCTCGAGAGCTCGGCGCCTCGCTCAACATCCCAATCCAACAGCGAGTCGAGGGGGGGGGCGCCCCAGCGAGGGGGTGCCCGTCAACACCCTAAACAGATCAAATAAACTTTATACATACAACTTAAACAATTCAACGGGGAACAATCAAAGAAAAAGCAACCTCAACAGGTACAACGTCAGCCGACGGGATGAAGTGTCAGCGGCAGACCCGAGCCCGGGCCCCGCAGACAGTCCGCCTCACCTCCTGCGTCCTCTCCCAACTCTTCTGTCTCCTCTGGGGCCACCGCCCTGGCGCTGCGGCAGCTGCCTGCTATATACCGCTAAGTCCGGGACCGTCCAGTCCGGGACATCCACGCTTTCCACCTCCAAGAAGTGGAACAGGTCAGGAAGTTGGGCAGGCGACCTGAGAGCAAAGTGGTTCCCGCCTCTTCTCACCAGGAGCTGAAATGGGTGTCCCCATCTGTACGACGCCCCCCGTCCCTGGATAGCGTCCAATAGGGGTTTAAGGAGCCGTCTCATCTGTAAAGTCCTCCGCGAGAGGTCCTGGAGTATGATGACCTGCGCTCCCAGGAATTTGATGGGACCCTTCTCCCAGGCTCGTCGCAGAATGTCCTCCTTCATCTTGAAAAAGTGTACTCGGCAGACAACGTCCCTGGGTCTACTCGGGTCCTGAGGCCGGGGGCCCAGGGCCCTGTGCACCCGGTCCATTTCTATGTGATTCGAGCTGGGTAGGTCGAGGAGCTCGTTGAAAATAGAGGTAACTGCTCCCGCCAGGTCCCTCGGTTCCACCGACTCGGGGATCCCCCTGAGGCGCAGATTGTTCCTGCGGTTCCTGTTCTCTAAGTCGTCGTGGGCCAGCGCAAGGTCCGCCAGGAGCCGTTTGTTTCCGGCCTGTTGGTGTTCCAGTTCTGCCACTCGTGTCTCCAGGGCCCTGTGGGAGGCCTCCGCTCCATCCATTCTTTCAGTTACTTCCGTTACCGAGCTCTGCAAGGCCGTCAGCTCTTTTTTGATGGTATTCTCCATCCGGGCCACGTATCCGTCAAAGTCCCCCCGCGTTGGGAGTCCCCGCAGGGCCTCCTGGATATTGACTTTTACTGCCTCAGCGATGGAGTGCGATAAGAGATCTACTGGGATAGCCACAGGTGGATTATCTGGGGGAGGTAGATCAATGCTGTGAGCAGCCCGTGAGGGCGAGCTCAGGATGTGCACCCTCCCTAGGTCTCCCCTTCGCAGGGTCCGCCCCGGGTCTGTATGCGGGTGCCGCTGGGCCGTCTTTGTTTGGCTCTCTTGTGACGGGGTGGCTGCATCATCTTCCCATAGTTTGCGTGGGGCAGGATCATCCCCCCCTGCCATTGGTTCTCCAGTCGGGCTGCCCGGTCTGGACTGCCATGTCAGCTGTGGGCTCGGTTGGGGAGATGGGGTACCCAGTAAGGAGCTGGCGCTTGATGAGAGGCCCACCAATTGTGGGGAGGAATAGCCCCGCGGCCGAGGCGTCCCCTCCAGAGTACGCGGCGGGGAGTCCGGACTGTGGGGTACACCCACTCCGCGGGCACAGGCGTGCATTTCTGTGGCGGATCTGTTGGGCGCCGCAGCACCGGGTGTCACCTCCCTCCCTGACCCGTCTTGCTCCCGGCTCCGAACAGTGTACGGTGGGGCCAGCGCCACGCCGCTGCAGGTGGCTAGTACTATGGGCCCAGGTGGAGAGAGTTCCTTCAGTTCATGCTGTGGGGGGTTACCCCCTGCCCCCTGCCCGTGTTGCTCACAAGGGGGCATCCCAGCTGAGGATCCGTGGGGTGTCCCAGCACAGGGTCTCCCGTCACCCCCTGCTCCAGTCCCCCCCCGACCCCCAATGGCATGGGCCGGGGCCTCCCCCACTTCTCCGCTGAGGGCCGGTGCGAGAGTCCGGGGCGGATCACTGACCTGAAGCCCGGCGGGCCCGCTCCTCCATCCGTCCGCCCCGCAGTGGATCTCCGCCGTTACTGTCAGCTCCGAGCTGCGCTGCTTGGCCGCCTCCACGCTGCCGGTGACAGCCGCCGACTCCCCCATGACGTCTCCCCGCCGAGCGGGCTGATCTTCCGCCGGCCGCACAGTGCGGTCGGGAGGCGCGGTCCCGTGCGCACGTGTGTGCTGCTCTCCTCCCGCGGCCGCCATCTTTCCTGCTGCTGCCTCCAGGCTCTCACGGCCCCGGGATCGGAACAGGGCCGGGATGGTGTGTGCCTTGCCCCTCCTCGAGGGTCCCCGCTGCTTCCCCCGTCTAGGCATCCAAGTGTCGGGCTTCCAGGAGTTCTCTGGCCTCAGCTCTCCAGGTAAGTTGTGCGGAGCTCCCTCGCCACACGTCTTCACTCGGCCATGTCAAGCCACGCCCCCTCCTCTCCACATTTTTAGTTGACAGACGAGTTCTCCTCGCCGTAACTATGGCCCCCGCCGCACTAAACACCCGCTCAGATGGCACGCTACTTGCCGGGCAGGACAGCTTTTCCAGGGCAAACTCTGCTAGTTGCGGCCACAAATCAAGTTTGGCTGCCCAGAAGTCCAGCGGATCCTCAAGGTGTGTTGGCATGGTCATGTCAAAGTATGACATGACCTGCTGGTTGAGGTCCTGCTCCAGGTCTTCCTGCTGCTCATGAGTAGCCTCACTATGCGGGTGTAGAAAGCTACTCATTAGCGACTGAAGACTGAGGCTGCTGCTGCTGATGGAGCTGCTGCTCCTGCCAACATCCCCAGCGGCCATGGCAGTGGAAGGTGAGCGCAGAGGTCCCCTCGAGTCAGACCTGCGAGAGTATGGACCATGGCGCAGATTGGCATCGGCCAACTGCCTACGTAGAATGTCTTTGTAGTAGTTGAATTTGTCCTCCCTCTCGGTGGGTTTAAAAAATGCTCCCATTTTGTGCCGGAAGCGAGGGTCCAATAAGGTGGACAGCCAGAAGTCATCCCGCCGACAGATGGAAACAATTCTGGGGTCACTACGCAAGCACGTGAGCATGCTTCGTGCCATTTGCGCAAGTGACTCGGATGGACTACCTGTCTCCATCTCCACTGCATACTGCCACGGTGTGCCCGGGTCCTCTGTCTCGCCTTCCTCAAAAACCTCTAGCTCCTCTGGCTGCTCCTGCTCCTCCTCTCCTGTCCGCTGACTAGATAAACCAGCCATTTCGCCAAGCCTAAACTGTGTTTCGCTGGGCAACTCCTCCTCCTCCTCTTCCTCCTCCTCCTCCAGTTCAGCTCCAACGGGGTTCATGTGGCCGTAAGATGTAAACGCCATGTCTCCAGTGCCCTGACCAGCCATGGTTTCCAACATGTGCTGTAGTACATGAAGCAGTGGAATCACGTCGTTCATCCCGTAATCCTGCCGACTGACAAATAAAGTGGCTTCCTCAAAGGGCCTGAGCAAACGGCAGGTGTCACGTATGAGCTGCCACTGGTTGACATTGAAGTTACACAGGGGAGTCCCCCTATCTGCTTGGATCATCAGGAAATCCGTGATGGCTTTTCTCTGTTCATATAATCGGTCCAACATGTGAAGGGTGGAATTCCAACGGGTGGAAACATCGCAAATCAGACTATGTTGGGGGATACCATTCTGACGCTGTAGCTCAAGAAGGGTGTGTTTGGCGGTGTAGGAGTGGCTGAAGTGCATGCAAAGTTTCCTTGAAGTTGTTAGGATGTCTTGCAGATGGGGGGGACACTTCAGAAACCGCTTGACAACCAGATTGAAGACGTGAGCCATGCAGGGGGCATGGGTCAGGCTTCCTTGGCGCAGCGCAGACAAAATGTTCTTCCCATTGTCGGTAACCATGATTCCCATTTTAAGTTTTCTCGGAGTAAGCCATGTTTGGATTTCCTGATGAATACATTTAAGCAGTTCCTCCCCTGTGTGACTCCGTTCGCCAAGACAAACCATGTGAAGCACTGCGTGACACCTCCGTGCCCTGCACACATGGTAGACTGGAGGGGCACTGAGACTTGAGCCTACAGTGGAGGGTGAGGAGATGGCGGAGGATGAGGAGGCCTGAGTCGCACGGTGTCACAGGTCCAATGGGCAGAGAGCGCGGAGGCCGAAGTGGCGTGACCTGTCCAAGTTGCTGCTGCTGCTGCAAAGGGACCACATTCATCCAGTGGGCCGTAAACGACATGTACTGCCCCTGACCGTAGTTACAACTCCAGATGTCGGCGCTGCCATGTATTTTGCTACACACCGACAGGCTCAAGGACTGGCCCACCTTCTGTTCAACAAAAGTGTGCAGCGCTGGTACTGCCTTCTTGGCAAAGAAATGACGGCTTGGGACTCTCCACCTCGGCTCGGCACAAGCCATCAGTTCTCTGAAAGGTGCAGATTCCACCACCTGAAAAGGGAGCGACTGCAGCACCAGCAACTTGGACAGGAGCACATTCAGCTTCTGCGCCGTAGGATGAGTGGGCGCATACTGCTGTCTCTTGGACATGGCTTCGCTGATGGATTGCTGGCGGGATGCATGACTTGGAGGAGGAGGAGCAGGAGCGACAGAGGATGGGTATGACGCACAGCTGCCTTCGGCTGAGGTGCTGGAGCCTTGGCTGGCAGAAATTGGGAGCTCACTTGGTGAGGAAGCAGACTGGACCACCCCTTGGGAGCCTCGGTTCTCCCAGGTCGCTTTATGGTGACGCATCATATGTTGACGCAGGGCCGTGGTGCCAACATTTGGACCCTGGCCACGCTTCACCTTTTGCCTACATATCTTGCATGTGGCCATGTTACCCTCCTGCGGATGCCTCAGGAAAAACTGCCACACTGCTGAGTAGCTACTTTTCCCACCCCCTGGCCTCACTGATTCACTGCTGCTGTTGCCAACTCCAGGAACCCCTGCTCCACTACCTCCTGATAAGGTAGACTGCCGCACAGCAGGTGCTCTACCCCGGCCCCGGCCCCGGCCGGATCCAGCCTTTGGAATTGTGCCCCCATGCTGACTGCTACCACCTTGCTGCCTCAGCTGCTGACTCCGGGGCAAACTGCGCCCCTCTTCTCCTGATGATGACGATGAAGCCCCTTCCTCACCCGGCTCCCAAGTGCGATCGGCTTCATCGTCATCATCATCATCACCGAGTTGTGGTTGTACGTCACTGATGTTCGTGGATTCGTCAACAGTGTCTGGCGCAGGAGCTGGAACGCTCGCAGCACCCACGACACTGTCCACATCACTATTTGTCTGCCTAGCTAAAGAAGCCACCTCCATTTCTTGGCTGGGCAGTAGCTGCTGACTGTCCTCCTGTATCTGATCGTCCTCCTCACTAAAGAGTGGAGCTGAACCCAAAGCAGGGGGAGGGAACGGCGTAGGACAGAGGCAATGGGAGGACAGGGACTGCTCTCGGGGCATGCCAACTCAGGGTTGTGTCAGAGGAACCTACCGACCCTAGACTGGGGGTCTCAGACGTAAGTTGTGATGATGTTGTTGATGAGCGCGTCAACCAATCTACCACGGCAGATGCGTTACTGGTGGAGACCCGACCGCTAGCAGATACTGGCAGATTAGGTCTCTCAGCGTGACTCCTGCTGCTACTGGCCCCCAGTCTGATGCGAGCTCTGCCTGCGGAATCTTGGCCTCTGCCACTCCTCTTTTCACTTCCAGGCACTTGTCTGCCCGACATAGTCTAACTGGCGTGGTAGTAGGTGATATTTTAAGATCCCCCGGGCAGCGGTGGGTCTATATGAAACAGAATATAATGCACACCAAAAGTGAGCAGTAACACTCAGCCTCCAACAGGCCTGCTTAGTGTAAATAAGAGAGCTGCTTAGTGTAAATAAAGAGGGGTATGCTATGTTACAGAATGGGATGCCTCAACAGAAGTGCACCTGGCAGGCAGCAGTAAGCCTATGCCCAGCAAAAGTGTCTTTATCAGGGCTAATTTCAATTATAATAAGTGCAAATGGTTATATGGTCTTAAACAGAGGCTGCTGTAGTCACAGAATGGGATGCCCTGGCAGGGTCCAGAAGTACTATGCCCAGCAAAAGTGTCTTTATCAGGCTAATTTCAAATATAATAAGAGCAAATGGTTATATGGTCTTAAACAGAGGCTGCTGTAGTCACAGAATGGGATGCCCTGGCAGGGTCCAGAAGTACTATGCCCAGCAAAAGTGTCTTTATCAGGCTAATTTCAAATATAATAAGAGCAAATGGTTATATGGTCTTAAACAGAGGCTGCTGTAGTCACAGAATGGGATGCCCTGGCAGGGTCCAGAAGTACTATGCCCAGCAAAAGTGTCTTTATCAGGCTAATTTCAAATATAATAAGAGCAAATGGTTATATGGTCTTAAACAGAGGCTGCTGTAGTCACAGAATGGGATGCCCTGGCAGGGTCCAGAAGTACTATGCCCAGCAAAAGTGTCTTTATCAGGCTAATTTCAAATATAATAAGAGCAAATGGTTATATGGTCTTAAACAGAGGCTGCTGTAGTCACAGAATGGGATGCCCTGGCAGGGTCCAGAAGTACTATGCCCAGCAAAAGTGTCTTTATCAGGCCTAATTTCAATTATAATAAGTGCAAATGGTTATATGGTCTTAAACAGAGGCTGCTGTAGTCACAGAATGGGATGCCCCAAAAAAAAGATCCAGTAGTGCTATGCCCAGCAAAAGTGTCTTTATCAGGGCTAATTTCAATTATAATAAGTGCAAATGGTTATATGGTCTTAAACAGAGGCTGCTGTAGTCACAGAATGGGATGCCCCAAAAAAGATCCAGTAGTGCTATGCCGAGCAAAAGTGTCTTTATCAGGCTAATTTCAAATATAATAAGAGCAAATGGTTATATGGTCTTAAACAGAGGCTGCTGTAGTCACAGAATGGGATGCCCTGGCAGGGTCCAGAAGTACTATGCCCAGCAAAAGTGTCTTTATCGGGCTAATTTCAAATATAATAAGAGCAAATGGTTATATGGTCTTAAACAGAGGCTGCTGTAGTCACAGAATGGGATGCCCTGGCAGGGTCCAGAAGTACTATGCCGAGCAAAAGTGTCTTTATCAGGCTAATTTCAAATATAATAAGAGCAAATGGTTATATGGTCTTAAACAGAGGCTGCTGTAGTCACAGAATGGGATGCCCTGGCAGGATCCAGAAGTACTATGCCCAGCAAAAGTGTCTTTATCAGGCTAATTTCAAATATAATAAGAGCAAATGGTTATATGGTCTTAAACAGAGGCTGCTGTAGTCACAGAATGGGATGCCCTGGCAGGGTCCAGAAGTACTATGCCGAGCAAAAGTGTCTTTATCAGACTAATTTCAAATATAATAAGAGCAAATGGTTATATGGTCTTAAACAGAGGCTGCTGTAGTCAAAGAATGGGATGCCCTGGCAGGGTCCAGAAGTACTATGCCGAGCAAAAGTGTAGTCACAGAATGGGATGCCCTGGCAGGGTCCAGAAGTACTATGCCGAGCAAAAGTGTCTTTATCAGGCTAATTTCAAATATAATAAGAGCAAATGGTTATATGGTCTTAAACAGAGGCTGCTGTAGTCACAGAATGGGATGCCCTGGCAGGGTCCAGAAGTACTATGCCGAGCAAAAGTGTCTTTATCAGGCTAATTTCAAATATAATAAGAGCAAATGGTTATATGGTCTTAAACAGAGGCTGCTGTAGTCACAGAATGGGATGCCCTGGCAGGGTCCAGAAGTACTATGCCGAGCAAAAGTGTCTTTATCAGGCTAATTTCAAATATAATAAGAGCAAATGGTTATATGGTCTTAAACAGAGGCTGCTGTAGTCACAGAATGGGATGCCCTGGCAGGGTCCAGAAGTACTATGCCGAGCAAAAGTGTCTTTATCAGGCCTAATTTCAATTATAATAAGTGCAAATGGTTATATGGTCTTAAACAGAGGCTGCTGTAGTCACAGAATGGGATGCCCTGGCAGGGTCCAGAAGTACTATGCCCAGCAAAAGTGTCTTTATCAGGCTAATTTCAAATATAATAAGAGCAAATGGTTATATGGTCTTAAACAGAGGCTGCTGTAGTCACAGAATGGGATGCCCTGGCAGGGTCCAGAAGTACTATGCCGAGCAAAAGTGTCTTTATCAGGCTAATTTCAAATATAATAAGAGCAAATGGTTATATGGTCTTAAACAGAGGCTGCTGTAGTCACAGAATGGGATGCCCTGGCAGGGTCCAGAAGTACTATGCCGAGCAAAAGTGTCTTTATCAGGCCTAATTTCAATTATAATAAGTGCAAATGGTTATATGGTCTTAAACAGAGGCTGCTGCAAAAGTGTCTTTATCAGGGCTAATTTCAATTATAATAAGTGCAAATGGTTATATGGTCTTAAACAGAGGCTGCTGTAGTCACAGAATGGGATGCCCCAAAAAAGATCCAGTAGTGCTATGCCGAGCAAAAGTGTCTTTATCAGGCTAATTTCAAATATAATAAGAGCAAATGGTTATATGGTCTTAAACAGAGGCTGCTGTAGTCACAGAATGGGATGCCCTGGCAGGGTCCAGAAGTACTATGCCCAGCAAAAGTGTCTTTATCAGGCTAATTTCAAATATAATAAGAGCAAATGGTTATATGGTCTTAAACAGAGGCTGCTGTAGTCACAGAATGGGATGCCCTGGCAGGGTCCAGAAGTACTATGCCGAGCAAAAGTGTCTTTATCAGGCTAATTTCAAATATAATAAGAGCAAATGGTTATATGGTCTTAAACAGAGGCTGCTGTAGTCACAGAATGGGATGCCCTGGCAGGGTCCAGAAGTACTATGCCGAGCAAAAATGTCTTTATCAGGCTAATTTCAAATATAATAAGAGCAAATGGTTATATGGTCTTAAACAGAGGCTGCTGTAGTCACAGAATGGGATGCCCTGGCAGGGTCCAGAAGTACTATGCCCAGCAAAAGTGTCTTTATCAGGCTAATTTCAAATATAATAAGAGCAAATGGTTATATGGTCTTAAACAGAGGCTGCTGTAGTCACATAATGGGATGCCCTGGCAGGGTCCAGAAGTACTATGCCCAGCAAAAGTGTCTTTATCAGGCTAATTTCAAATATAATAAGAGCAAATGGTTATATGGTCTTAAACAGAGGCTGCTGTAGTCACAGAATGGGATGCCCTGGCAGGATCCAGAAGTACTATGCCCAGCAAAAGTGTCTTTATCAGGCTAATTTCAAATATAATAAGAGCAAATGGTTATATGGTCTTAAACAGAGGCTGCTGTAGTCACAGAATGGGATGCCCTGGCAGGGTCCAGAAGTACTATGCCCAGCAAAAGTGTCTTTATCAGGCTAATTTCAAATATAATAAGAGCAAATGGTTATATGGTCTTAAACAGAGGCTGCTGTAGTCACAGAATGGGATGCCCTGGCAGGGTCCAGAAGTACTATGCCCAGCAAAAGTGTCTTTATCAGGCTAATTTCAAATATAATAAGAGCAAATGGTTATATGGTCTTAAACAGAGGCTGCTGTAGTCACAGAATGGGATGCCCTGGCAGGGTCCAGAAGTACTATGCCCAGCAAAAGTGTCTTTATCAGGCTAATTTCAAATATAATGAGAGCAAATGGTTATATGGTCTTAAACAGAGGCTGCTGTAGTCACAGAATGGGATGCCCTGGCAGGGTCCAGAAGTACTATGCCCAGCAAAAGTGTCTTTATCAGGCTAATTTCAAATATAATAAGAGCAAATGGTTATATGGTCTTAAACAGAGGCTGCTGTAGTCACAGAATGGGATGCCCTGGCAGGGTCCAGAAGTACTATGCCCAGCAAAAGTGTCTTTATCAGGCTAATTTCAAATATAATAAGAGCAAATGGTTATATGGTCTTAAACAGAGGCTGCTGTAGTCACAGAATGGGATGCCCTGGCAGGGTCCAGAAGTACTATGCCGAGCAAAAGTGTCTTTATCAGGCTAATTTCAAATATAATAAGAGCAAATGGTTATATGGTCTTAAACAGAGGCTGCTGTAGTCACAGAATGGGATGCCCTGGCAGGGTCCAGAAGTACTATGCCGAGCAAAAGTGTCTTTATCAGGCCTAATTTCAATTATAATAAGTGCAAATGGTTATATGGTCTTAAACAGAGGCTGCTGTAGTCACAGAATGGGATGCCCTGGCAGGGTCCAGAAGTACTATGCCGAGCAAAAGTGTCTTTATCAGGCTAATTTCAAATATAATAAGAGCAAATGGTTATATGGTCTTAAACAGAGGCTGCTGTAGTCACAGAATGGGATGCCCTGGCAGGGTCCAGAAGTACTATGCCCAGCAAAAGTGTCTTTATCAGGCTAATTTCAAATATAATAAGAGCAAATGGTTATATGGTCTTAAACAGAGGCTGCTGTAGTCACAGAATGGGATGCCCTGGCAGGGTCCAGAAGTACTATGCCGAGCAAAAGTGTCTTTATCATGCTAATTTCAAATATAATAAGAGCAAATGGTTATATGGTCTTAAACAGAGGCTGCTGTAGTCACAGAATGGGATGCCCTGGCAGGGTCCAGAAGTACTATGCCCAGCAAAAGTGTCTTTATCAGGCCTAATTTCAATTATAATAAGTGCAAATGGTTATATGGTCTTAAACAGAGGCTGCTGTAGTCACAGAATGGGATGCCCTGGCAGGGTCCAGAAGTACTATGCCGAGCAAAAGTGTCTTTATCAGGCTAATTTCAAATATAATAAGAGCAAATGGTTATATGGTCTTAAACAGAGGCTACTGTAGTCACAGAATGGGATGCCCTGGCAGGGTCCAGAAGTACTATGCCGAGCAAAAGTGTCTTTATCAGGCTAATTTCAAATATAATAAGAGCAAATGGTTATATGGTCTTAAACAGAGGCTGCTGTAGTCACAGAATGGGATGCCCTGGCAGGGTCCAGAAGTACTATGCCGAGCAAAAGTGTCTTTATCAGGCTAATTTCAAATATAATAAGAGCAAATGGTTATATGGTCTTAAACAGAGGCTGCTGTAGTCACAGAATGGGATGCCCTGGCAGGGTCCAGAAGTACTATGCCGAGCAAAAGTGTCTTTATCAGGCCTAATTTCAATTATAATAAGTGCAAATGGTTATATGGTCTTAAACAGAGGCTGCTGTAGTCACAGAATGGGATGCCCTGGCAGGGTCCAGAAGTACTATGCCCAGCAAAAGTGTCTTTATCAGGCTAATTTCAAATATAATAAGAGCAAATGGTTATATGGTCTTAAACAGAGGCTGCTGTAGTCACAGAATGGGATGCCCTGGCAGGGTCCAGAAGTACTATGCCCAGCAAAAGTGTCTTTATCAGGCTAATTTCAAATATAATAAGAGCAAATGGTTATATGGTCTTAAACAGAGGCTGCTGTAGTCACAGAATGGGATGACCTGGCAGGGTCCAGAAGTACTATGCCGAGCAAAAGTGTCTTTATCAGGCTAATTTCAAATATAATAAGAGCAAATGGTTATATGGTCTTAAACAGAGGCTGCTGTAGTCACAGAATGGGATGCCCTGGCAGGGTCCAGAAGTACTATGCCCAGCAAAAGTGTCTTTATCAGGCCTAATTTCAATTATAATAAGTGCAAATGGTTATATGGTCTTAAACAGAGGCTGCTGTAGTCACAGAATGGGATGCCCTGGCAGGGTCCAGAAGTACTATGCCGAGCAAAAGTGTCTTTATCAGGCTAATTTCAAATATAATAAGAGCAAATGGTTATATGGTCTTAAACAGAGGCTGCTGTAGTCACAGAATGGGATGCCCTGGCAGGGTCCAGAAGTACTATGCCCAGCAAAAGTGTCTTTATCAGGCTAATTTCAAATATAATAAGAGCAAATGGTTATATGGTCTTAAACAGAGGCTGCTGTAGTCACAGAATGGGATGCCCTGGCAGGGTCCAGAAGTACTATGCCGAGCAAAAGTGTCTTTATCAGGCTAATTTCAAATATAATAAGAGCAAATGGTTATATGGTCTTAAACAGAGGCTGCTGTAGTCACAGAATGGGATGCCCTGGCAGGGTCCAGAAGTACTATGCCCAGCAAAAGTGTCTTTATCAGGCCTAATTTCAATTATAATAAGTGCAAATGGTTATATGGTCTTAAACAGAGGCTGCTGTAGTCACAGAATGGGATGCCCTGGCAGGGTCCAGAAGTACTATGCCGAGCAAAAGTGTCTTTATCAGGCTAATTTCAAATATAATAAGAGCAAATGGTTATATGGTCTTAAACAGAGGCTGCTGTAGTCACAGAATGGGATGCCCTGGCAGGGTCCAGAAGTACTATGCCCAGCAAAAGTGTCTTTATCAGGCTAATTTCAAATATAATAAGAGCAAATGGTTATATGGTCTTAAACAGAGGCTGCTGTAGTCACAGAATGGGATGCCCTGGCAGGGTCCAGAAGTACTATGCCGAGCAAAAGTGTCTTTATCAGGCTAATTTCAAATATAATAAGAGCAAATGGTTATATGGTCTTAAACAGAGGCTGCTGTAGTCACAGAATGGGATGCCCTGGCAGGGTCCAGAAGTACTATGCCCAGCAAAAGTGTTTTTATCAGGCTAATTTCAAATATAATAAGAGCAAATGGTTATATGGTCTTAAACAGAGGCTGCTGTAGTCACAGAATGGGATGCCCTGGCAGGGTCCAGAAGTACTATGCCCAGCAAAAGTGTTTTTATCAGGCCTAATTTCAATTATAATAAGTGCAAATGGTTATATGGTCTTAAACAGAGGCTGCTGTAGTCACAGAATGGGATGCCCTGGCAGGGTCCAGAAGTACTATGCCGAGCAAAAGTGTCTTTATCAGGCTAATTTCAAATATAATAAGAGCAAATGGTTATATGGTCTTAAACAGAGGCTGCTGTAGTCACAGAATGGGATGCCCTGGCAGGGTCCAGAAGTACTATGCCCAGCAAAAGTGTCTTTATCAGGCTAATTTCAAATATAATAAGAGCAAATGGTTATATGGTCTTAAACAGAGGCTGCTGTAGTCACAGAATGGGATGCCCTGGCAGGGTCCAGAAGTACTATGCCCAGCAAAAGTGTTTTTATCAGGCCTAATTTCAATTATAATAAGTGCAAATGGTTATATGGTCTTAAACAGAGGCTGCTGTAGTCACAGAATGGGATGCCCTGGCAGGGTCCAGAAGTACTATGCCGAGCAAAAGTGTCTTTATCAGGCTAATTTCAAATATAATAAGAGCAAATGGTTATATGGTCTTAAACAGAGGCTGCTGTAGTCACAGAATGGGATGCCCTGGCAGGGTCCAGAAGTACTATGCCCAGCAAAAGTGTCTTTATCAGGCTAATTTCAAATATAATAAGAGCAAATGGTTATATGGTCTTAAACAGAGGCTGCTGTAGTCACAGAATGGGATGCCCTGGCAGGGTCCAGAAGTACTATGCCCAGCAAAAGTGTCTTTATCAGGCCTAATTTCAATTATAATAAGTGCAAATGGTTATATGGTCTTAAACAGAGGCTGCTGTAGTCACAGAATGGGATGCCCTGGCAGGGTCCAGAAGTACTATGCCGAGCAAAAGTGTCTTTATCAGGCTAATTTCAAATATAATAAGAGCAAATGGTTATATGGTCTTAAACAGAGGCTGCTGTAGTCACAGAATGGGATGCCCTGGCAGGGTCCAGAAGTACTATGCCCAGCAAAAGTGTCTTTATCAGGCTAATTTCAAATATAATAAGAGCAAATGGTTATATGGTCTTAAACAGAGGCTGCTGTAGTCACAGAATGGGATGCCCTGGCAGGGTCCAGAAGTACTATGCCCAGCAAAAGTGTCTTTATCAGGCTAATTTCAAATATAATAAGAGCAAATGGTTATATGGTCTTAAACAGAGGCTGCTGTAGTCACAGAATGGGATGCCCTGGCAGGGTCCAGAAGTACTATGCCGAGCAAAAGTGTCTTTATCAGGCTAATTTCAAATATAATAAGAGCAAATGGTTATATGGTCTTAAACAGAGGCTGCTGTAGTCACAGAATGGGATGCCCTGGCAGGGTCCAGAAGTACTATGCCGAGCAAAAGTGTCTTTATCAGGCTAATTTCAAATATAATAAGAGCAAATGGTTATATGGTCTTAAACAGAGGCTGCTGTAGTCACAGAATGGGATGCCTCACAGCAGACTTAAGATCAGTTCAGTATATATGCACAGTTAGTTAGTATAAGCAGCCTGAAAACGCTAACAAAGCCTGTCAGGCTGGATGAAAAAAAAAAAAAAAACTCCCTGTGACAGGCTGACAGCCTCCGATTTTTCTACCTTTCCCTGTTTTTCGCTGACTTTCTGTCTGTCTCCTGTCTGTCTCCTGCCTGTCTCCAGCCTGTCTCCAGCCTGTCTCCAGCCTGTCCCTGTCTGTCCCTGCCTGTCCCTGCCTGTCTAACTGTCTCTCCCTCAGCTACACAGCGTTCTGTCTCTCACGAATGCAATAGAGAAATGAGGCAGGAAAGCAAGATGGCCGGCCTTAAATACAGCTGTGACGTCACCGGGCTTGCTAGCTGCTGATAGGCTGCATGTGACTGTCCCAGCTTGCACTGGCGCGGGGTTGATGTCTGGACATGTCCCGTCCGCCATCTTAGAATGCCTGTAATGTAAATGAATGGATGTTAAAGGAAAACTTCGAGCGATCGAATCGCGGGGAAATTCGGATTCGATCCAAATCGAATTTTTCCTGAAATTCGGATCGAATCCGGGTTCGTCCGGATCGATTCGCTCATCCCTAATCGCCGGTATAACATTACTTAAAAATCTATTGTAGTTTTCTTAATAAAAATTTCCATACCAAATGCAGAAAATATTTGTAATTATTATTAGTAAAATACAATTCAAAAACAAAGCAATAACGCTAAAGTTTAATTAAACCCCCCTGTATTTGAGGTTTTTGGTGTTCTGTCTTATTGTTTTCCTCTGTTGAAATGTGAAATACCCCCATACCTGTGATGGGGAGGCTAATTTATTATTATAGGGCGGCCTTGTCCAAGACGCTCAGCAGCGCCTGCACCGCAACGTGGGCTTCAGGCTTGTGGTGCTGTCAGCTGTAGTGCTTCCTGCCAGGCAGTGTTCGCAGTGCACGACTTTTATATTTTCAAGGAGGAAAAAATTCATAAATACGCTGTGCAGTGCTGGAAAGATGGCAGTACAAATGGGCGCTCACTGGCATTGGGATAATCGTCAGTTGGGTCCAACAGGCGCTGACGCAGGCCGGGCAATACCTAGTGCAACAATCAAAGCAAATTAGTTAGCATCCGGTGCTGCGGCTTTTAGCGCAATTTGTAGGCCACAGCGCAGTGCCAGAACAGACAAGAATGCTGGCACTCCAAAGCTGGTGCTGTAGCCACCAGAAAGATGCTAAGCCATGCGCATAATACATAGGTCCTTAATACTCAAAGATTTGGCTTGATTGGGGGGGGAGGGGGTCCCTTATTGTTAGAAATAGGTTACCTGCAAAAAAACAGTTTTTCGATCATTAGACAGCAAGGTGCATAGCTTCTATTGGCTGCTGGCTCATCATAAAGCCAAGATGCCGACACTTCTCCAGTAGGATGCAATGGCTCTGGCTACCCTCCTGGAAGAGCAGCAGTGCTTAAAATGATGCCAGTAATAACTAAGCAGCCAATACACCCTGCAAGCCACTCATCAAAAGGGCCACTAGAACCAGAAGGTTGACTTTAAGTGCACCATAGTTGAAGTCTATTAAGTATACAGACATAAAGTACATGATGCAAATTTATTCTGAAATGATCCAAACTATTTTCAAGGGCTTCCCCTTTTATTGGTGTAATTCAATTAAAACAGTCGAACTTATGCCTTTCTAAATCTCCCAAGAAATGTTTCATACCCCAAGCTTTTGTCTTACTTTACCCAGGATCTAGATGGGTTTATTCAAATGAGATTGATCTCTGAAGTCTTCCTTGTTATTTATTTTTTGTCTCTTACTTTTGTGTAAAATGATGTGCAGTAACTTAATTCGAAAGAGGAACTCAAGAGCAATGCTAAGTATTGCAGTTTTTTGTGGATCACCTTATGATATTATATTGATTGATTTCCTTCCAACCTGTGATACTCCTTCTTGAACTAGTCTACCAAAAATGGGTATAAGGGATTTTTCTGTTTTCCAAAAATTGTTTAATCATCTTGCACTCCAAAAGTATGTGGGATCAGGTTCAGTAGTACATTTTGAGAATCTATAGGACTCCCCTAAAGGTATGTCTTATGCTATGAAATCTAGAAATCAGTCAAAGAGAGTTACTTCTTTTCAGCTGGAAAATGTGTGCAGCTGTAAAATGGCAGGCACGAACCCTACACTTGCATTATATATGTATTCTGTTTGACCCTTCTTACAACACATTGTCAACACTGTAGTCTACTGTTGTCTTTTCAGCACATCCTCAGTCCTTTTATCTAAGGATGTTTCTCCCTATGCGGTATTTACATAGCCATCTTTGTACCAGCATCCTGGGAAGGAGCTATCCTGCTGTTTGCTTTGCTTCTCTACAACAGCAATTGCCTGACTGAAAATGACACATGGAGACAAAATGTACCTAGATCTAGGGAGAGAGAAATAATGTTAAGAATGACATTTAACCTCTAACCTATGGTTAGTTCACCTCATCATATATAAAAAGGTGATGAGTTCCACAGACATGTCTCACAATTCACAGCTGTCCCTGTGCCCTTTTTATAGCTTTGCTACCATTGCATATGTCTTCAGCACAGATTTATTGTTAGCAAAACAACAACACAGTAGACAGTAATCTACAGGCAGCCCCCCTTGATATAAGACTTGCAGGTAACTAGTTTTGTACAGGAATTAATACATTGGCCTTGATTCAATAAAGGTAGAAAAAAATTCTCATGGTAGTAAAAAATTCAATTCATGAGAAAAAAGCCTGAGAATGTCACTGTTACTGAATCACCAGATAGAAAGACAATGAAAGTCAATGGCAGCTTTTACTACAGTGTAGAAAGGAGTAAACAGTTCTCTACTTTTCTTAGGAGTAAAAAAGTGCATTGACTTTCATTGTATTCCTATCTGGTGATTCAACAACAGTGAAATTCTCAGGCTTTTTTCTCATGAATTGAATCTTTTACTACCATGAGAATTTTTTTTTTTACCTTTATTGAATCGAGGCCATTGATGCAAAATGACTACATTTGAGTCCAACATGTCCTATATTTCAGTATGGCAACCAATCTAGAATTTTAGGGACTCATGTCAGACAATTATTTGTTTTTTCACTTTGTAAATAAAACAGTTGCTACTCCCTAAAAAGAGATACATTTTTTGGAACTTTTCTTATTTATACATACATTACATACAAAATTATTGGGTCTAAAACTCATCTTCAGTCAACTGAACCGGTTTCAAAAACAAATCTTGAAAGTTTTGCTCATCAGATAGATAGTGCTTTGTAAAGAAGTTATAGTTTACACTTTTGTATCTTTTGGAAGGATTAGGACAGATCAAAGATAGGCACTGTCCAGATGGTCCACATCCCAAACCTCCAAAACCTGGAAATGTGTCTACCCTGCGTTTTGTTTCTTGTCCCTCAAATCAGAATGCCCCACTTTGTAAAACCCCCCAGATTACCCAGAAAAACACATCTCTTTGGTCCTGCCGCACATGCGTGGGCTCTCATTCAGTTTGAGCTGACTGTTGTGCATAGGTAATGTTTAGCAAATAGCTATGTTATTGGCAATCAGGAGTGCAAGCAGCCGCATCCCCGGCATCGGGTGCACTCCCGCCCCAAGCCGTGTCTGGATGAACGAGTGGACACAGCCTAAAGATGCTAGGGATGCAACAACCTGATATTTAGATCAAGCCAAGAAGCAGATGAGTTTTGTGGCCCCCCTGGGTTCACACAGCAGGCCACTGTGACTTTCAGTATTTTTTCACTTTTGACAATTTTTTTTCTCTTATGACCGAAAACAAGTGAAAAAGGTTGTACATGTTTTTTCCTGTGGTATTTTATTTCTCAAATGCTGAATCTAGGCCCTTGTCTCATTTTTTAACGCAGAAAAATACTCTGGGTTTTGTTCCATCCCCTGCTATGTGAAACACCCACCAGCACTTGGCCAGGAAGCCCTGCCTCCAACTTGGTTGACGGCAAGGAGGTTATCTTGGCTCGGGCGCACGAGATCACGCAGTATTCTGTCCAGAGGGAGAACTGGGACAGGGCCATATAAAAGAGAGGGAAATGGAATGCCAAGGAGAGAGACAAGCCATGAGGGAGAGCAAGGAGGGCGGCTGCTGATGCCAAGCCAAAAAAAATAGGCCCCAGCATGCCCTGACATCCAGTGGTGCCCCAAAATTTCCTACCTAACTGACTCACCCGAGGTGAGCTGACTCCCCTGTCAGGGAAAGAGAGAGAGACTTCAGTTTAGAGTTGCTGGGTAACTTCTGAGGCAGCCCCTTCCTGGGCATAAAGCCTAGAAGAGTGACTGGGGTCGCTGTACAAATCAAAAATATCACAAAGGTGGGGCACTGAATAATCTTCACCACATCCATGGTTATTATTGTTATTACTTCTTTTTTTCCATCCCTTCTACCCTCCTTTTTTTTTCAAGCATTCATCATAAATGCGGTAAATCAAAATGGTTACTTCACCAAATCAAGGTAAGTCCAGGGCTGGAGACTCCAGCAAGCTGCAATTCCAAGGTAAGTCCAGTAAACTTTGCAGGGCAAGCAAGCCCTTCGCTGCTCACCCCCACAAGTCCAAGATTAGGACGCAGAAGCCAAGTCCTTCGGCTTAACTCCAGTATTGTTATTCACCAATGTGCAGTTCAGCCTGGGCTCCTTCCTTCAGACTGGTCAAAAGACAACTGACAGGCTCAGTGGCAGCATTTTATTGAGGCTTCCTCCTGCAATCAGTCTGATCAGCTGTGCACGGCCTGAGATCAGGGAACAAACCTAGGACTGGGAAATGTGACCTGGGTCCTGAAAACCCGGCATGGATCATGCCTGATACAGCATAGCAGGGGAAAAATACACACCATTCAGGACTTTTCCATACACCTTACCACAGTATGTATTGAGCATATTGAGTAAAGCATTCACTATTATATGTTTGAACTTTGCTAACGCATGGGGGCAGGCAGCCATCTTGCCACAATTCTGACAGGCCTGCTTGTAAAAAAAACAGCCAAAATTTCCCTGAAATAATGCTTCAACCATGGCTAAAAGCAAAAAGCCATCAGCTGTAATGAATCAGCACTGCTCAGAAAGCTCTTAAAACATTGTAACAACATTTTAAACAACTCTGTGCAGCCAAGACCATTGACTTACATTGATAGTTATATTCATCTCCTCCAGCAGCTGGTGATTCAGCCTTTTAGTGTGTGTAACATGAGAGACAATGATCCCGTTTCTGAGGTAAATATCTCTCAGTTTGGTGTGGGCTGCTTATAACAAACTCCAGCCTGCCCTGTGTGGAGAGACAATATCACACAAACATACTGCACCCATTCTGATCTTCAATGCAGCCACCATTATCTCCTTCTAACATTCTATGTGGAAACAGATAAAATCTCTTTCTGGCTGGTTGGGCTCATCATAAGGGAGCTCCCAGATCAACTTGTGTGTCTGTGTGATAGCAAAGACCCTTCCCATCCCCCCTCTCATGCTCATGTGTAAGCAGGGCTCTCAGGTGTGATCCAAGATGTAATTCTAGGAGCACAGCTATTCCACAACATCTGCATGGGTTAAAGACCTCTCAATCACCATACAGTATTGATCATTAAAGGGGTGCTTTTGGGAGGCAAATTTCTAAACTTTATTTTCTTGACTGGAGGTCAGCTATAAAGACAACTTGCACGCAATGAAAAAAACAAAAACAATATACTCATCTTTTTTTCCCACACAGACCAAGAGCTGGAGCTCCAGCTCTTACCTGATTGCTGGATCCAATTCCCGAGCTGCCCTCCTGATTGCGCTTCTCTTCCATGTTCTCAGATGGGGAGACATTCCCGCCATTGTCACTGTGAGCTGGTGCGCCCACTTCCATTCACTACAACCAAAAGGGGCGGTCCTCACACACCCCTTTCCATTGCAGTGAATATAGGGGGCATGCCAGCTCACAGTGACAATGGTATGGGGCATCTCCCTATGGGAAAACACAGAAAATCGGGTCAGGCGGCACAGGACATGGATCCACAGAGTATAGATTTTTTTTTGTTTGCCTGCAAATTGTCTTGAATTGTAAAATATAGATTTATTACAACTGGAACACAATTGGCATGGGCTGAATACATTAAGTAGAACTATTAAATGCAAGAGGAATAGTGACATAATATAGAAGGACATTGCCAGATACTGACATGCCCCCACCTCCTTTGCAATGGCTCTACACCTGTGTCTACACCTGTGGCTATGGGCTGGTATGTCCAAGGCCAAAGGCTGCCTACTTAGTGTTCATGCCCTGAGGGCGTTTTTTTTCCTAACAATAATTTGGATTTTTTCTTCTATACACTTTAATATAAGCCAATAGAAGGTTCAGAACTTCTCACATCTCACAATCACTGTTTTTTTGGTTCTACATACCATCTAATCTAACCATCTAAAAGCTAATGTATAGGTATAAATAGAAATCCTCCAGAACACATAAAAGGAGTACTCCAGAAAGTTTAAGCTAAAAGGGTAAATTAACTCAAGTGTGGAAAATCTGGAAAACTTCTCCTAGAAGACTTTTATACGTGTAAAAAGTTATCTACCTTAGTTCATTCAATTCATTAAGAATGCAGGTGTGCATTAAAACAGAGTGAAAGTCAAATAAAATCTTAAGGTCACTTAATCTCCTTGGGGATTTCCGATTTGGGATGCTCTTCCAAATTAAGAGGGCCCAAATATTACTCTTCCTCTCCATGTGTTCATGCTGTTTTTAATGTGCACATTATTGGTGTTGGGCCTGTTTGCCATTGGGGTTTGTCAGGTACACTTGTGTAGCACTGTGAATAAGTGTGTGCATCTCTGCTGAGCAAATCTAATTGCTTGCCAGGGGACAAGGGGAAATGTCGGTCGGTCGGACTGTCATATTATTTATGCCTGCCTTCAAGCTTCCTAAAATTGGATTTGTATTGAGGGCCTTATTTAAAGTATGTGCCATTAAGTATATTTTAGTTTCCTCCTCTAAGTTTCAAGCTTGTCACTGTTATCTAGTCGTTCCCCCCATTTAAATTCACACTTGCTGGAGTTATAACTTTGGAACTTAACATAAAGGAGATGGATATTCACATCATCTTATTGCTGATCAGGTTATAGTGCTATGTTAGCCACATTTTCAGGTAAATGACCCAATAAAATATTGTCCTTGGTGCTTTGCAACCTAACCAGGCATGACCAAATGTTAAAGGCAAGCTGATCATTGCATGGGTTTGCACTCTTTATACATTCTCTGCTGCTGACAATGTTTAAAAGATTAGGGGAACTGCATTAATGCATGACTCTGCATATCAATGTCGCTCTTGTCAAGCAAAACTGTAGCATTCCTTTTATTTACCACCTTGTCCTGTTTCACAAAGTAGACATCTATGAAACAATACTAATTATACTAATAGAATCAAGCAGCACCTTGTTCGGTAAAACATTCACAAGAAATTACCAGCACATACTCCAGCAAGAGCTGTAAGGCCCGAAGGCCTTGAAAAACACCAGTGCTGGCAACAGGCCCTCTACAGTTGTCTGTATAAAAATCTCTTTAAAGTGGCATAGGTTAAGAAAATTTTGATATTTCCTCTTGGTTGTAAATATAATGAGATTGTTGGTTTAAAGACAAGCACTAAAAATAATACCTTTTGGCAGAAGTCTCTGTGAGACATAAGGTGTATTGTCAGATTTTCCGGACCACCTCTTAGAAGTTTATGAACACTCTGGTTTTCATAAATAAAATAGATGTCATAGAAAATGTTCAAAAACAATGCTTTGTATTCAGTTTTTAATAAAACGTGTCATATAAAATTGGAATATATAAACAGAAAAGGAATATGAATTAATGTATTGTTATAAAAAGTGGAGAACATGTTTAGGCCCTCAAGAGATACATCCATGCCAGGAGCTTGAGGCACAGGCACACTTTTTTATTATTTAATTGTTTCCTAGTGCACCAGATTTTAAACAGAGGGCCATCATAGCTCAAACAAAACTGATTTCCTGTCCACATAAGCCCTTGAGATGCCAATTCTGAATAAAATTGGCACCTCAACCTAGAAAAGGTTTAGGCTATAGATACAAGAGAAAAAAGGATTATGTTTGTTGGGAGGTCTCATCTTTATATCAATCTCTTACTAGCTAGTCAGGGAAAGGAACCATAAATATAATAGTAAATGAAAGAGAAACTACAACAGTAAAAAATTCTAGAATAATCTGGAAGATATTTTGATATAAATGAACAAAATGTCTTGGATTTTTGGGGCTTGCACACACATAGGACTTCTTCCTCTGCATTTAACCCATCTGTGCAGTGGGTGTATGCCTAGAGCAGTGGGCTCCCCTAATTACCATGCCGGGGGGAGCAGCTGGGGGGTTGGGTGCCTTGCTCAAGAGCTCGTCAGTCATGTCTCATAGCAAAAGTGTGAAAAATGCAAATAAAGGAGCAGTTCAGTAATCCAAGAGATAACAAATGGTAGTCTAATCATTGGCATTAAACTTCTTATAACATACTGACCATGGAGAATGCCTATAAGGTTCCCTGACAAGTTTGCAATGGTTTCAGTGGGTTCATTCGATTTTCCCTTTACGCATGTACAAAAACATGACAATGGACCTACGTTTTTCCTGTTAAACTTTTGATTTCATACACTTTTCAAGGGTATGTATGCTTTAACCCTTTAACTGCCAAGCAGATTAAATTTATGTGGCTTCATGTCCGTCTGTTAACTGTCAACCACGTAAATGTTTTATGACTGTGGCTTTCTCCATTATGGAGCAAAAAAAAGCTTCTTTACCTTTGTGAACTGGTAATGGGTCTTTGAGACCCCTATACCAGTTCAAAGGGCAGGAGGGACTGGCAAGTCATCAGCTGGCAAGCAGTTGACTTACCAAAGCCTCTGACGCTATTAGATTTATCCCCAATAGCAAGGAGGATGCAGAAGAGCCTGCAGCACGTGTTGGCTATTTGGACTGGTAGCCTTTAGAGCCTGGAGTTGGCCTGTCAGCCTCTGTTCCCTGGTCCATCAGCCCACATAGCTGGGGCTCAGGCTGGTTTTGCTGGAGCGGAAGGGTTTTTTTAACCTTCCTGGCGTTGCGATATAGTCAAATGCAATGGCAACGAAAGCGTTGCCATTGCATTTGTCTCTCAAGCACGGCTCCGCCCCCATGAGCCTCTGCGGCTCACAGAGACGGAACCCGGAAGCGGAGAGGGACGCCGCAGCCCTGGCTCTCACCTGCGATCGCGGCGGAGACATCGCTGGATCGCAGGGAGAAGGTAAGGAGGCTGCGCCGCCCGCTCTTGCTCCCAAATCGATCCCGAGCATGACTCGGGGTCACCGCCACTTACAGCGCAAATTGCCCCCGAGTCACGCTCGGGATCGCCGCCAAGGGGGTTAATATAAGGGTTTATACCTGAAGAGGGGTGACTCTATTCCATTTTTTAAAATAATTAAGGGGTTAACCCTTGATAGTGCACATAGTAGTGGGATCTCTTGGGTAGGAACAGGTGTCTACTGATACATATGTGGTACCCTTATTAATTAATAAAAGCAATATTGGTTTTCTTGAAAAATGCTAAAAAAGACATGTTGTGTTATCTCCTGCCCTGCCACCCTACCCTGGCGCTGAAGCAGGACGGGGGGTTAGAAAGAAAAAGACCCCTTACCTTATTCAGGAGCCCGCAACACTCTCCCGGTGCCCTGGATCCTGGATGCTGCCATCTTGCATGAAAGCACAGAGCAGCATCCCCTGGCTCTGTGCTTACTCTCGCCTGCCCATTCACTTGGGCCCATTCACCATGTGCATGGACCCGGCTTTGTGCTCTCTCCTTGGCGACCGCACAGAGAATGGGGGAGTGGCGCTGTTATTTAGGGAGAGATTGTCAATTTAGTTTTTTTTAGCATCTTAAACTTATTTTTCGAGAATGAACATTAGAAAGTCACCCAATATGTGAAAAACAAATGATAAAAATGATCATTTTCAAATTTTTCAAGCTTTTGAAGCAACTCAGACACTCCCAAAATACCCCAGATAAATTCTGAAATGCCTCCAATGCCAACATATGCTATAAAAGTGTGTTTTCAGCAAGATTTCGTTTTTTGCTAAAGAATTCTGCCACAGCAGTTCGCCAGCATATCACAGGATTCTCCACTTTTCATTGTAAATACCTGTGAATTTTGCCAGCAAATTGCGGCGCAAACGTAGCAAAATGCATAAGTCTGTGTTCACTGGTGTACGCTGCAGTAAGCTTTGCTTACTCACTGGTTTGTCACGCTTGTGTTGTACATCCAGTGAACATACTTTTATGTCAGGTAGCGAATGGTAGTAAACATAGTAAATCACCCCCACAGTGTTAAATAGAGTGGGTTGCAGGCTCATATGTGCTGTGGAAGCATGTATGTCTTCACACTGGCTGTTGAAGAAACTGTATAACAGACTTCCAGCTTAGTCTATGCCGAAGTGACTTTTGCTAAATTTACTGCAGTTTACAGCTATGACAAGTTATGACAATAGATGGCGCTGTGACCAATGCTTTACTGTAGAGTCTATGCATTTTACTGCTGTGTTGTTATTTCCTGTGCATCCAGTTGTTCTGTGGTACTGCCTTTTTTCCTGTCTGTGTTAGCCACCACATAAGGTGACATTCTCTTACCGCATTTATGTTCTAGTGAAGCCAGATTTTTTTGCACCACTAATGTGTATCTGGATAATTACTCCACTGCATCCAGCACTCAATTTCTGAAACACTGGCATGGTGAGAGGAAGGTAATGAGAAGAATGGATAATGTGTGTGCTGGCAGGCATACTCATATGTCCAATAGCAGCTTGGCAAATGCCTCCTTAGGTGCATTGAAAATGAAAGCACATAATGCCCATTCTCATGCTAAAAGACATTAACGGTAACATGGTTCTAGCCATACTTTTTGTTTCCATTCCAGCTCCAGCTCACTATTTCGGGCCAGGACCAATTGCCAACTCCACAGAGTCTCTTCCCCTGTTCAGCATCCACATCTGCCATGCAGTGTCTCTTCATTTGCATCTCCTGAACCTAGTGGTCCAGCAGAAATGGAGCCTGATGTCAATAAACCAAAGGTATGCCTGTTCTCACCTCCACAATTAACCTTCCCCCACATGCAGGTTCTAGGGCTCTAAGCAAGATCCACAAAACTCAATTTTTAGAAAAGAAGAACATAGTGCTTGCCACTGCAATTTCAAGTGTGCCAATGTTGTAGGCTTCTTCTGCAGCATTGCCTGAATGTATAATAGGTGTTAGGAGCCAGGAAAGGCACGGATAGCCAAAATTACCTGATAGAATATAGACAAAAAAGTGGGACATAAAGTCTATGGCACACCCACAATGTTAGGGATGCAACCATCTGTGGCATAGTAATTTCCAACATTTTCCGCTCTTAATTTCTTCCCCTCTGGAACTTGTCAAGTGACCAGTGTGGACTGTGCCATACCCCACAGCAACAGCTCCCAGTCTCTAGAATAAGCCATTTGCAAGGAACTGCAGGCAGCCCACAAGTTGTATTATCCCACTGATGGCAGTGCCATCTTAATTCATTGTGCTGTGCAAAGTAGTAATTACAGACAGGGTAACTCATACAGTACATAGACTATTACAAACAAGCTGCTACAACGATTAAAATGAATGCTTTGAAAACAGGATGCAATATGAGAGATATGCTCGTATGGGTTTCAATATAAAGAAATAAAGCTTGGAAACATAGGGGGAAGGATCACAAGTGGTACATATTGAATTTGGTGTCATGAGCCATGTATAGGTTATAAGGGTTATCTAAATCAGGTCATACACTTGTCTTAAGATGGGAGTTTTGAGGGTGCTTTTGAAAGCTTGAATTGTTGGGAAGTGTTGAACTGAGTGGGGAAGGATTTTCTAGAGGAGTGATGAGGCATGTGGAAAGTCCTAGTAGTGGGAGAGGTGACCAGGGTGGAAGACAGGAGAAGGTCAGGGACAGAGCGGATGTTGCATCTGGGTTGGTATCGCTGGATCAGAGATGAAATGTAAAGAGGGGTCTGGCTGGAGGGAATTTTGTATGCAAGGTTAGTATTTTAAACTGAATTCTCTGTGGAGAGCTAGTCAGTGGAGGGATTGACAGAGGGGAGCAGCAATAGAAAAGAGACAAAAGGTGAATGAGGTAAGTTCCAAATAGATTGGAATGGTGGCAATCTGTTAGTAAACCACAGAGGAGGGGGTTGCAGTAGTCTAGTCGGAATATGATTAGGGCATTCACTAACATTTTGGTGCTTTCAGGTGAGAGGAAGGGACAGATGGGTGAGATGTTTTTAAGTTGGAGATGGTAGTATGTGCCTAGGGAGCGAATGCGAGGATTTAAATGTGTATGCTCAAACGTGGTTGATGTTCATCGTCTCACAGAACATCTTTGGCTGCTGCTGTGTGTCAAATCCTTCCTATAAGTCAAGGGGTCCTTGCATTACTACAATAAAAGGCTCCATTTGGCAATGCTTTTGCCTGTGAAATCTGCAGAAATGCGGTTAGCGTCTAAAAAATATGCTGCAAAATAAGGTTTATTGCATCGCTTGTATGGAAAATTACACTCACAAATGTACTTTTTGCAATTGCTAACATGTTATATGAGTAAATGGCATAACGTTTGCATTAAGGTCAATATCTTGCCTCCAGGGCTATCGAGTTAGGATCTATGAGCCATATATGTGGTCACACCCAGTAATACCCTAAATTTAGTCCAGATTATTTCTCACTGCTTACAGACTGGACCCATGGAAGGCCCTTCTTTCTCTGTAAGCAAACACATATGGAGAAGGAAGACTGGCAACCCAATTTTTTCTGCTACTAAACAAGAAATAACAAATTGATGGAAAACTCCTTCTATACCCCAGCATTTCAAAATAGAATTTCTAATATCATGATACCGCCTTTGTTGTGCTTTCTTCATGACATGCTGATGATTTGAAATTAGTCTTTATATATCAGGGTGCAGATGCACCTGTAGCCTAGGATGCCAAAAAGGAATATGTCGGACAACATGGCTTTACCAGAAGTTTTTTATGGGCATGAGAACATTTGGCTGATCATAATTGAGCTACAGTATTCAGAGAATGAAAGCAGGTGGGAAGTCACAGGACTACCATTAGGCCGGTGACTGCTTCCCTTAAAATGCCCAGGCCTCATGTAGGACTATTGCCTGTACTGCTCTGTTCATAGGTTAGCAGTGTCATAATTAGGTATTGAGGAAAATCAGTCTTGGTCTTCAGAATTGCTCCTGGAGTCCTGCTTTAATTTCTAACAGCAGAGCCCTGGCCAGCCCATGACCAGCATATGAGCTGCTGTGCTCCAACACCAGGGTACTTCCAAGACAGTCATTGAGTGTGCTCATGCATATTACACTACAGGGGTAGATCATAGAGAGACATGTAAATGACCTCTCTGCCATGATGCTGAAGCTATAAGCATTGCAAGAGCAAAACGTTGGCTGGGGAGTCATGGCGGGAGGGGGTACAATGAGGCCAGGTATAGAAGGGGGGCATGGGAGGCAGTTCAGCTTTAGGTCAGCTAAAATAAATTTCATCTTTATTTCATTCATGTTTAAAGTGAAACAAAACCTGGGAATTTGACTTTTGGTCCCCGCTATGTGAACCCCCCCAAGAACGCCCAGTACAGCTCACCTCTTACTGACTCCAATGGTGCATGTGTGGGCGGACAGCCTATCAGAGCTGTTCTCCGTGTTTACATCCTTCGGCAAACAGCTTGCATTAGCTTCAATCGGGAGGACACACTGCCGAATTCCCATATCCCAGCAGCGTGTGCTCCCCACTTAAAAAATGACATAATGACATAGTCATGGCAGATGGCTCTCATTGGATGAGACCCTGCACATTTGTTGTTGGACCAGGATAAGGTAAGTAATTTTCAGTACTCTGGGTGGTTTCAAACAGTCTGGCATCCCAATTCAGGATGCCCCGGGGAAAGCCAGCATGTCATGTCAAAAATGTCATGATGTTTCTTAAAGTGGACCAAAACCCAGGATTTTCACTATCCTGGGTGTTGGTCCACTTCAGCGGGTCATCCGAGATCAGGATGCCCTGCTGTGTGAAACCCCCCCAAAAGCCCCAAAAAACGTATCTTTTCGGCGACGGACAAGTGACGGATAAGCCGCCGCCTCCTGCGCGTCCCTCTTACAGGGCGCACGCCCGCGCCGGCCATTCACAAACGGCCGGCGCGGTCATGCGCACTGCTAGAGGGGCGCGCGGGAGGCGGCGGCGGCTGATCCATCGCCGATAAGGTAAGGTTTTTTGGGGCTTTTGGGGGGGGTTTCATCCCGCGGGACATCCCGATCTCGGATGCCCCGCAGTGAGGGAGGTGATCGGCCCGGGAATCTTATAGATTCCCGGGCCGATCACCCCTGGGTGATGGTCCACTTTAAGACGTACAGTATGTAGCTAAAATAAAGATGTGATACAATATAAGAGTAACTTGTACATTTATCATCATTATCATTTATACATCATATACATGTGTTCTTCAAAAAAATACCAGTAGTGATATTAACAAAGTGACTATTATACATTGATACTGACAAATCTCATTTAATTGTGATTGGTTAAAAACTAATTTCCTATCTAAGTGACCTGTGACAACTGTTTCTTATAGCCCCTTGTGAAATGAACCATGGTGGACTAGCCACAGGAATACATTTATACAGTAACCCATCAAATTAGTGTCTTCTTAGTGCTGAGAAAGACAGTTTTAGAAGATCCCAAGGTGTCAGCATGTGCAAGAAAAAAAATCTTAGCAGAAGCCGCAATGACAAATGACCCAAGTAATAGATTAAACGAATAGTGAAGACGAGCATTAACACTAGCTTAAAAAACCATTATCTTCTTTTACTCTGAGATGAGCTAGAATAAACCAACCAGAAACTGCAACATTACAAAAGGGAGGACACTAATGCCACACAGAGTTTGTTGATGAGACTTCCTTAGGTCATGTTTTCCTACACTGACTTGTTTCTTATGAGGTTTTCTTTTCCCACACAAGTAAGGAAATGTATAAATATATGCCACAGAATTACAACAGCAAACCTAAATCCTAAATCCGTAATTTACTTCCAAACAACTGTTTAATACAGCCTCAAGAATGTGACACCAATTCCAAATAAACAGTTCAAGTTTGACCTGTAATCCTATACACAATACTTGATAACATTTTATTTACAGCCAACTGACTGTTAATTAGAAATAAAAACATCCAATTAAGTCATAGGCATACAGCCAATCAGACTTAGAGCCTCATTTATTAAGCATCAGCGCCAGTCAATGCCACTGAGTGCCAATATTTTGCCTCAGCGCCCCTCAGTGCCTGATTTAACAAACAAAAAATGTCAGCTCCAATGTGTCTGCCAGCCTGCATCTAAGTTATCACCGGCGCCATGTAGTTTGCAGTGACTGGCGCTCTTATCGATGCAATGCTAGTTTATAATCATGCTGTAGGTTTATATACCATAGAACACACATTTTTTTTGTACAGAACTTGCATTACACAATAATCTAAACACAGGGCTTAGATGTCACCAAATGTTATTTTATTATTTTTTTGTAAAATCTTTTTTACATTGGCTTATACTTCTTACCATTGTGTAGCTTGAGGCACAAAAAAAAAAAGTGTTTGTTCACAGCAATGATATCCTGTTACTATAATGAAGAAATGCTAAAAGTTGGTGGTGCAGAGTGGCGCTCACAGAAGCCGATGGCATAGGCTTTTCCACTGCCGAAGCCACGTCCCCCAGCAATTTTGAGAGAGCCAACCAGCTGGCCCCATCCATGGCACATGGTCCGGTCGAATGCTCTTAATTCAAAGAGGATGGGGCAGGAGTACATGGGGCCGCAGAGATGTGGCGCCGGCAGAGATTGCATCGCAGGAACCATGGGGGTTTCACACAGCAGGGCATCTGGTGTAGGATAACCTGGGAGTAGGCTAGCAGCCAAGCCTGCAATTTTTTGGATTCCAGGGCCTGGCCACACCAGTGTCCATATGCTTTAACATTAACATTCAGCACCATTCTGAAAATATAACAGCTCTAATATATAAATAGATGCCAGTGCTCCTAAGCAGACCCATATGCCAGCAAAATTGTGCTAAACGGCACACTTCATAAAAAAAGACCTATAATCCCTGGGCCCCCATAACCACGAGGCTCAGCCAACACATATAAGCTATGGATTCCAGATGATACAGCCTATAGAGTCTGGATCCTCCATAACATATAATGCATTGACTGGACCCATGGTAGCTGTGACCAATTATGCTCTAGTTTCAAAGTGGGGGCCAGACACCACATATAAGGTTATGGGGGGCCCAGGCTATACAGCCTATAATGTGGGGGCCACTATAAACTGTATTGGGATAACTGGGCCCCATAGCAACCAGGCAACCATAGCAACCAGGCAACAGGCAGCATGTGCAAACTTCTTTAGTTGCATGGAATAGAGCAATACTCCATTCTTGAGCGCTAATTTGCTTGAAAATGGAGGGACTAGCCCCTCAAACCAAACCAAATGTACACCAGAACCTTAAAAAATGTATGTTTCGGAGAATCACTGTGAAGCATTTAGGTGAGTATTAGGAGCTCACCTAAAACCTGTTCTTTGTACATCTCCATTTACTGCAATATAGTGTAGATCCTGTAGCAGTTCCAGTCTGCTATGACCACGCTCCCAGTCCTCTCCTTGTCCCTTTCTCCAAGTTTGATTGACCCCAGCAAGCCACAGTGGTCAGACTTGCCAGGTTTGCTCACACAGAAAGCGACAAGAGAGATTTTTTTAGCCAGGCAACCACATTTGCAGCGTGGTTGTGAAGAAATGAGAGGGACATTTTGGAGGCCAGCAACTATAGAGCACTGCAGGGAAGAAAAGGCACATGGACAGGCTTCAAATGAGCTCCTTGCAGCCTTATTATTGCCTTTTCCTGGATTAACCCTTTAAGAACCAACAACCCCTTTACTTCCGGAATTCCCGCTTCCACCCACCCCTACTATTTTGAATACGTAGATAACTGCCCTTGCTTGAAGTCAGGTCCTTTATGTGCGGAAACTGTTGGTTTGGTGCCCAAGGGGTTCATGACCCTTTCACTGTAGCAAAGATCACCCAAGATACCCTGGAACACTGTAGCTGTGGCCATGAGGAAACAGAATCTGGGGGTCTCATTGCTACTTTAAATGAAAGGTTTTCCTTGTGCTTGTTGTAAGCATGCAACACCATTAATATCTGTGGTGCATTTTTTCTGTATTTAAATGCAGACCTTTTATTTTTCACAACTAGCTATAAATGCTTAATCACTGTGTGGGTTTGCTAGTTTCAAATAATCGGTAACAGAATGTAAAAATGCATTTCTTCTTCTTGAGGGATCTGCATTAGACAACTATTAACTGCAGTTACTCAGTAATGTATACGAGTGCAATGCTTATCTTTGCTGGTGTATATTCAAGTCAGGGATGTTACAACATGGCAATTATCAGTATTAATCAGTATCTGTCCTCCAGACTGTGACCAGATGAAAGACTTCCATAATCAGACGAAAGTGAAGTCCTCTCCATTGGTTATGCATTAGCTGGGTGGACTAACTAGTTCTGAATTCATTTGCTGGTATTCCCTTTAAAAAGTACAATGTCTTAGCTGGCCAAAGTATTGAAGAGTGCCTAAAATTTAACAGTGAAGAAACTAAACCGTATATGGCCCAGTATAGAACTAGAAGAGACAGCTCCTCAGGCCAGAAACCAGCAGTACACCTACATCTAAAGGACACTTGTCTGAGGACAGCCAGGTTTACATCTTGGACAGAAGGAGAACTGGTTTAAGAGTTGTAAAGTAAACACCATACATGTTAAAATGAAGGACCTAGCTTAAATAGAGGGAATAGAGGGAGTTGGTGAACTGTCTGTCAGTTTTAATGTTATTTGAACACCTCTCCCATGACAGTTTATAAACATTTTGTTGCAAATGTAATATACATCTTAGAGGCCGATTCATTAATAGCGCCAGGTAGCGACAGATGAGCGCCAGTAGCGTGATTTTCACAGCGCCAGCTAGTATTCGCTGTGCTTGGCCGGGGTTTGCTTGTTGACAGCGACTCAGTCGGTGTGCCGTAATGTTGAATACAGGGTTAGGGGTTGCTGTTTCACAGGTTCCGCGTTGTATGGGTGCACCTGACAGCGAATGGCCAGAGCGAACGGCTTGCTGCAGATTCATTAACAAATCACGCTCAAAAATTTCTCGCGCTGTGAATTCCTTGTTTAAACCCCAGAGCGCTGGCGGCGATGTGTGTAAAGTAGTTTTTAACCCCCAAACAACCTTTTTTTTTTATATGTAAAAATTATACAAGTTTTTCTAAACATTTTGTAATATGAATACATGAATATCAGACCTGTAATATCAATTCTGCACAATTTTTTTTTTTTTTTACTTAAAAAAAATTCCTAACATTGCAGAAGTGGTCACAGAATTTTTGACATTAAAAAAAAAAAAAAAACATTAATAGCAATTAATTATGATTATTTAAAGATTGCTCCATTGAAATGCATTGGACCACGCCAGGGAGCGCCTGGTCATACCTGTCGCTGTGATGGGATTAGCAGCGGCGCTGTTCGTTGCAGTCGGCTACATGATGAATCCCGCGCTAGCTGACGCTCTCGCCGGTGCTAGCCTCATTTAGCGTGATAAATGCGTCATTGTGACCGCCGCCGGGCGTACTTGATTCGGTAGCCGCCGTTAGCTGGCGGTACCTGCCGCTCGTCAGACACTACCTGGCGCTAGCCCTTGATAAATAAGACCGTTATTTGTTTCTTAGTCATTACTATCTGTTTAGGCTACTGAAAAGAGGTTTCAGGACGTTTATGCCGTAATTCTAATCTCCCAGAGAATCGTGTCAGTCAGGAAGAAGTGTGAAAAGGCAATTTAATTATTAAAACCTGGAATCATTGATATTTGAAAAGTAATTGCACACATCCTGGCACTTCTAATTCTCATATAGGGTATTACTATAGTCAACAGACGTTAATGATAAGACATAGTAATTATGTGGACTTAAAACTAAAAAATAAGAATTTATTTATGAAAGCTCTGACTGTATAAAAAGAAGTGTCTGGGTTGACACTGGCTTATATAACTAGCACATGGCATAATTAGCAAAATAATTACATGCCAAGATCTCTAAAGTGATTGCCCAGGCTAAAATAAAAACATTCGATACACTTCTTTTGTCCTCCGCAGTTCATTGCACCTAGTGTGGCGCTGGGTGGAGCCGAGTCCCGCAACACGAAGCCCGTCATCAGGCACACCTGCATATTCAACAGGACGCCACCACCGCCATCCGTCTAATATACATTGACTTCTATGCAGTTTATTGCTGTCAATATAAGGGGTGTTATACCATTGCTGTGACTGATGGTGGGGATGGCTTCCCGTCAAGAATGTGGATGTGTCTGACAATTGGGCCACTCAGCCAAAGATAGAGACATAGTATATATTATATACACCACTTGTATTAAAAAATAGGAGGCATAATTGGAAAACACGACATGAAATTGTTGAAAGGCTATTACATCTTACATCATTAAAATGTTATTTAAATAAATCTTAATAAAAAACACCCCCTCCTATCTCCATTATTGCCAACAAGTATGCTGAGTCTAGTTGGGGAGGAGTAAATGAAAACACTGTCGCAATAATATGACTGAGGGAGCAAAGCCTGCAAAATAACGAATTAAACAATAGATCATAAAACTGAGAACAGGTAGAAGCATGCTTCACTTGTTACTTCAATCAAACAATCCTTGAAGTCACTTATTCCTGGATGCCTTCCAAGATGAGAGATTTGTTATGACTAACAAGGCAGAACGGGCTCGTTAACACCGGGCCTTTTGTTTGTTTCCCTCTTTCTGTCCTTGTATGTGCTTTATCTTGGTGCAACAGGGATTGACCCGACTGACTCATTCAGGCTGTGGTATGGTTACTTAGAAAAATAGGGACAAACATATGTATACAATCTGTATGATGAACCCTGTAACGCTAAAATCTTTTAAAAGTTATAGCTGATCTTTTTACAGTTTTGATAGAAAGAAAGTTTTGAATCTTTGAAAGCAGGCCTAAACCCTGCAACAGCTCTCCAGGCTACTGTGCCACTCACAAGGGATGTCCATTTCCCCAAAATATACCAGAAATACTTGGCCATTCATATGTCCTGCAGACAGGAAAAGTCCTGTTTAATTATGTATATCTGTTTTTAATGACCCTTAGGACTCACAGCATCCAGATTTGGAACTCCAATCTTTTAATCTGTGGAATCCATGCTTAGTGTCCCACATGCACCCTATTGGCCTCTGGCAATCACATGGTACTGTTGGTTTGAAGGGGGGGGGTAGACATTTCTGAGCATAATGTTTTTAGTTTAATCTCACTTTATTGACATTTTACAGTTCAAGAAATACAAATAAAAACAAGGAAACAACACACACCGCATAGTGTATTAGTACTCATATAGGGGGTGCGCCCCACCCACCGCGACCCCCACCCCCGAAGATACCCGGATGTCGAGCCCCAGCACGCCAGAAAACGTCGAGTCAAGAAGGAAAGGACCTTCCTCCCCGACTCCCCAGGTGTGGAAAGCCAGGGCAGAGAGCGGAGATTAAATACTGTGAGGTCTTGCTCAAGCTTAACCCAAAGCTTGTCCTTCTCTCTAAACTACCAGTCTGTCATCCTTAAGAGGACTGCGGCAGTGTGGTAGAGCCTCAGGTCAGATACCCCAGTGCCCCCCACTCTTTCCAATTTAGCCAATACATTGAATCTGATGCGAGGTTTCCGCGCACCCCAGATGAATTTCGTGAACAGTGTCGGCAGGGCCTTGAAGAAATGCCTCGGGAGGAGGATGGGGATTGTTTGGAAGAGGTAGAGAAATCAGGGGAGGATATCCATCTTTAAGATACTTATCCTGCCAAACCAAGAGTAACATTTCCTATCGTACCTCGACAGGTCTTGTGCAGTCTTCGCTTTCAGTTCTCTGAAGTTTAGTTCATACAGGTTGCTCAGATCAGAGGGGATCTGCACCCCTAAGTATTTTATCGAATTTGACTGCCACTTGAAGGGTAAGGTTCATCGCTTCCGATTTTGAGTAGTTAATGCGGAAGTTAGAAAGGGCGCAAAACCATTCAAACTCTCTGTACACCACTGGGACCGATATCACAGGGGATGTCAAATGAAGGAGTAAATCGTCCGCGAAGACCGAGATCTTATATTGGTGCTCTCCACACTCGATACTCTTGATGTCCCGGTTGTTTCGGATCGCATTTGCGAGATGTTCCATTGTCAGAATGCACAGAAGGGGTGACAAAGGGCCCCCCTGGCGAGTACCATTTGCGATTGTGAAGGGCTCAGAGAGGATACCATTAACCCTAACTCTGGCTGTTGGGTTTCGGTATAGCGCCATAATTTTAGAAAAAAGGTTGGGTTCCAGGCCGATTTGAGCGAGGTGGCTCAGAGAAAGCGCCAGCTTACCCTGTCAAACGCCTTTTCCTGCATCACAGGAAAGAATACACGCCTGCACTCCTTGGTCTTTAACGTGCGCAATGAGATCGAGCAGTTTGTGTTATCTCGTGCCTCTTGACCCGGCACAAACCCCACCTGGTCCAAATGTATTAACTCTGGTATTAAAGGCTGTAGCCTGGAGGCTATTAATTTGGAGAACAATTTTAGGTCGATGTTGAGCAATGAGATTGGCCTATAGCTTCCACAAACCACTGGATCTTTGCCTGGTTTAGGAATCACTGCTATTGTGTCCTCCAGAGCTTGTGACGGGAATGTATGCAGGTCACCTATGTGGTTGAACGCTTTCACCAGAAGCGGGGAGAGCTGTGTCGCCAGAGTCTTGGGGTGAAGCCGTCTGGCCCCAGGCTCTTTCCTGATGGGGTCTCCTGGATGGCCTTCTGAACCTCTAGAGCAGAGAAGGGGTTCTCCAACTCAGAGGCGGCCTCCTCCGAAATCCTAGGGAGGGGCGTCTCAGCAATATTTGCCTCTAGTGCATCAGTAGCCACCTGACTCAGGTTAGGCTGGAGGTTATATAGCTTGCCGTAAAAGGACTTGGAGACCTCTGGAATATTAACTAGGTCCGTAACTTTGTGACCACTGTACTTGATAGCTGGGGTAAAGGATGTTGCTGATCTGGGGTGTAGGGATCTCGCCAGGGAGGCGCCACATTTGTTTGCGTGCTCGTATCTGGTTGCCTGTTGTCTATCCCGAAACCTAAGGTGGGCTCGATTATATAATTCCAGGAGCCTGTTTCTTTTCAGTGAGAGCTCAGCTAGCACCTCTGGTGAAGGGCATTGCTTATGTTTAGCCTCTAGGACTTTGATGGACTGTAGCGTTTTCGAGATGAGATCAGCTCTTTCTCGCTTTAAACGCGACCCCTCTTGGATGAATACCCCCCCCGTAGGATGCCATTCAGCGCCTCCCATTGTATTGTGGGGGGTACTGTCCTGGGCATGATTGGAGACAAAGTTGTTTATCGCCTCTTTGATCCTGGACAAGCACACCTCATCCTTAAGGAGGTTGTCGTTCAAACGCCAACTCCACTGCCTTGGGGGCCAAACCCGATATATCAAAGGATAAAAATACGGGCGCATGGTCAGACCATATGAATTAACCAATTAGGGTCTTGGGAACCCACTGTAAAGCATGGTGGCAGAGGGATATATAATCTATGCGGCTGTACGAGTTATGTGCTGGCGAAAAGTATGTGAAATCCTTTGCCTGCCCATGCTCCAGCCTCCAGGTGTCCATTAATTGTAGGTTGTGCAGTGGTTCTCCCTGTGGAGGTGTCTAGAGTCGGGTCCAGTGGCACGTTCAGATCTCCTCCTACTATCGTAATTCCCTCCACGGAATCTCCTACCTTATTGAGGTAGCGCTTACAAGCTGCAACTTGATCCTGATTTGGTACATAAAAGTTTGCCACCATGTAGGTCTGTTGGTGTATGAGCAGTTTAAGCAAGAGGTATCTTCCCATCGGGTCCACCAAGTGGTCTAACACCGTGTGGGGAACTGACTTATGTATTGCAACAGAGACCCCCCGGGACTTGTGCTATGGAACCAAAAGGGCTAGTATCTGTTATTCAAGAATGGCAAATGCCCCTCCTGAAAATGGGTCTCCTGCATCATGATGCTCACTCTTTGTGTATGTAGGTCATAAAGGACCTTTGCACATTTCTCAGGCACTTTGAAGCCCCTGATGTTCAGGGAGCACACCGTCAACCTGGACATCTCACCCACGTGGCTTGGGGGGCCTCTAGTAAATCATCAGCGCAGAAAATCCTGGGGGGGAGGGGCGAAGAGGCAGGGAGTGCGGTACGGGAAAGGAAAAGAGCAAAAGGAGAATAGAAAAAAGAATAGGAAAAAAGAAAAAAGGGGAGGGGGAGAGGGGAGAGGGGAGAAAGGAGGCTGAGATGCAGTACTTGGGGGTGAACCTAGGTTATGGCAAAATCTGAGATTGGGGCAGGGGCTGTATGGGATGAGAACACAGAACTTAAAAGAAAAATATAGAAGACAACAGGGAAGAAAGAAAAAAAGAAGGGCGGGTCGCACGGGCACGCGAGACCTGCTACGGAGAGTAAAGGAGGAGAACCGTCTGGGCGATTAGCCCGGCGGAGCCCCCGTTTCCTTACTATGGGCCACCCCACTGGTTCTAGGGTTAGTGGAGGACGAGGACAACATAGGCTCAGGAGATGCACAATCTGCAAAGTCTTAACACGTTTAAACAATAAAGGCGAACCGGAAACACTGTGTTTTACACTATAAACAACAAGCAACATTGAAACCGACTATGTATTATATGAAGAGTGAAGGGACCCAGGGGACCCTCAACCACCGACCCGTTCTTCCGACGCGGGCGCCAGCGAGCCCGCCAGAGCCCCCCCAATGGAGCTAGGGGGGAGCCCAGATGAGGGCCCCGCGCATCCCGACCATCCAACCAGATCTCTGTATAGTATTAACCCCTGGCCCGGGGAAGCGTCCACCCCTGAAGTCGCAGAACTCCATAGGGTCCCGCCGGTGGCCGATGATAAACCAGAGAGGGCAGTCACCCCTGGACCATAAAGAAACATCTCAATACAGGGGCCGGCGACCCCCCACCAGTTAGCAAATAGGGCCCACACGACACCCCCGGGCAGGGAAGCGAGGCAGGCTGCATTCGCCATGAGACTAGGCGACCCGAACCAAAGACCCAAAGTCAATTCAGTACACTTCGCCGGGGCACACCAATGGTCCAGGGTTCAGTATGTCCATTGAAACACAGCTGCGGGGGCATCCCCCGAACCAGGGTGGAATGTCAGGGGGTCGGGCAGGCCGCTAGGTCACAGGCCCCCCATCCTCACTCACATCCTCAAGCTCTGCCGGCTGGTGGGGGTCCACGGGCCCCCCACCACCTCTTCTCGGTGCTCTGCGAAGCACAGGTCCCCCGCGCAGCAGAGCCAATCTGGAACCTGAATCGGATCAGTCTCCAGGAAAGTGAACAAAGAGGGAAGTTGGTCGGCCGACTTCAAAATGAAGGAATTTCCACCTCTGCGGATGATGAGCTGGAATGGGAATCACCATCTGTAGGTGGCCCCTTGTCGTTGGATAACCCCCAGAAGAGGCTTCAGAAGGCGCCTTATCTGGAGGGTCCTGAAGGAACGGTCCGGTAAGAGTGACGGATGCTTCCCCGAATCTGGTGGGGGCCCTCTCCCAGGCCCTCCGCAGCAGATCGTCCTTTGTTTTATAAAAGTAGATTCTGCAGACAACATCCCATTGTGGACCGTTGGATCTTGGACCCAGGGCCCGATGAATCCTGAGCATAATGTTTTTATACTGTTTTTGTTGATCTTTTATCACTCTTCTCTTTTATTCCTTTCTTCCTTCTCCTCTTTACTCGCTCTCTAGCTGTTCTCCTTTCATTTCCTTTTTTCTTTCCTCCTTCTCTACCTTTCTTCCTTCTCTTTTTGTTCCTTGTTCCTCCCTTCCCTTTTTTAGTCTGTTCTTTGGTTCCCTTTTCTTTCCTTCTTTTCTTTTACCTCAAAACTTCGTCTTTTTTGATCTGTCTGATGGTTATATCTGGTTTATTGTTTTTTTTAGGTTTCTGGACATACCACTGCTACCGCTGGCCTGGGTGCCCATCTCCTTTATTTATTTATTTATTTATTTATTACTTATTTATTTTTTCTCTTAAAAAAGTAGTGCGCTTTTTCACTAGGCTCTGAATAAACCCCATTATCTGTATTCAACTCTAATAAAATTATTGGTAAAGAATAACATTCAGGGGTAAAAGGTTTTTGAGTGCACCATTCCTTATTTACAGGGGAGAACTACTCACCTTTGACTGCTTGACTCCTGAGCAAGCATGTGGGAAACAGTAGCAATAAACACTTTGAAGAAGAACAACAAAAGCAATAAAGTGTTCCAGCACAGTCTGATTCAGGTCATTAGAATTGAGCAGTTGTTTTCTCTAAAATCAGAAAAGTACATGCCTCCTGTGATTCCTCTTCCTTCCAGTAAAAGAATGAAATGAATGGCTGAATTTTGTATGCAGGGTGTATCAGTCATTCTTCCTCTTTCTATCTAGTATATTAATGCAGATTTTTAATATTGGCCCATTTATTCACGTTAAAGCTCATTTAAACCAAACCAACACCCTTACAAGAACCATTCCCCATAGCATCTAACACCAGGGCAATTCAGTTTTTACCTTTTTATAACTCCTGTTGTGGGCAATTTTACCCTCAAAATGGCTTCTTAATTAGCTGCTGGGTTTCCTGCCGCTATGTATTGTGGGTTATGTCAGTTAAATCCAGGCATCAGCACAGCTGGGAAGATGGGACAGAAAGCCTCAGGGGTGCTTAAAAATGGGCGCTACCAGGAAAAAATCTGCGAGGCAGTGTTTCAGCTTTGAGTGGATGCAGAGACAAATGTAAGTGCTGATTGTGATTCGGGATCATGTGTGCAGATGGAGGAAGGAAGTTTTGGGTAGTTTCATTTTTCAACTGTGCCAGGCTGTTGGTCCGGCATAAAATGGACAAAAACCCAGGATTTTTTCCCATCCTAGATTTTGATCCGCAATGTGCAAATTCATACACGCCAATTTCTAAATGGAACAATTGCTGGTCAGCATTTCAGAATTATAGTCACAAGACTGGGGACAAACTTTACAGTGTGTTTAGGCTGCGTTTTAATTAGTGTTTGCTAAGCAAAATAAGCTACAATTTTACTAGAAAAAAATATGTTTGGAGACATCTAGGTCCTGTGTTTATATTATTGACAAGCCACAATGCAAGTTCTGTACAAATAAATGTGTGAATATTAATTATAAGAATAAAACACTTCTGTACAGATCTGCTCATTGTGCTCTATGTGATCTAAACCTACAGCGCCAATATAAACTGGCGCAGCCTCTTTTTGGTTCCTTAAATCGCACACTGAGTGCCTCTGAGGCAAACATATTGGCGCTGAGTGGTATTAACAAGTGCTGATGATTTATAAATCAGGTTCGGAGAGATTACATGACAGCTCTTGCAATGTAGGCATTACAGACATCATTGTATTAATGGGGGTCATGCAAATTATTTAGTGTAGCAAGTTTAACTCTGGGTGCACATTGGGTGTTAATTGCTACCCGTATCCCATTGAGATTTGTAACGCACAAAAAATTGAAATAATATATTTTTCTTTAACCCTTTAAACATTTCCCAAAAAATCACATATACCTGCAGTAGGGCATTTTTACAGGTTAGGTGCATCATTTTTCCAATCACATTACCATAATCCCTTGAGAGTTTGTAAACAACAGCACTTTTATTTGGTATGCAGTTTTTTCGCCTTTGTTACCGTTATGCCATTGGAAAAATGATGTATCTAACCTGTAAAAATACCATTCAGGTACAGGTGATTTAAAAAAAAATAGATCAAATATTTTTTAGTGCACTCTTTTTGTGTGTTTAAGTTTAAGAGCTTACCCATACATGTCATCAGCATTATGGTACCCACTATTCATTGTCTCATGTGTACAATGTGTGTGTACAAGGCATCTCTCTGTCTTCACCTGACCCCAGTTATCTGGCTGTTTACTTGTAGGGGTGCAAACTGCAATGAGGTAATTTGATTTGCCTTCAGTGATGTGTACTTGCAATGACGTATATCTATCACATTGGTTAATACATATAGGAAATCTATTGGTATTACAAAGAAATATAATATTAACATTGTGTATACACCAGTATAAACAATGGTTACACTTTAGATTTAATATTACCAAGAAATATAAAATTAACATTGTGTATACACAAGTATAAACAATTGCTTTATGGAAAAAATAAATATCTATTAGGGCACGACATCAGTGGTCAGTTGCATAGAATATCAGTAGGCCTGGACAGCCTTGGCAGGGAGCAGTTAGATAAAACTAATTGAATCTACTAATATATCAGCATTCTGAAGCTTATCAATAAAAGCAGTTTCAATGTAACCAGCAAAGCACATTTTCTGGGAAAATCCTGGAATGCTGAGTAGTGTCAGTGCAGTTTTTAGGCAAGATAAGTTTGCAGTGCCCGGGAAAATCCAGTTGTTCTCAACTTAGAGTTGGGCAAAGGTGGTTTTCACAGTTTTGGGGACAAACGTCCTGTTAGTTTTGCTGAGCCAGGGGGAGAGAGTTTAAAAGTTTCAGGCTCGCAGAACTTGGAGGACAGATTCAGAGCTTCAAAAGAGATCGGGGGTATAACTGGTCAGGGACAGGCCAGAGAGGAGGAAAGAGCCCTGGAGAAAGCCAGGGGGGACCGGGCTCAGCCCAGGGGCCAGGGGGAGCAAGGAACCAGGCTCAACCCAGGAGCCAGGGGGAGCAGGAACCAGGCTCAACGCAGGAGCCAGGGGGAGCAAGGAACCAGGCTCAACCCAGGAGACAGGGGGAACAAGGAATCAGGCTCAACCCAGGAGCCAGGGGGAGCAAGGAACCAGGCTCAACCCAGGAGACAGGGGGAACAAGGAACCAGGCTCAACCCAGGAGCCAGGAGGAGCAAGGAACCAGGTTCACCCCAGAGCCAGGGAGAGCCAGGGACCAGGCTCAACCCAGGAGCCAGGGGGAGCTTCAAAGGAGATCGGGGGTATAACTGGTCAGGGACAGTCCAGAGAGGAGTAAAACCCCTGGAGAAAGCAAGGGGGAACTGGGCTCAACCCAGGGGTCAGGGGGAGCAAGGAACCAGGTTCAAAGCAGGAGCCAGGGGGAGCATGGAACCAGGCTCAACCCAGGAGCCAGGGGGAGCAAGGAACCAGGCTCAACCCAGGAGCCAGGGGGAGCATTGACCCAGGAAGGTAACTGATATACAGCTGCTACTGATGTCTTGCCATAGCTAGCCATGGTAGAGGATTGTAATGTCACATAATGGTGTTCATGATTTAAATGTACTTTCAGTGGCTATTATATGAGGTGTTGCATGTGGGTTGGCTTGTATTTTTGGTATTTTACAAACAATACATCTCAATATTTACTATTTGTCTCAGTGTGTCTTTGAACTATCAGGTATCTAAAGAATGACAATCTGTATATATATATATATATATATATATATATATATATTTATTTACATATGTTGACTGAGCCAGGCAGGACATATATATATATATATATATATATATATATATATATATATATATATTATTTTAGTTATGAGATATAACATTGTTTACACAAGCTAGAGAGCAAATGGGGGGCTTACATATATACATGCCATGTGAAAAAAACTGCCAGTATTTTTTCTGAAAGCACCATTCCACTTTTAGGAGGGAGAACTGCTCATGTCACCTTGTCCGCAGGTCTCATCAATTCATTCATGAATCAATGTGGCCAGCATTCAGGCATGTGACACAATGCTTGGACCCGAGAGGATTATGGGATACATGCACTTCCTAGGTGCAGCAAGATGGTGGAGGAAGGATTGCGAGCCTCTGTCAGTTTGCATGCTTATCAATTACATTTTTTTATATTACAGTTGAAAAGATAAAAAAACAATGACTTTAGGACTGCTTTAACTGTCTACAGAACAAGCTTCCATGAATGCTGCCAGAATGATTGAAATTTTAGTATATCAGCCTATAAATGCTCTAAATACAGCTTATTCTTATTTTTATTTTGTAGCAATTACTCATTTCACTTTATATCTATTTATGAAAGTTGTAGTGTTCCTCAGAACTTTGGACATTAAAGTGGACCAACACCCAGGATTTTAACTATCCTGGGCTTTGGTCCACTTCCCCGGGGCACCCAGCTTGGGGGCAATAACAGGGCCGGGTATAAGGTTGGGGGTGCAGCTTAGGAGGCATATACAGTAGTGGAAGGGGTATTAGTTATGGATTGAGTGAATTCAGGCATAGGACCTGGGTGATGTGGGCTGCATGCACAGTCCAGCTGGCCCAAAAGCGGTGTGGTCCACCAGGAACTCTGGCTGTGCCCCCCTTTGGCCAGTCCGGGACTGGTTATACACTGTGCACGTTTTGATTTATCTATTTAGATAATCATATATATTTCACTATTGTTTTTGACATATGCAAATGCGATTACATGTTCACTCTTTTAGGATATTATTATAGGCATTTATGTGGGTCATTTGTGATCTTTGATTTCTATACAGTTTAAGGACCACTGCTGCATCTGGTTGTAAAGTTATACTAAAGACAAGACTGATTGTTGTCCCATTGTCTCGGGCTACATGTTGTACTGTCCCAAACTTCAATCCGTTTTCAGAAAGAGCCTGTACTTCCTGAGTTATTTGTAAATGTATTAGAGCATAGAAGATGCAGAGAAAGAATGAGGAGAAACAGCTTAGCACAGTGATGTGATATAAGCACACTGTGTGCTTCACATATATCATAGTGAAAACATATATGCATTGTTGTGCCTCTAGTTATTACTGCCAGCACAGAGCGTGATGAGAAGAAGAGGGTGAGAGATGCTGCAGGCTAAGAGCGTCTCCAGCCTGCCAGCACATAAGGGTTGATAGATGGTCGTGCACCTAAAAACTGCCAAACTAAGCGTCAACGATTACGCATGTGCCTAGGAGCGAAATATTCCTCTTCAGGAGCCTTATGCCTGAAATACTGCAGTGTTTAAGCATAAATGGCCCTGCCTCATGTACTTTTGGCCGGCTAAGCCCTAACTGGTTCCAATGCCCCCCATGTTTATCCCCTTTCTTTACTGTTTCTCAAATGCGATTTTGTCTCTTCAGCTTCTGTGTTTTAGGCGAATCTCTATTCTCTATTTCAGAGTGTATTCCCTGTCAGGTGACTCAGGTCACAGGAAATAAAATCCGAAATGGAGAATAGAAATTCGCTTAAAACACAGAAGCTGGAGAGACAAAACCGTAAATAAGGAACAGTAAAGAAAAGGGAGACATATTTAGATGTAGTTCATTTATAGGTGCTTATTTCACCCTATTTTAGGTGTCATGTTTTATTGGGGATATGCTGATTCCAGGTCACATCCATTGTTGTTTTTCCAAATGTTTCCAAATGTTTAGTCCCAGGTGTTCTCTTTACTCCTCTCTATCTGCCCTGTTTTGCGTATTAGTGCTTAATAAGTGTGCTACTACCTTTTTGGTATTTTTACCATTAAGTATTTTGTTATTGGTCAACTTTGACAACTTTTAACAATTTTTTTTCTTCTCTCCAAAACTCCCCAAAAAGGGAAAAATTACTAAAAGAAACTTGTGGCTGACTTGTTTTAGGAATGAAATGAGCCTGTTACTCCAGTCATCAGTTTACTCCAGCTTTTTACTGTAGGAAAACCACTCTCACAGGTGAATGTTTCTGCACTGGTGCCAGCTAGGGGCACAAATTTTCCCCTTAAAAACGTTTGACCAGAGAGGAGGGAGGGGGTGAGTTTTCATAGCCGCAGAAAGAGGCAGTTAATCAGGACATCTGGGGAGGGAGTGATGGGGTTTCCATTCCATTCCACTGAAGGTTGATTGAAGCACCAGATCAGAGGGGTGGAGACTGAAAACTGAATGATGAAGGGATTTCTTCAGACATATCAGGAAGAAGAGCGCTGTTTATTTTACTTTAAATTGTGTTTTTAATCTAGATTTTAGTTTTGCCAATAAAGATATTGAGCCTCATATATCCAATGTCCGTGCCTGTTAATACCACTCAGTGAAGCACTCATTGTGCTATTTATCAAAAATCAAACAGGCATCGCCGATACAGCTGCCAGCCTGGGTCTAATTTACCACCAGTGCCATATGGTTAGCAGTGGCCTTTAAGTGCCAAGCAATTTCTAAGTGCTTGCTTCCACTCCTTTTAAGTGTCAAGTACATAGAATCTACGTTCCTGGCTTTCCCCCATGCTACAGTAGAAAAAAAAAGAGGCACCTGACCCCTGTTCAATCCAGTAGGGACTCTTCCCCCTGCTACTGCCGCCCCGCCTAATGCAAGTACAGAGAATTACATTTACCCGCTCCGATCTGACCATCTGTCAGATGCGATAACCACTAGAGAGAGGGTTAGGAGGTGCATGGGGTCCTCTGATCCCCTGCCTCCCCTCCACCATCTCCAGTGATCACCGCATCTGTCATCAGATCCACGAGGGACACATGAACTGATGATCGAAGATGAGTTAAAAAAATAATAATAATTGTAATAAATCATTTTTTTTCTCTTAGGTGACTATCCATTAACCCCCCAACTCCCCTTACCTGCCTCCTCAAAGCCCGGAGAGGGTGGAAGAGCCCAGGGGCCATTTAGGCTGTGCGGGCTTGTAGCCTGCAGGGCCGGGGGCCACTGAGGCTGATTCTTGTGCCCTGGGCTGATTTCTGGGCTGGTTATGCTGGGTAGGGGGGACCTCACTCCAATTTTGGGGGGATTTTTAATGTTTTTAACCCTTAAAATTCCCTAAATAATTGGGTCCCCCTCTAAAGGGAGGACCTTACACCATTTTTTTTTATTTAACCCTATATAGTGTAGATAGTAGTTGTATTTTATTTGTAAATGGTATAAAGTGCTCTTTTAAGTTTGGGGGGTCTCATGGTCAAGAACGGGGCCTACAGATACATTTGTGGTACCGTTGAAATCGAGCTTTCACATGCAATATGGTTTTCTATAATAAAATAAATGTTTTATTTAAAATAAATGAGACAAATTTACAAAAAAAGCAAGAAATTTCATGTTAAAGCCTAAGCCACAAAAAAATATGTAATTTTCCCAGAAATTCCTTCAAAAATCCCAGTTAAACCTAGCGCAAAATGGTAAAAAATGACCTGTCAACAGAGGTTGACAAAATCTCAAGTAGGCTGGCAAAGGATTACTTCCACAAAGATGAGCCCACTACAACAAGCTGGGTACACCTAGAATGTTTAGTATGTGTACTTTTGGGGAATATATGGTTTGTGGGGGGTATTCCAAACGTAAAGGGAGGTTTGAGTTGACAAATTGCAAGGTGCGCACTTTGTCTGCAGAGCTGAAATTTTCAAGTAAAATTACTGATACACACATGCTTTACTTTGGGGTGTTTGGCAACTCTTCCATTGACAGTACCTTGCTTTTTCAGATTTAACTCGTTTTTTCCTGTTTGTATATTTTAAGGAAAATGTGGCTATGATTCTGCTTTTTATTCTTTATTTAGGTAAACCCTGTGCAACCAAAGAATTAATTGAGGGGTTACTTCCAGAAAGCTGTTCCCACATCAACAAGCCTGGTACGCTTAGACAGCTTAAAGTGTGTACTTTCAGACAATATATAGTTTGTTGGGGGTATTTCAAATGTAAAGGGTTGTTTTTTTTTTTAAACTGCAAGGTGTGCATAGCAGTTGAATTTTATCTGAAAATCTACTAAAGCGGTGTTTCAGTTTGGGGGACTCTCCTGGGCAGGAAATGGTGTCTACCAATATATGTGGTACTATTGTAACCGGGAAACATGGGGCCTTTACATGCAATAACATTTTATCGAAAAACTTTAAATTACAAAGAAACACTACAAATTGTAGAAGATTGTTTTGCGAAGGAAGTAGGGTGGTACATAATGGGACATCCTGTTGTGTATAAGCAGCTTTAGCTCTTGTATTAATGTACCAAGATCAACAATGCTCTTTGTTATTTATAGTAAAGACTTACAGAAAAGAAGTATAGAACAGTACGTCTTGTATATGAATACGGAGATAATATATATCCAGTTCAGTAGCCTGGCAAAAGCAGGACATAAATCATTGTTCATCTTAACTTTGACTAAACAGCTTCAATCCCACCTAAACATCTAGTATAAGCAAAGTACAGTTCTGCAAAAGATAAATAAACTATCCCACAGCTGTCCTTAAGCAGGACAGCTCCTAGTTCACAATCCAAGTCAGTTTTACTGAACTTTGGCAAATTAAGAAAATCCCCAGCTGCAGTCATTAGCTCAGGATTAGGGGTGAAACCCAAACTAGACTATTGAGCCAGGAACTGACACCACTATATATATTGTGAGCGGTTGGGCGATCAGCAGTGACACAGACAACAGTTCTTAAATAGCAAAACGGCTTTATTTAGCGAATTATCGCTCAGTCCATAGATTGCAGCATAAACGCAGTAAATCAAAAAGTGGCTACTTCACCAAACAAAAGCAAGTCCAGGGCTGGGTACTCCAGCAAGCTGTCCCTTCCAGGTAAGTCCAAATCCACTTTGCAGGGCGTATCAGCCATCCGCTGCTCATCCCCACAAGTCCACAGTTAGGGGGCGCAAAAGCCAAGTCCTTCGGCTTGCATTTTTTCTTCACCAATGTGCACCTCAGCCTGGGCTCACTCTTACAGGCTGGTCAATTGACAATAGACAGGACGTGTGTCTCCTTCTTATTCAGGCTTCCCCTGAAATCAGCCTGAACACCTGTGCACAGCCTTAGATCATGGAACAAACCTGAAAGGGATTGGGGAAAGTGACCTGGGTCCTGAAAAACTGGCACGGATCGTGCCTTATACAGCCTAGCAGGGGAGAAATACACACCATTTATAACATTTTTGTACAATTTACCACAATATATATATTTATATATATCAGGTGAGAGGAAACAGGCAGGTTGATTCATTACTAATGCCAGGTAGCGACAGATGAGCGCCTGTACTGCGGTGCTAAGAACGACCACTAGCGCTCTGATCGGCCGTCAGTCACTATATTAACCTGGCTGCCATTAACGAATCTGATATTTTGCTGTGTTAATGCTAAATTTGTTAATGCTAAAATTGTATGTAAATGTTATATTGTCAATGATCACATTGGCAATATAATTTTTTTTTTTGTTTTTTTATGTGTGTGTTGATGTAAATTACAGTTTATTGAATAAAATACCAACACAAATGTTAGAAAAACAAATAAAATATTTATTAAAATGTTAATAAAATGCCCAACATGGGCGTAAAACTGCCGCAACAGCCGGCAACTCTAATTCCCCCCACCCTATGGCTTTTTCTTCTTCCCCAGCAGCATCACTCTTGTCCTTCGGACATACTGCCAATGTCCGCGATGCACCCTTCTGCACGCTGTAGGGAAGTAAAAATATATATGTGCCGCAGGTCAAAAAATACAGTACATACCTATGAAAGGCGTAAATGTGTTTAAAGTAACTAATTTGATAATAAACAATTTTAACCCTTAAACAACACCCAAGTTATTCTAAATAATATATGGGCCAAATCAAAAATTGGTCCACCATTGTAGATTATCCACCCTAGTCTCCCATTATAATCTACCTTAACTAACCAAATAAGGGCTACTTAAGAAGCGGAACACTGTAGCTCCTGTCTTGCTCTATTTTTCCTTTTAAATGTAAAATCTTTCACCTATCAAATTTTTAGATAGTGATGGTACAATAGTAGGAGTAATAGAAATCCATAACCTAATCACCAGCTGCCTGTTTAATTTTTTGTCAAGTCACATTAGCAGAGCCACCAAACTAGCATGCTTACATGCAATTATGACTGAGGTTTGCAAATATAGCATCTCCATGTCTAATAGTAAACAGGAGACTGTCTCTAACATTTGTTCATGGTCATGGACACATGCATTGTTATAAAAAAATATGTAGGAAATAGAATTTTGGGTACTCACCATCGCAGTTGTGGCTTTGGCCCATGCTGCTGGAGGTTTCTGGAGCAGGGGTGGGGAGAATTAGTACCGGGTCCATCTGTTAGGATAAAAAACAAAACACAAATGATCATAAGAACAATTTATTTGATGTTTTTAATAGGCCTCAACATGTATTAGTTAGAATGATAACATAACCATACTTGTCGGTATAGACTTGGCCATGTGTTTGTTTAAAAATGCCAACTTTGGCTAACACAAGTTTTAGCCAAATTATTTCATGATTTAGGGGAACAACAGTAGAGGAGCTATTGTGAAATAGGCCACATGGGCCGTCACTACCATATAAGGCATTGGGGCTAATCAAAAATTATATATGTCAATAAACATATTCAAAATTACATTAATTGAAGAATTAAAGCAAATCTTACCACAACTATGCAGCATAGCTGGTGAAGGTGCCGGCTCTATGATGCCCTGTAAATAAGGTATAGGTGCCAAGGAAAACACTAGAAATAATTATCCACTATAATAATTACACTCACCAGGGGATGAGCTGCTGCTGGAATCCCTGGGAGGGCTATGAGGTGGAGGCATGGAGCCTCTGCTCCTCACAATGGGCTCAACAGGTCCCAAACCCGATGGGCCACCCTCCTCCCTCTCACTCTCTGATCTTAGAGGGAGTGTGGTGGAGTCCCTTGCCTCCTCCCCACTTGAGAGTGGCCACAGGGGGTTTGGGACTCTAATGAGTCTAATTGTGAGGAGCTGAGGCTCCATACTGCCCTCACCCCAGCAGCACTCTCCACTGGGGCATCATCCCCTTCCTCCCCTGGGTCCTCAATATGGGATCTATGGGGGGCCCTCCCCCGCCGGCTCATCCGAACCCAACACAAGTGTGTGGGGGAGGATACCCTTCCCGTGTTTGCCCAGGGGAGCATGCTTATCTGTGGAGAGGAAACAAAAAATATATATATTACATTACAAATACATTACTGTGCACACATGATAGAAATTCGGATAATGTATGTAGGTTTGACTTACCAAATGCGTAGGCATCATAGAGCCAGTATACGCCCTCATTGTCCCGACGCTTAAAGTCCGACCACTTTTGGATTATGGATCGCCTTGTGAGCTTCGTGTTGAAGCTCCGGGACATGTGGCTATCTCACCTACTCAGGGCATAGTCGTACTCCATAATGCAGAAGTCCTAAGAAAAAAAATAAAGAAAATAGATAAATGTATTATTCTGAAAAATGCAAAATGTTAGCTGAACTCACTATAATAAGGTATCTATTCACAGTTATATGGATATAGGTTTTAATGTAATCAAATGAACAAAAAGAATATTTTAAAAATTACAAAAAAAAAAAAATATATATATATATATATATATATATATATATATATATTTACATAAAAACTATTAGTTTGGCCTGTACATACAATAAAGCTTTACAAATTAAAACACATTATAGAATTTGGTTTGGCGCTACCCAAATCTTTTTCTAGCTTTTGGAATATGACCATGTTATATCAAAGTACTTTAAAAATTGCTATATTTTATTGATATTTCAAAAGGTTTTTTAAAAAAAGGGAGCACACTGCTCTATACTCTTACACCAATACATTTACAAATGACGGTATATAGCCTTGAGTTTGCGGAATATATGTATTACTAATAAACATTATATTACTTCACTCCAATGCTTTGTTTTTGTTTCTGTGTCAAGGGCAGACATGTTCCACCCGATCGGGCTTTCTCAATGCCCTATATATGAATAAAAATTACATTAAGCAACTATACAAAATCTATGCGCTATTGGCTATATATATATATATATATATATATATATATATATATATATATATACGCGTATATACATTAATAGACATCAATACCTTAAATGACTTTATCCTATATATAATTGGCACAGTTGTGGTAAAGTATATTTCATTCACATGTGATTATAATTCCAGAAGGAGACATGATGGTGCGCAAATCTTGCTATAGGAGTTTTTCACCCTACCTAAAAAAATGTTTTATGTATATGTCAAACCCAGGTTGATATCTGCACTGCAGATCTTGTTGCCTTTTTAATGCCCATTATTGGGGAATATTGTACCTTGTTTTATCGGCAGACCATAGGACGATCGCCCTCCCTGTTTGCTTGGGACTGGTACGTGTGTACGGCCCTTTAAGAGATATAACTTGTATAAGCATGTTTTTTACGGACCTCCTGCTTTTGTATAAGGATGTATGACAAATATATAAAATTAGTACCTCAATATCCTTGCTGCAGCCGTGGCAATTGGGATTAAATTCCCTTGCTTTTTAGTCAGCCGTGGCAATTGGGATTAAATTCCCTTGCTTTTAAGTCAGCATGAAAAGTCCCTCTGCTCGTGTTTTTGAAAGTGTCGGTGAGCTTTTTGAACAAACTACAGAGGGTAATCTCCTCTGTAGTTTGTTCATCCAATTGCTTGTGTCTGCAGGGGATATACAGAAGCGTAAGCAGCACAGGGTGAATCCCTGTTTCCACGCCAGTGACGCTTTTTATACTGCTCTCCACCAGGTGGAGCGCAGATTACGTCATTCCGGACATCCTCCGGAAATGACGTTCCGCGTCTCTGGTCCAAACCGGGTTTGTTGTGGTTGTGTGCTAAATGTGTGTCAGCGCCATTTTGTGGGAGTCCGCCGACGCGGACGCTGTGTCATTACCAGGCGCTATTTTGTTGAAGTTAGTCTGCATGTCCTCATTGCTAAAGACTACAGTGTCCAATCGGCTGCGTAATTCACATTGTAAACCAAATGGGAAAGATCTTATAAAAATCAAAGTAGTTACAAATGGTTGTGTAAGATAATGTAAAGGAGAAACAGAAAAAAGCATGATAGTGTATTATTACGCGTGTGCGCTAGGGATGAGCGAATCGATCTGGACGAACCCGGATTCGATCCGAATTTCATAAAAAATTCGATTCGGATCGAATCCGAATTTCCCCGCGATTCGATCGCTCGAAGTTTTCCTTTAACATCCATTCATTTACATTACAGGCATTCTAAGATGGCAGACGGGACATGTCCAGACATGTAAGCTGGGGCAGTGTATGCTGGGACAGTCACATGCAGCCTGTCAGCAGCCAGCAAGCCCGGTGACGTCACAGCGCTATTTAAGGCCGGCGGCCATCTTGCTTTTCCTAATTTCTCTATTGCATTCGTGAGAGACAGGACGCTGCTGTAGGCAGGGAGAGAGACAGTTAGACAGACAGGGACAGGCTGGAGACAGGCAGGAGACAGGCAGGAGACAGACAGAAAGTCAGTGAAAAACAGGGAAAGTTAGGAAAAATCGGAGGCAGTCACAGGGAGATTTTTTTTTTTCATCCAGCCTGAGTGTTACTGGCTGGCTGACTGGCTTTGTTAGCGTTTTCAGGCTGCTTATACACTAACTGTGCATATATACTGAACTGATCTTAAGTATGCTGTGAGGCATCCCATTCTGTGACTACACCAGCCTCTATTTAATACCATAACCATTTGCACTTATTCTAATAGAAATTAGGCCTGATAAAGACACTTTTGCTGTGCATAGTCTTACTGCTGCCTGCCAGGTGCTCTCTGGTTTTTGTGGCATCCCATTCTGTGACTACACCAGCCTCTATTTAATACCATAACCATTTGCACTTATTCTAATAGAAATTAGGCCTGATAAAGACACTTTTGCTGTGCATAGTCTCACTGCTGCCAGGTGCTCTCTGGTTTTTGTGGCATCCCATTCTGTGACTACACCAGCCTCTATTTAATACCATAACTATTTGCACTTATTCTAATAGAAATTAGGCCTGATAAAGACACTTTTGCTGTGCATAGTCTTACTGCTGCCTGCCAGGTGCTCTCTGGTTTTTATGGCATCCCATTCTGTGACTACACCAGCCTCTATTTAATACCATAACCATTTGCACTTATTCTAATAGAAATTAGGCCTGATAAAGACACTTTTGCTGTGCATAGTCTTACTGCTGCCTGCCAGGTGCTCTCTGGTTTTTGGGGCATCCCATTCTGTGACTCCACCAGCCTCTATTTAATACCATAACCATTTGCACTTATTCTAATAGAAATTAGGCCTGATAAAGACACTTTTGCTGTGCATAGTCTCACTGCTGCCAGGTGCTCTCTGGTTTTTGGGGCATCCCATTCTGTGACTACACCAGCCTCTATTTAATACCATAACCATTTGCACTTATTCTAATAGAAATTAGGCCTGATAAAGACACTTTTGCTGTGCATAGTCCCACTGCTGCCAGGTGCTCTCTGGTTTTTGGGGCATCCCATTCTGTGACTACACCAGCCTCTATTTAATACCATAACCATTTGCACTTATTCTAATAGAAATTAGGCCTGATAAAGACACTTTTGCTGTGCATAGTCTTACTGCTGCCAGGTGCACTGCTGGCTGTTGGGGCATCCCATTCTGTAACATAGCATACCCCTCTTTATTTACACTAAGCAGCTCTCTTATTTACACTAGGCAGGCCTGTTGGAGGCTGAGTGTTACTGCTCACTTTTGGTGTGCATTATATTCTGTTTCATATAGACCCACCGCTGCCTGGGGGTTCTTAAAATATCACCTACTACCACGCCAGTTAGACTATGTCAGGCAGACAAGTGCCTGGAAGTGAAAGGAGGAGTGGCAGAGGCCAAGATTCCGCAGGCAGAGCTCGCAGCAGACTGGGGGCCAGTAGCAGCAGGAGTCACGCTGAGAGACCTAATCTGCCAGTATCTGCTAGCGGTCGGGTCTCCACCAGTAATGCATCTGCCGTGGTAGATTGGTTGACGCGCTCATCAACAACATCATCACAACTTACGTCTGAGACCCCCAGTCTAGGGTCGGTAGGTTCCTCTGACACAACCCTGAGTTGGCATGCCCCGAGAGCAGTCCCTGTCCTCCCATTGCCTCTGTCCTACGCTGTTCCCTCCCCCAGCGACGTATCCTTTGCTTTGGGTTCAGCTCCACTCTTTAGTGAGGAGGACGATCAGATAGAGGACAGTCAGCAGCTACTGCCCAGCCAAGAAATGGAGGTGGCTTCTTTAGCTAGGCAGACAAATAGTGATGTGGACAGTGTCGTGGGTGCTGCGAGCGTTCCAGCTCCTGCGCCAGACACTGTTGATGAATCCACGAACATCAGTGACGTACAGCCACAACTCGGTGATGATGACGATGAAGCCGATCGCACTTGGGAGCCGGGTGATGAAGGGGCTTCATCGTCATCATCAGGAGAAGAGGGGCGCAGGTTGCCCCGGAGTCAGCAGCTGAGGCAGCAAGGTGGTAGCAGTCAGCATGGGGGCACAATTCCAAAGGCTGGAGCCGGCCGGGGCCGGGGTAGAGCACCTGCTGTGCGGCAGTCTACCTTATCGGGAGGTAGTGGAGCAGGGGTTCCTGGAGTTGGCAACAGCAGCAGTGAATCAGTGAGGCCAGGGGGTGGGAAAAGTAGCTACTCGGCAGTGTGGCAGCTTTTCCTGAAGCATCCGCAGGAGGGTAACATGGCCACATGCAAGATATGTAGGCAAAAGGTGAAGCGTGGCCAGGGTCCAAATGTTGGCACCACGGCCCTGCGTCAACATATGATGCGTCACCATAAAGCGACCTGGGAGAACCGAGGCTCCCAAGGGGTGGTCCAGTCTGCTTCCTCACCAAGTGGCTCCCAATTTCTGCCACCCAAGGCTCCAGCACCTCAGCCGAAGGCAGCTGTGCGTCATACCCATCCTCTGTCGCTCCTGCTCCTCCTCCTCCTCCTCCAAGTCATGCATCCCGCAAGCAATCCATCAGCGAAGCCATGTCCAAGAGACAGCAGTATGCGCCCACTCATCCTACGGCGCAGAAGCTGAATGTGCTCCTGTCCAAGTTGCTGGTGCTGCAGTCGCTCCCTTTTCAGGTGGTGGAATCTGCACCTTTCAGAGAACTGATGGCTTGTGCCGAGCCGAGGTGGAGAGTCCCAAGCCATCATTTCTTTGCCAAGAAGGCAGTACCAGCGCTGCACACTTTTGTTGAACAGAAGGTGGGCCAGTCCTTGAGCCTGTCAGTGTGTAGCAAAGTGCATGGCAGCGCCGACATCTGGAGCTGTAACTACGGTCAGGGACAGTACATGTCGTTTACGGCCCACTGGGTGAATGTGGTCCCTTTGCAGCAGCAGCAGCAACTTGGACAGGTCACGCCGCTTCGGCCTCCGCGCTCCCTGCCCGTTGGGCCTGTGACACCGTGCGACTCGGCCTCCTCATCCTCCGCCATCTCCTCACCCTCCACTGTAGGCTCAAGTCTCAGTGCCCCTCCAGTCTACCATGTGTGCAGGGCACGGAGGTATCACGCAGTGCTTCACATGGTTTGTCTTGGCGAACGGAGTCACACAGGGGAGGAACTGCTTAAATGTATTCATCAGGAAATCCAAACATGGCTTACTCCAAGAAAACTTAAAATGGGAATCATGGTTACCGACAATGGGAAGAACATTTTGTCTGCACTGCGCCAAGGAAGCCTGACCCATGCCCCCTGCATGGCTCACGTCTTCAATCTGGTTGTCAAGCGGTTTCTGAAGTGTTCCCCCCATCTGCAAGACATCCTAACAACTTCAAGGAAACTTTGCATGCACTTCAGCCACTCATACACCGCCAAACACACCCTTCTTGAGCTACAGCGTCAGAATGGTATCCCCCAACATAGTCTGATTTGCGATATTTCCACCCGTTGGAATTCCACCCTTCACATGTTGGACCGATTATATGAACAGAGAAAAGCCATCACGGATTTCCTGATGATCCAAGCAGATAGGGGGACTCCCCTGTGTAACTTCAATGTCAACCAGTGGCAGCTCATACGTGACACCTGCCGTTTGCTCAGGCCCTTTGAGGAAGCCACTTTATTTGTCAGTCGGCAGGATTACGGGATGAACGACGTGATTCCACTGCTTCATGTACTACAGCACATGTTGGAAACCATGGCTGGTCAGGGCACTGGAGACATGGCGTTTACATCTTACGGCCACATGAACCCCATTGGAGCTGAACTGGAGGAGGAGGAGGAAGAGGAGGAGGAGGAGTTGCCCGGCGAAACACAGTTTAGGCTTGGCGAAATGGCTGGTTTATTTAGTCAGCGGACAGGAGAGGAGGAGCAGGAGCAGCCAGAGGAGCTAGAGGTTTTTGAGGAAGGCGAGACAGAGGACCCGGGCACACCGTGGCAGTATGCAGTGGAGATGGAGACAGGTAGTCCATCCGAGTCACTTGCGCAAATGGCACGAAGCATGCTCACGTGCTTGCGTAGTGACCCCAGAATTGTTTCCATCTGTCGGCGGGATGACTTCTGGCTGTCCACCTTATTGGACCCTTGCTTCCGGCACAAAATGGGGGCATTTTTTAAACCCACCGAGAGGGAGGACAAACTGAACTACTACAAAGACATTCTACGTAGGCAGTTGGCCGATGCCTATCTGCGCCATGGTCCATACTCTCGCAGGTCTGACTCGAGGGGACCTCTGCGCTCACCTTCCACTGTCATGGCCGCTGGGGGGGTTGGCAGGAGCAGCAGCAGCAGCTCCATCAGCAGCAGCCTCAGTCTTCAGTCGCTAATGAGTAGCTTTCTACACCCGCATAGTGAGGCTACTCATGAGCAGCAGGAAGACCTGGAGCAGGACCTGAACCAGCAGGTTTGCCCTGGAAAAACTGTCCTGCCCGGCAAGTAGCGTGCCATCTGAGCGGGTGTTTAGTGCGGCGGGGGCCATAGTTACGGCGAGGAGAACTCGTCTGTCAACTAAAAATGTGGAGAGACTCACCTTTGTCAAATGAATCAGGGATGGATCAGCCAGGATTTCCACCCACCAATGCCTGATGCAGGCGACTAGATTCAGCATGGTGCCACGTTTTCCACTTTCCAAATGGTGCAAAACATTTTTATGTCTTTAGGCCAATTTTTGGGCTCCTGCTGATGCCAACTCCAGGGTGTGAATCATCCAATTTTTGGGCTCCTGAAGCCAACCCCAGTGTCTCTTTAAAGTAATGTTTGGGCTCCTGCTGCTGCTGCCAACTCCAGGGTGTGATTCATCCAATTTTTTGGCTCCTGAAGCCAACCCCAGGGTCTCTTTAAAGTAATATTTGGGCTCCTGCTGCTGCTGCTGCCAACTCCAGGGTGTGAATCATCCAATTTTTGGGCTCCTGAAGCCAACTCCAGTGTCTCTTTAAAGTAATGTTTGGGCTCCTGCTGCTGCTGCTGCTGCCAACTCCAGGGTGTGATTCATCCAATTTTTGGGCTCCTGAAGCCAACCCCAGTGTCTCTTTAAAGTAATATTTGGGCTCCTGCTGCTGCCAACTCCAGGGTGTGATTCATCCAATTTTTGGGCTACTGAAGCCAACCCCAGTGTCTCTTTAAAGTAATGTTTGGGCTCCTGCTGCTGCTTGAAACTCCAGGGTGTGATTCATCCAATTTTTGGGCTCCTGAAGCCAACCCCAGGGTCTCTTTAAAGTAATATTTGGGCTCCTGCTGCTGCTGCTGCCAACTCCAGGGTGTGATTCATCCAATTTTTGGGCTCCTGAAGCCAACCCCAGTGTCTCTTTAAAGTAATATTTGGGCTCCTGCTGCTGCTGCCAACTCCAGGGTGTGATTCATCCAATTTTTGGGCTCCTGAAGCCAACCCCAGTGTCTCTTTAAAGTAATGTTTGGGCTGCTGCTGCTGCCAACTCCAGGGTGTGAATCATCCAATTTTTGGGCTCCTGAAGCCAACTCCAGTGTCTCTTTAAAGTAATGTTTGGGCTCCTGCTGCTGCTGCCAACTCCAGGGTGTGATTCATCCAATTTTTGGGCTCCTGAAGCCAACCCCAGGGTCTCTTTAAAGTAATATTTGGGCTCCTGCTGCTGCTGCTGCCAACTCCAGGATGTGAATCATCCAATTTTTGGGCTCCTGAAGCCAACCCCAGGGTCTCTTTAAAGTAATATTTGGGCTCCTGCTGCTGCTGCTGCCAACTCCAGGGTGTGATTCATCCAATTTTTGGGCTACTGAAGCCAACCCCAGTGTCTCTTTAAAGTAATGCTTGGGCTCCTGCTGCTGCTGCCAACTCCAGGGTGTGATTCATCCAATTTTTGGGCTCCTGAAGCCAACCCCAGGGTCCCTTTAAAGTAATATTTGGGCTCCTGCTGCTGCTGCTGCCAACTCCAGGGTGTGAATCATCCAATTTTTGGGCTCCTGAAGCCAACCCCAGGGTCTCTTTAAAGTAATATTTGGGCTCCTGCTGCTGCTGCTGCCAACTCCAGGGTGTGAATCATCCAATTTTTGGGCTCCTGAAGCCAACTCCAGTGTCTCTTTAAAGTAATGTTTGGGCTCCTGTTGCTGCTGCTGCTGCTGCCAACTCCTGCCAACTCCAGGGTGTGATTCATCCAATTTTTGGGCTCCTGAAGCCAACCCCAGGGTCTCTTTAAAGTAATATTTGGGCTCCTGCTGCTGCTGCTGCCAACTCCAGGGTGTGAATCATCCAATTTTTGGGCTCCTGAAGTCAACTCCAGTGTCTCTTTAAAGTAATGTTTTGGCTCCTGCTGCTGCTGCTGCCAACTCCAGGGTGTGATTCATCTAATTTTTGGGCTCCTGAAGCCAACCCCAGGGTCTCTTTAAAGTAATACTTGGGCTCCTGCTGCTGCTGATGCCAACTCCAGGGTGTGAATCATCCAATTTTTGGGCTCCTGTAGCCAACCCCAGTGTCTCTTTAAAGTAATGTTTGGGCTCCTGCTGCTGCTGCCAACTCCAGGGTGTGATTCATCCAATTTTTGGGCTCCTGAAGCCAACCCCAGTGTCTCTTTAAAGTAATGTTTGGGCTGCTGCTGCTGCCAACTCCAGGGTGTGAATTATCCAATTTTTGGGCTCCTGAAGCCAACCCCAGGGTCTCTTTAAAGTAATGTTTGGGCTCCTACTGCTGCTGCTGCTGCTGCCAACTCCAGGGTGTGAATCGTGCAATTTTTGGGCTCCTGAAGCCAACCCCAGTGTTTCTTTAAAGTAATGTTTGGGCTGCTGCTGCTGCTGCCAACTCCAGGGTGTGATTCATCCAATTTTTGGGCTCCTGAAGCCAACTCCAGTGTCTCTTTAAAGTAATGTTTGGGCTCCTGCTGCTGCTGCTGCTGCTGCCAACTCCAGGGTGTGATTCATCCAATTTTTGGGCTCCTGAAGCCAACCCCAGTGTCTCTTTAAAGTAATATTTGGGCTCCTGCTGCTGCTGCTGCCAACTCCAGGGTGTGATTCATCCAATTTTTGGGCTCCTGAAGCCAACCCCAGTGTTTCTTTAAAGTAATGTTTGGGCTGCTGCTGCTGCTGCCAACTCCAGGGTGTGATTCATCCAATTTTTGGGCTCCTGAAGCCAACCCCAGTGTCTCTTTAAAGTAATGTTTGGGCTGCTGCTGCTGCCAACTCCAGGGTGTGAATCATCCAATTTTTGGGCTCCTGAAGCCAACTCCAGTGTCTCTTTAAAGTAATGTTTGGGCTCCTGCTGCTGCTGCCAACTCCAGGGTGTGATTCATCCAATTTTTGGGCTCCTGAAGCCAACCCCAGGGTCTCTTTAAAGTAATATTCGGGCTCCTGCTGCTGCTGCTGCCAACTCCAGGATGTGAATCATCCAATTTTTGGGCTCCTGAAGCCAACCCCAGAGTCTCTTTAAAGTAATATTTGGGCTCCTGCTGCTGCTGCTGCCAACTCCAGGGTGTGATTCATCCAATTTTTGGGCTACTGAAGCCAACCCCAGTGTCTCTTTAAAGTAATGCTTGGGCTCCTGCTGCTGCTGCCAACTCCAGGGTGTGATTCATCCAATTTTGGGCTCCTGAAGCCAACCCCAGGGTCTCTTTAAAGTAATATTTGGGCTCCTGCTGCTGCTGCTGCCAACTCCAGGGTGTGAATCATCCAATTTTTGGGCTCCTGAAGCCAACCCCAGGGTCTCTTTAAAGTAATATTTGGGCTCCTGCTGCTGCTGCTGCCAACTCCAGGGTGTAAATCATCCAATTTTTGGGCTCCTGAAGCCAACTCCAGTGTCTCTTTAAAGTAATGTTGGGGCTCCTGCTGCTGCTGCTGCTGCTGCCAACTCCAGGGTGTGATTCATCCAATTTTTGGGCTCCTGAAGCCAACCCCAGTGTCTCTTTAAAGTAATATTTGGGCTCCTGCTGCTGCTGCTGCCAACTCCAGGGTGTGATTCATCCAATTTTTGGGCTCCTGAAGCCAACCCCAGTGTTTCTTTAAAGTAATGTTTGGGCTGCTGCTGCTGCTGCCAACTCCAGGGTGTGATTCATCCAATTTTTGGGCTCCTGCTGCTGCCAACTCCAGTGTCTCTTCAAAGCAATGTTTGGGCTCCTGCCCCTCATAGTGATGCCACTTCAACTCTCTGCAATTGTGCCGCTCTGCGATTCTATTAGCGATGCCTCTGATCTGCATGTGATATTTATTCAAAGTATTATTTAACTAACCCAGCACGCATCCTATGCGTGTTACAGCAAGGCAGAATGGTTTACAACCCTATTGAGGCTCTAGGAGGCTCAGAAATAGCTGTTTTTAATAGCGATTCGTCGCGAATAAATTCGGGTCGAAGCGATTTTTGTCGGAAAATTCGGCGAATCAGTCGAATCGAATTTTTCAAAAGTTCGCTCATCTCTTGTGTGCGCCATTGTATTGTAGTCCACAATCGTGGACATTGAATCACTTCTCTGCACCGTTTTATTGGAGCTTATGCAGACTCCATCTTTCTGTGGACTGCGGTATGGTATAAGCTACATACATTATACCAACAGTGTATGGGTCATGAAAATAATGTCATTATAGCATATTTTTATGTGCAGTGGTATTTAAACAGGTTGGTACCATGAATATTTAAGTTAATGCGCAATGGTTGCTATTGAATGTCATATTAAAACAGGAAAACAGAAAAAATAGCAAAAAAAAGGGGGAATGCAGTTGTGTGCCGGTTTGGAACTGCAGCTGACATCTGTTGTTATGTGATGTGTTGGCTCTTGAGGCTTGAAGTTTGCAGGTTATTTTAATTTTGTCCATTTTTATTACAACTTCAAAAGTTGTCCCCAATTGGTACACTATATTTGTCCTTCTATATGGGGGGCCACCCCTAATTTTGATGTATCTAGGTATACGCTCCATAATGTCTCCTATTTGTTGACAACGACATAACAATTGGGAATCAATTTCTCTTACACATATATATACTGACATGTTTGTATTAACTTTTTGTTCCCCACTTTTTATCTTTTGGCGGACCAAATTTGTTTACTCTTTTCTATTGCTGAGGACCAATTGCCTTTTCCACAGTTGTATTTGACATGGTATTGGAACTTAATCTCTACTTATTGTGGTTTTGAAAGTATGGGGCAAAGCTCAGAGTTTCATTGAGCCCTGGGAACCGGGTTGCTCCCAGACGGTATATCCACCCTGTTTCCAGTTGTAAAGTCATCCTTTCTTTGTCCCCCCCCCCCCCGGGTGGATTATGGATCCTATGAAGTCCCTGGATCTGGAGGGTACTGGGATTTTGATTGTGGTGTCGAAAAAAATGTCAGCCCACTGGTGTCTTTTGGTTGCCAACCTTGATACTGTACTGATGTTCATAGATGCGTTTTTTTAATGGGGCGATTGGTTTTATCTACCGCAGGCACATGTCAATAGGTAGATCACATTTGGCGTCTGGCAATTGATGTAGTGTTGTATCTTAAATGTGCCTTTTTCTTTTACCTCCACTGTGGGGCCCACCTTGATGTATCTGCACATACTACACCCACTACACCTATATGTCCCCTTAGTTTTACAGCATTCTTCTTTTTTTTTTGCGTCGTAGTGGCTGTGTACCAACCTATCACGCAAATTATTGGGTCTCCTGAATACAATTCTAGGTTCTTTCGGGAGAAACGTTTTCAAGTGCTGGTCATTCAATAAAATAGGCCACTGGGCCTTTAATATCTGACGTATTTGTTTATGTGATTCCGTATATGTTAGTATTAATGCTGGTCCTTTTGGTTCATTTTCTATTCTAGGTCTGTATAGTATATCTTGGCGGTTCAGATTCTTTGCCTTGTTATAGGCTGCACTTAGGACAGACTTTTTGTAGCCCCTAGCGAGAAGCCTTGAGCGTATGTTACTTGCCTCATGATTGAATGCTCAGTGGTGCAATTACGTTTCGCCCTGATGAATTCTCCAAAGGGGATACTTTTTAAGAGGTGGGAAGGGTGAGAGCTAGTAGCCTGTAAGGTGGTGTTGGCCGAGGTTTCTTCACGGTATAAAGTAGAATTTATGTGGCCTTCTAAGTCCTTAAAGATTTCTATATCTAGGAATGCAATGTGACTTTGGTGATGTTGACAAGTAAACTCAAGGTTAACGTCGTTTTTGTTTAATTTGCTAACGAACTCCACAAGTTCCTGCTCCGGCCCCTCCCAGATGACCAATATGTCATCTATGTACCTGTGCCAAGCTGTAACATGGCACAGGTACCAGGACATTTCGTCCTCTGCCCACAACCATCCCAGATACAGGTTTGCAAACGATGGGGCACAGGTCATCCCCATCTCCGGCCCCTGTATCTGGTGGTAGAGTTGTCCCTTAAAGAGAAAGAGGTTATGGGTGAGGACAAAATTGAGGAGCCGGAGCAGGAACAAGTTGTGGTTGTGTTCTGTTATCTCCAATTCATTTAAAAAGCTCTCTACAGCTCTTAGTCCCTTTTCATGGGGGATGCTGGAGTAGAGGGCCTCCACATCCAAAGTCACCAGGGATGCCTCAGGATTCACCCATAGCTCGTCTAGCTCGGTTGAAGATGTTGGTCCACATAACGGCTGGCTCTCTCAGTGAGGGCCCCCATGCCCGACACAATTGGTCGACCCGGAGGTGACTTCATTGACTTGTGCACCTTAGGAAGCGCATAGAAGGTTGGTATGGTCGGGCATGGGGACTCTAGGAAGCCAGCCGTGTGGGCATTAATTACTCCCTGATCCAAGGCGGCTTTGATCAGGTTGTGATATTCCTGGGCATCCCTGGTGAGTCTGGACATGGGGGCCCTCGTGTACCAATTTTTTTTGTTGAGTATCTGCATACACATATCCTCGTACTGTGTAGTGGACATGACCACGATATTTTCCCCCCTTATCAGTGGGCTTAATTACTAGCTGGTGGTTTGCTTCTAGTTCTTTTATTGCATTCTGTAGGTTTTCACCTAGATTAGGTTGTTGTTTAAGTTTTCTGGGAAGTTCCTCTAATTCTGTTAGAATTAAGTCTGTGAATGTTGCTACGTTGTGATTTATACTCATAGGTGGATAATAAGTATTTGAATTGTTGCTTTTTGTGGCTTGGTACAATTTGTCCTGATACTTCCAGGGCCAAATCCTCCATATCTTGCAACAGTTGTGTATCTGTTGGAATGTCAGTGTGGAATGTGGCCATAGGCTCCTCCTCCTTCTTCATGAATTGGAACTTACATAATATTTTTCTTGTGAAGAGATGTATATCCTTCACGTTTTCAAACACATCTAGTTTTTTCGATGGGCAAAAGTTTAGCCCGAACTTGAAGTATACCCTCCTCGCAAAATAAAAATGCAATGAAACGCCATGAACGCCAGCGCTGTACGCTGAGCCTGGGATAATGATGAATCGTACGTTACATGGCGTTGTCCCAGTTGCTCTACAGATCTCGCTTCATAAATGTGTAATTGCGTTCACCTGCCGCTACCTGACGTTACGTGGCGATACCTGCCGCTATACAGGCAATACCTGGCGCTATAACTTCATGAATAAGGCCCTTAGTTAAGGATGCAACACAGCTGCTCTAATGGAATCCTGAAATCCAAATTATGAATGCACATATTTCAAATTAAAATTATAACAAGTGGCCAAATGTTTCTACTTTCAGGAACATGGACTTCAGATAGACTTTTTAGTCAAATCAACCACATTTCCAGTGAAAACCTATGGTACATTAACGGGAGATTTAGTCTCAATGACTGCCCCCTTCCTTCCCCCTTTCTGAATCGGAATGCCCGCTGTGTGAAACCCCTGCGATTGCCAATAAATGTACCTTTACCAATGAAGTGCAGGGCTCCATTTTTGTACAGCAGTTGGTTGTCAGTGTCGGCATGTTAACATCTCTTAAGAATCATTTAATCTCTGTTACCCTAGCCCCCTTATCTAGAGAAGCCATAGATTATGTAAGGTGGTGTAATATTCAGCAATGCCTTGGGCTAGTTCCATTGCCATCCGTTATTTGGTTGATTTGTGACCCTTGAGGTCTTACTCTTAAATCACATGGTAATATAGAACCATATTTGTTGCCAAGCTCATAGTGAAGATTATTGCAGATCATAAATGCTCTTCTCACTTCATAATTTAGGACCTCTAGTAGTTTCTTTCTGGCTTCCAGTAGCACCTCTAGGTGTTGAGTAAGCAAGGATCTCTTATTCTGTGTCACTTAGTATATAAAATAAGTAGAGGTAAGTGTTAGCTTGGTTGAATCCTCTATGCACAACCTCGATATATACAGTTAGAAAACCTAGAAAAACACATAGTGCGAACCTGGGCACTAGTCCCTCTTTATATTTGATGCAGCATGAAGAAACAGAGAAACAAGCTTTTAGGCCACAGCCCTTCATCAGGTCAGTACCAGGTTTACACTGACTACTTTGGTATGTGTTACATCTTTTCAATATTTGCTTGACAGTATCTCTCAAACTGTGTCTTCGGTTTTCCTATCTCCTGTGTTTTAAGCACAGACGGTGTCTCTCTTGTCCGGGTTATCGTATCTCTAATAATCCACCAGACCTGAAACCTTAATCTTTTGTCTAGTTTTGTTTTCTATAGCGGGATCACAGTTTTGCCATTTGCAATATCCAAAAGGGAATTTGTACCACAATTCAAGTCCCCCCCTCCCTCGAAATAGCGTTCTTTCATAGAATGACTGAAAGGTGGACATGGTCTTGATTAGGAACCCACTTTGTTGGCTATTGGGAGCAGAAATTGAAGCAAAGGTGCTAGGGCAGACCTTGATTGAGGCACTTAAAGTTGACCAAAACCGGACGCTAGATTCGTTTTGCATTTCTCCCCTATGTCATTGCAATTTGGAGTGCCCCGCTGTGTGAAACCCCCCATTCCCTTACCTTGCCATTGAGCCCACGGTGCACGCATGGTGCGTGGCATTACTTGTACATGGCATTACTACGCCCCATGTAAGTGAATGTTGTGTGGCCACGTATGTGGTGTCGCTAGGATTTCATTCAAGCAGTAGGGAATCCCAAATCGGGATGCCCCTAAGGGAAGAGACAAACATACCAGGTATTGGTGTCTATGAGTTCATCCTTAAATTGGAATGGGAGACCATTAGCCACTAGGATGGATATCCCTTTTGGCCACTTTGTGTATGTTGAGGATCAACACTTAGCACCCCCCCCCCCGTCTCCCCCTAATCCAGTAGAGCTCAATTTGCTTGAACAAAATATGGGGAATGAGGAAACCTCCTCTAATGTTGGGCCATTAGGAAAATTCTTCTCTTGTCGGTAGCTGCTTTATGTAAAAAAAATACTTCAGGTGCTATCTCACAATGCTTTCTCCCTCCTCCTCCCACTCTGCAGGTAGAGTCTTTGTCAGTGCCATATTTGAGGCCTGCGAGCATGTATCTTCTACTTGCTGCGAACAAAAGAGCTCCAGTATGTTGCAGCTGGGTGCCCTGATCTTTTGGTGTCCAAATGGTCATAACCGTTTTAAGCAGCTGGGACATCTAAAGTTTGCTTTTTTGTGCTTTTCAGAAAGGAGCTCAAAAGCTATGCTACCATCTACCTCACCTCCCAAACCACACTCCTGTTGGATTACTTTTTACGGGCTAAGTGGACAAAGAGTGTGGAGGGGAGGGGCACCTCCTGCTCACCTCTACCAGATTTCTTTTTTTAGGATTGAAGTTATGACTGAACTCTATACATTCAATTTCTTCGAGGAGGAGGGCACAATCCTGCTGGCCCTGATTTCATATTGTAGCCTTTTTGCTAGTCACTTTCTAGCTGCTAACATAGATTTTTTTTTCAGTAGTGGAACTCTGGTGGAAAAAGTTTGCACTGTTCTAACATATACAATTATCACTGCTAATAGTGTCTTGTTTAAAGATACAGTCCAGGTGAAAAAACATGATTGCCCACATTTTGTCCTATACAGCTGAGCTGTCCTAGTCCGGTCGATAAAAACGTATTTGATCACGAGATCGGGTTCCACAGTGAGCAGAACCACAATTCTGCTGAATGGAGTCATTGCAATGAACGCAGGGGGTGTGGCCAGTTACTGTGACTGACAGAGCCATCCTCAGTCTTGGGAACCATTAAGTTTTATTGAACTGGAGTAGGTCAACTGTGGGGGACAAAAGGTGACATTGCCAAACTGCAAGCAAGCTGTGTGTACCTTCTTTGCCATAGTACTTATCAGTGTACAGATGTGTACAAATTACATATGCTGCAATGTGGTCTAAGACTGGAACCTGCTGTGATGTAGCATTGCTTGCAAAGCACATTCACTTTGCATTTTGTATGTGATTTATCTCTGCTAGTAACATAAAATACTCAAGGATCAGTTTAAATGTTTCCCTTCTGTTCCTGTGGTGCAAAGCACGATTTGCAAAGTGAATTACTTAAAAAAACTAATAATGACACACTAGGCTAACTAAGAATGTTTTACTGCATGAAATGCAAATGAGAAAAAAACAAGAACACAAGTATGTGTCCAGGGAGCTTAAGTCTTCCGTTTCTTTGGAATACAAGGGACTATAGATTCCATAAAAGGTCAGGAAATCCTGTTATACATGTAATGTTCCTTTTGCAAAAGACTGCTACAACCCCAAAGTTAAAAGGATTTCCCTTTGCTGCTCCTTAGAGAGCTATATAATGGCTCATAGCAACTGTCTGCAGAACTCAATATGGAAAGAAAGAAACATTCAAAATACAACCAAACTCATTATTTATATCTGCAGCTACTGGAAACACACAGGAAAGTCAAAGGAGGTTTAGCCAAGAATCTTGGTGGTAAAACAGATAGGAACCATTTTAATGGAGAAGTTCAATCGTTTGAAAATGTCTTACTTATTTTAAAAATGTAACTATTGTTAGTCAACAGAAACTCAAGTCTCATCATACAGAGAAGTGTCTGACAGCTGGGTGGGTCAGTTCACCGTTACTAGCACTAATTTAATGTAATCTTCCTCCAGCATTACAAAACATAATACTGAAAGAAGAGAAGACCAGATATCTGATAATCATTGCTGAGACTTGTTGGATATGGGAGTGTATAAAAACAAACATCTTTCTTTTATTTCACAGTATCAGCAGCTACAGAACTTCTCTCTCAGACTTGGTAGATAGAAGTGAACATTGGCTTTTGCATTTGAATATAAGGTTTAATTGCACAGCCCACTGGCAACTGCCACTGACCCAAGCATAAGGTTCACATGTTTCCAATCTTCAAAATTATGTTTTATTTAAAAAGAACTACATTATTAGCTTGTTACATGTATTAGGCTGCATGCATTTATGATGGCCAGAGTTCTCCCTTAATGACAGGAATATGCATAGAAGAATTTAATTTCAGAAATATGTATAATATGCCTATATGACAGTTTTACAGACTGTAAAATAACCAATGAAAATGTTTACAAGAAATCCTGGGTTGCCACAACTGGCCTACATAAGTCTCACTTTGTATTTGTATTGTGTTATCCTGGCAAGAGAGAATTCTCTCATGCAAAAATGCTCTCACACAGAACCTAGAAAATCTTGTGCTAAATAAACCCTATTAAGCCCCATAAAGCACTTAAAAAATAAATAATTCAGGTAATGATGTTGGGTATAAAATTGAATTATTACATAATCTTTGGATTAGCTGTTAATTGGGGTAAGTATAGGCTTGGTCCATGGTGGGGGGGGGGGCGAGACGCAATTTTTTTAGGAAGTTGGTAGTTGGCTGCACATTCTTGTGTGAAAAGGTAACTGTGGTCAGTGCAGCTTGTGCCAAGGATTGGGGAATGGGATCAAGGAAGCAGCATACGCCGCCTGTGACCTTATGGTGTGAAAGGGGAGTATTTAGCAAAGTACAGAGGAGACTTCTAATGACATAATTCTTCAAGTCTTTTTTAATCAGTTTAATTGTTGTTTTAAAAAGGGGTTATTGGGAGAAGCCAAACTTAAGTCAAGGAAAACATTGGTTAATAAGCAAAACCAATAAAATGCAACTCTGCAGCCTCCTGCGGTGTCAAGCTAAGAGCGATTAAGGCAAACAGTGGCCAGTGAAGGGAATGACAAATGATGTGTAATTAACTTTGGAGAACGAGTGTTTCGCTGGAGACAAAATCCCACCTACTGTGTGCTGTTCTAAAACCTGCTCTGACATTACTGATATCCTAACACCTCGGCACACTGAAAAGTTTCGTGAGGAGAGAAGGCTCAAGACAGGATGGATGTTAGGTTATAAAAAAGAAGATAGAGATCAATAGCTAACTCGCCTCCTGCACCCCCTGAGAGCAGGCTATGTCATGGTGTATCTGTAAGTAAACATTAAAGCAACTAGGCTTGGAGTGGCCACCTCATTGTAATTAAGCATGTTCAAGAGAATAAAATAGCAAGTCTAGTGGTCTCAAGTCTAGTTCCTACAGATAGGCCTATGACATAAAATGAATTTCCAAATATAAGCAATGGCTTTATCATAAAACCACAGGTTTCACAGAAGCTTCTGCGGGGGAGACATGTGGCTCAGCTATGTTCTGTCAAATACATTGGCATCCTCTTTTTTACTTACAAAATGTGAGACCTGCAGGTAAGAGAGAAACATAATAAGATTTTGTAGTTTGCCTGATATGTGTCATATTCTTTCTCTACTCTCATATCCTTGAATTGCCCCCCCCCCCATTGGAATCTACTAAAATAAAAATTTGAACCAATTAAATAGCCAGGGTGGAGGGGGGGGGGGGGCGCCTGCTTACCGCTGCCATATGACACATTTGCCACACCCCTGAAGGCCAGGGTAGGGTTATCAAGACATAACCAAAAAAAAAACTATACCTCTTGTCCCTGGAGCTCCTCTGTGCCCATGCAGCGCTGACTTACTTACTAAGGGCAGAAATCCAAGAATTCTCCCAGAGTGACGACCCCTCTCTGCTGAATACTGGGTGTCTTGTTTCTGCCCAAAACACCTAGTCTATTCATTGCAATAGAGGGGATGTGGCAAGGCGAGTTCGGTGTGCCCGACTTCAGCACGGCCTCTCCTTTGCAAAGAATGAAGTAAGTGTGTTAGGGAGCATGAGTACAGCCTGATAGATGCCATTGATAGATGCCACTGATAGATGCCACTGCGCTGGACATCGGAATTGCTGTTTCTCCATTACCTGTAAGTGAGAAGATGCGGCACCTCATGGGAAAGCTGTGGGAGGAAAAGGTGAGTATAGACTTTTATTATTTTTTTATTATTATTTTTTTTATGCCTGGACAGGGACTTGAATTTTCTCTTTTATTTTGAACTCTATTTTACCGTGAGAGCCACATTGAACACTGCGATGGTTTGAAGCCACATTTGATGTGAACTGATCATAGAAGCCGTGTAAAACCCTTATAGAACAGAACAGGGGACATCAGTGCCAAATAACAATGCAGTGAGGTATTTGAAAGCATCAAACTTGACAATTCATTGTGCATGCAGTCCCCCCAACCCCATTAAATTAACAAGCAGAGCACATGCAGATTAGCCCTAGCTCCCAAGATATAACACACACAGTGGACACCCCTTCCCCAGCCCACAAAAAGTGAATAAGCAGAGTGACTATGGATCTCTCCACCCCAAAACAACTTGCCTCAACAAGAGCTAATGCTCAAGCCCAAAAGAGGCTAAATGACAGAATTGGGCACATGGAGATGCATGTTGACTTACCATATTAAATTTTGCAAATATAAAGATAACTAACCAATATATTTGAACAGTATTTTAATAATGTAAACAGATTACAAATCAATTACAAGAACCCCCATTAAAACCAATATGTGGAAGTGGCTGCCATGGGTAGAATTCAGGCTTAGTTACAAACCACACACAGCTTTACAAATACAGTAAATAACATGACACAGTATTATTATATTTGTAAACAGTTATAAGTCATTTTGATAAAGTGCACGTACATACGTTTGCCATAATATTCAGTTTTGCAGCTAAGCACATTCCAGGAATATGACAAAGGCATCAGATGACACTGCACAGACAGACTGGGAAACCAAGTGTGGCACTGGAACATGTAGAGACGGGCACGCAGCATTGCCCCCATGCACAATGATATTAACTCCCACACTGAGTGCCATGTCTCAAGAGTGTTCTAGCCCCCCCCAATCTCAAGAGTGTTCTAGCCCCCCCAATCTCAAGAGTGTTCTAGCCCCCCCATCTCAAGAGTGTTCTAGCCCCCCCAATCTCAAGAGTGTTCTAGCCCCCCCAATCTCAAGAGTGTTCTAGCCCCCCCAATCTCAAGAGTGTTCTAGCCCCCCCAATCTCAAGAGTGTTCTAGTCCCCACCAATCTCAAGAGTGTTCTAGCCCCCCAATCTCAAGAGTGTTCTAGCCCCCCCCCCAATCTCAAGAGTGTTCTAGCCTCCCCAATCTCAAGAGTGTTCTAGCCCCCCCAATCTCAAGAGTGTTCTAGCCCCCCCCCAATCTCAAGAGTGTTCTAGTCCCCTCCAATCTCAAGAGTTTTCTAGTCCCCAAAGCCAGTCCAGCAGACAGCACATGAGCCACTTACGGTAGCAGAGGTTTGCAAGCCACATGTGGCTCACAATCTATACTGTAGGTTGGGGAACCCTGACTTACAAAAAGCACTACCTAATTATTACATTTAATTCAACCTCATTGCCACAGGTGTAAATCAAGCACCTAGCTATGCAGTCTGCCTTTAAAAACATTTATGAAATGAGCTGAGTCAATGTGAGCATGTCGCAAGAGGCCACCTTGCAAAAATCTCTTCCCTGTTTGAGCTGTGAATGATAATATTGAAAAGTACAGTACAAGCAACTCAGCCACGTAAGGTTCCAGCCGTGTTGTTGAGATCTGAGGGGCACAGTACGTAAAATTTTACAATAGCATTCAGACTCAATTACCGCAGTCCAAACCTCTTCTAGAATTACCATAAGCACAAAATCTGTCCTCTTCATGGCATGGGTTTCTGTCACCACTAGACTCTAGATCATTGAAACTTGTTCTGGTCTGATGGATGCATCTAGGTTTGGTAAATTCCAAAAGAAAATGACCTGTGTGACTGCAGTATGCCAGCAATAATGTTTGGTGAACTAGGGACCATGCTTTGTGGTTCTTTTCCTGAGGTTAGCCTGGGCCCTTTAGTTCCTGCAAGGGAAATCACAATGCTGTAGCATATCAATATAATGCTTCCAAATTTGTGAGAACAGTTTGGGCATATTCAGCATGACTGTGCCCAGAGCACCAGGGCAGGTATGGTTGGTAGAGATTGGTTTGAAGAACTAGACTGGCCCCTCAAGGAGTCCTGAACCATATCGAACACCTTTGGAATAAACTAGAATTCAAATTGCAAGCTACAGTAGAACATTTCATTCAGTATCACTATCTGATATAATCTTGGAGAACAACACAACTGCAGCACGGACATAGGTAGCTATCATCAGATCATCAGAGGGGTGCTATGGCACTGACTAATAATTGTGGGCCCTGAGGGGGGCCTAGTTACACTCTGCTTAATAATCATGGGCCTTGAGCAGAGATCCACTCACACACTCTAATAATTGTAAGCTTTGATGGGGCATTCACACACACACACACACACACACACACACACACACACACTAAATTATTGTTAGCCTTGAGAAGGGATCCACTCACAATCTGCCCAGTAATTGTGGACCCTGCTGGTACTCTCTGTATTCGTTTTGTGGAGTGGGCTGGGATTATGCTTATTTGTGGTAGTTTTGGTAAATCTAATTAAATGATTAATTGTGGGCTTTGATCCTGCATCAGGACACTATGGGGTTAAAGAAGAAGGGGGTCATGCACTCCACTGATCATCTAACTAGCAACATTTTCTTGACTCATTCTTAATATTTAATAAAAATGCAGGGGTTTCTCTCTGGGCACAGATTTTTCTGTGATTTCTCTTGCCTTGATCTATCTGATTTTTCTTGTTACGGTTTATTCTGTGATTTGCTGAATGGAGCAAGCTCACCACTGTTCAGCGATGCAGAAGAAGGTCACACATGCGTCGTGGGGTCCCACAGGGACCTTACCCACTTACAAGTTAACTTGCCCCTGGTTTAAAGGACAGGCTTGCTCAGTGTCTGTCCAAATGGCGTGGAGCAGTAGGCCGGCCAGGGAGGTTGTGAGCAAAGGTGAGTTGGGGGGGTGCCATCCTGTAGTCTTGCACAAGGCACATTCCAACCTAAGGATGGCCCTGCTGAGAACCACAATATTGAGTTTTCTTTTCTTACTGCTAAAAGAAGACTGTACACTTGCTACATCTGTAGGTGCAATGGGGGCAAGAGACATTCAAATTGGGATGGATTGCTTTCAGTGAGAGTGTGAGGAAACATGCTTTAGCAGTAACAAATTGGGATGTGAGTATGATGCCTGTAGCAAGTTCAAGCTCAGGCAGCAGGGCTCGGCGAATTATTTTGGTCCAAAAAATCAGGAGACCATCTTTCTGAATAAATAACTTAGCTTGAGAAGAAGACAAACCAAATCAGACCATTAAAACAGTGGTCAATAAGTGACTCGCCATTGTACAATCAAGCCCATCTAGTATGATTTGTTTTTCTTTCAGAAAAGAAGACACCTTGGTAAAGAGTTTGATCTTTGAAAAAATGTCTGAGACATCCTCCTCGAGGGTGAATGGTAACAATGGATTAGCTTGTTAAATAGGTACAGCACTTGGGATTTTCACTTTCTCTACAGTGGAACATCCCAGTTTGGAATACCCCGATGTGTGAAAACATAGCTTTTCACCTCTGCCATGGTATTGCATAGAGGTGAGTTTACTTGGCGATACAGAGGTTTCACACAGTGGGGCATTCCTTCTTAAAGTAATTTACCACCTAAAAAAAACAAAGGGGTACTCACGTTTTGTCACATGCAGCTGATCAGCCAAGTGTCAAGCTTGCAATCTACCATCAGTCACAGTATGGCTACCACATCCTCTCTATTCATTGCAATGGAGGAGGTATGCCAAGGCCTGACAAAACCCCTCCATTGCAGTAACTAAAATAGGCATGGCCACGCCCCTGTGACTTATGGAAATAGCGGGAGCTGGCACAGAAGTGTCGGTGAATAGAGTGGAATGCGCGGGCATGAACCAGCGATCAGATGCACAGGACAAAAGGTGAGTACCCTTTTGTTTTTTATTGTGTAGTCAATCAATTTAAAGTGGACCAAAACCCACCCTGGAATCTATGAGATTTCAAGGCAGGCATACTCGCACCCCGGGGCATCCTGAACTTTGATGCCCGCTGTTTGAAACCCCCCCGGGGCACCCAAAATTCCTATCTTTCCCCTGAGGTCAAGGCACATGCCGGCACCAGCATCATTCACATCCCTTCTCACTGTGTATGTCCCCGCCCGCCAAAACTGAATGGCTGTGCAGGGCCACGCACAGCTGAAGGGAGCAAGAGATGCTGCACCGCTGGTATGTGGGGTAGGATCTCCATTCAGCTTCTCTAACTGCACATTAATATGGGCAGCGGTAGAAGCTGATTGCAGGATCGCCTGTGCCTGCTCCGTGGGCTCGAGGAGAGGTGAGTCTGCCTGGCGTTTTGGGGGGTTTCACACAGCGGGGTATCCCCAACCAGGGTGCCCCAGGGGGAAGGACCAGAACTTGGGATAGTGAAGATCCCAGGTTTTGGTCCGCTTTAAGATTCCTAAAGGGGTCCCATCACCACTACTAGTCCTCCCCTCAGCTAACCCTCATTAACAGTATCACCTGGTCCATTGCCTGCAGTCCCTTTATTATATCTGTTTGTCAGATTATTCTGATTTGCATTAGTTCAGAAATACTCTTGGCTACTGACGGACCATGAGGGAATCCTAGAATTTCCATAAACCCACTGACGACCAAAGTAACAGATGTTGTTATCTTGGTTTATGATTTCTGAATGGAAATTGGAACTTAAGAGCAGAGCCATATTATAGGAAGGGCACATGGCACTACTTGCATTATAGAGAGGGTGTGGGTTTCTGGCCTCCTAAGTACAGTACCTAAAGCGAGTGTGCACTTTCCTACCAGGGGGAACATAGCCTCTCTGCTGCCGGAAGCAAACTATAGAAAGATACCCCCTCTCTTCTCAACAAAGCAACACAGGTGTAGGGAGTGGAGACGGGCCAGGGCTGCTGAGCCACCACTAATTGAATTAAGAACATAACAGCTTGAGGCAGCCACCTCACATGGCTTCATTACAGGAGCACCCCCCCTACTACCCTAGAATCTTCCCTACTCACCTGAAAAGCCACAGGATTGGTGCTGGCAAAGGTGCCTGTGAAAAAAGAGTTCAAGGTTTGTTCTTGGTTTTTCAGTTGGAAAATACAATTCAGTCATTTTGCTGGCATAGACTGCCTGGGCTTCTTTCGAGCATCTGGAAGAAATAATATTATGTAGAGCAAGCATGGTACATTGACAGCCTACTTGAAACATAGTTGGGCAAATAACAAAGCCAGCAGCAAGAAATCCATTATTTCAGCTGTAGTAATGTTGTAGTAGTAACAAATATACAAAGGAAAAGCAAACAAGTAAAAAGGGTTAACTTGGTCCAAGTGAGTTTATTTCTCTGGGTCAGGGAGGAAGAAGGGTTGAAGATGCCTGTTAGTGAGAAAGGATTCAGTTACAAATGGGAACTGGGTCTGATTCCTATCTAAAGGGCATCCCAAAAATCTAATTAAGGTCCACTTACCTGGTTGGTGAGTTTTGTGAAAGGGCCCCTTGCCAGCCTCTGGTGCTTACATCCAGGATCTCTGTGAAGAGAGCAGGAAGGGTTAGTAGGGGAGGGCATAGGGGGTTCTCAGGCCTAGAAGGGTGATACAAGCATTGTGCTTACCTTGGCAGATAACATGCAGCCTCCATTCTAATCCTGGTAGCCCCGTTCCTTGGTGGGTTGGTGGGAGTTGGTGGGTGAAGCCACGATCCCACGGGGATGCCACATAGGCCTCTGTCTCTGCATTTCTGGCCTGATGCTGCGGGGCCTTCATTGTGCTGGTGGGGTTTGGGCAATGTCCGGCTAGACGCTGTGCTCCTGGCTAGGATCCCCCGGCTCTTCCCAGTTTAGGATGCCCCTCTGTGGTTCTGGGTCCGCATTGGGAGACAGATAGCATTTCGTGGCGGTGTTCATCCCGACAGGCAGCATCATCACATCTCTGCCGCTGTCCTCCATTGTGACTGGTGGGGAAGAGGGGATGGGAGGAACTACCCTATAAAAGGGGAACAAGTGGGTGTAGATATCTTATAGTTTACAGTTCTGGGGGGAGTTAGAATTTAACCAGAGAGCATAGGTTGGGTTTCCCTAAAAAAAGATCAGAGTGGGAGGAGTTAGACTTTAGGCTAGAGGGAAGAGAGTCGAGTTTAGCCCTGGCAATATTAGGTGAGTGGAGTCTCCATATATACGGGGGTTTAATGGGCGGGGCCCATGGTAGGTCACCCTTAAAAGCCCAGTGTCACTGCAGTCTAGTTGCGAGAGTGGCGAAACTGGCTGCAACAGCTAACACAATGCAGGAGGACGTATGGCTTCTGCGCACAAGTGTTTCAGGATTCATAGAGAGGACCTGGTTGGGAGAGCTAGAGGTGCCTGTGGCATGGTCGTGGAACCACTCGGAACCGGGAGTGTGAAAGGCCTGTGAGAGGTGCCTGAACTCCGGTAAGGTGCAGCTGCCCCTTACGCCTCTGGGAAATGTGGAACCCGGTTGAGAGTGTTGTCCCTGGACATTCTGCTGACAGTAGCGGAACTAAACCAAGTAAGCCATAGCCCTAAGGTGGAGAAGGTCCCCCTTAGTGAATCTTGTCCTGCGCAATCTGCTGACTTAAAAAGTTGATCAGGAGGGAGTCGTTCCATCAAAGCAGGGTGGTCTATGCCCAAAATGCTCCCTTTATTACTGTAAACTGTGAACAAAGAGTTAAGTGAGCATAAACTGATTTGGATTAACTGGATGCTTTGGAACTGTGTTGAGATCTGTTCCTTGGATTGGAGTTAAAGTCTGCTGTCTTTCATGTATGTGACATGAGCTTTTGTCTTGCTAACAAGTGAATAAAGAGGAACTAAACTGGTTAAGGTGAGTGGTATGCAAGTTTATTGGCAACTGTGACAGTCGCGTGACATGCATAGGTCTGCTGGATTGCTATAACTGTGACACCCGTTTGTGTGTGTAAGTGCAAGTGCTAGACCCGTGGCATATGCCCATTGGATTATAAAAACTGTTCTTTTGACCGTGACATATCTCTGTGGATTACAATTTAGAACTGTTCTTTATTAACACTGCAGCCAGTGACAATCTGTAAGCAAAGGGGGTCGCCTGCACTGCATTAGCATGCTCAAAATTGGTGACAAATCAGAGATAGGAAAGTGTACACAGGTACTGTAGGCAAGGACTGATACCATCAGGCTTGAGGTGAAGCAGATCAGAGTTGGCAATAGTTAATCAGGAAACCAAGGTTACAGTCAGATAAGCAAGAAGGGGTGAGGGTAATTGGGTGGCGGTACCAGCATGTCACCTGCCAGCATTAAGGTAAAGAAAAACACCCCACACAAACATCTTTAAAGTTCTAAATTTCAATACCAGTCTTCTTCTTACAGCCCCTGCCTGGCGGCATTCTTTGTTTCCTGGAGGGTAGTCTTCTGGGTCCCTTGCTGGGTCTTCCTAATTGTCGCTAAATCAAATGCTGCCGCTGGTATCTTTTGAATGATGGGCATAGGTCTACCCTTTTTCTTCCTTCCAGCCAAGAGTAATGAGTGCTGAGGAGTGGAGCTTTTATACTACAGACTGCTCCTCTCCTCCCATGTGGCATCATGGAGGGGAGGGGGACCGCCCTGAAAAATCCCCATGACATATTTAGTCACATGAGTGTGCCAAATTTCCCGGCTCCCAGCCATTACTCCTGGAAGAACCAAATGCCCCCCCCCCCCCATTCAAAAGTTTCTGTTTGAGACACTGCCGCCGGGATTGAGGGCCCCAGTGACAATGAGGAAGACCTGGCAATGGACCCAGAAGGCACAGCTGGACAACCAAGAGGATGCTGGCGATGGACCGAAAAGAGAAGATGTGAACTGGTAATTAGTCAAATTAAGAACATTAAAGATGTTTGTGGTGTGTTTATTTTTTGTACTGATGCTAATGAAATGATAAGGGGTTCACAGTGTAGGGGGGCTGCATGTCACCACCTGCTGGTGACATGTCATTACTGCCGCCCAATTACCTGAACCCCCTTGCGGCACGGGGGATGTGGAAGAGCCTGGAGCCCATCTCTATGGGCCTAATGTTCTTCCAGGGTTCCCTGGCACCACTGGCAAAGCAATGGACCAATAACAAAAGGCATAGAAGCTGGTGAACCAGCAGGGCCAGTATCCAAAAGTCTGTACCCCAACCTAAGCCTTTACTTTCTCAACACATATACACCAGCAACAGAGCAAAAACATATGGAATGACATTTAACACTGTTAAACTGACACTGCAATGGCAGGCCTGCACATACAATTCTGTATAAAAAAATAATTAAACAAAATCAATCAAAATAAAATTGTTTGGTTGCTGGGCAGGAGCGGCCACACAATCATTTGAACCAAAAATGTATTAATTAGGAAAAACACTATTTATACACAACCAAATAGAACACCATTGAAATGTATGGGAGAACACTACTGAGCAACAGGTACTACATGGCGCTGCTGAACACACAGCGCCGGCGCTTTACACTGAGCCACCGCTAGTAATACATTGGACGCTACATGGCGCTATTAGAGGGGCTCACCAGATTGACTTTCATATATATGGTTTTCACATACTGCTCCCGACGTTCACCTGATGCTATGTGGTACTATGTGGCGTTAGTGTTTCTTAAATAAATATTATAATAATATAATATAATAAATAGTATTGTATCAGTTACATAGAACTATGAGTAATTATGATAAATATGTATGAAACATTTCCAAAGTGGTGAAAGCGTTAAAACCTGCAGATGTATTGTAGGGAAATCTGTTGTGATCATTTTCTGGGCTGAATCCCAGTCTTACAATCCAGGATCAGGTTCTAATGCACAAGACGTAATGATTAAGCTAAAAATAGCTTTATAACTTCAGGCAAAGCAGTGGGAGGAAGACCCCGCATTACATAATATGACAGCAGAGATGACTTAATATCACATAGCACATAGTACAGCAGCAGAGCAGCACACATAGGAAGCACCTGGGGGGGGGGGGGCACAGAGGTTGGGACATTCTGGCCAAAAGTGATTAGATACTGATAAATCGGGCAACATGTCTGAGGCGCTGGATGACATGTGTTGTGCGTGTTCTGGCCATGATTGGCAGACCCAGCCCAGGCAGCTGTCGGCTATAAGTTTGCCGGTAGAGCTCTTTGGACAGATGTTTTTGTCTACTGTTTAAAGAATCGCCTGCGCGCCTGCCTTGCTGTAACATCTGCTTCTGTTTAGACAGATGAGGAGGCACTTGAAACACTAGTGTCTGAGCCACACACACAGAATTGTTTAAAGGACAATGTAAACTGCTTATGTTACCCCACTACAGACCCCAGAAAGTTTGCCGAGGTGCATTTTAAAATGTTTTTTAAGCTGTTTTAAAGACTATAATTTGTAAAGGATGAACAGATCTACATCCTTATAGAACTAATATTTATTAGGCACATGACTAAGCGATTTTAGATACGGTCTTCCTACTTCCTTGTGCTTGCTTTTATGGATGGGCTGGATTTATAATGTTTTTATTATTCTTAGGAAATCATTCATTTTAATCATGAAACAGAAGCAAGCAGAGTAGCATAAGGAATTACATTATAGAGATAATATAAAGAGCCTCTGCAGTTTTTAATTCAATTTTAGCTTCTCTGATACACAATAAAACATCCCTGTACCTGGCAGGCAGTCCGTCCAGTGGGCAGCTATCCCACGTGTTATGTTGCTTATTTAAATGAGTGATTACCAGCACCCCAGAGGGTTTCACACAGTGGGGCATCCTGATTTTTAGAGTCTAGGGCTGGCCACACCGGGTTTTGTCTCTGTCCGGACACACACTAACTTCCTTCTATCTTATCCCAGGTTAAATAATCTGTATAATCTAATTAAAAGCATCTCTAATCAATTTCAAAGCATGGCTAAGCTGGGAAGGACGTGCCATGGCACAGCTTTATGTGTTGTGTACTTGTACGTGCTCTTTAGAGATGAGCGAACCGGTTTGGACGAACCGGAATTCGCTCCGAATTTCAGGAAATATTAGATTCGGCACGAACCCGAATATTTTGTGGTTCGTGCCGATCGAATTTTTCCTGTAATTAAAAAAAAAAAAAAAAAAAGGCGGCATGGTGGGAGCGGGCGAGCCGGCCCGCTGACAGCAGAGCCGGCCGGCGGGCCGGTAAAGCTGGCCGGCCCGCTCCCACCATGCCGGCATTTAAAAAACAAAAACAAAAAAAAAAAGCATTTTTGCCGGCATGGTGGGAGCGGGCCGGCCGGTTCCGCTGACAGCGGCGCCGGCCGGCCCGCTGCCACCATGCCGGCAAAAATGCTTTTTTGTTTTTGGTTTGTTTTTTAAATGCCGGCATGGTGGGAGCGGGCCGGCCGGCTTTACCGGCCCGCCGGCCGGCTCCGCTGTCACCATGCCGGCATTTTTGATGGGGAACTTCGTAAAAGTTCGATTCGGCCGAACCCGAATTTCTTTGTGAAATTCGGGAATCGGCCGAATCGAACTTTTCAAAAGTTCGCTCATCTCTAGTGCTCTTCTGTGGTCTGAGTTAGCTGTACGGCCACTGTGGCTTGCCTAGCTCACTCACGGAGAGCTCCAAAGGACAGAGTGGCTGTTATACCACTTTTTGGGTGTTTCTGGAGAAATGGAATTAAAAGGAGGGGAACATTTGGAATCCTGCTATGGCTTCTACCTGACACTGTAGGAAATAGTGAAGAGGCAGGTGGAACAAGCATCAGATAAGCTGCTTGCAGCTTTATTATTGTCGTTGAGTTTAGAGTCCCTCTCACTAGCCCTCTCGCAATTCTATGCACCGCTCTCCACCCCCCCAGAACATTCAACCCCCTATTTCATGACCAAATGAGAGAGAGGTTTTACCATCTCACTGACTGAAAAACAGAGGGGTAGGATATATGCTCTTGCTCATAGGGCCTCTATTGCTAACACATACTAGGAATCGGGTTATAAGGTTCTCTCCAGGTGGTACAGGGTGCTTGTGGTACTCCACAAAATATTATTATTATTATTGTTTATTTATACAGCGCCATCATCTTCCGTAGCGCTTTACAAAGTAGTAATTACAGACAGGGTAGAAACATACGGTACATATACTATTTCAAATGCAGTTTTACAGATTAGACAGTGGATATTCTGAGTACAAGATACAATAGGAACGAGAGCCCTGTCCTTGCGAGCTTATAGTCTAAAGGATACCTGAGGTCTTACCTAAGCGTTCATGTCTAGTTTTTTGTTCTTGTTTCGTGTTTTCATTCCCGGTCTATGAATATTTCTGTATTGTATGCTTACAAAATCATATCAATAAAGAATATATAAAAAAAAAAAAAACTTTCACTAGATCAATGTGACAACTTCACTTACTTTTTAAAGTAAATGTAAAGGGAAACTGCCTTTTAGTCAGGTTTCTGGTGTTCTGCCTTATTGCTTTCCTCTTCTGGAATGTGTGTTAGGATTGTGCCCCCAGAACTGCGATTTACTTATCAGCATGGTGCTCTCGAGTTTCTTATATTCCTCTTACTCTCTGTCTTGGTAAACAGGAGTGGCTTTCTTGCCTTTTAGTAAACTCTTAGAGGCCGATTCATTAATAGCGGCAGGTAGCGACAGTTGAGCGACTGTAGCGGCATTTTCAGAGCTCCCGCTAGTAGTCGCTGTGCTTGGCCGTTGTTCGGTTGTAGATAGCGACTCAGTCGGTTTGCCGTAATGTTGAATATTGGGTGAGGAGTCGCTATTTGACAGGTTCCGCGCTGTATGGGTGCACATGATAGCGACTGGCCCTAGCGACTGGCTCCCACCATATTCATTAAAAAAATCACGCTCAAAAAATTCTCGCGCTGTAAAATGCATGTTTAAACCCCATAGCGCTGGCGGCGATGGGTTAAAAGTAGTTTTTTAACCCCCAAACAACCATATTTTTGGAAACCAAAAAAAACAAGTTTTTTAAATAATTTTGTGATATGAATACATTAATATCAGACCTGTAATATCAATTCTGCACAAATGTTTTTATTTTACCTTAAAAAAAATATCTAACATGGCAGAAGTGGTCACAGAATTTTTCACATTGAAAAAAAAAAAAACCTTAATAACAATTAATTATGAATATTTAAAGATTGTTCCATTGAAATGCATTGGAGAGCGCCAGGTAGCGAGAAGTCATACCTGTCGCTGTTCAAGGTCGGACGCTGGCGCTGTGGGCTGAGGCTGGAATAATGATGAATGAGTCGCTATCTCAGTCGCTAAGCAGGATAGGCTTGATAAATGTGTGACTGTGGTGGGGAGCCGGCGTTCTCGTGGCGGTGCCCGTCATTACCGGCCGCTCACCAGTCGCTACCTGTCGCTATTCCTTCATAAACAAGGGCCTTAGTATCCTTTCTTACTACAACTCCCAGAATCCTTCCACTGTAACAGGTGAGCTCCTTAACAGCTTTGGCAAAACAAAGCATAGTCATGACCGCAGCTCATAAGGATTGCTATCCTACCATCTGAAAAAGGTTGAATTAGAGCAGAAGGGGTTAATACTCTTGTTTCTGCCTCAGCCAATCAGATTATTAGCAAGCTAGAGTAAGGAAGTCTCTGATCGGTACTTTTAACACATCACTTTGATGTACATAGCTAAGGTAAATACATTTTTGCTAGGAAAAACTGTTTTCTTTTATAACACTGAGTTGCAAACAAATAGAAAAAAAAGTAACAGATAAGCTTAGCACGTTGATTACTTTATTTTGGCACACAATAATGGAAAATTTTAAAAATGCCATCAAAAGTGGAATTTCCCTTTAAAGTAAACCCCATATATGGCAGCCACTGGATCTTATAACCTGCCTAGAATTTAAGGGAAAGTTTAGTCGACCTCCCCACAGACCTCAGATTAGGTGCGTGCCAGAAAGCATGAGGAACACCATTTACCTGCACCCTGCTCCTGCACCACTCATCACTCACCTGCAGCACAGGTATGAGAAATAGGGAGGTGGATGGGAGATGCCTGTGTCCTCCGTCTTCTACTGAGAACCATCAAGCCTCCAGGAAAGTCCAGAATGTTCTGTATGTCTATTTCTCATCTGGAGAACTTCTCCAACTTCAAAACTCAGTCACATGCTAGGTATTTTAACATAATGTATGTGCACCCAAATAGGAAGGGCACCCACCTAGGGCGCCTGTTTACCCATTAGGTGGGCAGCTCAGCCTATTATAGTGAATAATCCCCACTCACAATTGTTTCATCCACATTTTTACTTGAGTTTTAGGCATTTCAGTTCTACCTATCAATATATCTTTAGATTACACCACCAAGCTTTCTCTGAATTTATTAGAAAGTTGAAATGATCAGGCAGGCAGACATATACCCTTTTACTTACAGCTAATAACTATTTAAACTAACTAATAACTGGTAAAACGAACTAATAACTTGGTGTATGTTTGCCAGTAACATAAACAGTAGCAAACATTTCTTAAATAGGAATTGCCAGATGTCTTTTCCAGAACATTGTATATCACAGATTTAGATCAGCCTAGTTTGTATAGGTTTTGTGTAGTAAATAATGCAGAGAGAGTGAAAGAAAAGAAAATGAATACATGGCTGTGATGATTATTTATTATTTATCCGGGGGCAGGAAGCTAGCACGTTTACTGTGGTGGTCAAACCAACCTTCAATCATTTGTCCCATTGCATTTGTTGGCTAGGGAAAGACAACATAAACAAATATAGCATTATAATATATAATATTCTTGTTACTATAATACAACACCAAACATATCTGATTGTACTGGCCCCACTGTTCCCAGCAATGCCCAGGCCAGGCCTAGAATTTAATGGCAACATGTGCTGTTTGGCATGGCGGTAATTGTAGTGGTTCTGTGGGAGCTTTGCACACTTATACACATCAGTGGTGGCCTGGTAATTTCCTGTGACTGGCTTGGATATGGCTGGGTACAGGGAGGGCATTCTAGGAGCTTTGCATCATCTCTCTATACAACCCTGTACACTCATTCATTTCTCTTCTAGCACTGCTTTTCTGTGTAAGCCCCTCCACTGGTTGCCATTTTCTGAGATAATTCAATTCAAAATGTTAACCTTAACTTACAAAGCACTGGACAATCAGGCCCCTGCCTACATTTCTTTGCTTACCAACAAATCATGCCCTACCCTATACAATTCACCACTCTCCAAGCCACATAACATATTCTGGTTTGTACATTTTTATTGATTAAAACAATGCTTCTATTGGGGCGATTGAGCATGGGTAGACCAAAATATGCCCCGAAATCTTAGCTAATGTGCTGAACGATTCAAAGTAATGCCGCACCTGGGCGAGATAGCAGTCAGAATTTTAGGCTTGTATGCTGAAGCATCGGTGTTATGGCAGCTTTTTCTCAGTCTCAGGCTCAACACTGCTAGAGCTATAAGAGTTCTTTCTCTTACAGTACTTTTTAATAAAGAAAATGCATGCCCCCCTCCCTGAGCCAAACAACCTAGCACACCAGGCATAGGGGCTGGTAACTCAAGGCCAAAAAGCAGCCCCCTGGCTCTGCTGGTTCACCAGCCCCTATGCTATTAAACCGGACCTTCAGCATGATTTAATAAAAAGCCCAAACCCTTAAAAAACTATTCCCCAGCATCTAAAATTAATATATTTTAAGTTTTTAGTCACTTATTACTTATTACTCTTTCCCTCATTGGGCTGCAACTCTGTTCAGGACTCACTCTAGGATACGAGCGCCGTCATCTTGCCTCAGAAGCACCACACATACTGAGGAGAGGAGAGCGGGATAAAGAGCAGGGGGCAGATTATAGCTGTGCTTTGCACAGACAGAGCAGAGCTGGGGTCAGGGAAAGGACAGCAATCCCAGAATGCAGAGTGACACAGTCAGAAGACACTTCCTGTTTGCAGGCTGCCTGATGCTCCTTGAGCCGTCATCTTGGATGTTTAAAGGCTCATAACATGCAGTAGATGCAGGTAGGATGATTTTTAATGTAGATAATCTGTATGTACAGGGCAGGGGAAACATATAAGATAGGCTCTTAATCAGGGTGAAGGTCCGCTTTAAGCACAGGACTGTTGCTCTTCCAGGGGTGCCATTGGGCTCATGAAAATGGGGACCAGGCACCTCCACGCCCCCAGTGCCCAGGAGAGGGTGAAGGAAATTGGTAGGGAGGTATTGACACCCCCCACCGTTTGACTCTTTACCGGTAGTGAATAATGAATAGGAAAAAGACATCACAAAAAAGATTTTAATAAACTCAGTACTCAACAGTCTTTAGTCCTCTACTGGGTGGCGTCCTCTTCTCTGGTCTGCTGGGTCAGGGGCTCCCTCCTGGTCTGGCAGGCTCAGTGGCACCTGCTTTTATGAGAGAAAGGACCGCTGTCCTCCTACCCTGGAATCCAGCCAGAGGTAATACCAGTCACTGTGTAATCCACCTGCATCCACCTGCATTCAACGAGTCACATGGGGAGATTTCACACCGCACCTCTATATTATAAAAGCTCACCTCCCTGGCTGGAATTGCCCATCACAAAAATAGGACGGGAACCTGCTGCAGATTGGGGACCTGGGCAGATTAAATGCACCACTGCCAGCATCAGGAGAGAAGTCATTGCACCTAAGAGATGATGCCGCCCAGAGGGGGAATGGAAGTTATGGATGAAGTAAGTATGTTGATTTGATTTCTTTTAACAAAATGTTTTTAGTGGTTTCTAAGGGACCCTTATACCAGTTTCAAAGGGTGAAGGACAGAAAGCCACCTGCCCAACATTACAGGGGTTGGCTTGCCTATACCTCCTGCTCATTTCCCTGCATGGGTACAGTGTTCTTCCAGGGGGTTGGGTTTTCGCACCAGACCTTTTCTGAAGGAAATAGGGGCTGGTAACTACTAGGTTGTTGGCAGTTGGCAGTTTGGTCCTTAAGCCATGGGTTTCCAGCCCCTATGTCTGGTAAATGGGGTTGGTAAGCTTTAGGGGAGAGGGGGCCCACTTTACGGGGAGGGACAGGGAGGGGGATAGCCCGGAAAACCCCCTCCATGTCCCTCCCCTCAAGTTATGGAGTTATTCACATGGGTGGATTCCAATTAGCCCCAGCCTCTGTGATATAAATTCAAGTTCCATGGTGTTGATTTGGGGGGGGGTTGTGCAGGGCATCATCAGTCAGATTTCACAGCCAAAAAGCAATCCCATGGTGTGGGATTGTTTTAATGAAATCACGGGCTTTTCAACCAAAATTAAAAAATAGATAGATCAGTATTGCAAACAATCTAATCACAATTTATTGCTAAAATTAGTCTCACATTCTATTTTCTTTAGTTACAGCTTCTCGTCTCTCCTAGATAGCATGAGATGGCATGTTAACCTCTTTCCAATTAATATGGGGCAATTAAGATGTGGGCATCTTACTGAAAATATAATCTCCCGCCTTGCCAGCAAGCTCCTTGGGTGGCTAAACATGTAGGTGAGAATTTTTTTTCTTCTTCCAGTGAATCTTTGTTGGGCTTTATGTTCCCCTAAAAACATAAAAGGATTAGCGAGTACATGGAAGAGGATAAAAGTTTGGATTAAAAGCTTGTGATGGCCTTAGGTTCATTCCACACTGGGGCGATGTGATTGCGATTTCAATCTCCATCAAATCACCTTCCAATCTTCCTTAAATCTCTGCCTATGTTGTCCTATTGTGTCCTATTGTGACTTTCACACTGGCGATTGCCATTGCCGGGCTTGTGCAGGACGATTTGACAAATTCCAACATGCAGCATTTTTCAGGCTGTTGATGGGAGATAGTGATTCAATAGAAGTCAATGGAATTGCTTTGCAATCGCTATTCAATAGCTATTGATTCTAATGCAGTCAGCAGCCAATTAGATGCTCTATTTCCTGTGTCATTAAATTAAACCGGACCGACAGCCTGGCGCAGTTGGAAAAGAAAGATAGCAGCCATTTTGAAGCGTCCTCTGCCAACTGACATAACTGAAATGCACAGTAACAGGAAGCCCAGCGTGACTTCCTGTTTGCAGGTGGCCTGCAAGCCCATTAGCGGCCATCTTGTTTTTAAAATTTACCCCAGCAGGCGTTGTTTTTTATGTGCAGCAATCTAAATTGCCCTGGAAAGGGATGCATATTAGCACTGTTTGTTGTGTTGCCCTGATTTAATTCATTTTTGAATGTTGGTCCACTTTAAGTTGGTTGATTATAAAATTGCAATCGATATTGCGATTGCCAGTAAATCTCTGTTCACTTTGCAATCACTATACTAAAAAATCGCTAATCGCCTATGAAAATCACTCTCTCTTTTGCCCCAGTGTAAAAGGACCCTTAAAGGTGTAAGCGCATAGTGGTGTGGCAATTGAGCGAATATCAGGGGGGGTAAAGGACATTAGATATTGTGAAGGACCAAATAATGACTGAGTAATAAGAGCATATTTGCTCTGTGGAATGATCAAAAGGACATATGTGGTTGAAACATATAGAAACCTTCTACAGCAATTCCCAAAAAGTTGTAAAAGTTGTAAAATGTTAAAAACAAGAAATCTCATATAACCATATTTTAGTCACAACAGAACATAGGGATTGCAATCTCGGGCAAGGTTTTTAGGTGAAAACCCTATTCTCTCCCATTACCCCCGTCTGATTCAGCAGACCCTTTTTTCTGCTGGATTTTTTGGTGAGAATTTTTCATTTGGTTGCGAAAACTGCAAATGAAAATCATTTTTGTTTGATTTGGGGGGGGGGGGTGTTTTTTGCAGGGAAATTTGAGTGAGAATCTGGCTGGCGAAAGCTGCTGGCTTAACTCAGGCAAACGATACAATTTTTATATATAATGAAAAAATGTCTGACCATTTTTTTAGAATTTTGTTTTACAGGTTTTCAATGATAAAACGAATGCTGCTATAGGCGGCATTCATTTTATCAATAAAACTGCCAGCAGTTTTTTTTTTTATTATTTTGCACTAAAAGGCAACCAGCCCAGGTACCAGGCATAAGGGCTTGTAACCCAGGGCACATAAGCCGAGCTGGGTGGTCCCCAGCCCTGCAAGTCACAAGCCCTTATTCTATCTGATATAGGCTTGTGGCTCTTCCACACCCTGGATGCCCCAAATGGGGATGCGGTTACTGGCGTGTCATATGCCAAGTCAGCAGGACTTGGACCGCTTACCAGTTCATGAAGCAAGTTCCTACTTCAGCTCAGTCGGCGGTTTGTCTTTCCCACACCAGGTCTCCGCTGATCTTCGGGGCTATTCTCTGCCCCTTCACCATCTTCTTGTGGTGGGCAGGGGGTGTTAGGACTAATGCCAGTGCTGCCACTTATATCAAAATGGGACATAGGCCCCCCTTCTGCCATCCTTGTTACCAAGCAAGGGTCTGATCTCTGGGCCAGGGGAGCTGCCTTTAATACTTAATATATGGAATGGAATCTACCCAACATAACTTATGCTGTCACATGAGGGGAAGGGAATAGAAGGGGTATGCCCGGCATGGCTTCTGGGCCCTGAATTACAAGCCTGTATGTCTGCCTTTTGGGGGGACCCCATACAATTTTTTAAATTAAAAAATTACATTTATAACTAAAAAAAATGAACCCCTGACAGTAATTGATTCAACTGTCATGTGAGTTGTAAAATCACAGATGGAAGCGAGAATTCTCACCATGAATCTCAGAAGAGGCTTTGAATCAGATCAGTTGCTGAAAATCCCACCGGCGAGGCCCAGGTGAGATTTTTGGTAACAGTTCTAATCAAGCCCATACTGTATAAGAAGTTAAAAGTTGAACATTTTTCCACTTCTATACAAAAATTAACTCATTTAGAAATAGATGGCAGCAACACATCTCCAAAAAAAGGTGGGGCAGGGTTAGCAAATGGCTGCAGAAGTAGGTGGGAGACAGGAAAACAGGTCCAGTTTTCAACTTTGTCAAATGGCTGTGTATAAAAAGAACATATTAGAGAGACAGTCTTTTGAAAGCAAAGCTTGTCAGCAATTCATCAGTCAGTGAGAAGAATGCATATAAACATTACGATTTTAACAAAATGTTCAACAATGTAAAATTGCAAATACACTGTACTGTAGATGGTGAGATATTCAGAGAATCTGGAAAAATCCAAAGTGCTCAAGGCCACAATCAGTAAAAAATGCTAGTGACCTACAGATCCCCAGGACAGAATTAAAACAGGCATGAATCTGTATTTAGGAAATGCTGTCAGTTTTTTTGGGCCAAATCTCATATAAAATGGACAGGGACAAAATGGAAAACTGATCTGATTAATCAAAGGGGGTTCTTTATGGAAACCTTAGACACCGGTCCGTCTAGCTTGTTATTAGGGCCCAGTTCAAAAGTCTGCATCTCTGATGGTGGAGGGTTACATTAGAGTCTATATCATGCACAGTTTACACATCTTGAAAGGTATACTGAATGTTGGGCAGCATAAAGAGGGTTTTGGAACAAGTATGCTCCTATCCAAACAAGATCTTTTTCAGAGTAGGCCTTGCATAGACATAGGCAGTCTTTCGAAAGCAAATATGGTCAAAGATTCACCCATCTGTGGAAAAAAAGCATCTAAGAGGTGTTCTAAAAACGGTGGGCTCAAGAGTAGAGGGGCCATCCAGCTTGTTATTAGCACACAGTTCAAAGGCCTGCATGTCTAATGGGGGGGGGGGGGTGCGTTAGTACCGATAGCATCTACAGTTTACACATCTTGAAAGGCACTTGAAATGCTTAGCTGTATATAAAGGTTTTAGAACATGCTCCTAACCAGAGAACATTACTTTCAGAGAAGGCCTTGCCTGACATGATAAAATGAAAAGTTGTGCAGCAATGAAAAGGACCCCCTCCCCAAAGTCCAGCAGTTGATCTTCTCACTTGTCAGATGTTTATAGCTGCCATCAATCAGTTATTTTTTACAAATTAATTTGAGAATGTCTTTCAAATTCTGATATGTGATCCATGTTCATTTGTGAATAAAGGAAAGTCATAGTTTTTTGTCACATACATATCCATACAATGTATGACATACAGTGAAATGTATTTTACAACTGTCACTAGAGAATAACACTATAATAATAACATATTAAATACATGAGATTTTCAAATCATCACATGCTTGTTTTCATATATTCTACACAGCGTCAAAACTTTTTTTGAAATGTGTAAATTGATAATATTGCAAATACTTTTTTCTTTTCTGTTTTCTATTGCAATTAAAAATGTTCTTTTGTCTGTCCTAACACTATCACCCCATTTATCATGTGTTATGTACCAACAAATTCCTGGTCCGCAAATACTGATATTGAGTGGAGGGGCCTGTGAAAAAGACAGTAAACTATTACAGTGAAATCTTGCCGGGTCCACTTGTATTATAACATCCATTATGTGCACAGTCCTAAACCTTTGCTTTGTTGTAATGTTTATGTATTTTTGTATTGCAATAGTGCAGTTACCTACAACAAGTCCTGCTGTAATATAATCCTAGCTGTTTAAAGAGATTTTTGTGTGTTGCACAACATTTTTGCAGATGATAGGCTTCTTCCTTCAGGCTTTAAGTCAAACATATGCTGCTGAAAGTGGCTTGAGGTCACTCTTTAGGAAGACACATAAACACAGGGCACACTTCCCTTCCTCTCAGGCAGAAGGATGAAGCCAGGCCAGAGGGGAAAAGCTCTCACATGTTCTTCTAGGGACATCTACTGGCTGCCTCATGACAGGAACTTGGCCTGTTTGTAGAGACAGCTACATTGTGTGAGAATGGACACTAATCTGTCTATTGTTTTATACACAATGAAAATCATAAGATTTGATGTTAGCAAACCACCTAGTAGAGCTTCTGTCAGCTCTGTGTCATTTTTTAGTGTCTGTCCTTTCATACAATATTACAGGCTTTACAAAAAATATTTATATGTACAGTATAGCATATTAAAAACCAATAGTAAAGTTAATAGTTTCCTTACAAAACCATTGAAATACAGAATTACCAGGTAACATTTGTGACTGGTCCTGAAATCCAGCTACAGTAGTCTTTGAAAATGCTCTAGGGGCCACAGGAACAGGTTTAGAGGCCTATTTATCTCAGTCTATCTATCTATCTATCTATCTCAGTCTATCTATCAATCTCAGTCTATCTATCTATCTATCTATCTATCTATCTATCTATCTATCTCAGTCTATCTATCTATCTATCTATCTATCTATCTATCTATCTATTTATCTCAGTCTATCTATCTATCTATCTATCTATCTATCTATCTATCTATCTATCTATTTATCTCTATCTATCTATCTATCTATCTATCTATCTATCTATCTATCTATCTCAGTCGATCTATCTATCTCAGTCGATCTATCTATCTACATACATATATCAATCTACAGTATATCTATCTATATATCTATCAGTCAACCTCTTTCTATCGTCAGGTCTATCTATCTATCTATCTCTCTATCTGTATGTATATATGCATCTATCTATTTATCTATCTTTTATATTTTTCTAACATGATACATTTTAAGAAATAGAAAATATACATAGATAATTTAATTATCTATCTATCTATCTATCTATCTATCTATCTATCTATCTATTTATCTTTTATATTTTGTATAATAATAATTGTTTTTCTAACATGATATATTTTAAGAAATAAAAAATATACATAGAAAATGTGATTATCTATCTATCTATCTATCTATCTATCTATCTATCTATCGATGTATATGTCTATCTATATGTCTGTCTATCTATCTATCTTTTATATTTTGCATAATTGTTTTTCAAATAGGATACATTTTAGATAATAAAAATATACATATTGCATTTTAATTGCTTTTTCTTCAGGCCATAAAGAGTGTGCTGGTCAAAAAAACCTTTTCTGTAAATGACGGTTTATCAACAGCAGTGGCAGGAGCCTAACAAATGCAATGCAAACATAAATCAGTGCAGGATTGTAACAGATGGGACATGTTTGGGATCCCTTTATAACTGTCCTGGAGAGAGGTTCTCAGCAGAATTGCATTTATAATACCCATCATCCCGAGCAGATAGCTCCATTCATTTGCATTTAGGCACCCTTGGTTAAAGCCTCCCTCATTTGGTAGCAGCAAGTGGCAAACTTAAGGAAGCAGAGGGTCATGGGAAAGGTCCAATTAGATCAGTGGGAGCACACTCTAAACAAATACAGACACATGGATGCACACATTAGGAACACTGCCCAAGGGAATATGTGGACATATGTTCAGTGTGGATGATCAAGGCTGACTTCAGGCCTTTAGAATCCATGATAAAAAAAATTCCATCAATCAGACCTCGGCTCTGTAAATTATATGAATCTGTACTGCGAGGAGCATGTCCTTTTCTCTCTCTCTTTCACAATTCCTTATCTCCTTTTTCTAAACAGCTGCCTACTTTTCCTTGTCTAAAGACTGCCTGGGGACAATTCGTAGCTCTCAGGGGATATATACTGGTACGCTTCACCCAGAGCACTTTTTACTTCTTGGATTAATAGCTCACTTTTCTAGTACTGACCAGGCCACATCATTATATTTCAATTTTTATGCAAAACCTTGTGCTTTTAATGCTGTCATTTAATAGACAATTTGTAAAGCGAATCTGACACTCGATAAACAAAATAATTTCTTGGAATACAGAAATAGTATCAATATTGTTATCTGTGCAGCAGCTAATATTTGCAGTTTGATTAAGAGTTGCACACTCCGATTGTTTCATGCTGGTTTTGAAAGGGTTAACATTTGTGATGTAATGACTATATACACTCTCTCTCTCTCACACACACATAGCACAATGTAAAACTATTCCTATTTCAAACAACAATAACACTTATGGTTATATTTATTTACTTACACACACTTACACACAAAGATGTTACACAAAATAAAACTATGCAATCATATTTAGAATGTATTTTCTATCTATGATGTGATTAATGTCTGTGCATGTGTTTATACAAAAGAACGATTTTATGATTCTACATATTAAAACGTTCATATTTGCCAATTCTTTAATACAAGCCCTGTAAGCATGCAAAATATTACTAAACATAAAAAATTATGTTTTTATAGCCAAAAACACATATGTAAGCACAGTGTAAAGTATGCAAAGATGCCCACACATATGTTACATATATATGGAAAATATATATTAAAAGTATTAGAGCATTGGAGATGCAGAGAAACAGTGGGTGTGGCAACAGCGATGAGATGTAAGCACACTGTGTGCTTTACATATATCATAGTAAAAAAAAAAATAAGGCCCTTATTTATGAAGGAATAGCGACAGGTAGCGACTGGTGAGCGGCCGGTAATGACGGGCACCGCCACGAGAACGCTGGCTCCCCACCACAATCACACATTTATCAAGCCGATCCTGCTTAGCGACTGAGATAGCGCCAGTTAGCCACTCATTCATCATTATTCCAGCCTCAGCCCACAGCACCAGCGTCCGACCTTGAACAGCGACAGGTATGACCTCTCGCTACCTGGCCTGCTCCAATGCATTTCAATGGAACAATCTTTAAATACTCATAATTAATTGTTATTAATGTTTTTTTTTTTTTTTTTTTAATTGTGAAAATTTCTGTGACCACTTCTGCCATTTTATATAATTTTTTTAAGGGAAAAAAAAAATGTACAGAATTGATATTACAGGTCTGATATTAATGTATTCATATTACTAAATTATTTAAAATACTTTTTTTTTTTGGTTTCCAAAAATATGGTGGTTAAAAAACTACTTTTAACACATCGCCGCCAGCGCTCTGGGGTTTAAACATGCATTTCACAGTGCTTGAATTTTTTGAGTGTGATTTTTTGATGAATATGGTGGGAGCCGGTCGCTCTGAACAGTCGCTATCATGCGCACCCATACATCGCGGAACCTGTCAAATAGCGACTCGTCACCCCGTATTCAACATTACTGCACACACCGACTCAGTCGCTATCAACTACCGAATAATGTCCAAGCACAGCGACTACTAGCGGGCGCTGTGAAAATACTGCTACAGTCGCTCAACTGTCGCTACCTGCCGCTATTAATGAATCGGCCTCCCTGTGTATTGTTGTGCCTCTAGTTATTACTGGAGTGCGGGGGAGTGCGGGGAGGGGGTGTTTCCTTTCTCAATTCACTGACGGTTGATTGAAAGACCAGGTTAGTGGGGTGGAGACTGAAAGCTGAAGGAGGAAGTGATTTCCTCGCTAAGTATACCGACACAGCAGAAAGAATAGCGCTGTAGAGACTGTAAGGTAAGCTACTGATATTTTTAAAAATGTTTTAATAATATTATTTTTTAAACTTTGCCAATCAAAAGCAAAATAAGGGTTTGCAAATCAACGAATACAGTCAAGACGGCACAGAAAACAGTTACACAAAAAGACACAATAATTGTCAAGTGAGTCTGTACATATAATTAAAAAATTATATTTTTTTCCATTTAAGAAAAAACATTATTTACAAGAACACACATATATGCTATAATGGGAAATCTATCCATTCTTTTTCAAAATCAATTTGTTTTAAAATCTTAAAGTTGTTTTTTGTGATGTATAAATGTTTCATAGTACAACATATATTAATAACAGTAAAAGATACCATTGAATAAGGAATTCCTGGATTTCCCTCCGCAAATAGTATAAGCTGGGATATAGTGAAAAATAGCCGGGAAAGCATCTATTATAATAGATTGTATTGATTTTAGAACAGATATATTTCTGTTACCATCAATCTATCAGTCAGCTGCAAAACCGCTATGACCCTTTTGGATGCTGTGTGATGGGAATGAAAGTATCCTATGTGTGGTCTGTTCATCACAAGTCCTATAGATCATCCCTGTAGATATATATATATAGAGGCCCACCATCTGCTCATGGCCTACACACATTACCAGGAAAGAAGAGCCATCAATACTCTGTATAAGCTACTCAACCAAACACAATCATTATCCAAGCTATTATGCTGATAAATCATTAGAAGCGTGCACTAAATTAATGACTGGCAGCCAGACAGTAATGTTAGCAAACAAGCCAGCTAGATAGCCAATTGTTGTTTTTTTTTTATTTAGTAAATTGCTCCATAAGTAATATTGTAGGAAGGGCTGCACATTTCTGTTTAGTAAATACATTTATACTATAAAATGTGCCAAATTTATTTTCAATAGTGTACTGTAGTTACATCTCACAAGTCTTGTGTGTCATATATTATATATTACATCTGTGTGGAGAGCCATACAACCTGACCTGCTGGTGGCTCTCAAGGAGAGGGTTGGGGAAAACTGTATTAGCTAAAGGAAATTCCCCTTGGCAAAAGGTAAGATATGTACACAATAGCATGAACAGTATTGGAGTTGGTAATTTGACACCATTCTGTGGGCCTTGTACCACTTGTTTTGCTCATAATAACCTTGCAATTACTGATATAAGTTGTTTTTCTGCTTAATTATTGTTTTGATCCTAGACAGGGTCCTGATGACCTGGTTCAGGTGGGTCTGGCTTTAGCGAGCATTAGGAAGTGCCTGATATACATCAGGCCCCTGGATCTTCTGGCCTCACACAGAGTGTACATGTTCCACCCATGGCCTCTACTCTTTAGAGCTCCTTGCTTAGTTTCTGAATGGGTGCTTTTGCCCAGACACCACCTTGTGCCAACATGTATTCAGGATGTGGTTTTGGCTGTGGGCCCTGCACTCCCATGTCTGTCTGGCTGTAGGCTCACCTCAGCCATATCTGAGGGACAGCACCTGTGAACTGAAGTTCTATGTTTTAATTAAACACATTTCTGGGTGGGGGGTGTGGCCGGCGAGGGGGGCATGGCCGGCGATGAAGGCGTGAGGACGCTCACCCCCAGAGTTCCCTCTGGCCGACCAAGTTATCCTACATTTTAGATGCTTTTAACCCACCCGGTTTTGTGCCAAACATCATAGCGAAGAAGAGGAAGGGGGCAAAGAACAATTTGCCCCCCTCACACAGGAAGATCAGCCCCTACCTGGCCCTGGACCGCAAGGGGGAGAGAGGAGCAGCAGATCTCAAGATGGCGGTGTGTGGATATGGCGGGTCCGCGGCCAGCGGCGGGCCCGAAGCTTCTCTAGATCAGGAACGGAGGAGAGTGGCAGACACCCGGGCGAGCGCGGAGAAGGCGAGGGACGCAGCCCGACCCCTGGCAGACAGGTTGGATCCCCTCATTAGCGGTGCTCGAGGCAGGAAGGTCGGCGCCGTGGAGCAGATGCAGCTCATGGCGCCTGACGACAGAGGCGGCGGCGTGTCAGCGGCTGCTGAAGCCGCTGAAGAGGAGCGTCTCTCTGCCCGTCCGAGCCCAGGTATGACGAGTGGCTTGGACGGAGGGAGCAGGCCTAGTATCAACGCTCCCCCGCCAGCTGAAGAGGTGAGCCGGGCGGGAGTTGACAGCGGTGCTGGCAGGGGGGCAGCGGACGGGGTAACGCTGGGCCAGACAGGCCACACTCCTGAGAGCCCCGAGCAGATGAGCCGGGTCCCGGGGACCCATAAAGAAATGAGGGGCAGGGAGGAAACCACCCCTCTGAATACCACAGAAGACATGCCAGCCTCCCCATTAAATAGGAGGCACACTCTATTAAGGGGGCTCCCGGGTCATTGGAATGGAGACCCTCTGCCGCAGGACCTTGCTGCACCCCCCTCCCACGGGAGAAGCCCCGCCAAGTTTTGGGGAGACATGTCCCCCTCATCTTCTGGGCTAAGATCTGATACCCCTGTTCTCAGAATCTCCCCTCCAAGCTCAGAATCACTGGCATTAGCAGGGACCTCGCTGAGTCCCCCGAGGGACTGGTTTTCAGCCGGGGCCGAAGCGAGGTTCGCCGTTCTCCTTAGTGGCTTACAAGAAGCAGTTCACCACGTGACTCAGGGACAAGGAAATCCCAGCATCTGGTGCCCCTAATACTCTGCCCGCATCGGGTGGCGAGCAACGGCCCGGCCCTTCGGGAGAACACCAGCGAGGGAGCTGCTTCATTGGTCCGTCCGGCTCCCCTTCGGCGAGATGGGGCCCTTCACCCGGTCAGGGCCTAGCTTTCACTCCAGGTGCAGGACCAGCGGCTGATGGAGGGTTGCCGTCCGGCAGAGCTTCATCCCTACCACATGCCACTTTTTCCCACGACCCAATTTTGGCCGACATTAGAGCCGAACTCAAGGCTCTCGCCACCAAGGCAGACCTAGCATCCGTTATCTTGAGGGTTGAAAACACCTTTAAAAAGGATATTTCCGATCTGCAAAACTCGATGGAAGCCCTGGACTCTAAAGTCACCGGTCTGGAACATTCTCACCTCACGATCATACAAAGGACTGAAGCCCTGGAAAAGAACATGTCGCTCCAACAAGCCATATCCCAAGCCACGGTCCTCCACTTGGACGATCTTGAAAACAGGAGCAGACGCAACAATATTAGGGTTAGAGGCCTTCCAGAGGCAACCGGCCAAGACCAGCTACTACCCACGGTCGTGGGCATCTTTAACGAGATCCTCAGCCGCCCGCCCAACACCAAAATTGTGATTGATCGCCTCCACAGGGCCTTAGGGCCGAGAGCTACAGACCCCAACCGCCCACGGGAAGTGATATGTCGCCTACATTATTACACGGTCAAAGAAGAGATCCTTAGACATGCCTGGGACAGAGAAAGAATCAACTTCGATGGGGCGACGATCCGGATGTCTCAAGAAGAACACTCCAGATGCGTCGTTGCCTGAAACCCCTTCTTCTCAGAATTCAGGAGTGCGGAGCCAACTATGGATGGGGATACCCTTTCCATCTTCTCATCCGCAAGAACCAGAGGGTGTTCGCCCTAAGATCCCACACCGACCTCCTGATACTTTTCACTTTTCTGGACTCTCCTCCATTGGAAGTTCGAGACTGGTTAGAGCCCACACCTCTGCCTCCCCAGGCCTTTATGGGAAACGACCAACCCCAGGGGCCGCGTCAGAGGAGAGCCGCACATACCTTACGCGCAAGACGGTCCAGAAGACCCCCTGGAGAGCCACCTTCTTTGACAAATGAGCCGTGACGGAGGGACTTTCCACGGATCGTGTGTCGGGTCGGCTCGGCCCCCTGATATCCTTTACCTTCCTGTTGGACTTCGCACATGCCTTTGTTTGATGCCTTGTTATTGTAGGGTTAGCCTGTTCTTTACGTCCTTTTGTGTTTTGCATCTCCAGCGCTTTCGGTGGGGTCTGGGGGTCCAGCCCCCGCCACTAGTGGGCGGGCGCGGGTCTGCCGGACGGTGTCGCGTGCGTCCGAGATACTAACACCTTATCGTGTGATCTGGGTGGGCGATGCCAAAAGAAATGGTCCCCTCGGGTTCCTGCTAGGTCCCTGGGAGAGCCCTCCAGGTACTGTCTGGGTTGGCCGGGGGGACTCCTCCATGCCATTCGGACCCGTCTCGTCCCCACATTAGGCCGGAGTCCCCCCTGCCTGCCTCGGTGGTGTGGGGGTGGAGTCGTTACTGGGAAACTAGTTGTTCCCCAACCGGGTTGTTGCAAAAGTGGTTTGCTTCGGACCTGGCTTCGTCTGTGAATTTTTATTTTCTTTCCTTCAAGATAGTTGAATTGTTTAACCCCTTGCTATCTGTCTCATCTTACCCCTTGTTGTCTTTTTGTAGTGTCCCACCTCTCCCCCTTTCCCCCCCTTCACCCACCCCATTCCTAACCCTTCTCTTTCCAGGCAGGCCCTTCGTCAGCGAACACTTCGTGCAGAGTTCTCCTTGTGCTACAGAAGGTGAGGGCCAGGGGAATCTGGTATGTACAAAGTGAAGTGTACATCCCTCAATGTAAAAGGGGCTTAACTCCCCCTTGAAGAGAGTCGTAGTCCTCAGGGAATTGAGGCGCTTACATACACAAGTTGCCTTCCTGTAAGAGACCCACCTCAAGGAGGGGAGGACGCATAATGTCACCAACCGCTATTACAAGACCCAATATCACACCCTCTTCTCCTTGAAAGTGACACTGGCGACATGCTACTGCCCCAACAATAACCAATTCAAATTTATACGTTCCATGCTGAGCAAACTCAACGAGTTCGCGGAGGGGGTTCTCCTGCTGGGGGGTGATTTTAACACAGTTCTCGATCCGGCTCTGGACACTTCCCGCGGGTCCTCACATGCCCCCTTCTCCTCCCTGAAAAAACTTAGAACACTGCTTTTCAAGAACTAGCTGATGGACGCATGGTGGACATTAAACCCCAGGGGAAGGGACTATACATTTTTCTCAGCACCCTACAATTCCTACTCGCGCATTGATTGGTTCTTGGTCCCCCCACAAATATTTGCACCTCATAGTCGATATGGACATTGGACAGATCACTGTTTCAGATCACGCTCTAATATCTCTAACCATCTCCATCCCGGACACAGCCCCCCTGAGGGGACAATGAAGGTTGAACAGCTCCCTCTTACAAGACCCGGGGGTTAAGGCAGACATCCATAAGGCTATTCTGAAATACTTTACAACAAATGACACAAGGGAGGTCTCGCGGATGTCTCTGTGGGAGGCCCACAAATGCATGGTTAGGGGCTTGTTGATTAAGCATGGGGCTCATCTCAAGAAAGAGAGGCATAAACAAATTGAGCACAAGCGCACCCTCGATGCAGTGTTGGGTGCCAAACTGGTACGCCTTCGGAAGTCCCTCAGAGACATCTGCCTTACCGAGGCCAAAAGCTTAGCGGTTAGGTGCCGGCGAGGCAAGCCAGAAATTTCATCTCTCATATCACGGACCAAGGGGGTAGAAAGCTCCATATGACCACAGATATAGCTAGGTCGTTTAGAAAGTTTTACGAAAAGCTTTACAACCTACCCCTGGGATGCCCGGCCCCCTCCATGAGCAACATAGAGAGATATATCCGGGAGTCTGGTATCCTGGGCTCAAGCGCGAGGTGGCGGAGGCTCTCGAGGGGGACATAGAGATGGAGGAATTTATGAGAGCTACCAAGAACACCAAGCCGGGAAGGGCAACAGGCCCTGAGGGATTTAGCTTAGACTACTATAAAGTGTTTGCAGGGACCCTCGGCCCTCAGTTTATTGCGTCGTTCGGTTCCCTAAGAGATGGTATGCCCCCCCTAGAAACACCTTGAGAGCTAACATTACCGCTATCCCTAAGCCTGGGAAAGACCCGGCGCAGTGTGGGAGTTATAGACCTATTTCCCTACTGAACTGCGATATCAAGTTGTTCAACAAAATTATTGCGGACAGGTTAGCCCCGTATATCCCGTCCCTCATACACTGGGATCAGGTAGGCTTCATCCCCACGAGAGAGGGAAGAGATAGCACTACTAGGGTTATCAATCTGACAATTCAGGCCCGTTTGGGGGGCCCAGCTGCTATGCTTCTCTCGACGGACGCCGAGAAGGCTTTTGATAGGGTGAGCTGGGCCTTTATCTCGGCTACCCTCCGACAAGTTGGCTTGGGTGAGAACATGTCCCGTTGGATTATGGCCTCCTACTCCTGCCCATCGGCGTCCATCGTGGTGAATGGGATGGCGTCTGAGCCGTTGAACCTGGCCAATGGGACCCGTCAGAGATGCCCCCTTTCCCCCCTGATATTCACACTGACAATAGAACCCTTCCTGAGATACGTGAGGAAAAATAATGACATTGCTGGCATCAGGGGCTCCTTACTGGTGCATTCAACGGGCCCTCCCCCTCTCCCCCCCCCCCCTTTGTTCTTTCCCTATCCAGCCTTTACCTTTATTTGTTTTTCTGTCATCTTGTCTTCCCCCTCCCTCTGTTTCATAGGTTATTCTGTTTGGTTGTTCAGTGACCTTAATCTTTGTTTATAACAAAAAGAAAAATGTTTGAGACATGATGTGAGGAGTACGTGCTATATTTTAATTCGTTGCCCTTTTGAGAAACGGTGGTCAAAGAGAGTGCTTCCATAGCACCCCAAGGCCCCCGTGGACAGTCTCCGTAATTTTGACCCGGTTGGGTTGTCATCGTAGACCTTATCATTTCTCAGGGTTGTTTCACAAGTTACTTATCATGCTTTCAGTACTGTCTTTGTAAACGGATGTACAATTGTATCTCACATGTTCTGTCATATTACATGCCTCTGCAATAAAAATCTACAGTTTAAAAAAAAAAAAAACACATTTTTGGGTATTCAGGGTGCTTGGCAGATGGGCACACCTGATAGGCATTCAGCATGTTAAAGTAGTTGCATCGCTCAACCCTTGAAGAAACAGATGACTTTGGTGATCTCAAGGAGTGGACAGAATTTTGATTGCTGTGGTCAGTAGGGTTACACCGCTACACAAATACCAGTTAATACCAACCCCGTGAAAGGTTTTGCTCGCTAGTGGTTATGTGACTAGTCTGTACACATACCCCTTTACTGACATTTCTGGGGAGTTTTCAGCAGACTGACATTATTATGCCTAAATGGTAGGGAATACAGTAGCTTTGAGGGCCGTTACTTAATTTAAAGTAGACCAAAATTATAATAATAAAATGAATCCCTTTTTATACATATTTCTAATGTCTAGTTTTAAAACCGACCTAAACTGGGTCCTGCATCCAACTAACTCTACAACTAACTTACCACATAAGGAGGTGAGCTTACCCTATTTTACTAAAAAATACTACTAATACTTCTACTAAAAATAATAACAATTATATTTAACAATTAATTTTAAAGAGGTTTTAATGTTTTATTAATCTACTTACTATATAATAATATATTTATATTGTGAAATAATACAATTTTGCACATATATTCTAGATAGTAAAAGAGATATTACCTATATCACTTGTATACAAAAACAGTGGATTTTTACTGGAAACAAGAAAAAGCAGGTGTGCCAGATTTGTGAATGTACCATTCTGCTTTTACAAGGGAGGACAACTTAGCTGTAATGGCCTGTCCTGGAATAAGAGCTTATTGCCTTGACATTTCTAATGTGTTGATACATTTTTTAACCAACTTGCAATGCCTTGGTCAGATATTAGAGCGGCCATAGCTACTCTTTCCCACAGACTCAGAAGACAAGCTTTAAGAGAACAGATCTCCCCTGTAGAAGTAGAATGTTACGTTCAAAAACTTGTCACCCTTGGTTGTCCTTCAGTGAAGGAAAACAACGAGCTTGGCAGGATTTTTTTTCCAGGCAGGGTATATAAGTAAACCCTGCTCTTTTCAGCTAGTATTTTAAATTATTTTCAATATTAAATGAAGAGCCTGTGTTATGAAGCATCAGCAACTTTTTTTTTTTTTTTAGCTCAGCGGCACTCAACGTGCAATATAAAGCGGAAGTCTAGTCAAAAAGTGACCCTGGCGTTGAGGCAGGATGGGGGGTTAGAAAGAAAAAGATGCCTTTCCTTATCCAGGGGCCCTCGTTGCTCTCCCAGCGCTCCGGATCTTGCATGAAAGCACAGAGCCGCATCCCCTGGCTCCGTGTGCGCTGGACATTGTGCTTTCTCCATGGCGGCTGCACAGAGACTGGGGGAGTGACGCTGACCCGAGTAGAAGGTAAGCGGTCTATTTCTTTCAAACCCCTGGTCCTGCCTCAGCACCAGGGTAGGGTGGCAGAGCAGGGGGGTCACTTTTGACTAAACTTCCGCTTTAAAAAACAAAAAACTGGCAGCTGTGATGCGGCCATCAGCTAGCGACTTATTAAACACTAGCGCCTAAAGGTTTACAGTGCAGGGTGCTCTGGTTGAAGCAGCGCCAATTGAAAGTGGCTCTGTAGGTCAAGATCCTATAGACCAGAATGGGCAAAACTGATTGAAGTGTGTTGCACTTATGATTACTAAAATATTGAAATTCAGGACTTAGATGTCGCTAAATGTAATTTCTTTTATAGCAAAATCGGTTTTCATGGCTTCTTTTTCTTACCAATGTGTAATTTGGACAACAACAACTAAAACGCAGCCTAAACGCACTGTAAAGTTTGTCCCCTTTGTCCCCAGCATTAATGATGAAACACCGACCAGCACCCGAAGAATCCAGCGCCAATATTTCCAGGGTGTAAAAAATGAATAAATACTCTGTGCAGCGCCTGAAAAAACGGCAGTAAAAAGTGGCGCACACTGGCGCTGGTATAATCAGCAGTCGGGTCCAACAGACGCTGATACAGGCCGGCCAATCCCTAGTCATCAATCAAAGCAAATTAGTAAGCATCCGGTGCTGCGACTTTAAGAGCTATTGTAGTCCCAAGCGCAGCACCAAAAAAGACAAATATGCCGGCACACTAAAATTGGCGCTATAGCCACCCGGAAAACGCTAAACAGCGCACACAATAAACAAGGCACTAAATGTTGCAACAAAGCTCATTTATAACCATTATATTTTCTTACCAAAACCTCTTCATGGCAAACTTACCGTAACGTCTGAGCCAGACGTTAATAATTGTTACCACACGAGTAGGCATCATGACATGACATGAAAGCGAATGGTTAAAGGCAGCGGTGTCTGATCCAGCGACAGCAAATCCTCAGGAGAATTTCTGTTTGCAAATAGCCCAAAGCAAAATGTTTTTTCCCACGCTGTTCCTCAACATGCTGTCGCCCACTGGTAAACACAAGCTACCACAATGATGACAGCGGGTAAAGATAATGCCGTTTAGATTTAATTACTTTGCTCCAGGAAGGCGAATTTGATTAAAATGCTCAATGTCAGACAGACTGTGGCACATGATTCCCGAGTCATTTTGCTTATGACTAAAATAAAACAAAAATGCCATAAATGAATGAGCAATATATGGTTTATACAGCTAAAGTGAAAAAATGCCATACATTACGAGCTAAATAGGGTTTATACAATTAAAGGGAATGCTGCTGATTTTTTTAATCATAATGATAAAAACTCACAAACAAAAAATAATTATTTATTTACAGTTAATTGATTGCAGTTACATTATTTACAGATGCATGCTCAATCTTGTGCAAAATTGTAAGTTTTTTTTTTTTTTAAACTCTTTATTTAGATATTTTTCAATACAGATAGTACAGAAGAAAGTAGTCAATTAACATTTCAGGTTAGAACAAGAAGCACAATACAGCAAAGCAGGCTCCCACACCCCTCCCCTCCATCTCCCCAACTGAAATAAGCCCGCTGGGTACCGCCCGGCTATAAGCCCCTGGTTATCCGGACAGGGTCCGAAGAGCACCCCCCCTCTTTCCCCCCTCCCCATCTGGAGGTTGGCTCCCATTCGCTGTGTCCAAGGCGGGGGGGGTGGTATAAGAGAAAGGGGCACCATGGAGGTCCCCGTCACTCCTTTAGGGATGTGAGACACATGTGACCCGCTTGAGTGGGCTTGGGTGGGCATTTTAAGTCTGTGTTACTGTATGGGTCCACCAGGAGCTCCATCTCTTGTCTGTCACTTGGGCTGGGGTTACCGCTTCGCTGCACCGAAACGAAATAAGCAGAAGGAGAAATAAAAGGAGCGAAAGAGAGGGGGAAGAGACTGCAGAATGATTGGGTAGGGGTAAAAAAGGGGGGGAGGGGAGGGAAGGGGGGGAAGGAAGCCCACCTCACTCGCGTCCGGGGCCAGGGGAACGGGTGGAGGGGTCTAGTGGCAGACGAACAAAGACCTCAGAGTCTCGAAAGAGATACCAGGGGGTCCAAACCGCATTGGACTGTTCTCCCCTGTCATGAGAAGCCGCCGTCAGTTCCTCCATTTCCGATTCTGTTAAAAAAAATTACGTTTTTAATTCTTCTCATGCTTGAGATTGTAACCCCACCACTATTTTATTTAAAAAGAAACATAACCCACTGAACTTGTGAAATCAGTTTGGCCAAAGCCCCTGACGATACTCTCTTCCTAGGGTGTAGAACTAGCAATGGATATTTTCGCCTACCAATTTGTCTTAGAACACTTTTTTTTTGCTGTCCCTCTCTGTGAGATAACAGACAATAGGCCATTACAAAGGTGCAGCAATGACAACTCTGCTTCTCACATCAGCGGCAATGACTCAAGGAGGTGGGACTTCCAACTAAAACAGGCGGCATTCGCTGGGAGCAGAGTGAAGCAGGAGCTTCATGGCAGGAGCAATTCAGGGGATGTAAGTTAAAAATGTTGGTTTTGGTATGTATTAATGGTTTAGCTGAATTGTATTAAAGTACATCTTTAGGCTGATGAACCAAAATGGATGATCTGCAGCAGGACTTCCATCAAGCTCACAGGGAATCTGGGCACTCCTTGCCTAGTGCAGCTCGCTACTGATCAGCCTCTGTTCTGTTTCTTGGGGTTGGTATTTTACGTGGAGGTGGTATAAAACTTGCTAATGCTGACCTGATTTCCATGTCATGTTTCTTTTTGGCATCAGTTCTGTGGCAGACAAGAGCTGTTTTGGGTGAGCCTAGAGCAGCTCCTCATTGAATGTCAGAATAGGAAGGGGGCTGACAATGAGATTGTATGGGTCAACACATTTCTAATAGTGGCATTGCTCCCAGTTCTGTGCTACAATACGTATCTATTTAGAACATCTGGTCCAGTCTATGCTATTGAAACCCTTAAACCGGACCTTCAGCATGATTTAATGAAAAGCCCAAACCCTTAAAAAACTATTCCCCAGCATCTAAAATTAATATATTTTACGTTTGTAGTCACTTACTTATTATTCTTTCCCCCATCGGGGGTTATAGCTGTGCTTTGCACAGACAGAGCTGAGCTGGGGTCAGGGAAAGGACAGCAATCAGAGCCACACAGTCAGAAGACTCTTCCTGTTTGCAGGCTGCCTGATGTTCCATGAGCCGCCATCTTGGATGTTTAAATGCTCATAACATGCAGTAGATGCAGGTAGGATGATTTTAATGTGGGCAATCTGTATGTACAGGGTGTGGGAAACATATAAAATAGGCTCATATTCAGGGTGAAGGTCCGCTTTAATATGAGGTATCAGAGGGAGGGGGCACTTGAAGTTTGGACCTCCTGAATAGTTTGATATTTCCACACCTAAAGCAATGTTCTGGGGGGGGGGGGTAAGTTATTTATTTGTATTAACCTACAGGTGCATTTTAAAGCCTAAAGTTTCAACAACATTTACATCATAGGCCAAGCAGCGCAGCCCATGGTCTAAAAAGATTAGGCTTAGACTGGCTCAGAGGAGAGGTGTTAAATCCCCAGTTGGGCCCCTGCAGGGTCTCCATCAGGACTGTACAGGTTAATTCTGTTTTGGGTATGTCTGTGGCCAGCTTCAAAGTCAGATATACAAAATGCTGCTCCTGCATTAGCCTGAATGCACTGATTTATTGTCCCTTTACATCACCTTCATAAATTATGCAGAACGGGGCAAACTTATGCCCAATGCTGAATTATTCATGAAGTGTGGGGAATATATGAATATTTATTTCCTGTGCAGCTATCTTAATAGGAAACGCAAGCAGTGTTCCCCCTGCTGTTACCATGCTACCAAGACTACCAAGTATATCCTTGGTGCTCTGATTTGCACGGCATAATTTATATTAATTTCGAGGCAGGCATCAGAGTTTTGTAAAGAAAAGAGTTAACCTAAAATTTAATGCATTCAAAGAGGAAGGAGAAGAGAAGAGGAGTAAGCAATCATTGTTCTAGAAGAGCAGAGAGCGGGGTTCTATATAGACTGATCTAGCTCCCCTTTGCCTGTGATTTCTATAGATATCTGGCATATAGATACTGCTCTGCTGCCTACGATGCTGACCGCTGCGGATTTCAGAAAGACCTTCTCTTCTGTAACTTACATATGGTTCTGCTTATTTCCTGGGTCCCTGGGGCAGTGCAGACACAGTTCTAGATAGTTAAGGATAGGGTGGGTTGGTGACCTAACAGCAAAACCAGTGGTGATTTACAGTAATGTGTGTGCTATGTGTGTATGTTGGGGGGAACTCCAATAAAATTATTTATCCTACATGTAGACTGAAGCCAGAGGAGAGAAAGTTCTTTCTAAAAGACTTTAGAGTAGACCAAAAGTCTAATGCCTTAGGTCTCTAGGGGCCATTCAGAATGCTTGGGCTCAGGCAGCAGCATCTCCGTGGCTCTAGGATGAGGTCATGTTCTACATTATTTTTGGGGGTTCTGGTGTAGAGATCTGCTCATTTCTGGGTGTATTAGGATCAGCTCATGCTCTCCATTTAATTTTGATTCTGGGGGTGCCACCTGCTTGTGCTGCATTAACTTTAGGTCTGGTGGTTTAATCTGCTTCTGGCTCATATATTTTGGGATTGACAAGGAGAGATCTGTTAGTGCTGTGCATTTTATTATTTTTAGGTTGTGGCATGGGATCCCCTCCCTCTTTGATTTTTTAAAATTGTTCATATTCATATTTCATTTAAATGTCTTCATTATTTTTAGGATTTATTTTGAAGCCAGACCCTTTTCTATACTTTTGTAATTTAAATACAAATGACCTCTGTATTTTTGTCATAGCTTTTTACTTAGATAGATAAAAATGTGTATAGCTGAGCGATTACATTGGCCTAAGACATGCAAATGTTCTCTAAGGCCAAAAGAAAGCTAAATCCCACTGGCAGGGAAGATGCATGCTTGCACTGTGTATCTGTGTCTGTCTATGCCACTATTTTATGAAAAGTAGATAACTCATTAGCAGCTTGTAATGAATATAAATAAACCATAGGTTGATGAATTATAAATGCTTTGTATCATTTGATATAGCAGTTGCACGGCAGAGAAATACTGTCTGCAGGTTCTCAGTGGGAACGTTTCACTGTAACATTGGGTCAGTTATACTCAGGGCTGTTTCTAGTAGAGGGCAAGCCAGGGCGCTCTACCTGGGCTCCAAGGCCATTGGAGGTGCCTTTAACCTAGCCATCCTGTTTTCTACAGATGGGATGTTAGTGGTAAATAACGGGGTAACAATAGAGATGTACAGCACTATGGAAGATGATGGCACTTTATAACTAAATAATAATAATAATGAGTCAGGGACACTATCAGCAGTGCAGACCATAAGAAAGGCCCCCATGTTGGTCATGGGGAGGGGGCACTGCCGCCTGCTGCTATGGTAGAGGCACAGCATGGCACATACCTGTACAGAACAGCAGCAGCCCCATGGGATGAGTGAGGAGAGGCAGAATTACTCTGCTATTTTTCCTACAAACTGCCCTGGTTATACTCTATATCCATACTTGTACCATGTCACTGAGTTTGTCTTGCAAGCACTGCCGAACTATGTTCATTAATACCACCTCGCTAGACATGCTTGGTGCTTAATACTTAGATGAGACTGTGGGCCCACTTTGGGGGAAACCGCAGGTGAGAGTCCTACCCATAGTGGATTTTTGAGTAAGTACGGCTCCAGCTCCAGTGGAGGAGGCATCTACCTCAGGGGCAAAAGGTCTAGCTGGATCTGGTCTTGAAAGCACCGGAGCAGAAGAAAAGGCATTTTTAAGAGTATTAAAGGCCTCTTCAGCCTGAGGAGGTCACGACTTAGAATTGGCGTTCTTCTTCGTGAGAGCCACAATAGTCGAAAAATGGGGAATGAACTGGCGATAATAGTTAGCGAAGCCCAAAAAGAGTTGGATAGCCTGTAGGCCAGAAGGACGCGGCCAGTCCAACACAGCCTTTAACTTGCTGGGGTCCATCTGGAGACCCCGCCCAGAAACTATGTACCCAAGAAATGGTAGAGTGGTGTGGTCAAATATGCACTTCTCCAGCTTGGCATATAAGCGATGTAGGCGGAGGCGAGCCAGGACTTGCCGGACGTGGCGGTGATGTTCTTCAGGATTAGAAGAGAAGATGATTATATCATCCAAATACACTACTACGCAAGAGTAAAGCAAGTCCCAGGATATGTCGTTCACGTACTCCTGGAATACGGCGGGTGCATTGCAAAGTCCAAAGGGCATCACTAAGTATTCAAAGTGGCCATCGAGGGTGTTAAATGCGGTCTTCCACTCATCGCCCTCACGTATACGTATACGTATCAGATTATAGGCCCCTCTCAGGTCGAGTTTATTGAAGATCTTGGCACCACGAAGTCGATCAAATAACTCAGAAATCAAAGATAAAGGATAACGATTTTTGACGGTGATCTTGTTGAGGACACGGTAGTCAATGCAGGGGCGAAGAGAACCATCTTTTTTGGCTACAAAGAAGAAGCCTGTGCCTGCTGGAGAGGAAGACTTCCGTATGAACCCTCTTTGGAGATTCTCCTGTATATACTCTGACATAGCCTGCGTCTCAGGAGCCGAGAGAGGATAGATTCTGCCACGAGGTGGAGTGGAACCCGGCAAGAGGTCGATAGGACAATCATAGGGACAATGGGGCAGAAGTACCTCCGCTTGCTTTTTGCAGAATACATCGGAGAAGGCCTGATAGATCGCAGGCAAGTTGGGAAGTGGAGCAGAAGCAGGAACAGGTCTGGCAGGAACGGATTTCAAACACCTCTTGAAGCACGCTGCCCCCCAACTCTTGACATCGCCGCTATTCCAGTCAAGAGCGGAATCGTGACGTTGAAGCCAGGGTAGACCAAGAAGAATCTGAGAGGTACAATGAGGGAGCACGTAGAACTCAATATTCTCTTGGTGAAAAAGCCCGATCTTTAAAAGGAGGGGTACAGTGCGATAACGCAGTGCAGTCAAGCTTGTCACCATTGACCGAAGCAATAAATAGGGGCTTTGCGCAGCGGTTCACAGAGATGTTATATTTACTAATCAAGGAGGCCTCAATAAAGTTTCCTGCGGAGCCAGGATCCAAAAAGGCAGTCAGGTTCAAGTAGACGGTAACTGCGACGGTAAGTTGTACGGGATGGAGTCCCACCCTTCTCTACTCCATCCCAGTAAAGCGGTCCCGGGTTAGCCTTTCGGCTATACTAAAATTTTAGCAGCAGACTGCCATTAGCAGCTGATGCTGGAGAAAACTACACAGCTTTACTGCACCAAGGCCAGGTATCTTGGTGCCACATACCTACCGTCAATGACGGCACCTTGCACCTTACCACAGAGGCCACCAGTATTCACCAGAGCCCGCCGCAAGGCAGGTTGGTCTTGTAGCGGCGAGTGATCCCCAGGTCGCTACCCCCAACAACGGCTCAGTCACACAGTCAGCCAAGGTACAGCGTGGTACAAAGGAGGTAGGCAAAGGCGATGTCAAGGTTCAAGCAGAGGTCGGGGCAGGCAGCACACTCTCGAAATCGAAGGTAAGTAGCCAAAGGTCGGGACGGGCAGCGAAGGTTCAGAGTCGGGGACAGGCAAGGTCGGTACACGGGAGAGCAATACTGGAACAACTGACAATCAGCAACCATGGAGAGACCAAGATCCGGCACTAGATGCAAAGGAAGTGCCCCTTAAATAGGGGAAGAAGAAGTAAGATTGAATGGCCGGACACCAATCAGTGGTGTACCGGCCCTTTAAATTTTAAGAAACCAGCTCGCACGCCCCCTAGAGGACGGGGACGTGCGCACACCAGATCATCAGAGCAAGGAGGAGGAGGACGAGTGGCCACAGCAGGCAGAAGCCGCGGACCCGCCAACAGAAGCGGGCGAGAAGGGGGAAGGAGAGACGCCGTGAGACGGACCCGCAGCAGCAGCCCGGGCAGCGGGAGCAACAGAGGAGGTAAGGGGAGTGCCGCGAGATGGGCGCGCTGCACTCGCCGTAACACTCCCACACTACCTATTTAATTCTCAGAGCAGCTTGCCATTTTTCTTCCATTTGTATGTAGCCAGGTGCACGCATGGGAGCTGAGGTCTACCCGACATTAGCAGGCTGTGACCCCAGTCTGCCAATTGAGAAACTTTGTTCTATCCCTATAGTGAATTTGCATTTGTTGTTTGCCCAACTCCTGCTTATGGAACAAGTTTTACAAGTATGTGGTCTCTAATGCAACATCACCAACCTGTCACAACAGTGTAAAGATGCAGCCAAGTGATGTTGCATCAAAACTATTCAAATGCAGTATGCCTATAGATTACTTATAGAATGCAAGCTTGTGTCCCTTTGCTGTCTTACACTATGATTTCATGGTTTCTTACACATTTATAAAACATAAAAATCATACTTGTTGGAATGTAATTCTACATTTAGGAAATAGTCTTCTAAGGGCCTACCGCAACTGCACAGCAACTACTGACTTTCAGACAGCAGCCTAAGACATACAAACCAGACTACTTGACAGAGAAGAAGGCATACAATAGAGTAACTTAACAAGATCGTACATAAATTGTATACCGAACACACATGAAACAAAGAAAAAGACAACTGTCATTGTCATTTGTGACCATGTACAAAGCACAATGTGACATAATTAAAAACACACTACTAAAACGCCAGCATATTCTCCAACCTGACCCTGGCATTGGCCCAGTACACCCAAAACCACATAATGGAGTCAAGTAAAAGAAAGAAGGCGGGCAGGAGAGCCAGATGGATTCTAGGACTCCCCATCTGGCTGCACTATAGGGGATGGTCGGAGGATATATGGGAGTGATTCCCCCCCCTCTGAAACTATAAGACAGACCACTAAGAATTTAGAGTGGAGACCAGGGAGCCATGCCCATGCAGAGTTCCAGTCTCCCTGCACCTACAAACATGTCATGGGACCAATCCTATTCCATTATAAATGTTGACGATCTCGAGAATAGGAGCCAAAGGAACAATGTAAAACTGAGGGGCATCCCAGAAACAGTCAGCCATAAAATGTTTCACTTTATCTGCTTAAATTTAAGACTGCATTCCTGATGGCTGGTTAAATCTCTTGACTCTTCTTTCCTACTTGTGTGAGTGTGACTGTGTGGGTGTGAAGCTTCAGAAAACATAGACAGGAGGAGGTTGATGCCCCATTTAAGATCTACTCATATAATACCAAAGGTCTCAATAGTCCAGTGAAGAGATCCCAAATACTGCGCCATCTCTATAAACAAAAGTCGTATTGTTTCAAGAGGAGACAATAACCTGGCGATTGAAACTGCCAATGATACATAATCTGCCAGGACTGCCATCTTTTACCCTAAACTTTTAAAAAACTTAGTGGAGAGGAAGTTGATGAACATTTAGAGACTGGGACACCCCAAGGACAGAGGCTTAAAATACTTTTCTGGCGTACATTCCTCGTATAGTAGAATAGACTACTTCTTTGTCAGTCATCACGCACTACAGTGGCCAATCACCTCGTCTATAGGGGTGGGAGTCTGGTCTGACCACTCACCCGTGTATCTTGCCATTGAGATGCCGGGGCTAACTGCTAGGCCTTGAAATTGGAGATTGAATGACAACCTCCCCCAGTATGCAGCATGTGTGAAAGTGGTGAAGCAGGCTATAGCCAACTTTGTTATAACCCATATAGGAGATCGGACTCGGCTCACAATCCAGTGGGCTGCTACACCCCAGACGACAGTCATATATTCCAACAATAAAGGGGGCCAAGGGAGTGTTAGAGCACAACCTGACCCGACAACCTAGATTTTTAGGAGTTACTAAGAAATGACACAACATCCAAAAGAAAACCGTAAATAGGAAGGGGGTCCTATACTAGAGTGCACAATAGCTGCCGACATCCAGGAGACAGTGCTCTTGCAATTAAAAAAAAGGAACAAGACCTGCTGCCTGTAATAGACTCCACCGTGGCCGGGAAAAGCCCAGGTCCAGATGGATATACACCTACATATTATAATATCTTATAAAATCTTATAAGCACAATTAGCTCCTCTTATGGTAAATACCTTCAACGGTACCTGGTCCCAATGGTGGAGGGGAGCACTTTCTGACTTGCAAGATGTTTGACGGCTGTGTTTGGAATTATCCTAATTTTAAGCTATGAAGTAAAAGCTAAGTTTTAACCCTTTTTAAGCTGGACATTGCAATTGTAAACCTTCAACGGTATCACAGTTGAAAGTGGATTCCTAGACCAGGCCTTATCAGCACATATCTCAGTTATACTTAAGCCAGGACGGGACCCAACACAATGTGGCAATTACAGGCCAATATCTTTGATAAACATGGACATCAAACTATATTCAAAGATGATAGCCAATCAGGTTCAACACTTGCTGCCGTCCTTGATCCATTTAGATCAGGTTGGGTTTGTAGAAGGTCGCAATGCCTGGGACAACACAATTAAAACCATTTTTGTGAGCTCCCACGCTGTGTCTGCTCTCAATGGATGCTGAAAAGGCATTTGACACGGTTAGTTGGAGATTTATAGATCAAACTCTCCAACAGATAGGTATTGGGACAACAATGCGGGAAAAAATCTAGGCTCTATACAGTAACACGACAGCAAAAGTCAGAATAAACGAAATGTTGTCCTCTCCTTTCTGCATCCGAAACAGAACCAGGCAGGTCTGCTGCTTGTCCCCACTACTGTATCCCCTCGATTCAAAGAGCAAAAGTTAATTGATTTCGGATCGAGAATCGTAAGTTTGGGTGGGTGTTAGTCATTTTTTCCTGTTTTTTTGGCCATTTACGACTCGCACGAGCCTACGTTCGAATGCGTATATGCTCTTACGATCATTGCAAGTTCGTTCCTAAAACTTAGGATCAAAACGTAAAACTTAGGATAATCGAATGGGTTTAGGTGTGATTCAGAGAACAGTTTTCAAACCTCTAAAGACGTTTTAAAAGAAAGCCACTGCCGACACCTTTTAGCAGTCGGATTGCTGTTCGTGAACAGGTTTTTTGGCTATGTGGAGGAGTCTGCGCGTCTTGAGCTCCAATGAACTGCATGTATCAGCATGGCCGAGGCCATAAATTGTATAGCAATGCATACCTGATTCATGTATGCCTTATAAAAGCATTTTAATGTGGACCTTAATTAGTCCTTTGCATGTAAACCTTTATTTTGCAATATATTTGCGTTAATTAAAGAAACTTATGTCCTTTGGTATTTATTTTTAAATTGTTGTACTAGAATAATATTTTTAGATTGCATTTATTGGTGTAGTTGTTTACCTTTGCTTTGTTTAATTATTTAAGCACATCTTTGGTCAGATGCATCACACTTACTGAGGAGAGGAGAGCGGGATAAAGTGCAGGATGTGGGTTACTGCTGTATTTTGCACAGACACAGCAGAGCTGGGGGCACGGAAAGGTCAGAAATCAAAGAATCCAGAGCAACACAGTCACAAGGCCCTTTCTGTTTGCAGGCTGCCCGATAATACCTGAGCCGCCATCTTGGCTGTTTCTAGGCTCATAACATGCAGAAGTTGCTGGGTGTTTTTTAATATTTGAGAGCAATCTGTATGTAGAGGGTGTGGGTAACCACACACAAAATTTTAAGTTGTACCATTTGAAGCCTAAATATTAAAATTAAATCCACAAGTAAAAAATGCAAGTTAACTAAAAATTAAACAAAGTAAGATTTACTTATGCAAATGCATTCATTAATGGTTGGTTACTACAAAATGAATGAAATAAAGAAAAATAAAAGACCAAATATTTAGAATGCACTTTAATGAGGTAAGTTTGTAGTGCGCAGCCGCAAGATCAGAAGGATTTACGTCCAGACAAAAAAGGAAAAAGGGCAAAACCAATGTTGCAACCTGAGAAATGAAACGGAAAATTCAGGATGGAAACTGACATAGGTCTGATTCCCGAACTGCCATACGAACGGACGTACATTTTAGGATAGAAACGTATTTGCTTATAGAATCACTCGCAAGTTCATACGAACGCACGAGCGGACGTGAAAAATAGGATGATCGGCACCCAAATCCAAGCTGTTACATGTTTCTTTGAATCGACCCTTATGTCCTGGCTATGGAGTATTTTGCTAATGTCCTAGGTCATAATGCAGATATCAAGGGAGTTCAGATAGGCAGTAAGGAATACAAGTTCGCTCTTATTGCTGATGACCTGCTAATGTACCTTACATTCCCACATACTTCATGCTATCTATTTCAAAGGAGTTTGAATTATTCAGTACAGTCAGCAACTTTAAAGTAAACTTAGCCATGTCGGAAATTCTCAATGTGGGAGTAATCCCCCCATTATTACTATTATTAATATTTATTATTTTTTTCATAAATTTTTACCATTTGACTGTATGATAACAAAACACAACATTACATCATTTATAATGCAGTTGATAGCACAACAAAGAGGGACCAAATTTAGGAGGCCCTCCGCCTCGAACACTAGTGCCGCAATACCTGCTGCTGACTTCCGGCAATTGCCCACTCCACCTTCCACCTAGTTGGTCTCAAACAAACAAAATGGCGGCCTGAAATTGTAGTAATCCATTGCAAGTTATGTTTTATTGTGGAGCACAGGCCCACCAATCAACCTTTCAGCTGAAATGTCAGGTGGAATTATACACTATATATATTCAATGTCTGTTTTTTTACTAAATATTCTCTTACCAAAGCCACAGGTCATGAACTCTAGAATGCTGGTACCAAGCTCCTGACAAAGATGGGCGCGACAAGATATAGAAATGAAGGCACACGCTGTAAAACATTTATTTTTTAAAATGTTTTTTATTGAAGGATTAGTCAAGGGAATCCAACTTAGATAGAAAACATAGAGAAAATATAGTTATTTTGTTTCTACTTACAGACTGTAAAATGTGCAGATTTATCACACAATACAATGCCACAGAAGTATTTGGGGAGTGTGCAATTAGCATGCTGACTGCAGGAATGTCCATCAGCCCTGTTGTCCGTTAAATACATGTTGATTTCTCTACCATAGGCATCTCCAAGTGCATTTCAGAAAATGTCGGCAGTACATCAAACTGGCCTCACAGCCACAGACCACCTGTAACCACACCAGCCCAGGCAACAATTTTTTTTCCTAGCCCAGGACCCAGGACTTCCACATCCGGCATTTTCACCTCCAAGATCATCTGAGATCAGCCACATGGCTGCTGCGACAATCACTTTGCATAGCCAACGAATTTCTGCACAAACTGTCATAAACCATCTCGTCGGCATACTCATCATCCTCATTGAGGTCACCACCTAACTGCAGTTCAGCATTCAGCATTGTAACTGACACTATTGGCCAAATTTAAAGTTGCCTTTCACAGTGTCCTCTTCACAGATGAATTCATCAGACATGTCACCCATTGATCATGTTTGGGATGCTCTAGATTGGCACATACGACAGTGTGCTGCAGTTCCTTCCAATATCCAACAACTTCGCACAGCCATTTAAGAGGAGTGTTGCGCTGTATACGATTTTCTGTCCCCCCCCCCCCCATTCAGTTGTACTGCACATTTTGGAGTAGCCTTTTATTGTGTACAGCCTAAGGAACACCTGTGCGATAATCATGCTGTCTTGGTGTGCTAGATCTGTAAGGTGGAGTTATTATCTCGGAAAAGGAGAAGTGCTCACTAACACAGATTTAGACAAATTTGCCAACAATATTTGAGAGAAAAAAGTTTAGGATCTTTAGCTTAAGCTCATGAAAAATGGGAGCAAAAACAAAAGTGTTGTGTTATTATTTTGTAAAGTATATATCTCTCGTCAACAAGGACTTAAAGTGTACCAATCACTGGAGCCAGGGCCGGCCGATTAAGTGCCCCTAGGGCATCCAATTTATGATGCCCCCCTTTGATAGCCTTTCGGAGTGGCCCATGCTTGCTTACCTTTCCACCGGTCCATAGCATCACTGCAGCTGAGATACGCTCCCATGCCCCCCCATTCAGATAGGCTCGGCATGGGAACATGCACATTCCACAGGGAAAGAAGAGATGTGGCTTCCCCCACAGACAATACTCAGTTCTAATCTGTAACATTATTATGCTCGACATAAAGCGCTGGTTGGACAAGAGCCAATGCATATGCCATGGGAATAGCAGAAAAGTAAGTGGTGTGGGTGATCTGGGGGTTTCACACAGTGGGGCATCCCTAATCAGGGTGCCCTAGGTAAGAAGACCAGGTTGATTTGTCCACTTTAATCCATAATACATTCTCAACTGGGGTACAAATTTGAGGTTCACTGTCTACTCAGCAGGGTAAATAATCTTTCACATAGTGCACTGTTACTTGGTCTTTCCAGCATGATCTCTAAGAGTTATATTTGGCATACGTAAACACGCTGCCATCTTGAATCTTTATCTTAAACATCAAGGCTTCTGAGATGCTATGCCGATAAATTGCTGATGCAGGAATCTTCTAATTGTGATAGCACTTGTAAAACGATCACAAAAAGGTTTGTAGCATTTTCAAGAAACATTGATTTTAAGAGAGTATTTCAGACTGGAATTACAGTGGATAGTGAATGTAACCTCCTTTACCACAGCAAAACCTTAAGGTGTAACTGAATTGTCAGACCTGGACAAGCAGTCACTGCTGAGGTTTCGTAATTTTCTTGTAGAAAGTGATATTGTTTTGGAAAGTAAGAACATCAAGTATAGTTTCATTAACAATTTTGCAAAGAAAGAAACCTTATATCAGCATGTAACATATATACTAAAATCATTTAGAACGACAGAAGGTAAAAATAAGTAAATACTTTTGTTTTAACTAAAATAAAACCAAATGTAATTTGTAGTGTACCACTTTATATTACCAAGTTAATGACAAACAACTGACCCCCTGGATTTTTAATGACTCCAGGATGGCCAACGTCCTCATCCCTGTGGCATGCTGCCCCACTGTGTCAATCAAAATGAAGGTTACATCGATCAGTTTGCACCAAGAGAATGATGTAGTTGAAACAACTGATGCACTGGGAAGTGAAACACAATGAATGAGTTTTGGCTCTGTGGGACTATATGAACAATCATGCTTCATGCCATTACTGATTTTAAAAGCATGTGAGAGGTCAGTAATACTCCAAGGGCATCCTTGGGGACACCACTTACTGGCCTAATGGCTAATGTGAGTTCTGTTGGCGTCATACTCCCTTTAAACCTGGGTATATATTAAGGGGTTGGTAAATGAAAGATATGATACAAACAAGTAAATACCTGATTCTTATAATAAAACATCAAATAAACAAATATTGCTCATAGCTTAATCTATTCCCTCCAGGAATGTACATGCTAAAAGATTCACAGAGATGACAGTCAGAATAGAAGAAGAAACCTAAACCTAGCTAGTCATAAGGAGGGGGTGGGGGTAGGTGTATACCCTATCGCCTAAAGGGTGACTAAAAACACTGTAAATTTGAGTTGATTCCTGTTGGTTCTATGGCCTGTAACATAGGTGATCAGTGGGGAGCCTGTGTGGTTTGCTGGGTGCGCTGTTGTGGTTAAATGTCCAATTTGTTTTCAGGCTTTGAGAGGAGGGAGAGAGTCCCCAGTACATCCACGTTTCCTGCTGTTTCTGTAGAACAAAGCGCGTTTCGTCCTTTGACGTCCTCAGAACCTGAGAACGTGGATGTACTGGAGACTCTCTCCCTCCTCTCAAAGACTGGAAACAAATTGGGCATTTAACCACAACAGCTACGGCAACTACCTACTTCGTCTACCATCTTGTTCATTTTTATTTTTGTTTTTATTTCGTTATCATATTAAAAGATTTTATAAACTGAAAGAGTATAACCTCCTGACTTCATCGGGATACACGGCAAGCGGCACGCACACCCGATAACAAGCTTTAGGTTCATCTTCAGAAGTGGTTTACTCTCAAGTGCCCAGGTCAGGTTTTTTAACCCCCGGGCCATGGCGGTAAGTGCCCCATTCTTTTTAATCTTTGGCAACTTACACTAGACCTAGGAATCTAATATTGATTATATATATAAAAGGATACTCTCTATTGTTTCTGATCCTATCAGGGCTGCTAAGACAGATTAATCTGCCAATACAGCCAATAATTGAAATTTAGAGGACTCCAAGAGACTATCCTAATATTACATATATTTGTGGTTAGAATCCTCTATGACAAAATCAAGAAACATTTATTCATTGCAGCATGACTGAAGTTCAACGTTTTTTTCATCTACTTTGTCAACCTTCTTTAACCTTAGTTTTTGGAATTAGTTTAAATAAAGAAAGTAAAAGGGTGAAATGAAGTTAGCTTTGACATGAATAACTAATATTTTACAATAAAAACAATATCCTAAATAATACAATCTAATCTAAAAAACTGTAAAAAAAAAAACTTGCTTTATGCATGGATACCTCTATGCAAAATTGGAGCCCCCCCCCCCCCCCCACTAGTAATATTAGGGCTCATTGGCCCTTTTAAACCAGCCTCTGATGAGTGCACAGTCTGCAGTGCCATCAGAGGGCATAAGACAGCTGTGGTTGCTTGTGGTTTTGGGTGTCTGCCCACTTGAGAAAGGTAAGAATTCTCAGGTTTAATGGGATTCAATAGGCTCGATTCAGAGACACATTCGTCTGGACTTTCGTAGCTGTCTGTGTATATTTTTGTGTGTTTGTAATTTCTTTGGTTTTTATGTTCCATTTTCCATTCGTACGTTTGTTCGCTCTCGTGCGTATGTGCGCTTTCGATGAACGAAACTAAATCGGATCATTTGCGTTAGTTCGGATCATTTTCCCATCAAAATCGGATATTTTGCGTTAGTTCAGATAACTTAAGTTATTGGTATGGGCTTGCGTCTCATTCAGAGAGCTGATTGCGGAGGGACCACCGCCCTATAAAACCGTTTCCTTTGCGATTCACTTACGGGACCATTTTGACCTTGGATACCTTGCTTTGACCATGTTTTGCGGCTTTGTGGAGGAATATGAGCGCCTTCAGCTAATGGGCATTGCATGTATCAGCAGGGCCGAGGCCAGATTGCACCGGCGACGCATGCATATCGATCGCATGCATGACGTTGAGTTGTTTGAGCTGACCAGACTTAATCTCGCTTCTCTCCATAAGTTGTACAGTGAGCTGAGGCCATAGTTATTTCATAGGTCATTTTGTTATATAGTTTAGACAAACTGTATTTTACCTATCTATTAATCCCTCCTTGTAAATTGTCCCTGTGAAACAGGTTACACTGTATATCTTAATCCCTCCTTGTAAATTGTCCCAGTGAAACAGCTTACACTGTATATCTTAATCCCTCCTTGTAAATTGTCCCTGTGAAACAGCTTACACTGTATAGCTTAATCCCTCCTTGTAAATTGTCCCTGTGAAACAGCTTACACTGTATAGCTTAATCCCTCCTAGTAACTTGTCCCTGTGCCCCATTTGACCGTGTATAGCTTAATCCCTCCTTCTCAAGTGTCCCTGTGCCCCATTTTGACCGTGTATAGCTTAATCACTCCTTGTAAATTGTCCCTGTGATCCATTTGACCGTCTATAGCTTCATCAATGTTTTTTATGTCGGCCAAAGTGAAACATTTTCATGTGGACCTTAATTAGTCATTTGAATGTTAATCTTTATTTGATCCAACATACATATCCTTTTTTGGCAAAAAACTACTTATGTACTTAGTTTAGTTATTTGTATTGGCCAACATGTTTTTTGGAGGGTGTTAGGAGTTAGTGTTTGAGTAGTTTACCTTGCCTTGCTAATTTTTTTACATTTTCTTTTTTCCCAGGAACCGCAAAATGGGCCACTCACTGAATGTCCAAGCAGTGGTGGCCCCGGACATGCGGTTCCTTAGTGTCCTCACCGGGTTTCCAGGCTCATCCCATGACGTGTACATCTTGCGAAGATCTGGATTATACCGTAGGTTTGAGTCTGGAGAATTCTCAGGTGGATGGCTCCTTGGTAAGTTGACGCAAATAACTTTATTCACTTTTCAATGTATGCCTATGTATATAGTTTATGACCCATGTCTCAACCTATGGCTGTTTTTACCCCTTGATGACATGTTAAACCGGACCTTAACCATGATCTTTAGCAAAGCACAAACCCTTAAAACAGTTTTCCCAGCATTTAAAAATAATATATTTCTAGTTTCTAGTAACTTACTTATTATTCTTTCCCACACTCGGCTGCAATTCTGTTCTTGACTTTATGATAGGGTCGGCGCTATCTTTGCTCAGATGCATGATACTTACTGAGTAGAGGAGAGCGGGATAAAATAAAGTGCAGGGGGCAGGTTAGAGCTGTGCTTTGCTCAGACCAAGCAGATCTGGGGTCCTGAACAGGTAAGACATCCCAGAATGCTGAGCAGCACAATCCTAAGCCAATTCGTGTTTCCAGCCTGCCTGATTTGTCCTCAGCCGCTATCTTTGATGTTTAAAGGCTCAGAACATGCAGTAGATGGTGTTAGGCTGTTTTTTTAGGTGAGCAATCTGTATGTACAGGGTGTGGCTAAAATATAAGATAGGCTCTTAGTCAGGGTAAACGACCGCTTGCCCATAAATTTTTGTTTTGAATGTGTAATTTATGTATTTTATTATTCTTTCAGGGGATTTCGGCTATCCGCTTCTTCCCTGGCTGATGACGCCCGTCCTTCGGCCACAGAATGCGGCCCAGGATGCCTACAATCGGGCGCACAGCAAGACCCGGGCCGTTGTGGAGAGGGCCTTTGGCCTCTTAAAAACTCACTTTAGGTGTTTGGACCATACCGGGGGGGCACTCCAGTATGACCCCAACAAGGTAATCGATATCATACTGGCCTGCTGTGTCCTCCACAAATTTGCCATAATGCAGCGTGTGCCACGGTATGTGGATATGCCCCCCTCTCCACCCAGCCAGGACCCAGAGGAGAACTACCAAGCTGTTCGGGCCAATTTGATAAGCACCCATTTTGCCTAATTTGGTTTTCCTGTGTTTGTTTGTTGCATGTAATTGTTTATTTTTACTTTCATTTGCCTTTGTGAAGGCTTTTGTATTTTATTTTTTTTTTTTAAGTAATTAATTAATTACTAAAATATTGACACATGATCTGAGCCTCATGCATTTTTTAACCCTGTTTGTTTAGAAAAACCTTCAGTAATCTCAAAAGAACCTAAACATTAATGTATCAACTTAGTCAACAACAGCTAAAGTCACATTCAATATATTTTATTGAAATATGAAAATTTGGAGTTGAAGGGCACTCGCAGACTTTATGTACATACAGTACAACAGAAATATACATTGTGCACACTCATGGCACATAGCAATTGGCCACATCCAGGAGTTTTAAAGTAACGCACTCCAGGCCGAAGTTTCAATAATCAATAAAATATACATAGGGAGCAACCATTTGCATGAGAATATTTGGCCAGTAATACATAGGGCCACATACACACCCTCTCCTGCTTGGCCACATTTGCCACAGGCACAGGTGGAAAGCTGCCATGCCTATGCCACATCCACGCCTGTAAGTCAGTGGCCCACCCAAACAATAACCCCCAGTCCGAATGCAAGTCCAGTCCAATCTTTGCCATGGTTCAAGGTAGCAGTTTCCCAGGCCAGAATGTCCCCCAATCTTGCCAACAAACAGGATGAGCCAGACACAGTTTCATTAGGCCCAAGGCTGCAGCGTGGCAGCTTGAGCGGCAGGTTCAGTGAGGCTTTAGCTCAGGCATTGGCTAGTGGGGTATCTCAGCACTCTAATGAGCTATATGGGCGAAAATCAAAATCATACAAGCAAAGCCATAAAAGTGGCAATCTTGGTAGCGCTCACCAGACAGGTCAATACAGTGGGGATGTAGAGGAAAGATGTGGAGATACAGGTCAAATAGCTGTTAAAATGGGTGATGCCCATAAAACCCTGGTGGTGGGCCTTGGAGGTGGCCCATCACCTGGGCATGTGTGGCATTCATAATCTGCCACTGTTCCAACATGAGTCTATTGCTTGTTCGAACTTCCTTGAGCATGGCTGTGAAATTATTATTTAAGGTGGCCATGTGGCTGTTGCTCGTACTAAATTCTGTCAGCATGGTGGTGAATGTATTATTTAATGTCTCTAATTGTGCAGTAATCTGCTCTGTGGTTCTTTGAGTCACCTGCCAAAATAAACGGCTGTCATGGCACCACACTGACTCCAGGATCGGCACGCACCTGACTACGTCTACCAATTCCCCGGGTTTGAGCACCTGCAGATGCTGGACCTCTAGGGCAAGCATGAGTCGCAGATGTGCTCGGCAAATCCTCTGCAGCAGAGCTACCACTGGGGACTGTAGGCTCAGTCTCTGCATGCTGCCCACGATGGGCTGGCAGCATGCGTCCAGCTTCACTCTGCTGCAGAGGATTTGGTGCAGTAGCATTTTGGGACAGTGGCAGATTAGGTTCCAGGGGAGTCAGTTCTGAAGGTCCCATCAAGCTGGCATCCTCCTCCATCTCCTGGATTTCCTCCATCAGTGTGTGAGTCTGTTGGGACATGTGCAAAAAAAGGTTCAGTTTGGGCCCTAAATATATTTGTTATGCAAATTTCTCATGTGCATTCACATGCATCAGCAGTTTCATCAAAGTCCACTTACCGTATCTATCTGTTCCTGGCTCCTAGGCAGCACGGAAGTTGACGACGTGGTCAAACTGGATGAGGCTTCCACACTTGCTGAGGCTTGATGCTGGGCTGTGTTTAAAATTAAAAGGCACGTAAACACCAAAAAAAACATTGCTGATCTGGATTACTACATATGCTTTAAAAAACATGTGGCCAAGCAGGAATGCAAACTCCAACAGCAGGACAAGGTGTCATTCACTATGAATGTCATTATCTGTTATATGTATGCCTCACCCTGTACATACACATTGGTCACCTTAAATAGTCCAAACATGCATGTACTGCATGTTATGAGGCTTAACACATCCCTAAAGGGCCATTAGGGGCCCACACTCAGCTTGCAAATAGCATTTGTCTTCAGAGTATGCTGGTGGGCATTCTTCCTATGTAGACCTTTCCCTGACCCCAGATAAAGTATTTTAGACCAAAACACAGCTAAAACCCAAGTGGGATAAAGACCATTAAACACCCAGCTAAAACTGTAACCTCCCCTACAAGCCACTCCCTAGGGGCATGTGTTCATATATGCCTGTGAGCCTCATTTCACACATTTAAAACATTTCAGATACACACTAACATTACTAACCTGCAGGAATGGTAGGGATGTCCGTGTCCTATCTGCCAGATTGGCCCTCTAATGCGACGGGATGTATCAACGCCAGCACCATCTCCTCAGCTCGTGTAAACTGTAATTTTGTGGGGAAGCCTCCGCCAGTTTGTAAGCTGAAAAATAGAGGTTTGCAAATTTAGGGCATTGTGGTCAATCCAACAAGCAGACAAATGCACAACTCAAATATGTACCTGTAATTGCGCCGTTTATTCTCTTTCTGCGGTGCTGCATACTTCAGGTCAGAAATTTTGCGCTGTATCTGCTCCACATCTTTAAGCTCTTCCCCCCGCTGCATTGACCTGTCTGGTGAGCTCCTCCAAGATTTCTGTCTTCCTCATTTTGGTTGTAGATTTAATTTTCGCCCATATAGCTCGTCATAATGGAGTGTGAGCCCACTTGCCAATGCAAGAGTTTAGGCCTCACCAAACCTGCCACAAACTGTCCTCGCCGCAATGTTCAGCCTATTGCTTGCTGTTCTGGCTCATCTCTGTATGTCGGCAATTCGGGGGACATTCTGGGCTGGCTCTGTTGTGTTGAAATGTGCGACACGTGGCTTGAGAATGAATGGACTGGACTTGCAAACGGACCGGGGGTCCTTGCCTGGGTGGCCACTGAACTTTCAGGCATGGATGTGGATATGGATAGTTGGTTGCCACCTGTGCCGGAGGCAAATGTGGCCGAGGAGGAGAGGGTGTGCTTGAGGGTGTGGTGCTTCTGGCTCTGTGCCTCTTTGTGCCCTTGCCACTTGTGGTTCGATGCCCATGGCAGGTACTGGCACGTGGCTCAGGAGATGCAGAGCTGGCTGGGCTGGGGCTTCTGGGCCTGTGGCTCTTGGTGGCCTTGCCACTAGTGGTTCCATGCCCATGGGTGCTTTTACCACATGGTTTAGGAGATGCAGAGCTGGCTGGGCTGGGGGTTCTGGGCCTGTGGCTCTTGGTGGCCTTGCCACTAGTGGTTCCATGCCCATGCTTTGTTGTTGGCTTCTTCTTAGCCGCTCCCTCCTTGGCTTTGCTGGTTGTTTTGGGTTTGACAGCTTCTCCCTCCTGATGAAGGTTTACTCAACCGAAACGTTGAGGGTTTAGGTTGTCATCCAACAGAGGTATACTGCTGTCTTACCTTACCATTGATGTCTCTTGTTTCTGTTAATTGACTTACATGTATGCATTACTGCTTGTTTATGTACCATGGATTGTGTCCATCTCTGTATTGCACACTGCTAGTCTGTATGCACTGTGTATAACTGATTTGGGTTATTCCCCTATTTCATTGGTGACACAACCCTGGAGACTCTATATTCATTATGTCTAGAGCTTTGTATTCTTGATGCAAACATATCTCATTGTAAATATTGATCAATTACATTCATTATATTTATTAAAACTTGTCACTTTTTTGCATCATGTTGTAGTTGGATGTTCATTAGATATAGCATATCTCTTCAATTGTATGTTATTTATAGGCTGTGCTATTAAGCAGACACAGCTAGCTATATTTTGAACCCCGTTCTTTGTTGCCATATCTAGTCTTCTAACTGGTGTTTCAAGGTGTGCATTTGTAGCCTGATTTCCTATATAATTGTTTTGGGTTTGGCGGCCTTGGTGGGCAATGTCGCCTTGGGTTGGCCACTGTGGCTGCACGTTTCCCGCACCTTCGGAGTAGGTAGTTGTGACCGAGTGGTCGGACATGAGGAAGAAAGCTCCACTGGGGCCTTTTTCTGGTGGCCTCCTTGGCTGGTGTGGCCTTACCGAGGGCTTTTTTAGATGGCATGTTGAAAATCTCAAAGAGAAGGAGCTGTGTGTCCAGGACCCTTTAAATACTAATGCCTGGGTATGACGTGTACACGTGCGTACGGCCGTTCGTACGGCCGCGCGGAACCCGGAAACCGCTGGGGCATTACTTATCTGCTGCGGACAAGAAGAAAGATGGCGCCCATGATCTTCACCCGCCAACAACAAGAGCTGATTATGCTCGTAAGTGTATTGTAAGGACTTGGATTTGCCATCTAAATGCATGCCTAGGCCTTAAGGAAGTGCAGGAACAAAAAGTTTGTTTTCAAAGTTTGTAAAACAGAAGTATGTGCGCACATGTGCGAACCAAGTCACTTGCATCTAGAAGGATAGTTTGAGGCTAGACATGTGTCTTGGAATGTCATTTAGGCAACTGATCGGATTGTGACAGATATTTGTATGCAGTTTGATCTAACAACTATGTTTATTTTGTGTTTTTTAGACGATGCTTCAGCGCAGGTACGACTACCTGCCCAACTCATTTGAGAAGAGGAACGTCGCCCTGGAGATCGTTTCCTGGATCCAGCAGGAGACGGACACCACCTTCACCCATACACAGATCATACAGCATTGGTCAGACCTGAAGCGACTACACATGCCCCGAGTGTGGCGATTTTGCGGGCTCCATTTCCCAAGTAATTACATAGCGATTGCATGCTAGATGTAACTAATACAGAAGGTAGGCCTTTATTTATAAATGCTTTGCTTTTCTAGTGCTGGAAATAGAATACCGAATCAGACGCACCCGGAGGCGCACAGGCCAACCAGTGCTGCATGAATCTGCAGCACCAAGTGAAGGTGGTGGATCTCCAGGGCGACGTTTCTACCCCTCCTCTGTAGCGGCCTCCGACCAGCCCCTGGACCTTTCAACAGAGGACGGGCGTCACGGCGTGGGCAGGGAGTCGTACCAAGCGACAGAGCCATTAGCCTCTGGTATGTGACTCTTAATGTAACCGCACACACATACATGCTATTTAAACAAAAGCTGATTCCCTTAATCTCTTTTTCTAGATGATTCGGTAGCGGGTGAAGGATCTGGAGCAGGGACTGCAGCAGATCAGGCCCAGGAGGCACATAGAGAAGGTGGGTGATGTCACACACACATTCAAATTGACATTTGCTTACTGTTGACTCAGACATTAGAAGTGACCCTATTTGACATGTCTCTACAGCCTCAACTTCCCAGCAGTGGCAGGTCCCAGAACCGAGGGTGGTCCCCGAAGCAGACTTCGGCAACCAACGAAGTAAGTTGTAATGTCATTATTTTGAGTATGTGGGAATTGACATGATCACCAAGATACCTAAAGCCATAGTCAATGGCATGAGCATAATGACATATGCCCTCTTCCTTTGATTAATTCCTTAGCATAATGACATATGCCCTCTTCCTTTGATTAATTCCTTAGCATAATGACATATGCCCTCTTCCTTTGATTAATTCCTTAGCATAATTACATATGCCCTCTTCCTTTGATTAATTCCTTAGCATAATTACATATGGCCTCATGAGTTAGCTTGCAACCTAATAAACATTCCATCCTCAGCTGATAAACATGTATTTGCCAACAAATAATGTTTTTTCTTTTTTATACAGGGACCACACGTGCCAGAGTGGCACAACTGAGTGCAAGGGTACTTGCATTGGTGGCCGACATGCAGGAGCTGCCCGACTTGTTGGGGACCACAGATGAAGATGAATAATGTTCTGGGTCCTGCCATTGCTATGTATATAGTTTTACATTTTTTAATTTTTTTTTTTTAATTGAAACATTTCTAAATGTTACTTTTTATAAAAATATGTTTTTAAAGTTGTTACATTTTTACAAAAAAAAAATTTTTTAAAATAAGCCCAACACAAAGTGGCATTTGTTATTAAAAAAAAAAACCCAAAAACTTGTTTCTGTGTCATTTCCTTTTCCAAATACATTAATTAAGGGTTGGTTACCACAAAACGAATGGGGCAAGAAATATTTAGAGATGAAGATTCGCAGGACCGCAAAGTGATTTGGGTAAGTTTTAGGGGTGGGAAATGCAAGAATATACTGACCGCGAAGTGGTTAGGGTAAGTTTTAGGGGTGTGAAATGGAAGAAGAATGAGACGGCGAAGTGATTTAGGTAAGTTTTAGGGGTGGGAAATGGAAAAAGAATGAGACCGCGAAGTGATTTAGGTAAGTTTTAGGGGTGGGGAATGGAAGAAGAATGAGACCACGAAGTGATTTGGGTAAGTTTTAGGGGTGGGAAATGCAAGAATATACTGACCGCGAAGTGATTTGGGTAAGTTTTAGGGGTGTGAAATGGAAGAAGAATGACACCGCGAAGTGATTTAGGCAAGTTTTAGGGGTGTGAAATGGAAGAAGAATGAGACCACAAAGTGATTTAGGTAAGTTTTTGTGGTGGGAAATGCAAGAATATACTGACCGCAAAGTGATTTGGGTGAGTTTTAGGGGTGGGAAATGCAAGAATATACTGACCGCGAAGTGATTAGGGTAAGTTTCAGGGGTGTGAAATGGAAGAAGAATGACACCGCAAAGTGATTTGGGTAAGTTTTAGGGGTGTGAAATGGAAGAAGAATTAGACCGCCAAGTGATTTGGGTAAGTTTTAGGGGTGGGAAATGCAAGAATATACTGAGCGCAAAGTGATTTAGCTAAGCATTGTAGCCACATTTAGTGAGCCAAATATGTAGGTGAACACATTAATGAGTTAAGTTTGTAGTGCGCAGGCGTAAGGTCGTAAGGATTTTCGTCTGGACGATTATTTATTGTAAAAGGAAATCAGAATCTAACGGGAAACGTAAAGGATTCGTGGGAGGAGACGATGGAAAAAATTCAAAAACGAAAGCCTACGTTGTAACATGAGTAACATAAACGGAAAACGAAAGGTGGAAAATGACATTCTCGTTGGCATATGAACGGACGAAGACTTTACAGAAGGCTTGCAATGCATGCTTAGAATCACTCGTACACTCATACGAGAGCGGGGAAAATTTGTGTTCACTGGAAAAAGTGCTGTAAAACATAATTTTGTTGCATATTTATGCATATATATATATATATTTATATGCGTTTATAAGTCAAGAGTTAATCGTAGAGGCAATTCGGTTTATGCACTTATCATACATTTTGCACAGTAGTACCTGTCTGAATACTATACAACTCATTTGAGACATTAAAGCTCCAACACTGTTGTCTGTCAAGCCATGCATTTAATTAGCTAATTACAACCTGCTGACATGTATATACTGAATATGGTGTTCAGCTACCTTTTTTTCCTCTTTTTCAATTCATTTATTATTAACCCTCGGTAAACATCTGATCTCTTCTTCCCTAAGGGGAGCAAGTAGTAATTGGGCTCTTGAACACTAAATTCTCTTGTTAATCTTCCAGGTTGACAATAACGTGTCACCAGCTGTCACTGTTTGCCTCCGATGCATGAGCAGAATGAAATGCACAAACTATAGCAATGGCTATGCTTTACTATTGCTGGACACTACTGTAAAATAAAAGCTGATCTGTATACATCAATGTTTGTAGAAACATAGGAATTTCTCTCTTAGTAAGTGATATTCCAGGGACAGCCCGTCTGTTTTTTTTATTGCTGGATATAGTTACTCATACTAGACAGAATCACAAGACTGAAGATCCTGGTGAGGTTTATTCTCTACACGGCAGATCCTGTATAATGAGCAATCTTTGTAGGTAACAGATCATGATTACCTAAGATACATGGCAAGTATTTATTGAGGTAGATATTAGCTCCTAATAGTAAGGTGGTGGAAATGGCTAATATCACAGGCTGACTACAGGCAGATAGCAGGAACAAATTTAACCGAATGTAAAAACTAAAAAACATACAGAAAACTATGTTGCCGGAATGACACTTGCCTGGCTGAACAGTTTAAATGTATATACCAATAAAATATTAGTATTGTTGTCTATTGATTAGTCCTGGATCCTGAAAGATAAACAAATGAATGCAATAATACATGCAACTATAAAACCAAAGAAGTCTATAATAATACTTGTGTCTGATGGCCTTCCAATTTGCAGTCGCAACAATGGAGAATTGTTAGTCACAAAATTGCAGTTTCTTCTTCTTCACCTTTTTGCTGCTTGAGGTAAATTATTGGAAGGTGCACACCCCCTGCACCTTATCAAATAGTAAACTAACTGCACGTCAGATCATTGGTAGCTCAGTGGCCTTGCCCCCTAACCCCCACTGCAGGCCATCAAAGCCACCAATGAATGTATAAAAAGAACAACAACATGATGGCATGTAACAGTGCCCCAATCCCCACTAAACCAATGATGGCCTAGTAAAAAAAAGTTATTGCTGCCTCCCCTTCCGAGCTTCACACCACTACCTAAAGCAATCACCTCACCTGGCCTCATTTTAGACACACCCCTGCAAAAGAGTGTATACATCTTTAAATTGGGAAAGTGGTACTTTTTTTTAATGAACCAAAGACAAATCCAATAAGGTAAAGGATCAGAATCACACAACTGGCAGAAATGGCGGACTGGAACTAATAATCAGCCCGGGTGCTAGTGTTTGTTTCATCTGTTCTCTTCATTGACATACGGGATGCCAAGCTGCTCTGGAGGGCACACATAGTGGCACTTTCAGGTCACAGAGTGTAACATAATAGACATGTGGCATTGTTTTCTCTGAGGCAGTGCAGGACACCAGGAATATCCCCAGTCTTCCAGAAATACGTAGCTGAGTTAAATGCATTGGCGTTTTCAAGTACTGGATTGCTGTGTGTGAAGAAACTAAAAAGTCTTGGGACTGTTGATGCATGTCTTAGGGCGTGGCTTTTATTGGCTATTTATATTTATATGTATTGACTTACAGCAGCATTATTATGTTCTCTTGGGATTTGAAGAGGTAGTCAGTCACATTTTTGGAAGCCAACCCCTAGCTTGTGATTTTCAATCAGGTAGTAGCCTGAATTGTTTTATTTTCATAGTTGTCACGGACTGGGTGAAGCGGACTCAGGTGTGGATCCGCTTTAACCGTGGGACCGATGGCGGGTACCGTGTCAGGGGAGCGGAGTCTAAGGGGCCACCGGTATTCACCAGAGCCCACCGCAAGGCAGGTTGGTCTTGTTCGGCGAGTGACCCCCAGGTCGCTACCCCCCAACAGCGGCCCAGTCCCACAGTCAGCCGAGGTTCAACAAGGTACACAAGTGGCAGGCAAAAGGCGTAGTAAGTACAGGCAGAGATCAGGGCTGGCAGCACAAGTTCGCAGTAAAGGTGAGTAGCCGAGGTTGGGGCAGGCAGCAAAGGTTCAGAATCGGGGACAGGCAGAGGTCGGTACACGGGTGAGCAATCCAAGAATGTCTGACTTTCAACAAGCATGGAGAGACCAAGATCTGGCCCTGAAGGAAGGAAGTGCCTCTTTAAATAGGGGAAGAGGATGCAGGATTGGATGACCAAACACCAATCAGTGCTGTACAGGCCCTTTAAATCTCAGGAATCCAGTGCGCTCGCCCTCTAGTGGACGGAGGCGTGCGCGCACCTGAGCATGTGAGGAGGAAGCATGGGGGGAAGGGCGGCAGCTGGATGCAGCCATGAGGGAAGTGCTGCAAGATGGATGACGGCTGCATGCAGCCATGGAGGTAAGTGACTTGCTGTGAGACGGGCGTGCAGCGCTCGGCCTAACAATAGTGCTTTAAAGTGAACCTTGCGGGAAGCTATGAATTTACAATTCACCTGAGCCCCCTGCCTGTGCACTTCGCTTCTATTCATCTGATCATTTAACTATGGGGAATAATTGACTATACCAGTAATAGTTTTAGATTTTTTTTATTAGTGGGTGGATACTTCTGCAGTCCTTTATTATCTGTGATTGGTTTAAATTAGGGATCTGTTAGACACAAGAATATTTTACTGAAACGTTTAAATCATAATGGTTTAATGGTATATAGCAGTGTTTTACAACCAGTGGTACTTTAAAGGAGGTGTAATGCGAAACTGTGTAATATTAAAAATCTATAGTAATCATGTTGGCTAATGAGAGGAGGAGTCACTTATACACCCAGCTCCCACCAAGCTTGTGGTTTTCTTCTCCTGGTTGTGAAATGCTGGTCTATAACAATTACCTGGTAAAGACGGAAGTTTTTATAGGCAGTAAGTATGCCTGGCATTACCTTTTCCAACCAAACTTTCAACTTTATAAAATGTATTTTGTGCTGTAGGGCTGTCCAGTCACAAACTGTAAAAGTTGATGTAATCAGATCCATAAATTGTAGGTTGAACTGAGATGGTCATGAATTGTTTATATGTGTTACAATGTACATAGATATCACTTGTCAAACACACACATAATGAGCTGCAGGCCCTGAAATGACCACTCGGCTGTTTTCCATTAATCAGACACAAGCGCCTGACAAGCCTTCTACTCAAGTGTTGAAATAAACTTAACCATGTTTTCAGAATGATTATATCTAATTACACCCTGTTTAATTACTGCACATGATTAATTAAAACAAAGTTGTTCAACTCGTAGCATACCTTCCAGATGTCCCAATCTTCTGTTTCACTCATAGGACAAAGTTAGCCTCACCATATCACTAGGAGACATAAGAATGAGGATGCTACTAACATTTAGTATCGCCATTCTTTGTATCCTTCAGTCTCTTTACCTCCCCCTGGACAGCTGTTAGTGAGGAAGATCACACCATGATCATGTTTCATGCATTCACACCGACAGTTCAAGGGAAGCATTTGTATATTGGTCTGTGAACAAAGGCATGTTTCCGTCTGTAGCCACGGTGAGCGATATCTTAGGACACACCCTCAGCCAATGTCTAGTTAAGCTCACTAGAATATGAGACTTTAACACTCACCTGGGCTTTATTCGATGCGCTCTCAATGCCTGACCTATTCTTGCTAATTGCTTCCTCCCTTGTAAAATGATACAATAACATGGCTACAATATCCCTGTGTTGAATTATAGAAGTCATGTAACGTGATAACTCTTTTGCTTACACATATAGAATTCATCAGGAAACGTTTGAATTGCGAGGGAAATCCATTTATTTATCAGTATAGTCAAAGGGGGATAGAAAATTATTGTTCTGTCCTCAACGGTTTACATATTAGTAAATTATTTTGCGCTAGGTGGGGTTCCTAATGTATATATCAAGCCAACACCAAAAATCCCATGTAATGTAAACCCCAATACTGGAAAATGCTCTAAAAATCCATATTTTATTAGCCAACTTTAAAGGTCCTGTTCAGGCATTAAAATAAAAAAGTACATACTCACCTTTCATCCCCCCACAAATTCTCTGTGTAGCGCCCTAGTCCTCATACTTATTGATGAAGGAGAACAAGCCATTCCATTTGCAGACATGGTGGTGTCCATCTAATTCACTTTACTCCCCCCTAATAAGCCAACTCTATTCATTGCAATGGATGAGGCATTCAAAGGTGGGTTCGGAACTCTCCCTCCATTGCATTAAATGCAGTAGATGTGTAGGGACGTAACCAAGGCACCAATGCTGCCACATCAGAAGATGGAATGCTGGATCTTGTGTACAATACAAACTATTACAATTTATTTTCAACTCAGTAAAACAGATTATAGCAATGACTTATGATTATACAGTTAAAATCAAGATATCAAGTATAATGGTAAATAAAAACATTTCTGCCCTATGAATTGATATGCATGAGCAGTTTCTACTCAATATGTCTCAGGTGAGGTGCGGGAATGTTTGTAATATCTTTATATGACCAGGATATGAGTCATTTTACTCTGGGATGGTTATTGGAAAGGGGGAAATGTGCCCTCAAATGATTGCTTATTCTATCAAAACCTGACAGTGACGGCAATATAAGGGGAAAAGTTGCTAAGTTACGATTACTTAACATATAAAATGTATATGACTGTGTACTATGTACTATTGTATACACATTTTCCCCTTTTTTCTCTTTCAGTAAAGAAAGATTGTAAATAAAAAAGGATGGCAAAGGGATGAGAAGCAGAAGTTGAAATAATATGAACACTGGAAGCCTTACTTGTGAAGTGCACCAGTTACTGTCTTTTTGCGGACATACCCATCCACCTTGGAAGCACCACCATCTATCTACATATTTGCGACTATCAGGGAGCCCCCAGTCACATGATCCAACTAACGATAGGGGATTGATGATCACACAGCCCGCTTTCCTAAAGCCTCGTCCGTTCACCCGCCCGCCCAGCGGTACTACAAGGCCCAAAGCCTACGTTAAATATAGGTTTTAATGCAATGAGCACACTAGGCAGTGATTACAAACATTTGACTATGATGGATACAGGTTACAGTGAGTTACACACAGAGATAAAACAGTCAGAGTTACCTTGAAATGTAGATGCAGAGTAGTGGTGATGGGCTCCCACAAGGAGGTATGTGAAGAGCTTATAGATGGTTCGGGCACACATGCCGCGTGACCTCCCTCCAGAAGTGACAAAAACCTGGCCCAGGGTCATCCCCCTTAATGCCTCGGGACCCTTTCACCCCCTCCCTTCTGTGGGGTGGACTGTTTCCTCCCTCTGTTGTGGAACCTGCTTTAGAACCTAAAACCCTTTAGGGGTTATAACTTTGGGCAGGGGGTCTCTGGCTCTGGATATAGCACCAAACATTTGGGCTGGCTTGGTGCTGGGACACACAGTGGCCTGGCTACGGCCCGATTTGTGTTAGTGCCGGTTGTCTGAGGTGCTTGTGTTTGATGCAAGGAAGCTCACAGCCAGGGATCACCTCTGCTTCAGTCTCAGCGGGGCCCTGGGTCTCTTGGCTGCTTCTCTAATTAGTGCTCTCCTTGTTATGTTGTCAGTCTTGGCGGACGGCCAGGTCTTGGTAGGTTTTTGGGCCTTTTTTTTTATAACCTAACCCTACAAAGGCTATGGGGTATATAGGAATACAGGGGGCTGAACAGATGTACAGGACACAATTTTTTTACACTTCACAAATAATTTCTACTTTGTGTTTCTCTATCAGAGAACATCTGAATAAAATATATTACGGGTATGAATATTTTTTTAGGGTACGGAAGCTATGCAGCCGGGCATCCTGCTTGCTTTTCCTAAAGCCTGGCTACACAGCTTTCAGTATTTAGTATCCCTAAATCTCTTTCCTGGCTAATACAGTACTGACCATACGGTACTCAGAGCAGGGATTCCTTCTACCCAAGTGCATGATTTTACATTTAGAGACATTTAAATATTTCCCACAGGTTACCATTGATCCAGTAAAGCTAAATCATTTTCCATGTTGCAGACACCTCCAGGAATATCCACCCTATTACTAACCTTTGTATCATCAGCAAACCTACCAAGCCTTTTCCTATGTCACTTACAAACATATTAAAAAGAATAGGGCCCAGGACAGAGCCTTGTGGCACACCACTAAAAACAACGCTCTGATAACTATTCGTCAGCCAGCTGGAAATCCACTGAACTATCCAGGGATTGAGTCCTACCTTCAATAACTTATCTATGAGTTCTTTGTGTGGTAAAGTTTTAAAGGCTTTGCTAAAATCCAGGTAGGCGATATCCACAGCACCAACTTCATCTAACACTTTAGGAACATTGTCAAAGAAATCAATAAGATTGGTCTGACATGATCTGCCCTCAGTAAAGCCGTGCTGTTTTGGGTCCAACAGGTTGTTAATTTTTAGATGGGAAATTATCTGTTTTTTAAGACAGTTTCCATTAATTTGACCACTATAGATGTTAAACTAACTGGCCTGTAATTACTGGCTTCTTCTCTACTCTCCTTTTAATGGATTGGTACGACATTGGCCATTCTCCAATCATCTGGAACCTCACCAGTTGAAAGGGAATGGTTAAGTAAATCAGTCAGAGGGGCTGCAATCACAAACCTAAGTTCCCTTAGAACTCTGGGGTGGATTCCATCTGGACCCATCGCCTTACTTACCTTTAGATGTGCCAGCTCGGATAGGACATCAGCCTCCAGAAACTCCGGAGCTGTGCCCTCCCAGCGGGATGCTGTGCTATGGCCATGCCTGCTACTATCTGAAAATACCGAACAAAAGTAGCTATTCAGATGGTCAGCCACAGCCTTATCTCCGTCAATATATTTATTTTCCCTATTTATAATTTTTGAGAATGCACTATTTTTCTTCTTTCTGTCACCAATATATTGGAAAAACGTTTTATCTCCCCTCTTCACAGACTTGGCCATTTCTTAATCTTTTTGCCCTTTAGCAGCATTTATAATCAGTTTTGCTTCCCTTCATGTTTAATTTTATATGCCTCTATCAGCTATACTTCCACTTTCTGTTAACTTCTTATAGGCAGACCTCTTATCTTTTATGCTTTTATGGTTCTGACTTCCCTAGTAAACCATAGCGGTTTCTTCTTACTTTTATTCTTTTTGTCACGTATTGCTTAGTTGCCATTTTAAATAGTGACCACTGGGCACTCACTTCTGCTATGCTGTTCCACTCACCTAATTCCCTTTCTACATAGTCCGCCATTTCCTTAACCCTTTAAACGGCAAGAACGTAGCTCTCACATGGTTGCCTCTCCTGCCATTAATCGCCAAGCACGAGAGTTACGGGGCTTTTCCCCTGCTAGCAGCAACAAAAATTAAACAAAACACTCACCTGACCCCCGATAAATCTGGTCCGAGTTTTCTCTTCAGTCGGGGGGGGGGGGGGTATAGGATCCCTCCCTATATTTTCAACTGTCCATAATTTACCACTTTGACAAAGGCCCCAGATGCAGAAAAAATGGCAAATGCATTATTCGGCCTCCACTATGCTTCATTGTGAGTATGGTGTTTCTTTGGATATGCAGTGTTGGCATTGCACCAAACATACCTTCTGAATTATGGCCAAAAATGTCAGCCTTGGTATTGTCAGTCCATAACACGATTTCCCACATGCTTTTGGCAAACCGTTGCCAGACTTCTTTTTACACTCTTAAAGGGCTTTTTTATCTCTTTAGGCCTTCTTTATTAAGATTGACATGGGACTAACTAAGATGTTTGCTAATTAAATCTAAATAATCCAGTTACAGTTGTTTCAAGATTTAATATGAGAACATTTAGGCAAATAAAAGCATAATGCAACTATAGCTCCCCAAGTACTTTTAATAATCCCAGAGGTTTTGTAACTCATTTAGACATATAGCCTAATTTTCAGCTCCTAAATATGCCCCACAAATCTTACAGCTATGTTCCAAAGTTCACTGAGATAGACTCATAGCTTCCAGGCAAATATCATAAATGCTCTGTGTATGTTTGCATTTATAGTGTGTGGTTAATCTTTTGCTTAACCGATAGTTCTGTTGCAGACATGAAAGACAACTTAGGTTCTTGAGATAAATACGTTTCTACCTGAAGTCAGGAAGCGCTTAGCTGATAAAGGTTTACTGATTTATGATCACTACTATAATAGTCAATTGTGTCTTAAAGCAATAGTTTCGGAATAAACATTTTACAGGGAAATTAATAGCAGGATATGTATTAAATCCATTTAAATTGGATGCTGTTTATTTAAAGGTGAGCAGGCACTTGAGATCAAATGAAGTGTATCAGCACTACACATGTCTGCACAGTACATTGCTAATATGTAAATGACAGGTCTTGTCCACATGAAATTCAGTACCATGGAGAGGGGTCCTCTCAGCTGCTGCATGTCTCTGCTGTAACACTGCTGCTCCGGAACTTCTTTAGTATCTTTATATAAAGGCAATAGTGTCCCCATTCCCCAGTCACAGCAGGTACATAAAATTAAGGGTGCATACTCCTGCACCGTCTTTCCTGAAGGTCCGTCCGCCAATGTTGGTAATGTATGCCAAAAATCTCGCCACTGGCCTCTATGTGGGAGAGACAGGCCAGAGCCTGAGTCAGAGCATTAACTCACTAATTCAGCACCATGAATGCCAGGACAGACCTGCCTGTGGCTGCACATTTCTCCAGAGGAGGACACTCTATTGATGACCTTAAGGTGACGGGGCATTTCAAAACACAGAGAGTCAAAAAACAATGGGAATTAGAACTTATGAAAAGGTTTCATACCCTGCAAATGGGACCGAACATTCACTCTAGTTTTATGCCTCATTATATATTAGCAATATGGTATGGTGCCCCTTCTTGTATTTCTTTTTCCCTAACAAGAAACAGAAACAGACACCATCAAGATTTAATGTGGACTCTTTACGCCTGACTAATCTAAAAGGTATTTCCTGGACAATTGTAAATAAATTGCTCTAAATTACCCTCTTATGTCCTTCTTTATGGTTTTTAACATCTTTTGAATTGTGCTAGTTTTATGTGTAATGATGTCTGTGATTTTGTGGTTCCATGACCAAATCATGTCTGGCGAAGAGAACTAGGTATGTGCCATTATGGGAGCCATTATGGGGCCCCCCATCCAAGTGCCATTATGGGGGCCCATCAGGTGTGCTGAAATGGGTCCCCCATCCATGTGCCCTTACTGGGGTCCATCAGGTGTGCAGAACTGAGCCCCCATCCTTGTTCCTTTAAGGGACGCCATCATGTGTGCAGAACTGGCCCCCTGTATGACACCAACCTTGTTCCATAATAAGGTGTGCGGAAACGGGCCCCCCATCCTTGTTCAGTAATTGGGCCCCATCAGGTTGTGCGGAACTGTTCCCCCCATCCTTGTTCCATAACAGGGCCCCATCTAGTTGGGTGCAACCCGGCCCCCCTCCCTTTACCCAGTAAACTAAATACCAACAGCAGAAGCATCTGTGTCTCCAGGCCCCCAATCCTTGTTCTACAACAGGGCCCCCTTAAACTAGTAAGTAATAGCATAGCAAGCAGCCTAGAAGAAAAAAAAAACCTTACCTCATCTGCACTGACTTATCATCCTCCGACCGTCCTGGACTCCTTCCCCGCACGTCGCCCCCTTTCAGCTGCTACTATGGCACAAAAGCAGGCAGCACTTTAATGTTCGGGTGTGGCAGGAAGGAGAGGAGGATGTTGGAGGAAGGTCCAATGAGGAAGGAGAAGAAGGGCATGGCGCAACATTGGAGGAGAGGAAGGCCAAAACAAAACTGGTAACCAGGGGGTCATTTATTTTCCTGACACACAGGACTGTGGGCAGAGCTGTGTAGCCCACAGAGAGCAGTGTAAATTGAGCAGCCACGTTTATAGGGGTGGACGCAGAACCTGCTGAACCCTATTGGCAATCCGCAAACACAAAGGGCACCACAAGAGAAGGTAAAAGATATTCCTCACTTTCTCAAATGGGTGTTGTTTCCTGCACAAGGAGGCATCCCGATGGCAGGTGCCCCCTGCACATTAACACCTGGTAGATCAAGATATTGTTATCTTTCAACTCATTCTCCCAGTGAAATCGATCCCCGAAATTGGCAGCGGTTATGTGGTCCACAGGCCTCCCCTGGTCCCTGGCGACCATGTTAGCATGTTTGCATATTTCATCATGAGGTTGCGTATTTATCTTCACTGTATATGCATGTAAAAAACACAAATTATAAAAAAATTATAGTTAAATTATTAAGCATTTATGTGCAAACCAAACAGGGGTTAAAGAGAAGATATGGAACAAAACATTGGGCCAAAAAACTTTACGGGTTAACTGGAATCAGAATATCTCCCAAAAAAAACACCCCCTGAAAAATGGAGAACACAGGTATCTGTTCTGCTGTTATCCCTCAGAAGTGAAATTCGTTGGGGGGACTGAACTTGACGAGTTAGCAGGAAAGCATAATTCAATAAGGTTTACTAGGAAATTCTGGTGAATGAAAGATGCAGCCCCTGACAGCCAGCATAGGGTGTCAGAAAGCAGGCTAGTTTAACCCTTGGAACCGTTGGAATGCCCGTTCTTGCATCTATTCTCTATTTTGTATCATGCTGACTGTCAAACTACCCAGAACTATATATATATATATATATATATATATATATATATATACTCATTGGGGGGATCATGCTATTTATCTTTTGAAGAATGCTTAATGCTGGGAGCACATTTTTAAGCTTTTTAATTGCAACATATAAAAAATTGCAATAAAAAAAAGTTCTCATTTTTCCTAATAAACTTACCTCACATGTGATGGGACGTTTTTACGGGTACAACATTTTTCCAATAAGGTAAGAATACATTTTGGAAAGTCTGGAAACAACAGAACCCTGACAGGGTCAGATTTATATCCCAGGAGGCTGTATACATATCCTCTTATCATAACATATTACACCACGTACAGTCCTCTACCACCTGTGTCAGAACTAGTTTCACTCTCCTACCTTCCAGCCAGTCTGCTTAAAGATATTCTTATCTTTTTACCCTGGCCTCTTATCTGGATGTTATGGGATAGTAAATCCCTTTAGCTGACAGAAATCTACCCCATCCAGCTTTTTAATGGCAGATCTGCCCCCCTTCTCCAGGTGCAGCTTCCCTCTGCATGGCAATAATATACAGAAGGACCTGCCTGGAGGACCTGGAGGGTAGGTTGCCAAGGGCAACAAGGATCTGGTGCCCCCACCTCCCAAATATGAGAAGATTTTATCACCAGTATGATGGAAGGGCTCCAGTGCCTTTCAATAGAGGCCATCAAACACAAGTCTACTGTGCCACCCCAGTGGTGGGCATTTGTAGATGTACAATATCCACAATCCTCTTTATATGAGTGTACAAATATACTGTATATATAAGTCTGCCTTTAGATAACTGATGCCGCCTGGAGATATCTGCAAGCCATAAAGTATGCCCATAAAGATTCCCTGAGCAGGTGAATAGACTGCGCTGTGGAGCTATCTCTGCAAAACAGATTAGCATGGAGATTGCTGGTATGCTCGACTTCCAGCCAGATTAAAGGCTGTTTGGTTAAGGGCACCAGGTGAGGGAGGTTTATTGCTGCCCATTGTGTGGCTGTGCACACACAGGCAGGCAGCGCTTGCTTGCTTATCTTGCAGGAAGCTGTGTACACAGCAGGCCAGCAAGGAAAACATTAACTAGGCCTAGATGTGAATCATTGCTTTCTTGGCACGGCAAGCGGCTTGCCTTCTGAAGAGACACACCTGCTGCCCCACTAAAACATTATTCTTTCTGTGACCAAAGAGAAGCGGATGCAGCATATTTCACTGATTAGCCATTGCGGAATTTCTATAGACATTATCAGCTAAAAGCTGCGCCATTACAAGGGATGTCAGTGGATTCCGGCAGACAAAATACTTTATATACAAATAGACAGGAGAGGGAAAAATCCCACTACTAAGAAATATGGATGTCTTTGGACACGGATGTTTCAGCATGGAGTTTTGACATACTGGCATTATATATTACCAGCATGTTGTATAATATATATATATATATATATATATATATATATATATATATATATATTAATATTATATATATATTTATTTTTAAAACACAGTGTTTTTGTGTTGGTATATTTCTACAAGCGCAGGTTTAGGTGTGATGGAGTCCTTTGGGCAGGAAGTCAAATGGGGCCCCTCTGCCCGTGGTCAGGCTGGTTGCCACATTCAGTGGGCAGGGGTGCCCTGTTTGCCATAAGCCAAAAGGGGCACCTGAAAGTTGCTTTAAGGTTGGCGAAAGGCATGCTATAGATATGACTTACCTGCTGCTGACCCAGTGGCTGCTTGATGGCACAACAATCATAAATGGCTTCTGTGACAGAACTGTGATGGCCTCTGTTACAGTAGATTGAGGTGAGACGCAGTAAGCAGGCACCTGCGATGTAAACTTGTAGTGTAGGCCAGACTCCAGTGCCCTCTGGTAGCCCGCCCTATGGTTTGCAGCCCATACCTGACGCATTTTCCCCACCTGACCACCAGAAGTAAGCGCCATGGGACTGCAAATCAGTGATGGTGGCCGCAGGCCAGGAGACCCTTGTGGCCAGTGCTTAATTTGGCCCTAAGACAAGTTGGAAAATATTTAAAACATCATTTGCTTCCTGGCAAAATTATGGAACACTGTTGGTAGGATATTTGCTAGAAATAGGTTTAGGGGGAAAAAAAACCTTATACCCTCTATACTATCCCACAGCACATCATTATGTCATTTGGTTCTGTCATTTTCCAAAAGTTAGTAACAAAAAAACCCTCTGGACTCTGGAGTATTTGTAATTGTGACAAGCTCTCCTACATAATGCTCCCCATATTTCTGAAAGTGACAGTTATGGCCTAGTGGATAGGAATCAGTCTTCTGACCAAATGGTTGCAGGTACGATTCCTGGATGGGCCATGACTAAAATGCTTCTGAGTAAGGCACCTAACCTCGACTACTCCCCATGTACCATGGTTAGGGCAGCCCACCGCTGTGTGCACTCCCTACTTCTGTTGTGTTGTCTCACTGCACACATGGATTAAATGTGGAGGAAGAATTCAGATTCCTCACTGCACAAACCCCCACCAAAAATATCCATCTCCAATACAGACCTAGGTTTCTTTTGTATTTAAAGAACAACTGTAGACATCAGTTGAAATATACATGTAGATTTAATGCTCTGCCCTTTATTTCTGTAACTTTTAAGAGGACGTCCAGTCACAGGCCTCTCTGTGGATCAGGACCCTCACTAATACAGAGTTGCCAGGAGATGCAGAGGTCCATTTTAGAAAAATGATATATATTAAACGTCTTGCTCACAGATGTCTTTCAAGGGCAGACTTGATAGGATGATGATAGACATCCAAGGACTGCAAGAGCCAGGCTAAAATAGTGTCAGATTTTAGGTTTATGGGTTATGCAACAGTGCTTTTAAATATTTGCTCTTTTGAACAAGCAGGGATTTGGGGAAAGGTTTGCACAGTTCAGAGAGTTCTTGTTATCCATGGAAAATCACAGCAACACTTTTAGGCATCTGACACAAAAATGATGATTAACTATAAGCACATAGAAAATCCAGTGGGTTTCTTGTCATGCCACACAAGGACCCGAGCAAACATTTTGACATTATTTATTGTCTAGCACTGACATAATCAGGTATGGAAATCAAAATGTACCTGCCTTGTCCCCCACTGTATGTGTGGGCTCCTGACCTATTGTATGTATTCCACCTAGTAAAATGCTTTGTTCCCATTGCACAGCTTTACAGGATGCCATGGATTTGATTGCAACGAGTAGGTAGGAGGAAATTCCTTAAACACAGCTGTTTCAACATTCTCCTACTGATATCTGCATCATTTTAATGTCATACTTTAACTTATAGACAAAAAAATCTGTTACTTTGTGGATATATCCGCTTCTGCAATCCTGTTTCATGGGTTTCTGTAATATGCCATATGTATTATTTTATTGATCTGATTCCAAAAACAACGATGGGAATGCATTTATAATTGGTATAGGAAATGTGAATATTAATATATGTAAATAAAAGTTTATGCACAGATGTACTGTAGCAAAGTTGACATTCAACAAGTTTGACTCACACATGGGTCGAGGAGCTTTCAATTTCTACCTGGTGCTAAATGACCCAATGTAATACAATGAAACAAATGGCATGAAAGTGAATCACCAAGTTAGGACCAGGTGAAAAAAGTGCGTTACTTTTTTTGGAGAGAAAACTACCATTCCGTGTCATTGTATAACTTGGGGGTGATTTAACACTAGATGGCAATAGAACACTGAATAAGAATGTTTTTCTCCTGGTGCTGTATTTTCCCTATAGTCTTGGTAACTTATTGACCTTTAATCATGTACCTTCCATCTGTTTTTTCACATCCCCTCTATCTCTCACTCTTTCCCCTCTTTTTTACTTCCATCTATTATTGTTTCCTTTTTTTTCTTTATACCTGTTATTTTTCCTGCATTCTTTTATGTATGTATTGCCTCCTGGGGTACACCCCTCTGTGAAAACATAGGCTGATACCAATGGGCACTGGGCTCTTCTGCATTTTTTAATATTACCTGATAACAGTAACTAGTAATAGCGCACACGTTATTTCCTTCTAAAAAATCATCTAATACTTTTTTGAAGCTTTTAATGCTCTAACAAGCTTATAATAAAGAGGGAATGTCGCCTCTGTAGATGGGCAGGCTGTTTCATCACTAACGCCAGGTAGCGACAGATGAGCGTCTGTAGCAGGCATTTCAGAGCGCCCGCTAGTAGTCGCTGTGCTCGACCGTGGGTCGCTAGTTCATAGCGACTCAGTCGCTGTGCAGCAATGATGAATACAGTCGCTCTTTGACCAGTACAGCGCTGTATGGGAGCGAATGTTAGCGACTGGTCAGTGCGACCGACTCACAACATTCATAAAAAAAACAGCCTCATAGAACCCTGGCACTCAAAAATGCTTCTCTGAAGCCCAGAGCGCCGGAGGCTGTTTTTTTAAAGTCTGTTTTTTAGCATGTATCCACCAGTAACAAAGCGAAAACATATGCAATTACATTGTAATTACATTGTAACATGAACACATTAATGCCAGACCTGTAATGTCAATTCTGCATAAATATATAAAACATGAAAAATATTTGGAAAAATGGCTTTTTCGATGCCAGAAGAGGTCACAACATTATTTTAGATATAAAAAAAAAAAATAACAAAAACCCTGTTTAAAAATAGATAAAAGAACGTCCATTAAAATGTATGGGAGAGCGACAGGTAGCGAGAGGTCATACCTGGTGCTCTGCAAGGCTGAACGTCGGCGCTGTTCGCTGAGGCTGGGATAATGATGAATTGAACGCTACATGGCGTTATCCCAGTAGCTCCACAGATTTTGCGTGCCGTGTCCGGCGTTCACCTGACACTACCTGTCGCTACCTGTCATTTACAAGGCACTACCTGGCGCTATCCCTTCATGAATAGAGGCCTTATTCTTTTTTGTTCCAAACAGAGGGAGTGCCATCTTGTCTTGAGAGGATTTCACCTAAAATAGTTTTTCCACATACTGTATTTCTGGTATTGGCCATTTATAAATGTATAAGTTAGTCATGTCCCCTCAAAAACCAAGTGATTCAGCAAAATTTTGGTAGAATTTAACATTAACCTGGATCTAAAAAGCCTACCTAATGGGTATCATAGCATACGTTACGGGTAACAAGAGATTATTAAATGTCTCAAGAACGAAATGCACTAAATAGCAGTTTAGCTACAAATCTAAAAATGTTAAGACCCTTATCGTTAGTCTATAAACATAGGTGATCTGTTCTTTATTCTGTAGAATCCCCTTGTATATACAAAAGCCTTTTTTAATAAAAAAAAGAGCTGGCTGAATATTGCCAAAATTCAGGTGTGGTCAAACTGAATCATTTGCTGAATCATAGGCTGTATTTTTCATCATTTTCTCATCACATGTTTGCAAGTACCCTATCTGCTTACCCTGGCTCAAAGCCTAACTGACAGACATCACAGGGCATTTACACTGTACCCCAGAGGAGATGTTTCCTTGACACCTCCTGATGTCACATTGATGTACTTGGGGGTAAAAATGCCCCTCCCTGTGGGAAGCACACCTGGCAAGGCACCAGGTCAATGCAGACCAGTTCTGACAGGCATACTGTGATATTCAACGTGCCAGCTGTGTAACTTCAGAGCCAAGGATAAACCATATGCTTGGTGCACTGGGCCCAAGTAGGGCTACTCTTGCACTACTTTACAGTCTTATTCTGCACGCAGGATAGTTTTGTACTGTGATTTGTTACAGTGAAGATTTATTAATCTGCCAAGTAAAAACAACTGGCAGAATTTTGTCCGAATTGTAACTGTGCTACAATGCAGATAAACAGCTAGGCGTAAAAGTATCATTGAGTAGTATTAACTTAGATATAGCCCTACTGGGTACACAAACCCCTTAACCCCCTAAAATGCCAAGCACGTGACATTTACATGCTCACCTATCTAACCGTTAGGTGCTAAGCACGTGACTGGTATTTCCCCAGTTTGTAGCAAAAAAAAGGCCACCTCTGTCTGGGATCCAGTGCCAGGACTACTACCCCCCCCCCCCCACAGTCTTCAGTGGCAGCAGGAAGAGAACAGCGTCATTTGGCTGCCTCCCGACCCAGGTAGGGGCCTTTTATACAGACGCGTGAGCTAACAGCAGCTTACTCAATCTGTATAAAAGGCCCCCCCCAACAGTGGGAGTGAGCAGAGAGGCCAGAGGTGATCGGTGGAAGCGAGTGAGGGGGTAGGGGACTGTCAGGCTTCTGAAGATCACTTCCGGTGGAAAAATGGATAGTGTGTGACACAGCGACGGGCGATAGATGGAGGTAAGTATAGAAAAAGAAATTAATAAAACACTTTTTTTTGGCATTTGTGTGTTTTTTAACTTTAAACCCTTTTGTGAACTGGTAAGGGGTCCTTGAGACATACACCATACATACACAGTTAAACTCAAAATGCCGAAAATGGACTGGCAACAGGGACTGACAAAATCTCTAGGTAGGCCGGCACTTGGGTAAAAGGCTCAAAGCATGTTGGTGCACATGGGACACATGGCACATTGAATAAAGCTTTTGAGAAGTAATGCAGGTTGGTCCCAGATCTTGATCCAAAAGATTGTGAGGAAGCAGTACTATAGGTCAATTGCAACCTATGGTGATAGATGCAAGGGACAGACTTTTTCAGATTAAGTTTCTGTATCAGACAGGGGTTAAACCATAATTTTTTTTTTCAAAACAGCGTGGGGATCCCCCTGTTCAGCAAAAACATCCCGGACAACAGCTATATAGACTTGTAGCACGGTGCTATGTGGGCTGGTAGTGGCCCTCTGGGGGTGTAGGTGATGGGGTGGGAGGTTTCGGCAAGTCACCCGCTTGCCAGCAGGTGACTTTCCAGCCCCTCCTGACCTCTGAACTGGTATAGGGATCTCAAGGACCTCTTACCAGTTCACAAAGTTTTAGGTGAATAACAACATACACACACACATGCACGCAAGCACACACACACACACAAACATGCACACATACACACACTAGAAAAAAAGTCCTTCATTTTTTTTAGAGTAATACTTACCCGCTTCTATCGCCGGGGCTGTCCCGCACCATCCGCCCCTCTTCACTATCTTCAGCTGAGCAGAAGACACAGGGAGGGCCTTTTTATAGTGGCAGAGCTGATGCCAGCTCACTTGCTGGTATAAAAAGCCCTTCCCTGTGATGGAGAGCGATATGGGTCAGTGCCACATGCACTCTCATGTGCATGGATTTATATATAGAGGGACTCACTTGTACTCTGCATATAAATGATTGGTCTGGAGTGTCCGCTGGCACTCTGTTCAATGGTTATTGGATTTGTAGTTTTGTAGTGTGGTGCTGACTATTAGGCGGGGGGGGGGGATGTGAGTTTCCTTGCCCTGGTTGCTATTTAGCCTAGAATCTGCCATTACTAATACAAAGACGTTAGAGATCTTCTTAAGCAATATCTGGCCACAAAAAAGTAAGCAAAATCCTTACAGGAGGCGAATCAAGCTAATAGTATCACCTTATACGTTGTGATTTTAGGTTACTTTATCTTTTCTGTCTGTCACTCACCCACCAGCTATTAATCTATAACAGGAGGAAAGGCCATCCAGATGCATCCACTGCAGAACAATGTCTGGGCACGTTCTATGTTGACACAGCTAAGAATTACTTCTAAGGTCAGCATGCTCTTGTCTGACCTAACAGCATGTACATAAAATTAGAAGGAGTTTGCCATCCACTTTTATGCACTGTCACAGACTACTTGGCACAAGCCTTTTTCCTGGGCTGAAACTTCCCAGTGCATTTTGAATTTCCTTTTTTGCCCAATGGGGGTTCCAACAAGCAGCTGGGTTTGTAATTTCATCTAAAACAAGAGGAGGATAAAACACAACCTGATCCAGACACACATGGTGCGATATTTGTCCACTACTAAGGTTGCCACCTTACTGATATTTCACCAGGACAGTTGGTATTTTTGGTAACTTGATGGTACCGGTAATTTATTTTTAAAGGAAATTAGAATTGCCTGTATTTTTGCTACTGTCAAGCAATGGGGTCAGGGGTCATATCCCGGCCAGTCCGTTATTACAGAGCACTCTGGGGAAACCTGCTGTGTGTGTGTGTGTGTGTGTGTGTGTGTGTGTGTGTGTGTGTGTGTGTTGGTTGCTGCGCTGGCCCCAATCCCCTCACTTCCTCCTCAATGCTGTGCATGCCATCACGTCAGCTACGACCTTTTAATTGTCCTCCTATAATTAATGATATTAGGCTTTTTGGATCATTTTGGGCAACAATTTAATTTTAGAAAGTGCAAATTAAGGAATTTTAAGTGGTAAGGTGTGGTTAAACTTACATTTTACAAGACTGCAACCCTAGCATACCACACCCCCTACAAAACCCCATACAAAACCAATGTATCCTTGAAAGGTTGGTAAGGATTTTATGTTGGGAATGGTGGCAACCCTATTCACTACTGTTTTATCATTTAGAGCTAGAAAGAGAACAGATTAGCTTAGCCAATGCAGGTGTAAAGGCTGAGAGTTGCCATGTTGGCACCAGATCGTCACCAGAATGGCTCTGGTCCCATGATGCAACTACACTCCAAAAATCCTCAAGATTCTCTTCATTAGAGCAGGTGATTATTCTCAATTTTGCAGGAACTAAGGCCATTAGGCATGCCTTTATCCCAGCCACCCTATTTTATGCAGATAAGTCACCCCCCTTATTCTGCAGATAAGTATTACTGTCTAAGAACAAAAGAAGGGCTTGGCCAAAAGGATCACAGGATTGCATATGGAATGAAGAGAGAGTTTTGGAGCTCTGTGGAGTTTCCACATCAGCCATCTAAGGAAGGGGTGATGCCACTGACCAAAACTTCTGTCCACCAGGTCATGCTTGATCAGGATCATGGATCACTGATGATCTTTGCATGGCAATGCTGTATTGCCTCTTGTGTGTCAAGGCGTCTGACTGCCATGGCCACAGCTATGACCACCAGCACTTCTGTTTACTGGAATATTATATAGTCCAGACCCTGCTTTGGTTTTGTCCATGTGTATATATGTATTTTGTGTGTAAATATAAATATATATATATATTCCAGAATCTTCTAGATGGTCAAAATCACATGACGGAATCAGCAATTAGGACGCCCCCCACACTCCTAAACTAAGCCCTGTTTATAGTAAAGTGGATGCTGCTCAACTTTAAAGGGCATTGGTGGCCAAAATAAAAGTCAGACCCACAGAAGACTTGAATCAGGGCAGCCCCAGCTCCGGAAATGCCCTCTTCACTTAGTTTACACACACACTTTTATCTCCCACCACTTATGCTGCTGCCACTAGTCAGGAAGTCTGATGAAGAAATTTAAATAAATGTATAAACATTCACAACCCAACCGCCACATGGATTCAAAGCTAAAAATATGTTTATAATGTGTCCACTGTCATAGACTATTATTTATATACATGCGGGGGGTGGTTATAGGGAGACCCAGGCAAATGCCCAGTGGACCACACTGCTTTGGGGCAATCTGGGCTGCTCCCTTTACTAACAGTCTCATCCAATCCCAGCCCCCCATCCCCTTACCACTCTGTCTCCTCACCCAAGCAACCACAGCCCATGTCCCCACCCTAATGATATAGCCTCAGCCTTAAAGCACACTGGTTGACTGGCCAGGAAGCAGCAGAGATGCCACTGGCTGGTCATGGGTAAGCCAGATGCTGGTAAAACCCTGGGCTTATTTTTGGCACCAGTCCGCCACTGTATACATGTGACTATAATGGAAAACTTCACAATGGGTAATTTATTTTTTAAACCATACCTTCACCACAAGAACCTTCAGCAGCATCCCCAGTTTGCCACCCCCAGGCATCACAAATTTGCTGTAAAGTCCTTAGAAATGCCCAAAAGTGGAAGTGAATACTCTTTAATACTCCCACACGTTCCTGCCGGGTGTTCCCTGCAGCCCCTCTCCAAGCCTCCTGCTGTCCCCTACCAGGCACCATAAAGGGTAATTGCTGCAGCCCCCCTCCCCCTTGGATCGTGCAGCATTCTCCTCACTGCCCCCCTTTACATTTCTAACTGCCATCCCCATATCACTGTACTGTAGGTTACCACTGCAGTCCCATTCCCCCTTCAAGTTTTGCATTGTCAACCCCCCCCCAAGTTGTGCTTTCAGAAACCCCCTAACTGCCATTCTTTTCTGTGTGGTCCCAGCTGCCCCTCATACTTTTCTTACTGACCCCACTTTTACCAACATTTTCACCACCCAATCTCTCAACCCCAAGCCTACTACCTACAGTCCTACCCATTCCCATGACCAATACTCTTCCTAGTGGCCTCTTCTAATTATGTCAGTTCTTGGTGGGTGGCACAAACATTGACGCCTGAGCAAAAACCATGGCACCAGCAATTTAGTCAGGAGATTGTAGACATGCTTAGAGAAAATCCAGGAGACTTATCTATTCTCAAATTGTTATGGGCGATGAAACATGGGTCCACCACCATGATTCCGAGATCCCTTGTGTTCCCATTGCATGATCTATGTGGTGCAAGCATGATCCCGATTAGGGGTGCCACAGGGGACGGCCAGCAGCCAAATCTAAAAAATTCCAGGGTTGACCTGAATGGGTTTTGTTCTGCTTTAAATGTGAAAGGAGCTTAGGTAGGTGCCAAGGAAAGAGAGCTGTCACAAAGATATTTGTGACCAATGATCCTTTTCCTTTTTTTATCTTGTTAATGAGCAGTAACACTATACAATAGATTAGGTTTTTTTTATAATTAGGGCACCCTAAGAGTCTGCACCATGGTAAAGGCAACGCCATTTTGTATCCCATCAGGCACTGCACGCGGCCCGCGATATCACACCTGCACATTGGGATACAATGAGGGCCACCTGAAAAGCTGCAAAACTTCACAGAGCGGCGCCGAACTTTAACTAACACGACTAAAGCTGGCGAGGGGGGGGCAGAAGATCGGGCCCTGAACTAGCCAGATGTTGCTGCATGAGGCAGCAGCGACGACATCCAAAAGGTAAGGAGGGCCCAATGAGGGGGGGGGATAGTCTATGTTTGTTGCAATCTTCTTTAAACCGTGAGATAGGCCTTTAAATTCTGGATTTTTTTTATGCCTTCAGAAGTCCTTTTAATAGCACTCTAAGTGTAGCCCTGGCCACATACACATCCATATTTAACGATCTTTACTTCAGAGCAATCAAATGAATGCAGAAGTGTGGGCAGAGCTAATGCCACCAGCCCCCTGGGGCCCCTTCACGGCAGCACACGAGTTCACACCCTGTCTGGCACATCTTCTGATTCGAACACATTCCATTTTACTATATTCATATTGCTACAGGAAAATCTGTTTATACATTTCTATCATGTTGGTCACCACAACGCAAACAATAACTAGCCCACTTCCGAGATTGGCAGTCATAGAAAGCCTGCTTACTGACTCAAACCGATAAACTAAGCCTATTCTAAATACAAAAGGCAATTTGTGAACGGCACAAGTCAATAGAATGAGTGAAGGCAAGGCAACAACACTGCACTTTTCTACCCATTCTGCCTTTTGAAAGCCTTTTTCCTGACATAATTAGTGATACCATACCTCCCTCTAGTGGCTAAAAAGGAGAATACATTGCTGTGGTGTAAAAAAATCACAATTTGGATAAGGAAGGTTATGCTCTAAAGCAGGGGTGTCAAACTCAGGCACGCAGGCCAAATCTGGCCCATGCAGTTGGCCACTAGTTTGCCAGCCCACGTGACCACTGCACGCCATGCAAACCTATTTATGCCCTTATTCATCAAGCGATAGCGCCAGGTAGTGTCTGACGAGCGCCAGGTAGCGGCAGCTAACGGCGACTACCGACTCAAGTACGCCCGGCGGCGGTCACAATGACGCATTTATCAAGCAAAATGAGGCTAGCGCCGGCGAGAGCGGCGGCTAGCGCGGCATTCATCATGAAGCCGCCTGGACCGAACAGCGCCGCTGCAAATTCCCTCACAGCGCCAGGTATGAGCTGTCGCTCCCTGGCGATGTCCAATGCATTTCAATGGAGCAATCTATAATTAATCATAATTAATTGGTATTCATTTTTTTTTTTTTTTTTTTAAATCGGAGACCACTTCTGCAATGTTAGGATTTATTTTTAAGTAAAAAAAAAAATTTAAAAAAATGTGTGCAGAATTGATCTAACAGGTCTGAGATTAATGTATTCATATTACAAAATGATTCTAAAAACATGTATAATGTTACATTCAAAAAATATGGTTGTTTAGGGGTTAAAAACTAGTTAATACACATCGCCGCCAGCGCTCTGGGGTTTAAACAAGGAATGGACAGCGACAGCACATCCGGAGCGTGATTTGTTAATGAATATGAAGCTAGCCGTTCGCTCTGGCCATTCGTTGTCAGGCGCTCACATACAACGCTGGACCTGTGAAACAGCGACCCCCCAGCCCGTATTCAACATTACCGCACACCGACTGAGTCGTTGTCATCAAGCTAACGCCGGCCAAGCACAGCGAATACTGGCTGGCGCTGAAAAAATCACGCTACAGTCGCTCATCTGTCGCTACCTGGCGCTATTAATGAATCGGCCTCCCCGTCTTATAACAGTCAAGTAGGGTAGCAACAAGACAATGCATGTGGGTATGTGCAATGTGGTATTGAAAATTGGGATTCCACCTTTACAAGTGTTGAGCACGATACTGTCCCAAATTCATATGCTTCATCTCAGAACATTTAAAGGGTACCTGCGCCCTATTATGTGCTCCTTTTACTAGTGCATGTACCTTGTACTAGCTCATCTTCCCTCCCTTCTGGTCTGAATCAAAGGTATCACTCACTATGGGCAGTAGAAGATATTTCTAGGTGCAAGGATAAAGGTGGAGGTCCTCTTTAATGCAATCTGCTGCGAGGAGAGGAGGGTCAGATTACAAGGCCAGGCTTAGCCTTTGGGAGTAGGAAGAGCTATTTACTAAGAAAAAGACACATAAAAAACGTACATACAGCTGCCTCTCTGAGGTCCCAATCTCAATATCGGATACAGATACATCTGAGCACACCACCACCACCTTGCATAAAGAGAGCGCACTGGGGCAGTTCCTGGAACAGCCCCTCTATTAACCCTTTTGTTGCCAAGCACGTAACACCTACGTGCTGGCTTGGCTGGGACTTAAGTGCCAAGCCCGTAGGTGTTACGTGCTTGACTTTCCTCGCTTCTAGTTTAAAAAGTAAAAATACTCACCTGACCCCTTGTTGGATCCGGCCGGGTCTCCTCTTTAATTTGGTGCCATCGGATCCCCCGTGGGGGGTCGGATGGCTCCAGGAGAGCCCCCGGAATAGGCCGCCCCCCCCCGCTTCTGCAGCAGCAGCTTCTAACTGTAAAAAAAAATAAAAATAAAAATGACATTCACTTACCTGTGTGTGCGCTGGCTCCCGCTGTCCCTCCTCTTCACCTGGGGGGCCTCCGATCCCCCCCCAGGACTTACCGATCTTCAGGAGAGAGCCTGGGAGGCTCTCTCCTCTCTTCTTCTCGATGGCGGCCGCCATCATGCCTCTAAGCCCCGCCCCCCTTGGGGGCGGGGCTTATGAAGTCATCCGGCCCCGAACGGGCTTCAGCTTTCTCAGCTTCTCAGATGCCGGTGATCGGCGCTGGGGAAGGAGGTGACAGGAGATCCTCTGATCTCCTGCCTTCTCCTTCTCTGGATGCCGATCACCGGCATCTGTCAGCTGAGCGGCGAGGGACAAGAGCTTGCAATCGAAGGTAAGTACAGTAAAAAAAATTTTTTTTTTTTCTAATAAAATACTTTTTATTATTGTGTCGTGGTTTTTTTTTACAGTTAACCCTTTGTGAGCTGGTAAGGGGTCCATGAGACCCCTTATACCAGTTCACAAGGCTGGGGGGGTGGCAAGTCACCTGCCCTAGCGGGTGGCTTGCCATTAACCCCCGCATCCCCATTACCTGCCTCCCCAAAGGCCAGGGGGGGGCAGAAGAGCCCGGGCCCACATAGGCTATGTGGGCTCGTAGGCTGCAGGGTGGGGGGGCCACCAAAGCTGGCCCCCCCACTCTGTGCCTACAAGCCCCCATAGCTGGTCCCGGGCTGGTTACTTTGGGTAAGGGGGACCCCACGTCATTTTTTTTTTTTGGATTTTTAAGGGTTTTTAACCCTTAAAAATCCAAAAAAAAATGGGGTCCCCCTCCCCGGGAAGGGGGACCCTATGTCATTTTTTTTTTTAATTAACCATTTGTCATCCAGCAGCTATAAAAGGCTTCTGGGCAGGAAAGGGTGTCTACCTATACATATGTGGTATCGCTGTAACCGGGAGAAATTGGGGTTTCTCACGCAATAAGATTTTATTGACAAACTTACATTTTTTATTACAAAAAAACTCTACAAATTGTAAAAAAATATATATTTTTTTTTTTTCACACATTTCACCCAAAAAAATTGAGAATACACCTAAAAAATACAAACAAGACATTTCATGTTAAAGCCCAGACTCTGTTGAAAAAAACAATATATAATTTTCCTGGGAAATCCCTGGAAATCCTTTCAAAAATGACAGTTGAATATGTGTAGCGCAAAATAGTGAAACATCGTCTGGCAACAGGGAGTGGCAAATGCTGCAGGTAGGCTGGCAGCGAAAGGGTTAAGAGAATATTATTGTGACAGAGGATAGGACAGGCCTCTTACATCAATTTACTTGAAAATGGAGGATGAGTCCCCAAGTGATCCCCAGGCATGGCATGTGGGTGCTGTGGGACCCAATCTCAGGAACCAGTAAATATTAGACAACGGGACCACAATGAAGCAGCTGCGAGGGGAAAAAGTAAGTATTTATTCGTTTTTACTTTTTCTTTTACAAGCCAGTTCATTTTAAAAAGTTATGTTTGTCACTATTCTAATTTTCCCTAGCTCCTTTACTGCTTCTCCACTTCACTAGAAAACTTTACATCACTGGACCATAGTTACTAATTTTGGAAACCCCTGACATGTAATTGGACGAAAATGAAACAGAAGGTTTCCAATGAGGTGAAGAGGATTTGCACTCAATAGCCCCAACATTGACATTTTTAAAAATATGTTGAACTTTAGAACAGGAGGTAGAAAAGTTCTCCAGTGAGAAGTCCTCCTCAATTTTGTAAATAACCCCCTTAGAATGTTATGAGATCAAGTCTCAGCATGTGAAGGGCTATCCTCAGTTCACCAGTGCACCGCTGTGTCAGTCATACACAGTCATGAGGAAGGGAGTCACCAAGGGTAGGGCCTCTTCTATAAAATATCTCTTCCTCTGCAGAGCCCTTCATTCCCCCCAGTGGGACATGAGGAGAACAATACCCTGGGGTTGGTAAGTATTGTATAATTTGGTATTTCAACATTTCTTTCATGGTTTGAGGGTTCTTTAACATGTTGTGAAATGGTAAGGGATCCAAAGGTGCCCCAGTTCTGATCAAGCGGCATAGAGGCGGTTAAATTGTGAGGGCCACTTTTTTATGTAGAAAAAATGTTTAAACAATCTGGGCTAAATAGGGTGAAATTTAACCCTGACTCGAATCGAAAGCTCATATCTATTTATAAAGCACAAATAAAATGTCTTTCATTTTTTTCAAAGCACTATTCTTACTGCTACCCATGTGTGTTTAAGTGACCCCTCCTCTTGTTACTTTGGATATTTATTTGGATTTTTTTTATTGGAACATTTTTCTCACGATGGTGCTCCTTTAACCATTTAAATGCGAAGCATAAAGAATCTACATAGCTGATTATCCGACCGTTAACTGGCAGGTACATAGATTCTATGTACCTGGCCATTCTATGTACCTCCCCATTTCCACCAAAAAAAAATGCTCACCTCCATCTAGGATCCAGCGCCGGGGGCTTTCGATCCTTAGTTCGGGGTCTTCAGCGGTTCTCTGCCCCCCTATGCCAGCTTCTGGCATCTCACTTATCACCGCAGGGAAGGGCCTTTTATATGATCAGCTGAGATGATCAGCTCACTCACTGGTATAAAAGGCTCCTCCCTGCAGCACGAGTGAGAGTCAGAAGCCAGAGTGATTAGAGAAAGCTGAGAGCAGGGCAGAGGACACAGATCCTCTGCTCCTCCCCCGGCTTCTGACGATCACTTTCAGTCACGAGCAGACGTTGCAGGGCACCACCCGGAGGTAAGTAGTAAAAAGTAATAATAATAAAAGACTTTTGAAAGTGTGTTCTTTTTACATTACTTTTTTTTACAACTGGTAAGGGGCCCAGATAACATGGCAGGAGGAGCTGGCAAATTGCCGTAACTCCCCCAAAGCATGCCCCCCCAAAGCCCAGGGGGGTGCAGAAAAGCCCCGGGGCCATATGGGCTATGCGGGCTGGTAGCCTTCATGGCAAAAATATTGAGAAAGAACTGGAAACATTATGAACAAGACATTTGATGTTAAAGCCCATACACTGCTGAAAAAACAACATATCTATTGAAGTTAAACATATATAGTGCAAAATGGTGAAAATAGACTGGCAACAGAGAATGAAATCTCTAGGTAGGCTTGCAGTTAAAGGGTTAAAGTGTAGATAGCTATATATGAATATATGTATGCAAATTGCATTAAATGAATACTAAAATGTATAAATAAATATACACACACACACACTCACTCACACAGACGTGTATGACCTCACAGTTATTACATCCTACTACAATATTCTAGCATATTAAACCAGCACTTTGGCTTACTCTTAAAGGCTAATGACTGAAATCTTTGAACAGAGGCAGCTCTGCCATAACTGGCCCCTGGTGAATTAAATCCTTTTCACACACGTCACTATCTTTAAGCACTCTTTGTTTACTAAAGACAGACCCGCGGGAATCCATAGTGTCCCCTGCAGAATGAACTATTAAAATCAAGTCATCTACTAACAATTTAAACGATCTCATTTTATGTTAGTGGTCAGTAAAAGCTAAATGGCCTCACACCTGCTCCCTGGTCAATTTAAGGAGGCAAAAAAGCCTTTCCCACGAAACCCTTTCCACCTCCTGTAGGGGAAAGACATCCACAACAGAATGCATATTGATGACAGAAAGTGATTAGAAGTGGATGCTGAAGGCTTGATTATTAGGCCATTTGCTAAATGAATATAATTGAATTTAACAGTGTTCTATTCATAGCTGTTGTGAGAAAGGGCAGACTATGTATATACATACAGAGCAATTCTAGCTTTCAACCAAGATTATTAAGCCTGCAAATAGAGTTCAATATAATTAAAGCAGTGGTGCAGGCAAGAGGTGCTTTAAATATATCATTGAACAATGGGCTTTGCACCCACACTGAACTCTTGCGTATTTCTCTTGTTTGAGAGGGTGATGAATGAATACACTAACTGCCTAATGCTTTGATTTAGTTGTTTTATATTGCTTTATGTACAAGCTTTTTTGGACAAAAAGTAAAAAGTGGAAGGCAGTGGTAAAAAATCAGGATTTTACCAGACCCAAGCCAACTCATTACCAGCCTGGTTAGCAACTCCAATGTGCTTCGCGGCTACTCAGTGAGTGTACTCCAAGGCTGAAGAATTGCAAGGGCAGATCATGGGTAGGGTTCGATACGGACACTCTTCAGTTAATTGTACTAAAGCTTTAGTATTGTTGGGACAGATAATGTGGCAGAGGTGGGTATGGCTCCCCATAATGATGAAGCTATAACATTGCAGCAGCAGAACATGGGCTGGGATTTCTTGGCTATGCTTGGCTATAGGGGTACAATAGGTGGTACAGGGGGCGAATGGAGACTATGTAGCCAGGGATTAGTTGGGAGGGTTAGAGGAAGCAGCCTAACCAGTCCGCCCCTGTGGGTAGAGTTTGTCCAGTTGTAACCCTTATTTTATAGAACAGTTTCATTTGACAAAATCTGGGATTGAAAAAGCTTTCTAAGAAACATTCATCTCTACACCTTTTTAGTGACTTTTGTTCCTCCTCCCTAAACAGCTGCGGGTGGCAAGAGAAGCCTGTCAACTATCCATCTCCTCTTCAGACCTACTATACTTGTAGCACGAGAACCCTTTTGAGTCCAGCAAGACACAGGAACATGCTGCAGCGTGACAACAACAGGGTGGATTTAACTTTGGTTAGGTCAAGTCATGCACAGATAGGTGCAATCATGGACATGCCAATATCCCGCCTCTCTGGCTTTCAGATTGTGCTTCTGCATTTAAAAGCAGGTACCAGAAGGAATTGGAAAGGTTCTGTGCACAAGTAATGGTCATTTCAATGTGCACAATGTGGTATCCTCCTGCACTTCTGTCTATTTAAGGATGGCCTGCACAACTAGAAGATGCCAGTTGATTTTTCGCCCTGCCTTTGTTTTCTGCTATTCATGTTTGACCCATCTTTTTCTTGTTACATCTGTTCTGAACATCTTATGTAAAATTGGCTATACACAATGTCCCTCCTTCATTTACGGTGCAACTCCGATGACTGCATGCTTTGGTGTATGGCTCAGCCTTAGATGTCTACCCCATCTAGCTTTGGACTCAGCAAGGCTGCCATTTTTCTCTAACGTACCTGCTCCTGGTTATCTCCTGTTTCTAACTCCTTTAATTAAGGCTGCTGCCTAGGTTGGGGTTGCAGTTTTAACAATCTTAGGTTTCCCTGCATCACAAATGCATCCCCACTCTTATGGGCAAGGGAAAGAACAAAGGATGCTCTTAGACTTCATGAGCCATGATGCTGGATCAGGGCTGCTACCATTTGCTCCTGCACTTTGCTGCATAGAAAAACCTCCAGGTTCCTTACTACCCAGCCCCTCTTTCTGCAACCTCTGCAACCCCCATGGGAAGCAGTCCCAAAAGGGGGCAGTTGGTCTAGTTGATATTCACCATCCATATAATCCTACCTGGTATGGTATGCTTAGTGTGACATTGTATTACATGATCAGTCTTGTCCCTGGGCAGCACACCTCAGTGTAGGGAGTACCCAGACCAACAGATTGCCACACAGCACTTCAGAAATTGGAGTAGGGATCGCTTTAGAACCAGTGGCCTGCAGGAAATCATGGTGAATTGTTCATAGAATTAGGTCCCAGCACCTACACCTCCCAACAGGCATACTTACCTGATCTGGGTCTGGATTGCTGTGCAGGAGGGACTAGAAAACACAGCAAACAATACAGTAGCCAGTGGGTGCATTCTGAGGCTTCTGACCCCTTGTTCAGGGATGGGGCTTTATGTGAAAATGTACATCTCAGTTAAACACCCCCTCCCGCCATCCATGACGTCAGGGACCAGAGGTATCTAGAGCCCCCTATTGGAGTAGATGCCTGCTTCCACAGTGTGATAGAAATGTTGCAGTCTACAAGTAGAACAAAAATGTTCCTGTAAGATGTAAATGATATGGCACTTCCTTGAATAATGACATTTGCTGTTGACATTTGCATATATCATATTTAAATTCATGTTTCCAGTCACAGATATGTAGGGCTGTGAAGGGGTTTAAACATTTGTTGAAATCTTTGCCCCAAGTCATAAAAAAAGTAAAAGTGTTCTTTACTTCCTGTGTTTATTTGGATTTTACGAGACTTTACTTACTAACAACAATGATGAGCAAGTGCCTTATACAAAAAACTATATACAAAACTAATAAAAAGTACTAATAAGAGCCTAAATCAAATATATCATCAATTTTCATCATTCCCTGTGTTTGCAGGAGAAATATCTACTCTTTCCGTGGCTTGCTTGTCTGCCTTCCTTCACAGTCTTATTGAAGGATATAAAGCCTGAGCTAAAGGGATAGACTTTTTTTATAACAAAGGCAGACAAAAAAAATGTCTGTACCATGTAGCTTTACACATACCCCTACGGAGTTAATCAGCTAAGCTTCTCTCATTCTACTGGCTCAAAAGGATAAAGGATTGCCAAAAGCACCCCTGCCGAGAGAAGGTGACATGGAGAAAGAAGTTGTATAGCTTTTGACCAAAAGGTATGAACCCCACTCTTCACCACCACCAAAACTTATCTGAGCTCACCTTTTTTTTTTTAAAGATAGGCAGATAAAAAATATGCTGGAATATTAGAGAAGCCTGTCCAAGTTGCATAGGTGGATTTTGTGCTGCGAGCAGGCCCACATGAAGCTAAGAAAGCAGCCTTTTTGCCAGTAAGGGGTACTGAGGGCCAGGGAAACCACAAATTAAGTGCCCCTGAAATGCGGATGAAGCAGATTATCAGGGACTCCATGGCGCCAGGGTTACTCAGCTAATTTATGGGCCAACTGGCCAAACCTGAGCTGAGGGGATATGGGCACGAAAGATTCCTGCCTCCTGTGCATGTCAACGGAGGGCCTTAGGCTCCCAGTCTCTCAGTAAAAAGAGGGTCAGTTGGAAACAGCAAGACAAGCTGGATGTAAGGACAGATATCGACGGGGCCCTAAACCGGTGATGTGCAATCTAGTACTGCCCAAAATCCGCTGCTCTCCCTGTTGAGCCACTTGCTATAGTACTTGTGTGTATCTGCTGTGTTTGTGTCCTTGCTGTCTCTCCACTTTGTTCGATTATCTCCTCTGTCTTCTTTATCAAAATATGTGTTGAGCCTCGCCTTCAGGCTGTGTCTGTGATACACATATCTTGCCTTGTAAATTGAGGCTCATGTCCTTCTTTATCTGTATTTGGGCTTACACACTTCATAGTCTGTACTGAGGCTCATACCCTTCTTAATCCTTACCAGGCCACAGCCCTTCATTGTCTATACCCTGTTGTCTGTACTGGGGCCACAGCCCTCCATTGTCTGTACCCTGTTGTCTGCACTGGGGCCACGGCCCTTCATTATTTGTGCTCTGTTGTCTGTACTGGAGCCCTCCATTGGCTGTTCTCTGCTGTCTGTACTAGGGAACAGCCCCTCTGCTCTCTGTACGGGGGCCTAGTTCGGCGCCTGCTAATCTGCTCTCTGGTTTCCAACCTGTGTCTCTACTTACCAGCCCGCCACTCCCAGCCTGCTACTCACCTTTCCTGTTCTCAGCCTGTGACTCTGTTGCCCTGTCTCTAGAGAAGTGACCATTGTTATGCCCTCAACGGAGGAATTTGATGCCTGGCTGAGAGACACCTCCCTGTCACGTGTTGAAAACTCCAAATCCACCTTGACTGCCCAAAGATATAACTTGCCTGGCAATGCCACTGAGACTACCCAGGGTATCACAGAACCATCTCTGCAAATGAGAAACTCTCGCTGAGATGAAACTCTCATTCAACCAAGTTTGCTCTTTTTACATCTTTTGGCAGGAGAGTGTGTGGTTCCGCATCCCTGGCCTTGCGCTTATCTGCATACCTGGGTCAGGAACACGCGCAAGACTCTGGGGATGCAGGACCATACACTCAAGTCAATGAGAAACGTTTGCTTACATCAGCCTCGCGCTGCGGGCACCAGCCAATGAAGGAGCGGTGGAAAGGGTAACTAAACCCAGCCCACTGCCGGTATTTCGCGGGCCAGCGTGTGCACAACTGAACCATGCAGCAGGTGGGCGTGGCCTGCACCCTAAATGTGATAGGACCCTGTTGAGGACATTAAATTATTCAGAATCGTACAGTAAACTTTTTTCTTTCATTTAACTGAAACATCAGACACATGGGACTTTCTTTATCTAAATTATGCCATGTGAGCACAAATAAAGTGGAGGAGCACAGGTTTGCGTACAGGTTAGTCTACAGCCTTGTCACACACCACCTGAGAGGATCTCGAGTACCACCAGTGGTACTAGTACCACCTGTTGGGAACCCCTGCTCTATAACAATCACTAGTCAGTAGGTCTGTACAGAAGTTTGCGTGAATCTTGAAGGCCTTGCCTTAGGCTTTCAGATCTGCTGTAAAACCTCTATGGGCTCCTGCTTAGATAAAAGGACAATCCCTCATACTGAGGTTTTGTCTTACTAACCTAAAAGATAAGTATAATGCTCTGTATCACTCTCTCCCATTGGCAGTAGTGAACCAGATTGGTTTCATATCGTAATGCTACATTAAAATGCCGCCCATCACCCATATATACTTGGTGGCAGTTTCTGGCTAATTCATGATGGTATGAATTTCTGTAGAAGTAATTACAATTAACATTTAGATCAGTGATATTAGTATTTTACATAAGCAGGATAGAACTAAGGAAGATATTTCCTTCTATTTATCCACCCATCCCTATCATATATACAGTATGAGATATATATATATGTGATAGGGAATGTTAGAATGGGAGGCATATTTAGGAAAACTATAGACTTAAGACATCAGGATGCCTACTGATTAAATAGGTTTCACATAAGTAAATGTTCTCTGGTCGTGTCAGTGGACACGATTATATTATTGCTTTTCGTTTCCACTTTTACGGTATGTACAGGCAAAAAATAAAAATACGTTTGCCCTAGTCCATTTGCATGATACTTCCCAAGTCTTGTAGTGTGTAGGCCTGTTCTCCATTCACCAACTACCACCAAGTCATACAACCCCCCCGCCCCCTCCGTGTCCATAACAGAGATTCTCTATACACGGCAATAGAAGTTTCATGCAACTGGACTAATATGGAACAGGTGCGAGGGACATGTTTTTGCCTGGATAGACCCTTTATAGTGGCCCAAAATTCTGGTTTCAAACAACTGCGGCAAGGCTTTGCCACAATTCACAGCACCTCACAATCTGCAGCACCCGCAACAAACCCACAGTGCCCTGAAATATCCCAAGGCTACAGGGTTCCCCTGGGAGACATTTAAGTCTGCCTCGCAAACAAGCATATACAGTAGAGCATGGTTACCACCAGTGGCTTGCACATGCGCTGCTGAAGATGAGTATACAGGGTAACCAGAGGGTTTCCCACTGCGGGTCATCCCAATAGAATGTCCCTAGGACAAAGAAACAGGTTTTGGTCCTCTTTAATGAGGCATACGGGCACTACTATCAACATTCTCTATTCTGTTTTCTTAAGTGTATAATCGTATGAATTATGTGCGTGTTTAGGGTATTAGTTATATGTGGTATTCTTTATTTATGTATATTTTTTGTTGTTTTTGATTTTGATGTTTTTGTTGTTCCCTGTTGCACTGGCTGAGCAGCATGACTTAGGATGTTGCACCTGCAGTACCAGGGTTGTTTCATAATGGTAATCATATTTGATTCTTTAGGTTCCAATTTTGAATGCTTCTGCATGCAGGGGAAGCGATAATATTCAATCCAGCCAATTTTGGACTATGGAATTAAGGCAAGGGGGGGGGTTGCAAGGAGTTGGTTTTTGACAGAGAGGCCAGTAAACTTGGTCATGCCAAGTAGTAGATGTCTTTTAGTTTGCTAACTTTGAAACAAAAATACACACATAAACATTCCTCCCCAAAGCCCCTTATATCCAACAGTATATTTACCTTCAGACACTAATCTGAAACCTTGTACATTTGTTTAACAATATAATAAAAAAGCAGGGCAAATGTTTCATATTTTGTAAGCTACTCCATTTTAAATCAACCTCATTAGTGTTACATTATAAAACTGCAATACATGGCATGAACAACACTGGTACATATATTTGTTTCTGACACTTCTTTTTGTTAAAACATGGTATGGTAGTCATTGACAAAACAAAAAGTATACAACAAAAAATCACAATGTAATACATTAAAGCATCATTTCTGTAAACATTTTAAGCAAACCATAATTATTAAAGCAATCCTATACCCAGAAAGGAAGTTTATGTCATCATGACCTTCTATTCCCAGCCCTGTGCCCCAAAACAGTCTGTGTTACTTTCTGTACTAAAGCCTTTGACCAATATTGATAAAAACATGACACAAACTGAATGCAATCTGCTATTTGAATGGTTGGCCACATTGCTTCCTGGTGCTTTCCAGAGATAGTACTACGTAGCGTCAGGTGAACGCCGGGAGCAGTACATGAAAACCATATATATGAAAGTCAATCTGGTGAGCGCCTCTAATAGTGTCATGTATCTTCACATGTATCACTAGCGGCAGCTCAGTGTAAAGCGTCGACGCTGTATGTTCTGCAGCGCCACGTAGCACCTGTCGCTAAGTTGCGCTCTCCCATACACTTGGTGTATATTTTGGTTGTGTAGAAATCACGTTTGGACTACATTTTTCTGTATTTTTTCACATAAAATAAGTGTTGGCTCCTGGGCAGCAACAAAAGACTTTAGCATTGTTGCTTGCACTTTAGGTTTAAGCTGCAGAATTGTACATTGTGTTCCGCCACTGCAGTGCCAGTGCTCCAGTGTGTTAATGATGTCATTCCATGTGGTTTCACTCTGTGGCTGGTGTTTGTAAAAAACAGACCTTTTTAAAATAGTGTCCGGCGCTCGGCGCCAAAGCGCCTAGGTTTACAGCGCCAGCGCTGGCGTTGTGTTTCGTGTTTTTAAATATGGACTTTAGCACTGAACGTTGGCAGCTCTTCACTGGTGCTGCCTATCATTCACTGCAGCGTTGTCTTGTTGTTATATGTGCTGGCCCCTCAAAAATGGCAATACATGGCACTAGCCTTAAATCAGGCTCCATGTGGCAGTTTACCTTAGAACTGAATGAATTAGCATATGGCTGCCATTCAGACATCATACTGCTACTGGGAAAGGCTTTAGTACACAAAAGAAACACAGGCAGTTTTGGGGCACTGGGCTGGTGATAGAAGGTGATGACAAACTTACTATCTGGTATAGGTGCACTTTAAAAATACTGTGCCTCGGTGTCCATTGACTTCCCAGTTAAAAGGTATCCATTATAAAGAAAATCATGTTTTATTTTTTGTTTTATATATATATATATATATATATATATATAAAACTATGTGCATCATTTTAGATGTTCTTCGTTAAAGCGGGCCTAGCATCAAATGCCTCCTAGAAAACAAATTCATTAATACAACTGAGGGGCTATAAAGACTACTGCATATGACCTTGTTCACACCTGTACATAAGCATTTAGTTGACCAGCAGTGCAAATGCAAATTAATTTTATGTCTATGCACTGACCCAGAAAAAGTGCAAGGCGCAACCTACTGTGCTTTCCATGCACTGCCAAGCATATAATGTTCAATAATTCCAATGATGTGCGGGACCAGAGCCACAGCATATAGTGGCCTGTGCCACAGCTATGCCTAGCAGCTAGTGTTGGCCCCACTTTAATAGAAAAAAAGTTGGCTTTGGCACATTTCATATTTTCCAAATTCTGGCCCGACCTTTACATTTGGTATCGGCATTGGTGGAAAGTAGAAGGAAAGGAGAAGTGCAGGCCATCCAGTACTTCTTAAAATCTTTAGGCTTACTGACATTCAGTGTTTAGTCAACAAATAAAGAAGTAGTCACAACCAATGTCTACTTCAAAGAACAGGTATTTTTGAAGGTGCCTCACAGACATCAGACTGTCACCAAATCTAAAAAATATGGCATCTCAATTCTTTCAACTGGATGTTGCAGGTGACCAACATGGCTGCTTTGTGGAACAACTTCTAGACATTTGCCAGGGTGTTACCGGTCCATTAGAGGCTGCCAGTAAACTGCTTTATATGGCCCTGGAGTCTGGCCAGTGGAGAAAGCTGGGTAATTCCTGCTGGCCAAGTAGCCCAGTCCAGTTCTGATCCTCACCAGGAGTGCTATAAAGAGGCCAATACACTTCAGATGTGAGCTGGGAAAATGGACTGATGAGGTGCAGTCAGCAGCTGCAGCCAAGATAGAAAGAGCAATGCAGCCAACTGTCCACATGAAGACGGAGGGTCTTGTGTGGCCGATAGAAGGGCATGCACGCCTGAATCACTGTCAGCCTGCAGAGAGGCAGCCAGGGCAAGGAGCAAGTGGAGTGGCCTATTACAAATGGGACACCCTGTGCCAGGGATAAATTGTGATTAACCCTAATCATGCCTATGCAATTGAGATGGACTATTGTACGATACTGTGTTTTGAAAAAAAGCCTGTTTAAGTTTGATTTGTGAAAAAAATAAATAATTAGAGTATAATCCCTGTGTTATGCCTGTGTCTATGATGCTCAAAAATACAATTCTGTGATTACTCACCTGTAGAATTGGTATACAGTACGTCCTGCTGCAGATAGATTACTTACACTCGGGACATCCAATAGCAGCGTCGATAAAGTAGGGTGGGATCCCCAACGGTAACAGCAGACAGTTTAAACCACTGCCGCCTGCAAAACCTTGCGGCCAAAAGCAGCATCAGCTGAGGCCCTAACATCAACCTTGTAGAACTTGGAAAAGGTATGAACAGAAGACCAAGTAGCGGCCTTGCAAACTTGTTCAACAGAAGCATGGTGCTGAAAAGCCCAAGAGGCACCAATAGCACGAGTGGAATGAGCAGTAAGGCGGAAGGGAGGATTCTTCCCTTTAGCAGAGTAGGCCTGAATCACAGCCTGACGGATCCATTTGCTGATAGTAGACTTGGCAGGAGCCAAACCCTTCCTGGGACCAGAAGGGACCACAAAAAGAGCATCAGTTTTTCTGAAAGATGCAGTAGCCACCAGATAGTACTTCAGACACCTAACCACATCCAAAGAATGCAAGACCCTCTCCTTAGCATTACTAGGATTAGGGCACAATGACGGAAGAACAATATCCTGAGTCAAATAAAAGGCAGACACAACCTTAGGCAGAAAGTCCGGCTTGAAGCGGAACACCACCTTGTCCTGGTGTCTCTCATAGTAGGGGGGCTGGATGGAGAGCGCCGCCAACTCAGACACACGTCTAACAGAGGTGATAGCCACCAAAAAGACAACTTTGAGAGTAAGAATGGCCAGGGCAGCATCCTGCACAGGATCAAATGGAGCACCCTGCAAGGCTGACAAAACTAAGTTCAAATCCCAAACAAGCATCATAGGCTTACGTGGGGGACGCACATGAGTAACCCCCTGGAAAAAAGTCCTGATCAGAGAATGCTGACCAAAGGACCTCTGGAAGAAAACAGCCAGGGCAGAAACCTGACCCTTCAGAGTACTGAGTTGGAGCCCCATCTCCAACCCATGCTGCAGGAACTCCAGGATCCTGGGAATAAAGAACACACGACAGGGAAGAGACTTAGACTCACACCAGTCAATGTAGGCATGCCAAACCCTGTAATAAATGGAAGAAGAAGACTTCTTCCTAGCCCTTATCATGGTATCAACAACCGAGGTAGACAGCCCCTGCTCCATCAAGATGGAGGTTTCAGCAGCCAAGCCGTCAAAGCCAGAGTTTGTAAATTGGGATGGCGTAAGGGAACCTGAGTGAGCAGGTCTGGCATCCTGGGCAGAACGTACTGATCTACTGCCAGCTGCACCACATCTGCGAACCACACTCTTCTTGGCCACCTGGGGGTCACCAGAATTGCTGGCACCCCCTGCAGAGCAATCTTGCGCAGAACCCTGCCCAGCAGGGGGAATGGAGGGAAGACATACAGGAGCTGAAAGTCCTGCCATGACATTGCTAGGGCATCCGTGGCCAAGGCCAGAGGATCCTGTGACAGGGAGACAAAGGCCGGGAGCTTGTGATTGTGACGGGACGCAAACAGATCCACATCTGGCTGACCCCAACGGAGACACAGAGATTGGAACACCCTGTTGCAGAGGGACCATTCTCCCTGGCGAGAGGTCCCCCAGCTCAGAGAGTCTGCCAGCAGATTTTCCACCCCCGGGATGTATACCGCTGATATGCAGGGAACATTGGCCTCCGCCCAGGTCAGGATCAGAGACACTTCCTGGAGGGCCCTCTTGCTCCAGGTCCCTCCCTGATGATTGATGTAAGCAACTGCCGTCTGGTTGTCCAAGCGCACCTGAACAGGCAGGCCCCGAAGGTGATGAGTCGCCCGCAGCTCCAAGACGTTGATAGGTGTGTGGGCTTCCTGAGGGCCCCACCTCCCCCGGAACTGCAGGGACTTCCAGAAACCCCCCCAACCTGACAGACTGGCATCCGTGGTGACCATCTCCCAGGAGGGGGTCAGAAAGTATCTGCCCCCCAACAGGTTCCTGGAGTCCAGCCACCACGAGAGGGACCGCCTGACCAGGGGGGAAAGCAGAAAGACCCGGTCCAGGGACGCAGGGTCCTTGTCCCATACTGACAAGAGGTGGAGCTGCAGAGGCCTCAAGTGGAACTGAGCATAAGGGACCGACTCGAAGCACGCCACCATCAGGCCCAGCAGCTGCATTCCCTGCCTGATGGAGGGATGATGACAAGATAGCAGGAACTGGACCTGCGCAATCAGACTGTCCACCTTCTGCTGAGGAAGAAAAATCCTTGCCTGAACTGTATCCAGATTCATTCCCAGGAATGAAGTCACCAAAGAGGGAGACAGAAAAGACTTCGGGTGGTTGATCACCCAGCCAAATGACTCCAGGGTGGACACCACCAGCTGAGTATCCAACTCTGCCTGATGTAGAGACTGGGAAGTGATGAGAATGTCGTCCAGGTAGGGCAGCACGCGGATGCCCTGAAACCTGAGCAGAGACATCACTCCTGCCAGCACCTTGGTGAACACTCTGGGAGCTGAAGTGAGACCAAAAGGCAATGCCACAAATTGGTAGTGTTGATCCTCCAGAGCGAACCTGAGGAACCTTTGATGACCTGGAAATACAGGAATATGAAGGTAAGCATCTCTGATGTCCACAAACGTCATGAAATCCCCTGGGCGCAGGGAACTGATGGCAGAGGGCATAGTTTCCATGCAAAAGCGCCTGCTTGTTGAGGATCTTCAAGTCCAGGATGGGCCTGACTGACCCATCTTTTTTAGGCACTGTGAAGAGGTTGGAATAGAAGCCCTTGCCCTTTTTTCTTAAAGGGACCTTGCAGATGACCCCAGCTCCAGAAGGCTTTGCACTGCCTGCACTAGATCCTGAGCTGACACAGGGTCCTGAAGAATACGGGATCTGATGAACCTTGGGGGGGGCAGACAGCAAACTCTATCTTGTAACCGGAGGACACTACCTCCTGAATCCACCAGTCTGAGACATGAAGCCTCCAGACGTGAGCAAAGTGCTGAAGCCATCCCCCCACCAAGATGGGTGAGGGCGCCCCATCATGCCTGAGGGGACTTGGGGGAGGACTTAAGCTTGGAGCCCCAGGAGGAACCAGGGCGTCCCTGTATCTGCCCTTACCCCAGAAGTCTCCTCGGCCCCAGTAAAGGAAACCCCCCTCCCTCCTTGTCTAGCACCATGATAGGGGGAGGAAAAGGAGCCCTGACCCCGAAAAGGTCAAGACTGTCGCCTGCGCTGGGGTAACCGGCCTCCCTTAGCAAATAGGTCCAGGCGGTCCCCAAACAGGCATACTCCTTTGAAGGGAAAACCAGTGAGGGATTTCTTGGCAGCGTTGTCAGCAGCCCACTGGCGCAGCCAAACAGAGCAACGTATAGCCACCACAAGGGCCGGGGATTCTGCCGCACATTCTAATGGTGTCATCCAAGGCAGAGAGGACATAAGTCACAAAAACATCACAACGAGAGAGTGCATTAAACTCCTCACTAGACACATCAACAGGGGCACCATCAAGAATACTTCTGAGCAGGGTCCTAATAGCCCCAGCCGTAATGGCAGAGGCACAGACCGGTCACAGAGCCGTCCCCACACATGCAAAGGCATGGGACGCCAGCTGATCAATGCGCCGATCCTCAGCATCCCGCAGGGTAGTAGAGTCAGGGGAGTGCAGGGGAGGTGTTAGATAACCCTAGGACCGGGGCATCCACTTCGGGAGGGGATGATCAACACTTCACCAAATCAGCAGGAAAGGGATACTTCCTATCCCAACTCTTAGGTACACCGGGAAGTCTACTGGGACGCTCCCATTCCTTGAGCACAAGGTTATTAAAATGTGCTTGCTCAGGAAATTCCAAGTGTGACTTAGCAGTATGAAAAAGTTCCCCCCCATTGCCTGGGGGCCGCAACAGGGGGAGAAATAGACAGAACCTCAAAAATCTGAGCCAACAGTCTATCAGTATCATCCGGGGCCCAGGGGTCAGAGCCAGAATCGTCATGACCCCTGGGCCTCTCATCAGATGACCCTGAGTCGGAGAATAGCTCCCCTTCCTCCAAAGGGGTATAGCCAGGCAGTTCCAAAAACTCATCAGCTTCCATAGGGAAAAGAGTGACATCAGGTGTTAAGTGCCGCTTTTTTGCAGAGGCCTTACGCGCCAAGGTATTAGCAATCAACTTCTCTCCATATGGTGATTATGACGGCACAAAAGGCCGATAGGGATTGACGCTATAAGAGCAACCCGGGATACCCCAATAACCCGCTAGGGAAGTGGGAGTAATTAACTAGGCCTCACAAGTTAATCAACTAAATAGAGGGAGTAGGGCCGGGAGAAGCCAAGAGGGTTTGTCTGTCTGAAAGACATAATCAAAGGGGAGCCATAAGTATACAACAAATAACAGTGGTAATAAAGCCACCCACGAGGGCACTCACGGACCGCGGTAGGTAGAAGCCCGTCACACAGCAGCCAGAACCAAGCAAAAAAATGGCGTCGGTATACCTCGAGGGGTGGGCCCGCATGAACAGTAACGCGGAACGCGCCGAAGACAGGCCCCCCGAAGAGCACGAAGCCATACACGTGACAAGCAGCCAATGACGGCGCACCGGCGCCTGAGGTAACGCCGCCGCCAAGCGCGGAACACAGAAAAGCGTGCGCGGCGGCGGCAATTTCAAGGCCCGATAAGTGAAAATAAGTCAGCGCGTCGGCTGACAGCAAGTATAATGTAGTGAAGCATAAAAGCCAATACACATATATACACACACACACCCCCTCCCTCCCCCGAAGGCTACAAGGAGAGTGGGGGGAGACAGCGGCAACTTAACAGGGCCCACCGATAGACAGGGGCAAGGGGCAATAGTGCGGGAGGGGCATCCCATAGAGGCTCACCATATGCCTATACCGCATACCCTTTGGTGGGGGATTGCGGTGGAGCAGTGCTCCTAAGCACCTAACAACGGTGCTGCCTACCATCACCCGACCAGCGCAGCCAAGGCTGGGAGGCAATTACTGATGGAACGGGTGGGAATAGACCTACAGGGCTGCAGGCTAATAGCCCCGCTCACCTGCGAGTAGAGAGAGCCATCTTCTTGTCCTTCGCAGTCCAGACTGCAGAGAAAATCTGGGGATATTGGGTGAGGTCCCTGGGTATTTGAGGGGCCGGGAGGAGCCTATTTTCGATGTCTCTGCAGTCCAGCGCTATCTGGCGGAGTAATACCAGAGTGTAAGTAATCTATCTGGAGCAGGACGTACTGTATACTAAGAATAGATCCCGGAGTCATGCAGAGGGTATACAGTTAGTGTGTTTTGTTCTTGGAGCTACATCCTACAGTCTTGGAAAGGGTGCTTTACAAATTTTGGGCAATTTTGCCTGCTATTCCAAACATGCATGGTGTTAATACCTCTCAATAAGCTTATGTCACTGATTGCCACAGAGGGCTTAAAGTGGACCAACACCCAGGGGTGATCGGCTCGGGAATCTATAAGATTCTCGGGCCGATCACCTCACTCACCGCGGGACATCCGAGATCGGGATGTCCCGCGGGGTGAAACCCCCCCAAAAAAACCAAAACTCCTTACCTGATCCGCCGCCGCTTCCGCCGCCTCCCGCACGCCCCTCTAGACGTGCGCGCGCCTGCGCCGGCCGTCTGTGAATGGCCGTCGCGGGTGCGCGCACGCTGAGAGTGACGCGCGGGAGGCGGCGGCGAGCGCGCTGTCTTGGGGTGCCCCGCCGAAGTGGACCAAAACCCAGGATAGTCAAAATCCTGGGTGTTGGTCCACTTTAAGGGGAGCAATTTACTAAGCTTTGATTTTTTGACTGGAGGTCCGCTTTAATAGAATAGTGATAGGCGAAATCTAAGGCATTTTTGACATGTTACACAAACTATAACTTTTTTGCAGTATAAAATACTTTTCCTGCCATTGTTCTCTTTGGTTGATCACGCTATCACTGGTGTACGTTATTCAACAGTGCCAAACTGAGCCATTAAAAAGGTGAGAGTCCTATTTTTTTTCATTTAGCAGTTGTGTTGGCTCACCAGCAATTACTTGTCATCTTACCAGAAACTGACCCCCTGAAATGTATTGTTGTTACTTCAGCTTCTGTGAACTGTGTGAGGGACAAGCTGTTAAGATTGACTAGAGGGAGACCAGCAATGGCAGCTCCTAAGCTGAAATAATGCATCTTAAAAGGATACCTGCAACAGAGCGTTTGCTTTGCGGCGTAAGAACTATGCCCTATACAGTTGAGGCAGTTAAAATTTAGCCAATGGAAGCAGAAGATCCTGTAAAAATTGTTTGCTGTTTTTGGTAGGCTGCCAGTATGGCATCTAAAGAACATGTGCAGCTTTATGAAGATTTGCAATTTCAAAGTCAACAAATTAGAAATGTTTGTCGTTTTTATCTTCTTATTTCAATATCAATTTTCTTTAACACTGAATAAAAGTTATTTTCTGTGTATAAGTTTGATATTCAGCCACCAAATACCAAAATACTTATCACACATTGATCCTTAAAGTCTTGCTGTGGGAAATTTTCCTAAGTGCACTTCTAAAAAAAGATTAGAGAAAAATGTAGTTAATGTTAAAACTATTAAACATAAATTCATATGAATTATCTTTGTACATAACAAGATGTTTGCAGCAACAAATCCTCTAGAATAATAGCTCCTAGTAAATAACCCTACTCTACGGATCATGGTGTAAATGGAATACATTGGTAGATGGCAATACAGTGGCACAGCATCTAAAAGACTGACATTTGCAGTACTTTCACATCCTCTCATATATTTTATATACAGAGTGACCGCTGCACCATAGTCACCAACTCCATCCATCCATCCATTACATGCCACCCCTTCTTCATCCACCACCATTAACTACTCAGTGGCTTTGAATATCAGGCAAAGTGCACAGAACACATACTAAGGACTATGGCAGCGATGCCGGCACTAGCTACATGTACTGTAGCTGAGGGGCAGCACATAACACAGCTTCTGTTCCTGCCAGCAAAGCCTGCCATTATGCTGTGAGCAGCTAAACAGGCGACCTGACACAAGCCATTGCTTTTTGCTAGCCATAAGTAACATAACATTTTTTTATTTATTTCTTTTTTTTTCTTCCCATTCAGTATTAGTCTTGGATCCTTAGTTTGATAATCATTTATCATATATTTTCCAAGTTTAGGTAAGTACATACATCATTATGGGAAAGAAAAGCTCGGTGGATCCGTGCGAGGTAGCTGATAAGAAGGGTGGGAGAGACAAGTATCTCTGTGGCTACATGCGGAGAGATATATCTCTGCGGTTAAATACGAAGTAAGCAGTTAAGAAAGTGAGCAAGAAAGGAGAAAGAAGAAAAGCATCATAAGGAAGAGATAGAAGTAGGAGAGAGAGAGAAAGAAAAGAAACCAGGGAAAAGAAGAAGAAAGAATGAAATGGCATAAGCGGCCACTAATGCTTTCCCTACCCTCCCTCCCGTATAGAGCATTATATAGGTGATAGAGGAAAAGGAGAGAAAAAAAAAAGCCTACAATTGAGCTAGCTGGTTAGGAGTAGTATTTGGGGGTTTCAGGGCTTCTAGGAAGTCTTGAATTTGTCTTTTAGTTATACCGGGTTTTAATAGGGATAATTCATTTTCCAGCACGTTCTTTATTTTAGTCTTCCATGGTTTAAAAGTAGGAGGGGTAGTTTTCCCCCAATAGTGGCTAATGAATTGCTAAGTGCCGATTATTATAAGATGTATTAGGTATTCCTGTGCCTGCTCTTGCTCTGTCACTTGTGGAATTAGTAATATTTTATCGATGTTAAAAGAAATAGTGATCCCTTCCAAGTTTGATAGATGTATTACTTCTTCCCAAAGTTTTTTAATGTGTACACAGTTCATCCAAAGGTGGCTTATAGTTGCTGGTTGGTCCGTGCACCACCAGCAGGAGAAGGGGGCATATTTCTGTTGTAGTCCGATGTTAAATAAAACCTTGTTAGGTATTTAAAATTAAAAATTCTTAATGATGTTGATTTTATGCCTCTATTGGATTTGTATATATTTGCCCAATCTGTTTTCTCTAAAGATTTGCCCAGGTCTAAGTCCCATTTCTTTTTATAGGAGTCGGGCTGATTGCCTCTGTTATTGGTATATTCTTTAAGTATGTAATAGTATACGGATATTTTTTTGGGGGGCTTCTGGTGCAAAAAACAGTTTCTGAAAATTTGTAAGGGGATCGACTGGAGCTGGTTTATTAAAGGAATTAATAATCTTTCTAGCCTTGCTATATTTTAGGAGGGTATCCTTTTCTCTCTTTTCTTTAGGGTAGATCTTAGATAGCTCAGCTTCTCCAGTCCAGATATCTTGTATTCGGATATATTTCCTACTAAAGACCTGGGGGCTGTTCGACCTACGTAGTTCGTCACTTTTTGACAGTATTTTGAAGCGTTGTGGGTGAGGAGATATTTCGGGATTGAATATCAGTTTTATTAACGTGTTAATTGTTGAACGGATAATTGGGTGTCTTGAACTTCCAACTATTTTTTTAAATTTGTCTACTTCTAGAGAGAAAACCTCATCTATTTTTATAGGTCCTAGTTTCATAAGATTCCAGTTTCTATGATGTATCTGGTAATTCCATTTGAAAATTCTTTGCAAGTGTATCGCTTGATAGTATGATCGGTAATCTGGTGCATTCAGGCCTCCAAGGTCAAATGGGCGGTTTACATAGCTGTATTTAGATCTATGTTTCCTACCTCTCCAGATGAATGTTGATGTTAACCTCGAAATTTCATGGAAGAAATTTTCAGGTAGTGTAATTGGCAGAGCTTGCAACACGAACATTAATTTGGGGAGGAAAGAAATTTTGATTAGTGTAATTCTACCTATGATATTTAGGGGGATCTTAGTCCATTTTTTGTTATCTCCCTAAGCCATGGGAGTAAAGGGTTGTAATTGAGTTCGAAAAGAGCTCCCGAACTTCCCGCTATTTTAATTCCTAGATATTTGATGTGATCCCTTTCAATCTTGAAGTTTGTCAGTAACTTAACATTTTGACACATGACATGGGTTCACATTGCCGTTATGCACTGCATCAGCAATTCCCATAAAAAACAGTATCGCAATTTCACAGCATCATTGCATTCCAAAAAGGCAGGACTTTTGCCAGGGCATCGGATATGTGAAAGGGTCCATAGGCTGCATGATCAAAGCACATTGTGGCAATGACATCTGAGCCTTATGCTTGCCCGTCAAATCAAGTTTATGCGGCCCTTTCTTTCCTTTGTTTTTTCTTTCTTTCTTCACTTGCATTTTTCTTCTCGTTTGTTTCTTCTTACTCTCCTTTCGTTCTTCATTTATTCAATCCTTTCATATTTCACGTATTTGTACTTTCCTTTTTCTTCTTCCTCAACTGTTTTCTCTCTTTATTCCTTTCTTTGTTTTTCCTTTCTTTTTTAGATGAGCAGTACAAGCAGTTGAAGACTCAGGGGAAGATGGAGGCAGAGGGACCCATCAGAAGAAGGCGGCTGAGGTACCCAGCTGCAGTGGCAGACAGCAAGAATGAAGACCCGGGGCACCAGCAGGGACAGAGACCAGTAAGGACCAGAAAAGGCAGTGGGGATGAACAGTGCTAAGTACTGAACTGGGAATGCGTAAGTGAATATGTAAGTCTACCCAGTGTCACATTTGCTATTAAAGTATGTGTGGGAGGTGGGCTTTAAAGTGGACCCAAACCAGATCTAGCAACTATGAGAACCTAGGTCTGGTTAAATACCGTTCCTGATATTTTTACCTCGGCGGTGAACCGACAGCGCATGGGTAGCTAGCAGTGACATCTCTTGCATCTTTCAAGGTCTGTATGCAGCAGCGCCCACCATAGCTGAATAGCTGGCGTAGCCGCTCACAGCCATAGAGGGATGCAGGAGGTGCCACTCACTGTTCGCTCACGCGGGCAGGCTTATTCATCACTAAAGCCAGGTAGCGACAGATGAGCGTCTGTAGCAGGCATTTCAGAGCGCCCGCTAGTAGTCGCTGTGCTTGGCCGTGGGTCACTAGTTCATAGAGACTCAGTCGCTGTGCAGCAATGATGAATACATTGTGGGGAGTCGCTATATGACCAGTACAGTGCTGCATGGGAGCGCATGTTAGCGACTGGTTAGTGCGACCGACTCACAACATATTCATCAAAAAACAGCCTCACACAACTCCGGCGCTCAAAAATGCTTCGCTGTAACCCAGAGCGTCGGAAGCTGTGTGATTAAAGGTTGTTTTTTAACATGTATCCACCAGTAACAAAGCGAAAACATATGGAATTACATTGTAATAACATTGTAAAATGAACAAATTAATGCCAGACCTGTAATATCAATTCTGCATAAATATATAAAAAATGAAAAATAATTTTAAAAATGGCTTCTTCTAGGCCAGGAGAGGTCACAACATTATTTGAGATAAAGAAAAAAATAAATAAATAAAAACCCCCTGTTTAAAGAGAAATAAAAGAAAGTCCATTGAAATGTATGGGAGAGCGCCAGGTAGCGAGAGGTAATATGTGGCGCTCTGCAAGGCTGAACGCCGGCGCTGTACGCTGAGGCTGGGATAATGATGAATCGGACGCTACATGGCGTTATCCCAGTCGCTCAAAATATTCTGCTTGATAAATTTGTAATTGCGTGCCATGTCCGGCGTTCACCTGCTGCTACCTGTCGCTAACTGTCATTTACAAGGCACTACCTGACGCTATCCCTTCAAGAATAAGGCCCTCAGTTTCTATAGCTGCACATTAATATGCATGGCCAAAGGAGCTAAGCCGCACCTGGCAAGGTATGTATATCGAGTAACTGGCAGGGTTTCCCACAGCTGGACATCCGAAATATGGATGCCCCAAAGGTATGGACCAAAACCCAGCATAGTGGCAATCCCAGGTTTTGGTCCATTTTAATTAATTGACCCAGTTATAACCACTAACTTATCTGAGAGACCAATGTTTTGTTGCATTGGTGGAATTGCTGTAAACTGAGAGATGCTATACACTCAGCAGTATCATTATGTATATATATATATATATATATATATATATATTTAAAAATAAATATCACTACTGAAAAGCCCACCTATGAACTTCATTATGTCTGGTTTGATTAATATATAAAAGAAAATTTTCCAAAACGTATAAGGGTTTACCAAGTTTTGTTGCCATATCCTTAGCAGCCTTCCTATTCACAACAAAGTTTTTCTCAGAGGACCTGGGGAAGGAAGAATTATAACTAAAGGTTTGTGTCTACTATAAATGTGCTGGTACATACAGGTATATATTAGTTCATGTCTATACGTCTGCATTTACAATTAACAAAAGCCCTGATTTACTGAAGTTATGATGGCCTGCACTGTTCGGGCATAGTTGGGCACAGCCCGGAATAGCATGCACAGCACAAAACATAGTATTTACTACTTTAAGTTATATTTCCTCTGTGTGTTCATCCACTAAAGTGAGTCCATATTTAGTACTCTGTGCTGAGTTCTAAGTGCAGGGCTCACCTCATTTTTGTTGCAAAGTAAGTGTCATGAATGACTTACCTTCAGCCCGTAACCGCAGTGTCCTTAGGCAACTGGCCGGGGTTTCCCCTGCCCAGCAGCTGCTTCCGCCTCAGGTGCCAGCTCCAGCGGCACATGCATTGCCGACTCGTCCTTGCGCATGAGTAAAGTCAGCTTATGTCCTCCGGTGGCGGCTGCTGGAGGCTGTTTAAAAGAGCTAAACCTAGGAGGTCCAGTTCTGGGCAGTATGCCTTTAAAGTTCAGATGGGGCAATCAGCCCAGAGCTCTCTAAGTGCACCAATCAGCACACATATCCGAAGTGCACCAATCAGCACACAGATCCGAAGTGCACCAATCAGCACACAGATCCGAAGTGCACAAATCACAGTCAATGCCTCCCTGTCCAATCCAATCCAGCCAGGTTCAGTCCTATAAAGGGATTACCCCTTCAGTGTGTCAGTGCCTGTGAATATCGTTATTGACCATTTGCTTGAATCTCGACCACGTCTCTGTCTCATCCCTTTGTACTGCGCAGATCTCTGACCTCCTGGTGTGACCCCTGGCTTGCCGTCTGACTTCACTTGATTTCTCCTGAGCACCCGAATTGCTTTCAGTACTTACCTGTTTCCGAAGCGCCCAAACTGTTTCCATTACTTACCCGACATTGCCCAGTCTGGTCTCTGGTTCATCCGCCTTCACCCCCTGTAAGCTCACATCCTTTGTGCTATTAAGTCCTGGGGGCAACCGTGTCCGGCGAGGCGTATAAAGCGGTGAAGCTAGCAGCGGAGATTGGGGGTTGTGGGCTTACCCTGAAGGCGGGTGTCCCACGGGGCCTGACAGTGGGGAACAACAAGGGGAAGGCAATAAAGCATATAATTAGACCTGCAGTTTACTGTATTCATTTTAAGATATTACACATTCTTTTAGAGTGTGAGATCTTTTTTACAATTTACAGAGAAATAATATTTTTGGGTATTTTGCCTTGATTGTAGAGCCCAGTATGTGGAATGAACCATGAGGAAAATCAAATTCTATTTCATGGAACATAATTAAGATTTAGGAAATGTCATGCAGTGCATCAGGGTGCACCATCTACTGGTTTCTGTCACTGAAAAGATCCAAATGAATGTTGGGTGGGGGGGGGGGGTGGAATGAGGTTCATAAAAAATTATTTGAAGTAAAGGATGGATTTAAAAATTATTATTATATATAATCCACACACACGGGTCTAATGATATATTGGACATAACATTGTGCATCTTGCACTAATTTATACAGCACACATCCAACTATTGTATATTGATCCTCTTTTGACAACTATACGTCAACCACTCTTTTTTTTATGTGCGGTATTCTAATGTCATGGTCCCCGATGCACATACAATTAAATAGGAAAATAATCATTTCAACTGAGGCTGTGCAGAATTTATATAACTCTTAAAATGTATTGATATTTTTGGTAATGTATCTCTTTACTAAAGTAGTTCTTCAGCCCTTTAATATTATTTTTTATATGGGGCACTTCTACTACTATATTTAGATTCGGTTTCCTTGTATGGACCTCTCATTTGTCCATACAATCGCTATTGATTGCGTCATGTGTCATGTGTCCCTTACACATGGGGTGGTGGATATCTAGGATAGCTTAGGGGGGTCTCATCCCAGCCTTACTATTGGTATATCTGCCTGCCCACTTCCAGCAAACGACTGCGGCTGTGAACGATGTGCGGTGTGTATTGGTGGCCCACTCCTCCACATTAGGCACAAAATATAGGCAGAGAGATGTTTAAATTGATCTTTTAGCCAGCTTTCACTTGCTGGTGTTTAGGACATGTGCTTTGGTTTGATACCTGTCCTGGCCCCTCTGCAAAATCTAGGAAAATGTAGTTACCCCTAAAGCATCAGAGAACATACATAACTTGTCCAGCAAAGAGCTGCAGCACTCAGTAATTTCAGATTTTTTATGTGCCTAAGCCATGTTCTACTGCATTATATTCTCTCTCTGTGACTTTAGAGAAGCATTCAAAATAGTGAATATTGGTACCACCTATAATGTTTCTATATAGGCCATGTTATCATCTTTATATTGCATTAATACTTCTTTGTAACTTTATGACAGTTTTATTAGTGTTTCAAGCAAAACATATTGTATTATTTATTTTGTAAGTTGCAAGTGTAATGTGTGAGAGAGAGTGTGTGTGTGTGTGTGTGTGTGTGTGTGTGTGTGTGTGTGTGTGTGTGTGTGTAGGGGGTTATTGGGTTATTCCTGATTAATGTTGTGCATTGTACAATTTTAAGTTACTGAAGTTTACTTACGATATTCTGGTCTCCACAATACCCAGCTGTACAAAAGATGCCAATGAGTTCCTTAGCAAATCATAAGACAAGGCATCATAACAATGTGAAGCTCCTGTAAAGGTATGAGGAATAAAGGAGATTGGTTGAGTTCTCTTTACCCGGACCATGGTAAGTTAACACATATGTACAGCAAATAACGCATGACAGTTTCAGTGCATACTGTAGTTTAAAAAATGACCACTGGAACATTTTTGGTAATTCAGATCACCAGATATATAACTGTTGCAGCAGGGTGACTTAGTACCATCGCCAGGATAAGCAGAATAAGGAATAGAGAATGTAAACAGGGATGAGGATGAAGACAAGGCCAGTACAAGGAACAGGTACGGGTCCTTGCCTAGGCAGGGGAGGAGAAACTGTAGTTAACAGATGTATAGAAAAAAAGTGGAGAAGCAGGGAAAACCATCCAGAACTGGAAACTGGTTCTGGGATTCCACCTTCATTTCATTTTAAGGTGCTGCTTGGTGGGGGTTCTAGTTCAAGTAGAGGGAAATTAGCAAGAAATGGCAATGTTCAAATAGATGCCTGAATCAAATAAAATGACATACCTGATGCAATAAGTTGGGAGACATAACTCTTCATACCAGATGTAAACTGTTTTTCTGTGAACATTTCCGCCTGTGTCAGGTATTTGCAAGCTAACTAAGAGAAAAACACTAATTTGAAGTCCCCAGAATATTATGTAGACCAAATCCATTAATAAAAATACATGTTTAGTAAATTATTTGGTGTATGGCTGGTATGTTCTAGTTATTCAATCAAGTGCAAAAAAAAACAATTCTGTGATTACTCACCTGTAGAATTGGTATTATGAGTATACAGTACTTCCTGCTCCAGATAAGATTCTTTACTCTTGGGTATTACTCCGCCAGATGGCGCTGGACTACAGAGACAGCGAAATTGGCTCCTCCCGGCCCCTCAAATACCCGGGACCTCCCAAAAATCCCCAGTATTGAAAAGCAGTTAACAAGAAGCCGGGAGAATGATAACATAACCATCCATTAACTAAACCAACAATAATAACAATCACCATACAGGGGATCCAAGAATAATGAAAACCAAGGGTGGGGTGGAGCAGGACGTACTGTATACTCATAATACCAGTTCTACAGGTGAGTAATCACAGAATTGTATTATTCTTAGTATACAGTACGTCCTGCTCCAGATAAGATTCGTTACTCTTGGGACATCCAATAGCAGTGTCCGTAAAGTAGGGTGGGATCCCCAAATGTAACAGCAGATAGTTTAGACCACTGCCGCCTGCAGAACTTTGCGGCCAAAAGCAGCATCAGCTGAGGTTCTAACATCAACCTTGTAAAACTTGGAAAAGGTATGAACAGAAGACCAAGTAGCGGCCTTGCAAACTTGTTCAACAGAAGCCTGGTGCTGAAAAGCCCAAGAGGCACCAATAGCACGAGTGGAATGAGCAGTAAGGCGGAAGGGAGGATTCTTCCCCTTAGCAGTGTAGGCCTGAATCACAGCCTGAAAAATCCATTTGCTGATAGTAGATTTAGCAGGAGCCAAACCTAGGCCTTCCTAGGACCAGAATGGACCACAAAAAGAGCATCAGTTTTCCTGAAAGGTGCAGTAGCCACCAGATAGTACTTCAGATTCCTGACCACATCCAAAGAATGCAAAACCCTCTCCTTAGTGTTACTAGGATTAGGGCACAAGGAATGTAGAACAATGTCCTGATTAAGATGAAAGGCAGACACAACCTTAGGCAGAAAATCTGGCTTGAAGCGAAACACCACCTTGTCCTGGTGTCTCTCAAAGTTGGGGGGCTGGATGGAAAGCGCCGCCAACTCAGAAACACGCCTAACAGAAGTGATAGCCACCAAAAAGACAACCTTGAGAGTAAGAATGGCCAAGGCAGCCTCCTGCACAGGTTCAAAGGGAGCACCCTGCAAGGAAGAAAGGACCAAGTTGAAGTCCCAGACAGGCAACATAGGCTTTTGTGGAGGACGCACATGAGTAACCCCCTGGAAAAAGGTCCTGATCAGAGAATGCTGAGCAAAAGATCTTTGGAAGAAAACAGCCAGGGCAGAGACATGACCCTTCAGAGTACTGAGTTGAAGCCCCAGATCCAAACCATGTTGAAGGAACTCCAGAATCCTGGGAATAGAGAACACACGACAGGGAAGGGACCTAGACTCACATCAGTCAATGTAGGCACGCCAAACCCTATATTAAATGGAAGAAGAAGACTTCTTCCTTGCCCTAATCATGGTGTTAACAACAGAGGCAGACAGCCCCTTTTTCATCAAGATGGAGGTTTCAGCAGCCAGGCCGTCAAAGCCAGCGTTTGTAAATTGGGATGGCATAAATGTCCCTGAGTGAGTAGGTCTGGAACCTTGGGCAGATCGTACTGATCTACTGCCAGCTGCACTATGTCTGCAAACCACACTCTTCTTGGCCACTGGGGAGCCACCAGGATTGCTGGCACCCCTTCCTGAGCTATCTTGCGCAGAACCCTGCCCAACAGAGGGAATGGGGGAAAGACATAAAGAAGCAGAAAATCCGGCCATGACATTGCTAGAGCATCTGTGGCCAAGGCCAGAGGATCCTGGGACAGGGAGACAAAGGCCGGGAGCTTGTGACGGGACGCAAACAGATCCACATCTGGCTGACCCCAACGGTGACACAGAGAGCGGAACACCCTGTCGCTGAGGGACCATTCTCCCAGGCGAGAGGTCCCCCTGCTCAGAGAGTCTGCCTGCAGATTCTCCACCCCCGGAATGTACACACCTGAGATGCAGGGAACATTGTCCTCCGCCCAGGACAGGATCAGAGACACTTCCTTGAGGGCCCCCTTGCTCCGGGTCTGTTGAGGGGTTAATAGTGAGCAGGTCTGGCTGTCTGTGTGTATGTGTCTTTCTCTCTCTTTTCTAACTGCTGGCCAGCAAATCTTCATCTCTGTCCACTATCCTTTCACAGATAAACTAGTTCACTATTCCCCACCAACACACACACAGCATGACCAGCTACTTACTTGCAGAGACCAAACCAGAGCAGAGGGTGTGCTGGGTTTATATAGGATGCTGCTAATTACTGCCAGGTGAGGCAAAGCTGCAGCCAAACCTAGTGTGTTTATGTTCCTGTGTATAATTTGTTAATATGTATATAGATTATAAGCTCCTTTTTATTTTTAAAGGAGACATGCTTTGTTGCTTTGTTTCATGTGGTTTAATGTATGATTTATATGTAATATTTCTGTTTAAAAACCAGATGTATATTCCTTTAAGAATAAAGGGCTGTTGGAAACTGGTAATTGGTAGATAAGTGCACCTGTATATAGGTGGAGGGATTTTCAGTTCAGTTCACTCAGGATGAGCTGAGAGCTGGGGTGCTACTTGGTCCTACGGTAGCTATAACTTAACCCCTTATTTTCATGAATTTTGTTTTTTGTTCATTTGTTTTCTGTTTTTGCTCAAAATAAACCTAAGCCTATTTTTGCCAAGACTTGAGTGAGGACTGTTTTTACCGGCAACGACTCCCACGCCCCAACATATGGTGTCAGAAGTGGGACGCTTGCTGTCTGCACTGGACTCATAAGCGCAGCTGTCAAACTCAGTCCATGGCCGGAAGAGGTCATGCCAGGAGATTTATAACAACTTCTTCTCCAAGGCGATCTCAGCGAACCAAGGGATCTATACAACCACCCAGACCTGCAGAAAGACGCCAACCAGCGGTCCCTAAATCCAAAATGGAAGGCACCCAGATTGAATCTAAAGCTAAGATTCCAGAGGAGGGCGCTGCAGCTGGGAGCGGTACGGATCCACCGGTGAGTGTAACTACTCCAAAAAATATAGAGGAACTCCTTGTGTGGTTGGTTTACCGCCAAGAGCTAAGTGACCAGCATAGAAAAGAGGAGGAAAAGTATGCTTATGAGCGTGAGCAATGGAGGAGAGAAAAAGAGGAGGAGCAGCGTAAAATTGAGCTGCAGAAACAAGAAAAGGAAAGGGTAAGGAGAGATGAACAGTTCTTACAGGTGCTGCAAGCCATGCAGCGCAATATACCTCCTACTACAAATTTAAAGCTTACTAAGCTATCAGAGACTGATGATATAGAGTCATTTCTTAAAGTGTTTGAAAGAGTGGCTCAAGCAAATAAGTGGCCTGAGGATCAGTGGGTTCTTCATCTTGCACCATTCCTCACCAGCAAAGCTTTGCAGGCCTATAGCCAAATGCGCACTGAGGATGCAGGAAACTACCAAAAAGTTAAAGCTGCAATTCTGAGACGCTACAATATACATGGAGAGACATTTCGGCAAAAATTCCGGACCTACAGATACCAGGACAGGGAAGGGCCAAGAGAGGCCTACACCCAGCTGACGGAATTGTGCACCAAGTGGATGGCTCCGGAGGGCAAGACGGTTCAACAGGTGATGGAGACTATCATTATGGAGCAATTCTTGGATGTTCTACCTGCACCTATGCAAATCTGGGTCAAGGAACATCAGCCTGATGATGGTGAGCAAGCAGTGACACTCGCTGAAAACTTTTTGCTTGCAAGGAAAGGACTGATCCAGAAACCAAGTGTGGTAAGACCTATTCCTTTTACTACTGTTACTGATAAGCAAAGGGCTGAGACTGTTAAGTATAAAGGCCAGCATAAGGAGATTACTTGTTTTTCCTGTGGTAAAACTGGACATTATGCTAAGGACTGTGTCATGGTAACCAGTAGAAAAGTAAAAGGATCTGCAAATTGTGCGGGACTTGTGAAAGAATATTTGCAGCCTGTTACTGTGAACTCCCAAATGGTGACTGCTTTAATTGATACTGGGAGTCAGCAGTCTCTGATTAGATCAGACTTGGTGGACTCTGCTAATATAACAGGTCATTTGCTATTGACATGTGTGCATGGTGATAAAAAGGTGTACCCTAAGGCTATTATACCTGTGCAAATAGATGATATGCAAGTGTCAGTAGAAATGGGGGTAGTACCTACGCTGCCATATTCTGTAGTCTTGGGTCAGGACATACCTGGATTCGGTACTATGATCAAAAATAGCAGTTTGATTTCGGCAATAACAACTAGGTCACAAGTTAAAACACTATCTACTGTACAACCTCTAGGTGATGTGTTTCCATTTGATGGTGATGTATTCGATGGTAATGGTAAAAGTCATCTTTCTAAGAGAGGAAAGCGACTTGCCCGTGAAAAATGGCGGTCTGAACATTGTCTCTTGGAAAAAGGACCTAATCAACCTTTAAATTGGGAGGATATGTCTGTTAAACAAAGACAAGATAACACCCTTGCCTTACCGTTCTCTCAGGTGAAAGAGGACACAGAAGAACCCAAACAGTATCCCTATTACACATTAAAAAATAAGATCCTGTATAGGGTTTGCCAGCACCCACAAACAGCAGAGCAAGTGTGGCAAATTGTGGTACCCTCTGAGTACAGAGAGTCAATTATGAATATTGCTCACAGTATTCCACTCTCTGGACATTTGGGTAGAAATAAAACTCTGTCAAGAATACTGAACCGGTTCTTTTGGCCTAAAATACATGCAGATGTGGCAATTTTTTGTGAATCATGTCCAGAATGCCAATATATTGCCCCAGGTGACAAAAAATGTAAATTGCTTCCCATCCCCGTGGTTGATACCCCTTTTGAAAGGATAGCTTTGGATATCATTGGTCCTCTTGAAAAAAGTAAAAAAGGTAACCAATATGTTCTTGTACTAAGTGATTATATGACCCGGTATCCAGAGGCTATCCCTTTAAGAACTATCACCACAAAAAGAATTGCAGAAGAACTGATTAAGTTCTTTAGTCAGATGGGTATTCCTCATACAATTCTCACAGACCAAGGTTCAAACTTTCAGTCCAGTTTAATGAAGCAAATCCATCAGCTCCTTGGTATTGAGGCTGTGAGGACCACCCCTTATCACCCCCAAACTGATGGCTTGGTGGAACGTTTTAACCAAACTCTTAAAAAGATGCTGTGTAAATTTGTGGTACAGTATCCAAAGCAATGGGATGAACTGCTTCCATATGTGTTATTTGCATACAGGGAGGTTCCACAAGCAGCCACTGGCTTCTCTCCATTTGAGTTACTCTATGGGAGAAGACCAAGAGGACCACTGGATGTAATAAAGGAACACTGGGAAGAACCTAGCCCGAACCAAAAAAACCTGGTGGATTATGTAGTTTCTATGCGGGACAGACTGGCGGAATTAGCTGACTTTGTGAAAATCAACGTTTCAGAGGCACAGTCACGCATGAAACGCTGGTATGACAAATCTGCCAAGCAAAAATCTTTTTTGCCAGGTGATAAGGTTTTGCTGTTACTGCCAACCTCTGATAACAAATTGCTAGCAAAATGGCAGGGACCATTTGAAGTCTTACGCCAAACTGGTCCTGTAGATTATGAGATTTCTATGCCAGGCAGAATTCAAAAGAAGAAAATTTTCCATGCCAATCTGCTTAAAAAATGGGTTGATGGACCAAATGTGGCCTGTACTATCCTGTCAGAATGTCACCCAAATATACTCGAGCAGGCCTACTCTGTATTGTCTCCTAGTTCTTCACAAATCTCTAAGATTAAAAGAGGTGGAGAACTTTCTGAAAAACAAAATAGAGATGTAGATCTATTAATTCAGAAATATAAACACACATTTGTTACTACACTAGGGCATACTAACTTAGTCCAGCATGTCATTGACACTGGTGATGTAAAACCAATACGCCAAAAACCCTACAGAGTACCAGAAAAACTCAAACCAGTGATAGACATAGAGATCCAAAACATGCTAAAATTAGGAGTCATTGAGCCATCTTCTAGCCCCTGGTGTTCTCCCATTGTGATTGTACCCAAGAAAAATGGAGAAATTAGATTTTGTATTGATTTTAGAAAACTCAATCAGATCTCTAAATTTGATACTTACCCTATGCCCCATATAGAAGACTTGATCACTAGGCTGGGTGATGCCCAATACATTTCCACATTTGATCTGACTAAAGGCTATTGGCAAATACCACTTGCAGAAGATTCCCGTGAAAAAACAGCTTTTGCCACCCTACAAGGTTTGTTTCGGCTCACACGTATGCCTTTTGGTTTACACAATGCCCCTGCTACATTTCAGAGGTTAATAGATACAATTATAAAACCACATAGCTCATACTGTGCGGCGTATCTGGACGATGTCATTGTCTTTAGTTCTGATTGGAAGTCTCATCTGTTGCATTTAGGCAATGTAATCTCTGCCATAGCAAAAGCCGGGCTGACAATCAATCCCACAAAATGTACAATAGCTCAGAGAGAAACATCTTATCTTGGCTATGTTATAGGTGGTGGGAAAATTAAACCAGAAATGTCCAAGGTCGCAGCAGTGATGGATGCCCCAATCCCAAAAACAAAAAAAGAGGTAAGATCATTTTTAGGACTGGCTGGCTATTACCGCCGATTTATTCCAAATTTTTCAAATTTGGCAGCTCCACTAAGTGATCTTACCAAGAAAACCAAGAGAAACCTTGTGGAATGGACTCCTGAATGTGAAAATTCATTTAATAAACTAAAAGAGAAGCTTTGTTCTGCTCCGGTATTAAGAAATTCAAACTTTTCTCTGCCATTTCTAGTCCAGGTGGATGCGTCAGAAAGAGGTATCGGAGCTGTTCTATGTCAGTTTCAGAATGGAGAGGAACACCCAATTCTGTACATTAGTAGAAAATTGTTTCCCAGAGAGGAGAAATATTCTACTATAGAAAAAGAATGTTTAGCTATCAAGTGGGCCGTAGAGTCTTTACGTTATTATCTATTGGGGAAAGAATTTGTGTTAATCTCTGACCATCATCCTTTATTTTGGTTGAACACAATGAAAGGTAACAATGCCCGCCTGACAAGATGGTACTTAAGCCTACAACCATACAGATTCTTGGTCCAATACAAACCGGGAAGTCAGCATAAGAATGCAGATCACCTGTCCCGATTCGGTACCCAGGTCCAGGAGATGTGTTCTGTGGAAGGACAAGCTTCCACTTGAGTTGGGGGGTATGTTGAGGGGTTAATAGTGAGCAGGTCTGGCTGTCTGTGTGTATGCGTCTTTCTCTCTCTTTTCTATCTGCTGGCCAGCAAATCTTCATCTCTGTCCACTATCCTTTCACAGATAAACTAGTTCACTATTCCCCACCAACACACACACAGCATGACCAGCTACTTACCTGCAGAGACCAAACCAGAGCAGAGGGTGTGCTGGGTTTATATAGGATGCTGCTAATTACTGCCAGGTGAGGCAAAGCTGCAGCCAAACCTAGTGTGTTTATGTTCCTGTGTATAATTTGTTAATATGTATATAGATTATAAGCTCCTTTTTATTTTTAAAGGAGACATGCTTTGTTGCTTTGTTTCATGTGGTTTAATGTATGATTTATATGTAATATTTCTGTTTAAAAACCAGATGTATATTCCTTTAAGAATAAAGGGCTGTTGGAAACTGGTAATTGGTAGATAAGTGCACCTGTATATAGGTGGAGGGATTTTCAGTTCAGTTCAGTCAGGATGAGCTGAGAGCTGGAGTGCTAGTTGGTCCTACGGTAGCTATAACTTAACCCCTTATTTTCATGAATTTTGTTTTTTGTTCATTTGTTTTCTGTTTTTGCTCAAAATAAACCTAAGCCTATTTTTGCCAAGACTTGAGTGAGGACTGTTTTTACCGGCAACGACTCCCACGCCCCAACAGGGTCCCTTCCTGATGATTGATGTAGGCAACCACTGTCTGGTTGTCCGAGCGTACCTGAACAGGCCCGAAGGTGTTGGGTCAAGTGAGCCAGAACCAACCTAACCGCCCTCAGTTCCAGAATGTTGATAGGTGTGTGGGCCTCCTGAGGGCCCCACCGCCCTTGGAACTGTAGGGACCTCCAGAAGCCCCCCCAACCTGTCAGACTGGCATCCGTGGTGACTGTCTCCCAGCAGGGGGCCAGAAAAGATCTGCCCGCCAACAGGTTCCAGGAGTCCAGCCACCACAAGAGGGACCGCCTGGCTGGGGGGGACAGAACAAGGACCTGATCCAGGGACGCAGGATCCTTGTCCCATACGGACAAGAGGTGGAGTTGCAGAGGCCTCATGTGAAACTGGGCATAAGGAACCGCCTCGAAGGACGACACCATCAGGCCCACCATCTGCATTCCCTGCCTGATGAAGGGATGAGGGCAAAATAGAAGGAACTGAACCTGCGCTAGCAGACTGTCCACCTTCTGCTGAGGAAGAAAAATCCTTGCCTGAACCGTATCCAGATTCATTCCCAGAAATAGCGTCACCAAGGAGGAAAACTTTGGGATTTGGGATGGTTGATCACCCAGCCAAATGACTCCAGGGTGGACACTACCCGCTGAGTATCCAGCTCTGCCTGTTGGAGAGACTGAGAAGTCGTCCAAATAGGGCAGAACGCGAATGCCCTGAGCCCTGAGCCCTGAGCAGAGCCATCACTCCTGCCAGCACCTTGGTGAATACTCTGGGAGCTGAAGTGAGACCGAAGGGCAATGCCACAAATTGGTAGTGCTGATCCCCCAGAGCGAACCTGAGGAATCATTGATGGCCTGGAAAGATGGGAATATGAAGGTAAGCATCCTTGATGTCCACAGAGGTCATGAAGTCCCCTGGACGCAGGGAACTGATAGCAGAGCGCAGAGTTTCCATGCGAAAACGACTGCATCTGACAAATTTGTTGAGGATCTTCAAGTCCAGGATGAGCCTGACTGACCCATCTCTTTTGGGCATGGTGAAAAGGTTGGAATAAAAACCCTTGCCCCTTTCTCGTAAGGGGACCTGACAGATGACCCCCAGCTCCAGAAGGCTTTGCACAGCCAGAATCAGAGCCTGAGCTGACGTGGGGTCCTGAGACACCCGGGATCTGATGAATCTTAGGGGCGTCCAGGCAGCAAACTCTATCTTGTAACCGGAGGACACTACCTCATGAATCCACCGGTCCGAGACATGAAGCCTCTAGACATGAGCAAAGAGCTGAAGCCGTCCCCCCACCCGGATGGGTGAGGGCGCCCCTTCATGCCTGAGGGGGCTTGGGGGAAGGCTTAGGCTTGGAGCCCCAGGATGGGCCAGAGCGTCCACGTCCTCTGCCCCTACCCCAGAAATCTCCTCGGGCCCCAGTAAAGGAGACCCCTCTCCCCGTTATGGATCCACGGTAGGGGGAAGAAAAGGAGCCCGGGCCCCGAAAGGGCCGAGACTGCCTTCTGCGCTGGGGTAACCTGCCTCCCTTAGCAAACAGGTCCAGGCGGTCCCCAAATAGGCGTAGTCCTATGAAGGGAAAACCAGTGAGAGCCTTCTTGGCAGAATTGTCAGCTGCCCACTGGTGCAGCCAAACCGAGCGTCGTATAGCCACCACCAAGGCAGAATCTCTGCCACACATCCTAATGGTATCATCCAAGGCAGAGAGGACATAAGCAACAAATACCTCACAACGCGAGAGTACATTATATTCTTCACTAGAAACATCATCAGGAGCTCCATCTAGGACACTTTTAAGCAGAGTCCTAATAGCCACAGCTGTAATGGCAGAGGCACAAACTGGGCACAGCACTGTCCCCACACAGGCAAAGGCATGGGAAGCCAGCTGATCAATACGCCGGTCCTCACTATCCTTCAATGTAGTAGAGTCCGGGAAATGCATGACAGAGGTGTTAGACAAACCCAGAATTGGGGCATTCACTTCTGGAGGGGATGACCAATGTTTAACCACATCAGCAGGAAAAGGATATCTCTTATCCCAACTCTTAGGGACTCCGGGGAGCCTGCTAGGACGCTCCCATTCTTTGAGCACGAGATTATTAAAATGAGATTTTCAGGGAACTCTAAACGTGGCTTAGCAATATGAAACAATTCCCCCTGCTGCTTAGGAGCCGCTGCCGGGGGAGAGATAGAAAACACTTTAAAAATCTGAGCCAACAGTCTATCAATATCATCTGCGGACCAGGAATCAGAGCCAGAATCCTCATAACCCTTGGGCCGTTCATCAAATGACTCTGAGTCAGAGAACAATTCCCCTTCCTCCAGGGGGGTATAACCAGACAGATCAAAGAACTCTTCAGCCTCCATAGGGAAAAGAGTGAAATCGGGCGCCAAATGCCGCCTCTTAACAGAGGCCTTACGCGCCATAGTATTAGCAAGCAACTTTTCAACACTGGCCAGTCTAGTGGATACATCAGACCGAGACTCCCTACTGGTATGCAGCTCACTGGGAGTCAAATGTAAGCTTGGGGGAGTAGGCGAAGCCATACGTGGCGCAGGCCCAGCTGCTGGTAAACCAGGCTGCAGCGCAAGCACCTGCTGGGGACAAGGTACACAAACCCGCACATTGTCAACACTTGTAGTGGTCACCCCACACACAGCCGGGCTTGTCCCGAAGGAACCCCGAGCACATTATCCTGAGACGCCTCCATATGGTGATTATAGCGGCACAATAGGCCAATAGGGATTCACGCTAAGCAACCCGGGATGCCCCAATAGCTCGCTAGGGAAGTGGGAGGAATTAGCTCACTAGGCCTCAATAAGTTTAATAAACTAAATAGAGGGGGGAGGGCCGGGAGAAACCAATTGAGTTTGACCCGCCTGTGAGACCTAAGCAAAAGAACCCCATAAGCGACATGCATACATGACATTAAAAATATATACAAACAGCCCGCGAGGGCACTCACGGACCGCGGTAGGTAGGCACCAGCAACGCAGCATGAAGAAGCAAAAATGGCGCCAAGTATACCTCGAGGGGCGGGCCGTGGAGACAGTGATGCGGAATGCGCCATCCACAGGCCCCGCCCCCGAAGAGCGCGAAGCTGCACACGTGACAAATTCAACCAATGATGGCGCAGCAGCGCCTGAGGTAATGCCGCTGCGGAACGCAGTAGAAACGCGCACGGCGGCGGAGGCAAATTCAGCAAGCAACCAGTGCAACCAAATCTGTGCGGTGACAGAACTAAAGGCAACCAAGCACACCAACAAACAAGTGAATGTACAAAACACACACTCACACCCCCCCCCCCCGAGAACGACAAGGGAGAGCGAGGGAGGACAGCGGCCACTCACGTAGGGCCACAAAAAGACAGGGGCGAGGGGCATAAAGTGTGGGAGGGGCATCCCATAAGGCTCACCATGTGCCTATACCGCCTACCCTTTGGTGGGGGATTGTGGTGGAGCAGTGCTCCTAAGCACCTGACAGCGGTGCTGCCTACCATCACCCGAACCAGAGCAGCCAAGGCTGGGAGGCAAATTAACAATGGGACGTGTGGGAATAGTCCTACAGGGCCGCAGGCTAATAGCCCCGCTCACCTGCGAGAAGAGAGAGCCATCTTCTTGTTCTTCGCAGTCCAGACTGCAGAGAAAATCTGGGGATTTGTGGGAGGTCTCGGGTATTTGAGGGGCCGGGAGGAGCCAATTTCGCTGTCTCTGCAGTCCAGCACCATCTGGCGGATGAATCTTATCTGGAGCAGGACGTACTGTATACTAAGAATACATTTTTAATTGAAACACTATATTGGCAATGGTGTAATGATAAAAATCAATATCAACTTGACAGACCACAAAAGAGAAGCAACCATTTATGTGCTCTAAACTGAATAAATGTATCATCATAGAGGTTTACGTTAATCTCTTTACACCGCCATTTAAAGCATTGATTCAATTAAAATTCCTCTGCGCAACGTTTTTGGGGGCCAAGTTGCTCTCGGGCTTCTGTCTGATTCATGGTCATCAAAATGGGATGCGCATTCATTTTTGCACTAATTTGCGCACTAGTGTTCGCCAATGCATCAACTTGCACACCAAACTGTCTTTGCCGCATTACTTATAGAAAGTGTAAAGGGCAGCAAAAAATGTCGCAATTAGAAGAGTGCTTTTCCTCCAGCAAATAGGTGCAGGAAACTGCCGATTCCAAATGGTAACAGGCTTATTTCATTCCAAAAACACATTCCGGCAGCGTTGTTTTTGAACAACGAAAAAGTCACCTGCAAGCTTTTTTAAAGTTTAAACCATTTTTTTTATTTTTGTCAAAAAAATGATAAAAAGTTGTCCTAAATCACAAAAATTAAGGTCAAAACAACAAAAATTTGGCTACTGGGCCCCAAAGTTTAGCAAAAGCAAAGAAAAATAATAGTTCAATTATTAAGCATTATAGTTCAATTATTAAGTAGACAAACAGAGAAGTGAGAACATCTGAGACAGAACATTGGGCAAAAAAATGTTAAGAGTTAACTGGAATTATAATATCCCCCCCCCCAAAAAAAACTACCCCCCAAAAAATGGAGAATACATTCCAAAATGGAGAATAGAGCTTTGCAGAAACAGAAGCTGGAAACATCAAATCGCTATTGGGAAACAGTAAAGAAAAGGGGAAAAACATGGGGGGACCATCAGGAGCAGTTAAGCTGTTAAACAGGGCCATTTGCACTACAAAACTGCGGAAGACACAAATTGGTGCAAGAAAAGGCAATTTGAGCTTCCCAACTGCGCTTGAATGGTAGCTGTAGACCTGAGTGATAGTTGAACTTCAGTGAATGACCAACAATCATAGTGCTGATCAGGATTGGGTTACAGACCTTACACTTGGTGCATTCTCTCCAAGATGGCTGTGCCCAGGACCCAAGATGCTGGAGGAATGGTGGGCGAGGAAGAGTGTTTATTTTTTTTGTAACACCAGACCCCCATCCTCCCTAAATCCCTTCTTGTTAACATTGTCATGTGGTCGTCCTGGCATAATTTTGGAAGTCATATAGAATCACATTTATTATTTACAAGTTTATGTATTACATACAATATAAGTAATTCTCACAGCTAACATTTTTTCCAGGAATCTTCCAGGAAGGCCCATATTGTCTGGTTTATTTTTACTAGCAATATTACATATATTTTCATTTTTGCTGGGTGTTGAACCTTTAGTTCCTGGTTTAGGTTGTTCCAAAGTGCAAGCAGACTGAGGATAGAAGAGTGAGGATTGTAATCTGTTTCCTTGTTTTTGTGCTTTGTGCATGAAGTGAAACCTACAGTAGTTATTTCTCACGTGAGACTCCAAGTAGATTCCTGGAAAAAAATGTTACTGATGAGACTTACTTTCTGTCATGTTACTCACCCACTTCATAAACTAGGACCCCCATTAAAGTAGTTCCTGTAATGTACGGCTGCCAGGGTAGGTGGATCACAATATATGGAGTCTCAACCTTTTCTGCATCTCTGTACGCCATTAGTTACTTTATCTTAATTTCCTCGAATCACAACCTCCATCATGTGGAGCTACGAAATGGAATGGCTTACTGGTTAGGGGGCTCCTAATTCTGGGAGAACTCCTCCCCCCTAATTTAACCAATTGTTCTGTACATCTGTTAGATTCTCTTTTTCTTTTTTTTTCTGAGCCATGGAATTGGCTTTTTTTGTGCCATGGAATTGGCTGTCTGGCAAGGGGAAGGTTTTCCCCTTGCCAGACACCCTGTTTAAAGCACCTCCCACCTTAGGCCGATTGGAAATTATGCAAATAATCAATTTCAAAGCATCTCTCTATTTATATGTTAATACCTTATGTATTCTAAGCAACTGCACTTTCTTCCATTTCATTTTCGAGTGGTGGCTGATCAGTTATTGCGCAGCTTTGTGGGTCATGTGCTTTTTCTGCTGTGGTCAGAGACAGCAGTGGAACCACTCGGGCAGGGGCACTCAACCATTTCTTGTAAAGGACAATTTACAGGCATCCAATGAGAGGCGAAGGTCTGGGCAGGATGCTGGTGTGGGGGTGGATAGTTAGAAATCAGCGCACTGTTGGATTATAGATTTCACAGGCAAAACTAACAAAGGCTGCTTTCCGTCCCAAAAAAATTCATTCATTCATTCTGTGCAGGTCATGTACAGGGGTGAACTAGGGCCCAAGATTTTACAGGCAATAAGGTCTGGTAAGAAAGATGGCTAGATAGAGCTTGGGGGAGAGGGCTGAATAGGAGAGGAGCTGTAAGAGCTCAGGGGGCGTGGGAGAGATGGCCAGAGCTGGAAGAATAATAGATTGGCAAAGCTGGGAGGCCAGGGTTTGGATGGGCAAAGCTGGGAGGGCAGAGAGACTGGGCTGGATGGGGAAGAGCTGAGGGGACAGGGCTGGATAGGACAGAGCTGAGGAGAATGGGATGGGTGAGGCAGAGCTGAGGGGACAGGAAAGGGTGAGGCAGAGCTGAGGGGACAGGGATGGGTGAGGCAGAGCTGAGGGGACAGGGATGGGTGGGGCAGAGCTGAGGGGACAGGGATGGGTGGGGCAGAGCTGAGGGGACAGGGATGGGTGGGGCAGAGCTGAGGGGACAGGGATTGGTGAGGCAGAGCTGAGGGGACAGGGATGGGTGAGGCAGAGCTGAGGGGACAGGGATGGGTGAGGCAGAGCTGAGGGGACAGGGATGGGTGAGGCAGAGCTGAGGGGACAGGGATGGGTGGGGCAGAGCTGAGGGGACAGGGATGGGTGGGGCAGAGCTGAGGGGACAGGGATGGGTGGGGCAGAGCTGAGGGGACAGGGATGGGTGAGGCAGAGCTGAGGGGACAGGGATGGGTGGGGCAGAGCTGAGGGGACAGGGATGGGTGAGGCAGAGCTGAGGGGACAGGGATGGGTGAGGCAGAGCTGAGGGGACAGGGATGGGTGGGGCAGAGCTGAGGGGACAGGGATGGGTGAGGCAGAGCTGAGGGGACAGGGATGGGTGGGGCAGAGCTGAGGGGACAGGGATGGGTGGGGCAGAGCTGAGGGGACAGGGATGGGTGGGGCAGAGCTGAGGGGACAGGGATGGGTGGGGCAGAGCTGAGGGGACAGGGATGGGTGGGGCAGAGCTGAGGGGACAGGGATGGGTGGGGCAGAGCTGAGGGGACAGGGCTGGATGGGACAGAGCTGAGGAGAAAGGGATGGATGGGGCAGAGCTGAGGGGACAGGGATGGGTGAGGCAGAGCTGAAGGGACAGGGATGGGTGAGGCAGAGCTGAGGGGACAGGGCTGGATGGGACAGAGCTGAGGAGAAAGGGATGGATGGGGCAGAGCTGAGGGGACAGGAAAGGGTGAGGCAAAGCTGGGGGGGGGCAGGGATGGGTGAGGCAGAGCTGAGGGGACAGGGATGGATGGGGCAGAGCTGAGGGGACATGGATGGGTGGGGCAGAGCTGAGGGGACAGGGATGGGTGAGGCAGAGCTGAGGGGACAGGGATGGGTGAGGCAGAGCTGAGGGGACAGGGATGGGCGAGGCAGAGCTGAGGGGACAGGGATGGGTGGGGCAGAGCTGAGGGGACAGGGATGGGTGGGGCAGAGCTGAGGGGACAGGGATGGGTGGGGCAGAGCTGAGGGAACAGGGATGGGTGGGGCAGAGCTGAGGGAACAGGGATGGGTGGGGCAGAGCTGAGGGGACAGGGATGGGTGGGGCAGAGCTGAGGGGACAGGGATGGGTGGGGCAGAGCTGAGGGGACAGGGATGGGTGGGGCAGAGCTGAGGGAACAGGGATGGGTGGGGCAGAGCTGAGGGAACAGGGATGGGTGGGGCAGAGCTGAGGGAACAGGGATGGGTGGGGCAGAGCTGGGTGGGGCAGGGATGGGTGGGGCAGAGCTGAGGGAACAGGGATGGGTGGGGCAGAGCTGAGGGAACAGGGATGGGTGGGGCAGAGCTGAGGGAACAGGGATGGGTGGGGCAGAGCTGAGGGAACAGGGATGGGTGGGGCAGAGCTGGGGGGGGCAGGGATGGGGGGGGCAGAGCTGAGGGAACAGGGATGGGTGGGGCAGAGCTGAGGGAACAGGGATGGGTGAGGCAGAGCTGAGGGAACAGGGATGGGTGGGGCAGAGCTGAGGGAACAGGGATGGGTGGGGCAGAGCTGAGGGAACAGGGATGGGTGGGGCAGAGCTGGGGGGGGCAGGGATGGGTGGGGCAGAGCTGGGGGGGGCAGGGATGGGTGGGGCAGAGCTGAGGGAACAGGGATGGGTGGGGCAGAGCTGAGGGAACAGGGATGGGTGGGGCAGAGCTGAGGGAACAGGGATGGGTGGGGCAGAGCTGAGGGAACAGGGATGGGTGGGGCAGAGCTGGGGGGGGCAGGGATGGGTGGGGCAGAGCTGAGGGAACAGGGATGGGTGGGGCAGAGCTGAGGGGACAGGGATGGGTGGGGCAGAGCTGAGGGGACAGGGATGGGTGGGGCAGAGCTGAGGGGACAGGGATGGGTGGGGCAGAGCTGAGGGGACAGGGATGGGTGGGGCAGAGCTGAGGGGACAGGGATGGGTGAGGCAGAGCTGAGGGGACAGGGATGGATGGGGCAGAGCTGAGGGGACAGGGATGGATGGGGGCAGAGCTGAGGGGACAGGGATGGATGGGACAGAGCTGAGGGGACAGGGATGGGTGGGGCAGAGCTGAGGGGACAGGGATGGGTGGGGCAGAGCTGAGGGGACAGGGATGGGTGGGGCAGAGCTGAGGGGACAGGGATGGATGGGGCAGAGCTGAGGGGACAGGGATGGGTGGGGCAGAGCTGAGGGAACAGGGATGGGTGGGGCAGAGCTGAGGGGACAGGGATGGGTGGGGCAGAGCTGAGGGGACAGGGATGGGTGGGGCAGAGCTGAGGGGACAGGGATGGATGGGGCAGAGCTGAGGGGACAGGGATGGGTGGGGCAGAGCTGAGGGGACAGGGAAGGGTGGGGCAGAGCTGAGGGGACAGGGATGGATGAGGCAGAGCTGAGGGGACAGGGATGGGTGAGGCAGAGCTGAGGGGACAGGGATGGGTGGGGCAGAGCTGAGGGGACAGGGATGGGTGGGGCAGAGCTGAGGGGACAGGGATGGGTGGGGCAGAGCTGAGGGGACAGGGATGGATGGGGCAGAGCTGAGGGAACAGGGATGGGTGGGGCAGAGCTGAGGGAACAGGGATGGGTGGGGCAGAGCTGAGGGGACAGGGATGGGTGGAGCAGAGCTGAGGGGACAGGGATGGGTGGGGCAGAGCTGAGGGGACAGGGATGGGTGGGGCAGAGCTGAGGGGACAGGGATGGGTGGGGCAGAGCTGAGGGGACAGGGATGGGTGAGGCAGAGCTGAGGGGACAGGGATGGGTGGGGCAGAGCTGAGGGGACAGGGATGGGTGGGGCAGAGCTGAGGGGACAGGGATGGGTGGGGCAGAGCTGAGGGGACAGGGATGGATGGGGCAGAGCTGAGGGAACAGGGATGGGTGGGGCAGAGCTGAGGGAACAGGGATGGGTGGGGCAGAGCTGAGGGGACAGGGATGGGTGGGGCAGAGCTGAGGGGACAGGGATGGGTGGGGCAGAGCTGAGGGGACAGGGATGGGTGGGGCAGAGCTGAGGGGACAGGGATGGGTGGGGCAGAGCTGAGGGGACAGGGATGGGTGGGGCAGAGCTGAGGGGACAGGGATGGGTGGGGCAGAGCTGAGGGGACAGGGATGGGTGGGGCAGAGCTGAGGGGACAGGGATGGGTGGGGCAGATCAGTGGGAACAGGAATAGATGGGGCAGAGCTGAGGGGACAGGGATGGGTGGGGCAGAGCTGAGGGGACAGGGATGGGTGGGGCAGAGCTGAGGGGACAGGGATGGGTGGGGCAGATCAGTGGGAACAGGAATAGATGGGGCAGAGCTGAGGGGACAGGGATGGATGGGGCAGAGCTGAGGGGACAGGGATGGATGGGGCAGAGCTGAGGGGACAGGGATGGATGGGGCAGAGCTGAGGGGACAGGGATGGATGGGGCAGAGCTGAGGGGACAGGGATGGATGGGGCAACGCTGGGGGAACAGGGATGGACGGGGCAACGCTGGGGGGAAGGGAATGGATGGGGCAGAGATGGCGGGACAGGGATGGATGGGGCTGAGCTGGGGGGGGGGGGAGGACAAGATTGGATTGGGCAAAGAGACCGAGAAACAAAGTTTGTGTGTACCTTGCATGCCACTTCCTGCCCGTGCAGTACTTCATATTGCAATGCTAGGTGCCAGGGAGTCATGACAGTGGCAGGGAGACTAAGCACTACATTGACAATCATGTAAAGGGGGCACCACTGAGCACAGCAACACAGAAGCAACTGAGTGCAGAACTGTCAGGGAAGGGGTCCAGAAATCTGACGCAGAGGTCCGCATTTGGACCCTGGTCTGCCAGTTGAGTACTGCTGCACTACGGCTTGCCATGCTCACTTGTGATGAGAGTGCTAAGGGGCAGAGAGGCTTGAGGAATGAAATTAAAAGGAGGGAAAACTTTGGAGCCCTGCTACTGCTTCTAGCCAGCGCTGTAGAAAATGGACCACAGGCACATGGGTCAAGCATCGGGTAAGCTGCTAGCTGCCTTATTATTGACATTGCCTAGACAGTCCCTTTAAACAAAGAGGCTGGCATAAGGAAACAAGAGCATCCATGGTTTCACTGCGGTGTGGGGACAGGAGCACACCTCAGCTATAAGGGGATATAAGGGGCAGCTGGTGAGCATGGCATGGGAGCCTGAAAAAGGTGAATGAATGCAGGATGTCCCAATATTACTTCATTGGCCATCCCTGGATTCTTTGAGACCACAATGGGTGGTTGGTCCACTTTTGTGGACTTGACCACATAAATCAGGCCAGGCAGTGCCAGGGTGCACACCTGTGTATGGCAGGTGTATGAACTGACACTCGTATCCTGACACCCCCGGGTCAGAAGTCTATAGTAAAGTCCCCTTAATACTGTTTTTGCACAACTTATCTTTTTATCCCTATTATATTCCATATTCTGCTTATGCCCATTTAGTCCCCTACCTTTTGTATACCTATAGCATTCTGCCACAAAAAATTCCTGGTACATAAATATATATCAGTTTCTAGGCCCAGGCCAGGGCCGGATTATGGGGGGGGCGCAAGGGGCTCTAGCCCCAGGGTCTCCACCACTTGGTCCAGCAACAAAGCTATCGCCCCCCCCCCCCCCCCCCCCTGCGCCTGGGCAAGCCTTTTTTTTTTGTTCTTGCAAATCTGCAGCCAAAGCCACCACAGGCAGGAGTGAGAGTCTAGCGCAGCAAAGCTACAGTGATGGGTGCGTGCAGAGCGTTCAGTCAGTGGCCGCTCACTGCACATAAGCCACCAAGCACAGCCACTGGCAGCTCAATGCAGGGAACTGTTTTCTGCTGGACCAGCTGGGCCACTACACCCCCCATCCAGAATGGCAAATCAGGGGTTCCCGAGCAGCACGCACCCGCACGAGGGTGGCACAAGGGACTTGATCTGATGTTGCAGTAATTGGGCAACCACCAATCAGTTACTTGGCTGGGCTATTATTTTAAAGGAAAAAAAATACTGTATCTGCCTCCATCAGATTTTGTGCCCGGGGCCTCCACCACACTAAATCCGGCCCTGGCCCAGGCAAACAGTGCCATTGCCCTGAGCACCAAAAAGGCAGGAGTCTTGCCTTCTGGTTCTGAGCACAGCACCCCCTGCATTGCACTAGAGTGCCCCTGGGTACTCTGAACCTTCAAAATGTCCGCAACCAGGAGAAAATTGGTGAGCAAAAATGTCAGCATTTCAGGTGTGTGCAGGAGCAAGTGTAAGTGCTGAAAATGATTCAGTACCATGCATGCAGATGGGGAAAGTGATAATGTTTTTTTCTTCAACTCTGCAACGCTGTTGATCCAGTTTGAATTCCCCTTGCCATGTCCTGGGGAATGTGTGTGACAAAGGAACGAGCTGCAATGACAGGAGAAGGAGTATGGCTGGGAAGCATGCTACCACAATCAGCCAGGCTCCTGCTTCCCACCCTCCACAGTCCAGGATAGTGACATAAGCTGTCATGTGAGGCCATGTCATGTCACCTGCCTCATAGGGAGCAAAATGCAGGAGCCGAGGTAAGTATAACAGCACAGTTCCCAGCCTGCACTCTGCACAGGTCAGTACCTTGTCTCCATAAAAGAGGGTGGAATTATTTCAAACAACACAATACATATATACATAGTTATTACGGTTGAAAAAGACATATGTCCATCAAGTTTAACCAAGGGTGCTGGGGTAGGCGAAGTTATTTTTTATTTTATTTTATAGGGGAAGCTATTTATTTTATTTTTTTTTATTTTTTATTTTTTTACTGATAACCGCTAATAGTAACTGTTACTGTTATTTTCTTCTAAAAAAGCATCTAATCCTTTTTTGAAGCTGTCAGCGGTTGATGCTGTGACAAGCTTCTGTGGGAGGCTATTCCATAGATTTATAGTTCTTATGGTAAAAAACGATTGTCGCCTCTGACTAAATTTCTTTTTTTCCAATCGAAGGGAGTGCCCCCTTGTCTTTAGAGAGGATTTTACCTGAAATAGTGTTTCCTCCTCCTCTCAAGACTAAACAGATTTAATTCTCGTAATCTTTCCTCATAACTAAGATCCTTCATTCCCCTTATTAGTTTGGTGGCTCTCCTCTGCACCCTTTCTATAGTCAGAGCGTCCTTTTTATGAATGGATGCCCAGAACTGGACGGCATATTCCAGGTGAGGGCACACCAGTGCCTTGTAAAGAGGCAAAATTACATCCCTATCCCATGATTTCATGCCTCTTTTAATGCATGATAGTATTTTGGTGGCCTTGGAAGCAGCTGCTTGGCATTGCATGCTGTTATTTAGCCTGAGATCTACCAGTACCCCAGATCCTTCTCAACAAGTGACTCTCCCAGTTTTACTCCCCCGAGGATATATGTGGCCTTCAGGTTATTAGACCCCAAGTTATTAGACCCCACATTGAACTTCATTTGCCAAGTGGATGCCCAGACACTCAATGTGTCCAAGTCAGCCTGAAGCTTGTGAACATCTTCCATAGACTGCATTTTGCTACATATCTTTGTGTCATCTGCAAAAATAGAGACAGTGCTTTTAATTCCATCTTCTATGTCGTTTATAAACAAGTTGAATAATAGTGGGCCCAGCACTTAACCCTGGGGTACACCGCTTACAACCGGTAACCAATCAGAGTAGGTATCATTAACCACAACTCGCTGCACACGATCCTTCACCCAGTTTTCAATCCAGTTACAAACTGTATTTTCTAATCCTGAAGATCTTAATTTCCACAATAAGAAAAACCATATCCACAGCTGCCCCTCTGTCCAGGCTTCTACTTACCTCCACATAGAAGCCAATCAGGTTAGTCTGGCAGCTTCTGTCCTTAGTAAAATCGTGTTGGTTGTCACTTAGAATATTATGGGTAGTTACATATTCGTGTATGTAGTCCCTTAAAAGTCCCTCAAGCAACTTCCCCACAATGGATGTTAAGCTAACAGGTCTCTAATTGCCCGGAGAAGACTTTGAGCCCTTTTTAAAAATGGGCACCACATTTGCCCTGTGCCTGTCCCCTGGCACTATACCAGTTGCTAGTGAGTCTTTAAATATCAACAACAAGGATGATGAGATAACAGAACTGAGTTCTTTGAGAACTCTTGGGTGAAGTCTGGTCCTCCAGTCTTATTCACATTTAAATTATTTAGTTTTTCTTGGATGGTATCCATGTTTAGCTTGTTAATTATTATACTTGGACTATTGCTATCAGCGGCATCTCCTGTGTTGGCTCCTTGCTCCTCTCTTGTGTACACAGAGCTAAAGAATCCATTTAACAGCTCTGCCTTATCTTCCCTTCCCTTCTTCTATTTCCCCATTATCATTAATTAGGGCACCTACCTGTTCTGATTTAGTTTTCTTCGAATTAATATATTTAAAAAAACGTTTAGGGTTTGTTTTGGTTTCTTTGGCCACATCTCTTTCATTTTGTGCTTTTGCCAACCTTATTTCTTTTTTACACATTTTATTTACTAGTTTATACTTTTCAAGTGCTACAGCTGAGAGTTCAGCCTTATAATGTTTAAATGCCCTTTTTTTGTTCTTTGCCCTTTTAACCGCAGGTGTCAGCCATGAGGGGTTTAATTTTATCTGCTTATATTTGTTACCTGTAGGAATACATTTTGCAACGTTGGTACTCACAATTGATTTAAAGTACTCCCATTTGGCATCTGTATTTTTATTCCTGAACAGATGCCCCAGGCAATGCCCTGGAGTGCTGCTCTGAGCCTGGGGAAGTTGTCCTTCCTAAAATTTTGTGTTTTTGCCCTCCCCGACAGAAAATCTTTCTTACAGTTTATGTTAAATACAACTATATTGTGGTCACTGTTACCAAGATTTTCACAGACTGTTACTGTCCCCATCAGGTCATCATTATTTGATATTACCAGATCTAAAAGAGCATCACCCCTAGTAGGTGCCTCCACGAACTGATTCATATAATTATCTTGTAGCAAGCTGAGGAATAATCTCCCCCTTGTAGTGGAAGCAGAACCGTGTTTCCAGTCGAAGTGGGTAGTTGAAGTCCACCATCACCACCACTGTACCAGCCTGTGAAGCCCGCTCTGTTTATGCAGTTAACCCTCTATTTCCTCAGTTATATTTGGGGGCCTATAGATTACACCAAACTGTATTTTAACATTGTTTACATCGCCCCCCCCCACTTCTACCCACAAGGATTCTACATCCTCACAGTCTTCTGCTAGTATCCCCTCATAAATATATGCTTTGAATTCTTGCTTTACATAAAGATACACGCCGCCCCCTTTCCTTTTTGCTCTGTCTTTCCGAAAAAGAGCAAAACCTTGTAGACTGACAGTCCAGTCATGTGTGGAATCCAGACATGTCTCAGCTACACCAACAACATCAATATTCTCTGCCAGCACCAGAGCCTCAAGCTCCCCCACTTTACTTGCCAGACTTCTGCCATTTGTGAACATACACTTTATGTTCCTATCTAGTTTGACACATTGAGGTACAGTATTAGCTTCTGCAGTAATGCATCCGCCTAATCTTTCACTGCTGGTTTGCAACACATGGATCTCCTTATCGTTCATAGTAGTCCTCCCCCCTTCTAATTCTCCACCCATCATCATGTGCTGTCCCCTCATCTCTAGTTTAAATAACTCTTCACCCCCTCTAGTATACTCCTACCCAGCACAGCAGCCCCCCTTCCATTCAGGTGCAAATTATCTGTAGAATACAGTTTGTACCCCAATGAAAAGTCAGCCCAGTGCTCTAGGAACCCAAATCCCTCTGCCCTACACAAGGACTTGAGCCATGCGTTTAACTCTCTAAGCTCCCACTGTCTTTCATGTGTAGCGCATGGCACTGGCAGTATTCCAGAGAATACAACCTTCGAGGTCCTTCCCTTCAACTTGGTTCCTAATTCCTTAAATGTATTCTTAAGGATCCTCCATTTTTCAGTAATTCTGTCATTGGTCCCCACGTGGACCACAACAGCTGGGTCATCCCCAGCCGCTCTCCAATAATTTATCCACCCTTTCCACCACATGCCGAACCCTGGCACCATAATAGAAACCCCTATGACCACTAACTTGTAAATCTCCTTCAGTGTTGCATTTTGCTCCAGATCTCTAACCCAAGCTTCCCTGGAACTGCTGTTCCTGAAGTGTATACATATGACAAACTGTGCACTGAAGTAGACCTCCAATATTGCTAGCCATTATCCCAGTTACAAAACAGCAGTAAAAACAATTTTAGTGCTTACAGTTGCAGAAACGTTGGCTTTTAACTTCTTATTTTAGCACAGTCCCCCAATATAAAGTCCCTTAAAGGAAAGTCCCCTCACTTATAATATAACCTCACTTAAAAATACAACCGGAACTCGCAAAAAGCTCCTGAACCCGCTTTAAACAAACTTATTTATAACAAAGCAATACTCCCCTTCCAAATGGAAGTCTCTATCTGGCAAACAATTTACAGCACTTTGCACATTGCATTTGTTACAAATAAATAGGAAATAGATTGGCCTTAAATGCCTCAATTCAATAAGTCTACTTACAGTAAGAGACACAAATGTTCTGTAAATTGAACAATATTTTGTCCACCCTTTTACTTTCATGATGCATATATTCATTAAGCATGTATTTATTTAACAATAACTATACTAATATTTGTGTAACTGTTTGTATAAACTATGGGGGCTATTCATCAAGGGATAGCGCCAGGTAGTGCTTCGTAGCGGCAGGCAGCGTCTGATGAATGCTGGTCCCTGTAGGCAAAACCACATTTATGAAGGCGATTCTGGTGAGCGACTCTAGCATCGTCATGTAGCGTCCGAATCATCATTACAGGTGGCTCAGCATATAGCGCCGGCGCTCTAGCTTCCAGAGCGCCAGGTATTACCTGTTGCTACCTCTAGCGCTGTACTGTTGTTAGATGTGGTGTAGGCTTGCCCACTATTGTTTGTAACACCGCCTTGTGTTTGCTGCTGCAAACAGGGAAGCAGAATTAATGCTTAGAGTTAGAGTTAGGAGCCTATTATTACAGTAACTGAAGTACATTCTGTGAAAGTTAAATAAAATCAAATGTGAATATATATTAAATGCTAAGCAGTGCTGTTTAATGAGTGAAATATCTGAATTTTTAAAGCGTTAGCATTCGCGTATTTCTCTCCTGTTGATGTAGTGTAATGTTAGTTATGGTGTTGGTGTGTTCTATAGCGTGCGTTCATACCTTGCGACGGGGTTAAAGGTTTTGGTTTCGGTTTAGTTTTGTGCATTTTTGGTTTTCCTATGCAGAACGATGGCCCCCAGGAGACCAGCCAGGCGCCTTCCCAGCTCCTCATCATCACCACCCCCAGAGGAAGAGGCAGCGTGTAGACCCTCGGGTCAATGGCCAAATAATTAAAGTAAGTTTTTTTATTAAATGTATACGAATACATTTTGTACTCTGTTTTGGCATTCTTTTAATGTGTTATTATTTCCTGCTGCTTTAAATGTTTTATACTTAATATATGTTTTATAATTGTTTTAATATTTATTTTTTTAATATATTTGACAATATAGAATTAAATTATAAATTTAACATTTTGTGTGTTAATGTAAATATTGTATTAGTTCCTACTGTTATTAAAGGGAATCTCAACCCATGGGGCAGATCTTAGTCATCTATTTTATTATTGGTATATTTATAAATTAATACCCATGGGCATCCCAAATTTGGTGTTTTTTTATTTTTTTGCGTTTTACAAACTTATGGAATTTATATATTGTAAAATCCACAAGCCCTTTATGGCAGCTTAAAGGAGACCAACAGAGAATTTATAATGTACATTTTTTTTTCCTTATTCATTAAGTAAATGTAATTTAATGTTAAATATTAGCGTTATTATTTTCCGTTATTCATTTTTTTTTAACTTTCTGTGCATCTAGGACCTCTGCCAGAAGGAGTATGACTATGCCGTGAGGGAGAAGGCCAGCATTGTGGAGGAAGTGAAGGCCACCGAGTCCCTGCATGTCCACTCAGATTTGACAGAGAAGTCAATACGGAAACGTTGGTCAGACTTTAAGCGTCGGGACAACGAGGGAGTCTATCGGCTCTATGATGCCTACGCTTCAGGTAAGTTAAACACACATACGCTATTATTACATATCTACATGTTATACTTCTGATGTTTAACATTATTTTTTTCCCCTCTCCACAGATAGGCACCCTCCCCTGGGAAAGCACGGGAAGGTTGTTCTCCTCTGCACAAGAGTGGTGGATTCAGATTAGTCAGTGGGGAAGGGCCCCTCTCGTCGGTCCCAAATTGAGGACCCAGGGGAGGAAGGGGATGAGGACATTGAAGCCCCAGTGAAGTCTGCTGTTGGGGTGACGGCAGTGTGGAGCCTCAGCTCCTCAGAGTCTGACTCAGCAGAGTCCCAATACCGATGTGGCCACTCTCAAGTGGGGAGTCCCAGTTGGGAGGAGGAAAGGGACTCCACCACACTCCCTGAAGGTTCAGATACTGCCCATTCAGACTGGTTCATACACAGAGCGGGGGATGCCGTTCTCTGTAGCCTCTCAAATATGGCTGCACCTAGCGTTGGATTCACCGGGTGAACATCTAGGTGAGTTAAGGCTTTTTCTGTTGTAGCCCTCCATACTACCAGTGGCGTTCTTTGCCACCATGCAACCCACCTTTCAGGGGGCCCCAGAACTATGCAGAGTACACATTGGAGGGAGCTGACTTACTGTAATACTAGTGCTCCATCGGGGCACCATCAGGAGCACCAGGAGTTTATGCTGTCAATGCTGAGGCTACATGAGAAAGAAAACTGCTTTAGGTACAGCCATGTGCTCTGATCTTTCGCGTCTATGCTGACAGTCCTAAGAGGCCTCTGAGGTAGTCTCTCTCCTTCATCTGTCTAGATGTCCATCTGTCCCCACCAGCTCTCTTGAGGCCATGGGGCCCCAGAAATGATAGGACCACCCCTGCATCCTGTATCAGCACCAAGGGAGGGAGACAGGGAGAAGAGCATACTATTAGACTGGACATTCCCCTTAAAACTGGCTGTACAAGCAGCAGCCTGAGCAATTACTTGACAAATATTTCATTTTTTATTTGATCTATATAGAAAAAGGGCTTTCATAAACAACCTGCTCAATTGCTACTTAATGTAGCATGTTTTAGCTAGTTTTAAAATGAAACATCAGCCTCTCTGAAGTCTAAAATATTCTGGGGGGAGATTCCCCCATCCCTGGAGCAGCCTGTGCACAAGCACGGTCCGCTCCCTCATCCCCAGCTTCCCTCGGCTTGGCCCAAATAGGGATTTCCTGCTGGAAAGGAACAACCCAGGAAAATTAAATTCCCAGGTACTGTTCCTATTTAATAAGGCTGCATATTGATTGTAGAGCAAAAACATCATCTTACCTGGTAACATTCAAGGAAAGGAAGCAGAAGTTGAAATAAAAAATGGTTCATATTGGTGTCTGCTAATCTCAATTCATTTGATGTAATTTGTAAGTTATCTTTTCCTAACATGGAGCAGCCCACATCAAAATCCTGCCAAAATATAAAGTGCATCATGAAATGTTTATTACTATTATTATACTATCTATCATTGTTATACGGCAGCATGTTGTTTGCATGTGCTCAGTATAATTGCATTTTCAGAGAAGGGTCCAAGCAAAAATGTGACAAATGTGACAGCGCACACATCGCAGTTGGCATTTTTTGTAAATAATTGGACAAACTGGCCAATAAAACATAATATTTATGCATGGGTAAACAGCACATCCTGGCTTTCTACATTTTGTGGGTTTTTTTTACCAGTATGAGGAATTGTTTGTTCTTAAAGAACTTAAACTCCCCTTTTTTCAGGTTTTTGGTGTACTGCCTTATTGTGCCCCCATACATGTGATTTACCTTTCAGCATGCTGTTTCCAAGTTTCTTATAGTCCTGTGGCTCTGTTATGCTAAATGGGAATGGTTTTCCTTGAGTAAAAACTACTGACTATAAGTCCCAGAATCTTTCCACTGTAGCAGCAGTCATTTAGCTACTGGAACATGAGATTTTGCACCCCCCCCAGCTGAATTAGAGCAAAAAAGGGATAAATATGTTGTCTCTGCTTTAGTCAAGCAGATGATTAGCAAGCCAGAATGAGAAAGTCTCTAATCTGTATATCAAACGCACCAGTTGATGCACATTGCTGCTAGGGAAAGTGATTTTTTATAACACATAACACAGAGTTGCAAACAAATAGAAAAGAAATAACGGTTAAGCTTAGCACATTAAAGACATCATTTTGGCACATGATAATAAGTGTTCTGTGTGAAGCTCCTTTCTTCTCTTCAATGTCTGGTTTGTGGCTGAACTGGAAGGGCATGTCATGGAGCAGCTTTATGAGTTATGATCATGCACTGCTGTGGTCAGAGAAGGCAATGGGATCACTGTGGCTTGCTATGCTCTCGACCGCTGAGAGTAGGCTGCAAGAATGGTTGTAAGTGGTCCTGGAAGTGGTCCTGGAAGAATGATATGGAAAGCAGGAAAAACTGAAGCCTAGCTATGGCTTCTAACTGGCACTACAGAAAATGGAAAAGAGAAACATGGGACAGGGATCAGGTGAGCTGCTTACTGCCTTATTATTGATGTTGAGTTTATAGTCCCTTGTTTGCTTATCTTCTATATGAAAAGAATGTGTATGCCTCAGGGCAGATAAAATATTAAAAAAAAATGTCAAAACTTTTGATTCCCCACAGCAACAGCATAATGCCAGTCTAGATCTGTCACCTGTCTTGATCCCAGCATCCGTGTCTGTTCCCCACTGCCTTCTACAGAGTGAGAGCCTGCTCTATCCTCTATACAGTGACTGAGATGCAACAAACTGGACCCTGACAAAAAACAGATGAAGGGGACATGCCTGGATTGTAGAGTTGGGTCTCTTCAGAATGCAGGAGTATAGAAGATTCAGACTGTATAGACATCCATAAGGTCTGGGCCAAAATGTGTATTTGTGGTGGTTAAAGTTGACCAAAACCCAGTGCGAACGGCCTGGGAATCTATAATCTATAATCTATGGCCAATCGATTCTTTCCCCCGGGGCATCCAAAACCAGGATGCCCCGCTGTGTCTGCGGGCATGCTCCCTGTTAGAGGCAAGCGGGGGATGCTGAGCTTATCTGTGATTTTTTTTTATTTCTATTTGTTTGCAACTCATTTCCCTAGCAGCAATGTACTTACCATTTGATGTACAAATCATAGAACTCCTCACCCTGGCTTGCTAATCATTTGATTGGCTAAGGCAGAGGCGAAAGCTTTAACCCACTCTGCTGAAATTTAGCTTCTTCAGATAGGAAGCAAATCTTGTGTTCCAGTAGCTAAAGGGTTGCTGGCAGTGTTCTCACCTGGGCAGGTAATGACTGCGGCTTAGACATAGTCAAAGCTGCCGATTAGCTCACCCATTACATTGGAAGAATTCTGCTATTTGTAATTAGTAGTTTTTACTGAAGGCCATGAAAGCCACTCCCAGTAGCAACACAGAGCCCCAGGAATATAAGAAACGTGGAAACTGCCTGCTGATAAGTAAATCACAGGTATGGGGGAACAACCCCCACACAAATGATTACGCTACATTACAAAAGAGGAAACCAATAAGGCAGAACACCAAAACACCTGACAAAAAGGGACTTTTCCTTTCTCATTGTCTGACCAAGATCACATTGATAACACTGTGGAAGAATTCTAAGATCCGGGCATTCATTTAACTGTCCTTTTCTCCTCCAATCACATTGGAGTCTTTGTTCAGTGAACACAAATGTTGGATTAAATTGTTTAATGTCACCTAATTTCTTGACTAATTTTGGTGGATTTGGATAAACTTTCTTACCTGGAATTATTCATGGAAAGTATGTCCTGTATTTACTCTGTAGGCATACTCACTGCCCCCAGTGTCAAACACCCCAGGTCAACCGAAAACTCACCTTCGCTCCTGGTCCAACCGTGCATGCATGTGCAGCGGGCGCATCCCCCCTATCCCTTTTGTGAATGGCTGGCGCGGGCACACTCTGTTAAAGGGTAGCATGGGATGCGGCCACCAGCGCACTTGGATCCGCTCGCAGTAGATGAGCTCCTGGACTAAGGGCAGGCGCGGATCCAAGCACGCTGATTGGTCGAGGCGGCTGTGCATGCGCCGTAGGACCGGGGACTGGGGAGTTTCGCACAGTGGAGCACCCCCGATACTGGGTTTTGGTTTTTAAGCAATAGCTTTGTCTGCCCCACGTACCAGCAATCTAGTCCAGCAAATTGGGAACTTGAAAGCCAGGATTTTATTGAGCATGCAATGGACATCATGGTCAACGCCAGTACCCAGCAAACCTGGGCAAGTGTCAGGACCCCAACAGCCAATCAGTGGGTGTGCTGGCTTGGGGCTCAGAAGGAGCCCACATTCCCAGGATCACCCTGAGATGACGAATTTGTTATTCTCAACAAATATTTCACCCAAAACATGAAGAGCTTAATTTAAGAAGCGTTAACACCACGTAGTACCAGGTAGCGCCAGGGGAATGCTGGGCGCAGTATCTGAAAACCATATATATATGAAGTCAAACTGGTGAGCGCCTCTAATAGTGTCATGTAGCGTTGCATGTATCACTAGCGGCGGCTCAGTGTAAAGCACTGTATGTTCTGCAGCGCCACGTAGCACCTGTCTCTAAGTCGCGCTCTCTCATACACTTCAATGGTGGATGACATTTTTCTGTATTTTTTCACATGTTGGCTCCAGGGAAGCAACAAAAGACGTTGTTCCTCACTTTTTAGGTCTAGGCTCCAGAATTGTATTTTGTGTTCTGCTATTGCAGTGCCAGTGCTTGTGTTAATGTCATTCCAGGTGGTTTTGCTCTGTGGCTGGGGTTTTTTATTGTGAGAAACAGAGCGTCCAGTGCCAGAGCGTCCAGTTTAAGAGTGCCGTTGGCCGCTCTTCACTGGCACTACCTATAGTTCCATGCAGCGTTGTCCTGTTATATGTAGCGCTGCCTTGGCCTGCTTTCCCTCGTGGTGCTACATGAAACAATAGCAGCATTGGTATGCTCAGGTGCTGCAGCGAATCAGGGAGAGCGCTTCTACAGCGCCCCCCAGACATCACATTTATCAATGCTGGATAGGATACTACAGCATCACTTTTCCAGCGGCGAATCTAGGTCACAGCGCCAGAGCCCGGTTTCTGAGCACAGCTACATAGACACACAAATGGCAATATGTGGCGCTACTCTTAAATCAGCCTATAAATAATGAACCTGATGAACTGAACATAAAGATAAGGCTCAGGGTCCCCAATATTTGGCAATGGTCCCAGAAATCAAGCATTTTGACCTTTATTGGCTCCTGGCAGATTATTTGCATGGCTTTACCTGCTCATTATGAATCATGGTAATTCTGTGGTCCTTGGTCTGTACGCACCATGTAAGAAATTTCTGCTATAGGAAGTTTTCTTCTAAATATGTCTTACCTGTTCTTCACAACCAGGGAGGAGTATAAATTCTTTAATAAGTAAGCATCGTAGGAATTTAAATAATTCATAAACAGCTTCTGTAATAAAGAGTAAACCAAAACTAGTATGTATACCACACATATATCTATTGGCTGTGTATGTAACCAAGGGCCTCATTTATGAAGCGTGTCATTTATGGTGTCTATAGAGCCAGTTATGGAGTGCTGGCAACTTTTTCTGTTTTGGAGCTGCAATTTTGACAAGAATTGAGCTAGGAGTTGCAGTGCCGGATGCTAACCAATTTGCTTTGATTATTGTATTAGATATTGTCCGGTCTGTCAATTATAACAGCACCAGGGTGCGCCACTTTGTACTGCCATCTTTTCGGTGCTGCACAATGTATTAATCAGTTGAAAAGTTTGGTGCAGTATTTTTCCGTCACTGTTCGACTTTTTATAATTAAAAAGACAAGAAATCACTTAAAGCGGACCAAAACTCACTGAACCTGTGCAATAAATTTGGCCAAAGCTAGAACTAGAAATGGGTGTTTTTAGCTTTTTTAATTGTCCTGGAACACTGATTTTTTCCTGTCCCTCTCTGTAAGATGGCAGGTGATCAGTCATTACATAGGCGTGGCACACACACGATGTCACACACATCAGTAACAATGAATGGAGGAGGTGGAGCTTTACAGCTAAAACAGGCGCCATTATCTGGGATTAGAGTGAAGCAGGAGCAGTGAAAATTGGCAAAGGCACTTTTCATAGGGGGAGCAATTCAGGGGATGCTAGTTAAAAATGTGGGATTTGGTCAGCTTTAACCTACAGCTCCACTATAAACTGGTGCAGCTTCCGGCACTGCGACCTGTATATCGCTGGTGTTAAATTAGATGCAGGCTGACAGCCCCATCAGAATTGCCCGTTTTTTGGCAAAAAAAATGGCACGGAGTGGTATTAACAGACGTTGACGCTTGATAAATCAGGCTCCCCCTGTCCCTGCATTGAATTCACCTTTACGGAGGACCTTTACTCGCTGAAAGTACGTTGAATTAACCTTTTGCCAACAATGTCCCTTTCATCTATTCAGAAAAAAAACATTCTGATAACCAGAAGGCACTAGCTACATCATTTCACAGAGCATATATGATATTGTAGCAATTAGTGATCATTTCCTGTTCCAGTTTACCTGTACCTTAAAAAGAATTGCACTCATTTGAAAATGCAAGTAGAAACTAGATATCGTGTTAGAAAATATCTGCTACTACAGTCTCCACTTTTATCTGAAAATAGAGATCATTTTGGACATTTAATAAACTGTGGAGTAGAAATGCCTAAAAGTTTCATATTCCTTTAAAGTGGACCTAAAAATACCATTTTGTGATAACTCACCTGCAAAATGGGTATTATAAGTATGTCTCACACCCTGCTTCGGAAGTATTAATTTTACGTGGGTTATGGTCCAGTAGAGGTCGAACTTCTGCAGAGATGACAAGAAAAAGAAGCCCCTCCTGGTCCATAAATACCTGGGACCTCCCACACATTCCCCAGTATAAGAAAGCAGTAAGGGGACCAGGAAGAGCCAATAAAATCTATGAGAAAAAAGTTTCACCACACAGAGGATCCAACATACAATTCAGGGTGGGACGAAGCAGGGTGTGAGACATACTTATAATACCCATTTTATAGGTGAGTAATCACAAAATGATATTGTTCTAAGTATGTCTCACAACCTGCTTCGGAAGTATAAATTACACGTGGGACATCCAATAGCAGTGTCCAAAAAGGGTGGGGATCCCAACAGGCAATAGTGCACAAATTAAACCACTGCAGCATGCAGAACTTTGCGGCCAAAAAAACAGCATCCGCTGAGGCCCGCACATCAACCTTATAAAACGTAGAAAAAGTATGAACAGAAGACCAAGTAGCAGCCTTACAACTTGTTCAACAGAGGCTTGGTGCTGAAACGCCCAGGAAGCCCCAACAGCACAAGTAGAATGAGCAGTGATCTGGAAAGGGGGATCCCTCCCCTTAGCAGAATAGACCCTAATAACGGCCTGACGAATCCATTTACTAATGGTAGACTTGACGGGCGCCAAACCCCTCTTGGGCCCACAGGGCACCACAAAAAAGGCGTCCGTCTTCCGGAATGGTGAAGTAGCCACCAGATAGTACTTTACACATCTAACGAAGTCCAGAGAGTGCAAAGCCCTCTCCTTGTCATTGCTAGGTTTAGGACACAATGAAGGCAGCACAATGTCCTGATCGAGGTGAAAGGCAGAGACAACATTTGGCAAGAAGTCTGGTTTAAAACGGAAAACCACCTTGTCCTGATGTCTCTCAAAGTAGGGGGCCTGAATGGACAGAGCCGCCAACTCCGAAACACGTCGAACAGAGGTGATAGCCACCAAAAAGGCAACTTTTAAGGTGAAAATGGATAGAGCAGAATCCTGCACTGGTTCAAAAGGAGGACCCTGAAGGGCAGACAACACCAAATTCAAATCCCAAACAGGTAACATGGGTTTGCGAGGAGGGCGCACATGAGTGACCCCCTGAAAAAAGGTCTTAACCAAAGGATGAAGAGCGAAAGATCTCTAAAAGAAAACCTCCAGAGCGGACACATGCCCCTTAAGAGTGCTAAGCTGAAAACCCATGTCCAGACCATGCTGAAGAAACTCCAAAATCCAAGGAATGGAAAACACCCGACAAGGAAAGGACCTAGCCTCACACCAATCAATGTAGGTCCGCCAGGTCCTGTAGTAGATATTAGAGGAAGATTTCTTCCTAGCCCTGCCAAGAGTCTGGACAACGGCTTCAGACAAACCCTTTTCCTTTAAGATGAAGGTTACAGCAGCCACGCCGTCAAAGCCAGCGTTTGTAAATTGGGGTAACAAAGCTGACCTTGTGTGATCAGATCCGGAACGAGAGGCAGCCTGAATTGATCGACCGCCAGCCGGACGATGTCTGCGAACCTGTCTTGGCCACCTTGGGGCCACCAGGATTGCTGACACACCCTCTTGAGCCAGCTTGCGTACCACCTTTCCTACCATGCGAAAGGGAGGAAACAGATACAGGAGACTGAGCTCCCACCAGGACAGAGACATGGCATCCACTGCCAGAACCAGAGGGTCCTGGGAAAGAGACACAAATGCCGGAAGCTTGTGATTGTGACGAGAGGCAAACAGATCAACCTCCGGACTCCCCCACCTGCGACAGACGGATAGAAATACCTTGCTGCTGAGGGACCATTCCCCCCGGCGAGAGGTCCCTCTGCTCAGAGAGTCCGCTTCCAGGTTCTCCACCCCTGGAATGTAGATTGCCGGGATGCACGGAACATTGCCCTCGGCCCAAGCAATAATCATAGACACCTCCCGGAGGGCACTCTGGCTGCGAGTCCCTCCTTGGTGATTAATGTAAGCGACCACTGTCCGAATGCGGAGCGAACCTGAACTGGTAAGCCCTGAAGGTGATGTGTCAGGTGCGACAGCACCAACCGAACTGCCCTCAGCTCGTTGATGGGGATACAGGCCCCCTGAGGACCCCACAGCCCCTGGAACAGACGTTCCCTCCAGAAGCCTCCCCAGCCTGACAGACTGGCATCCGTGGTGACCGTCTCCCAACAGGGCGCAAGAAAGGACCTGCCCCCCAGGAGCTTCCTCTGGTCCATCCACCACTGGAAGGACCGCCGGACAAGAGGGGACAGAACACAAGTCCGATCCAGAGACAGAGGACATTTGTCCCAAACCGATAGAAGATGGAGCTGAAGGGGTCTCATGTGAAACTGAGCAAATGGCACTGCCTTGAAGCAAGCCACCATCAAATCTACCAGCCTCATGCATTGCCTGATGGACGGACGAGGGCTGGACAGAAGAAAACGAATAAGAGCCTGAAGAACATCCACCTTCGGCTGGGGTAGGAACACCCTGGTCTGAATGGTATCCAGAATCATGCCCAGGAACGAAGCCACCCTTGCCGGGGATAGAGAGGACTTGGGGTAATTGATTACCCACTCGGACCTTTCCAGCGTCGTCACCACCGCTCTGGTGTCCAGCTCCGCCTGGTGGAGAGAGGATGACGTAATGAGAAGGTCGTCCAGTTAAGGCAAGATACGAATGCCCCGGACTCTGAGAAGGGCCATCACGCCCGCCAAAACCTTGGTGAACACCCTGGGCGCTGAAGTCAGCCCGAAGGGAAGAGCCACAAACTGGAAGTGCTGGTTGTCTACCACGAACCTGAGGAACCTTTGGTGTCCCGGGAAGACCGGCACATGAAGGTAAGCGTCCTTGATGTCTGTTGAGGTCATAAAGTCCCCCTGATGAAGGGAGTAGACAGCATAGCGCAGAGTCTCCATGCCAAATTTCTTGGTTCTGAGGAAGCGGTTGATAAACTTTAAGTCCAAAATGTGCCTTATGGATCCATCCTTTTTGGGCACCGTAAAGAGGTTGGAGTAGTAACCCTGACCTCTCCCTATGGGGGGAACCGTAGAAACGACCCCCATTTCCCGAAGGTTTTGCACCACCAGGAAAAGTCCCTGTGTGGTCCGAGGGTCCGCAGGAACCCGAGACCTGAGGAATCTGGGAGGAGGCCGGTATGCGAACTCCAGCTTGTACCCAGAGGAGACCACCTCCGGGATCCAGTTGTCTGTGACCTCCAGAGTCCAGACCTGGGCAAAGAGCCGCAGCCGTCCCCCCACCCGTGAGGGAGAGGGCGCCCCCTCAATGCTGACTGGGCTTGGCAGTGGCTTTGGGTTTGGTACCCCAGGAAGTCCCGGGTTGGGCGCGTCCTCTGCCCCTACTCCAGGAATCTCCTCTGAACGCAGGGAAGGAAATTCCCCTGCTCGTCCGAGAACCACGAAAGGAGGGATTGAATGAGCCTGATCACCTCCTTTCGCCACCGAGTCTAATTTATCACCAAACAGGCGCAGACCCACGAAGGGTAGCCCTGTGAGCGCCTCCTTTGCAGCGATATCGGCCGCCCATTGGCGCAACCAGACCGATCGGCGTATAGCAACAAGCAATGCCGAGGTCCCGCTACACATACGGATAGTATCATCCAAGGCTGATAAGACAATGCAATGAGCATCTCACAATGCGTCAATGCTGTAAATTCCTCACTGGAAGGATTCAGTTGGGAACCATCCAACAGGCCCCTGATTAACGCTCTAGTAGCCACAGCCGTGAGAGCAGAGGCACAAACCGGGCGCAAGGCCGAACCCACACAGGCAAAGGCATGCAAAGCCATTTGGTCGATGCCGTAGGAGAGGGGCGGGCCGTAAAAGAGCGCCGAGCGCCCGGCCCCGCCCCCTCCTCAGTGAGGGAAAAGAGCCGCACTCCTCAGCAATACTGCGGAGCCGTCCACAAGCCACCGGCCCGCCGCCGCTGTCAGTGCGGCGGGCGTGCTGGCCGCTGAACACAGGGCACTGTATAAGTGAAAAAATAAAGCACCATCATACACAACACACGTGCGCTGGCAGTAGCCAGCGCGTGAAGTAAAACAGCACACAAAAGATCGAAGACAAGATGGAGGGTAAGCCCCCCCCCCCCCCCCCAACTATCCGGGAACGGGGAGTAATGGAGGGGAAGCCAGAAACTACATACTAAGTAGTGATGGCATAGATACGGACAGGGCATCCCACGTCAGGATCACTAACCTGACGACCGCTTACCCCTTGGTGGGGGCCTTGCGGTGGAACATGGCTCCTGTATAAACACCTCTAAGGTGTGCCCTACCTTCACCCGGACTCTACAGCCAAGGCTGGGAGGCATGGGGAAATTAAGAAAATAGTCCGGATGGCAATAGGAAAAAACAAAGTGGCCGGGTGTACACCTGGCTTACCTGCAAAGGAAAGAGACAGCCATCTTCTTGACTTACTTCGCCGTCTGCAGAGACTTATCTGGGGAATGTGTGGGAGGTCCCAGGTATTTATGGACCGGGAGGGGCTTCTTTTTCTTGTCACCTCTGCAGAAGTTCGCCCTCTACTGGACCATAACATACGTGTCATTAATACTTCCGAAGCAGGGTGTGAGACATATTTGGAATATATTAACATGAAAGCTTCACTCCCATTAGTCCTTCCCCGACCAAAGCAATCTGGCATATTTAGAGTTCTTTCCTCCATCAGTGTGCCTACCACAGCTTCAGGGGCAGCAGGGGACCATATGTCACTCAAGCTTCTTTCAGCCAACAGTAAACAGCTCATGTACAATATGCTGCTTCTATTAAAATCTAGCTCCACCCAGTAAAAATTAAAATACCTTTTAGTACAATCCAGTCCCATAAAGCACCAAATCAAACATGTTACATATGCTGATATACATAAGTGACCATAGGTTAATCTACCCACCTTTACTTCTGAAATGAAGTTTCCCTAAACTGACCAGACGTCCCGCTACATCTGCCTTTGAAGCATTTTGTCCCGCCAACAGGACAGGACATCTGGACAGTTTACAACTTGGGCCCTGCACCGGCTTATTGGCTGAATAGTGGTAGGGGAATAGAAGAATAGATGGTAGGGGAATAATAGAATTGATGGATTGAAGTCAAGTTGTGCTTTGGACATGTGACCAGGGGCAGGGCTGCACCTAGGTACACAAAGAATAGAGTGCTGCAGATCTTTGTTCCTCAAAATCCTACTAATAAGCCATACACCCACCATGCTCGTCACCCTGTGATTTGGCCACAGGTGTCTTCCCTTTGAGGCCCCCCAAAATTGGTCAGTTAAACCAACCCTACATAGGCCTCCTACCATAAAATAACCAGGCTTACCTTTATCAAAACTTGTCGCCATTTTACTAGCTAGAACAACCAGGGCAGGCTGCTTGTATATGTTAACAATTTGGTTTCTGTAGGATGAGGCCAGCAGAAATGTAACTGCTCGTTTGGTCACCAGCTCTTCAGTTATTATTTCATGTCCACTGTGTTCGAGCAAAACTACCTGACCACCCAAGAGATTCAGGAAGTTACAATGCAGCTCTAGACTGGCCTGAAGAACTTCATCTACAGGGGTGTTGCCTGGAATATACATAAATACAAATATAAGCTCAATATAAACTCAGTAAAGCATTTAACCATATTAAGAAAATCATGAATATGTACTTAATTTCAAAAGATGACATTAACTTCGATGAACATATAGGTAGATAAACAATTCATTACACAAAGCACAATATGGATAGCATCAGCCAAAATAAATATATGCATTTATATGCAGTATTATGGTATGTGTCAGGCCTCGTGGGACACACGCCTTCTAGGTAAGCCCACAACCCCCAATCTTCCCCAAGGTCAGGGATTAGGCAGATACGTGGTCATGGTACAAGCGGCAATCGCGGGATGGTCAAACAAAACAAGGTCGGCAACGGGATAAAGCAGGAAATCTCAAGATCAACACACACCCAGCTAAACGCTATCACAGGTGCCGACTGAATGACCAAGGGCGACCTTTATAGGACATGGACGCAGGGGATGGCACGGAATGAAACCAATCACAAAGAGGATATTAATAACACTGATTGGCCAGTTCAAACTTTTTTGCCCAGAACAATAATTGGCCTCATTGGCCCTTTAATTCAGCCTCCGGTGGCTGCGCTGTGTGCAAATATAAAAATAATAGTAAAATAATCAATATTACACGACTGGTACTGATACTTGGAATAGTACCAATAGTTAAAGGCGTGCAACCCTAATCAATGAATTTTGTTTAAGGTGGCAGCTTAAGGCTTTATTCATCAATGGATAGTGCCAGGTAGTGCCTTGTAAGCGACAGGTAGCGTCAGGTGAACGCCGGCCGCGGCACGCAATACCACATGAATGAAGCCGAATCTGGTGAGCGCCTCTTACAGCGACACGTAGCGACCGATTCATCATCACAGGTGGCTCAGCAGATCCCGGCGGCGATCTGGCTTTCAGAGCGCCTGGTATTACCTGTCGCTACCTAATACATTTTAATGGACGTTACATTTCTTCACTTTAAACAGGGTTTTCTTTTAATATTTTTTTTTTGTTTTGTATCAAATCATTGTGTCACCTCTCCTGGCCTATAAAACTTTTTTTATTTTTTTATGCAGAATTGTCATTACAGGTCTGGTAGTAAAGTGTTAATGTCACAATGTAATAACCAATGTAATTCCATATGTTTTCGCTTTGTTACTAGAGGATATGTGTTCGAAAACTTTAATCACACAGCTTCTGGCGCTCTGTGCTACAGCGACACAATTTTGAGCGCTGGCACTGTGTGAGGCTGTCGCTCACAGCTACAGTTCGCTCCCATATAGCTCTGTACTGGTGTTATAGCGACTCACACATCAAATTCATCAATGCCGGCAATGTTACTACAGCGACTGAGGCGCTCTGTAATAGCGACTCACGGCCAATCAGAGCGACCACTAGCGCCTCAGTAGAGACACTCATCTGCTATTACCTGGCGCTAATAATGAATCAGCCTGCCTTTGTTTTTGTTAATGGCCTTCTAGTTGATACACTCTTACCCCAAATGCTTTATAAGGTTATAGGGAATAGATCTACTGTATGTAGATCCACTCTCTGCACTTTCTTGCTGAGAGTGAAGGAGCAGTTATCTCAGTGTCCGATCGCTCCCGCCGGGTCTCCTCTTCACCAGGGGGGCCTCCGATCACCCCCCCCCCCCCCGGCTCTTCAGCTTCAGGGGAGAGCCTGAAAAGATTCAACATTCTGTGTGGCTGTAGATAATAAGATTTAGCCACACCTTAGAATACATTTCTGCTTCCATGATCCTAAATCTATTGGGCTTGGGTCCCTTTAGACCATCTCCTTCCCTAAACCAAGATTCAAAACAGGTAGCAATGGAGAAACATACAGTATCAAGAAAACAAAATCAGTGTACCTGTATCTCAACCATATTTCTTTGCATTGCGCCCTGATTACATACTTTAGGTTTTTTAAGAAAAGAGTTCTTACTTTTTTGAAAATCATTATTTATTTACTATGGTAACATAGTAGATTGTAAACCTATACTTACTAGGCCAGTTTACACATCCTCCAAAGCCTTCTGTTAAATCCTTTAGCCACAGTGTTTTCTCTGCCAACAGACTATAGTTGATAGCTGGTAAATTCTGTAGAAGAATGGCTGCAATCAGTGCACCACAGCTGATTACCATGTGGGCTATTTGGCATAGCTCTACTTTATAGCCTACATCAGAGACAAACTTTTGAATATCCTTTGATGGATGGTATGGAAGATGCCTAAAACATGCAAGAGTTACACACTGTGTTATAGATTAAATTCATTGCAAAAAAAACAAATGATTGGGTTTGGATGTAGAATAATTAGGTGAGGTGCAAACATTTTTCAGATTAATGACCCCCTACACAATAACTAAGTATGTATATCTTAACTGTGCTCAGTGAACGCACCTACCATGCATTATTATTTCCTATGCCTTTGTATGAATATTTCCCCACTAGCATTTTCTTCTATATAATGTAAAAAAGAGCAATGCACTGTAGCAACGTCAATATCCCTTGACAAATTAGACTATGGCCTATGTTTTTTAAAAGGGAAGCTGTATAATTAAACACCCTTGGTTGTTCTTTAAAGGAAGGACCAAGCCTTACTATTGGCTAATATGCCATGTGCAGCAGCCGGTCAAAAGTTATTTGGTATGTTAGAATGGCCTGGGAATGTGTGTCTCTATGGATAACCCCTGTTCTGGAAACACACGTTTTTAATGCACAGCTCTAGAGGCAATTACTAGACATAACACCTAGGCTTATAATTAATAAGTAGTGATGAGCGAGTAGTATTCGACCGAGCCGGTATTCGATCGAATACTACGCTGTTCGTCATACTCGATTTCGATCGAGTACAGCGGCGATGGCGCACTCACAATTCGTTTCCCCTCCCACCTTCCCTGGCGCGTTTTTTACACCAATCACCATGCAGGGGGGGTGGGACAGGTCCTGGGAGGACGCTGGCATCGCGAAAACGGCGTCTACACGCATTGGCTGGAAAAACCATGTGACCTCGAATATACAAAACTCAGCACTTCCTCTTCGTCAGCATTAGCAGCTTGAACTTAGTGAGGGACAGACGCTCACAGCAGGGAAAGACAGGCTGTCGCTGGCAGGGCCCCAGAAGCTCGGAATATCGCTTTTACCACCATCTATACCAGCTACCAGAAGACAAGAGAGTCATTAAGAGCCCTTATTAGGGCTACTACGCTGAACGGTATATGGCTCATATGTAGGCAGGCAGGGCCCCAGAAGCTCAGAATATACCTTTTACCACCATATATACCAGCTACCAGAAGACAAGACAGTCCTTAAGAGCCCTTATTAGGGCTACTACGCTCAACAGTATATAGCTCATTTTCTATGTAGTCAGGCAGGGCCCCAGAAGCTCAGAATATACCTTTTACCACCATACATACCAGCTACCAGAAGACAAGACAGTCCTTAAGAGCCCTTATTAGGGCTGCTACGCTGAACAGTATATAGCTCATTTTCTATGTAGTCAGGCAGGGCCCCAGAAGCTCAGAATATACCTTTTACCACCATATATACCAGCTACCAGAAGACAAGACAGTCCTTAAGAGCCCTTATTAGGGCTACTACGCTGAACAGTATATAGCTCATATTCTATGTAGTCAGGCAGGGCCCCAGAAGCTCAGAATATACCTTTTACCACCATATATACCAGCTACCAGAAGACAAGAGAGTCCTTAAGAGCCCTTATTAGGGCTGCTATGTTGTACAGTATATAGCTCATTTTCTATGTAGTCAGGCAGGGCCCCAGAAGCTCAGAATATAGCTTTTACCACCATATATACCAGCTACCAGAAGACAAGACAGTCCTTAAGAGCCCTTATTAGGGCTGCTACGCTGAACAGTATATAGCTCATATTCTATGTAGTCAGGCAGGGCCCCAGAAGCTCAGAATATACCTTTTACCACCATATATACCAGCTACCAGAAGACAAGACAGTCCTTAATAGCCCTTATTAGGGCTGCTACGCTGAACAGTATATAGCTCATTTTCTATTTAGTCAGGCAGGGCCCCAGAAGCTCAGAATATACCTTTTACCACCATATATACCAGCTACCAGAAGACAAGACAGTCCTTAAGAGCCCTTATTAGGGCTGCTACGCTGAACAGTATATAGCTCATTTTCTATGTAGTCAGGCAGGGCCCCAGAAGCTCAGAATATACCTTTTACCACCATATATACCAGCTACCAGAAGACAAGAGAGTCCTTAAGAGCCCTTATTAGGGCTGCTACGTTGAACAGTATATAGCTCATTTTCTATTTAGTCAGGCAGGGCCCCAGAAGCTCAGAATATACCTTTTACCACCATATATACCAGCTACCAGAAGACAAGACAGTCCTTAAGAGCCCTTATTAGGGCTGCTACGCTGAACAGTATATAGCTCATATTCTATGTAGTCAGGCAGGGCCCCAGAAGCTCAGAATATACCTTTTACCACCATATATACCAGCTACCAGAAGACAAGACAGTCCTTAATAGCCCTTATTAGGGCTGCTACGCTGAACAGTATATAGCTCATTTTCTATTTAGTCAGGCAGGGCCCCAGAAGCTCAGAATATACCTTTTACCACCATATATACCAGCTACCAGAAGACAAGAGAGTCCTTAAGAGCCCTTATTAGGGCTGCTATGTTGTACAGTATATAGCTCATTTTCTATGTAGTCAGGCAGGGCCCCAGAAGCTCAGAATATACCTTTTACCACCATATATACCAGCTACCAGAAGACAAGACAGTCCTTAAGAGCCCTTATTAGGGCTGCTACGCTGAACAGTATATAGCTCATTTTCTATGTAGTCAGGCAGGGCCCCAGAAGCTCAGAATATACCTTTTACCACCATATATACCAGCTACCAGAAGACAAGACAGTCCTTAATCCCTTATTAGTGCTGCTATGTTGAACAGTATATAGCTCATTTTCTATGTAGTCAGGCAGGGCCCCAGAAGCTCAGAATATACCTTTTACCACCATATATACCAGCTACCAGAAGACAAGACAGTCCTTAAGAGCCCTTATTAGGGCTGCTACGCTGAACAGTATATAGCTAATTTTCTATGTAGTCAGGCAGGGCCCCAGAAGCTCAGAATATACCTTTTACCACCATATATACCAGCTACCAGAAGACAAGAGAGTCATTGAGAGCCCTTATTAGGGCTGCTATGTTTTAAAAATTGTGTGGAGGCCCAAGAGCTGAGACCTTTTAAAAATTGTGTGGAGGCCCAAGAGCTGAGACCTTTTAAAAATTGTGTGGAGGCCCACGAGCTGAGACCTCTTAAAAATTGTGTGGAGGCCCAAGAGCTGAGACCTTTTAAAAATTGTGTGGAGGCCCAAGAGCTGAGACCTCTCAAACATTGTGTGGAGGCCCAAGAGCTGAGACCTTTTAAAAATTGTGTGGAGGCCCACGAGCTGAGACCTCTTAAAAATTGTGTGGAGGCCCAAGAGCTGAGACCTTTTAAAAATTGTGTGGAGGCCCAAGATCTGAGACCTCTCAAACATTGTGTGGAGGCCCAAGAGCTGAGACCTCTCAAACATTGTGTGGAGGCCCAAGAGCTGAGACCTTTTAAAAATTGTGTGGAGGCCCAAGAGCTGAGACCTCTCAAACATTGTGTGGAGGCCCAAGAGCTGAGACCTTTTAAAAATTGTGTGGAGGCCCAAGAGCTGAGACCTCTTAAAAATTGTGTGGAGGCCCAAGAGCTGAGACCTTTTAAAAATTGTGTGGAGGCCCAAGAGTTGAGACCTCTTAAAAATTGATTGTATTAAGCCTAAGAGGTGAGCCATAATTTTTTTCATTAATACAGCAATTCTACGGCGGTTAAGGAGGAGGAGGAGGAGGAGGAGGAGGAGGAGGAGGAAATGGCACTTCATACAGATGGCACTTCACTCTTGGCTGCTTTCCACTGTTGTACAAGCAAAGTCCGGGTCAATCCACTTGCTGTTCATTTTGATTAGCGTCAGCCTGTCGGCACTGTCGGTTGACAGGCGGCTGCGCTTATCGGTTATAATGCCCCCGGCTGCGCTGAACACACCCTTTCTGATAGCACGCTGGCGGCAGGGCAGGCAAGCACCTCCAAGGCGTACAGGGACAGTTCCAGCCACGTGTCCAACTTGGAGACCCAGTAAGTGTAGGTCGACAAGGGATCGGGGAGGACAGGGGTGTGGTCTGCCAGGTAGTCCCGCAACATCCGCCGATACTTGTCCCTCCTGCTGATAGCGGGCCCCGCAGTGATGGAAGTTGCACGAGGGGGTGACATGAACGTGTCCCACACCTTGGAGAGTGTTCCCCTGGTGGCTGTGGGCCTGATCGATGTTGTCAGACTCTGGGAGACACTCTCCTCTCTGCCGCCAGCGATGCTGGGTGGGAAAATCTGCATCATGTTCTGCAAGAGTTCCCTCTGGTATTCCAGTAATCGATTCGTCCTCTCCTCTACCGGAATAAAAGAGGAGAAGTTATCTTTATACCGGGGGTCCAGGAGTGCGAAGACCCAGTATAGTTTGTTCTCCAATATCCGGACAACACGTATGTCCCGGGAAAAGCAGCCCAGCATGAAGTCAGCCATGTGTGCCAGACTCTGAGTAGGCATGACGTCACTGCCCCCACCAGAAGGATCATTTTCCATTTCCTCCTCTTCCTCCTCCTCTCCGCCCCATCCGCGCTGAACCAATGGGACGCACACAGCCTGACTGCTACCCTCGCCGCCAGCATCCTCTTCCACAGCCACCTCCACGTTGTCCTCCTCCTCCTCATCCTCCTCCTGCAACTGCCACCGAGCAGCAGACAAAAGTGTGGTCTGACTGTCTACCTGTGTTGCGTCTCCTCCTACCCCCATCTCCTCTGTGTGCAATGCGTTCTCCCTTATTGCGATGAGCGATTCTTTAAGGACGCCTAGGAGCGGGATGGTTACGCTCACTATAGCGTCCTCGCTGCTGACCTTCTTAGTGGACTCCTCAAAGATACGCAATACATCGCATATGTCTGCCATCCATGGCCACTCGTGGTTGGCAAACTGAGGGAGCTGAGTTGGAGGCACGCGTGGATGCATCATCTGGTACTCCATCAATGCTTTCTGCTGCTCACACACCCTGGCCAACATGCAATAGGTGGAATTCCAGCGAGTGGGCAGGTCGCACAACAGCCGATGTTGAGGCAAATGGAGGCGTTGCTGGATTTTTTTTTAAGCTAGCAGCAGCTACAGTTGACTTCCGAAAGTGAGCGCACAAGCGCCGCACTTTGACCAGTAGCTCTGCCAGGTTGGGGTAAGTCTTTAGAAACTTTTGTACTACCAAATTAAAAACGTGGGCCAGGCATGGTACGTGATTGAGTTCTGCAAGCTCCAGAGCCGCCACCAGGTTACGGCCGTTATCGCACACGACCATGCCTGGTCCTAGCTGCAGCGGCGACAGCCACATCTCTGTCTGCTGCAATATGGCGTGCCTCACCTCTGCGGCGCTGTGCTTCCTGTCGCCCAAGCTGATGAGCTTAAGCACCGCCTGCTGACGTCTCCCCGTGCCAGTGCTGCAACGCTTCCAGCTAGGGGCTGAGGGCGATGTTAAGGCGGAGGAGGAGGAGGAGGAAGAGGAGGGGGGTCTATCAGAACCTGTGCTGGCAATCTTGGGCGGGGGTGGTATGTAGGCCGTCCCTGTTTGCGACCCCGTCCCCGCTTCCACAACATTCACCCAGTGTGCCGTCAAAGAGATGTAGCGTCCTTGGCCGCAAGCGCTTGTCCACGAGTCGGTGGTCAAGTGGACCTTTGCGCTGACTGCGTACCTCAGGGTCCGCCTGATGTTACGCGACACGTGCTGGTGCAGGGCGGGGACGCCACACCGGGAAAAATAGTGGCGGCTAGGGACGGAATAGCGAGGTGCGGCAGCCGCCATCAGGTCGCGGAAGGCCTGCGTCTCCACAAGCCTAAACGGCAACATCTCCAGGGCCAGCAGTTTGGAGATGAGGCAGGTTAAGGCTTGGGCTTGGGGGTGACTGGAGGCGTACTTCCGCCTGCGGTTGAACGCCTGCGAGATGGACAGTTGATGGGACGAGGAGATGGAAGGTGCAGACGAAGATGCGGGGGAAGGGGGGGCTGAAGGAGAAGGCCCCAAAGTAGCCGAGGCAGAGGCAGATGTGGAGGTGTCCTGGCTGGAGGTCTGGACCGCAGTGGCAGCACACAACAAAGGGGAAGAGGCAGTGGCAGCAAGACCGGGCGCAGGTTGTATTGCGTTTGCTCTCTCCCACTCAGCCCAGTGCTTGAATTCCAAGTGACTGCGCATGCCTGAGGTGGTCAGATTGCTCTTCTCAGAGCCCCTACTCAGTTTTGAGTGGCAGATTGCGCAAACCGCGCTCAGTTTGTCATCCGCGCAAACATTAAAAAATCTCCACACCACAGAAGTACGAGGCCTCGATGGGGGAGCTTCGCGCGACTGCCTGCTGCCGGGAAGAGCTTCGGCCCTGCTGGCTGTGGCCTGCCTTCTCTGTCTGGACTGTCCTCTGCCTCTGGACTGTCCTCTGCCTCTTGCTGCCTTATTCGGTGATGCGCAGACCGCATCTCCACTGCTTTCCCCGCTGGACATCACCCCTGTCCAAGTGGGGTCGGTCATTTCGTCGTCCACCACCTCCTCTTCCACTTCCTCTCTCTGCTCCTCCTCCTGCCCACTGGACATTCCAACAGCCTCCCTTGATGGCAACTGCGTCTCATCATCATCGCTCATGATAGCAGATGCTGGTTCCGGGTCCACATCACTAGCAGATGGCGGATACTCAAGTGTTTGGGCATCACTACAAACAAATTCCTCTGCTAGCTCCTGGGATTCTTGCAGCACATCTGGAAAAGGACCCGAAAAGAGGTCCTGGGAGGGGTCAAGGGTGGGCTGACTCTGTTGGCCAGGTTGGGAGGAAGGAGGGTCAGAGTGAGACTGTGTGGATGACTGGGTGGTGGACAAGTGACTGGAAGCGTTATCGGCCATCCATTGCACCACCTGTTCACGCTGCTCAGGCTTTAACAGAGGTGTACCCCGCCCCCCGCATAACTGTCCCATAAAGGCAGGGAAGCTGGATGAGCGTAATGCTGGCTGCCCCTCACCAGCACGCATTGTATCCCCACTGGCTTCAACGCGGTTTGTGCCCCCACCAGCATTTCCGCGCCCCCGTCCTCGTCCACGTCCCTTTGCGCTAGCCCTCCGCATTTCAGACGTTTTACTTTTTTGGCCACGCGTTATGCCAAATATAAAAATATTTTTAAGAAGAACACCTGGCTATACAGCCGTATACTGCCAGAAGGTGAAATGGTGCCTATACGCACTGGGTATATAACAAGGTTTTGTTGGTAAAGAGGACACAAAACAGTAGTGCCAAATATAAAAAATATTTTTAAGAAAAACACCTGGCTATACAGCCGTATACTGCCAGAAGGTGAAATGGTGCCTATACGCACCGGGTATATAACAAGGTTTTGTTGGTAAAGAGGACACAAAACAGTAGTGCCAAATATAAAAAATATTTTTAAGAAAAACACCTGGCTATACAGCCGTATACTGCCAGAAGGTGAAATGGTGCCTATACGCACCGTGTATAAAACAGTGTTTTGTTGGCACAGAGGACACAAAACAGTAGTGCAAAATATAGTTTTGTATATAGGTGCTAATACACCACTGAAGTCTTTCTGTCCCTATTCCAGCATCAGCAGCTACCCCTCACTAAAGCAGCCGTTTTGAGCAGAGTGTATATAGTTTTGTATATAGGTGGTAATACACCACTGAAGTCTTTCTGTCCCTATTCCAGCAGCAGCAGCTACCCCTCACTAAAGCAGCCGTAGCTGCAGCACTAATAAGTGCTCAGCTCCTGGGCCTCCACACAATGTTTGAGAGGTCTCAGCTCTTGGGCCTCCACACAATGTTTGAGAGGTCTCAGCTCTTGGGCCTCCACACAATTTTTAAGAGGTCTCAGCTCGTGGGCCTCCACACAATTTTTAAAATGTCTCAGCTCTTGGGCCTCCACACAATTTTTAAAAGGTCTCAGCTCTTGGGCCTCCACACAATGTTTGAGAGGTCTCAGCTCTTGGGCCTCCACACAATTTTTAAAAGGTCTCAGCTCTTGGGCCTCCACACAATGTTTGAGAGGTCTCAGCTCTTGGGCCTCCACACAATTTTTAAAAGGTCTCAGCTCTTGGGCCTCCACACAATGTTTGAGAGGTCTCAGCTCTTGGGCCTCCACACAATTTTTAAAAGGTCTCAGCTCTTGGGCCTCCACACAATTTTTAAGAGGTCTCAGATCTTGGGCCTCCACACAATTTTTAAGAGGTCTCAGCTCTAAGCTTCCCTTACTGCTGGGGTGACACACTGTAACAAACCTCCTCCTGTAAGCTTCCCTGACTGCTGGGGTGACACACTGTAACAAACCTCCTCCTGTAAGCTTCCCTTACTGCTGGGGTGACACACTGTAACAAACCTCCTCCTGTAAGCTTCCCTTACTGCTGGGGTGACACACTGTAACAAACCTCCTCCTTTAAGCTTCCCTTACTGCTGGGGTGACACAATGACACAAGAGGACATGTCTGACCACATCTCACACACACACACACACACACACACACACACACACACACACACACACACACAATGACAATTAGGGGTGGGGTCTATTTATTTTCCCCCTTGCCTATGCCATCTGTGGTTGTCATTAGGCAACGTGATTTTAAGGGGTGCAGAATTTTGTTCTTCTTTTTTGTACAGTTTGGCTTGGGGTCCATGGCAATGTAGAGGAAAGAAGGTTTCCTTGTCTTGTCTCACTTTACGTAGAAGTAATATTGTGTTTGGAGTGTATTGTTGAGAGGCTGTGATAGTGGCGTAATAGTGCGACTTGGGCGCGTTATATGCACCCAGACATGCTTCCCCTGCTGTCCCAGTTGCATTCCAGCAGTGTTGGCATCATTTTCTGATGTTTCAGGGTGGACTTGGTGACCTCCAAGTGGTCGAATTGAGATTTCCAAGTGTCGAGCATTTTTTTCCCATAGACTATAATGGGATTCGATATTCGGTCGAGTAGTCGAGTAACGCGGTCTATTCGAATCGAAATTCGAAATTTCGAATATTTCACTACTCGCTCATCTCTATTAATAAGCAGAGAAGAATGATGAATCCTTACCCTTAATTCAGATTATATTAGGAGTAGTTGGAGGCTACATAAAAGTTAGATCAGATGAGGCTGCAACCAGCATTGTTTATGGTGTTAAGAATATGATAGCCAGGGCCACGGCATGGCAAAGTCAGGGAGCACATAGCCTGAGCTTCGGTCCTATCCATCCCAAAATACATGTTTTGAGGCATCCCAAACACCCAGCACAGAAAGTGAAGAAGCCAGCACTCCAATTAAGGATTCAAAACACATATTGTATACTCCATCAAATAAAGGTTAATCATGACGTGCATAGTCCATAATATAATCCAACATTTCGGGGCAGCGAATATCCCTTCATCAGAGATGGACTAGCCAACAAGCAGAATGCGCACCCAGTGGGGGTTAAATACCTGAACAACTGTACAAGTCCCACCTGACATCATCAGTGACGTGTGCGGGTCATGACCTTCATGTTAAACAGACCAATAAACTGTTAGTCTCAAAACAAAACATTAGATCTCCAGCCGATCAAGGCTAGAGGCTGTGCCCCCCACAGTGTCACTTGGAAATGCCCGAGCACTCACTGTGTCACTGCCACTGTGGTGCCACCGCTGGCTATTGCACCCACCGGGATCCATGGTAAGAGTGTTCCTGTTACTACAATTCAAACACCCAGCACAGCTACGACCAAGATGGAAAAACGTTAGGGACAGAAGGAAGCTTCAATAGACATAGCCCGCTTTCTGAGCTCCACAAAAGCAGAGATCGTGCACATGGGGAGCAGCAAGATGGACACTCTGAGCCGGGACCGCCGCTGCACTCACCGGTATGATTGAGGATGGGAACCCACTCCATGGGCAAGCACGGGCCTCCCCCAGCCGCACATCGCAGGCCCATCTGGGGGCTACATCCACAGTGAGCCATTCTGCTTCCTTTAAATAGCAGGACCAACATTAGCTTTCTGCTCTCTCCCCTCCACCAGACACTGACTGGCAGCAAGGCACAGTCAAGAGGGCAAGCTCTCCTGTGAGCTGGGGGACTCACCCAAAAGTGGGGGAGGGAATCACCAGCTAAGCTCTCTTCCCAGGGAATTACTCCCCTGTGTCAAATACTTTATCTTCAGATGGGCCAACTCAAACAATAGATCATGGACTGGTGTGCAAGCAGGGGTTAACCCTTCACAACCCAAGATCACGAGCAACTGCAGCAAATCCTGGCAAGATTCCCTGCTGTGCTGACATCATCATCATCGGTGGGGACCCTCTTCCCCCCAAAAAAACAAGGATGTGACTCCACATACGTCATACAACTATGACATCCTTCATGTGTCCTCACATAATAGACCATTCAGTGATGGCTACCCAGGCGTGCATAACCCAGGCCTCACAAGTGAAAAGCCAGACCAGAGGCATCTCCCCAAGCATTTGCCCCCAAAATCCCTCCCTGCAGCACTGTACCCTAATATAGTCTCTCTAAGCAATTTGTCCACCAGACAGGGATTTTTTTGCCTTCTCTACCTATTAAAGCAGACCTTGACACCATACCCACTAAATCTGACATGAAAAAATGATCTCCAGAATTAAAAAATCCTTCTGGAAATACCCAGAATCTGCTCAACAAAATATAGCTGCTTTGGTCTCTTCAAAAGCTTCTAGTTGGAAGTTGTCAGAACACGATCAAATATACTGGGAGAGCCAATCCCTTTCACGAAAGTAACATTCCTGCTCCACGCCACTGAAAGCCTGGTTGGAAAATACAGAAGATCCTTAAGGGTTCACCTCATAAACATGGCGGGAGCATGAATCCCGGCCAGGTGGAGAGCCCCTACTCCCACCTCACTGGGCTCCTGGATCTGGAGAGTTGCGGATATCAGGCCAATGGAAAGCCTTTCTGCTGCACTACAGCGGTAAGAGGAGAAAATCAAACAAACGTGGCTACCCTGGAATATTTTCAGTGAATCAGAGAAATTCAAATCTCTTTGGTTGCTGCATGAGTAGAGCCAGCAATGCACCTGAGCCCATGTCTGCATGATGCCCATAACTCTCTGGTACTCTAAGGGTCTCCTTCACCTTCTACCCCCTCTCAGTCTCCTCATTTTCTCTTCTTACTGCTAACACTCCCCAAGCGTACCCTCCCATACCTAGTCCTGGCCCACAAGACTAGCCACCACACATCCCTCTGAGGACGTTACATCCTTCCACCCTTCATCCCCTACTGTGCACCCCCACTGTTCCCACCCCCTCCTTTTAACCCCACCCCTCCCCCTCTACACTCCCTTAAGAAGTTTTAAGAGAAAATGTCTGTGTAGCAGGAGAGACAAAAGACAATTCTGTGAGTACTCACCTGTAGAATTGCTTTAACTATGCATGGCACGGCCTGCTTCAAAAAGTCCTTACGTATGGGTTATTCCACCACAAGGTGGCGCAATGTACTGCAGAAGAGTTGTGGCTCCTCCCGGCACCCTATAAAAACAGGATCACCAATAGACCAATCCAGCGTTGACAAGCAGTTATTCAAGAAGCTGAGAGATAATAAAGGTAAAAAAGGTAACAAAAACCCCAACTAACTTGGAACAATCACCATAAAGAGGCAACCAAGAATAACGATAACAAGGTGAGTACTCACAGAATTGTCTTTTTCCTATTGCATGGCAAGTCCTTACGTATGGGACGTCCAACAGCAGTGCCCCAAAGAGAAACAACAGGCAGTTCAAACGACTACCACCTGAAGTACCTTGCGGCCAAAAGCCGCATCAGCTGAGGCCTTAACATCAACCTTGTAAAACTTGGAAAAAGTATGAACAGAAGACCAGGTTGCGGCCTTACAAACTTGTTCAACAGAAGCTTGGTGTTGAAAAGCCCAAGACGCACCAATAGCACGAGTGGAATGAGCAGTAACCCTAAAAGGAGGAACCTTCCCCCTGGCAGAATAGGCCTGCTTCACCGCCTGACGGATCCACTTGCTGATAGTGGATTTAGCCGGAGGCAAACCCTTCCTAGGTCCAGCAGGAAGAACAAAAAGAGCGTCAGATTTCCTGAAAGACTCAGTAGCAACCAAATAAAACTTCAGAGCCCTGACAACATTCAAAGAATGAAGGGTCCGCTCCTTGGAATTAGCAGGGTTAGGACACAAAGAAGGCAAAACAATGTCCTGATTGAGATGAAAAGCAGACACAACTTTAGACAAGAAATCCGGCTTAAGCCGAAACACCCCCTTAACCTGATGCCGCTCAAAATAAAGAGGTTTGATGGAAAGCGCTGCCAGCTCAGAAACTCGCCTGACCGAAGTAATGGCCACCAAAAAGGCCACCTTAAGAGTCAGAATGGGCAAAGCAGCCCCAGGGATATGCTCAAAGGGAGGACCCTGCAGAGCAGACAACACCAGATTCAGGTCCCAAACCGGTAGCATAGGCTTACGTGGCGGACGCACATGAGTAACTCCCTGGGAAAAATTTTAACCAACCGGTGATTGGCAAAGGATCTTTGGAAAAAAATTGCCAGAGCTGACACCTGTCCCTTGAGGGTACTAAGTTGAAGGCCCAAATCCAAACCATGTTGCAAAAATTCCAGAATCCTGGGGATAGAAAACACCCGACAAGGAAGAGACTTGGACTCACACCAGGTAATGTAAGCATGCCAGACCCTGTAATAGATAAAGGACGAGGACTTCTTCCTAGCCCTAATCATGGTAACAACAGAAGCCGGCAAGCCCTTATCCATCAAGATGGAGGTTTCAGCAGCCAAGCCGTTAAAGCCAGCGTTTGTAAATTGGGATGGCACAGTTGTCCCTGAGTGAGCAGATCTGGATCCTGGGGCAAGACATAATGACCTACTGCCAACTGCACGACGTCTGCGAACCACACCCTCCTTGGCCAAGGGGGGGGCACCAGAATGGCTGGTACCCCTTCCTGGGCTATCTTGTGCAGCACCCTGCCCAGCAGAGGAAAGGAAGAGAACACATAGAGAAGCCGAAACTCTGTCCAAGGCATTGCTAGCGCATCCGTGGCGAAGGCCAGAGGATCCTGTGACAGGGAGACAAACCTGGGAAGCTTGTGATTGTGGCTGGACGCAAACAGGTCCACATCCGGCTGACCTCAGCGGTGACACAGGGAGTGAAATTCCTTGTTGCTGAGGGACCATTTCCCCAGCCGAGATGTCCCCCTGCTCAGGGAGTCTGCCTCCTAGTTCTCCCCCCCCAGAATGTAAACCGCCGAGATACAAGGGACATTCTCTTCCTCCCAAGACAGGATCAGGGACACTTCCTTGAGGGCTCGCTTGCTCCGAGTCCCTCCCTGATGATTGATGTAGGCAACCGCCATCTGGTTGTCCGAGCGGATCTGAACCGCCCGACCCCGAAGGTGTGTGGTCAGCTGAGAAAGCAACCAACCTGATCGCCCTCAGTTCCAGGACATTAATGGGAGCATGGGCCTCCTGGGGGCCTCGCCGACCCTGGAACTTCAGAGACTTCCAAAAGCCCCCCAACCGGTCAGACTGGCATTTGTGGTGACAGTCTCCCAGCACCGAGGCAGAAAGGTCCTGCCCACTAGAAGGTTCCTTGAGACCAGCCACCACGATAGAGACTGTCTGTCCGGGGGGGACAGAGAAAATTCCTGATCCAGGGATCCAGGGACCCAGGGTCCCGATCCCAAACTGACAAGAGGTGCAAATGAAGAGGTCTCATGTGAAACTGAGCAAAAAGGACCGCCTCAAAGCAAGACACCATCAAGCCCACTAACTGCATCCCTTGCCGGATGGAGGGATGGGGACACAAGAGCAGAGACCGTGCCTGCATCTAAAGGCCCTCCACTTTCTGCTGAGGCAGGAATACCTTGACCTGAGAGGTATTCAGAGTCATGCCCAGAAAGGACCTCACCAAAGACGGAGACAGTGAAGACTTGGGATAGTTGATCACCCAGCCGAAGGACTCGAGAGTGGAGGTCACCACCTGAGTATCCTTCTCGGCCTGATGAAGAGACTGAGCCGCAATCAGAATGTGGTCCAGGTAAGGGAGCGTGCAAATGCCCTGATTCCGCAGCAGAGCCATCACGCCCGCCAGCACCTTGGTGAACACCCGAGGCGCCGAGGTGATACCGAACGGTAAAGCACCAAACTGGTAATGCTGATCCTCTAGAGCGAACCTGAGAAATCTCTGATGACCTGGAAAGATTGGCACGTGAAGATAGGCATCCTTGATGTCCACGGAGGTCATGAAGTCGCCCGGGCGAAGGGTACTGACAGCCAAGCGTAGCGTCTCCATACGGATGTGCTTGAACCTGACAAACTTGTTGAGACCCTTCAAGTCCAGGATGGGCCTCAAGGACCCGTCTTTCTTGAGGACCGTGAAAAGATTGGAGTAGAACCCCTGATCCCTTTCCTGGGAAGGCACCAGGCAAATGACTCCTGCCTCCAACAGACGTTGAACCGCAAGACGCAAACCCTGAGCTGACAGAGGGTTTAGAGACATCCGGGATCTGAGGAATCTTGGGGGCGGCCAGGCTGCAAACTCTATCTTGTAACCGGAGGACACCACCTCCTGAATCCACCGGTCTGAGACACGGAGCCTCCAGACATGAGCAAAGAGCCGAAGCCGTCCACCCACCCAGATGGGTGAGGGTGCCTCCTCATGCCTGAGGGGGCTTGGGAGAAGGTTTGGGCTTGGGACCCCATGAGAGACCGGGACGACCACAGGATCTGCCACGGCCCCAAGAATCTCTGCGGCTACCTGAGAAGAGGGAGCCATGACCTCCTCTGGGGGCACAAAAGGAGGGGATGGAAGCGGAGGGCCCCCGAAAGGGCCGAGGCTGCCGCCTACGCTGGGGCAGCCTACCATCCTTGGCTAGAACATCCAGATGCTCACCAAAGAGCCGCAGCCCCGTAAAGGGGAGCCCAGTGAGAGCCTTCAGAGCGGCGCATAGCCACCAAAAGAGCAGAGGCCCTACCACTCAGCCATACCGCATCATCCATGAAAGCAAGAGGGCCCTATAATCCTCCCCCCTCCTACCAGGCGTAGCGCCATCAAGGAGATGCTTGAGCTGTTTCTTAAGGGCAATAGCTGTAATGGCAGCAACACAGCCCCTGCAAATGTAAAAGCATGGCAGGCCAGCTAATCCATGCGCCGATCCTCGCTGCCCCGCAGTGTAGGAGTGTCAGGGGAAGGCATGACCGAGGTGTTGGACAGCCGTAGAACGGGAGCGTCCACCTCAGGGGGACACGACCATCGCTTGATTAGGTCAGCAGGAAAGGGATACCTCTTATCCAACCCTTTGGGTACAGCGGGCAATCTACTAGGACGTTCCCACTCCTTGAGCACCATATTAGTGAAATGGCCCTGCTCAGAGAACTCCAGACGCTGTTTATCAGGACGAAAGAGCTCACCCTGCTTCCTCTTAGCCACCTCAGGGGGGACAATGTGCAAGATTTCAAAAATGTGAGCCAACAGGTTATCAGTGTCAGCAGGGAACCATGAGTCCTCCCCAGACGCAGACCCAGGGTCACTGTCGTAACCCTCCTGCTGGTCCCCAGAGGAGTCAGAGTCCTGGAAAAGCTCCCCTCCTCTAGGGAGTAATGGCCACCAAAAACCTCAATTCCCTCGTCCTCCTCAGGAAAGAGGGAGGGCACAGGAGCCAGGTGTCGCTTCTTGCCAGAGGCCTTACGTGGAACAGGCCTGGCAAGCTGCCTTTCAATGCTGGCCACACGAAGTGCCAGATCAGATTGTGACCCCCTGCTAGAATAGGGGCTAAATGCAGGCGCGAAGGGGTAGGCGATGCCGAAGGGGGTGCAGAGCTGGGAAGCGAAGCGAGTAACCCAGCCTGGGCCGCAACGATACCTTGGGCACACGGCACGCACACAGCGGCACTGTTACTTAAAGGGGATTCCCCACACATGGCACACAGCCGGGATTGCCCCGAAGGACCCCTGAGCACGCTATCGCCAGAAGCCTGCACATGGTGATCAACACAGGCGCAATAGGCCAGCACAGTGTAAGGGCTAATAAAAAAGCCACCCAGGATGCCCCCAGAAGAGCCAGTAAAGGGAAGATGGGGGGGATAAGGAGCAGAACCGGGAGAAACCACAACCCACAGTTGTCCCGCCTGAAAGACATAAGTAACATACACATAAGCATCCCGCAGCACATGCCCCAAGGAAAACAAAACCCCCAAAGGGGACTCACGGACCAAGTAGACCGAAGGACACCAAGCCGCCAGGCCACAGGAGGAAGCGACACAGGGAGATCACCGCCGCAGCTCAGGGAGGAAGAGGGACCCCGGACGCGTAGCAGAATCAAGATGGCGCCGGCAGAGGAACCTCAAGGGGCGGGCCACGGGGGGACGACGTGATACGCGTCATCCCCCGGCCCCGCCTTCCCCCGAAGAGCGCAAATGCAGCGCTCATGTGACCGCGCCGGCGCCATCACATGCAACAAACGCCTCACAGTTATAGTGCAGCCCGCTGTGAGCGGAGTACAAAGCGGCAACAGCGGCAAAAAAACAGTTAAAAAACACCATAAGACAATAAAACAACACTCGCCGCAAACCAAGCGCCCCCCCCCCGAACCCACGTCGGGGAGAGGGGGGAGAGGAGAGCGAGCAGGCAGTGGCGAGAGCCAGGCCAGGGACGGGGGGGCCCAGACACCAGAAAACAAGGCACACAGTCCCCAAAACACTCACCCCCTCAGAAACTAGGACAGGAACTCCGCATCCCTCAGTAGGCTCTCCATAATGCCTATGGCCGGCTACCCTTTGTGGTACAGGGTCTGCGGCTTGGAGCAGCACTCCTTGAGCACCTGACCCTAGTCCGCCGAGGCTGGGAGGCACAGAGGGTCCAGAAATGGGTAGAAATAGACATGCAGGGCCGCAGGCTTGGTTGCCCCGCTCACCTGCACAATATAAAGAGCCATCTTCTATCTTCGCAGAATCACTGCAGATTCTGTTTTTGTCAACCTGCAATCCCAACAATAAAAGCATATTAATTGGTTTCAAAGAATGAGAAGCGAGGCAGGTTTTGGGGACTTAGGGTTAGGGGTAAATAAACCAAGACATATGTAAGACCTCACAAGAGGTCCAAGCTGCCAGGGCCACAGAGAGTGATTGACTATGGCTAAAGTAGTATTGCAGTAACTAACTGCTACTGTAGTATTAAAGAGAAGCAACCACCTCCCTAGAATCTATAGGACTCTAGGACCAATGGTCTCCTTTTTGGGGCATTCCAAATAACCCAGTTGTGTGTATCCCTAGGGGATCACTTGGTACACTCACTTCACAAGCAATCCCACACCACCTCCCCACTATATCTTAGATGCGAATGCCGGCTCATCTGTCACCTCCCATAGAGGTGAATGTGGCCAGTGGCACTCGCTGCATTCAACTTTTGAGCTCAGAATGGCAAAAAAAATCTGAATGGAGCTGCTGATTGGCTGGTCGGCCTGCTAATACGCCTTGGAAATAAAAGAAAGATGAGTTTCCAGGAGTACACACAACAGGGCATCCCAAATCAGGATGCCACAGACAGGATGAACAAAAGCCAAGATAGTGAAAATCTTTAGAAGTGAAATCCTCTTTGATCCTTTACTAACTATGTAATTATAATGCTATTCAATTTCTTTTACTATGTGAGAATATACAGTCTTGATTTTGCTGGTTTTCTATAAAATAGTCAGTTTATTAAAGTGCACCTATACTCAGAAAGGAAGTTTATGTGGTCACTTTCCATCCCCAGGCCTGTGCCACAAAACAGCCTGTGTTTCTTTTTTTACCTCAGCCTTTGCCCAATATTAAAACAGGAAAAAACAACAGGAAGTTGGTGCATGGATTGCATGTATTATGGTGCATGGAATGACATATGCTAATTAGTCAAGTTACAACCAAACTTTATGGTGAATGGCATGCCATATGCTAATTATTTCAGTTACAACCAAACTGTCACATAATGGCAATTAGGTTGAAGTGCCCCACGTTGCTGAGCTGTGTGTACTCTGATTGCATCACTGGGGCTACTCAGCCAGGAAGCAATATGGCCGACTGCATCCAGGCTGATGTAAAAAAAAACACAGGCTGTTTTGGGGCGCTGGGCTGAGGATAGAAGGTGACTACATATACTTCCCTCTTGGAAATGGGTTTCTACTGTGTTATTGTGATCTGATATATTAATCTGAGACTTGTACATGTACTGTTGCTTTTTGTCAGTTATTTTGTGTTCTTCTCTTCTGGAATGTAAAATAAACATTTGTGTTAGTACTTTGCCCCTATACCTGTGATTTACTTATCAGAACGTGGCTTAGAAGTCTGCTATATTCCTGTGTCTGTGATTCTAAAGTAGGAGTAGTAGGAGTTGCTGGCCTTGACTAAAAACTGCTGACTACAAGTTCCAGCATCCCTCCACTGTAACAGGTGAGCTAATCGGCACCTTTGGCTAAATCACACAGCAGCTATTGACTCCCCAGCTGTGTACACTGTCAGTAACCCGTTAGCTATAGGAACACAAGACTGATCTACAGAGTTTGAATTAGAGCACATGGGATTAAACTTATCATTGGTGCCTTAGCCAACCAGAAAATTAGCAACCCCGAGTCATGAAGTCTCTGATACAATATGTACTCCAAGAGACCACTTTGGTGTACATTACTAAGGCTCTGTTCACACCTCCCCATTGTGTTAAGAGCAAGCGTTTTGCAAATATGCCAAAGGGCCATAGTATCAAAACAAATGTTGTGCTTTTGATGTGTTAGAAATGTGTTTGTGTTGCATTTTTTAATAGAAAACCGTATTTTTCAGAATATGTAAATGCTAAAGTCTATGGTAACTCAAACGCAATGCAAACGCAACGCAGGTACACTGCATTATAGGTGTGTTGCGCTTGCATTGTCATAGACTTGCACTGTTACAACATTGTAGTGCTGGAAAGTTGTCTGCAACACTTTAATACGTTGTGCAACCCCCCCAGCGCAGGTATGTGAACTATCCCATCTAGAATAATGTACAACAATCTCTCTGCATTATAATTGTGTTGCCGTGCAGCACAACAACGTAGAGATAGCGCAGAGTTGTGAACTTAGGCCCTTATTCATCAAGCGATAGCGCCAGGTAGTGTCTGTCGAGCGCCAGGTAGCGGCAGCTAACGGCGACTACCGCCTCAAGTACGCCCGGCGGCGGTCACAATGACGCATTTATCAAGCAAAATGAGGCTAGCGCCGGCGAGAGCGACGGCTAGCGCGGCATTCATCATGAAGCCGCCTGGACCGAACAGCGCCGCTGCAAATTCCCTCACAGCGCCAGGTATGAGCTGTCGCTCCCTGGCGATGTCCAATGCATTTCAATGGAGCAATCTATAATTATTCATAATTAATTGGTAATAATTTTTTTTTTTTTTTTTTTTAATGTCAAAAAATCGGAGAACACTTCTGCAATGTTAGGATTTATTTTTAAGTCAAAAAAAAAAAAAAAAAAATATGTGCAGAATTGATCGAACAGGTCTGAGATTAATGTATTCATATTACAAAATGATTCTAAAAACATGTATAATGTTACATTCAAAAAATATGGTTGTTTAGAGGTTAAAAACTAGTTAATACACATAGCCGCCAGAGCTCTGGGGTTTAAACAAGGAGTGGACAGCGACAGCACATTCGGAGCGTGATTTGTTGATGAATATGAAGCTAGCCGTTCGCTCTGGCCATTCGTTGTCAGGCGCTCACATACAACGCTGGACCTGTGAAACAGCGACCCCCCAGCCCGTATTCAACATTACCGCACACCGACTGAGTCGCTGTCATCAAGCTAATGCCGGCCAAGCACAGCGAATACTGGCTGGCGCTGAAAAAATCACGCTACAGTCGCTCATCTGTCGCTACCTGGCGCTATTGATGAATCGGCCTCCCCGCCTTAATATAAACACATTGTTACTACAGAGAACTGTTTTAGTTTATAACAGAGAGTTGCAAACTGATACAAAATGAAAAAAAAAATAAGTTCAGAACATAGAGCACATCATTTTGACACAAAATAATAGAAAGTTTTGAAAAATTCCATCCAAAGTGGAATTTCACTTTAAAGATCTGTAAATACTCAATGGTGTGTTTTGTTGTTTGTTTTTACATATTTGGACTGTATTTTGTATGTTTCACTTAAAATATACACACAGTTGTGTCCACCCCTCACATTTATTATTATAACATTTCATGGGACAACACTGAAGACACTTTGATACAATGTGTTAATTGTATAAGTTCCCAATGTTATTTATATGTAAAAGTTCACATAGAAGCAGGGGAAGACTTAGAGGCTGATTCACTGCTAGCGCCAGGTATCGCCATGTGAGTGTCTGTATAGCGGCGCTTAGAAGGACCGCTAGTAGATGCTGTAAGCAGGTATTGGGTGCTGTAACCTAGCGTAGTATTCTAGCTGGCATTGATGAATGTGATGTGTGGTGGGCGCTGTAGAAGCACTCTCCCTGATTCACTGCAGAGCCAATAGAGAATGCTAGGTGGTGTCCTAAGGTCCAATCACCCAAGACTACAACACGTCTAACAAGAAGACTACACTGCAGCGAGCGAGAGGCAGCACCAGCTCAGTGCGTCCGGCACTCGGCACTCCACACCATATTTAAAGTGGACCAAAACCCAGCAGGATCGGCTTGGGAATCTATAAGATTCCCGGGCTGAACCAATCCCTCCCCGCGGGGCATCCAAAATTGGGAAGCCCCACTGTGTGAAACCCCCCAGGATGCCCGCAAACCTTACCTGAATCCCGGTCCAACGGCGCATGCTCGGGCCGCGTCCGCATCTCTCGCTTCTCTCTAGCAGGGCGCATGCCAGCGCCGGCCATTTGTGAATGCCCGACGCTGGTGCGCTCCCTGTTTGAGGGAAGCGCGAGATGCAGCCGCCAGCGTGCTCGGAGCCATTGAGGTAAGACGTTGCTTTGACACGCATACCTCAGCGGCTCCGAGCATGCTGATTGGACGAGCGGCCGTGCATGAGTCGTAGGAGCGGAGTGAGGTGAGTTATAGCCAGCGATCTGGGGGGGTTTCACATAGCGGGACACCCCCGATCGGGGTGCCCCGGGGAAGTGGACCAAAACCCAGGATAGTCAAAATCCTGGGTCTTGGTCCACTTTAAGAAAAAACTACACACACACAGCGCCGGCGCTCTAAAGCTGGGCACTGCAGCATAGAGCGCCCTGCGCTGTGTTTCTGAACACATATACACCAGTAACAAAGCGAAAACACATGTAATGACATTGTTTTATCACTGTGATCATGTGTTGCCCTATCTTATGTTTGATGCTAATGATGTTCTCTCTTCTTACTATACATTTGAGGACTAACAGGTGAAGAAGTATGTGCTGCATTGCCTCTGGACTATATATGGTCTACATCCTTTGACTTTGTTTCTACTGGATTCTTTATGTCTCATTGATCCACAATGGTAAACACATATGGTCCTATATGTATATAGAGCATTTGCAGCTCCATTTTTTGTTCCACAACAATCACATTCCTATGTCTGCCCATGTTTCTATGTGCATTATATACATAGCCCTGGAAATCATCGCCTCACTGGCTCTCTGAGGCGTTCCTTCATTTACATTGGCATATACCAATACGGGCCTATGGGGGTTATTCATCAAGCCATAGTGCCAGGTAGCAACTGCCAGCTCCAGGTAGTGACAGATAGCGAACGGTGAACGCTGTACGCAATAACACATTTATCAAAGTGATTCCGGTGAGCGACTAACAGCGCCATGTGGCGTCCGATTCATAATCTCAGACGGCTCAGCATATACCGCCGGCGCTCTGGCTTCCAGAGCACCTGGTATGACCTGTCGCTCTCCCATACATTTCAATGGACGTTACTTTTCTTCTCTTTAAACAGGGATTTCATTTATTTTTTTTGGTTTTGTGTCAAATAATTGTGTAACCTCTCCTGGCCTATTAAAAGTAATTTTTGTAAACTTTTTTGATTTTTTATATTTTTATGCAGAATTGTCATTCCAGGTCTGGTATTAAAGTGTTAAAGTCACAATGTAATAACAATGTAATTCCATATGTTTTCGCTTTGTTACTAGTGGATATGTGTTCAAAAACGGACTTTAATCACACAGCTTCTGGCGCTCTGGGCTACAGCGACACAATTTTGAACGCCGGCACTGTGTGAGGCTGTTTTCTTTATGCACAAACACTGCACCAAGTGCACACTGTCCAGCACCACCACAGAAACAATGTCTAAGTAGGGAAAGTGTGCCAATCCGGCATCCCAAATATTAGACAACAACCTACTATAAATAAGTAACACTAATAATTCATAATAATCCTCTTTTAATTCATAAATGTAAAAACGACATAGACAATGCAATCAGATACCGTTAAAAAACAACATACTTATTTATAGTAGGTAAGTGGTGCCTCCCGGATTCTTATCACATTGGCAGTGTGCTGGAGATGCTAGTAGTTTTTGGCTGTTTTTTTTATCAATATGGTTTGAGTCGCTCACACTGACCAGCCGCTACTGTTCGCTCCCATATAGCGCTGTACTGGTGTTATAGTGACTCACACATCAAATTCATCAATGCCGGCCAGCGACTGAGGTGCTCGGTAACAACGAACCATAGTCAATCACAGCGACTCTAGGCGCCTCGCTACAGACACTCATCTGCCAGTACCTGGCTCTAGTAATGAATCAGCCTCCATGTGTATAGAGAGCACATGCAGTACCACTTTTTGACATTTCTGTGTCTGCCTCAGCTTCTACGTGAACATTTCCATATATGTAACATTGGGAATCCCTTATGTTAGATGTATTTAATCATATATGTATTTTTAATCTTACCTGGTGAGAAACTTTAATACACTTTACCTATGCAAAGCAATTTTTTAGTGTGGTATGCGTTACTTATTGATTAATCTGTTAGTTATAGGTCTAGATTGGGTAAATGCACCCACCGCATCTGATCATAAGAATATGTTTTTCAGGAGTACCATATCCACTTACTAATTATTTCTGCTTTGATACAATGTAAAATAGTCAGCGTACAGCTTGTATAACTATATAATAGTATAATAGCAATATAATTTGGCCTTCAAAAAAATGTAACACACAGCCATTAACCCTTTGTTGCCAGACCATTTTGCACTATTTTGCGCTTCCCATGTTCAAATGTGATTCCCAGAAAAATTATATATTGTTTTTTTCAGCATAGTCTGAGCTTTAACATGAAATATCTTGTTTGTAATTTTTTATGTGTATTCTCATTATTTTTGGGTGAAATATGTGCAAAAAAATAAAAAAAATCTATTTTTTACAATTTGTAGTGTTTTTTTGTAATAAAAAAGGTAAGTTTGTCAATAAAATCTTATTGCATGTGAAATCCCAATTTCTCCCAGTTACAGCGGTACCACATATGTATAGGTAGACACCCTTTCTTGTCCAGGAGACTCCACCAAACTGAAACAGAGCTTTAGGGGATTTTCAGAAAAAATACTACTTTGATACGCGCTAAGCGCACCTTGCAGTTTTTCCAGAAAAACAACCCTTTACATTTGAAATACCCCCAACAAACTATATATTCTCTGGAAGTACACACCTCAAGCTTTCTAGGTGTACCAGGCGTGTTGATGTGGCCACAGTTTTCTGGAAGGAATCCCTCAATGTATTCTTTGGTTGCAAAGAGTTTCCCTAAAAAATGGATAAAAAAGCAGAATCAAAGCCACATTTTCCTAAAAAAGCTGTATAAAAACGAGAACAAACAAGTTTAATCTGAAAAAGCAACATCCCCCGAACAGAATGGTACCCAACATGCATAGGTCCTGTCAAGGGAAGAGTTGCCAAACACCCCAAAGTAAAGCATGTGCGTAATGGTAATTTTACTTGAAAATTTCAGCTCTGCAGACAAAGTGCACACCTTGCGAATTTTCAACCAAAACAACCCTTTACATTTGGAACATCCCCCATAAACCATATATTTCCTGAAAGTACACATGTTAAGCTTTCTAAGTGTACCCAGCTTGTTGTAGTGGGCTCATCTTTCTGGAATTAATCCCTCAAAGAATTCTTTGGTTGCGCAGGGTTTCCCTAAAAAAATGTATAAAAAAAGCTGAATAAAAACACCTTTACCTAAAATATAAATATGCAAACAAGAAAAAACAAGCTAAGTCTAAAAGCGCAAGGTCCCCCGAACAGAACAATACCCAACATGCATAGCTACTTTTAACCCTTTTAATTGACAGCCTACTTGAGATTTTGTCACCCTCTGTTGACAGGTCCTTTTTCCCCATTTTGCGCCATGTTTTGCGACATATTTGCTGGAATTTTCAGGAAAATTATATATATTTTTTTTTGCAGCAGAGTTTAGGCTTTAACATGAAATGTCTTGTTTGTAAATGTTATTCTGTTTTTTACAATATTATTATTAAGTAAAAAAAATAAATAACATTTTTTTTTAGAAAATTGCCTCCTTTTATTTTAAATAAAAAAATGTATTTGATTAAAGAAAACCATATTGCATGTGAAAGCCCCATTTCTACCGATTAGAACTATACCACAAATTTATCGGTAGCCCCCCGTTCCTGCCCAAGAGACCCCCCTAACTGAAACAAGTAATTTTTAACATTTACAAATAAAATACAACTACCATCCACACTACAAAGGGTTAAATCGAGTAAATAAATGACATGGGGGGGACCCCATTTTTGGGGGGGGGGATTTTTAAGAGTTAAAAACTCTTAAAAATCAAAAAAAAAATGACATGGGGTCCCCCTTACCCAAAGTAACCAGCCCGGGACCAGCTATGCAGGGCTTGTAGGAACAGGGCACAGAGGCCAGCTATTGTGGCCCCTGGCCCTGCAGGGTACAAGCCCGCATAGCCCGTGGCCACGGGCTCTTCTGCCCCCCCCTGGCCTTTGGGGAGGCAGGTAATGGGGGTGCCAGGGGTTAATGGCAAGTCACCGGCTAGCTGCATGGGGTTAAATGTAAAAAAAAAAAACACACCACACAGAGAAAAAATATTTTATTTTTATTTTTTTTAATACTTACCTCCCATCCATCCTGGAGCACTCTGTCCCTCGGCAATCACTGGCTTCTGCTCACCTGCTGGAAGCCTTTTATAGCTGCTGGGTGACAGAACATAAGGGGTTAATTAAAAAAAATCGACATAGGGGGGGACCCCATTTTTGGGATTTTTAAGGGTTAAAAAAACCCTTAAAAATCCCCCCCAAAAAATGACATGGGGTCCCCCTTACCCAAAGTAATCAGCCCGGGACCAGCTATGCAGGGCTTGTAGAAACAGGGTGCAGGGGCCAGCCGGTGAAGAGAAGACGGCACAGAGGGATCAGGCAAGGAGGTGAGTGACTGTCATTGTGTTTTTTTTTTTTTTTTCTACAGATGACTGTCAGTGCTGGCAACGGGGGGGGGGGGGTGGGCGGCCGGTTTCGGGCCGCCTCCTGAAGAACGAAGACGCCGGGGGAGGGGTCGGGTGCCCCCCGGAGGAAGAGGGGAGCCCCATCTTTACATGAATACCAGAGGTAAGTGTTTTATTTTATCTATTTTTTCACTAGTAAGGGGAAATGCCAGGCTCGTAGTTTCTACGGGCTTGGCACTTAACTGTAGAAACTACGTGCAAGGGTTAAAGGAAAAGTACACTTTCAATGGCATTTGTAAAAGTATTCTCAAGGTGTTGAGCTTATCTGTTATTTCTTTTTTTATTTGTTTGCAACTCTGCTTTATAAAAAGGTGGCATGCCAGCAGCACTGCGTGTGGAGGGGGCGACCCACCATCTGCTGTGACCTCAGATCTGGACTCGATTGGATGGATCAGTTAAGAAAGATGGACCAGAACAATTATATGCATGGGGGGGGGGGGGGTAAATGTAATTATAGAGTTTGTTTTGCTTTACCTGGACATTTACATTAAGGCACATCTGATCAGAAAAAACACCTGATAAGTACTATATTTACAGTGCAAATAGGTGGCACCAACTATAATCCCAAACAATGGGTGTGCACTACTAAGGCTGGCAGCCCCCCAAAAGCATAATGAATCTACCAGAAAAGGGGGTGCCCCTAAACCCCCACCTTAGGCTGCCCTTACACCAAAGACTGGCAATTGCACTACCCTCTGCTATATAAGATAGTAAACTATATTAGGCAAAACAGACAAACACTACATAATTAAAAATTCCCATTAAAAAACATATAACACACCATAAACACTATCTGCCACAAGGGGGCGCTGAATTGGTATACCTTACATAACTAACCCATAAACAAATACATATTCTATAAAATGCATCCATTTTCAACATTTAATCCTATACAAAGTGCATCAAATATTACATATAAAGAGGTACGTGTCACAAAAGGTAAAAAAAATACAATTCTGTGATTACTCACCTGTAGAATTGATATTATGAGTATACAGTACGTCCGGAGTAATACCCAAGTGTAATGATTCTTATCTGGAGCAGGACGTACTGTATACTCATAATATCAATTCTACAGGTGAGTAATCACAGAATTGCATTATTCTTAGTATACAGTACGTCCTGCTCCAGATAAGAATCATTACACTTGGGACATCCAATAGCAGTGTCCATAAAGTAGGGTGGGATCCCCAAAGGTAACAGCAGACAGTTTAGACCACTGCCGCCTGCAGAACTTTGCGGCCAAAAGCAACATCAGCTGAGGCTCTAACATAAACCTTGTAAAACTTGGAAAAGGTATGAACAGAAGACCAAGTAGCGGCCTTGCAAACTTGTTCAACAAAAGCCTGGTGCTGAAAAGCCTAAGAGGCACCAATAGCACGAGTAGAATGAGCTGTAAGGCGGAAGGGAGAATTCTTCCCCTTAGCAGAGTAGGCCTGAATCACAACCTGACGGATCCATTTGCTGATAGTAGATTTAGCAAGAGCCAGACCCTTCCTAGGACCAGAAGGGACCACAAAAAGAGCATCAGTTTTTCTGAATGGAGCAGTAGCCACCATATAGTACTTCTGACACTTAACCAAGAATGCAAGACCCTCTCCTTAGCATTACTAGGATTAGGGCAAAAGGAAGGAAGAACAATGTCCTGATTCAAATGAAAGGCAGACACAACCTTAGGCAGAAAATCTGGCTTGAAGCAAAACACCACCTTGTCCTGATGTCTCTCAAAGTAAGGGGGCTGGATGGAAAGCGGCGCCAATTCAGACACACACCTAACAGAGGTGATAGCCACCAAAAAGACAACCTTGAGAGTAAGAATGGCCAGGGCAGCCTCCTGCACAGGTTCAAAGGGAGCACCCTGCAAGGCAGACAAGACCAATTTCAAATCAGGCAACATAGGCTTACGTGGGGGACGCACATGAGTAGCCCCCTGGAAAAAAGTCCTGATCAGAAAATGCTGGGCAAAGGACCTCTAGAAGAAAACAGCCAGGGCAGAGACATGACCCTTCAGAGTACTGAGTTGAAGCCCCAGCTCCAACCCATGCTGCAGGAACTCCAGGATCCTGGGAATAGAGAACACACGACGGGAGAGACGTAGACTCACACCAGTCAATGTTGGCATGCCAAACCCTATATTAAATGGAAGAAGACTTCTTCCTAACCTTTATCATGGTATCAACAACAGAGACAGACAACCCCTTCTCCATCAAGATGGAGGTTTCAGCAGCCAGGCCGTCAAAGCCAGAGTTTGTAAATTGGGATGGATTAAGTGACCCTGAGTGAGCAGGTCTGGCACCCTGGGCAGAGTGTACTGATTTACTGCCAGCTGCACCACGTCTGCGAACCACACTTTTCTTGGCCACCTGGGGGCGACCAGTATTGCTGGCACCCCCTCCTGAGCTATCTTGCGCAGAACCCTGCTCAACAGGGGGAATGGAGGAAAGACATACAGGAGCTAAAAGTCCTGCCATGACATTGCTAGAGCATCCGTGGCCAAGGCCAGAGGATCCTGGGTCAGGGAGACAAAGGCCGGGAGCTTGTGATTGTGACGGGACGGAAACAGATCCACTGGTTGGCCCCAACGGTGACACAGAGATTGAAACAACCTGTTGCAGAGGGACCATTCTCCCAGGCGAGAGGTCCCCCTGCTCAGAGAGTCTGCCTGCAGATTCTCCTCTCCCGGGATGTACACAGCTGATATGCAGGGAACATTGTCCTCCACCTAGGCCAGGATCAGAGACACTACCTGGAGGGCCCTCTTGCTCCGGATCCCTCCCTGATGATTGATGTAGGCAACCGCAGTCTGGTTGTCCGAGCGTACCTGAACAGGCAGGCCCCAAAGGTGATGAGTAAAATGAGTCAGAACCAACCTGATCGCCCGCAGTTCCAGAATGTTGATAGGTGTGTGGACCTCCTGAGGGGCCCACCACCCTTGGAACTGCAGGGACTTCCAGAAACCCCCCCAACCTGTCAGACTGGCATCCGTGGTGACCGTCTCCCAGCAGGGGGCCAGAAAGGATCTGCCCACCAACAGGTTCCTGGAGTCCAGCCACCACGAGAGGGACCGCCTGACTAGGAGGGAAAGCACTAGGACCTGGTCCAGGGATGCAGGATCCTTGTCCCATAGTGACAAGAGGTGGAGTTGCAGAGGCCTCATGTGGAACTGGGCATAAAGGACCACCTCGAAGCATGACACCATCAGGCCCACCAGCTGCATTCCCTGCCTGATGGAGGGATGAGGGCAAGAAAGCAGGAACTGAACCTGCGGTAGCAGACTGTCCACCTTCTGCTGAGGAAGAAAAATCCTTGCCTGAACTGTATCCAGATTCATTTCCAGGAAGGGTGTCACCAAGGAGGGAGACAGGGAAGACTTGGGATGGTTGATCACCCAGCCAAATGACTCCAGAGTGGACACTACCAGCTGAGTATCCAACTCTGCCTGTTGGAGGGACTTGGAAGTGGTGAGAATGTCGTCCACATAGGGCAGCACGCGAATGCCCTGAAACCTGAGCAGAGACATCACTCCTGCCAGCACCTTGGTGAACACTCTGGGAGCTGAAGTGAGACCGAAGGGCAATGCCACAAATTGGTAGTGCTGATCCTCCAGAGCGAACCTGAGGAACCTTTGATGACCTGGAAACACAGGAATATGAAGGTAAGCATCTTTGATGTCCACAGACGTCATGAAGTCCCCTGGACGCAGGGAACTGATGGTAGAGCGCAGAGTTTCCATGCGAAAGCGCCTGTACCTGACAAATTTGGATCTTCAAGTTCAGGATGGGCCTGACTGACCCATCTCTTTTGGGCACGGTGAAAAGGTTGGAATAGAACCCCCTGCCCCTTTCTCGTAAGGGGACCTGACAGATGACCCCCAGCTCTAGAAGGCTTTGCACCACCAGAACTAGAGCCTGAGCTGACACAGGGTCCTTAGAAATCCGGGATCTGATGAATCTTGGGGACGGCCAGGCAGCAAACTATCTTGTAACCGGAGGACACTACCTCCTGAATCCACCGGTCTGAGACATAAAGCCTCCAGACGTGAGCAAAGTGCTGAAGCTGTCCCCCCACCCGGATGGGTGAGGGTGCCCCTTCATGCATGAGGGGGCTTGGGAGAAGACTTGGAGCCCCAGGAGGAGCCAGGGCGTCCACGTCCTCTGCCCCTACCCCGGAAATCTCCTCGGGCCCCGGTAAGGGAGACCCCCCCTTCCCTGTCTGGCACCACGGTAGGGGGAAGAAAAGGAGCTCTGTCCCCGAAAGGGCCGAGACTGCCGCCTGCGCTGGGGTAACCTGCCTCCCTTAGCAAACAGGTCCAGGCGGTCCCCAAACAGGCGTAGTCCTTTGAAGGGAAAACCAGTGAGAGCTTTCTTGGCAGCATTGTCAGCAGCCCACTGGCGCAGCCAAACCGAGCGGCGTATAGCCACCACCAGGGCAGAGATTCTGCCACACATCCTAATGGTATCATCCAAGGCAGAGAGGACATAAGTCACAAAAACCTCACAACTAGAGAGTGCATTAAACTCCTCACTATACACATCATTAGGGGCACCATCTAGGATACTTCTAAGCAGGGTCCTAATAGCCACAGCCGTAATGGCAGAGGCACAGACCGGACGCAGCGCCGTCCCCACACATGCAAAGGCATGGGACGCCAGCTGATCAATACGCCGGTCCTCAGCATCCCGCAGCGTAGTAGAGTCAGGGGAATGCATGACAGAGGTGTTAGACAACCCTAGGACAGCGGTATCCACCTCAGGAGGGGATGATCAACGCTTCACCACATCAGCAGGAAAGGGATACCTTTTATCCCAACTCTTAGGTACACCGGGAAGCCTGCTGGGGCGCTCCCATTCCCTGAGCAGGAGATTATTAAAATGGACTTGCTCAGGAAACTCTAAACGTGGCTTTGCAGTATGAAACAATTCCCCCTGTTGCCTGGGGGCCGCAACCGGGGGAGAGATAGACAGTACCTCAAAAATCTGAGCGAACAGCCTATCAGTATCATCTGGGGCCCAGGGGTCAGAGCCAGAATCATCATGACCCCTGGGGGCCAAAGGGGTATAGCCAGACAGTTCCAAAAACTCATCAGCCTCCATAGGGAAAAGAGTGACATCAGGCGTTAAGTGCCGCTTTTTAGTAGAGGCCTTACGCGCCAGGGTATTTTCAAACAACTTCTGAACACTAGCCAGTCTGGAAGACACCTCAGGCTGAGAATCCCCACTGGTATGCAACTCAATGGGAGTCAAATTTAAGCTTAGGGGAGTAGGTGAAGCGTTATGAGGCGCAGGCCCAGCTACTGGTAAACCAGGCTGCAGCGCATGCACCTGCTGGGCACAAGGTACACAGACCCGCACATTGTCAGCACTAGTAGGGGACACCCCACAAGCTACACACAGCCGGGCTAGTCCCGATGGAACCCCGAGCACATTATCCTGAGACGCCTCCATATGGCGATTATAGCGGCACAATAGGCCGATAGGGATTCACGCTATAAAAGCAACCCGGGATGCCCCAATAGCCTGCTAGGTAAGTGGGAGTAATTTACACACTAGGCTACATAAGTTTAATAACTAAAGGGGGAGTAGGGCCGGGAGAAACCAATAGAGGTCGGCCTGTCTGAAAGACATAAGCAAAGAGAACCCCGTAAGTGACGTGTATAATGACATAGGGTAATAAAAATCGCCCACAAGGGCACTCACGGGCCACGGTAGGTAGACGCCAGTCACGCAGCAGCCGAATCCAGAGAAAATGGCGCCGGGTATACCTCGAGGGGCGGGCCGCGGAGACAGTGACGCGGAACGCGCCAACCACGGGCCCCCCCGAAGGTCGCGAAGCAGCACACGTGACAAGCAGCCAATAACGGAGCACCAGCGTCTGAGATAACGTATTTAAAAACGCAACCAGTGCAACCAAGCCAGCGCGGAGACTGACACCAACCAGACAAAACATAATACAGTGAAGCACCAAGGCATATACACGCACACCCACCCTCCCACCCGAGAGCTACAAGGGAGAGCGAGGGGGGGCAGGGGCCACTCAACATAGGGCCCACCGATAGACAGGGGCAATAGGGTGGGAGGGGCATCCCATGGAGGCTCACCATATGCCTATACTGCCTACCCTTTGGTGGGGGATTGCGGTGGAGCAGCGCTCCTAAGCACCTGACAGCGGTGCTGCCTACCATCACCCAGACCAGCGCAGCCAAGGCTGGGAGGCACATTAATAATGGAACGGGTGGGAATAGTCCTACAGGGCCGCAGGCTAATAGCCCCGCTCACCTGCGAGAAGAGAGCCATCTTCTTGCCCTTCGCAGTCCAGACTGCAGAGAAATTCTGACTAGTCCCGAAGGAACCCCGAGCACATTATCCTGAGATGCCTCCATATGGCGATTATAGCGGCACAATAGGCCGATAGGGATTCACGCTATAAAAGCAACCCGGGATGCCCCAATAGCCCGCTAGGGAAGTGGGAGTAATTTACACACTAGGCCTCACAAGTTTAATAACTAAATAGAGGGAGTAGGGCCGGGAGAAACCAATAGAGGTCGGCCTGTCTGAAAGACATAAGCAAAGAGAACCCCGTAAGTGACGTGTATGATGACATAGGGTAATAAAAACCGCCTGCGAGGGCACTCACGGGCCACGGTAGGTAGACGCCAGTCACGCAGCAGCCGAATCCAGAGAAAATGGCGTCGGGTATACCTCGAGGGGCGGGCCGCGGAGACAGTGACGCGGAACGCGCCAACCGCGGGCCCCCCCGAAGGTCGCGAAGCAGCACAAGTGACAAGCAGCCAATAACGGAGCACCAGCGCCTAAGGTAACGTATTTAAAAACGCAACCAGTGCAACCAAGCCAGCGCGGAGACTGACACAAACCAGACAAAACATAATACAGTGAAGCACCAAGGCATATACACGCACACCCACCCCCCACCCCCCCGAGAGCTACAAGGGAGAGCGAGGGAGGGCAGCGGCCACTCAACATAGGGCCCACCGATAGACAGGGGCAATAGGGCGGGAGGGGCATCCCATGGAGGCTCACCATATGCCTATACTGCCTACCCTTTGGTGGGGGATTGCAATGGAGCAGCGCTCCTAAGCACCTGACAGCGGTGCTGCCTACCATCACCCGGACCAGCGCAGCCAAGGCTGGGAGGCACATTAATAATGGAACGGGTGGGAATAGTCCTACAGGGCCGCAGACTAATAGCCCCGCTCACCTGCGAGAAGAGAGAGCCATCTTCTTATCCTTCCCAGTCCAGACTGCAGAGAAATTCTGGGGATTTGTGGGAGGTCCCGGGAATTTGAGGGGCCGGGAGGAGCCAATTTCGCTGTCTCTGCAGTCCAGCGCCATCTGGCTGAGTAATACCCAAGTGTAATGATTCTTATCTGGAGCAGGACGTACTGTATACTAAGAATATATATTTTCTTAGAAAATCACTGTGAACCCCACAGCATCCATGCGCCCCCCCGAGAAGCCCTTTTTTATAAGGCAGTGTATACCATAAGAAACAGGCCTCACCTCTTGAGAAAGTGACAAGTTCTATGTCACAAAATTTGTTGGCTTCTCGGGGGGTGCCCCCTTGTGGCAGATAGTGTTTATGGTGTGTTATATTTTTACATGTTTATATAGTTTACTATCTTACATAGCAGGGCAGTGCAATTGTCAGTCTTTGGTGTAAGGGCAGCCTAAGGTGGGGGTTTATGGGCACCCCCTTTTCTGGTAGATACTGTATTTACAGTTTATTATATATACGATGTATACATTTAATAAGCAGTTTATGTTTAAACAGACAGATTATATTGGAAAAACCCGCGCTTAAACCTTATCAATAAAAGATTTCAAAAAGTTAGGTACAATGCTCAACGTGTGTAGACCTATTATCCCTCTAGGTTACATAAACATATGAAAATAAATAAACACAGAGCAAACTTATAACAATCGTGGTTAAAGTCCAAGGCAATAGATCATCCATTGTCTGTTCTCTAACAGTGTAATGTCAAAAGGCTTCCATCTAAGTCCAAAGTGGGTATCCCAAAATGCATGCACTGGTACTGTGCTGTTGGTAGTAGCTGCAATTACTCCACTTCAATTTTCCACCACGTGCCCACCACCTGTTTAAATTACTCTTACCAGATGGTATGCGGAGTAAAATACTCCAAATGAAGCTTTGGTTCTGCTGCTGTGTAGATTTCCTTCTTTCCACAACATTTAATCCTTATCCAGCAATATTGCTCCCAAACGTGGTTAGTGTAAGAATATCAAGAAGTATTGCCATAAAAATAAAAGCATAAAGGATATCTAGTGTAACACCGTTTTAATATATTTTCTTAAAAAGTTGTTAAAAGTGTGCACTCACATTTCAGTTGATTAAAATACAGCTTCTATTCAGTGTTTAGGCAACAGCCTTCATCCTGCTCCCTTTGCGTCCTGGCCAGTGATGCTATATGGGGCGAAGAGGCTGTCCGCTGACACTGTTTAAAAGAAGATTGCTGCAATGATAAAACCGCCCAGCCGCCGTCAACGTTTCATTGCTATCAGCAACTTTTTCAAGACTGGCGGCGCGGCGGTGAAAGCCGCTCTTTATAATATGCGGTTTGGGCGGGGCGGCCACAGCAGGAAATCCTTCTGACGATGGCTGTATGAGTTAGCCTATCAGCTACTTTGTTTACTACAGGCGTCATCAGTTTAAGAGCCTATCATAGACCAGTAATTCAGGCTCTGCTATTGGTGGCGGTACACAAACCGCTTGATGATAGGCTGAAGAGAGCCTGTATTGAACACATAGCAGTAAGCTGTCAATAGGAAAGGTGAATACACTGGCCAAGGCCCACGCTGAAGCTTACACCGGCAGGAGCCTGCACAGGAAGGGGCAGTTGTGGCCTAGAGGTAAGGGAGCAGACTTGCAACCAGAGGGTGGCAGGTTCAAATCCCGGTCCTGGAACATGACTGAACTGCTCCTGAGCAAGGCACCTAACCCCCCAACTGCTCCCCGGGCGCCATTATTAGGGCAGCCCACTGCTCCGGACATGTGTACACTCACTGCACATCAATGTCATCGAGTGCACTATAAAGTAGTACAGTGGTATATAAATTATTTCAAATTCAGCAGTGTGCTTTTAGCCATCAGGGTCAGATGTGGCTATATTATAGCCAAGATGCCCTGAGGGTTGTGTTTTAAAGGATTAGGATAAAGGCTGTGCCCATTCACGTTAATAAGCAGTATACTATACTGGTTTAATACACAAGGTCTCTAACTAAGATGGTTTGATATATATGCTTGAAGATATCTAGCCCTTAATGGCTTTAATGACAACTCCAGCCTTACTGGTAATTGAGAGACTAAACATATATGTCATCCTGCACGAAGTTAACAGGTGTAGGGATAATACTGCAGTGGTGGTATAAGAATAAAGGGGTACCCCAACCATTATGTGTTCAATCCTATTTGTGTGATGTGAGCTGTTAGTGACAAACATCCCTCATTAAAGGGATATTAGAGGTCATAATTGAAATGTGATGTGGTGAACTAACAATCCTAATGTTAGCCTTACCCTTGGTGTAAGAATAAATGTGAAGAAAAAAATATAAAATAGTGTATAGGAAATAATGAGGGAGGGGCTAAGGCTAACTCAATATAGTGCTGAAATGATAAAAATAATTAGGACGTGTCTATAAAACAGTTGAGATCAAACTCAACATTTAGGCCATGAGGTGTGAGAGTGTTCAACGTGTATATCCAATAACTTTCCCTTTGTGATAATTGCCTGTAGTAAACAAAGTAGCTGATAGGCTAACTCATACAGCCATCGTCAGAAGGATTTCCTGCTGTGGCCGCCTCGCCCAAACCGCATATTATAAAGAGCGGCTTTCACCGCCGCGCCGCCAGTCTTGAAAAAGTTGCTGATAGCAATGAAACGTTGACGGCGGCTGGGCGGTTTTGTCATTGCAGCAATCTTCTTTTAAACAGTGTCAGCGGACAGCCTCTTCCCCCCCATATAGCATCACTGTTAAGCACTTACCTCGTCACCGTCCCTGGTCCCGCGGCGCGCTGTCGGGCGGGCCCCGGCTGGTTGCTGCCCGGCGCTCCCCGGGTGTCCTGGCTCCCCAGCGTGGTGGCGGCGGTCAGGGGTCGGCGGCGCGGGGTAGTGTCGGCGGCCGCGCCGCAGCCCGCTCTGCGCGGGCCCGTCGGGCTCCCTCGCTGTTCGGCGCTTCCGCCTTCCGGCGGGGGCGCGCTCGATCATCAACACGCGCGAGCACGTCACCTTTATGCCTCCCGGCGGCGCTTTCCCCAGCGCGCCCGCCGGGGGCGAGTTTGTTTCATCCAACCCTGGCCCTGCTCATAGAGGGAGCCCAGGGACTGGTCGGCCTGTCTGGCCTGGGCCGTCCAGTTCCTGGGACCACTCCCGTTTTACTGTTGCACCAAGCACCTTCATTCCCTCCTTTTTCCCTGTTCCCCATTGGCCAGATATTCCTATAAATCTGCACTACTCCAGTTTCCCAGTGCCCGTTATAGCTTCTGGGTTCTGGATGTGCGTTGCTGTGTCTTAGTGAAGAATTTGGATTTGGATTTGGACTTCGACTATTCTTGCTAGCTGCCTGCCCTGACCTTCTGCTTTGCCTGACCACTCTCTTGCCTGACCCTCCTGTACCTCGCCTGTGACCTCCTGGACTTGACCTCGGCTACCCTTGACCATTCTTTGTTATCTCCCTTGGATACCTCGCCTGTGATCTCCTGGTTTGACCTCGGCCTGAATTACGGACTTTCGCACCCGGCATCCTCATTCGGGATTCCCTGCCAAACACCAATCTGCACCTTAAGCTGTTATCCTTTGCGCCTGTTAAGTCCTGGGGGCAACCGACTGGGAGAGGCATTACCCGTGTCTCCTACAAGCGGGGGCTTGTCTATAGGCGGAAGTGGCGGTGGAGATTGGGGGATATCGGCTTAAGACAGACGGGTGTTTGGTATAGTCCTGACATTATAACGGGCCAGAAGAAGAATGGACCAAATCTTGGAGCAGGTGCAAGCCTTGACAGCGGCGGTGGAGCACCTGGCTCATCGAGTTGCGGCCCAGGAGAACCGTCCTACTCCCATCGTCCCCACTTCTCAGGGGACTCCGGCCGCAATGTCTGTGGAACCCAAGATCCCACTCCCTGAAAAGTTTTTTGGCGACAGGGCAAAATTTGCCAATTTCCGGGACTCTTGTAAACTGTACTTCCAGCTTCGTCCGGTTTCCTCAGGGTCACAGGAGCAAAAGGTGGGCTTGATTATTTCCCTGCTGCATGGAGACCCTCAGTCCTGGGCCTTTAGCTTATCAGCTCAGGACCCAATCCGCCTATCGGTGGATAGTTTCTTCGCTGCAATGGAGGTCCTCTATGATGATCCTGACAAAGGGGCCTCAGCTGATGCTAAATTACGTACCCTCCGCCAGGGACGCCGTCCAGCCGAAGACTACTGTTCCGAATTCCGGCGTTGGGCAGTTGACTCACGTTGGAACAACCCTGCCCTCTGCGGCCAATTCCGACTAGGTCTGGCTGACTCTATCAAGGACACCCTGGTGAACTACCCGGAACCCCAAACTCTGGATGAATTGATGCATTTGGCCATCCGCATTGATCGTCGACTCCGGGAGAGGCGCCTAGAGAAAGGATCACATCCTGAATCGGCTTCAAAGTCTGAGGCTCTAGTCGCTCAACCTTCAGAAGAGCCCATGCAGCTAGGTGCCACCAGGCTCACCGAAGGCGAGAGACGACGACGCCTATCTGAGGGGCTCTGTCTTTACTGTGGTGGAACCGGCCACATGGTTAGACTTTGCCCAAAGAAACCGTCGGGAAACTTCAGAGCCTAGGGGGTTTCGAGGGGGCCCTCCTAGGCTGTAAGGTATCTCCTCAAGTATCGTCTCCAGTTTTCGTCCCAGTCCAGTTTATGAGTGGTGCTAAATGTGTTAATCTAAAGGCTCTTCTAGATTCTGGAGCAGCTGGGAATTTCCTAGACTCTGAACTAGCGCAGACTTTAGGAATTATGGTACAGACCTTGCCGACTCCTATCCGGGTTTCAGCCATTGATGGCACTCCAGTGGCCGGGGGGTTAGTTCGGTTCCAATCCCCTCCTATGCAAATCAAAGTGGGAGCCAGTCATTCTGAGGTTATCAGGTTCTTGATTTTGAGTATGCCTGGTACTCCTTTGATTTTGGGTTTGCCATGGCTGCAGGAGCATAATCCTCAAATTGATTGGGTTTCGGGGCAAATTACCAAGTGGGGACACCAGTGTTTTCGGAACTGCCTAGAATTCCCTCTCAGGGTCACGCGCCTAGCCCCTATTGGGGTTCCAACTCCATATTTGGAGTTTGCTGATGTCTTTTCAGAAAAGGCGGCAGACAAACTTCCTCCCCATAGACCTTGGGACTGCCCAATAGAACTGCTCCCTGGTACGATGCCTCCCAGAGGGAGAATATTTAATTTGACCCGAGCTGAAACCCTTGCCATGCGGGAATATATCGCCGAGAACTTAGAAAAAGGGTTCATTCGGCCTTCATCTTCCCCAGCAGGGGCAGGGTTTTTTTTGTGGAGAAAAAGGATGGGGGACTTCGCCCCTGTATCGATTACCGGGGCTTAAATAACATCACGGTAAAAAATAAGTATCCCCTACCGCTTATTGAGGGACTCTTTACTCAGGTGGTTGGGGCGCAGGTCTTCTCTAAACTGGATCTCCGAGGGGCCTATAACCTCATAAGAATCAGGCAGGGGGACGAGTGGAAAACGGCCTTCAATACCCTTGAAGGGCATTATGAGTATTTGGTAATGCCTTTTGGCCTGTGTAATGCCCCTGCGGTCTTTCAAAGTTTTGTCAATGAAATTTTCAGGGATTATCTTGGCCGGTTTATGGTTGTTTACCTAGATGACATTTTAATTTTTTCTTCATCCATTGACGAACATCGTAAACATGTGTGCCTAGTTTTGCAGAAACTTAGGGAGAATTGTTTATATGCCAAGTTAAAGAAATGTCAATTTGAGGTATCTGAGGTTCCGTTTCTCGGTTACATTATCTCCAAATCTGGTCTGTCTATGGACCAATCTAAGGTGAAGGCTGTTTTAGAATGGGAGCAGCCCAGAGATCTGAAGGGCCTGCAAAGGTTTTTGGGTTTTGCCAATTTTTATAGAAGGTTCATTAAGAATTTCTCTGCCCTGGTTACACCACTAACTAACCTAACTAAGAAAAGCGGGTACCCCCCGGTTTGGCCGGCTCAAGCTGTCCAGGCCTTCGGGAATCTTAAGAGGGTATTTAGTGCTGCTCCCGTCCTAGTCCATCCTGATGAGCAACGACCTTTCCTTGTGGGAGGTGGATGCTTCTGAAATAGCGGTCGGAGCGGTCTTGTCTCAGTACTACGGCTCACCTGCACGCCTCCATCCATGTGCCTTCTTTTCCAAGAAATTCTCAGCGGCCGAAAGAAATTATGATATCGGCAACAGAGAATTACTGGCCATCAAGCTTGCCTTCCAGGAATGGAGACACTGGCTGGAGGGGGCTCAGTATCCAGTTACGGTCTTTACGGACCATAAAAATCTAGAATACATCCAGTCCGCCAAGAGATTAACTCCTAGACAGGCTCGCTGGTCCTTATTCTTTTCTCGGTTTAATTTTTCTATAACCTATAAGCCCGGGTCCAAAAATGTAAAAGCGGACGCCCTGTCTCGGAGTTTCTCTCCCCCTGACTTACCGGAAAGGGTGGTGTCTCCCATCTTGCCTCGCTCCCTAGTGGTGGCCGCCATCCAACCCCAACTTCCTGATCTTACTCAGTTCCAGGCCCAAGCTCCTCCTGGGAAACCCGCTTCAGCCCTGTTTGTGCCCTCTACTTACCGGTCTGAGTTCTTGTCCCATTTTCACGATACCAAAACAACCGGTCATCCAGGGATTAAGAAAACCATAGCTTTATTATTACGCCAAGTTTGGTGGCCTTCTCTTAGGAAGGACGTTCAAAGGTTTGTCTCCGCTTGCAAAGTCTGTGCCCAAAGTAAGTCCTTGAGGAGTTCGCCTGAAGGTCCACTCCTTCCATTGTCCATTCCTGCCTCCCCGTGGACCCATCTGGCCATGGATTTTGTTACTGACCTTCCCCCGTCTCAGGGACATACGGTTATTTGGGTAATTGTGGACCGCTTTAGCAAGATGGCCCATTTCGTCCCTTTAAAGAAACTCCCCTCAGCTCAAACTCTTGCTCAACTCTTCATTACTCATGTCTTTAGGATTCATGGTATTCCCATGGATATTGTTTCGGATAGGGGGGTTCAGTTTGTCTCCCGGTTTTGGAGGGCTTTCTGTGCCAAGTTGGGTTTCACCGTCTCCCTTTCCTCGGCCTTCCATCCGCAGTCGAATGGTCAAACCGAGAGAACGAACCAGTCCCTGGAACAATATTTGCGCTGTTTTACGGCGGATACTCAAACTGATTGGGCCTTCTTCTTACCATTTGCGGAATTTGCTCTTAACAACGCCACACATTCGTCCACGGGGGTTTCTCCTTTCCATTGTGTTTATGGCAAGGACCTGAAGTTTTCTGCTCTTTCGGACCAACCCTCTAGAGTTCCCTCCGTGGATGAATGGGTTTCCAAATGGCCAGGGGAATGGAATAAAATCCAGCAACATCTAGCTAGGGCCGCTCTTCAGCAGAAAAACGCTACGCCAGCCCTCCGCTAAGTTATTTGGCCCCTTCCCCATAACACAAAAAGTTAATCAGGTTACGTACCAGTTGGCCCTCCCTTCGTCCATGAAAATCTGTAAATCCTTTCATGTTTCACTTCTTAAGTCTGCAGAAAACCATGAACCTAATAGTCCTCCTAGTCCTGTGTTAGTTGATGGGCATCAGGAGTTTGAGGTTGCCCGGGTTCTTGATTCTCGCTTCTTTCGGAACTCTCTTCAATATCTCATTGACTGGAAGGGATACGGTCCGGAAGAAAGATCTTGGGTTCCTGCCAGAGAGGTTCATGCGCAGAATTTGGTAAAGAGGTTTCACAGAGAGAATCCTTTGAAACCAAGTTTGGAGGGTCCAGTGGCCCCTCCTCAGGGGGGGGGGAATGTTAGGCACTTACCTCGTCGCCGTCCCTGGTCCCGCGGCGCGCTGTCGGGCGGGCCCCGGCTGGTTGCTGCCCGGCGCTCCCCGGGTGTCCTGGCTCCCCAGCGTGGTGGCGGCGGTCAGGGGTCGGCGGCGCGGGGTAGTGTCGGCGGCCGCGCCGCAGCCCGCTCTGCGCGGCTGCGCGGGCCCGTCGGGCTCCCTCGCTGTTCGGCGCTTCCGCCTTCCGGCGGGGGCGCGCTCGATCATCAACACGCGCGAGCACGTCACCTTTATGCCTCCCGGCGGCGCTTTCCCCAGCGCGCCCGCCGGGGGCGAGTTTGTTTCATCCAACCCTGGCCCTGCTCATAGAGGGAGCCCAGGGACTGGTCGGCCTGTCTGGCCTGGGCCGTCCAGTTCCTGGGACCACTCCCGTTTTACTGTTGCACCAAGCACCTTCATTCCCTCCTTTTTCCCTGTTCCCCATTGGCCAGATATTCCTATAAATCTGCACTACTCCAGTTTCCCAGTGCCCGTTATAGCTTCTGGGTTCTGGATGTGCGTTGCTGTGTCTTAGTGAAGAATTTGGATTTGGATTTGGACTTCGACTATTCTTGCTAGCTGCCTGCCCTGACCTTCTGCTTTGCCTGACCACTCTCTTGCCTGACCCTCCTGTACCTCGCCTGTGACCTCCTGGACTTGACCTCGGCTACCCTTGACCATTCTTTGTTATCTCCCTTGGATACCTCGCCTGTGATCTCCTGGTTTGACCTCGGCCTGAATTACGGACTTTCGCACCCGGCATCCTCATTCGGGATTCCCTGCCAAACACCAATCTGCACCTTAAGCTGTTATCCTTTGCGCCTGTTAAGTCCTGGGGGCAACCGACTGGGAGAGGCATTACCCGTGTCTCCTACAAGCGGGGGCTTGTCTATAGGCGGAAGTGGCGGTGGAGATTGGGGGATATCGGCTTAAGACAGACGGGTGTTTGGTATAGTCCTGACAATCACTGGCCAGGACGCAAAGGCAGCAGGATGAAGGCTGTTGCCTAAACACTGAATAGAATCTGTATTTTAATCAACTGAAATGTGAGTGCACACTAGAGATGAGCGAACTTTTGAAAAATTCGATTCGACTGATTCGCCGAATTTTCCGACAAAAATCGTTTCGACCCGAATAAATTCGCGACGAATCGCTATTAAAAACGGCTATTTCTGAGCCTCCTAGAGCCTCAATAGGGTTGTAAACCATTCAGCCTTGCTGTAACACGTACAGGATGCGTGCTGGGTTAGTTAAATAATACTTTGAAGAAATATCACATGCAGATCAGAGGCATCGCTAATAGAATCGCAGAGCGGCACAATTGCAGAGAGTTGAAGTGGCATCACTATGAGGGGCAGAAGGAGCCCAAATATACACTGGAGTTGGCCTCAGGAGCCCAAAAATTGGATGAATCACACCCTGGAGTTGGCAGAAGTTGGCAGCGGCAGCAGGAGGAGCCCAAATATACACTGGAGTTGGCTTCAGGAGCCCAAAAATTGGATGAATCACACCCTGGAGTTGGCAGGAGTTGACAGCAGCAGCAGCAGGAGCCCAAATATACACTGGAGTTGGCTTCAGGAGCCCAAAAATTGGATGAATCACACCCTGGAGTTGGCAGGAGTTGACAGTAGCAGCAGCAGGAGCCCAAATATACACTGGAGTTGGCTTCAGGAGCCCAAAAGTTGGATGAATCACACCCTGGAGTTGGCAGGAGTTGACAGTAGCAGCAGCAGGAGCCCAAATATACACTGGAGTTGGCTTCAGGAGCCCAAAAATTGGATGAATCACACCCTGGAGTTGGCAGGAGTTGACAGCAGCAGCAGCAGGAGCCCAAATATACACTGGAGTTGGCCTCAGGAGCCCAAAAATTGGATGAATCACACCCTGGAGTTGGCAGAAGTTGGCAGCAGCAGCAGCAGGAGCCCAAATATACACTGGAGTTGGCTTCAGGAGCCCAAAAATTGGATGAATCACACCCTGGAGTTGGCAGGAGTTGACAGTAGCAGCAGCAGGAGCCCAAATATACACTGGAGTTGGCTTCAGGAGCCCAAAAATTGGATGAATCACACCCTGGAGTTGACAGGAGTTGACAGTAGCAGCAGCAGGAGCCCAAATATACACTGGAGTTGGCTTCAGGAGCCCAAAAATTGGATGAATCACACCCTGGAGTTGGCAGGAGTTGACAGTAGCAGCAGCAGGAGCCCAAATATACACTGGAGTTGGCTTCAGGAGCCCAAAAATTGGATGAATCACACCCTGGAGTTGGCAGAAGTTGGCAGCAGCAGCAGCAGGAGCCCAAATATACACTGGAGTTGGCTTCAGGAGCCCAAAAATTGGATGAATCACACCCTGGAGTTGGCAGGAGTTGACAGTAGCAGCAGCAGGAGCCCAAATATACACTGGAGTTGGCTTCAGGAGCCCAAAAATTGGATGAATCACACCCTGGAGTTGGCAGCAGCAGCAGGAGCCCAAACATTACTTTAAAGAGACCCTGGGGTTGGCTTCAGGAGCCCAAAAATTGGATGAATCACACCCTGGAGTTGGCAGAAGTTGACAGTAGCAGCAGCAGGAGCCCAAATATACACTGGAGTTGGCTTCAGGAGCCCAAAAATTGGATGAATCACACCCTGGAGTTGGCAGAAGTTGGCAGCAGCAGCAGCAGGAGCCCAAATATACACTGGAGTTGGCCTCAGGAGCCCAAAAATTGGATGAATCACACCCTGGAGTTGGCAGAAGTTGGCAGCAGCAGCAGCAGGAGCCCAAATATACACTGGAGTTGGCTTCAGGAGCCCAAAAATTGGATGAATCACACCCTGGAGTTGGCAGGAGTTGACAGTAGCAGCAGCAGGAGCCCAAATATACACTGGAGTTGGCTTCAGGAGCCCAAAAATTGGATGAATCACACCCTGGAGTTGGCAGGAGTTGACAGTAGCAGCAGCAGGAGCCCAAATATACACTGGAGTTGGCTTCAGGAGCCCAAAAATTGGATGAATCACACCCTGGAGTTGGCAGGAGTTGACAGTAGCAGCAGCAGGAGCCCAAATATACACTGGAGTTGGCTTCAGGAGCCCAAAAATTGGATGAATCACACCCTGGAGTTGGCAGGAGTTGACAGCAGCAGCAGCAGGAGCCCAAATATACACTGGAGTTGGCCTCAGGAGCCCAAAAATTGGATGAATCACACCCTGGAGTTGGCAGAAGTTGGCAGCAGCAGCAGCAGGAGCCCAAATATACACTGGAGTTGGCTTCAGGAGCCCAAAAATTGGATGAATCACACCCTGGAGTTGGCAGGAGTTGACAGTAGCAGCAGCAGGAGCCCAAATATACACTGGAGTTGGCTTCAGGAGCCCAAAAATTGGATGAATCACACCCTGGAGTTGGCAGAAGTTGGCAGCAGCAGCAGCAGGAGCCCAAATATACACTGGAGTTGGCTTCAGGAGCCCAAAAATTGGATGAATCACACCCTGGAGTTGGCAGAAGTTGGCAGCAGCAGCAGCAGGAGCCCAAATATACACTGGAGTTGGCCTCAGGAGCCCAAAAATTGGATGAATCACACCCTGGAGTTGGCAGGAGCCCAAAAATTGGATGAATCACACCCTGGAGTTGACAGTAGCAGCAGCAGGAGCCCAAAAATTGGATGAATCACACCCTGGAGTTGGCAGGAGTTGACAGTAGCAGCAGCAGGAGCCCAAATATACACTGGAGTTGGCTTGAGGAGCCCAAAAATTGGATGAATCACACCCTGGAGTTGGCAGAAGTTGGCAGCAGCAGCAGCAGGAGCCCAAATATACACTGGAGTTGGCTTCAGGAGCCCAAAATTGGATGAATCACACCCTGGAGTTGGCAGGAGCCCAAAAATTGGATGAATCACACCCTGGAGTTGACAGTAGCAGCAGCAGGAGCCCACAAAATGGCCTAAAGACATAAATATGTTTTGCACCATTTGGAAAGTGTAAAACGTGGCACCATGCTGAATCTAGTCGCATGCATCAGGCATTGGTGGGTGGAAATCCTGGCTGATCCATCCCTGATTCATTTTGACAAAGGTGAGTCTCTCCACATTTTTAGTTGACAGACGAGTTCTCCTCGCCGTAACTATGGCCCCCGCCGCACTAAACACCCGCTCAGATGGCACGCTACTTGCCGGGCAGGACAGCTTTTCCAGGGCAAACTCTGCTAGTTGCGGCCACAAATCAAGTTTGGCTGCCCAGAAGTCCAGCGGATCCTCAAGGTGTGTTGGCATGGTCATGTCAAAGTATGACATGACCTGCTGGTTCAGGTCCTGCTCCAGGTCTTCCTGCTGCTCATGAGTAGCCTCACTATGCGGGTGTAGAAAGCTACTCATTAGCGACTGAAGACTGAGGCTGCTGCTGCTGATGGAGCTTCTGCTGCTGCTGCTGCCAACCCCCCCAGCGGCCATGGCAGTGGAAGGTGAGCGCAGAGGTCCCCTCGAGTCAGACCTGCGAGAGTATGGACCATGGCGCAGATAGGCATCGGCCAACTGCCTACGTAGAATGTCTTTGTAGTAGTTGAGTTTGTCCTCCCTCTCGGTGGGTTTAAAAAATGCCCCCATTTTGTGCCGGAAGCGAGGGTCCAATAAGGTGGACAGCCAGAAGTCATCCCGCCGACAGATGGAAACAATTCTGGGGTCACTACGCAAGCATGTGAGCATGCTTCGTGCCATTTGCGCAAGTGACTCGGATGGACTACCTGTCTCCATCTCCACTGCATACTGCCACGGTGTGCCCGGGTCCTCTGTCTCTCCTTCCTCAAAAACCTCTAGCTCCTCTGGCTGCTCCTGCTCCTCCTCTCCTGTCCGCTGACTAGATAAACCAGCCATTTCGCCAAGCCTAAACTGTGTTTCGCTGGGCAACTCCTCCTCCTCCTCTTCCTCCTCCTCCTCCTCCAGTTCAGCTCCAACGGGGTTCATGTGGCCGTAAGATGTAAACGCCATGTCTCCAGTGCCCTGACCAGCCATGGTTTCCAACATGTGCTGTAGTACATGAAGCAGTGGAATCACGTCGTTCATCCCGTAATCCTGCCGACTGACAAATAAAGTGGCTTCCTCAAAGGGCCTGAGCAAACGGCAGGTGTCACGTATGAGCTGCCACTGGTTGACATTGAAGTTACACAGGGGAGTCCCCCTATCTGCTTGGATCATCAGGAAATCCGTGATGGCTTTTCTCTGTTCATATAATCGGTCCAACATGTGAAGGGTGGAATTCCAACGGGTGGAAACATCGCAAATCAGACTATGTTGGGGGATACCATTCTGACGCTGTAGCTCAAGAAGGGTGTGTTTGGCGGTGTAGGAGTGGCTGAAGTGCATGCAAAGTTTCCGTGAAGTTGTTAGGATGTCCTGCAGATGGGGGGAACACTTCAGAAACCGCTTGACAACCAGATTGAAGACGTGAGCCATGCAGGGGGCATGGGTCAGGCTTCCTTGGCGCAGCGCAGACAAAATGTTCTTCCCATTGTCGGTAACCATGATTCCCATTTTAAGTTTTCTCGGAGTAAGCCATGTTTGGATTTCCTGATGAATACATTTAAGCAGTTCCTCCCCTGTGTGACTCCGTTCGCCAAGACAAACCATGTGAAGCACTGCGTGACACCTCCGTGCCCTGCACACATGGTAGACTGGAGGGGCACTGAGACTTGAGCCTACAGTGGAGGGTGAGGAGATGGCGGAGGATGAGGAGGCCGAGTCGCACGGTGTCACAGGCCCAATGGGCAGAGAGCGCGGAGGCCGAAGCGGCGTGACCTGTCCAAGTTGCTGCTGCAAAGGGACCACATTCACCCAGTGGGCCGTAAACGACATGTACTGCCCCTGACCGTAGTTACAGCTCCAGATGTCGGCGCTGCCATGTATTTTGCTACACACCGACAGGCTCAAGGACTGGCCCACCTTCTGTTCAACAAAAGTGTGCAGCGCTGGTACTGCCTTCTTGGCAAAGAAATGACGGCTTGGGACTCTCCACCTCGGCTCGGCACAAGCCATCAGTTCTCTGAAAGGTGCAGATTCCACCACCTGAAAAGGGAGCGACTGCAGCACCAGCAACTTGGACAGGAGCACATTCAGCTTCTGCGCCGTAGGATGAGTGGGCGCATACTGCTGTCTCTTGGACATGGCTTCGCTGATGGATTGCTGGCGGGATGCATGACTTGGAGGAGGAGGAGCAGGAGCGACAGAGGATGGGTATGACGCACAGCTGCCTTCGGCTGAGGTGCTGGAGCCTTGGCTGGCAGAAATTGGGAGCTCACTTGGTGAGGAAGCAGACTGGACCACCCCTTGGGAGCCTCGGTTCTCCCAGGTCGTTTTATGGTGACGCATCATATGTTGACGCAGGGCCGTGGTGCCAACATTTGGACCCTGGCCACGCTTCACCTTTTGCCTACATATCTTGCATGTGGCCATGTTACCCTCCTGCGGATGCCTCAGGAAAAACTGCCACACTGCCGAGTAGCTACTTTTCCCACCCCCTGGCCTCACTGATTCACTGCTGCTGTTGCCAACTCCAGGAACCCCTGCTCCACTACCTCCCGATAAGGTAGACTGCCGCACAGCAGGTGCTCTACCCCGGCCCCGGCCCCGGCCGGCTCCAGCCTTTGGAATTGTGCCCCCATGCTGACTGCTACCACCTTGCTGCCTCAGCTGCTGACTCCGGGGCAACCTGCACCCCTCTTCTCCTGATGATGACGATGAAGCCCCTTCATCACCCGGCTCCTAAGTGCGATCGGCTTCATCGTCATCATCATCATCACCGAGTTGTGGCTGTACGTCACTGATGTTCGTGGATTCGTCAACAGTGTCTGGCGCAGGAGCTGGAACGCTCGCAGCACCCACGACACTGTCCACATCACTATCTGTCTGCCTAGCTAGAGAAGCCACCTCCATTTCTTGGCTGGGCAGTAGCTGCTGACTGTCCTCTATCTGATGGTCCTCCTCACTAAAGAGTGGAGCTGAACCCAAAGCATAGGATACGTCGCTGGGGGAGGGAACGGCGTAGGACAGAGGCAATGGGAGGACAGGGACTGCTCTCGGGGCATGCCAACTCAGGGTTGTGTCAGAGGAACCTACCGACCCTAGACTGGGGGTCTCAGACGTAAGTTGTGATGATGTTGTTGATGAGCGCGTCAACCAATCTACCACGGCAGATGCGTTACTGGTGGAGACCCGACCGCTAGCAGATACTGGCAGATTAGGTCTCTCAGCGTGACTCCTGCTGCTACTGGCCCCAGTCTGATGCGAGCTCTGCCTGCGGAATCTTGGCCTCTGCCACTCCTCTTTTCACTTCCAGGCACTTGTCTGCCCGACATAGTCTAACTGGCGTGGCAGTAGGTGATATTTTAAGATCCCCCGGGCAGCGGTGGGTCTATATGAAACAGAATATAATGCACACCAAAAGTGAGCAGTAACACTCAGCCTCCAACAGGCCTGCTTAGTGTAAATAAGAGAGCTGCTTAGTGTAAATAAAGAGGGGTATGCTATGTTACAGAATGGGATGCCTCAACAGAAGTGCACCTGGCAGGCAGCAGTAAGCCTATGCCCAGCAAAAGTGTCTTATAATATAAATATAATAAGAGCAAATGCTTATATGGTCTTAAACAGAGGCTGCTTTAGTCACAGAATGGGATGCCCCCAAAAAAGATCCAGTAGTACTATGCCCAGCAAGAGTGTCTTTATCAGGCTAATTTCAAATATGATAAGAGCAAATGCTTATATGGTCTTAAACAGAGGCTGCTTTAGTCACAGAATGGGATGCCCTGGCAGGGACAAGTAGTGCTATGCCCAGCAAAAGTGTCTTTATCAGGCCTAATTTCAAATATGATAAGAGCAAATGGTTATATGGTCTTAAACAGAGGCTGCTTTAGTCACAGAATGGGATGCCCCAACAGAAGTGGACCTGGCAGGGTCCAGTAGTGCTATGCCCAGCAAAAGTGTCTTTATCAGGCCTAATTTCAAATATGATAAGAGCAAATGGTTATATGGTCTTAAACAGAGGCTGCTTTAGTCACAGAATGGGATGCCCCAACAGGAATGGACCTGGCAGGGTCCAGTAGTGCTTTGCCCAGCAAAAGTGTCTTTATCAGGCCTAATTTCAAATATGATAAGAGCAAATGGTTATATGGTCTTAAACAGAGGCTGCTTTAGTCACAGAATGGGATGCCCCAACAGAAGTGGACCTGGCAGGGTCCAGTAGTGCTATGCCCAGCAAAAGTGTCTTTATCAGGCCTAATTTCAAATATGATAAGAGCAAATGGTTATATGGTCTTAACCCTTTAAATGCCAGCCACGTAAAATTTACGTGGCTGCCTCTCCTGCAGTTAACTGCCAGCCACGTAAATTTTACGTGCCTGACTTTCCCCACTAATAGTAAAAAAAGTTTTTAAAAAAGGCACTTACCTGACCCCTCGTTTGATTCAGCCGGGTCTCCTCTTCAAAATGGTGGTCTCCGATCGTTCACCGGACCTCCTCTGGCTGCAGGGGAGGGCCCGGAATAGGGTGCCCCCCCCCCCATTTCAGCTGCCTCCGGCTTTTCCTGTAAAATAAAAAAAAAAAAATGACATTTACTTACCTCTGTGTGCGCTGGCTCCCGCCGACCCTCCTCTTCACCTGGGGGGCCTCCGATCCCCCCCCAGGTCATTCCGATCTTCAGGAGTCCCCTCTCCTGTTCCGATGGCGGCCGCCATCTTGACACTAACTTGACCTTTTGGGGGCGGGGCTAATGACGTCAGTCCGTGCCGTCGTCCCCGCTAAGCCCCGCCCCTTTGGGGCGGGGCTATGACGTCTTTCCCAGTCCCGATCACCGGCTACAGCTCTGTTAGCTGTCAGATGCCGGTGATCGGTGCCCTGGAAGGAGGTGACAGGAGATCCTCTGATCTCCTGTCTCCTCCTTCTCTGGATGCCGATCACCGGCATCTGACAGCAGATCAGCGAGGGACACAGGAGCTGACGATCGAAGGTGAGTAAAGAGTAAATTTTTTTTTTTTTTAATAAATAAAAATTTTGTGTCCGTGTTTTTTTTTTTCTGTTAACCCTTTGTGAACTGGTAAGGGGTCCATGAGACCCCTGTACCAGTTCACAAGGCTGGGGTCTGGCAAGTCACCTGCCCTAGCGGGTGACTTGCCATTAACCCCTGCACCCCCAATTACCTGCCTCCCCAAAGCCCAGGGGGGGGCAGAAGAGCCCGGGCCCACATAGACTATGTGGGCTCGTAGGCTGCAGGGTGGGGGGGGCCACAAAAGCTGGCCCCCCCACTCTGTGCCTACAAGCCCCCATAGCTGGTCCCGGGCTGGTTATGACGGGTAGGGGGGACCCTACGTCATTTTTTTTTTTTAATTTTAAGGGTTAGGGTTAGGGTTAGCCTAACCCTAACCCTAACCCTTAAAATTAAAAAAAAAAATGAGGTCCCCCACCCTGTGAGGGGGGACCCTATGTCATTTTTTTTTTAATTTTAAGGGTTAGGGTTAGGGTTAGCCTAACCCTAACCCTTAAAATTCCCCCCAAAAATGGGGTCCCCCCCCCTACTTTTTTTTTTTTTTTTTTTAAGTGGACCAACACCCAGGCTGATCGGCCCGGATCAGATCCCTCCCTGCGGGGCATCCGAAATCGGGATGCCCCACTGTGTGAAACCCCCAGGACGCCCCAATCGCCTTACCTTATCCCTGTTCCAACGGTGCATGCGCGGGCCGCATCTCGCGCTTCTCTCTATCAGGGCGCGCACACGTTCCGGTCGTTTGTGAATCGCCGATGCGGGCACGCTCCCTGTTAGAGGGAAGCGCGAGATGCGGCTGCCAGCGCGCTCAGAGCCGCTGTGGTTGTCCGTCCCTTGTCCTTGCATACCACAGCGGCTCTGAGCGCTCTGATTGGACGAGCGCTCGCGCATGCGCTGTAGGAGCGGGCTGAGGTGAGTTTTTTATACCTTTCTCGGGGGTTTTACGCAGCGGGGCACCCCCGCGGAAGTGGATCAAAACCCAGGATAGTGAAAATCCTGGGTGTTGGTCCACTTTACGGGTTAGGGTTAGGCTAACCCTAACCCTTAGAATTCCCCCCAAAAATGGGGTCCCCCCACCCCCTGGGATTAAAAAGAAAAAATTAAAAAAAATTAAAATTTTAAAGAATTAAAATTAAAAAGAAAATGACATAGGGACCCCCTCCCAGGGGGGCCCACTATTTTTTTAATTTTTGGGGTTAGGCTTAGCCAAAAATTCTCAAAAAAAATTGGGGTCCCCCCCCCGGGAGGGGGTCCCTATGTAATTTTAAATTAACCCCTTATGTTTATAGTGTGGATAGTAGTATTTTATTTGTAAATGTTATAAAATGCTCTTTTCAGTTTGGGGGGTCTCCTGGGCAAGAATGAGGGGCTATTGATACATATGTGGTACCGTTGTAATCGGGAGAAATGGGGCTATCACATGCAATATGGTTTTTATTACTAAAAAATGTTTTATTTAAAATAAAGGAGACAATTGTATATATATATATATATATATATATATATATATATATATTATTTTATTTATTTTTTTGTTTTTTTTTACGCAAAAATATTTAAAAAACAGTAGAAAAATTACAAACAAGACATTTAATGTTAAAGCCTAAATTCTGCTGCAAAAAAATATATATATATTTTCCAAGAAATTCCGACAAAAATCACGGTTAAACATGCCGCAAAATGGGGAAAAATGACCAACTGAGGGCGACAAAAGTTCAAGTAGGCTGGCAATTAAAAGGGTTAATAGTACCTATGCATGTTGGGTATTGTTCTGCTCAGGGGACCTTGCGCTTTCAGATTTAGCTTGTTTTTTCTTATTTGCATATTGATATTTTAGGAAAAGGTGTTTTTTATTCTGCTTTTTTATAATTTTTTTTGTGAAACCCTGTGCAACCTAAGAATTCTTCAAGGGATTACTTCCAGAAAGATGAGCCCACGACAACAAGCTGGGTACGCTTAGAAAGCTTAAAATGTGTACTTTCAGGGAATATATGGTTTATGGGGGATATTCTAAATGTAAAGGGTTGTTTTGGTAGAAAAAGCACAAGGTGCGCACTTTGTATGCAGAGCTGAAATTTTGAAGTAAAATTACCGTTACGCACATGCTTTACTTTGGTGTGTTTGGCAACTCTTCCCTTGACAGTAGCTATGCATGCTGGGTATTGTTCTGTTCGGGGCATGTTGCTTTTTCAGATTTTCAGTTTTTTTCTTGTTTGCATATAGGTTTTTTTAGGAAAATGTGGTTTTGATTCTGCTTTTTTATACTTTTTTAGAGAAACCCTGTGCAACCAAAGAATATATTGAGGGATTACTTCCAGAAAACTGCACCCATGTCAACAAGCCTGGTACGCCTAGAAAGCCTGAGGTGTGTACTTCCAGAGAATATATAGTTTGTTGGGGGTATTTCAAATGTAAAGGGTTGTTTTTCTTGAAAAACTGCAAGGTGCGCTTAGCACGTAGCATAGTTGTATTTTATCTGAAAATCTCCTAAAGAGCTGTTTCAGTTTGGGGGAGTCTCCTGGGCAGGAAAGGGTGTCTACCTATACATATGTGGTATCACTGTAACCGGGAGAAATTGGGGTTTCACGTGCAATAAGATTTTATTGACAAACTTACATTTTTTATTACAAAAAACACTACAAATTGTAAAAAATTGTTTTTTGGGTTTTTTTTTTGCACATATTTCATCCAAAAATATTGAGAATACACCTAAAAAATGACAAACAAGACATTTCATGTTAAAGCTTAGACTCTGCTGAAAAAAACAATATATCACTTTTCTGGGAAATCCCTTCAAAAATCACAGTTGAACAAGGGGAGCGCAAAATAGTGCAAAATGGTCTGGCAACAAAGGGTGACAAAATCTCAAGGTAGGCTGGCGGTTAAAGGGTTAAACAGAGGCTGCTTTAGTCACAGAATGGGATGCCCCAACAGAAGTGGACCTGGCAGGGTCCAGTAGTGCTATGCCCAGCAAAAGTGTCTTTATCAGGCCTAATTTCAAATATGATAAGAGCAAATGGTTATATGGTCTTAAACAGAGGCTGCTTTAGTCACAGAATGGGATGCCCCAACAGAAGTGGACCTGGCAGGGTCCAGTAGTGCTATGCCCAGCAAAAGTGTCTTTATCAGGCCTAATTTCAAATATGATAAGAGCAAATGCTTATATGGTCTTAAACAGAGGCTGCTTTAGTCACAGAATGGGATGCCCCAACAGAAGTGGACCTGGCAGGGTCCAGTAGTGCTATGCCCAGCAAAAGTGTCTTTATCAGGCCTAATTTCAAATATGATAAGAGCAAATGGTTATATGGTCTTAAACAGAGGCTGCTTTAGTCACAGAATGGGATGCCCCAACAGAAGTGGACCTGGCAGGGTCCAGTAGTGCTATGCCCAGCAAAAGTGTCTTTATCAGGCCTAATTTCAAATATGATAAGAGCAAATGCTTATATGGTCTTAAACAGAGGCTGCTTTAGTCACAGAATGGGATGCCCCAACAGGAATGGACCTGGCAGGGTCCAGTAGTGCTTTGCCCAGCAAAAGTGTCTTTATCAGGCCTAATTTCAAATATGATAAGTGAAAATGGTTATACGGTCTTAAACAGAGGCTGCTGTAGTCACAGAATGGGATGCCCCAACAGAAGTGGACCTGGCAGGGTCCAGTAGTGCTATGCCCAGCAAAAGTGTCTTTATCAGGCCTAATTTCAAATATGATAAGAGCAAATGCTTATATGGTCTTAAACAGAGGCTGCTTTAGTCACAGAATGGGATGCCCCAACAGAAGTGGACCTGGCAGGGTCCAGTAGTGCTATGCCCAGCAAAAGTGTCTTTATCAGGCCTAATTTCAAATATGATAAGAGCAAATGGTTATATGGTCTTAAACAGAGGCTGCTTTAGTCACAGAATGGGATGCCCCAACAGGAATGGACCTGGCAGGGTCCAGTAGTGCTTTGCCCAGCAAAAGTGTCTTTATCAGGCCTAATTTCAAATATGATAAGAGCAAATGGTTATATGGTCTTAAACAGAGGCTGCTTTAGTCACAGAATGGGATGCCCCAACAGAAGTGGACCTGGCAGGGTCCAGTAGTGCTATGCCCAGCAAAAGTGTCTTTATCAAGCCTAATTTCAAATATGATAAGAGCAAATGGTTATATGGTCTTAAACAGAGGCTGCTTTAGTCACAGAATGGGATGCCCCAACAGAAGTGGACCTGGCAGGGTCCAGTAGTGCTATGCCCAGCAAAAGTGTCTTTATCAGGCCTAATTTCAAATATGATAAGAGCAAATGGTTATATGGTCTTAAACAGAGGCTGCTTTAGTCACAGAATGGGATGCCCCAACAGAAGTGGACCTGGCAGGGTCCAGTAGTGCTATGCCCAGCAAAAGTGTCTTTATCAGGCCTAATTTCAAATATGATAAGAGCAAATGCTTATATGGTCTTAAACAGAGGCTGCTTTAGTCACAGAATGGGATGCCCCAACAGGAATGGACCTGGCAGGGTCCAGTAGTGCTTTGCCCAGCAAAAGTGTCTTTATCAGGCCTAATTTCAAATATGATAAGTGAAAATGGTTATACGGTCTTAAACAGAGGCTGCTGTAGTCACAGAATGGGATGCCCCAACAGAAGTGGACCTGGCAGGATCCAGTAGTGCTATGCCCAGCAAAAGTGTCTTTATCAGGCCTAATTTCAAATATGATAAGAGCAAATGCTTATATGGTCTTAAACAGAGGCTGCTTTAGTCACAGAATGGGATGCCCCAACAGGAATGGACCTGGCAGGGTCCAGTAGTGCTTTGCCCAGCAAAAGTGTCTTTATCAGGCCTAATTTCAAATATGATAAGTGAAAATGGTTATACGGTCTTAAACAGAGGCTGCTGTAGTCACAGAATGGGATGCCCCAACAGAAGTGGACCTGGCAGGGTCCAGTAGTGCTATGCCCAGCAAAAGTGTCTTTATCAGGCCTAATTTCAAATATGATAAGAGCAAATGGTTATATGGTCTTAAACAGAGGCTGCTTTAGTCACAGAATGGGATGCCCCAACAGAAGTGGACCTGGCAGGGTCCAGTAGTGCTATGCCCAGCAAAAGTGTCTTTATCAGGCCTAATTTCAAATATGATAAGAGCAAATGCTTATATGGTCTTAAACAGAGGCTGCTGTAGTCACAGAATGGGATGCCCCAACAGGAACGGACCTGGCAGGGTCCAGTAGTGCTTTGCCCAGAAAAAGTGTCTTTATCAGGCCTAATTTCAAATATGATAAGTGAAAATGGTTATACGGTCTTAAACAGAGGCTGCTGTAGTCACAGAATGGGATGCCCCAACAGAAGTGGACCTGGCAGGGTCCAGTAGTGCTATGCCCAGCAAAAGTGTCTTTATCAGGCCTAATTTCAAATATGATAAGAGCAAATGCTTATATGGTCTTAAACAGAGGCTGCTTTAGTCACAGAATGGGATGCCCCAACAGGAATGGACCTGGCAGGGTCCAGTAGTGCTTTGCCCAGCAAAAGTGTCTTTATCAGGCCTAATTTCAAATATGATAAGTGAAAATGGTTATACGGTCTTAAACAGAGGCTGCTGTAGTCACAGAATGGGATGCCCCAACAGAAGTGGACCTGGCAGGGTCCAGTAGTGCTATGCCCAGCAAAAGTGTCTTTATCAGGCCTAATTTCAAATATGATAAGAGCAAATGGTTATATGGTCTTAAACAGAGGCTGCTTTAGTCACAGAATGGGATGCCCCAACAGAAGTGGACCTGGCAGGGTCCAGTAGTGCTATGCCCAGCAAAAGTGTCTTTATCAGGCCTAATTTCAAATATGATAAGAGCAAATGCTTATATGGTCTTAAACAGAGGCTGCTTTAGTCACAGAATGGGATGCCCCAACAGAAGTGGACCTGGCAGGGTCCAGTAGTGCTATGCCCAGCAAAAGTGTCTTTATCAGGCCTAATTTCAAATATGATAAGAGCAAATGCTTATATGGTCTTAAACAGAGGCTGCTTTAGTCACAGAATGGGATGCCCCAACAGGAATGGACCTGGCAGGGTCCAGTAGTGCTTTGCCCATCAAAAGTGTCTTTATCAGGCCTAATTTCAAATATGATAAGTGAAAATGGTTATACGGTCTTAAACAGAGGCTGCTGTAGTCACAGAATGGGATGCCCCAACAGAAGTGGACCTGGCAGGGTCCAGTAGTGCTATGCCCAGCAAAAGTGTCTTTATCAGGCCTAATTTCAAATATGATAAGAGCAAATGCTTATATGGTCTTAAACAGAGGCTGCTTTAGTCACAGAATGGGATGCCCCAACAGGAATGGACCTGGCAGGGTCCAGTAGTGCTTTGCCCAGCAAAAGTGTCTTTATCAGGCCTAATTTCAAATATGATAAGTGAAAATGGTTATACGGTCTTAAACAGAGGCTGCTGTAGTCACAGAATGGGATGCCCCAACAGAAGTGGACCTGGCAGGGTCCAGTAGTGCTATGCCCAGCAAAAGTGTCTTTATCAGGCCTAATTTCAAATATGATAAGAGCAAATGGTTATATGGTCTTAAACAGAGGCTGCTTTAGTCACAGAATGGGATGCCCCAACAGAAGTGGACCTGGCAGGGTCCAGTAGTGCTATGCCCAGCAAAAGTGTCTTTATCAGGCCTAATTTCAAATATGATAAGAGCAAATGCTTATATGGTCTTAAACAGAGGCTGCTTTAGTCACAGAATGGGATGCCCCAACAGGAATGGACCTGGCAGGGTCCAGTAGTGCTTTGCCCAGCAAAAGTGTCTTTATCAGGCCTAATTTCAAATATGATAAGAGCAAATGGTTATATGGTCTTAAACAGAGGCTGCTTTAGTCACAGAATGGGATGCCCCAACAGAAGTGGACATGGCAGGGTCCAGTAGTGCTATGCCCAGCAAAAGTGTCTTTATCAGGCCTAATTTCAAATATGATAAGAGCAAATGGTTATATGGTCTTAAACAGAGGCTGCTTTAGTCACAGAATGGGATGCCCCAACAGAAGTGGACCTGGCAGGGTCCAGTAGTGCTATGCCCAGCAAAAGTGTCTTTATCAGGCCTAATTTCAAATATGATAAGAGCAAATGGTTATATGGTCTTAAACAGAGGCTGCTTTAGTCACAGAATGGGATGCCCCAACAGAAGTGGACCTGGCAGGGTCCAGTAGTGCTATGCCCAGCAAAAGTGTCTTTATCAGGCCTAATTTCAAATATGATAAGAGCAAATGCTTATATGGTCTTAAACAGAGGCTGCTTTAGTCACAGAATGGGATGCCCCAACAGGAATGGACCTGGCAGGGTCCAGTAGTGCTTTGCCCAGCAAAAGTGTCTTTATCAGGCCTAATTTCAAATATGATAAGTGAAAATGGTTATACGGTCTTAAACAGAGGCTGCTGTAGTCACAGAATGGGATGCCCCAACAGAAGTGGACCTGGCAGGGTCCAGTAGTGCTATGCCCAGCAAAAGTGTCTTTATCGGGCCTAATTTCAAATATGATAAGAGCAAATGCTTATATGGTCTTAAACAGAGGCTGCTTTAGTCACAGAATGGGATGCCCCAACAGGAATGGACCTGGCAGGGTCCAGTAGTGCTTTGCCCAGCAAAAGTGTCTTTATCAGGCCTAATTTCAAATATGATAAGTGAAAATGGTTATACGGTCTTAAACAGAGGCTGCTGTAGTCACAGAATGGGATGCCCCAACAGAAGTGGACCTGGCAGGGTCCAGTAGTGCTATGCCCAGCAAAAGTGTCTTTATCAGGCCTAATTTCAAATATGATAAGAGCAAATGGTTATATGGTCTTAAACAGAGGCTGCTTTAGTCACAGAATGGGATGCCCCAACAGAAGTGGACCTGGCAGGGTCCAGTAGTGCTATGCCCAGCAAAAGTGTCTTTATCAGGCCTAATTTCAAATATGATAAGAGCAAATGGTTATATGGTCTTAAACAGAGGCTGCTTTAGTCACAGAATGGGATGCCCCAACAGGAATGGACCTGGCAGGGTCCAGTAGTGCTTTGCCCAGCAAAAGTGTCTTTATCAGGCCTAATTTCAAATATGATAAGTGAAAATGGTTATACGGTCTTAAACAGAGGCTGCTGTAGTCACAGAATGGGATGCCCCAACAGAAGTGGACCTGGCAGGGTCCAGTAGTGCTATGCCCAGCAAAAGTGTCTTTATCAGGCCTAATTTCAAATATGATAAGAGCAAATGCTTATATGGTCTTAAACAGAGGCTGCTTTAGTCACAGAATGGGATGCCCCAACAGGAATGGACCTGGCAGGGTCCAGTAGTGCTTTGCCCAGCAAAAGTGTCTTTATCAGGCCTAATTTCAAATATGATAAGTGAAAATGGTTATACGGTCTTAAACAGAGGCTGCTGTAGTCACAGAATGGGATGCCCCAACAGGAATGGACCTGGCAGGGTCCAGTAGTGCTTTGCCCAGCAAAAGTGTCTTTATCAGGCCTAATTTCAAATATGATAAGTGAAAATGGTTATACGGTCTTAAACAGAGGCTGCTGTAGTCACAGAATGGGATGCCCCAACAGAAGTGGACCTGGCAGGGTCCAGTAGTGCTATGCCCAGCAAAAGTGTCTTTATCAGGCCTAATTTCAAATATGATAAGAGCAAATGGTTATATGGTCTTAAACAGAGGCTGCTTTAGTCACAGAATGGGATGCCCCAACAGAAGTGGACCTGGCAGGGTCCAGTAGTGCTATGCCCAGCAAAAGTGTCTTTATCAGGCCTAATTTCAAATATGATAAGAGCAAATGGTTATATGGTCTTAAACAGAGGCTGCTTTAGTCACAGAATGGGATGCCCCAACAGGAATGGACCTGGCAGGGTCCAGTAGTGCTTTGCCCAGCAAAAGTGTCTTTATCAGGCCTAATTTCAAATATGATAAGTGAAAATGGTTATACGGTCTTAAACAGAGGCTGCTGTAGTCACAGAATGGGATGCCCCAACAGAAGTGGACCTGGCAGGGTCCAGTAGTGCTATGCCCAGCAAAAGTGTCTTTATCAGGCCTAATTTCAAATATGATAAGAGCAAATGGTTATATGGTCTTAAACAGAGGCTGCTTTAGTCACAGAATGGGATGCCCCAACAGGAATGGACCTGGCAGGGTCCAGTAGTGCTTTGCCCAGCAAAAGTGTCTTTATCAGGCCTAATTTCAAATATGATAAGTGAAAATGGTTATACGGTCTTAAACAGAGGCTGCTGTAGTCACAGAATGGGATGCCCCAACAGAAGTGGACCTGGCAGGGTCCAGTAGTGCTATGCCCAGCAAAAGTGTCTTTATCAGGCCTAATTTCAAATATGATAAGAGCAAATGCTTATATGGTCTTAAACAGAGGCTGCTTTAGTCACAGAATGGGATGCCCCAACAGGAATGGACCTGGCAGGGTCCAGTAGTGCTTTGCCCAGCAAAAGTGTCTTTATCAGGCCTAATTTCAAATATGATAAGAGCAAATGGTTATATGGTCTTAAACAGAGGCTGCTTTAGTCACAGAATGGGATGCCCCAACAGAAGTGGACATGGCAGGGTCCAGTAGTGCTATGCCCAGCAAAAGTGTCTTTATCAGGCCTAATTTCAAATATGATAAGTGAAAATGGTTATACGGTCTTAAACAGAGGCTGCTTTAGTCACAGAATGGGATGCCCCAACAGAAGTGGACCTGGCAGGGTCCAGTAGTGCTATGCCCAGCAAAAGTGTCTTTATCAGGCCTAATTTCAAATATGATAAGAGCAAATGGTTATATGGTCTTAAACAGAGGCTGCTTTAGTCACAGAATGGGATGCCCCAACAGAAGTGGACCTGGCAGGGTCCAGTAGTGCTATGCCCAGCAAAAGTGTCTTTATCAGGCCTAATTTCAAATATGATAAGAGCAAATGGTTATACGGTCTTAAACAGAGGCTGCTGTAGTCACAGAATGGGATGCCCCAACAGAAGTGGACCTGGCAGGGTCCAGTAGTGCTTTGCCCAGCAAAAGTGTCTTTATCAGGCCTAATTTCAAATATGATAAGTGAAAATGGTTATACGGTCTTAAACAGAGGCTGCTTTAGTCACAGAATGGGATGCCCCAACAGAAGTGGACCTGGCAGGGTCCAGTAGTGCTATGCCCAGCAAAAGTGTCTTTATCAGGCCTAATTTCAAATATGATAAGAGCAAATGCTTATATGGTCTTAAACAGAGGCTGCTTTAGTCACAGAATGGGATGCCCCAACAGGAATGGACCTGGCAGGGTCCAGTAGTGCTTTGCCCAGCAAAAGTGTCTTTATCAGGCCTAATTTCAAATATGATAAGTGAAAATGGTTATACGGTCTTAAACAGAGGCTGCTGTAGTCACAGAATGGGATGCCCCAACAGAAGTGGACCTGGCAGGGTCCAGTAGTGCTTTGCCCAGCAAAAGTGTCTTCATCAGGCCTAATTTCAAATATGATAAGTGAAAATGGTTATACGGTCTTAAACAGAGGCTGCTGTAGTCACAGAATGGGATGCCCCAACAGAAGTGGACCTGGCAGGGTCCAGTAGTGCTATGCCCAGCAAAAGTGTCTTTATCAGGCCTAATTTCAAATATGATAAGAGCAAATGCTTATATGGTCTTAAACAGAGGCTGCTTTAGTCACAGAATGGGATGCCCCAACAGGAATGGACCTGGCAGGGTCCAGTAGTGCTTTGCCCAGCAAAAGTGTCTTTATCAGGCCTAATTTCAAATATGATAAGTGAAAATGGTTATACGGTCTTAAACAGAGGCTGCTGTAGTCACAGAATGGGATGCCCCAACAGAAGTGGACCTGGCAGGGTCCAGTAGTGCTATGCCCAGCAAAAGTGTCTTTATCAGGCCTAATTTCAAATATGATAAGAGCAAATGGTTATATGGTCTTAAACAGAGGCTGCTTTAGTCACAGAATGGGATGCCCCAACAGAAGTGTACCTGGCAGGGTCCAGTAGTGCTATGCCCAGCAAAAGTGTCTTTATCAGGCCTAATTTCAAATATGATAAGAGCAAATGCTTATACGGTCTTAAACAGAGGCTGCTTTAGTCACAGAATGGGATGCCCCAACAGGAATGGACCTGGCAGGGTCCAGTAGTGCTTTGCCCAGCAAAAGTGTCTTTATCAGGCCTAATTTCAAATATGATAAGTGAAAATGGTTATACGGTCTTAAACAGAGGCTGCTGTAGTCACAGAATGGGATGCCCCAACAGAAGTGGACCTGGCAGGGTCCAGTAGTGCTATGCCCAGCAAAAGTGTCTTTATCAGGCCTAATTTCAAATATGATAAGAGCAAATGCTTATATGGTCTTAAACAGAGGCTGCTTTAGTCACAGAATGGGATGCCCCAACAGGAATGGACCTGGCAGGGTCCAGTAGTGCTTTGCCCAGCAAAAGTGTCTTTATCAGGCCTAATTTCAAATATGATAAGTGAAAATGGTTATACGGTCTTAAACAGAGGCTGCTGTAGTCACAGAATGGGATGCCCCAACAGAAGTGGACCTGGCAGGGTCCAGTAGTGCTATGCCCAGCAAAAGTGTCTTTATCAGGCCTAATTTCAAATATGATAAGAGCAAATGGTTATATGGTCTTAAACAGAGGCTGCTTTAGTCACAGAATGGGATGCCCCAACAGAAGTGGACCTGGCAGGGTCCAGTAGTGCTATGCCCAGCAAAAGTGTCTTTATCAGGCCTAATTTCAAATATGATAAGAGCAAATGCTTATATGGTCTTAAACAGAGGCTGCTTTAGTCACAGAATGGGATGCCTCACAGCAGACTTAAGATCAGTTCAGTATATATGCACAGTTAGTTACTATAAGCAGCCTGAAAACGCTAACAAAGCCTGTCAGCCAGCTAGTAACACTCAGGCTGGATGAAAAAAAAAAAATCTCCCTGTGACAGCCTCCGTTTTTCCTACCTTTCCCTGGCTTTCTGTCTGTCTCCTGTCTGTCTCCTGCCTGTCTCCAGCCTGTCCCTGTCTGTCCCTGCCTGTCTAACTGCCTCAGCTACACAGCGTCCTGTCTCTCACGAATGCAATAGAGAAATGAGGAAAAGCAAGATGGCCGCCGTTAAATACCGCTGTGACGTCACCGGGCTTGCTGGCTGCTGATAGGCTGCATGTGACTGCCCCAGCTTGCACTGGCGCGGGATACATGTCCAGACAAGTCCCGTCCGCCATCTTAGAATGCCTGTAAATGTAAATGAATGGATGTTAAAGGAAAACTTCGAGTGATCGAATCGCGGGGAAATTCGGATTCGATCCGAATCGAATTTTTCCTGAAATTCGGATCGAATCCGGGTTCGTCCGGATCGATTCGCTCATCCCTAGTGCACACTTTTAACAACTTTTTAAGAAAATATATTAAAACGGTGTTACACTAGATATCCTTTATGCTTTTATTTTTATGGCAATACGCCTTGATATTCTTATACTAACCACGTTTGGGAGCAATATTGCTGGATAAGGATTAAATGTTGTGGAAAGAAGGAAATCTACACGGCAGCAGAACCAAAGCTTCATTTGGAGTATTTTACTCCGCATACCATCTGGTAAGAGTAATTTAAACAGGTGGTGGGCACGTGGTGGAAAATTGAAGTGGAGTAATTGCAGCTACTACCAACAGCACAGTACCAGTGCATGCATTTTGGGATACCCACTTTGGACTTAGATGGAAGCCTTTTGACATTACACTGTTAGAGAACAGACAATGGATGATCTATTGCCTTGGACTTTAACCACGATTGTTATAAGTTTGCTCTGTGTTTATTTATTTTCATATGTTTATGTAACCTAGAGGGATAATAGGTCTACACACGTTGAGCATTGTACCTAACTTTTTGAAATCTAACCTAACCTAACTTTTTGCTCTGTGTTTATTTATTTTCATAAGTTTATGTTTAAAGTTTATATTTAAAATGTTTATGTTTTTGCGCATATATCTGATACTTTACATTAATTTACACATTAATAAGGGGATTAGTGATATAAGATAACAAAGATGAAAAATAACAGTCCCCTACGCTCTTATGAAAATGAACCTGCTGCAGTCCTTAAAGTGGACCAAAACCCACAGAGAGAGAGGCCGATTGATTTCCCGAATCATCCAGAATCGGGATGTCCCGCTGAGTGAAACCCTCAAGGTTGCACATAAACTCACTTTCTTTCCCGGTCCAAAGGTGCATGTACGAGCAGGGTCGGCATCCCTGCTATCCCTCTAGCAGGGCGCATGCCCATGCCAGGCATTTGTGAATGGCTGGCGCGGGCACACTCCATGTTAGAGGGACAAGCTCCTGGACATAGTGCACTGATTGGATGAGCGGCCGCCATGTGTCATAGGACCAGGAAGAGGTGAGTTTGTTTTGGTGACCCGGGGGTTTCCCACAGCGGGGCAAGGGCCAAAAACCAGGATAGTCAGAATCCTGGGTTTTGGTCCACTTTTAAACGGGGTGAGATTAAATTCCCTGATAGTTGACAAATATATAATAATACATATTGAATTTTTGCGGCCCGGGTGGCAAGGACCTGGGCAATGACGGTGAGTCCTTTCCACGCCATCTCATACTATTGCATTATCATAATTAGTGTAGCTTTATTACAGATGGCATACACATTATATAGGAGTGGTTGGCTGTCCACCCATGGCATGTAACCATCACTGAATAACATCATACAGAGTGGCCATATAAAGGGGCAAGCAAAACAGTGTTTATACCTACTAGGAACCCTGAAATTTGGCACATTTGTGAAAATGCACAGCCTTGTTTTCCCGGTCTATAGAACACAGACAGCAAACCACATTGTATTAATATGGGTATTGCCTGTGGGGGGCATAGGCATAATAAGATAAATTTGCACCTGTGGACTTTGTTATGTAATTACACAGGACATGCTTTTCTATTTTCATACATTCTTATTTTTAGGCATCTCAACACATTTAGCTTGACACTTTCCTAAGTCCATACTAGTTATGTCAATATTCCACAGTACCTTGGAATAAGATTAAACTGAGAACGATTTATTTTCCCAGAAGCAAGTGATCGCAGTGACAACGGCTCTCCGAAGTGAATGTAAACATTTCCACAATTATCGTCCAGTAACTTTCTGGCTCTCAACAAACCCTAAAATAAACAAAATACATATGGTATAGTTAGGTGACATCTCAGCAGGGCCAGGGTTGGGTTATAGATAGGGCCCAAGGACAGCGTGCTCCTGGGCCTCCACCATTTGCTATGTCAAGGGGGCTTGACCACTTGTTCATTGTGGTCATCAGAAGACTGAGGCGTGGAAAGATGCCAGTGCATCAGTAAAACAAAAAATATTATACTCGCAGTGAAGGTAGGAAGGGGCTCCTGCTTAAAGCTTCGGGAACGGCTTCCACTGCACAGCAGCATGATCAGCCCAGAAAGCAATGATGGGGCCAAGATAGAGGCAGTGGGGCTCAGCCGGCTCAGGCAAGGCTATTTCCAGCGTGCGGCACAGACAAGAGGTGTGCAGGGGGCCAGGAATGTGGACTCTGTGGGGTGGAACAAAAATGGAGGAGGCATGGAGCAGTAGTGGCAAGGGTTAGAGCCCAACAGAGGTGGAGAAGTTCGGAAGATTGGGAAGCAGGATACTACGGATCGACAGACTGAGTGAGGGACACTGGACTGGACTATTACTTTAAAGGAAATAAATCTGTCTCTACCAGCTTTTCTGCCCAGGGGTCTACACCATACTTAATCTGGCCCGGAGCAGGGCACTTGGTGAACCAAAACCCAGGATTTTCACCTTTTTCAATTTTGATCCATTTTAAAGGGTCATCCCGATTTGGTGTGTGTGCTAAATGGTTTGCTAGATGTCTACCATTGACCCCTTCTCTGGCACCAGCCAATTTAATATACCTGGCGTGCATCAGATGGAGGCGTGCTGGGGATGCTGCAGGAAGCTTGTGCATAGGCTGAGGGACAATGCAAGATTGCGGGAGATCCTGGGGGCTTCAGTCGGGAATCCCCAAAGTCGAAATAGAGTTTAGGACTGTGTGTCATGGGTTTTGGTCTGCTTTAAAAGAATCTGACTTTCGGAATTTGTAATTTTTTTATCATAGGGCAGTCCCGAGTTATGTCAGCATCACACATTCAGATTAGAAGTAATTTATGAGAATGAGTAGGGTAGAGCAGGGTAGAACACATAAGCTTTAGGTGATTGGCTGGGTAAAACATTTTCCACATAATGGCCACAAGAAACTGCTACTTACTATACAAAATCCACCATTATTTTTTTTTCTGTGCTTAGACACCGCAACTGTAAATAATACATGTACTATGCGTGGTGTGTTATACAGATTCTACTAAGGGCTAAAGTTTATTTCAAGTTAAAAAAGCCAATACTCGCAAATACTTTTTTTCTATTCTATTTTCCTCTATAGCAGTTGCCTCTGGGTCTGGTTCATCAATACATTCTCAGCCCAATAATGTGCTTGCATCCCCCCTGTAACTGAGAATAGAAAGATGCACCCTATTCCCTGCTGTGACAGGGATGGGGCAAAGTTCAGTCCAGTGGTAGATGGCCTCCAGATGAATGCTTATTAATGAACTGGGCCTAGAAACAGCTCTGTGGAGGAGAAGAGGTGAGCATAGACTTTTTTTGATTATACAGGTTCTTCAATTAACAGAAAAGGCTTTAAGTTTAAAGTCCCTGTCCAGACCACATACTAACTTCCTCCCACCTTATCCCCCTTGTGTAAAACAGTGTAAAATAAGCCATTTCAAATCTCAAAATCCCTGGTTATTTGTAAAACTGTATGTATTCTAAGCATTTTCTTTGTTTCAGTTTCTGTCTGGTTGCTGAGCTGGGAAGGTTGTGTCATGGCACAGCTTTTTGAATCTTGAGCATGCTCTGCTGTGGTCAGAGTCAGCTGTGGGACCACTGGGGGTTGTTAGGCTTACTCAGACAGAAAGCACCAAGGGATAGAGTGACTTTTTGTGTGGTCCTGAATGAAAAAAAACGAAAGGAGGGCAAATTCTGGAGCCCAGTTATTGCTTCTACCTGGGGCTGCAGGAAATAGAGAAGAGGCTCATGGGGCAGGCATCAAGGAAAGTCTTATTGTTGTTGGGTTTACAGTCCCTAGATGTTTCATGCTAGATTTCTTCTGAATCATTGGATTACCTTTCGATGTATCAAAAAAATTTTTTGCAAACCTAAATGAACTTACTGATGTTGTTTCTTTGGGTTTTGGTGTTCCAAGAAGTTCTTGCACATAGATGGCTTCCTCAACTATCCTTTCATAGCTGATGCTGATGGGAATGAGGTTTAGATCAAATACTTCCCCTTTAAAAAATGGTTCCATGACAATATTCAGAAGTCCTATAAAACAAACTGAGCTCAATAAAAAGTATTTTTATTTTTTCCAATACAACAATTTAAAGTGGACCAAAACCCATCTAAGTCAACTGGAATCTAAAAGAATTCAGGGCTGGCGGATTCCTCTCCCAGGGGGATCCCTAATTTAGGATGCCCCGCTGTGTGACACCCTAGTAGTTGCTTATCTATTTGTAATTGGCCAGCAGAGGCACGCTCCCAGCTAGAGGCAAGCGGGGATGTGGCCAGTGGCACGCTTACTCCATTCTGTTCCATCCTGCTTAAAGAGGAACTTCTGAGGATAAAAGACTCCTGAGCCATCTGAGTTCCTGTTCTTGGGGCTTCCTAAATTGGGATGCGCCACAGTGTGAAACTCCATAGATGCCCAGATCCACTCACCTTCTCTAGAGCCCTCGTCGCATGTCAGCCCTGGGGCCGCATCGCCACACACCTCCAGCCGTGCCGCATGCCCGCGTCTGGCATCTCTGAGTGAGTGGCGTGTGCACGTCTCCGCTGCAAGATGAGCGTGGGATGCGGCTGCCGATGTAGTCACCTCCTCTCGGCGCCGCCCGGGTGCTCGGTCGTCCAGGCGGCTTAGCCATCAGGACACTTAGCCTATCAGCAAGCTTGCTTTTAGCTCAAGCTTTTAGCTCGAGCCTGCGCTGTGGGGAGTGACTAGAAGGTGAGTGTATGGGGCGACCTGGGGGAATACACACAGTATTCGGGAAGTTAAATCCCTGTGTGTTGATCCTTTATAATAGAGCCGAGCACACTGATTGAATGCCCGTCTGCACCTGCACTGTGGGAAAACTGAGTGTAAATTTAGTGTTCCCTCGAAATAATGAATTAGTGTCTAAAGCCCTGGTCACATAAGTGAGTACACCCATTAGCGAGAATATATAATATACACTTTTAAAAATTCAAAAATATGATTTTCTTTTAAAGTGCACCTATAACCAGAAAGGAAGTTTATGTGGTCACCTTCCATTCCCAGCCCAGTGCCCCAGAACAGCCTGTGTTTCTGTTTTTTACCTCAGCCTTTGCCCAATATCTATAAAAACACCAGGAAAAATCAACAGGAAGTAGTATTATGGTGAATGGCCATATGGTAATAAATTCAGTTACAACCAAACTGTCACATAATGGCAGTTAAGTTAAAGTGCTCCCCATTGCTGAGCTATGTGTAGTCTAACTGATTACATCATCACTGGGGGTGGGGCTGCTCAGCCAGGGGGCAATATGGCCGACTGCATCTGGTTCATGTTGTTATAAATATTGGGCAAAGGCTGAGGTAAAAAAAAGAAACACAGGCTGTTTTGGGTCATTAGGCTGGGGATAGAAAGTGACTACATATACTTCCCTCTGAGAATAGGTGCACATTAAATATGTGCTGAGGTTTCAATTTGGTCACAGGTTCACTTTCCGTATACATACCAAACCTAGGGTGTAAAGTTTTGCCTGTTCTGCTTCGTGTACCTTCAATGAAAAATTCTATAGGTGCATGTCCAATCTGTAACAAAAGGCTTCAGTTAAATCATTATATAACAAAAGTAAAAAAAATGTCAGCTGTTGCTTTCTTATTGATGCTTTCATTTTTGAACCTGATTCAGGGACAAGTAAAACTGGAATAACTGAAACAAGGACAGACAAAGAAAGATGTAGAGGCACAGACCAGGGGGCTTCCTCTCATCTAAATGGGAGTTGGTACAAATTTTGAAGTGTCCTTTCTGTGTTATTTTTGCATACTTTTGTTGCCATTCGCGTTTATCTTGACACAGCGCTGTTATCGTTTCGCATGTGTGCACTGAATGGTATAAAAATGTCTGTTCTCAAAGTGGAACAAAACCCAGCTGGCCTGCTGGCCTGGGGCATCCCAGATTGAATTGCCCTGCTGTGTGAAACCCCCCCAGGGGGCATCACTTCCTGTTTGCAGGTGGGCTCCAAATGCATCAGCCTCCATTTTGTTTCTAAAATTTACCACAGCAAGATTTGGAAAAGGTAAAATAATGTTTATGTGCAGCAATCTAAATTGCCCTGGGGAGAAATGCATATGAGCACTGTTTGTTGTGTTGGCCTGGTTTAAGTCATTTTTGACTGTTGGTCCGCTTTAAGCTAGAATTGACAACACACAATGAGCACTACTCTGTTATGCCAACTTCTAGATGCTGCATGCCATATTTTTTTTAGATTTGTCAGTGCATCCTATAGGTGTTAGTTGCCATAATATCATTAAAGTTATGTATAAACACTATTGCAATAAAAATGTGGCAAACCTTATAATGCGTCTAATTCCATGTTTTAGTTATTGAGGTTAAATGAATACATTGGTGTGAAAATCAGGAGGAAAAGTGATTTTTGACTATTTGTAAAAAATAGCAGTTGGCGACATCTAAAGTCATGTGTTTGCATTTTTGACATGTTGCACAAAGTATTTCCTTCATTTGCATTTCATTTGGTTATAAAGCCCTTTTTTAATTATTTTGCCTCCCACTGTGACCTGTGGCATCGTAAAGGGGACCAAAACCCACATTTTTAACTAGCATCCCCTTAATTGCTCACCCTATAGGGTTCACTCTAATCCCAGATAATGCCATCTATTTTTGCTGTAAAGCTCCGCCTTCTTTATTCATTGCCACTGTTGTTTGATTGCCTGATTGACTGATCGCCTGCCATCTGACGCCGAAGGACAGCAAACAAATCAGTGTTCCAGGACAATTTGAAAATATCCATTTCTAGTTCTACAACCTAAGAAGGGAGTATTGGCTGGTGCTTTGGCCAAATGTATTTCATGATTTCAGTGGGCTTTGGTCCACTTTAAGCGTCAGTGTCACAAAAACTGGTGCTGCAGAAGCTTAAAGGAGCACTATCGCAAAAAAAATTGGCCAATAATAAAAATGCATATAAATATGTTGGATGGTAGGAGTAGAGATCATTTATACACCCGCATCAATAAATATCCAGTCAGGCTTGTTTTTTATTTTTATTAATGGAAGGATGAGGAAATTGGGTGACAGGTTCTGTCACCCCTGATACACTAAACTTGCCACCCCTGGATCTTATTCCTACCAGGAGAAAAAAAAAACATATGCTTGGCAGGAGTCTTATTGAGTTAGAGTTTAAAGGTGACCCCTCCTCTCATTAGCCAATGGGTTTATATGGGTTTTTAATGTTACACAATTTTGCGGACTGGGTGCCCCGCTGTGTGAAACCCCCCCGGATCGCCAACGCCAACTCACCTCTTACCAGTCCTAAGACGCATGCATGGCCACTCGTCCAATCAGCACGCTCGGAGCCTAAGGCTCTGAGCACGCTGGCAGCCGCATCCCCCGCTTCACACATTGGACATTCACAAATGCCTGGAGCGGCCACGCGCCCTGCAAGAGGGTTAGCGGGGATGCGACCGCGACTCACGCATGCGCCGTTGGACCGAGCAACAAGGTAAGTGTATGGGCGACCTGGGGGATTCACACAGCAGGGCATCACAATTTTGGATGCCCTGGGGGGAGGGAATCGATCGTTCGGGCCTAACGCTCCATAAAATTTAAAAAGCAGCCACAGCAAGGAATTCCGGAAGGAGTATATGTTAGATGGTGCTCAAAAATGTATTACATTCGTAAGTCATTTAAGCTTAAAAGTTATTGAATGTATAGTATGCACTCCCTATTTTTTACCATCTGGCCTTTTTTGTAAATACAAGGTGCCATCAAACATCAAATAAATATGTAACATATTGCAGAGGAGAAGAAGTGAATGCGGAATACTGGAATTAATCATTTTTCAAATGGATACATTTACTACAGAACTGACCCGTATCATAGTCTTCACATATTCTGCAAAAATTGCAGAGTAAAGTTTGTTTCCCTTGAATGTACGTTTCATGTAGAAAGCACCACATGACCGGAACAGCTGTCCAATAATTTTCATACGACTAAGATCTACAACAAAAAGTTATACATTTATTAGCATTTATAAGTGCACACTCATGTATCAAAATTGAAATTACAAAATAACTAATATATGCTTTTCATTTCATCATATATACACACACACACACACACACACACACACACACACACACACTCACAATGCTATGATCCCCAGTTTATCCAGAGAAACCACGATGTGCAGCTCAGATTGCAGTAATATTGGCTGGCTGGCTGGAAGTGACTCAATAAGGTTCTGGTAGGTTGTTACCAGGTATCTGGAGATATTCTGTCTGCATTGCATCCCACAGCTGCTGAAGGGTGCATTGGAGAGAAACCATAGCGCGGTGGTAGCACAGATGCTTAAGAGGGTTTGAATCTGGGGAATTTCCAACCAATGTCAGATATTTAAAGGCAATGTGACATATTGCATTGTATTGCTGGAAGATCCTATTCTCCTTAGGCAGGACAATTAGCGTGTATTGATGTACGTGATCTGCAAGGATAGACTCGTCAGCTGAGAGTACCCGCCATACATAAGAGTAAGAAAATGTGATGAAAACATTTCCCAGACTATAACACTGCCACCACCAGCTTGTGTTGCAGGGTATTTGTTCTCTGATGTCTGCCTTTGCCAAAGAGTGAAAATGTAAGCCTTTTCTGATGATACAACTTTGTTAGCAGAGGTGCTTTGGAGCCCCATACATAGTAGGGTTGTTTAAGATACACATCTGGAAACCCCCTGGTTCATTTTGGTGGTGAGCTGCTTTACTGTAGCTACTGTGTCAGTTCACCCTTGTACACTTTCACAGCAAATGTTTACCTCTCAAATCAGTCGGGCATGGTGCTCAGTATTTTCCTTTCTTTTCCTCACTTTTTCACAATGGTGGTATTTGTCTACACATACTAAACATTAAAGCCACTAATCATCCATTCTTACTACTCTGATAAATCACCCTTTACACATGACCGTAAGGTGGGTATATACCGTATGTGCAGAGCAATCCTACTGTCCCTACTGTGCCCACCTTATATACCCACCAAGCCAGCTCACGACACGACTTCCTACATGATATACAGGCTGGTGATGACAAAAGTGGAAATAAAAATGTGAATCCATTTTGTGTGTGTGTGTGTGTGTGTGTGTGTATATATATATATATATATATATATATATATATATATATATTATACAGAGGATATAAAAATCTACACACCTCTGTTAAAATGGCAGGCTTTCATCATGTAAAAAAATCAGACCTTCAAATCTGTCATGTTTTAAGGGCATCTCTCTGGCTGGGCAATCCCAAATATTTATCTTATTCTGGTGAAAGCATACTTTTGTTGATGTGCAGGCAGTGGCATAGCTAGATTCTCATAGGCCCCAGAGCAAATTTTGCACTGGACCCCCCAGCATATTAACTTTTAGCAGACTTACAGGCAGCGTAAGTACCGCCACCTGAAGAAAATCCAGGCAGCAGGGTGGTAACTTTGAAACCTTGGCCAACTTTGAAACCTGCCAGATAGGGCAAAACAAGTAAGCATGAACGCGGTGAGACAGTCCATGTCGTATAAGGAGAGTAATCCAAGGGCTAATCCAATAAAGTGATCTAAGGAGAAGCTAGAGTAAATATGGAGATTAAAGGTAGCACCAAAACACAGAAAATCAGGAAGGCTGATGATCAGGCAGCACTTTGGTGATGTCAGATTTTCCAGCTCCAGCGTGCAGGTGGGATGTCCCGGAAGCAAACTGTCTGCAGTAACGTAATGCAGGATCACGAACAGATGTATGACAGAAATCCTGGAGGTGGACTGACTCTTTGAATGGAATGCAGGCTTTCACATGGATGCACGCATGCATGGGAACACGCGTATGTGCAAAGACTTTTATATCCCACTATATATGGGGTTAAAGTGGACCAACACCCAGGATTTTGACTATCCTGGGTATTGGTCCACTTCCGCGGGGCAGCCCGATCGTGGGTGCCCTGCTGTGTGAAACCCCCGAAAACTCACCTGACCCCGCTCCCACGTGACTCGCTCGTCCAATCGCCGCCGACGGACAAGGAGAGGCAGAGACGGACAAGCTGAGCGCGGGCGGCCGCCACCTCCCGCGTGTCCTTCTTACAGGAAGCCCCCCACGCCGCCCATTCACACGGGTGCGCGCCCTGCTAGAGGGACGCGCGGGAGGCATGCGCCGCTGGAATGAGGATCAGGTAGGATTTTTGGGGATCGGGGTGCCCCGCAGTCAGGGAGCTGATCGGTCTGGGAATCTTATAGATTCCCGGGCTGATCAGGGGAGGGTGTTGGTCCACTTTAATCAGCTAACATTATTATAAATGTGATTGGCTAATTCTGAACACAACCACATCTCCAATTATAATAAAACATAATACAATACAAAGGAGGTGTCCATAATTTTGCAGGCAAAATATTGTATTTCCCCTCTATAAACAGTTTGTTTTCCAATAGCATTGGACAGATTATGGACTACACTGAAGGTGGAAAAAATGTTGAAATTATGCATCTTGGTCTGGTTTTTGTATATGATAAAAACATGCCCTTTTAAGGCAGCTGTGTAGAATTTTATATTCATAGTAAATATATATATATATATATATATATATATATATATATATATATATATATATATATATTATAATAAGGTTAAATTGTTTCTGGACAAAGCATAATTACCTTCTCCTGCAGCAATCACTGGAACCGCCAAATCATAGCAGAACAGAATGTATGATACCAACAAAAAGTCTATATAACTCCGATGACTTGGCAGCAAGACGACTGGATAATCTCGAATAGCTTTTGCCAGCTATAGGAAAATGATAACCCAATAATAAGAATTTATAAGCAAACATCAAAGTGCCCTCATAACACATTACACTTATCACACCCAATCTCAATTTCCACAGTAACAAATACAACTAAATAAAATAACTGCCCATAGTTATAAATTGCTTGTGTATCTGACATGCACTGAAACCACACCAGAAAGAGATCCCATGCTAACTGTTGGAGCTAATGTATCTACTTTCCTGGCATAGAGGAATCATAATATAATCAAAGACACTTTTTTCCCTGGGTCTCTGTATGGATACACATAATCCAGGATTTAAATACAAAATGGAGTTTGTTACACAGAAATTCAGCAACTTTGGGTCCAAAATAATTGTATCAGGGGACAATCCCAAAGCATATTAAAAAAAAGTCGCCAACCAGGACATGGAATTGTAAAGCATTTATCGGGAGCTTGTCCTTCAGAAACAGCTTTTTTGTGTAGAAGATTTGGTGCATGACCCTTAACACTTTCCCTGCCAGCTTACTTAACTATTTTGTCGCCCCCTGTGTCCAGGCCATTTTTCACTATTTTCTGCCTTGGAAATTTTAGCAAAAATCACAGCATATATAGTGCAAAATGCTTGAAAAATAGCTTGGCAACAAGTGACAAAATCTCTAGGTCGGCTGGTATTTAAAGGGTTACTCATATTTTTACTCAATTTTCCAAATGTTTCTACATTACTTCTACAAAATTACATTTGATTTATTTAATAGAGCAACATAAAGTAGAAAGTGAAGCAAATTATTCATGCTTATCCCAATTAAAAAAAAAAAGGAAAAACTGAAAAGATACCCGATACCCCTAAATAAATCTAGTGTGATCCATTGCATTCATTAGTAAAATAGCTCACTGGTATGTAAGTTACTCTCAGTATAACCACAGCTGTTCTGTGAAGGCCTCAGAGGTTTGTTAGAGACCACTAGTAACCAAATAGCATTATGTAAACAACTTGCTACACCCCAGATATCTCAGGAATAAAGTTGTGGAGAACTGTATTGCAGGGTTGGTTTATAAAAAAAAAAAAAACTTAAGTTAGGTACCTGGTAACTTTTTTTCTAAACATCCGAACGGGCAGCATACACTTGAGACTTCCGAGTCCCTCCAACAAAGGGCAAAACGTGACCACCAGATAGAATAAAATCTTAACTCCTCCTCCAATCCCCAGTTGTTGTAGAGATCTGAAAGAGAGAAAAAAGAACAGACCCACAACATAACTTATAACCAAGACAATAGTCTAACATCACATAAGAAAAAGGGAGGGAAAATGCTGTATGCTGCCCGTCCGGATGTTTAGAAAAGAAGTTACCAGGTACCTAACTTAAGTTTTCTCAAAACATCCTTTGGGCAGCATACACTTGAGAGATAGCCGAGAACTACCTCATTGGGTGGGAAGAACAGCACGAAGAACACTTCTGCCAAAAGACTGATCCCTCTGGGAGAGAAGATCCAACCGATAGTGCCTAGCAAACGTTCTAGCTGAGGACCAAGCGACTGGGACAATTACCCCCCTTGACCCCATGTCAATTTTCACATTTTCCTGAACAGCCTTTCTTTCCTCTAGGTCCTTGGGTAGAGGAGAAATCAAAAATTTTGAAGGAGGGGTTTGAGAGAATTCTATGTGAAACCCCTCTTTTATCCCTTTTGCAATAAATGGACAATCCAAAAGGCCCTGCCAGGTCATGTAAAAATCCTTCAGCCTGGCCCCAATTTGAAGTCTGGCGTTATTGCTTCTTGGGTTTGGCCTGATCGGTTCCAAACAATGTGGAACCTCTAAAGCTCCCTTTTCCTGTGGAGGTTGGAGAAGAGGAAAAAACACCTCTGGATCTTTTAGGGGCATCCTTTTTAAGAAAGGAGCATCTAAAAGAGTTTCTGGGAAAAAAATCTCTTATTAGAAGGAGGCCTAGGTCAGGCAGGAAAACACTTATTCCTATCCAATTCTGATCCAAACAGAAAGGGCATGGCACAAAGCCTCATCTTAGAACCAATATCCCCAGACCAGGTTCTCAACCAGAGAGTCCTTTGAGCCAAAAATCTTACTGATTCAGCGTTTTTCCCAGACTAGTCTGTTCCAACAAACAATCCTTTAATTGTAGAATCCAGAAACCCAAATTCCTAATTACACAAGTGGAAGCCAGAATGGGTCACAAAGAATTAGATTCCGCTTGCCAAGCTCTCTTAAGCAAGGAATCCATCATCTTGTCTAGGGGATCACTGAGCACCCCAAAATCTTCAAAAGCTAATCCCGCTCCCTTCGAAACTTTAGCAAAAGGAGCATCTCATTTAGGACATTTTTCCCAAAACTCTGAATCCTCTTCTGCAAAAGAATATCTCTGATTTAGACCCCGGGAAATTTTCTTAGATGGATCTTTCCATTCCTCTATAATCATATCTTTAAGATAATTATTCAGGAGCCAAATCAGGATAAAACCCATCATGTTTAGACCTAGGTCCCAATTCTTTTTCCTCTATCCCCATGGATAAGTAAATCATGTGCAACAGGAAAGGTAAGTTTCCAGGGGGAAACTTCCCCTTAGACGAAGCTGCTGAGCCGGATGCCTCCACCCCAAGGGAAGAAACTTCTCCCTCCTCCAAATCATCATCTGGCATATCTGACTCTTGAGTGGAAAAATAAGAGGATCTACCCATATGACCGACCAGTAGGGAAGAATCAAAGGGACCTGTTGCTGGCTGAGAAAAAGTAACCTGGCTTCCCGAGCCTACTGGGAGCTTCTGGCCCAAAGCAGAAGTAGAAATCTGGTTCCTAAGCTCCTTCATCATTTCCATTAAATCAGATTCTTGCTTTCTGTTAACCACCTTATCTGTGCAGGATTGACAAAGGGGTTTCTTATAAGAATCCGAGAGTTTAGTTTCACACATGGGACACCTTCTATTCTTCTTCTGTGATTTAGATCCTGAAGAAGAGGATTTGGATATGCTTGGGGTGGCTTTGTCCGGGGTCTTAGACTACAAGACATAAAAAAATGGGGGGAAGGTGAGCTATACCATACACCCAAAATCTCAAAAATAACAGCCCCCATATTACATAAGTAAAAATGACTTACCAGGGCAGAGCTGGGCCTCCTCCTCCCAGAACCAGCAGTCGACGAGTTATTAGAAGAGTTTTGGTCTGCATTAAGTACATCTGTGGAAGCATTTTCCATGTGATCTAACATAGGCTCCACAATGCAGATATCTTCCGCCTGATCTGCCATCTCTGGTATGAGGCACCATGGATTAGCTTCCTGAATCCACCTAAATAGGGCAGGAGCAAAATCCTCTAAATTAATGTTAACCCTGTCATGCATAGAATAAGAAAGGGAGGCCAGTACAAAAAAATCCAGAACATTTGTGCTGCCCCTTTAAGGCTCTAGCGCGTGTTATGGAATAGCAGGAGCAATTCCTGGTGCCGTGGAATGACGTCACAGCGCCCGGGAGGAAGAAGCCCATTCCTTATTTCCTGTGGGACGCATATAAATTTTGTGTGCGCGTGTACCTGTTTCTGGTGCCTGTGGAATCCAGGAAGAAGATCCCGCCTGACCAGAGGGAATCGCCTGGGAAAACGTCTCATGCGGCCCCCGATTCCCCCTCCGGACTGTCAGCCGCCGCCAGAGGTAAGAAAATCAAAACCGCATTTGCAAAGGCCGGGCGGGGAAGAGAGAGCGAGAACGCGTCATTCCCCTCTCTTCCCTGCCTCTTGAAGGTACAGCGTCCAAATTTTAGTATAAGTAAAAAATAGCCTGGAAAAAAGTGCCAGTGCAACCAATCCTTAGGGATTACTCCCTATGACCATAGCAATAATAAAAAATGTGTTTCCTAATCTCTCTGGGGTCCGGCCACCCCGGCTTCTTCCAAACTCATCCTCAGTAAGAGGGAAAATTAGCTTTACCCCCCTTTGATCCTCTGGCCTAAAATCCCTGAGGGTATCCCGGGCCCCTGCCAATAATAAAGCCTCCAGGACCAAGAAATGGACCCCCTGCTTTACATAGGCCCATAGCGCTGGAATACTTACCTAAACCTTCCTGGTTCAGGAGCTAGTGGTCTGGCTCCTACCTCATGGAGGAACACGAAAACAACTGGGTATTGGAGGAGGAGTTAAGATTTTATTCTATCTGGTGGTCACATGTTCCCCTTTGTGGAAGGGACTCGGAAGTCTCAAGTGTATGCTGCCTGAAGGATGTTTTGAAAAAATAGCCCAAGCTCTGAACATCTCACATCTCACAGAACATTATTCGCAAAAGATTGTTAAACCGCAAACCTACCAAGACATGGCTGCCCACCTAAACCCCAAACAAGGCAAGGAAAGCACTAATTAGAAAGCAGACAAGAGGCTCAGGGTCACTCTGTAATCCACAAATCTGGCCTTTATGAAAGAGTGGCAATTTTTTTAAAGCAAGCCATAAGAACTTTTTTTCCTAAATGGCAAACAAGATGTGTGGAAAAAAGCCAACACTAAACATTACCCCGAATACTCCACCCCTACTATAAAACATGGTGGTGACAGTATTGTGCCAGGCTGCTATTTGCAGGTACGTAGTCGGGGGGGGGGGCACGTGCCCTGGATGAGGCAGGTCAGCGGGCGCCAAAGGGTGGCCTGAACACAGATAGGGGGTGCCACTTTGAATCTTTGCCCCGGATACCAGAAAACCTAGCTACGTCTCTGCTTTTCTTCAGCAGGGACTGGGAAATACAGGACAACTCTGAAGAAGAAACTGTGAGGCTGCAAAAGACTTGGGACTGTGAACCTACTGTAAATCCTATTGAGAAGCTGTATCATGACATGCAAGAGCTATTTTGGGTAATAATGGCAGTCTCTAGATGTGCAAAGCTAAGAGAGACACACTGCAACAGACTTACAACTCGAACAGCTAAAGGTGTTTTTTCATTTTTTCTACTTCACAAATACTTGTTACTTTGGGGCAGATTTTGTTAGAGATACTGTGCAACAGCTTAGAGCTTATCTCTGTATGTGATCTACATTTATAATGCTAGGTTAATGCAGTTTACATTTATGACAGTAGATGCCACTGTCACATATATTTATGTGTAGTCTCTGTTGTACATTTTCTACTGCACATTGTGTTTCCTATACATTAAGGTGATCTCTATTTTTTTGTCTATGTTATTCACTATGTAAGGTCACCTTTGCTTACTGCACTTTCAGTAAAGCCAATTCCTGTTACACCACAAATGTCTATCTGGATTTGACTCAGCTACACCCAGCACTCACATACTGCAACAGGTTATGGGCCAAGTGACCAAATGAAGCCTTAGATACCAAATAAAGCCCAGTGACCAGACACAGCCCAATCTGAGCAAAACCCCGCACAGGAGACAGCGAAGTGGAGATCGACACAAATGAGCATCCACAGAGACATCTCCTGTATACAAGTAAGACTGTTCTTATATATAAAAGAGGGAGATAGGCCAGAAGCTTACAGCTTAAACTTTCAGTGACCAAGCTGAACAATGACAATTATGAGCTATGGAAGTTTAAAGTAGGAAAGGTATCATCCAGAGATGACACATGCCTGTCCCAGGCCACAGGACTGGGACAGGAAAAACAGGCATGGGCCACCATAAGCTTATTAGTAGAATATGATCACCTCATTCACATATGCAGTGAAAATACAACAAAAGGCATGTGGGATGTAATAAAAATAGTGAATGAGAAATCCAGTATAAACAGCAAGTTGTTTTTGCTGAGTAAACTATACAAAATGAGGCTTAGCAGAGAGCAAGAAATGCAGGAGCATGAATTAAATATAAATTGCAAAAATTGCACATCTGAGATCAGTAGGTGGGAATATAACAGACAGTAATTCCACAGCCATGTTGTTGTGCAGCTTACTCGATGCATACACTGCACTGATCAAGGCGCTGAAGACAAGGCCTGAGACAGATTAGATACTAGCATTTGTAAAGACCAGGCCAATAGATGAGTATCAGCGAAGAAAGGAGTTTGCGCATGACTCCATGAACAGCTCAAGGTTACACAGGAAGGAAACCAGGGTATGCTTTAGATGACACAAACAGGGACAGAGAGACTGTACTATATGGAAATCAGAGCAAATGAGAGGCCCCCCTCTTATACTAAACAAAAGGTCAAAGCTACAATATCTGATCCATGTGAAAGGAACTCGAATGCCAGATTTAAAGTGACAGGCAACCATACATTTCAAGGTTGGTGCATTGATTTGGGAGCAGCCAGTCACATGACAAGCGATAGAAGCTTTTTCACATAATTTTCAGTTGTAAGAAAAATACTGGTCCAGGCAGATGACCCAGCAGGAATATTTTTTTAACCTGTGTATGTAGGAAGTAGGGCGGCATTTTGACTGTGCAGATATGGATGAAGGCCTTTGCAGGGAGTCTCTAAAGACTGCCAGCTGGCACAATAATTTTCTTTCAAGGTTATATACTATATCATACATCCCCGTCACCCCAAAACCCTACAGTACTGCCAAGTTAATCCTGCAAAGTGTGTCATTCCAGAGAAGGCAGGGCATCTAGTTGCTGTATGAATTTGGCACAGGTTTGCCAGGTTTACTGCTCCTGGCTCAGGCCAGATGGGATGAACTGTAGTTGTGTAGCCATGCTCTGTACATGACTGTATTCAAGGCAACACATGATCAGTAGTAGGTCTGTCCTATATGTGTATTTCTCTCTTTGCAGCTTACAACACATTGGAGTGCTGCTAGAGCCTCTTACTTAACCAAGCAGCACAAACATGTGTGACTGAGGGGCAATATCGTTTGAGATCACACTGTATAAAATTGCTAGCACTTGCAAATTGCATGTACAATAATAATAATACAATAGTATTAGTGATTTCAGAGAATTGCTAGTACTAATTGCTAATCTAATTACTAGATTAGACCAACTATGATATGTAATTATTTAGAAATGCTACAACATTCTTAAAAAGTGGTGCGCCCCAACGCATAATAAAACTAGAATTGAATTGATAACACTTACCCTCTGAAGGCCATCCACATTGACAAAGACTTTCTGAAATAGCTGTTTCAAGATCTTACTTATGCTAAAGGCTAATATACGAAGAGCCCCCAGTCTAAAAGTGTGTGCCATTTCATCCAGGATCTTAGAAGCTTGTTCCTGTATTATCTCGAGAGGTTCCTCAGATTCCAAGCTGATCTTTAACAAAATATATATTTTGACTCTCAGTTATTATTCTTTCTGTAGCTGTTATGTACAATATTATATTTTCAAACGACCTGTTTTACATACATACCACGCTTTCGCTTTTTTTTTTTTATGTTACCTACTCTGATTGAATGCTGGTGCTCATAAAGTAAATGCAACACCCCACATGTTATCTATTTGCTCACCTGTCCATGTGGGCTATATTATGTGAGTAAAAAAATTTAAAATTTAAGCAACAGACATACTGTGTGAGCACCAGTATTCAATCAGAGTAGGTAACATCAAAACCCTAATTGGCTAGCTTTTTGCCATAAAACAAAGACCCAAGTGGTCTGAGGATCCAGGGTCTAGTTAAGCTTCATTTAAGTATTAGGGGGATGACATGGAGAGAGCCACCCTACAGTTGGAGGTTTGGGGGCGGCGATCCACCCCGGCCTGAATGATATGGTGAGTTACATCCCATTCTTTTAGGGCGGGGTGGATAGGGCCCCCCTTTTGGTAGGTCCATTTTGGCCCTCAACTGAGCTCCTTGATGTGCCAGAGAAAGGGTTTAGATATGTATTATACCCCTGGCCATGCTGCTTTTGGTTAACATTTTTTCTGTTCTCCTGTCTATACATTCTCTGCGTATAGTGTTCCTATGAAGCTTAATTACCTGATGCCTTTGGTTAACAAGCTCTCTATGTCTTCCCTTCAACCTTTTTTTTGTTTATTGTTCAAATATTTTGAGTTGTTATTGCACATATTGCATGCACTATCTGCTATTATTGAAATAACAATGTTTGTACAGGACACATGAAATGTTCACAGTATCTCCGTACAGCATAATGAATGTTGTCACTTTATATCAAAGCATTGTAAATGTGTGGCACCAATTGGTGCTTAAAAGGTCACTTTTAGAGGGTGAGGGGTTATCTCTAACCAAAGTGATTAGAGAATTCTGTAAACCTACATTAATAACATATGTGCAACTTTGAGTCTAAGGTGTGTGTAAGCTGAGAAGTTAAGTATAATGAGTGTACATATGTTTTTCCAGTGGCCTTCACTGAAGGTGCAGAGGAAGTTACAATAACGAAACATGTCTGCCATCCAGTGGAGAAAAAGCAGATGTCTATTGTATTTTACAAGCAATTGAATGAAGAGTATATGGATGAATTTCGGACAATACTGTTATCGGCATGGAATTATTAGTAATGTAGAAATCATGTCTAAATAGGCATATGCTTGGGAATTGTTTTGAATGAATCAATCAGAATAAACAATGATTTTATATAATTAAGGAAAGCCTGGTATATAGGTAAAACAGGTAGTTAGAGGGTGCCCACCATCAACTCTTTTGGTTGTTAGCACTGACCTTCTTAATACCAGATAAATTATCATATTTGTACTATGGTACAGCAAAGTCTCAGACTGCGCCCACAGGGGAACAGCCATGAGTATTGTAGATATTGAATATTATATTTTTATATGTCTTTTTATAGAGAGGACTCTTCACTGGTAAAGGGACCTTGGATGCTGGTTTGAAATCTAATTGACGCTTTAAAGTTTAGTTTAAAGAGAAATGGTGCCAAATTCTAAATAAACAGGATCTCTAAAGGATGTTCTAAGGCACATATGCTCAACCTGTGCCGGGGGGGGGGGGGGGTGGAAATAGACCGATATAGGACATTGATTAGGTGGGTATCCAAAAATGGCCAGGTAGCAATAAGGAGGAAAATCTCTTGTAAAACACCAAGCCTCTGCCTGAATTCCCTAATATAAGAGCAAGGAATGAAGTTTGTATGCTTATCACTGGTGGGAGTTAAGATGTGTTGGGGATATGGTTAGGATATGGGACTAATAGGGTAAGGACTCTCAATATGGGACCCATATAAAGAAATAAGGCAAACAGCACGTGCATTGCTAGCATGTTACATTTGAATGTGGTAATTGGGTGTGGTAAGAAAAGGACATAGGAGTATAAGTAATCAATTTAACCCCCTTACAGTTTTGCCAGAGCCAGGCTAGGACGGGGGAAAAAGAAACTCCCTTTTGTCCGAGCAGAAAGCTGACCCTTATTGTACCCTGCTGCTAAAAAATACCTGTGTTCTAGAACTCCATGCTCTTATTAGAAAGAAATCCAGAATTTACCCTTGATATTGTAAGTCAGAAATTTGTGTGAGGATGGAGGTTTGCCTGCAGGGTTTATTGTGAGAGTTAGAAATAAAACAAAATTCTAAACCATTTTATTTCATTGTGGCATGTAACAATTTACCAAATCACTTAAGTGGCCCTCGCTCTTCAAAAAGTTGAACACCCCTGGCCTAAGTGTTTAAAGAATCAGCCTTCCTTTTAAAAGTGCCAACTATTAAATGGAATTACCCTAGAGAATGTGCCCTTTCCATTTAATTTTCATTTCAGTATTCATTATCGGCAATGAGCTTTTATGCAACGTATGTATGTTGTCCTCAGTACATGCAAATAACCCATTTAATCCCATTTGGAACTGCTGTTCATGTGAGCAGAAAAGGAGGTTGGAATTTGATTTTATATGTATATATTTCTGATTAAATATTTAAATCTTATAAACTAGAATTATTAAAACCATTGCAAATTGTTTACGATACCTGTTTCATAACATATTTCAGCTCATCAGACTCCAAGGTCATAGTTTTAAGCACACTTGGGTTGCATGGTGTAAGATCCTTGTAGATAACTGGTGTAAAACTCTTGATGGCATGTCGAAGGTCACTTGACTGCCGCCGTTCCTCCAAGATATCTTCAAATGCCTCCTCTGAGTTGCCTTTCATCTGGATTTATGACATACAATATAATTGTTACTGCTATACAGAAAAGGCAATTTGCTGGGAAAGATTTTGCTTTACTCCCATCCCTGGAACATCCCAAATCCCCTTTAATCAAAGATCACTAGGAAGCCCAACACTGGGGCAATGTCATGGCCTAGTGGTTAGCAAAATGATGGAACCCAAGGGTTGCATGTTTGGTTCCCAGCTGGGGCATGACTGGAGCATGTCTCTTGAGCAAGGCACATGGTTTGCTGTAGTTCACAGATGTTGTTCACTTGTGAGGTTACTGTGTGTTGCACATTTGGATCGATTTAACGTGAAGCACAAATCCCTTTGTATGCGTAAGCATACATTGGTCATGTGAGCATATTATTATTGTTGTTATTGGGCAGGATTATTCCCACAATCCTTAATCCTGCACCACTCTTGTGCCCCATATCACCACCAATGGCCATTAGGATTCACTGGTCACGCATACATGGGGCCAAGCACAGTTTAACACCCACTAGGACAACCAGATTGGTTATTGGCAGAGACATTCAGTGGGCGGTTGCAGCAGCCTTAGGGTTCTGACTAGTCTTACCTCTGACAACTTGGTAGATGACAACTGGTCAGAGAGATGGGCGGAGGGCCAGGTGTGACGACAAGTACAAAGTTCAAAATCAAAAGTTTACTCTCACAGGTGGCTGTGGTTCTTAAGCAGTTAGACAACCCAGAGGTCAGAGCTGTCAGAAAAGGTTCATAACATATCTTAGAGGGGAGATGTAATGTTAAATGAGCTGTGGACAGTAAAATGTGGGTGCCCACTGAAAAATTGTAGGATGAAGAATGGTAGGTATCAGCCATCTTTTATTTCTCCTGGGCATTCAACAGAGTGGATCGTAGTGTCTGGTAAGTGGAGGACAGAAAATGTCAAACCCTTGCAGCGGCAGGCAGGCATATTCATAGGAATGCAAGAATTAGCTAAAATTTGTAACCCATGGATGGTAAAAACAAGGGCTGCCAGCATGCTCAGAGCCACTGGGGTTTGACGCCGCTTTGATGCGCATACCACAGCGGCTCCAAGCACGCTGATTGGACGAGCGGCCTCGCATGCGCCGTAGGAGTCGGGTGAAGTGAGTTTTATCCGGAAATCTGGGGGGTTTAACATAGGGAAGTGGACCAAAACCCAGGATAGTCAAAATCCTGGGTGTTGGTCCACTTTAACCCTTCTATTGCCAGCCACGTATGCCACATTGCCTGCCTCTCCAACCGTTAAACGCCAGCCACGTAAAATTTATGTGCCTGGCTTTGCCCCCTGCTAGCGCCGGCAAAATAAAAAAAAACACTTACCTGACCCCTCATTCGAACCGGCCGGGTCTCCTCTTCACCCTGGGGGGCTCCGGAGGACGGGGAGAGCCCGGAGTAGGTCCACCCCCCCCCCCCCGTTTTAGCCGCCGCTGGCTTTTCCTGTTAAAAAAAAAAAAATTTACTCACCTCCGTGTGCGCTCGATCTCGCTGGCCTTCCTCTTCACCCGGGGGGCCTCCGATCCCCCCCCAGGGCAATCTTCGGGAGAAAGCCTGCCAGATGCTCCCCCCTCTTCTCCCAGCGGGTGCCGCCATCTTGCCGGAATCACTCGGCCGGCGTCATGACAGCTCCAGGCCTCTCAGCTGTCAGATGCCGGTGATCGGTGGTGAGAGAAGGATCCTCTGATCTCCTGCCTCCCCTCCTCCTCTGGCTGCCGATCACCGCCATCTGTCATCAGATCAGCGAGGGACACAGGAGCTGACAATCGGAGGTGAGTAAAGAAAAAACATTTTTTTTTTTTAAGAAAATAATTTTTACTATGTGTGTGTGTGTTTTATTTTACTGTTAACCCTTTGTGAACTGGTAAGGAGTCCATGAGACCCCTGTACCAGTTCACAAGGCAGGGGGCTTTAACCCCCAGCCCCCCCAATTACCTGCCTCCCCAAAGGCCAGGGGGGGCAGAAGAGCCCGGGCCCACAGAGGGTATGTGGGCTTGTAGCCTACAGGGCCAGGGGCCACAAAAGCTGGCCCCTGTGCCCTGTTCTACAAGCCCCCATAGCTGGTCCCGGGTTGGTTAAGCTGGGTAGGGGGGACCTCATGCCATTTATTTTTCGGATTTTAAGGGTTTTTAAAAACCCCCGGGAGGGGGGACCCTGTGTCATTTTTTTTTAATTAACCCTATGTTACCTGTCACCCAGCAGGTATAAAAAGCTTCCAGCATCAGCAGGTGAGCAAAAGCCAAATTGATCAGCGTGGGACACAGTGCTTTGGGATGGATGGGAGGTAAGTATTAAAAAAAATTATAATAAAATATTTTTTCTCTGTCTGTGTGTTTTTTTTTTTTTTTTACATTAACCCTTTGTGGACTGGTAAGGGATCTATGTGACCCCTATACCAGTTCACAGGGCTCTGGGTCTGGCAAGTCACCTGCACCTAGCGGGTGACTTGCCATTAACCCCCGAGCCCCCTCATTACCTGCCTCTCCAAAGCCCAGGGGAGGGGGGCAGAAGAGCCCTTGGCCATAGGTTATGCTGGCTTGTAGCCTCCAGGGCCAGGGGCCATCAAAGCTGGCCCCTGCGTCCTGTTCTACAAGCCCCCATAGCTGGTCACGGGCTGGTTAAGATGGGTAGGGGGGACCCCACACCATTTTTGGGTTTTTAACCCTTAACATTCCAAATAAATGGGGTCCCCCTCCCCGGGGGGACCCTATGTCATTTTTTTTTAAATTAACCCTATGTTACCTGTTACCCAGTAGGTATAAAGAGTTTATAAAGCTTGTAACCCAGTAGGTATAAAAAGGAGACCAGAAGCCAAATTGATCAGCATGGGACACAGTGCTCTGGGATGGATGGGTGGATGGATGGAAGGTAAGCATTAAAAAAATTATAATAAAATATTTTTTCTCTGTGTGTTTTTTTTACATTTAACCTTTTGTGAACTTGGTAGGGGATTTATTAGACCCTTATACCAGTTCGCAATGCCCTGGGTCTGGCAAGTCACCTGCGCCTAGCGGGTGACTTGCCATTAACCCTTAGCACCCCAATTACCTGCCTCCTCAATCCGGGGGGGGGGGGCGCAGAAGAGCCCGAGGCCATAGGCTATGCCGGACCTCACACCAATTTCTTTTTTTTTTTTTAAATTAACCCTTTATAGTGTGGATATTAGTTGTATTTTATTTGTAAATGCTATAAAGTGCTCTTTTCAGCTTGGGGAGTCTCCTGGACAGGAAAGGGTGTCTACCAATACATATGTGGTACCATTGTAATCGAGAGAAATGGGGCTTTCACATGCAATATGGTTTTCTTTAATAAAATAAATGGTTTATTTAAAATAAATTAGACAATTTAAGAAAAAAAATATTTTATTAAAAAAAAAAAAATTAAAAAAAATTACAAACAAGACATTTCATGTTAAGCCTAAACTCTACTGCAAAATATATATAGAGAATTTCCTGGAAATTCCTGCAAAAATCACAGTTAAACATGGAACAAAATGGTGAAAAATGACCTGTCAACAGAGGGTGACAAAATTTCAAGTAGGGTGGCAATTAAAAGGGTTAAAATTAGCTATGCATGTTGGGTATTGTTCTGCTCGGGGGACCTTGCGCTTTCAGATTTAGCTTGTTTTTCTTGTTTGCATATTGATATTTAAGGAAAAGTTGTTTTTTTATTCTGCTTTTTTTACATTTTTTAGGGAAACCCTGTGCAACCTAAGAATTCTTCAAGGGATTACTTCCAGAAAGATGAGCCCACTGAAAAAATGCTAGGTATGCCTAGAAAGCGTAACATGTGCACTTTCAGGGAATATTTGATTTGTTGGGTATTCCAAATGCAAAGGGTTGTTTTGGAAAATTGCAAGGTGCGCACTTTGTCTGCAAAGCTGACATTGTCGAGTAAAATTACCGTTATGTGCATGCTTTACTTTGGGGTGTTTGGCAACTCTTCCCTTGACACTACCTATGCATGTTGGGTATTGTTCTGTTCGGGGGAAGTTGCTTTTTCAGATTTAACTTGTTTTTTCTTGTTTGCTTATAGTTTGTTTAGGAAAATGTGGCTTTGATTCTGCTTTTCTATTCTTTTCTTAGGGAAACCATGTGCAACCAAAGAATTCATTAAGGGATTACGTCCAGAAAACTGCACCCATGTCAGCAAGCCTGGTACACCTAGAAAGCTTGAGGTGTGTACTTCCAGAGAATATATAGTTTGTTGGGGGTGTTTCAATTGTAAAGGGTTGTTTTTATTGAAAAACTGCAAGGTGCGCCTAGCGCTTAGCATAGTTGTATTTTATCTGAAAATCTCCTAAAGCGCTGTTTCAGTTTGGGGGAGTCTCCTGGGCAGGAAAGAGTGTCTACCAATACACATGTGGTAGCGTTGTAATCGGGAGAGATTGGGATTTCACACACAATAAGATTTTATTGACAAACTTACAATTTTTATTACAAAAAAACACTACAAATTGTAAAAAATGTTCATGTAAAAGCCCAGACTCAATATAAATATAAAATTTCCCTAGAAAATCCCTAGAAATCCCTTCAAATATCACAGTTGAACATGTGAAGCGCAAAATAGTGCAAAATGGTCTAGCAACAAAGTGTGACAAAATCTCCAGATAGGCTGGCAGTTAAAGGGTTAAGGGAACAAAATGCGCCAAATTGCTAAATCAATCTACCACAACCCAGATAAAAGTAAATCCCTGGGACTGAGGTAGATTAGTAATGAAGTCCATGATCAAATGTCTCCTAGGCTGTGAAGGAGTGTATGGGGCACCACTAGTCCAGCAGGGGTAGACCTAGGGGCTTTACTGCAAGCATAAATCTTACAGGCCTGAATGGGTATCTTTCCTGTAAGATGACCACCAGACATGACGGGATAGAAGGGCCAAAGTCCTTTTAACCCCTGGATGACCCACCATTTTGGAGTCATGAAACTGCTGAAGTACTTCCAGACGGTGGGGAAAAGGCAAAAAGAGGAGAGGATCAGATTTCCCTGGAGGAAAGTCTGATTGAAACTGGCTTATGCTGCGGAAGTATGGGAAGAATCTCCTCTACAGGGGCCTTATCAGATGTGAAACTTCTGGATAAAACATCAGCCTTAATATTTTTTGTTCCTGGTTTGTAAGTAATGGTGAAATTAAATCGGGAGAAGAGACCATCGAGCCTGATGGGGGGGGGGGGGGGGGGGGTTAACCTTTTAGCCAACTCAATGTATTCTAAATTCTTGTGATCTGTGAATACCGTGATTGGGAACTGGGCCCCCTCTAATCAATGTCTCCATTCTTGAAAGGCTAATTTCATGGCCAGAAGTTCTTGATTTCCGATATCATAGTTCCACTCAGTGGAATTACATTTTCTTGAACAAAAAAACACAGGGATGCAGGTGTTCCGGGGACCCACTGTACTGGGAGAGGACCGCCTCTACACCAAGCTCAGAGGCATCTACTTCGACAATGAAGGCTCGTTGGATATCAGGATGGACCAACACAGGTGCTAAACTAAAGGCATATTTTAGGTCCTCAAAGGCCTGGATGGACCGGGCCGACCGAAGTAGGGGTAAAGGCCCCCTTCTTAGTGAGGTCGGTGAGTGGGGCTACCATGTTGGAAAAGTTTTTAATGAAACGTCTATAAAAATTGGCAAACTCCAAAAACCGCTGTAACCCTTTTAACTCTTTGGGTTGCTCCCATTGGAGGACTGCAGATACTTTGGCCTGATCGTCAAACCAGTTTTGGAAACAATGTACCCCAGGAACGGAACCTCAGAGACTTCAAACACACACTTCCTGAGCTTGGTGTAGAGGCGGTTCTCCCTTAATTTTTGTAAAATCATACATGTTTCCTATGTTCGGCCAAGGCTGAAGAGAAAATTAGTATATTGTCTAAGTAAACGACTACAAAGTGGCCCAGAAACTCCCTGAACACTTCATTGACAAAGTCCTGGAAAACTGACGGAACATTACATAGACCTAATGGCATGACAAGGTATTCATAGTGCCCATCCCGAGTATTGAAGGCAGTCTTCCATTTGTCTTCCTGCAGGATTCTAATTAAATTGTAAGCCCCCCCCCTTGCAGATTCTTGGCTATGTACTCCTTCATGACCTTACTCTCTGCTCGTGTCAAATTATAAATCTTCCCCTTGGGTGGCTTAGTTCTGGGCAGAAGATCAATAGGGCAATCAAAAGGCCTGTGAGGAGGAAGTACATCAGCGGCTTTCTTGGAGAACACGTCAGCAAAATCTGCATAGGGAGAAGAGATTCCTTCAGCAGTCAAGTGGGTGGCACGTATGGGTAGCTCAAGACAGGACTTAAAACTCTGTGGCCCCCACTTGATAACCTGCCTAGAGACCCAGTCAATTTGGGGATTGTGTTTGGACAGCCAGGGAAGTCCCAAAACCAAAGGGGTAAGAGGTATCTTAAGGAGGAAACTTATTAGTTCAGTATGACCCGCACCCACTCTAATAAACACAGGGGGAGTTCTAAACGGGATTAGGCCTTTGACAAGGGGGGTATTATCAATGGCATTAACTCTGATGGGATTGGGTAAAGATTGCAACAGGATTTTCAAGGCTTGTGCCAGGCCCCAATCAATAAAATTCCCAGCAGCCCCACAATCCAAAAGTGTGTCAACTGACCTGGATTCAACATCATATTTAACCTCAACAGGCAATTTGATTTGCACTCAACCAAGAGGAAAAAATACAATTCTGTGAAATACTCACCTGTAGAATTGGTATTATACATATACAGTACGTCCTGCTCCAGATATAATACTTACACTTGGGTTATCCTCCGCCAGAGGGCGCTGTGCACTGCAGACATGCAAAAAAACAGGCTCCTCCCGGCCCTTCATATACCCGGGGACCTCCCACAAATCCCCAGCATTGAAAAGCAGTGAACCAGAAGCCGGAAGAATATAACCACCAAAAAACAACTGACAATGATAACAATCACCATACAGGGGATCCAGAATAATGCAAAAACCAGGGTGGGGTGGAGTAGGACGTACTGTATACGTACAATACCAATTCTACAGGTGAGTATTTCACATATAATACATAATAATTGTATTATTCTAAGTATACAGTACGTCCTGCTCCAGATATAATACTTACACTTGGGACATCCAATAGCAGTGTCCATAAAGTAGGGTGGGATCCCCAACAAAAAAGGCACAGCAGACAGCAAAAGCACTGTCACCTGCAAACCTTGCTACCAAGAGCGACATGAGCAAAGGCTCTAACGTCAACATCATAAAAACCCTTGAAAAGGTACGAACAAAAAAACAAGTAGCGGTCTAGCAAACTTGTTCAACAAAAGCCTGGTGCTGAAAAGCCCAAAAGGCACCAAAAGCACGAGTAGAATAAGAAGAGAAGCGAGAAAGAAGATTCTTCCCCTCAGTGGAAAAGGCCTGAGTAACAGCCTGACAAGTCCAAACGCCAACAGTAGCCTTGGCAGAAGCCGAAAACCTTTCCTAGAACCAGAAGGAACCATCCCATCCAAGTAATGACCAGGCCCAAAGCCGCCTAACCCCCCCGAGAACAGACAAGATCGGGCACATACAGGCTGGAGTTGGCCGTAGACCCAAAGGAGAATCAGTTCTCCTAAAGGGCACAGTGACTACCAAGGAACACTTCCAACACCTGTTCAAGGAATGCAGAACCCTTTCCTCAGCGTTGCTAGGAATAAGGCACAGAAGGAAGAACAATATCTTGAATCAATGAACATAAGACACCATCTTAGGCAGAAAGTCCGGCTTAAAGCGGAACACCACCTTATTCTGGTGTATCTCAAAGAACGGGGGCTAGATAGACAGAGCCGCCCGCTCAGACACACGTCTGACTGAAATAACAGCCACCAGAAGGACAACTTTGAGGGTAAGAACAGCCAGACAGCATCCTGAAAAGGTCCAAAGGGAACACCCCGCAAAGCAGACAGAATCAAATTCAAAACCCATCAGGGACCATAGGATTACGTGGGGGACGCACATGAGTAACCCCCTGAAAGAAGTCTTAACCAAGGAAACTGAGCAAAAGACTTCTACAGGAAGGCGGACAGGGCAGAACCTGACCCTTCAGAGTACTGAGTTGGAGAATTCCAACTCCAACCCAGGCTGTAATAACTCTAGAACCCTGAGAACGCCCGACAGGGAAGAGACCTAGACTCACACCAATCAATATGAGTATGCCATACCCTATAATAGATGGAAGCAGAAGAAGAAGAAGCTTGCTCCTAGTCTTCCCATAGTCTCAATCACCGAGACAGATAAGCCTGTTTCCATCGAGATGGATGTTTCAGCAGTCAGGCCGTCTAGGCCAGAGTCTGTAGATCGGGGTGATGTAAAGGGGCCCTGAGTGAGCAGAGCTGGCACTCTTGGCAGAACGTACAGCTCTACTGTCCTCAGTACCACGTCTGCGGACCACACTCCACTAGGCCACCCGGGGGCCACCAGAATCACCGGTCCCCCCCATCCAGAGCAATTTTGCGCAGAACCCTGCCTAGCAGGGGGATGGAGAAAAGACATACAGAACAGAATGTTCTGCCATAACATTACTAAATCTTCATGACCACGGCCAGAGAATCCTGGGACAGGGAAACAAGGGCCCGAGAGCTTGTGATAGTGACGGGGCACACACAGATCCACACTGGTTGGACCTCATAGTGACACAAGGATTAGCACATCCTGTCGCAGAGGGACCTCCACCGGAGCGAATACCACTGATATGCAGGGAACATTGTCCCCACCCAGATCAGGATCAGAGACACTTCCCGGAGGACCCTCCTGCTCCGGGTCCCTCCCTGAATATTTAATGTAGGCCAAGGCCGTCAGATAGGCCTAGCTCCTCCGAACAGGTAGGCCCTGAAGAGGAGTAGGCAAGCGAGTTAGAACTAACTTGAACGCTCATAGATTCAAACATTGATAGGTGTAAAGGCCTCCTAAGGACCCCACCTCCCCTGGAACCGTAGGGACTTCCAGAAGAAGACCCCCCTCAACCTGATAGATTGGCATCCATGGTGACCGTCTCCCAGGAAAGGGCAAGAAGGGACTGTCCCCAGACAGGTTCCTTGAGTTCATCCACTACAAGAGGGACCTCCTCACCAGGGAGGAAGGCACACATACCCTGCTCCAGGGATGCTGGGTCCTTGTCCCGTAGGGCAAATAGGAGAAGTTGCAGAAGGCCCCAGGGGGGACTAAGCATAAGGGACCTCTTCGGAGTACGCCACCAACGGGCCCACCAGCTGCATCCCCTGCCTGGTGGAGGGACGGGGACAGCTATGAGGGACTGAGCCCATACAACCAGATTGTCCACTTTATTGCTGAAGAAGGAAGATCCTTGCTTGAACTGCATAAAATTCATTCATAGGAATGGAGTTACCAATGAAGGGGACAATAAGGACTTGGGGTCTTTGATCACTCCTCCAAATGACTCCCAAATGGACACCCTCCAGCCGAGTATCCAACTTAGCCAGACGTAGAGACTGGGAAGTGATGAGGACGTCCAGGAAGGTCTTCAATCGGACGCCCCTTGGTCTCATCAGAGACCACACCCCCGTCAGTACCTTGGTGAGCACTCTGGGAGCTGTAGAGAGGCCAGATGACAATTATCAGTGTTAGTCAACCAACGCGAATCTGAAGAACCTCGGTGTCCAGAAGACACAGGGAAGTAAAAATAAGCAGCATTGAGCTCCACAGACGGCAAGAAGCCCCCGACGCGCAAGGATATGATGGCCGAGCGCAGTGTTTCCATTGCAGAAACCCCCTGTAATTGACGAATTGCTGAAAATCTGTGAGTCCAGATTGGGCCAGACTGACCCATCCTTTTGGGGAACTGTGGAAAGGTTGGTGTAGCGGCCTCTGCCTCTGCCATTAAGGGCAATCTGGCATGAGCAAGGTGCCGCAGCCGTCCCCCATCATGCTTGAGGGGATTTTGAGGGGATTTTGGTGGAAGATTTAGGCTTAGCCCCTCCAGAGGGGCCAGGGCGTTGTCTGCCGCTCCTGGGGCAGGAGTCTGCATGAGCCCCCAGGAAGGACACCCCTGATTCTTGTTGTACACTATAGTAGGGAGGGGGAGGGGTTTCCCTGCCCCGAGGGGCCGATACGGCCGCCTACGTTGGGGTGATTTGGTCCATTTATGGCCCGTTATAAGGTGATGCCCAGCAGGACACAGGCCTTCTGAAAGCAGACAACCCCCAAACTCCACCGCTGCTTCTGCTTTTAGCCAAGCTCCCATTTGCCGGGACGATAGATATGCCTCGCCGGATACGGTAACCCCCAGGTCTTACTAGGCGCAAAGGATGTCTGCTTACGGTGAAGGCCGATGAACCATGAGGGTATCCCAAAGCCGAGGTCGTTCACAGGTAGTCAGTCCGGAAGGTGCGTCAGAACACAGGGATAAGACAAGGGCGTAGTCAGGAATAGCCGACGAGTCAAGCTGATGGTCATGGATGTTGCAGAAAACCATGTGACGTAGCTCTTCTGAGACAAAAATGAACAAGGATTCCACCTCTAACGCGAATGGAAGTTCGGGGTCTGCGTGACTTAGGGTGGGGGCAGTAGTAGTAGTAGAAATGTTCCTTCAAATAGGGAAAAGCCTCTTCAGCTGCTTCAGACTAAAAACAGCACATCCTTTTGTGTGAGGTCTATAATTGGTTGAACAATATCGGAGAAATTGCTAATGAAGCACCTCTAAAAATTAGCAAACCCAATGAAACATAGTATTTCTTTTCAATTTTCTGGTTGAGACCATTCTAGAATTGCAGAAATCTATTCAGAGTCCATGGAGATGCCAGAGTTTGTGAAAAGTAGGCTTAGAAATTGGATGGAGGTTTCTTGAAATTGGCACTTTTTCAATTTTGCATAGAGCTAATGCTCTCGATGTTAAAGGACACAGCAGACATGAATCTGAAGTTCAGTGATCGAGGGCGAAAAAATTAAGATGTCATCCAAATAGATGATAATAAAAATGTCCAAAAAATTATGGAACACGTTGTTTACAAAGTGCTTTAAAAATGCAGGCGCGTTGCAGAGCCCAAATGGCATGATCAAGTATTTGAAATGTCTGTACCTGGTAGAGGAGTAGGCTTCACATGGGATGCTATGGGGCTGTGCAGACTGTAGCTCCATGAAGCAGCTGCTGGACCCGTAATCAATCATGCCCGTGGTCTCAATCACTCTTCCAGGGTGCTGGAAGAGACACAGACATATAAGGGGCAAGAGGCAATATAGGCAAGAGGTGCTTCCCCAAAGTGGGGATGATCTGGCCTTACCGGCAGAGTCTGATGGAACTCTTAGCCCTGAAATGTAAGGAATCCCCACAGTATATACAAAACATGTTAAGCCACCTGCAATGCTGTGTTTCTTTTTGAGAAAGAGCGGGGTGAATTGTGCCCAACTGCATGGATTTTGGGCCATCTGTTCCAGAAGTAGAGAATCAGGTCAGAGCAGGTTTACCCCGACGTTCACGAAGGCGGCAGTCCACCTTAATCACCAAAAGGATGAGGTCACTGGGGGATTCAGGGACCTTGGTGTGGCCAGTTCATCTTTCAGTTGGTTGGACAGACCTTGGTGAAACTAATGTTTTAGGGCAAGCTCATTCCATAAGGTATCCGCACTTCAACTGTGAAATTCAGACACAGTCCTCCACCCTGGCAGAGACTGCGTATCGCTACCTCAGTTGGAGCTACATAACCTGGATCATCATACAGGAAAGCCATGATGGAGAAGAATAGTTCAACAGATGCCAAACAAGAGTTGTTCTGTTCCAGCAGATGGTGAGCCCAAGTTTGGGTAGGCCCTTGCAATAAAGAGATGATGCTTCTCACCCTAGAACAGTAGCATGCAATTATTCCAGAAGGCCCAGGACTTTTGTCCATTCCCCTCTGGTAGGGGCACATGGGGTTCAGGATAAATAGTTGCCGGAGAGGCTGGAATACGTGCCAAAACTGCAGAAGTGGGTGCAGTTGTCACTGTGGAGGGGAATCTGGAATGGGAGTGAATGGGATGATTGAAGTGACCCAGGAGTTGAGAAAAATAAAATTCTGTGATTACTCACCTGTAGAATTGGTATTATATGTATACAGCACGTCCTGTTCCAGAAGATATTTCTTACACTTGGATATACTCCAGTAGATGGCGCTGGACTGCAGAGACAGGAAAGAGGCTCCTCCCGGCCTCATCTATACCCGCGACCTCCCACAAAATCCCCAGTATTGAAAAGCAGTTAGCAAGAGACTGGGAGAACTATAACCATTATATGAAAATTTGAACATAAGAACAATCACCATAAAGAGGTAACTAAAGATAATGATAACAAGGGTGGGGTGGAACAGGACGTGCTGTATACATATAATACCAATTCTACAGGTGAGTAATCACAGAATTGTATTATTCTAAGTATACAGCACGTCCTGTTCCAGAAGATATTCCTTACACTTGGGTATTCCAATAGTAGTGTCCATAAGGTACGGTCGGATCCCCAAAAGTAACAGCAGACAGTTTAAATCACTGCCGCCTGCAGAACCTTGCGGCCAAAAGCAGCATCAGCTGAGGCCCTAACATCAACCTTGTAAAACTTTATGAACAGAAGACCAAGTAGCGGCCTTGCAAACTTGTTCAACAGAAGCTTGGTGCTGAAAAGCCCAAGAGGCACCAATAGCACGAGTAGAATGAGCAGTAAGGCGGAAGGGAGGCTCCTTCCCCTTAGCAGAGTAGGCCTATATCACAGCCTGACGGATCCACTTGCTGATAGTGGACTTAGCTGGAGCCAGACCCTTCTGAGGTCCAGACGGAAGCACAAAAAGAGCATCAGTCTTCCTGAAAGATTCAGTAGCCACCAAATAGAACTTCAGAGTTCTGACTATGTCCAAAGAATGCAAAACCCTTTCCTTAGGGTTACTGGGATTAGGACACAGAGAAGGAAAAACAATGTCCTGATTAAGATGAAATGCAGAAACAACCTTAGGCAGAAAATCTGGCTTAAAACAAAACACCACCTTGTCCTGGTGTCTCTCAAAATAAGGAGGCTTGGTGGAAAGCGCCGCCAACTCAGAAACACGCCTAATAGAAGTGATAGCCACCAGAAAGACCACCTTAAGCGTGAGAATGGACAAAGGAGCCCCTTGCAAGGGCTCAAAGGGAGACCCCTGCAGGGCAGATAAGACCAAGTTCAAGTTCCAGACTGGTAACATAGGCTTACGTGGGGGACGCACGTGAGTAACTCCCTGGAAAAAGGTCTTGACCAGGGGATGCTGAGCAAAGGATCTTTGGAAAAAAATTGCCAAAGCAGACACATGGCCTTTCAGAGTACTGAGCTGAAGGCCCATATCCAAACCATGTTGGAGAAGCTCCAGAATCCTAGGAAAAGAAAACACATGACAGGGAAGCGAGTGGGACTTGCACCAGTCAATGTAAGTACCCCAAACCCTGTAATAGATGGAAGAAGAGGACCTCTTCCTAGCCCTGATCATGGTATTCACCACCGAGGCAGGCAGCACTTTTTCCATCAAGATGGAGGTTTCAACAGCCAGGCCGTCAAAGCCAGCATTTGTAAATTGGGGAGGCGTAGGTGTCCCTGAGTGAGCAGATCTGGAACCCGTGGCAGGGCGTACTGATCTACTGCCAACTGCACGATGTCTGCGAACCACACTCTTCTTGGCCAACAGGGGGCCACCAGGATGGTTGGCACCCCTTCCTGAACTATCTAGCAGTGGAAACGGGGGAAACACATACAGGAGCTGGAACCTCGTCCAATACATTGCAAGGGCATCCGTGGCCAAGGCCAGAGGATCCTGGGACAGAGAGACAAAGACTGGAAGCTTGTGATTCTGACGGGATGCAAACAGATCCACATCTGGCTGACCCCAGCGGTGGCACAGGGAGCGAAACACCCTGCTGCTGAGGGACCACTCTCCCAGACGAGAGGTCCCCCTGCTGTGGGAGTCTGCCTCCAGATTCTCCACCCCCGGGATGTACACAGCTGAGATGCAGGGAACATTTTCCTCCACCCAGGGCAGTATCAGGGACACTTCCTTGAGGGCCCTCCCTGATGATTGATGTAGGCAACCGCCGTCTGGTCTTCCGAGCGGACCTGAACAGCCCGACCCCTCAGGTGTAAAGTTAAGTGGGCGAGAACCAACCTGATTGCCCTCAATTCCAGAATGTTGATAGGGGCATGGGCCTCCTGAGGGCCCCACTGACCCTGGAATTTCAGGGACTTCCAGAATCCCCCCCAACCTGTCAGACTGGCATCTGTGGTGACAGTCTCCCAGCAGGGGGGCCAGAAAGGACCTGCCCCCCCAGCAGGTTCCCTGAGACCAGCCACCACACTAGAGACCGCCTGACCTGAGGGGACAAGACAAAAGCCTGATCCAAGGACATAGGGTCCCGATCCCATACTGACAAGAGGTGAAGCTGAAGAGACCTCATGTGGAACTGAGCATATGGGACAGCCTTGAAGCAGGACACCATCAGGCCCACCAGCTGCATTCCCTGCCTGATGGATGGGGACAAGACAGCAGGAGCTGAAATTTCTCTTGAAGGACCTCCACCTTCTGCTGAGGAAGAAAGATCTTGACCCGAGCTGAATCCAGAATCATGCCCAGAAAAGACTTCACCATGGAAGGAGACAGGGAAGATTTGCGGTGATTGATCACCCAGCCAAATGACTCCAGTGTGGACACCACCCTCTGAGTGTCCAGCTCTGCCTGATGGAAGGATTGAGAAGCGATAAGCATGTCGTCCAGGTAGGGGAAAATGCAAATGCCCTGAGATCTCAGCAGGGCCATCACTCCTGCCAGTACCTTGGTGAATACCCTGGGGGCTGAGGTGAGGCCGAAGGGCAAGGCCACAAATTGGTAGTGCTGATCCTCCAGAGCGAACCTGAGGAACCTCTGATTACCTGGAAAGATAGGAACGTGGAGGTAAGCATCCTTGATGTCTACAGAAGTCATGAAGTCCCCTGGGCGTAAGAAGGTCACAGCTGAGCGCAGAGTCTCCATGCGAAAGTGTCTGAATCTGACACATTTGTTGAGAAGCTTTAAATCCAGGATAGGTCTGATGGACCCATCCTTTTTGGGCACAATGAAAAGATTGGAATAATAGCTTTTGCCCCTTTCCATCAAGGGCACCTGACAGATGACACCTAGATCTAGAAGGCCTTGGACAGCCAGGGAGAGACACTGTGCTGACAAGGGGTTTTGAGCTAAACAAGATTTGATGAATCTTGGCGGCCAGGCGGCAAAATCTTATAACCGGAGGATACCACCTCCTGAATCCACCGGTCTGAGACATGATGCCTCCAGAGGTGAGCCAAGAGCCGAAGCCATCCCCCCACCCGGATGGGTGAGGGCGCCCCTTCATGCCTGAGGGGGCTTGGGGAGGACATAGTCTTGGGACCCGGGGGGGCCAGGGCGGCCACGTCCTCTACCCCTGCCCCAATAATCCCCACGGGCTCCAGCAAAGTAAGCTCCTCGTCCAATTCTGGAGCAACTGAAGGAAAGAAAAAAGGCACCTGAACCCTGAAAGGACCGAGGCTGTCTTCTACGCTGAGGTAATTTGCCACCCTTAGCAAACAAGTCCAAACGTTCCTCAAAGAGGCGCGGCCCCTTGAAGGGAAACCCAGTGAGGGCCTTTTTGGCAGCATTGTCAGCTGCCCACTGGCGCAACCAGACCGAGCGGCGTATCGGCACCAAGAAGGCAGATGCCCTGCCACACATTCTGATGGTATCATCCAGGGCAGGGAGAACATATGCAACAAATTCCTCACAACGCAGAAGAACTCTATACTCTTCGCTACCAGCATCATCAGGGGCCCCATCCAAGAGACCCCTGAGAATGCTTTTAATAGCAACAGCCGTGATAGCAGAGGCACAGACCGGACGGAGCGCGGTCCCAACACAGGCAAAGGCATGGCTAGCCAGCTGATCCATGTGCCTGTCTTCCCCATCTCTCAATGTAGTAGTGTCAGGGGAATGCATGACAGATGTGTTAGACAACCCCAGAACTGGTGCATCCACCTCTGGAGGACATGACCAACGTTTAACCATTTCAGCAGGAAAGGGATACCTCTTATCCCAACTCCCCCGGGAAGCCGCCTAGGCCGTTCCCACTCCTTGAGAATCAGATTATTAAAGTGAGTTTGTTCAGGAAACTCCAAACGTGGCTTAACAGTATGAACCAGCTCCCTCTGCTGCCACGGGGCCACGGCAGGAGGAGAGATACAGAGTACTTCAAAAATTTGAGCCAAAAGTCTGTCAGTATCATCCGAAGCCCATGGGTCAGATCCAGACTCAGCATAACCCCTAGGCTGATCGGCAGATGATTCTGAATCAGAGAATAATTCCCCTTCTTCTAGGGGGGGTATAACCAGTAACATCAAAAAACTCCTCAGCTTCCATAGGAAAGAGAGTAACACCGGGTGCCAGATAACGCCGCATAGCAGGAGCCTTATGCGGACCAGAACCAGCAATACGCCTTTCAATGCTGGCTACCCTGGTAGCCAAATCAGGTTGAGACTCCCCACTGGTATGCACCTCACTGGGAGTCAGGTGTAAGCGTGGGGGGGTAGGTGAAGCCAGAGGGGGCTCAGCACTAGGCCCAGCCGCAGGTAAACCAGACTCTGCAGGGCAAGTACCTGCTGGGCGCAGGGTACACACACCCTGACATCATCACTTATAGGGTTTGCAAGACATAAGCAAAAGATCCCATAAGCGATATGCAATACAGATATGTAAATAAATAAATCAGCCCGCAGGGACACTTACGGGCCGCGATAGTGAGACGCCAGGCACACGCAGCAGAGAATTAAAATGGTGCCCGCATATATCCCCAGTATCTTCTGGAACAGGACGTGCTGTATACTTAAAATAAATGTACTGCAATTCCAATACTGTTTGCATAACAGAAGACAACTGACCAGTATTGCCTCGTTTCTTTATAACTGTTGATCTCTGTTTGGTTTGACTTAATAATTTTGTTTTCGTCATCACTGAGATCATAGAGACATTACCGTAGGAGGATACTTAGGAGATTCCTCCTACCTTCTAATTACTCCACCCACCCCCTTCCCCACCTCATACTGCTACTACTACATATAGATATAAGAAAAAGTATAGAAGATTATATATTTTCAGTATCACCTCTGACAACTTGGTAAATGACAGCTGGTCAGAGAGATGGGCAGAGCTCCAGGAGTCAAGTTCAAATTCAAAAGCTCACTCCGAGGGTCAGGGCTGGCGGCTATGGTTCTTAAGCAGTTGAACAATTCAGAGGTTAGGACCGGCAGCAAAAGTTCATAAATGATCAAGGAAGGCTGCAAAGGGTCAAGTCCAGCCAAAGTTGAAATCCAAAAGGTCAGTCCAAACAAATCCAAGAAACAAAGCCAAGGTCAATCCAAAGACTAATTCCTCAAGTCCATAAGCAAGCCAAGGGGTTATTCAGTCTAACACGGGTACACAGGGATTCAGGGAAACAAGGTCCAGGTAAGCTGATAAGACAGCACTGTACAATTGCCTGGCTGCCCTTTAAATAGTGCTATCAATGAGGGAGACGGTCACTTACTATGAGTGTCACTTTCTGTAAGTGTCTTTTCCTGTGAACGCCATTCTGCACATGTGCACTGACTTGTGCAAAGCGCCGGATTCCTGACACTTATAAACATGTACTAGATGAGCATTGACCTTATTTTGAGCTTCCTAGGTATCTAAGTTAGAGTAGTATCCCAAATCAGGATGCATTAGCAGTAGGGGTAAAAAGGGACCTTCATTTTAGGACTACTGCAATCCAGGAGTCTACATTCCTGACAGCAAAGCTGTGGATGTAGTAGCTGGGTATTGAGCTCATGGTCTGAACAGTCAATTAAACAACTGCACACAAATAATGAATTGGAAAATTAGATAGGTATCCTACAGTTGCTGCGTCTAAAGCTGTCAGACCACTAATGTACTTTAATGTACTAAAAAGCAACTTGCAAGGGAAGGAAAACATATTTATTCAACATTAACATTATTTGCCCTGTAAAATAGTTTTTCCCGGACTTCAATATATTAGTAAAATACACATTTTAGTAAGTCTTATGTTTACAATCAAAATATACCACATGGCACTAAACAGTAGTGTCATTAGGTGTGGCATATATTGCACAATACTAGTTTCTCAAATTAAAGAAGCAGAACTGGAATTATTGAATACTTGTATATACATGCTTCATCAAGGCAGTGTGACAGACAACCTTTCCCCATTATCCCACTACCAGAAATTGGGTCATTTGAATTCCAGCCTAACCTATCATTTATACCATAAAGATTCTGTACATTTACAGCGCCACCACCCCCTGAAAGTTTTCATGTTATATTGTCATGGGTCATTCATTTTTTTTTCTGTTACCTCCTTCCATCACTGATTCCACGCCGGCTGATTGCTGTTCCTGACATCTGGAAATGATCGGCTGAGGCCAGGAACAGGGAAGAGGATCAGAGCCCTCTGTCCCCTGCAACCAGCTCCTGGCAATCACCTCGGCATCTCTGCTCACTTCTGCGGCTGGGGGGGTCTTTTACTGGCTGTGTCAGCTGGTAGGAAGGGCTCTTCCTTGTGGCAGGAGCAAGTTATCAGCAGCCATGTTGAAGGTCATGGGGGGGTTGGGGGCAACATCTGAGGCTTCCTGCATACCCCATGCCCTCCAATCCTTCCATCTGTCTCCTCCCCAACCTCACTTGTCACACCCCAAAACACCCTTCCATGTATCCTCCAACCCTTTATACACATCACTTATCTTGCAGGATGCTACATGTAATCCCCTTTTCAACTAAATTTTTTTAGCCCCCTCCACTTTCTTACATGTCGCATGCCTCCCCAATGTTGCTGCTTCAACCCCTGCATGATTGTTCTGAGGATTCCTGCATTCCCCTCAGTCAATGTATTCTTCCCTAGATCCTTTATGCTTTATTCACCTCCCTCGGCCAATGTACGGCCTCACATACTACAAGCATTCCACAGCCAGGGGGTTCTTGCACCCTGGACATGAACTTTCTGATTGTGCTGAGATGCAAAGAGGTCTATCTCTGGCAAGCTTCACCGGTCACAGAGGACTTGAAACACATCTCGGTGAAGGGATCATTCCCCTGGTTCACAGTCTCCCTGCTCAAATCATCGTCCTGCAGATTCTCCACCCCCAGAATGTGAACCAACGTGATGCACAAAACATGAAGTTATGCCCACCTCATGATTCTGGAACGGCTGCCAGCTCCTGGTACCCCTCTGATGGTTTATGTGTGCCACAGCCATGGAATTGTCCCCCCAGAGCTGGGCAGACCAGTGCCTTCGAATTTCCTAGATAGGTCGCCACCATGGAGGGAACCCTCCTCGGACTTGTGGATCTCTGGCGCAAGCTGAGTGCATGGCCGATCCCCATGGAGAACGCATGCCTAAACAGCTGGTCCAACCTCCTATCCACCAGGTAACTCAAGGCTGCACTATCTGAAGTAGGGATAATGGTGTGCCGAGCCAGACCTGACACCAGTTTGTCTGCCTCAGTTGGCGAAGACCAAACCCTGACCAATTCATCCAGAAAGGGGTACATGGTGTCCAGGACCGTAGGAAGATACGGAAGCTTATCCGTTTTCTCCCCCTTCTTTGCCACCAGCCTGCCGAAATAGGCAAGCCTAGGAAAAACCTGCATGATATTCTGACGCTTGTATGGTTTACCCTTTTTTTTATCTGCTGTGTTGGCCAAGTAGTAGAGAGGTGCAGAACCTCCAACATTGCCTCAGTAAGCTCCTCGATCTGATCTGCCGGGTGAACTGAAGGGGGCAGTAGTGCATCCAGCGCACAAGGGGTCCCTTGTCCAAGGTTCGTCGCACATGGCACACGTGGCACCGCTCTCTGTTAAAATACCCAACCCCAGTTCCTCTGACATGGTAAAATGGCTCGTCTAACTGCTAAGCAATACAGCTGCAGTGCTGGTCCCCACACCCCCCTGCCTGTCAACTACTGGTCAGACCTGCCGGCACTACTGGAAAAACAATCTCTCTGCAGCTGAGATCAACCCACAGACCAAGGATTCAGCAGCTTCTGGACACCTACCCTGCAACAACAAGAACAATGTCAGGAATCAGTACAAGCAAAAAGGGGAGCCAGAGACAGAAAAAGCCCTACCTGATTAGGAAAAACTGTGGGGCCGCAGCCATTTTGGATATTTAGCCAAGGAGAACAGGGAGGCAGTGCAGGAGCTGCCAATCTATGATCCAGGGATACAGCAGAGACCTCCGGGCACTGCACAAGATGGCGGTGCCTTGTGCTGTTATAATCATGAGGAAAACTGCTGACTGGACAGATGTCCAGAAGGCAGTCATTGACACACGCCACAAAATGTCATTGCTAAAGAAGCTGGTTGTTCAAAAAGTGTGTTAGAAAAAGGTGCACAAGCAACCAGGATAACTGCATAACTTGATAGGATTGTTAAGAAAAGGCCATTCCAAAATCTGGGGGAGTTTTACAAGGAGTGGACTGCTGCTGGAGTCAGTGCTTCAAGAGCCACCCCACACAGATGTATCCAGAACATGGGCTAAGGGCGTCGCATTCCATGTGTCAAGCCACTCATGACCAATAGACAATGCCAGAAGCGTCTTAGCTGGGCAAAGGATAGAAAGAACAGGACTGTTGGTCAGTGGTCAAAGGTTGTTTTCAAATGAAAGTAAATTTTGCATTTCATTTGGAAATCAAGGTACCAGAGACTGGAGGAAGAGTGGAGATGCACTCAATCCAAGCTACTTGAGGTCTAGTGCAAATTTTCCACAATCGGTGATGGTTTGGAGAGCCCTGTCATCTGCTGGTGTTGGTCCATCGAGGCAAAAGTCAGTGCACCCGTCCACCAGGAAATTTTAGAGCACTTGATGCTTCTCTCTGCTGACAAGTTTTTTGGAGATGGATTTTTAATTTTCCAACAGGACTTGGCACCTGTCCACACTGTCAAAAGTACCAAGACCTGGTTTAATAACCACAGTATAATTGTGCTTGATTGGCCAGAAAACTCATCTGACCATAACCCCATAGAAAATCTATAGGGTATTGTCAAGAGGAATATGAGAGACACCAGACCCAATAATGCAGACGAGCTGAAGGCTGCTATCAAAGCAACCTGGGCTTCCATGACACTTCTGCAGTACCACAGGCTGATATCCTTCATGCCGCTTCGCATTGATGCAGTCATTCTTGCAAATGGAGCCCCAACCAAGTATTGAGTAAATTTACTGTACATACTTTTCATTTGGCCAACATTTCTATGTTGACATTTTTTCTACAGTTGGCTTTATATAATATTCACATTTTCTGACATAATGAATCTGGGGTTTTCCTTAGCTGTAAGCCATAATAATCAACATTAACATAAAAAAACACTTGAAAAAGTTTACTCTGTTTGTATTGACTCAATATAATATGAGTTTCAGTTTTTAACTGGACTCCTAAAAAGACAATTCTGTGAGTACTCACCTGTAGAATTGCTTTTGCCATGCATGGCACGGCCTACTTCATGACGTCATTACATCTGGGTTATTCTGCCACAAGGTGGCGCAGTGTACTGCAGAAGAGTTGTGGCTCCTCCCGATGTCATATAAAAACGGAATCACCATAGACTTATCCAGTGTTGACAAGCAGTTATTCAAGAAACCGGGAGATAATAAAGGTAAAAAAGGTAACAAAAACCCCAACTAACTCGGAACACGGACTCGGAATCACCATAAAGAGGCAACCGAGAATAACGATAACAAGGGTGGGGTGAAGCAGGCCGTGCCATGCATGGCAAAAGCAATTCTACAGGTGAGTATTTACAGAATTGTCTTTTTCCTATTGCATGGAACGGCCTGCTTCATGAAGTCATTACATCTGGGACATCCAAAAGCAGTGTCCATAAAGTAGGGTGGGATCCCAAAAGAGTAACAACAGGTAGTTTAAACCACTACTACCTGAAGCACCTTGCGGCCAAAAGCAGCATTAGCCGAGGCCTTAACATCAACCTTGTAAAACTTGGAAAAAGTATGAACAGAAGACCAGGTTGCGGCCATACAAACTTGTTCAACAGAAGCTTGGTGCTGAAAAGCCCAAGACGCACCAATAGCACGAGTGGAATGAGCAATAACCCTAAAAGGAGGCACCTTCCCCCTGGCAGAATAGGCCTGCTCCACCGCCTGACGGATCCACTTGCTGATGCTTGGATTTAGCAGGAGGCAAACCCTTCCTAGGTCCAGCAGGAAGAACAAAAAGAGCGTCAGACGTCAGACTCAGTAGCAACCAAATAAAACTTCAGAGCCCTGACAACATCCAAAGAGTGGAATTAGCAGGGTTAGGACACAAAGAAGGCAAAACAATGTCCTGATTGAGATGAAAAGCAGACACAACCTTAGGCAAGAAATCCGGCTTAAGCCGAAACACCACCTTATCCTGATGCTTTTCAAAATAAGGTGTTTGATGGAAAGCGCCGCCAGCTCAGAAACTCGCCTGACAGAAGTAATGGCCACCAAAAAGGCCACCTTAAGAGTCAGAATGGGCAAGGCAGCCCCACGGATAGGCTCAAAGGGAGGACCCTGCAGAGCAGACAACACCAGATTCAGGCCCCAAACTGGTAGCATGGGCTTACGTGGTGGACGCACATGAGTAACTCCCTGGAAAAAAGTCTTTACCAACCGGTGATTGGCAAAGGATCTTTGGAAAAAAATTGCCAGAGCTGACACCTGTCCCTTGAGGGTACTAAGTTGAAGGCCCGAATACAAACCATGTTGCAAAAATACAATTCTGTGAGATACTCACCTGTAGAATTGGTATTATATGCATACAGCACGTCCTGCTTCATTTATAATACTTACACATGGGTTATCCTCCACCAGAGGGCGCTGTGCACTGCAGACATGCAAAAACAGGCTCCTCCCAGCCCTTCATATACCCAGGGACCTCCCACAAATCCCCAGTATTGAAAAGCAGTGAGAAAGAAGCCGGGAGAAACCAACCACCAACTGGTAACAATAGTAATGATAACAATCACCATACAGGGGATCCAGAAACAGTAAACCAGGGTGGGGTGGAGCAGGACGTGCTGTATGCATATAATACCAATTCTACAGGTGAGTATCTCACAGAATTGTATTATTCTAAGCATACAGCACGTCCTGCTCCATTTATAATACTTACACATGGGACATCCAATAGCAGTGTCCATAAGTAGGGTGGGATCCCCAAAAACAAGGCACAGCGGACAGTAAAGGTGCTGTCACCTGTAAAACTTTGCAACAGGCATGACATGAGCAGAGGCTCTAACGTCAATCTAATAACAAGACCTTTGAAAGGTATGAACAGAGACAAGCAACAGTCTAGTAACTTATTCAACAGAAAAAAACCTGGTGCTGTAGGGCCAATAGTACCCAAGCGCCAATATAACAGAATAAAATGAAAAAGGGGAGATTCTTCCCCCTCAAAGGAATAGGTCAGTGTAATGACCCAACCAGCCCACAGTCAACAGAAGCCTCGTGGAAAACCTGTAACTTCCCCAAGGGGAATGAGAACAGGTCATCCGACCGAAGGCGGGAATACTGACCCCTTCACTTAGCACAAAGCCAAGGGCTTTACTCAGGACCAGGAGACATCCAAGAGGGATTAATCCCAAGGACGTAGTGGCGCTGGAAACAGGCGATATCAGGCGCATACAAAAGGAGGCGCCCGCAGACTCCAAGAGCATCAGTCCCCCTAAGGGACAAGAAAGCCTCAGGGGAAAAATTGCAACACCTGTTGAGGGAATATAGACCCTCATATTAGGACTATTAAGAATAAGGTCCGTAGTTAGACTAAACAGACTAACACCATGAACATAGAACGCCACTTGGACCGGAGGTCCGTCGTAAGAAGGAATACCCCCACGGCATGGGGTGCATATAGATATATATATCTATATATATATATATACATCGAGCCAAGGCTAAGTAATCAGATCCACCTTCTCAGACACACGTCTGACTGAGGCAGGAGCCCCCAGAGAAGCGACTTGGACTACAAGGCAGCTAAGACATCATCCAGCAGAAAGTCCCCAGGGAAAATCCGCAGGGCAAACAAAATGAAAATTGATCCCAACAGGGACCATGGAACTACTTGGGAGATGCATCTAAGCACTCCCCAAAAGAACTCCTCACAAGGAAGACAGAGCCAGATTCCTAAGGAAGACAGCCAGGACAGAACCTGAACCTTCAGAGTCCATAAATGGGGAGCCAACCCCAACCTATGCTGTAATGACTCTAGAACCCTGGGAACCGAGAACGTCCAACAGGGAAGAGACCAAGACTCATGCCAAATAATATGGGTATACCATAACCCCCAATAGACGGAGGAAGAGGAAGCCAAGGAATCTTGCTCCTAGCTCCCCATATACCGAGTCACCCAGAAGATAAGGCCCGTCTCCATGGGGTGTCAGGCCCCAGACTAGAGTCTGTATATTGGGACGACAAAGGAAGGGCTTGACAAGGGCAGAACCGCGCTCCTTTGAGAGCGAACAGGTCAGCAGAATACAGCAGAAGCATCTGCGAACCACAGTCCACAAGGCCACCCAGGCCATTAATCTCACGGGTCCCTTTATCAGCACAACGTGTGCAGAACCCCACAAGTAAGGTGAACGAAGAGAAGGCATATAAATTAGAAAGTCTATGCATAATTTTACTAAGCCCCCATGACCAGAGTCAGAATATTCTGGGACAGTAAAAACAAGGGCGGAGCCCCTGTGGTATAAGCGAGACCCAACAGAGCCACCCTAGTTGGCACTCAGAGCGACACCAGGATAGCATAACCTGCTGCTGAAAGGCATCCATTGGAGCGAATACCGCTGAGAAGCAGGGGACGTAAACCCCCGCCCAAGCAGGATCAGGGACCCTCCAGAGGGAGCATCCTGCTTCAAGCTCCAGACCAATAATAAACAGGCCATTGTATTCCAACAGGCCAAGAGTCCCCAAATAGACCAATCCTAAAAGAGGAGAAGTCCAGCCGTATAGAGTCAACAGAAGGCCCACCTTTTCAACAAAACCAGTAGGTAAGATGGACCCTCTAGGGGACCCTTACCTAGGAACCACGGGGGGTTGTGGAAGAAATCCCCCCCCCCCGCCAACCTGCGAGACTTGGTACCCAAGGTGACCATTCACAGGAAGATGCAAGTAAGGAAGGGGGTGCCCCCTGACAGGGCCCTTGAATATGATCAGCTCAAGAGGAACCACTTTACCAAGGGGGAATGAGCACAGACCAAGCCCCAGGGGTGATGGAACCCCATGTAAGCTCAATAACCTACTGTGCCGAAGAGCCCAAGGGCTCGGTATATAAGGGACATCATATGATATGCCACCAACAGGCCCACCAGCTGCCATCCCGCCTGGTGAAAGTAAGATGTCAGTAAAGGGGGACAGAGCCCCCGTAACCGGGAGTCCCCTTGTTGCCAGAGAAGAAGGCTCAAGCCTGAACCGAATCCCAGGAATGGGGATAGCGGATAAGGGACCATGATGGATTGAGGTGACTGAGCAACCATCCAGTAACTCCCGGAAGGGCACCACTGGCCGACCAATCCACTCGGCCTGACGTAGAGACTGGGGAGTAAGGAAAGACGACCCATAGGTCCTAACGCAGACGCCCCCCCCCCCCAGGCATGTCCCATGGTGGAAATCCACACCGAACAGTTGGAAGCACACCTCAGGTTCGCGTTTGACACTAACGTAGGGAGGTAGAGGGGTGACCCTGCTTCGGGGAGGCCGGAGAGGCCTTCTGCGCAAGGGTGCTTTACCCTTTTTACCAAAAAGGTCCAAACGGGCCCCAAATAACCGCCGTCCTCTGAAGGGAAGGCAAGTGAGAGCCTTTTTCGTAGCATCGTCAGCACCCCACTGTCGCAGCCAGACCAGGCGGCGAATAGCTACCACAAGGGCAGAGGTTCTAGCACACATCTTAATGGTGTCGTCCAGTGCTGATAGAATAAACTTCACAAACGCATCACAGTCTGATAGCGCATTAAACACCCCCCAAGGGAGGTCCTCAGGACGGTGATCTAGTACTTTTCTGACAAGGGTCCTGGCGGCCACCACAGTGATGGCCGCGGCACAGACCGGGCGCAGAGCCGTCCCAGCACATGAGAAGGCGTGGGAAGCCAGTCTGTCAATGCGCCGGTCCTCAGCATCCCGAAGGGTACGGTAAAAAGAAGCCGTCATGAAAGGGGGGTTTGTAACCCCTATAACCGGTGCATCCACCACAAGAGGTGCTGACCAAAAATTAACCACATCAGGAGGGAAAGGGTACTTCCAATCCCAGACCCCTGGGACCCCTTTAAGTTTACAAGGCGATTCCCATTCTTAGGATATAAGATTCTGGAAATGATCCTGTTCTAGGAACTCCAAGCGCAGCGGCGCTGTATGGAAACTCTCCTTCTTAGGCTTGGGGGTCTCCCCAGGGGGGGAGATTGACAAAACCTCAAAAATCTTAATAAGAATTTCATCAAGGGAGGAGGCGGACCGCACCACGCGGACCGCACCACGCGGGCGCGCGAAGATTGTCAAAATGGCGCCAAGCGAACCTCGAGGGGCGGGCCAGGCCAGGCCGTGACGCGGAGCGCGTCATGCCGAGTCTCCGCCTCCCCCAAAGAGCGCAAAGCTCTAACCAAACGAAATAAGTAGAACAGTTGGATAGAAGGCGTATGCATAAAGATGCTGACACGCTGGAAATGATGCTGCCGTCTAGGCAGTTGTTAATGAAAGACAAACTGTATAGCAGGAGCGCGACACTGACACCCAATAAAAATAAAACCAAAGGCCTTAACGTGATACTAAACACTAGGACTGCCACACATACCCCCCCCCCTTTCTTTTCCCCCGAGTTACGGGAGGAAGCGAGGGAGAAGCGGACAGCGTCCATGGACTAAGTCTGTGAGGGGCACGGGCAAGAATGGGGGAGGGGCATCCACTAGAGGCTCACCATCGGCCTAACCGCCTACCCTATGGAGGGGGATTGCGGTGGAGTGTGGCTCCGTTCAGCACACCAGGTGCTGCCTACCTTCACCCGACCCACGCAGCCCAGGCTGGGAGGCATATTCTTCGAAGAGGACGGGTGGAAATAGTCCCGCAGGGCCTCGGGCTGTAGAGCCCCGCTCGCCTGCGAGAGCGTGATACTTCATGTCTTCGCAGTTCAGCACTGCAGAGAAATCTGGGGATTTGTGGGAGGTCCCTGGGTATATGAAGGGCCGGGAGGAGCCTGTTTTTGCATGTCTGCAGTGCACAGCGCCCTCTGGCGGAGGATAACCCATGTGTAAGTATTATAAATGGAGCAGGACGTGCTGTATGCTTAGAATAATTCCAGAATCCTGGGGATAGAAAACACCCGACAAGGAAGAGACTTGGACTCACACCAGGCAATGTAAGCATGCCAGATCCTGTAATAGATAAAGGACGAGGACTTCTTCCTAGCCCTAATCATGGTATCAACAACAGAAGCCGGCAAACCCTTATCCATCAAGATGGAGGTTTCAGCATCCAGGCCGTTAAAGCCAGTGTTTGTAAATTGGGATGGCACAGGTGTCCTTGAGTGAGCAGATCTGGATCCTTGGGCAGGGCATACTGATCTACTGCCTCTGCACGACGTCTGCGAACCACACCCTCCTTGGCCAACAGGTGGCCAACAGAATGGCTGGTACCCTCTCCAAGGCTATCTTGCGCAGCACCCTGCCCAGCAGAGGATATGGAGGGAACACATAGAGGGCTCGCTTGTTTCGAGTCCCTCCCTGATTATTGATGTAGGCAACCACCGTCTGGTTGTCCGAGCGGATCTGAACAGCCCGACTTCGAAGGTGTGTGGTCAGCTGACACAGAGCCAACCTGATCGCCCTCAGTTCCAGGACATTGATGGAAGCATGGGCCTCCTGGGGGCCCCATCGATTCTGTAACTTCAGAGACTTCCAAAAGCCCCCCAACCGGTCAGACTGGCATCCGTGGTGACAGTCTCCCAGCACGGGGGCAGAAAGGTCCTGCCCACCAGAAGGTTCCCTAAGTCCAGCCACCACAAGAGGGACTGTCTGGCCAGGGGGGACAGAGCAAACTCCTGATCCAGGGACACAGGGTCCCGATCCCAAACTGACAAGAGGTGCAACTGAAGAAGTCTCATGTGAAACTGAGCAAAAGGGAACCGCCTCGAAGCAGGACACCATCAGGCCCACCAACTGCATCCCTTGCCGGATGGAAGGAGGGGGACAGTGCCTGCTTCTGAAGGCCTCCACCTTCTGTTGAGGCAGGAATACCTTGACCTGAGAGGTATCCAAAGTCATGCACAGAAAGGACCTCACCAAAGACGGAGACAGTGAAGACTTGGGATAGTTGAACAAACAGCCGAAGGACTCGAGAGTGGAGGTCACCAACAGCGTATCCCTCTCGGCCTGATGAAGAGACTGAGCCGCAATCAGAATGTCGTCCAGGTAAGGAAGGAAGCGAATGCCCTGATTCCGCAGCAGAGCCATCACACCCGCCAGCACCTTGGTGAACACCCGAAGGGCCAAAGTGATACCGAATGGTAAGGCCACAAACTGGTAATGCTGATCCTCTAGAGCGAACCTGAAAAATCTCTGACGACCTGGAAAGATTGGCACGTGAAGGAAGGCATCCTTGATGTCCACTGAGGTCATGAAGTCGCCCGGGCGCAGGGTACTGACTGCAGAGCGTAGAGTCTCCATGCGAAAATGCCTGAACCTGACAAACTTGTTGAGACCCTTCAAGTCCAGGATGGGCCTCAGGGACCCTTCCTTTTTGGGGACCGTGAACAGATTGGAGTAGAACCCTCGACCCTGTTCCTGGGAAGGCCCAGGCAAATGACTCCTGACTCCAACAGACGCTGAACTGCAAGGCGCAAACCCTGAACTGGGGGTTTTGAGACATCCGGGATCTAATGAATCTTGGGGGCGGCCAGGCTGCAAACTCTATCTTGTAACCGGAGGACACCACCTCCTGAATCCACCGGTCTGAGACGCGAAGCCTTCAGACGTGAGCAAAGAGCCGAATCCGTCCCCCCACCCGGATGGGTGAGGGCGCCTCCTCATGCCTGAGGGGGCTTGGGGGAAGGTTTGGGCTTAGGGCCCCATGAGAGACCGGGACGACCACGGGATCTGCCACGAGCCCAAGAATCCCTGCGGGTACCCGAGAAGAGGAAACCACGACCTCCTCTGGGAGCACGAAAGGAGGGGAGGGAAGAGGAGGGCTCCTGAAAAGGCCGAGGCTGCCTCCTACGTTGAGGCAGCCTACCATCCTTGGCTAAAACATCCAGACGATCACCAAAGAGCAGCAGCCCCGTAATGGGGAGCCCAGTGAGAGCCCTCTTAGCGACAGCATTAGCCGCCCACTGACGCAGCCACACAGAGCGGCGCATAGCCACCAAAAGGGCAGATGTCCTACTACACATCCGTACTGCATCATCCGTGGCAGTAAGGACAAAGGCAACAAAATCAGAACAAAGCAAAAGGGACCTATAATCCTCCCCCCTGTTACCAGCCGTAGCGCCCTCCAGAAGACGCTTGAGCTGTTTCTGAAGGGCAATAGCTGTAATGGCAGCAGCGCAGACCGGGCGCAGCCCAGCCCCCACACACAAAAAAGCATGGCAAGCCAGATGATCCATGTGCCGGTCCTTGCTGTCCCGCAGTGTAGTAGTATCAGGGGAAGGCATGACTGAGGTGTTGGACAGCCCTAGAACGGGAGCGTCCACCTCAGGGGGACACGACCATCGCTTGACCAGGTCAGCAGGAAAGGGATACCTCCTATCCCACCCCTTGGGCACCGCGGGCAATCTACTAGGACGTTCCCACTCCTTGAGCACCATATTAGTGAAATGGCTCTGCTCAGGGAACTCCAGGCGCTGTTTATCCGGACGAAAGAGCTCACCCTGCTTCCTCTCAGCCACCTCAGGGGGGACAATGTGCAAGATTTCAAAAATGTGAGCTAACAGGCTATCAGTGTCCTCAGGGAACCATGAGACCTCCCCAGACCCAGACTCAGGGTCACTGCCGTAACCCTCCTTCTGGTCCCCAGAGGAGTCAGAGTCCTGAGAGAGTTCCCCCTCCTCTAGGGGGTAAAGGCCAACAAAAGTATCAGGTCCTTCATCCTCCTCAGGAAAGAGGGATGTCACGGGAGCCAGGTGCCGCTTCTTGCCAGAGGCCTTACGTGGAACAGGCCTGGCAAGCTGCCTTTCAATACTGGCCACACGCAGTGCCAGATCAGACTGTGACCCCCCGCTAGTATCCCCCTCACTGGGGGCTAAATGCAGGCGTGGGGGGGGGTAGGCGATGCCGAAGGGGGCGCAGAGCTGGGAAGCGAAGCGGGCAGCCCAGCCTGGAGTGCAAGGATACCTTGGACGCATGGCACGCACACTGTTACTCACAGGGGATACCCCACACATGGAACACAGCTGGGATTGCCCCGAAGGACCCCCAAGCAGGCTCCCCAGAAGCCTTCATATGGTGATTAAGAAAGGCGCAATAGGCCAGCACAGGGTAAAGGCTAACAAGAGCCACCCGGGATGCCCCCAGAAGCCAGTAAGGGAAGATGAGGGATGGTAAGGGGTAGGACCGGGAGAAACCACAACCCACAGTTGTCCCGCCTGATAGACATAAATAAAGACACATAAGTATCCCGCAGCATATGCCCCAAAGAGACCAAAAACCCCCGAAGGGGACTCACGGACCAAGTAGGGCAAGGGCACCAGCCGCCAGACCACAGGAGGAAGCGACAACCGACAAGGATCACCGCCGCAGCTCCGGGATGAGAAGGGCCCCAGACGCGCAGCAGAAGCAAAATGGCGCCGGCAGAGGACCCTTGAGGGGCGAGCCGCGGGAGGACGATGAAATACGCGTCATCCTCCGCCCCCCCCGAAGAGCGCGAAAACGTCGCTCACGTGACCTCGCCGGCATCATCACAGTAGAAAAAAAAGCCTCACAAATATAGCGCCACCCACCGCGGAGCGCAGTACAAAGCGTCGAAAAACAGTTAAAACTCATTAAAAAACAGAGTGAAAACACAGCAAAAAACACCATTGCCGCTAACACCCCCCCTCCCCCGAGCGCACGACGGGGAGGGAGAGAGGAAAGCAAGCGAGCAGCGGCGAGAGCCCAGGCCAGGGACAAGGGGGGGGGACCCCAAAACACCAGAACAAGTAAACAGTCCCCAAAAAAACACTTACCCCTCAGAAGCTAGGACAGGAACTCCGCTTCCCTAGCAGGCTCACCATAAAGCCTATGGCCGGCTACCCTTTGTGGTACAGGGTCTGCGGCTTGGAGCAGCGCTCCTTGAGCACTTGACCCTAGTGCTCCTCTACCGTCACCCGATCCATCGGCTGAGGCTGGGAGGCACACTATTTCCGGAAACGGGTGGAAATAGCCATGCAGGGCCGCAGGCTTGGTTGCCCCGCTCACCTGCGCAATATAGAGAGCCATCTTTTATCTTCGCAGTATCACTGCAGAGGAAAAACTGGAAAAGTCTATGGTGATTCCGTTTTTACATGGTACCGGGAGGAGCCACAACTCTTCTGCAGTACACTGCGCCACCTTGTGGCGGAATAACCCAGATGTAATGAGGCCGTGCCATGCAATGGGAAAAATATACACATTTTTTACGATATTCTATTTTTTTGCAATGCACCTGTACATGTATTAACTGATGGGATCAACTTATGGTTACTCTATCCTTTTAACCTGCTTTCCGTATAGTACTATATCATTTTTTCATTCATTTGTTCCATGTGTTCCCACATTGTATTTGTGTATGTAAGCTTCTAGTAGTAGCTTAACTAACATAGTAACATAATATGTAAGGCTTAAAAAAGTCCATCCAGTTCCATTTGTATATAAAAAGAAATAGTTCCTGGACCACCTACACAGTTCTATAGGATGTTTAGTAAATATGCTTTCTCTACATTTTCAGATCTTTAATTTTACTATTTACATAGCAAAATAACCTTTTTTGGTTCCAGCTTTGCTACCCTTATCTGTGCTTATCATGCTTTGTTTTTCCCTTAGTCTGGTACTTACTTTTTCACTACTGTTGGGTTGCTCCTCGGCTGGTGCAGCAGTGAGCATCACTGTTGGCTTGAAACCAGCATCTGCATCTCATATAGAAGCACCATGTCTGCTACGCCATCTTCACTGCTGTTGTGGACAACATCCCCATTGGCTACCAGTGAAGAACACCGGCTGTGGTGTCTCAGCTGCTTAGTAGGCAGATAATTCAAAAGCCTTCTCCAGGGACAGCACAGTACTGACTTTATTGATTGGCTCCCATATTGTTCCAGCCCAGTTCACCATCTCTTTTGGAATCAATGTGCCCAGCCCTGTTGCTGACCATTGTCATATCTGACCATGTCCAATTGCCAAGCCATTTTGGCAACCAGTGACTGATCACATGTATGCCTGACCATGCCACTGGTCACATCTGAACATGCCACAGCTTCTGCCTAAGCCTGCCCAACCACTTTACCTGGTCACATCCAAAAAAATACAATTCTGTGAAGTACTCACCTGTAGAATTGATATTATTTGTATACAGTACGTCCTGCTCCAGATATAGTACTTACACTTGGGTTATCCTCTGCCAGATGGCGCTGCACTGCAGAGACATGCAAAACAGGCTACTCCCGGTCCTCAAATACCCAGGGACCTCCCACAAATCCCCATTGAAAAGCAGTGAACAAGAAGCCGGGAGAATTTAACCACCCAAAACAACTGGTAATTATAACAAAGATAACAATCACCATACAGGGGATCCAGAATAATGCAATAAAATAATTAAAAAAAAACAGGGTGGGGTGGAGCAGGATGTACTGTATACAAATAATATCAATTCTACAGGTGAGTACTTCACAGAATTGTATTATTCTTAGTATACAGTACGTCCTGCTCCAGATATAGTACTTACACTTGGGACATCCAATAGCAGTGTCCGTAAGTAGGGTGGGATCCCCAACAAAAAGGTGACAGCAGACAGTTTAGACCACTGCCGCCTGCAAAACCTTGCGCCAAAAACAGCATCAGCTGAGGCCCTAACATCAACCTTGTAAAACTTTGAAAAGGTATAAACAGAAGACCAAGTAGCGGCCTTGCAAACTTGTTCAACAGAAGCTTGGTGCTGGAAGGCCCAAGAGGCACCAATAGCACGAGTGGAATGAGCAGTAAGGCGGAAGGGAGGATTCTTCCCCTTAGCAGAATAGGCCTGAATCACAGCCTGACTAATCCATTTGCTAATAGTAGACTTGGCAGGAGCCAAACCCTTCCTAGGACCAGAAGGGACCACAAAAAGAGCATCAGTCTTCCTGAAAGCCGCAGTGACTACCAGGTAATACTTCAGACACCTGACCACATCTAAGGAATGCAGAACCCTTTCCTTAGCATTGCAGGATTAGGACAAAGAGAAGGAAGAACAATATCTTGATTCAAATGAAAAGCAGACACATGGGGGCTGAATAGACAGAGCCGCCAGCTCAGACACACGCCTGCCCGAAGTAATAGCCACCAGAAAGACAACCTTGAGGGTAAGCACAGCCAGAGCAGCATCCTGAATAGGCTCAAAGGGAGCACCCTGCAAGGCAGACAAGACCAAGTTCAAATCCCAAACAGGGACCATAGGCTTACGTGGGGGACGCACATGAGTGACCCCCTGAAAGAAGGTCTTAACCAAGGGATGCTGAGCAAAAGACTTCTGAAAGAAGACAGACAGGGCAGAAACCTGACCCTTCAGAGTACTGAGTTTTAGACCCAACTCCAATCCATGCTGTAAAAACTCCAGAACCCTGGGGACTAAGAACTCCCTACAGGGAAAAGACCTAGACTCACACCAATGAATGTAGGTACGCCATACCCTATAATAGATGGCAATAGAAGTTTTCTTCCTAGCCTGCACCATGGTATCCACCACCGAGGCAGACAAGCCTTTCTCCATCAAGATGGAGGTTTCAGCAGCCAGGCCGTCAAAGCCAGAGTTTGAGAATTGGGATGGTGTAAGAAGCCCTGAGTGAGCAGATCTGGCGCTTCTGGCAGGACGTACTGGTCTACTGCCATTTGTACCACGTCTGCGAACCACGCTCTTCTTGGGGCCACCAGAATCACTGGCACCCTTTCCAGAGCAATCTTGCGCAGAACCCTGCCCAGCAGGGGAAACGGAGGAAAGACATACAGGAGCCGAAATTCCTTCCATGACATTGACAGATCATCCGTGGCCAAGGCCAGAGGATCCTGAGACAGGGAGACAAAGACCGGGAGCTTGTGATTGTGACGGAATGCGAATAGATCCACATCTGGTAGACCCCAACGGTGACACAGGGACTGGAATACCCTGTTGCAGAGGGACCACTCCCCCTGACGGGGAGTCCCCTTGCTCAGAGAGTCTGCCAGTAGATTCTCTATCCCGGAGATATACACGGCCGAAATGCATTGAACATTGGCCTCCGCCCATGTCATAATCCGCGACACCTCCTGGAGGGCACCTCTGCTCCGGGTCCCTCCCTGATGGTTGATGTAGGCAACCGCCGTCCTGTTGTCTGAGCGCACCTGCACAGCCAGACCCTTCAGGTGATTGGTCAACTGCTCCAGTACCAACCTGATCGCCCGTAGTTCCAGAATGTTGATGGGCAGGTGGGCTTCCTGAGGCCCCCACCTCCCCTGGAACCGCAGGGACTTCCAGAATCCCCCCCAACCTGACAGACTGGAATCCGTGGTGACCGTCTCCCAGGAGGGGGCCAGGAAGGACTTGCCCTGTAGCAGGTTCCTGTGGTCCAGCCACCACGAGCGGGACCCTCGGACCGAGGGGGGATGCACACAAACCCCATCCAAAAGACGTGGGGTCCTTGTCCCAAACTGACAGAAGGTGAAGCTGCAGAGGCCTCATATGGAACTGAGCAAAGGGTACTGCCTTGAAGCTCGCCACCATCAGGCCTACCAGCTGCATTCCCTGCCTGAGGGAGGGCTGGGGGCACGAGAGCAGGAACCTCACCTGCGCAGTCAGAGCTTCCATCTTTTGTTGAGGAAGGAATATCCATGACTGAACCGTATCCAGAATCATCCCCAGGAATGGGGTCACCGACGAAGGGGACAGAGAGGACTTGGGATGATTGATCACCCAGCCGAAGGACTCCAAGGTGGACACCACCAACTGAGTGTCCAGTTCTGCCTGCTGCCGGGACCGTGAAGAGATGAGAATGTCGTCCAGGTAGGGCAGCACGCGTATTCTCCCTGACCTTATCAGAGACATCACTCCCACCAGCACTTTGGTGAAGACTCTGGGAGCTGAAGTGAGGCCAAATGGTAGGGCCACAAACTGGTAATGTTGATCTTTCAACGCAAATCTGAGAAACCTTTGATGTCCCGGGAACACAGGGATGTGAAGGTAAGCATCTTTGATGTCCACAGACGTCATAAAATCCCCTGGACGCAGGGAGCCAATGGCCGAGCGCAGGGTTTCCATGCGAAAGCTTCTATTCTTGACAAATCTGTTGAGGATTTTTAAATCCAGAATGGGCCTGACTGACCCATCTTTTTTGGGCACTGTGAAAAGGTTGGAATAGAACCCCTTGCCCAATTCTCTTAAGGGGACCCTGCAAATGACCCCCAGATCCTGGCGGGCAGGGGCGCCCCATCATGCCTGAGGGGTCTTGGGAGGGGCTTTGGGTTTGGGCCCCCAGGAGGAGCCCGGACGTCGTCCTCTGCGCCTATGCCAGGAATCTGCTCGAGCCCCTGCGAAGGACACCCCCTTCCACTGCTTAGCGCCCCGGTAGGGGACTGAAGGGGGGCCCTGGCTCCGAAAGGGCCGAGGCTGCCGCCTGCGCTGGGGTAACTTACCTCCTTTAGCAAAGAGGTCTAGGCGGTCCCCAAACAGGCGTAGCCCCTTAAATGGAAGTCCAGTAAGGGCTTTCTTAGCAGCATTGTCAGCAGCCCACTGGCGCAGCCATACCGCGCGGCGTATAGCTACCACCAAGGCGGAAGACCTGGCACACATCCTAATAGCATCATCCGATGCAGACAGGATAAAGTTAACAAAAACATCATAGGTAGTGCATTCCTGACCATGGTCCTGAGTGCCACCGCAGTAATGACCAAGCGCAAACCGGGCGCAGCGCCGCCCCCCCAAATGCAAAGGCATGGCATGCCAATTGGTCAATGCGCCGGTCCTCAGAATCCCGCAGCGTAGTAGTGTCAGGGGAGTGCATAATGGAGGTGTTAGATAGCCCTAGAACAGGAGCATCGACCTCGGGGGGCGATGACCAGCACTTGACCATATCAGCAGGAAAAGGATACTTCCTGTCCAAACTGTTAGGAATCCCGGGAAGTCTACTGGGATGTTCCCACTCCTTAAGCACGAGGTTATTGAAATGGGTTTGCTCAGGAAATTCCAATCGAGCCTTAGCAGTATGAAATAGCTCACCCCTTTGCCTGGGAGCCGCAACAGGAGGAGAGATGGACAAAATCTCAAATATCTGAACCAGCAGTTTGTCAGTATCATCCGGGGTCCAGTGATCAGAGCCAGAATCATCGTGACCCCTTGACTTCTCGTCAGAAGACTCTGAGTCGGAGAAGAGCTCCCCTTCCTCCGAGGGGGTATGGCCATATAGATGCAGGAACTCATCAGACTCCGTAGAGAAAAGAGCGGTATCAGGAGCTAAGTGCCGCCTTTTTGCGGTGGTCTTACGCACTAAGGTATTAGCAAGCAATTTTTCAACACTGGCCAGTCTAGCAGCCACATCAGGATGAGAATCCCCGCTGGTATTGGGGGTTAGACTCAGGCTTGGGGGGGTAGGTGAAGTGAGGCGAGGTGCAGGCCCAGCCACCGGAGGGGCAGGAAGTACCATTAGCACCTGCTGTGCACAAGGGACGCAGACCCGTGCCTTGTCACCGCTGATAGGTGAGACCCCACAAGGTACACACAGCCGGGCTTGTCCCGAAGGAACCCCGGTCACAATATCATGGGATGCCTCATATGGTGATTAATAGGCCCAATAGGCCAGTAGGGATTGACGCTGAAGCTACCCTGGATGCCCCAATGACCCGCAGGGAAGTGGGAGTAATTATACTATGCCCAACTGGCAATAACGCAGGGCCGGGAGAAGCCACTGGATTCAATCGTCTGAAAGACATAAGGGGAATAAAGGGTGTCAGAACCATGCACAGTAAGCAAGGAGCATGAAAAATCACCAGTGAGGGCACTTACAGACCGTGAAAGGGGGGGGACCGATACCACGCGCGCACGACTACCATCAAAATGGCGCCAAGCAAACCTCGAAGGGCGGGCCAGAGCAGCCCGTGACGTGGAGCGCGCCAAGCCAGGTCCCCACCCCCCCGAAGAGCGCGAAACTCTAAGCCAGTAGACAGGGTTGTCATGAGGAGCGAGGTGTAGATGATCTTGCCAATGATGACGCCGCCGCCCGGCGCAGCACAGCCAGATAATTTACCCATCCATTCTATGAGTGTACACATGACCAGTGAGACACCCTACAACACTTGTGTGTCAAGAGCACTTCAATCAAGTCCCAGTTGGGAATCGATGAAGCAAAGAAGCGCGCGCGGCAGGACTGAGACCACCTACACACCCCCCCTTTCTTTCCCCCCCGGGCTACGGGGGGAATGAGGGAGGATGGCGACCCTTTGTACAGGGCCCACCGCTACACGGGGCATGGGCAATAATGCGGGAGGGGCATCCCTTAGAGGCTCACCATCAGCCTAAACCGCCTACCCTTTGGTGGGGGACTGCGGTGGAGCATGGCTCCATAAGCACGCATGGTGCTGCCTACCTTCACCCGACCAGCGCAGCCCAGGCTGGGAGGCACATCACAAGGAGGACGGGTGGGAATAGTCCAACAGGGCCGCAGGCTTTAATAGCCCCGCTCACCTGCGAGAGAGTGATACTTCATGTCTTCGCAGTCAGCACTGCAGAGAAATCTGGGGATTTGTGGTAGGTCCCTTGGTATTTGAGGGCCGGGAGGAGCCTGTTTTGCATGTCTCTGCAGTGCAGCGCCATCTGGCGGAGGATAACCCAAGTGTAAGTGCTATATCTGGAGCAGGACGTACTGTATACTAAGAATATAGCAAAGGCTGTTGGGTTCCTTCATAGCGGGCCCACTCCATCCTGAATGGTCACCAGCACTGGCTGCCATGTGTGGGTCCACATCTTAGTGGGAACATAAGTACCAGGCCGCTATTGTAACACTCCGCACAGCTTGGACCAGCTCCCTAGAGCCCCAATCACAGTACATAGCCAGTGTCATTGACCGTATAATTTAGATTCTCTGGTGAAGTGTTACAGGCAGATGATGAATAAACCTTCAGCCCGTGGTCTGCAGCGTTCACATTCCCAGTAGGAAGATATGTTGCCTACATACATACAGGTAGCATAAAATGTCATGTTGAAGTTAGTGATCAAATGGGCCCTCTATTGTCAATTTATTTCCCAGGTTTTATGCATAACCTCCTTAAATACAGAAAAAATTTTAACATTTAAAACATTTAAAAACATTTTAAATATACTACTGTAGCAACATTGTTGTGCAGCTATGAAAAAAAAACATCCATGCATGGAATAAACCCTGGAGATATCTTCACTAATTACTTAGCAACCACAAAGCTGTAAAATAAAAACAACAATTGCATGCAAATTGTTCAGCCATTATAGTTCAGTTAAAGTTAAAGCAACCTGCTGTCTCTAAAAGATAATATGATCAACAAAATTGATAAAACAAACTAAAGAATAAATGGTTATACAATTCATGGGACCAGTGCAAAGCTCTCTCTTTATCATAGGCGTCAAAGACCATTCACACAAGTCAATGCCCAGCCAAAGCTTTGCAATTCTTTCACGCTGATAAATGTTTATTAATAATGTCAGAATATACTGCAGCCACATAACATAAAAATATTCCTAACTTGTATGTCAGTCATGTTTGTTAATGATTAGCTATGAACAGTGACATTCCTGAATGTCTGTGAAGTGCTTTCCAGACTAATATTTTCTACAGCTAAAGTTATGCATTAACCCTTTGTCAGATTGAAGTCAGGACTACTGCTGCAATGTTGGCGGAATCATTCATGAGCATAATACGATGAGATGTTTTCATCTTGACAGTGTATGAAATTTTAACTTACAGAGGGGAAGGTCCCCTGGAGAGGCTCCCGGTTTGTCGGCATTGTTGCAGCTTTGGATCCCTAATTCAGCTCCTCTGATTTCTGCTTTTCATCACCGAGATGCTGCTGGGTTTTTCTGAAAACGTGATCTTCCAGAGAATGTTTAAACCAAAGCAGAGCCATACATTGTGGCTGTAAGAAGAGTACGCATCTTGACAGCTGCTGAAACTTGCCTAATACAAGTTATCTGCATAATCAGTACTCCGGTCAGAGTCTACGGAAGCCGTGCATAGTCTCAAATCATCAGTTTACTTTGCCTCTCCTCCACTCATTAAATGCAAGCCAAGGGGCATGGTTATTCTGGCATCAGTAGAGGAAAAAATGCTGCTTATCATTCCAGTGCATTTACATAGGAACTTCAATTTAATAACGCTATTTCCCAATAATCTGTATGTAAACATACATAGAGCACAGTAACTCCTCAAATGTTCTTCTTCAAGCTTTGATGTGTAGTTCTGAATTAATTTATGTAGGTGTTGGTACCTTAAGAGAAGTTTTATGACATGAGCAGTTGATATATGTCAGCCTGATCTCTTAGAAGAGTGTTTATTGTGCCCTATTGTCATGTCCGCAGATACCTCTATGTACCTGTGAATCAAGAGACTGACATTGGTACAAGTAGTATGTAAGGGAAGAGGGTCTTCTTTCTCTTCATGCCTGTTATTTTCACTTGTTAGTTGTTTTCCTGTCAGTGAAATTAGAAGAATCAGCCAACTCCCACCTGCAGGCATATGGAATGGTGTGTCATACACAGTCTGATGCAGGAGGTTGGAGATCTAAAAAAATACAATTCTGTGAGTACTCACCTGTAGAATTGATTTTGGAGTATACAGCACATCATGTTCCAATAATTCCTTACACTTGGGTTATTCCGTCACAAGGTGGCGCAGTGGACTCCCAGCCCCATAAATAGCCAGGAACCTCCCACCAATTTCCAGTGTTGACAAGCAGTTATACAAGAAGCCGGGAGAATTAAAAAATGGATAAGAACCCAAAAAGAACTTTAGAACAATCACCATACAGAGGTAACCAAGAAAAATGATAATAAGGGAGGGATGGAACAAGACGTGCTGTATACTACAAAATCAATTCTACAGGTGAGTACTCACAGAATTGTATTTTTCTAAGTATACAGCACGTCCTGTTCCAATAATTCCTTACACTTGGGACATCCAATAGCAGTGTCCGTAAGGTAGGGTGGGATCCCCAAAGAGCAAAAGCGTGCAGTTTAAACCACTGCCGCCTGCAGAACTTTGCGGCCAAAAGCGGCGTCAGCTGAGGCCCTAACATCAACCTTGTAAAACTTAGAAAAAGTATGAACAGAAGACCAAGCTGCGGCCTTACAAACTTGTTCAACAGAAGCCTGGTGCTGAAAGGCCCAAGAGGCACCAATAGCACGAGTGGAATGAGCAGTAAGGCGGAAGGGAGGTTCCTTCCCTGAGGGCCCTCCTGCTCTGGGTCCCTCTCTGATGATCGATGTAGGCAGCCCGACCCCCAAGGTGTGGGGTTAAGTGGGCGAGAACCAACCTGATCGCCCTCAACTCCAGAATGTTGATGGAGGTGTGGGCCTCCTGAGGGACCCACCGACCCTGGAATTTCATGGATTTCCAAAAGCCCCCCCAACCTGTCAGATTGGAATCCGTGGTGACATAGGAGGGGCAGCCTCCTATGCTGAGGTAATTTGCCTCCTTTAGCAAACAAGTCCAAACGTTCAAAGAGGCGCAGCCCCTTGAAGGGAAAACCAGTGAGAGCAGCATTGTCAGCTGCCCACTGGTGCAGCCAGACTGAACAGCGTATCGCCAACAAGGCAGAAGCCCTGCCACACATTCTAATGGTATAATCCAAGGCAGAGAGAACATATGCAACAAATTCCTCACAACGCAGAAGAGCTCTATACTCTTCACTACCAGCATCATCAGGGGCCCCATCTAAGAGACTCCTGAGCAGGCTTTTAATAGCAACAGCCGTAATGGTAGAGGCACAAACCGGACGCAGCGCAGTCCCCACACAGGCAAAGGCATGGCAAGCCAGCTGATCTATGCACCTGTCCTCCCCATCCCTCAGGGTAGTAGTCAGGGGAATGCATGACGGATGTGTTGGACAACCCCAGAACTGGTGCATCCAGTTCGGGACGACATGACCAACGTTTAACCATCTCAGCGAGAAAGGGATACTTCTTATCCCAACTCTTTGGTATCCCGGAAAGCCGGCTAGGCCGTTCCCACTCTTTGAGCACCAGATTATTAAAATGAGTTTGTTCAGGAAACTCCAAGCGTGGTTTAACAGTATGAAACGGCTCCCCCTGCTGCCGCAGAGTCACAGCAGGAGGAGAGATACAGAGTACTTAAAAAATGTGAGCCAACAGCCTGTCAGTATCATCTGAAGCCCATGGGTCAGACCCAGAATCGCACCATACACCCTAGATTGTTCTTCAGATGATTCTGAATCAGAAAATAATTCCCCATCTTCCAGGGGGGTATAACCGGTAACGTCAAAAAACTCCTCAGCCTCCATAGGAAAAAGAGTAACACCAGGTGATAAATGCCGCTTCTTAGCAGAAGCCTTACGCGGGCCAGACCCAGCAATATGTCTCTAAATGCTGGCCACCCGTGCAGCCAAATCAGGTTGAGACTCCCCACTGGTATGCACCTCACTAGGAGTCAGATGTAAGTGTGGGGGGGTAGGCGAAGCCAGAGGGGGCGCAAGCCCAGCCACAGGTAACCCAGACTGCAGCGCAAGCGTCTTCTGGGTGAAGGTACACACACCCTGACATTGTCACCTATAGGGGATACCCCATACGCCATACACAGCCGGGTTTGTCCCGAAGGAACCCCAAGCACATTATCCTGAGAAGCCTCCATATGGTGATTATTGTGGCACAATAGGCCAATTGGGATTGAACGCCAATAAGGCTACCCGGGATGCCCCAATAGCCCGCTAGGGAAGTGGGAGATATACAAATACAATAGCCCTCCAAATAAGGAGTTAACGCTAACTAGAGGGGATAGGACCGGGAGAAACCACAAAAAAGGTTGACCCTGATCAACAACAGAGGCAGGCAACCCCTTTTCCCTCAAGATGGAGGTTTCAACAGCCAAGCCGTCAAAGCGTTTGTAAATTGGGATGGCGCAGCTGTCCCTGAGTGAGCAAGTCTGGATCCTTGGGCAGGACGTACTGATCTACTGCCAATTGCACAATGTTTGCGAACCACACCCTTCTTGGCCAACAGGGGGCCACCAGAATGGCTGGCACCCCTTCCTGGGTTATCTTGCGCAGCACCCTGCCCAACAGAGGAAACGGAGGAAACACATAGAGGAGCTGAAACCCCTTCCAAGGCATTGCTAGCGCATCCGTGGCGAAGGTCAGAGGGTCCTGTGACAGAGAGACAAAAGAATGGAAGCTTGTGATTGTGACGGGACGCAAACAGGTCCACATCCGGCAGACCCTAGTGATGGCACAGGGAGTGAAACACCCTGTTGCTGAGGGACCACTCCCCCAGCCGAGACATCCCCCTGCTCAAGGAGTCTGCCTCCAGGTTTTCCACTCCCAGGATGTAAACTGCCGCTATACAGGGGACATTCTCTTCCGCCCAGGACAGTATCAGGGACACTTCCTTGAGGGCTCGCTTGCTCTGAGTCCCTCCCTGATGATTGATGTAGGCAACCGCCGTCTGGTTGTCTGAGCGGATTATGGGCCTCCTGGGGGCCCCACTGACCCTGGAATTTCAAGGACTTCCAAAAGCCCCCCCCCAACCTGTCACACTGGCATCTGTGGTGACAGTCTCCCAGCAAGGGGACAGAAAGGTCCTGCCCACCAAGAGATTCCTTGAGTCCAGCCACCACGAGAGGGATCGTATGGCCGGGGGGGGGGGGGGGGCAGAATAAATACCTGATCCAGGGACACAGGGACCCGATCCCACACTGATAAGAGGTGTAGCTGAAGAGGTCTCATGTGAAACTGAGCATAGGGTACCGCCTCGAAGCAAGACACCATCAGGCCCACCAGTTGCATCCCCTGCCGGATGAAGGGATAAAGACTCTCCACCTTCTGTTGAGGGAGAAAAACCTTGACCTGAGATGTATCCAGAGTCATGCCCAGAAAGGACCTCACCAGTGACGGGGACAGAAAAGACTTGGGATGGTTGATCACCCAGCCGAAGGACTCTAGTGTGGACACCACCATCTGGGTATCCAGTTCTGCCTGATGGAAGGACTGAGACGCGATCAGAATGTCATCCAAATAAGAAAGGATGCGAATGCCCTGAGATCTTAACAGAGCCATCACGCCCGCCAGCACCTTGGTGAATACCCTGGGGGCCGAGGTGATACCAAAAGACAAGGCCACAAATTGGTAGTGCTGATCCTCCAGAGCGAACCTGAGAAATTTCTGATGACCTAGGAAGATTGGTACATGAAGGTAAGCGTCCTTGATGTCTACAGAGGTAATGAATTCGCCCGGGCGCAGTGTATTGACTGCTGAGCGTAGGGTCTCCATGCGAAAATGCTTGAATATGACTAACTTGTTGAGGCTCTTTAAATCCAGGATAGGCCTGAGGGACCCATCCTTTTTGGGAACCGTGAATAGATTAGAGTAGAAGCCTATGCCCCTTTCCCTGAGAGGCACCAGGCAGATGACCCCCAACTCCAGAAGGTTTCGGACCACAAGGTGCAAGCCCTGAGCTGACAGGGGGTTTTGAGCCATCCGGGATAAGACGAATCTTGGGGGCGGCCAGGCTGCAAACTCTATCTTGTAACCGGAGGACACTACCTCCCGAATCCACCGGTCTTTTACGCGTAGCCTCCAGACGTGAGCAAAGAGCCGAAGCCGTCCCCCCACCCGGATGGGTGAGACGTTCCCTCATGCCTGAGGGGCCTTGGGGGAGGATTTGGGTTTGGGACCCCATGAGAGACTGGGACGTCCATGTCCTCTACCCCTGCCCCAATAGTCTCCACGTGCCCCAACAAAGGACACCCCTCGACCAGCCTTGGAAGCGCAGAAGGAAGGGAGAGAGGCACCAGTCCCCCGAAAGGGCTGAGACGGCCTTCTACGTTGAGGCAGCCAACCGCCCCTGGCAAACAGGTCCAAGCGTTCACCAAAGAGCCGTAGCCCCTTAAAAGTAAAACCAGTGAGAGCCTTCTTAGCAGCATTATCTGCTACCCACTGACGTAGCCAGACAGAGCGTCGTATAGCCACAAAAAGGGCAGAAGTCCTACCACACATTCTAATGGCATCGTCCATGGCAGAAAGAACATATGCAACAAATTCTTAGCAAAGTAGGAGAGATCTATACTCCTCCCCTCCCGCGTCCTCAGAGGCCCCATCCAAAAGACACTTAAGCAGCCCTTTAATAGCAATAGCCATTATGGCAGAGGCACAAACGCAGTGCAGTTCCCACACAGGCAAAGACATGACAGGACAGCTGATCCATGCGCCGGTCCTCACCATCCCGCAGTGTAGTAGTGTCAGGTGAGTGCATGACGGATGTATTTGACAACCCTAGGACAGGCGCATCCACCTCGGGAGTACAGGACCAACGCTTAACCACATCAGCAGGAAAGGGATACCTCCTGTCTCAACTCTTGGGCACCCCAGGTAGCTTACTAGGCCGTTCCCACTCTTTGAGCACCAGATTATTAAAGTGATTCTGCTCAGGGAACTCCAAGCGTGGTTTACCAGTATGGAAAAGCTCACCCTGCTGCTGTGGAGCCACGGCAGAAGGGGAAATACAAAGCACTTAAAACATGTGAGTCAGTAACCTGTCAGTCTCATCTGAAGACCATGGGTCTTCTCCAAAAGGAGACCCGGTACCACCATATAACTTAGATTGTTCCTCAGAGGATTCTGAATCAGAGAATAATTACCCCTCCTCGAGGGGGTAAAGGCCAGAAAAGGAGTAAAGTCCCTCATCCTCCACAGGAAATAGAGAAGCAGCGGGAGATAAATGCCGCTTCTTGGCAGAAGCCTTACGTGGGGCTGACCCAGCAATATGCTTTTCAATGCTGGCCACCCGTGAAGCCAAGTCATACTGAGACTCCCCACTCGTGTGCTCCTCACTGGCAGTCAGATGCAAGCGTGGGGGGGTAGGCAAAGCAGAAAGGGGCGCAGCACTGGGACCCGTAGCAGACGACCCAGGCTGCAGCGCAAGTACATGCTGGGTGCAGGGCAAACATAGCCTGACACCGTCACTAACAGGGGATACCCCACACGCAACACACAGCTGGGTTTGTCCCGAAGGAACCCCAAGCACATTGTCCCCGGAAGCCTCCATATGGTGATTTTAGAAACAGGCGCAACGGCCAGTACAGGGACACATCTAGCAATAGCCACCCTTTTTGGGATGCCCCCCAAAGCCCGCTAGGGAAAGGTGGGAGATTGGTAAGGGGCAGGGCCGGGAGAACCACAGTCAAAGGTGACCCGCCTGCAAGACACAATAAGTACAAAATAAACATCCCCAGCGCATACAGAGTAAAGCAATATAAAAACTCCGTAAGGGACTCACGGACCAGGCAGACAGATCGTCCAGAGGGGTAAAGCACAGCCAGACCACGTCGCAGCACCGCAAGGACGAGGTCACAAAATGGCGCCGGCAGCAGTAACTAGAGTGGCGGACCGCGAGCGCATGACGCAGAATGCGTCAAACCGCGGTTCCCGCCCCCCCTGAAGAGCGCAAAACTGTGATCACGTGAGGCGCCGGCGCCATGACAGAACCAAAATATACATAGTGCCATCCCCTGCGGAGCGCCGTACAACGGCCCGCACACACACACCAATAATAAAAAATAACACACACAAATCACGGACCCCCCGGGCGCCCCCTGCCAGCCAGAACGGGTGGAAATAAGCCTGCAGGGCCCTAGGCTTGAAAAGCCCCGCTCCCTGCGCAATAGAGAGCCATCTTCTATCTTTGCAGTCCAGACTGCAGAGAAACACTGGAAATTGGTGGGAGGGTCCTGGCTATTTATGGGGCTGGGAGTGGCCAAAAGTCTTTCTGCAGTCCACTGCGTCACCTTGTGGCGGAATAACCCAAGTGTAAGGAACTATTGGAACAGGACGTGCTGTATACTTGGAAAAAGGTGGTCATGCACCAAAATTGAGGATTGGCTACTGAAGTGACTAGAAATCAGATTTATGCAACAGCACATCAGGATGGCTTTGCTGTATAGGAGGTAAGAAAAGAATGCTTTGATTTAGCACTTAGCCTAGACAAGCACGTTAAGCTAATAGTAGCAGCAAATCTGATTTTTATTTGCATATCATCTCTTGCCGATCACTAGGACTGTTTATAAGGATGTAGTTTTAGTACAAAAAAACTTTCCTTTCCTTTACCTTTCCTCGCTCTGGCTCCAGTGAAGGAATGAGAGACTGCCGACTGCAAACCTATCTGAATTAGAAATGAGAGAAAGTTGCCCTGAATACATCCATATGTGTGTGGGCAGCAATTTTCCACCCATCATGCAAGGACCCAAGAAGGAAGAAGGGGGCATTAGAGGACCAGTGTAAGTATGACTGTTGGGTATAAAGACACCATTTGAAAAGGAAGTTTTAGTCCGTTAGCTGTGTGTTCAGGCATGGATGTGGGATTGTAATCAATGGTTCTTTGAACATCCTGGGAGTACACCTAACCCCCCTCCAACATATTTGAACCAAGCATTACAAAGCTCATATGCACCCCCCCCCCCCCCCAAAGCAATTCAGATTGCTGCACATAAAAACTAATTTTCCTTTTTGTAACTCCTGTAGCAGTCGATTCCATCCCACCCCACCGTCATCCTATGAAACAGCAGGCAGCCTGCAAAACAAAGTGCTGCTAGGTTACCTGCTGCTGTGCATTGTGGGTTATGTCAGTTAAATCCATGTAACAGGGCATCTGGGATGCTGGGAAAGGGAAAAAGCCTCCCAGGTTTTGCAAGATGGCTGCGACCTGGATAAAATTGGTGAGACGGCTGATCAGCTTTGAGTGGATGCAGAAGCAAATGTAAGTGCTTACAATCATTCAGTATCATACATGATTGGTATTGATTAGTCCTCTATGTTGGTAAAAATACAATTCTGTGATTACTCACCTTGCAGAATTGGTATTTTAAGTATGCAGCACGTCCTGTTCCATCCCACCCTGATTGCTTTATTCTTGGATCCTCTATGTGGTGATTGTTTTCATTGTTAACGTTGTTGATTTTGTTATTGGCTTCTCCTGGTTCCCTTACTGCTTTTTTATACTGGGGAATTAGTAGGAGGTCCCGGGTATATATGGACCGGGAGGGGCCTCTTTTGCCATCTCTGCAGTAAAGCGCCCTCTTGTGGAGGTATAACCCAGCTGTTATGAATACTATCTGGAGCAGGATGTGCTGCATACTTATAATACCAATTCTACAAGGTGAGTAATCACAGAGTTGTATTATTCTAAGTATGCAGCACGTCCTGCTCCAGATAGTATTCATAACAGCTGGGACATCAAATACCAGTGTCCATAAACGGGTGGGGATCCCAAAAAGGCAACAATGCGCAGTTCAAACCACTGCTGCCTGCAGAACCTTACGGCCAAAAACAGCATCCGCTGAGGCCCGAACAACAACCTTGTAAAACTTGGAAAAGGTATTAACAGAAGACCACGTAGCAGCCTTACAAACTTGTTCAACAGAAGCCTGGTGCTGGAAAGCCCAGGAAGCCCCAACAGCACGGGTAGAATGAGCAGTAACACAGAAAGGAGGATCCTTCCCCCTAGTAGAATAGGCCCTAACAATAGCCTGACGAATCCATGTGCTTATAGTAGACTTAGCCGGAGCCAAGCCCTTCTTGGGACCCGAGGGAACCACAAACAAGGCGTCCGTCTTTCTGAAAGGCGCAGTAGCCACCAGGTAGTGTTTCAAATTCCTGACAACATCCAGAGAAAGCAAGGCCCTCTCCTTGGGATTACCAGGATTAGGGCACAAAGAAGGAAGCACAATGTCCTGATTGAGATGGAAGGCAGAGACAACCTTAGGCAAGAAGTCAGGTTTAAAACGGAAAACCACCTCGTCCCGGTGTCTCTCAAAGTAGGGGGCCTGAATAGACAGAGCCGCCAACTCAGAAACACGCCTAACAGAAGTGATAGCCACCAGAAAGGCAACCTTCAGGGTAAGGATAGACAAGTCAGCCTCATGCACAGGTTCAAATGGAGGACCCTGAAGGACAGACAACACCAAATTCAAATCCCAGACCGGTAGCATGGGTTTGTGGGGAGGGCGCACATGAGCGACCCCCTGGAAGAAAGTCTTGACCAGAGGATGTAGAGCGAAGGACCTCTGGAAGAAAACAGCCAAGGCGGACACGTGACCCTTCAAGGTGCTGAGCTGAAAACCCAAATCCAAACCATGCTGGAGGAACTCCAGGATCCTAGGAATGGAGAACATACGACAGGGAAAGGCCCTAGACTCACACCAGTCAATGTAGGTCCGCCAGGTCCTATAGTAGATAGTAGAGGAAGATTTCTTCCTAGCCCTGACAAGAGTATGAACAACCGAATCAGACAGTCCTTCCTCCTTCAGGATGGAGGTTTCAGCAGCCAGGCCGTCAAAGCCAGCGTTTGTAAATTGGGATAACAGAGCCGTCCTTGAGTGAGAAGGTCCGGAACCAAGGGAAGAGTGTACTGATCCACTGCCAGCAGCACGACGTCTGCGAACCACACCTGTCTTGGCCACCTGGGAGCCACCAGAATGGCTGGCACCCTCTCCTGCACCAACTTGCGCAGAACCCTGCTCAGAAGAGGAAACGGAGGAAAAAGGTACAGGAGACCGAGTCCCTGCCAGGGTAGCGACAGAGCATCCACCGCCAGAGCCAGAGGATCCTGGGACAGGGAGACAAATGCTGGCAGCTTGTGATTGTGGCGAGAAGCAAACAGATCCACGTCCGGCATCCCCCAACGGTGACAAAGGGATAGGAAGGCCCCCTGCTCAGGAAATCCGCCTCCAGATTCTCCGCTCCCGGAATATAAACTGCTGAGATGCATGGGACAGAATCAACGACACCTCCTTGAGGGCACTCTTGCTCCGAGTCCCTCCCTGATGATTGATATAGGCGACCGCCGTCTGGTTGCCGGAGCAAACCTGTACCGGCAGACCTTGAAGGTGAGGAGTCAACTGTGCCAGCACCAACAGAACCGCCCTCAGCTCCAGGACGTCGATAGGAGCGTGAGCCTCCTGAGGGTCCCACAGCCCCTGGAATTGGAGGGCTCTCCAGTAGCCCCCCAACCTGACAGACTGGCGTCCGTAGTGACCATCTCCCAACACGGAGTCAGAAAAGATCTGCCCCCAGAAGATTCCTCGAGTCCAGCCACCACAGGAGGGACCGCCGGACCAGAGGAGAGAGAACAAAAGCCTGATCCAGAGACAGGGGACTCTTGTCCCAGACTGAAAGGAGATGGAGCTGAAGGGGTCTCATGTGAAATTGAGCGTAACGGACTGCCTCGAAGCAGGCCACCATCTGTCCCACCAATTGCATCCCTTGCCTGATGGAAGGACGAGGGCTGGACAGCATGAAATGAACCAGAGCTTGAAGAGAATCCACCTTCTGCTCAGGAAGAATAAATCCTGGCCAGAAAGGGGGTCACCCGGGACGAAGAAAGGGAGGACTTGGGATAATTGATCACCCATCCGAACAAGTCCAGGGTAGTTACCACCCTCTGGGTATCCAATTCTGCCTGCTGGAGAGAATGAGATGTAATGAGAAGGTCGTCCAAATAAGGGAGAATGCGAATGCCCCCTGGCTCTGAGGAGGGCCATCACCCCCGCCAGCACCTTGGTGAACACTCTGGGGGCTGAGGTGAGACCGAAGAGAAGTGCCACAAATTGGTAGTGCTGGTCCTCCAAGGCGAACCTGAGGAACCGCTGATGCCCTGGGAAGATTGGCCCATGAAAGTAAGCATCCTTGATGTCTATGGAAGTCATGAAGTCCCCCGGGCGCAAAGAGCTGATCGCGGAGCGCAGGGTCTCCATGCAAAAGCATCTGGTTTGATGAACTATTTGAGAAGCTTTAAGTACAGGATGGGCCTGATGGAACCATCCCTTTCAGGTACTGTGAAGAGATTGGAACAATAACCCTGATCTCTCTCCCCCGGAGGGACCGGACAGATGACCCCCATATTCAATAGGTTCTGTACAGCCAGAAACAGACCCTGAGTTGCCAGGGGGTCTAGAGGAATCCGAGACCTGAGGAATCTTGGAGGGGGCCGTGCAGCGAACTCTAGCTTGTAGCCGGAGGACACAATCTCCAGAATCCACCTATCTGAGACCTGTAGCCCCCAGACATGAGCGAAGAGCCGCAGCCGCCCCCCCCATCCGTAAGGGTGAGGGTGCCCCTTCATGGCTGAGCGGGCTTGATGACAGATTTTGGCTTGGATCCCCAGGAGGATCCGGGACGGGCATGGCCTCTGCCATTGCCCCAGAAATCTCTCCTGTGCCCCGCAAAGGATACCCCCCTCCCCGACCTGGATCCCCGAAAGGAGGGAGTAAAGGACCCTGAGCCCCGAAAGGGCCGCAGCTGTCTTTTGCGTTGGGGCAACTTACCTCCCTTTGCAAAAAGGTCCAAACGGTCACCAAAAAGGCACAGCCCCTTAAAGGGTAGCCCTGTGAGAGCCTTCTTAGCAGCATTGTCAGCTGCCCACTGGCGCAGCCAGACCGAGCGGTGAATAGAAACAACCAGAGCCGAAGTCCTGCCACACATCCTAATGGTGTCATCTAAGGCAGAAAGAATATAAGCGATAAACATCTCACATTGTGATAAGGCTCTAAATTCGGCACTAGAAGACTCATCGGGAGAGCCTTCCAAAAGGCCCCTGACCAGAGTCCTAATAGCCACAGCAGTAATAGCAGTAGCACAGACAGGGCGCAAGGCAGATCCTGCACAGGCAAAGGCATGGGAAGCCAGCTGGTCAATACGCCGGTCCTCACTATCCTTCAAGGTAGTGGAATCAGGGGAATGCACCACAGAAGTGTTAGACAACCCCAAAACAGTGGCATCCACCTCTGGTAGAGTTGACCAACATTTAACCACATCCAAGGGAAAAGGGTACCTTTTATCCCATCCCTTAGGGATACCAGGGAGCCGGCAAAGCCGCTCCCATTCCTTGAGAACAAGATTATTGAAATGTGCCTGTTCTGGAAATTCCAAACGTGGCTCCGGGGGAGAGAGATCAGGGTTATTGTTCCAATCTCTTCACAGTACCCGAAAGGGATGGAGCCGGCAAGGCCGCTCCCATTCCTTGAGAACCAGATTATTGAAATGTGCCTGTTCTGGAAATTCCAAACGTGGCTTTGCAGTATCAAACAATTCCCACTGTTGCCTGGGTGCCGCAGCAGGAAGGGAAATGGAAAGCACTTCAAAGATTTGAGTCAAAAGCCTATGGATCAGCATTCCAATGCTCTGAGCCGGCATCAGCGTCAAGGAAATGCTGATCATCGGAAAATTCTGAATCTGAGAATAATTCACCTTTCTCAAGTGGGGTACAGTCAGACAAATCTAGGAAATCTTCCGTCTCCATAGGGAAGGCAGACACAGCAGGCGCCATGTGCCGTCTTTTAGCTGGGGTCTTACGGGCCACAGAGCTAGCAATCAATCTCTCAATGTTGGCCAGCCTGGAAGACACATAAGGCTGAGACTCCCCACTAGTGTTGATCTCACTGGGGGTCAAGATCAACCGAGGGGGCGTGGGAGAAGACATGGTGGGTGCAGAACCAGAAGCAGATAGCCCAGAATGCCGCGCAAGCGCCTGTTGGGTGCAGGGTACACAAACCCCCACATCATCGCTCACAGGGGATGCCCCACACACCACCGGGCTTGTCCCGATGGGACCCCGAGCCCAGTATTGTGAGAAGCCTCCATATGGTGATTTTTTTTGGCACAACTGGCTAATGATAATTACGCTACACAGCTACCCAGGATGCCCCAAATGTCCGCTGGGATAGTGGGAGGATATAAATTATTAGACCTCTAATAAGGTCAATTAGAACTAATAGAGGGCACAGGACCGGGAGAAACCTCTAATCAGTTTTCCCGCCTGAAAGTCATAAAAACAATACAACCCATCAGCAATAAAGACAAAATATACAAACAATAATTCAAGGCAAGGGGATAGGAGAATCTCTGAGAGAAAGGCAGCGCGAGTCTGCAGAGTACACAATGAAATAAAGTAAAGCACTCAAACGCACAGACACTGACCACCCCCCCGACGAACCAGGATCATGGGAGAAGGGGGAAATAGGAAGCCCGTAATTACATTTAGGATATGTAAGGGAGGGCTTTAAGAGGACGGGGCATCCCAATACAGGTTCACCAAACCTGGACCGCCTAGCCTTTGGTGGGGGATTTGCGGTGGAGCAAGCTCCTAATAAAAGCATCTCTAATAGATGCTGCCTACCATCACCGACCACACAGCCAAGGCTGGGAGGCAGAATAAAGGTGGAACGGGTGGAAATAGTCCTACAGGGCCCAGGGCTGTGAAGCCCGGCTCACCTGCGAGAAGAGAAGCCATCATCTTGTCCTTCACACCCCACTGCAGAGAAGAAGCTGGGGAATTAGTGGGAGGTCCCGGGTATATATGGACCGGGAGGGGCCTCTTTTTGCCATCTCTGCAATAAAGCGCCCTCTTGTGGAGGTATAACCCAGCTGTTATGTATACTATCTGGAGCAGGACGTGCTGCATACTTAGAATATGGTGTTGGTGTTGTTTTTCAGTAGGTGATGATGGGTGTTCACAGTGGGGGAGCATGGCTTAGCAACCAGTGGTAGAAAGCAGCTAGCATTTTGTGCCTTAGTAGTTACTGGGATACTGTAATGCTTTTTTTTTTTTTTTACAATGTTTTCTTCAAAATACTACTTATACAAAATAGGCACAGCTTTTAATATTGATAACTAAGTGTGCTGCCCGACCTGTCAAGCTACTAGAACATGGGACAAACCAAATTGACAAGGGACATAAGAAAGGGGCACAACTCCACAAATACCATAAAATAATATTTTATTAAATGTTACACTATAGCAAAAATAAAAACACATATGCAACACAAAGACACTGTTAAAATCAATGAATCCACTATTCCTGTGATGCTAAAATACTTAGCAATCCATATTATAGAAGAACACAAGGTATCAAAAAGTACAAATAGAAGTCAGTATTAAATGGCTCCACAAATAGCCCAAAAAAAAAAAAAAATGTATTTCTAATTACTCAAGTGAGTGTTCAATTACTCCACTTAGTGCAAAAATACAAGTATAAAAAGGTAATCAATACAAATAATTCATCAAGACTATAAACATGTGCAATCAATCAAATCTAAAGTGCAAATGCTAGATAAGAAGGCTATATTCACCAAGTAAAGCAGGGGATGAGACCCCAATGTAAACCCCAATACAAAAGTGCTGTTAGTGCAGAGGGCTGTATAAGGAAGCTGAGGTAGTAAGCAATCACTGCAAAGACAAAGTAAAGATCATACTATCCTTATGGTCAAACGTGATTAATCATCATGCAGTGGATTGAAGGCAGGAGACCCCACGCGTTCCGCCGATCCACTACGGCTTCTCCAGGGGTGAACTCTCCAGGGTGGAACCCTGGAGAAGCCGTAGCGGATCGGCGGAACGCGTGGGGTCTCCTGCCTTCAATCCACTGCCTGATGATTAGTCACGTTTGACCACAAGGATTGTATGATCTTACTACTATGATTGCTTACTACCTCAGCTCCCTTATAAAGCCCTCTGCACTAACAGCACTTTTGTGTATTGGGTTTACTTTGGGGGTCTCATCCCCTGCTTTACTTGGTGAATATAGCCTTCCTATCTAGCATTTGCACTTTAAATTTGATTGATTGCACAGGTTTAAGTGGAGTAATTGAACACTCACTTGAGTAATTCGAAATATATACATAATTTTTTTTTGGGGGGGGGCTATTTGTGGAGCTATTTAATACTGACTTCTATTTGTACTTTTTGATACCTTGTGGTCTTCTATAATATGGATTGGTAAGTATTTTAGCATCACAGGAATAGTGGATGACCTCCCCAGGTGAGAACGCTTTCAGTAACCCTTTAGCTACTGGAACTCAAGTTTGGGATCCCCTTAAACACATTGTTGCTACAAAAAAATGCCTTTTATAACAGAGTTGCAAATGAATAATTAAAAAACGGCTAAGCTTAGCACATTGAGGGCATAAGCTTGGCAAACAATAATTTAAACTTTTAAAAAAGGCAATCGGAAGTGGAATTACCAGTGTCTTTGTGTTTCATGTGTGTTTTTATTTTTGCTATAGTGTAACATTTAATAAAATATTATTTTATGGTATTTGTGGAGTTGTGCCCCTTTCTTATGACCCTTGTCAATTTGGCTTGGTTTTCGTCAGCAGGTCAGGCTCATACACTGTTAATAATTTAAGGGTAATTCCACTTCCGATGGCCTTTTTTAAAAGTTTAAATTATTGTTTGCCACGCTTATGCCCTCAATGTGCTAAGCTTAGCCGTTTTTTAATTATTCATTTGCAACTCTGTTATAAAAGGCATTTTTTTGTAGCAACAATGTGTTTAAGGGGATCCCAAACTTGAGTTCCAGTAGCTAAAGGGTTACTGAAAGTGTTCTCACCTGGGGAGGTCATCACTGCTGCATGATTTTGCCAAAGCCGATGATGAGTTCACCTGTTCCAGTGAAAGGATTCTGGTTCTTGTAGTGAGTAGTTTTTACTCAAGGCCAGATAAACCGCTCCCACATTAGGATCACAGACACACAGGAATATAAACTTGGAAACAGCATGCTGATAAGTAAAGCACAATTCTAACACAAATGTTTATTTTACATTCCAGAAGAGGAAAACAAAAATGAAGAATACCAAAAACCTGACTAAAAGGGAGATTTGCTTTAAAGAAAACCTAGCAACAGAGTAACGCACCCAAACAGAACACTATAACAGGCATATGGATAATTGGCTAGGTCAGCATTATAGTAAAAATGGTTGGAGAAGGGGCAGAGCCACTGGCTTTAAACAATAACAAGAGGGTTACATAGTCCAATACACTATGGGGCTGAGAACCTTTCATTATAATTGGGGCTCATTGGCCTATTTGAATTTCCCTCTGGCAGTGCTGCCTGCCGTTGTACTGCTGAAGATGGAGGCACCTGAAGATGACGCGCCAGCAGAGCAACAGTCGGCTCGGCGTGCCAGCAAGAGAGGCAGCTGACCATAAATATGCTTACCATAAATATACTTATTTACTTTGTAATTTATAAACAAGGAGTATGGGTGGCACCAAACAGTGAGTTACTAATAGTAAATATAGGTGCCCTGCTCTGGTGGATCCCAATTAATCTGAAATAATGCAACCACCACGGGTGCCCCAAACCCCAAAGCGGGATATATCCAGAGACTGACAATGGCACTCTATTGAATGTAATTCATATCAAGTTTATTACATAATCAATATGACATACAAGGACACATTAAAAAAGATTTTTTTTAAACATATAACACACATATAAACTGCCATCAAATGAGAGGAAGGGGGGGGGGGGATTTTATCCTATAATATCCCAGTGGGGTACCCTAATCTCTGTGCAATAACTAATAATACTATATAGATAAATATATAAAGTGTCAGAGTGCTCCCAAAGTGCATCAGCATCAAATATAAATAAACATTAGCAATGAGGTAGGTGCAAGTCATAAACAAAATACAAAAACATAAAAGCTTACTTGTCAATTAAAGTGCAGTGCAGACCCACTGGTACCCCCAAGGCAAATTCCTACAACGCGTTTCGTGACGTAACGTCACTTCTTCAGGCAGAGTACGCCAACCTGAAGGTGAGGGGTCAACTGGGCCAGTACCAACCGAACCGCCCTCAGTTCCAGGACGTTGATGGGGGAATGGGCCTCCTGAGGGCCCCACAGCCCCTGGAATTGAAGGGTTCTCCAGAAGCCCCCCCCAACCTGACAGACTGGCATCCGTGGTGATCGTCTCTCAACAGGGGGCCAGAAAGGATCTGCCCCCCAACAGGTTCCTCGAGTCCAGCCACCACAAGAGGGACCGCCGGACCAGAGGGTACAGAACGAAAGCCTGATCCAGAGACAGGGGACTCTTGTCCCAGACTGATAGGAGATGGAGTTGAAGAGGTCTCATGTGGAACTGTGCTTATGGAACTGCCTCGAAGCAGGACACCATCTGCCCCACTAGCTGCATCCCCTGCCGGATGGAGGGATGAGGGCATGACAGCAGGGAGTGAACCAGAGCTTGCAGAGTCCACCTTCTGTTGAGGAAGAAAGATCCTGGCCTGAATAGTATCCAGATTCATGCCCAGGAAGGAAGTCACCCGAGATGGGGATAGGGAAGATTTGGGGTGAGCAAAGGGGGTGGGAGTAGCTCCATCACTATTATTTATACAAAATTATCATCATTATTATTCAGGGCCTGGGAACCAATTTAAGATTTGGGGTGATTGATCACCCAGCCGAATGACTCCAGAACCGTCACCACCCGATGAGTATCCAATACCGCCTGCTGGAAGGACTGAGAAGTGATGAGAAGGTCGTCCAGATAGGGAACAATGCGAATGCCCTGAGGAGAGCCATGACACCCGCCAGCACCTTGGTGAAGACCCTGGGGGCTGAAGTGAGACCGAAGGGCAGTGCCACAAATTGGTAGTGCTGGTCCGCCAGGGCGAACCTGAGGAATCTCTGATGCCCTGGGAAGACTGGAACATGAAGGTAAGCATCCTTGATGTCTATGGAGGTCATGAAGTCTCCCGGGTGCAACGAACTGATCGCGGAGCGCAGGGTCTCCATGCGAAAGTGCCTGGTCCTGATGAACTTGTTGAGCAGCTTTAAGTCCAGAATGGGTCTGACTGACCCATCCCTCTTGGGAACTGTGAACAGATTGGAATAAAAACCCCGACCTCTTTCCACCTGACAGATGACCCCCAAGCCCAGTAGATTTTGCACCGTCAGGAAAAATACAACTCTGTGAAGTACTCACCTGTAGAGTTGATATTACATGCATACAGCACTACCTGCTCCAGAGATAGTAATAACATGTGGATAATCCTCCGCCGCCGTGCACTGCAGACATAAAGAAAACAAGCTCCTCCCGGCCCTACATATACCGAGGGACCTCCCACAAATCCCCAGCATTGAAAAGCAGTGAGAAGAGAGGCCAGGAGAAAACAACCACCCAAAACTGGCAATAATACCAAGAATAACAATCACCAAACAGGGGATCCAGAACAAGGTGAAACAGGGTGGGGTGGAGCAGGACGTGATGTATGCATATAATATCAACTCTACAGGTGAGTACTTCACAGAGTTGTATTATTCTAAGCATACAGCACGTCCTGCTCCAGAGATAGTAATAACATGTGGGACATCCAATAGCAGTGTCCGTAAAAAAGGGTGGGATCCCCAACAGAAGGCAACAGCAAGCAGTTTAAACTACTGCTGCCTGTAAAACCTTGCGGCCAAACACAGCGTCAGCTGAGGCCCTAACATCAACCTTATAAAACTTTGTAAAAGGTATGAACAGAAGACCAAGTAGCGGCCTTGCAAACTTGTTCAACAGAGGCCTGGTGCTGAAAAGCCCAAGAAGCCCCAACAGCTCTAGTAGAATGAGCAGTAAGACTAAAGGGGGGAGTCTTCCCCTTAGTAGTATAGGCTTGAACCACAGCCTGACGAATCCATTTACTGATGGTAGACTTGGAGGGAGCCAAAGCCTTCCTAGGTCCATGAGGCACCACGAAGAGAGCATCCGTCTTCCTAAAGGCCTGAGTGGTAACCAGGTAAGACTTGACACACCTAACCACATCCAAGGAATGCAAAACCCTTTCCTTAGGGTTACTACGATTAGGCACAAGGAAGGAAGTACAATATCCTGATTCAAATGAAATGCAGACACCACCTTAGGCAGGAAATCTGGCTTGAAGCGAAACACCACCTTATCCCGGTGTCTCTCAAAGTCGGGAGGCTGAATAGACAAGGCAGCCAACTCAGACACATGTCTAACCGAAGTGATAGCTACCAGGAAAACAACCTTGAGTGTGAGCACAGCGAGAGCGGCCTCATGAATAGGCTCAAAAGGAGTCCCCTGCAGGGCCGACAACACCAAGTTCAGATCCCAAACAGGAACCATAGGTTTCCGAGGAGGACGCACATGAGTGACCCCCCGAAAGAAGGTCTTGATAAGAGGGTGCTGGGCAAAGGTCTTCTGAAAGAAGATAGACAGGGCCAAAACCTGGCCCTTCAAGGTACTAAGCTTAAGACCCAAGTCTAGACCATGTTGTAGAAACTCCAGCAACCTGGAGACTAAGAATTCCCGGCAGGGAAGAGACCTGGATTCACACCAGTCAATGTAAGCACGCCATACTCTATAATAGATAGCAGCAGAAGTCTTCTTCCTGGCTTGCACCATAGTAGCCACAACAGAAGCTGACAAACCCTTTTCCATTAAGATGGAGGTTTCAATAGCCAAGCCGTCAAAGCCAGAGTTAGTAAATTGGGATGGCGTAGAGACCCCTGGGTTAGAAGATCTGGCAACCTTGGCAGATCGTACTGATCTACTGCCATTTGGACCACGTCCGTGAACCACACTCTTCTTGGCCACCTTGGGGCCACCAGAATCGCGGGTACCCCTTCCAGAGCGATCTTGCGCAGCACTCTGCCCAGAAGGGGAATTGGTGGGAAGACATACAGGAGCCGAAACTCCCTCCAAGACATTGACAGGGCATCCGAAGCCAGAGCCAGAGGATCCTGAGACAGGGATACAAAACTCGGTAGCTTGTGACTGTGACGGGACGCAAACAGATCCACGTCTGGCACACCCCAACGGTGACACAGGGACTGAAATACCCTGTCGCAGAGGGCCCATTCCCCCTGATGGGACACCCCCCTGCTCAGAGCATCTGCTAGCAGATTTTCCGCCCCCGGAATGTATGCAGCCGAGATGCATTGGACATTGGTCTCTGCCCATGTTAGAATCAGAGATGCCTCCTGGAGAGCACCCTTGATCCGGGTTCCTCCCTGATGATTGATGTAGGCAACTGCTGTCTGGTTGTCCGAGCGCACCTGAACAGGCAGGCCCTGAAGATGAGTAGTCAAGCGAGCCAGAACTAACCTGATCGCTCGCAGCTCCAAGACATTGATAGGTGTGTGGCCTCCTGAGGGCCCCACCTCCCCTGGAACCGCAGGGACTTCCAGAAACCCCCCCAGCCTGACAGACTGGCATCCGTGGTGACCATCTCCCAGGAAGGGGCAAGAAAGGATCTGCCCCTCAAAAGGTTCCTTGAGTCCATCCACCACAAGAGGGACCTCCTGACCAGGGGGGAGAGCACACAGACCCTGTCCAGGGACGCTGGGTCCTTGTCCCATACAGACAATAGGTGAAGTTGCAGAGGCCTCAAGTGGAACTGAGCATAAGGGACCGCTTCAAAGCACGCCACCATCGGGCCCACCAGCTGCATCCCCTGCCTGATGGAGGGATGGGGACAAGCTAGGAGGGACTGGGCCTGTGCAATCAGACTGTCCACCTTCTGCTGAGGAAGGAAGATCCTTGCCTGAACTGTATCAGGATTCATTCATAGGAATGGAGTTACCAAGGAAGGGGACAGTGAGGACTTGGGGTGGTTGATCACCCATCCAAATGACTCCAGAGTGGACACCACCAGCTGAGTATCCAACTCTGCCTGATGTAGAGACTGGGAAGTGATGAGGATGTCGTCCAGATAGAGAAGCACGCGGACGCCCTGACATCTGAGCAGAGACATCACGCCAGCCAGCACCTTGGTTAACACCCTGGGACCTGAAGTGAGGCCGAAGGGCAAGGCCACAAATTGGTAGTGTTGATCCATCAGAGCGAACCTGAGGAACCTTTGATGACCTGGGAACACAGGAATATGAAGGTAAGCATCTTGGATGTCCACAGAAGTCATGAAATCCCCTTGGCGCAGGGAACTGATGGCAGAGAGCAGAGTCTCCATGCGAAAGCGCCTGCCCCTGACAAACTTGTTGAGAATCTTTAAGTCCAGGATGGGCCTGACAGAACCATCCTTTTTGGGTACTGTGAATAGGTTGGAATAAAAGCCCTTGCCTTTTTCTCTTAAAGGAACCTGGCAGATGACCCCCTGCTCCAGGAGGCCTTGCACCGCTTGCACTAGCTCCTGAGCTGACACAGGGTCCTGAGGAATCCGGGATCTGATGAATCTTGAAGGGGGATCGGCAGCAAACTCCAACTTATAACCGGAGGACACTACCTCCTGAATCCACCGATCTGAGACATGAAGCCTCCAGACATGAGCGAAGTGCTGCAGCCGTCCCCCCACCCGGATGGGTGAGGGCGCCCCATCATGCCTGAGGGGGCTTGGGAGAGGATCTAGCTTTGGGACCCCCAGGAGGAGCCAGGACGTCCACGTCCTCTGCCTCTACCCCAGAAATCTCCCCGGGCCCCAGGGAAAGAAACCCCCCTTCCCGGTCTTGCACCACGGTAAGGGGAGGAGAAGGAACCCTGACCCCGAAAGGACCGAGATTGCCGCCTGCGCTGGCGTAACCTGCCTTCCTTAGCAAAAAGGTCCAGGCGGTCTCCAAACAGACACAGTCCTTTAAAGGGAAAACCAGTGAGGGCCTTTTTGGCAGCGTTGTCAGCAGCCCACTGGCGCAGCCAAACCGAGCGGTGTATAGCCACCACGAGGGCAGAAGTTCTGGCACACATTCTGATGGTGTCATCCAATGCTGATAGGACAAAATTTACAAAAACATCATAACTGAGTCTCTCTGGTGCCCCTTTCCAGGCATGGGCGAAGCAAAACTGCTTTAGAATTCAACACTTGAATGAAGGGGGGGAGTGGTGCGGGCTGGGGGAGCTGGCTGAGAGGTTTTCTTTATAGCCCCTCAGCGAGTGGCAGGCCTTCCAACTTTCCCACTATCAAAAATCTATTTTACGTCCATCACAAGTACCAAGAGCCTTAACTCCTTTTGAGAGAATCTGCACGGGGGTGGGTCACTTTAAAGGTGCCTTATCCTGCACTTATGTGATGTTGGTAAACCCTCCTGACTCCTTTGTTCCGTCCTTCGTAGGGGGGTGGGAGAGGGAACTCGGAAGGACTTTTTCGTCCGATCAGAGGCGAGCGATGTTCCAGCTTACTTACAAATCCTCCATATCTAATCGCTATCAAGAAGCCTCCTATAAAATTCTCTCCAGGTGGTATTGGACTCCATCCAAATTGGAGAGGATGTTTCCCTCTGCCTCCCCCCTGTGTTGGAGGATAGGGGTACCATGATCCATATCTTCTGGGACTGCCCGGGGCTGGCAAGGTTCTGGGCCAACGTAAGGGTGATCGTTGAGCGCCTCACAGATATTGATCTGGGGGTCGACCCGGCGTGCTACCTCTTGAATCTGGCGCCCACTTCCTTGAGGGTTAGGGGGAAATCCCTCTTGGCCCCTCTTCTGCTTGCGGCCAAGACCTGTATCCCCACTTGCTGGAAGTCGCCGATGCCTCCCACTACGGTGATGTGGCTATCGCGGGTTGGAGATATCTGCAGGATGGAGGAGCTCACGGCCTCCCTCAGGGATGACCTTGGGAGGCATTGGGAGACTCGGCGTTCCTGGGCTCAGTTCACGTTATCTGCGGAATACCTTACATTTCTCCAGGAGTGATCAGGAGGGGGGTCCCCTACCCTCTGTTCTGTCCGTTCCCTTTCCTTCCCTCCCCCCTCTTCCCTTTTCCTTTTTCTCTTTTTGCGCTTTCCTTTCTGACGCACCTTTGGTGTATCTTCTTCTCTGTTCTTAGTTTTGCCTGTGTTGTTACTCTTTAAAAATGTTATAAGGAGGGGTGGGTCGCGTCCGATGTCCGGAAAAGTTTTATTATATATAAGTTGATGCTGTTCTGGGCATTTATTGTGAAGTATCTAGTCATCACATAATCGCATGCTTAGTCGCTTCTGATGCCGTACCGATTGTTTCTGATGATGTTGGCTCGCGCCTTATGTCCTTCTTAATAAAGACGCACAATTAAAAAAAAAAAAAAAAATCACAACTGGAGAGTGCATTAAACACCTCACAAGGCAAATCATGAGGGGCACCATCAAGCAAATTTCTGATAAGGGTTCTAGTGGCCACAGTAGTAATGGCAGAGGCACAGACCGGGCGCATCGACGTCCCCGCACATGCAAAGGCAAGGGATGCCAGCTGATCAATACGCCGGCCTTCGGCATCCCGCAGGGTAGAAGAATCAGGGGAATGCATGACAGAGGTGTTAGATAGCCCTAGGATCGGGGCATCCACCTCGGGGGGGGGGGGATGACCAACATTTAACCACCTCAGCAGGAAAGGGATACTTCTTATCCCAACTCTTTGGAACCCTGGGAAGTTTACTGGGGCGCTCCCATTCCTTGAGCACAAGGTTATGGAAATGTGCCTGCTCTGGAAATTCCAAACGTGATTTTGCTGTATGGAAAAACTCCCCTCTTTGCCTGAGAGCCTCAACAGGGAGAGAGATAGACAGAACCTCAAAAATCTGGGTCAATAATCTGTCAGTGTCATCCGGGGCCCAGGGGTCAGAGCCAGAATCGTCATGACCCCTCGGTCTCTCATCAGATGAGCCTGAATTAGAAAAGAGCTCCCCTTCATCAGACGGGGTATAGCCACACAGATTCATAAACTCCTCAGTTCCCATAGGGAACACTAGGCGTCAAGTGCCGCTTCTTAGCAAGGGCCTTACGCGCTAAGGACTTCGCAATAATCTGTTCAACTGTAGCCAGTCTAGAAGACACATCAAGCTGAGAATCCACACTAGTATGCAACTCAGCAGGAGTGAGATTTAAGCTTGGGGGAGTAGGTGAAACGAAACGAGGTGCAGCCACTGGCCAGATTGCAATGCAAACACCTGCTCAGCACAGGGTACACAGACCCGCGCCTTGTCAGCGTCAGCATGAGGCTGCCCACACGCTACACACAGCCGGTCTTGTCCCAAAGGGACCCCGGTAACATTATCCTGGGATGCCTCCATATGGTGATTATAGCGGCGCTATATGCCGATAGGGAATAACGCTATATAGCAACCTTGGATGCCCCAATAACTCGCTAGGGAAGTGGGAGTATACTTTTTACAAGGCCTACAAGTAATATACTAAAACAGGGCCGGGAGAAGCCAAGAAGGGTTCGTCCAGCCTGAAAGACATAAGCAGACAAGACCTTAAGTACATCATAACAGAAGTGAAAGAGATAAAGCCGCCCGCGAGGGCACTTACGGACCGCGGTAGGTAGGAGTCCATCGCGCATAGGCCAACCAAGCAGAAAAGATGGCGTCGGTATACCTCGAGGGGCGGGCCAGTAAAAATACAATTCTGTGAAATACTCACCTGTAGAATTGGTATTATACATATACAGTACCTCCTGCTCCAGATATAATACTTACACTTGGGTTATCCTCCGCCAGATGGCGCTGTGCACTGCAGACATGCAAAAAACAGGCTCCTCTCGGCCCTTCATATACCCAGGGACCTCCCACAAATCCCCAGCATTGAAAAGCAGTGAACCAGAAGCCGGGAGAATTTAACCACCAAAAACAACTGGTAATGATAACAACAATCACCATACAGGGGATCCAGAATAATGCAAAAACCAGGGTGGGGTGGAGCAGGGCGTACTGTATACGTATAATACCAATTCTACAGGTGAGTATTTCACAGAATTGTATTATTCTAAGTATACAGTACGTCCTGCTCCAGATATAATACTTACACTTGGGACATCCAATAGCAGTGTCCATAAAGTAGAGTGGGATCCCCAACAAAAAAGGCACAGCAGACAGTAAAACACTGTCACCTGCAAACCTTGCTACCAAGAGCGACATGAGCAAAAGCTCTAACGTCAACATCATAACAACCTTTGAAAAGGTACGAACAAAAAACAAGTAGCGGTCTAGCAAACTTGTTCAACAAAACCTGGTGCTGAAAGGCCCAAAGATACCAAGGCACCAGTGGAATCAGAAATAGAGTGAGAAGAAACTCTTTCCCTTAAAGGAATAGGCCCGAGTAACAGCCTGACAAGATCAAAAGCTAATAGTAGCCCAGGAAGAAGCCAAACCTTCCCTAGGACCAGAAGGGACATCTATCCAAGTAAAGGCTAGGCCCAAGGCCGCTTAACCCCTGGCGGCAGACGAGATCAGGCACATACAGATGTAGGTGCCCACAAACCCCAAGGGGCATCAGTCCCCTAAGGGACAAGAGACAAACCAGGAAAAAAATTCCACCTATTGAGGGAAAATAGATCCCCTTGCCTCAGCGTTACTAGGAATAAAGCCCAGAAGAAAGACAATGTCTTAATACATGAGCCTAAGACACCACCTTAGGCAGAAGGTCCGGCGTAAAGCGGAACACCACCTCATCTTGGTGTATATATCAAAGAACAAGGGCTAGCTAAACAGAGCCGCCTGGCTCAGGCACACGTCCGACTGAAGTAACAGCCCCCAGAAGGACAACCTTGTGGATAAGAACAGTCAGACAGCATCCGGAATAGGGCCAAAGGGAGAAACCCCGCACGGCAACAGAATAGAATTCAAATCCCAGCAGGGACCCTAGAACTACGTGGGGGATGCCCCTGAGCAATCCCCGAAAGAATGCTCAACCAAGGCAAAAAAAACGAGTAAAGACTTCTACCAGAAGACGGACAGGGCAGAACCTGAACCTCCAGAGTACCGAGTAGGAGAGCCAACTCCAACCCATGCTGTAATAACTCTAGAACCCTGGGAACAGAGAGCGCCCACAGGGGAGAGACCAAAACTCACACCAATCAATATGGGTAAACAATACCCCACAATAGACGGAAGAAGAAGAAGCCAACTCCTAGGCTTCCAGAAGTCACAGACACCCAGAAGATAAGCCCATCTTCATCAAGGTGGATGAATCAACCGTCAGGCCATCCAGACCAGAGTCTGCAGATTGGGGTGAAATAGAAAAGGGGGGCCTGAGTGAGAAGATCAGCACTCCTGACAGAACGTACAGGTCCGCTGTCCACAGTACCACATCTGCAAACCACACTCCACTAGGCCACCCAGGGGCCACCAGTATCACTGGTTCCCCCGTCCAGAGCAAACTTGCGCAGAACCCTGCCAAGCAGGGTGAATGAAGATAACACAGACAGAACAGAATGTCCAGCATAAAGTTACTAAGCCTCATGACCAAGGTCAGAACAATCTGAGACAGGGAAACAAGGGCCTAGAACCCATGATAGTGACGGGCTCAAAAAGATCTACAATAGATGGATCACATAGAGACACAAGAATTAGCACATCCTGACGCAGAAGGACATCCACCGGAGCGAATATCGCAGATATGCAGGGAACGCTGTCCTCCACCCAGATCAGGGTCAGATACCTCCCTGGAGGATCATCCTGCTCCGAGTCCACACAGATAATTAATACAGGCCACTATCGTCAGACAGACCAAGGAGCCCCCAAATAGACAGATCCGCAAAAGGAGAAGTCCAGCGAGATAAGAGCCAACCTGGAAGCCTACCGCTTCAAAAATAGACAGGTGAATGGACCCCTAAAGGTCCCACCTCCCCCGGAACCACAGGGGGTTTTAGAAGAAAAAAGTCCCCCCTCCGTCAACCTGATAGATTTGGTATCCATCTACAGGAAGACGCAAGGAAGGGGGCGCCCCCTGACTGGTTCCTTGAGTACAACAGTCTCAAAGGGAACCACCGTACCAAGGTGGAAGGGTACACAGACCCAGCTCCAGGGAAGCTGGAAACCAGTCCAGCATTTACAATATAAGTTGCAGAAGAGCCCAAGGGCACTGAGCATAAGGGACAACCTTTCAACAGCCATCAACAGGCCCACCAGCTGCAATCCAGCCTGGTGAAGAGACGGAAACAGCAAAGAGGGACCGAGCCCATGTAACCAGATTGTCCACTTTATAGTCAAGGAAGCAGGTTCCCGCCTGAACCGAATCCAAGTTCAACCCTAGGAATGGAGATACCAAATAAGGGGAAAATGAGGAATTGAGGTGATTGAGCACCCATCCAAAGACTCCCAAAGGACACCACCAGCCGAGTAACAAACTCGGCCTGACGTAGAGATTGGGAAGCAAAGAAGGACGACCAGGCAGTTCCTCGCGCGGACGCCCCCTTGGTCTCATCAGAGACATCACCCCCGTCATCACCTTGGCGATCACTCTGGGAGCAGAAGAGAGGCCAGATAACAAAGCCACAATCAGCAGTGTAGGACCTCCAACACTAACCTGTAAGATCCTCGGTGCCCAGAAGACACAGCGGCAATGAAATAAGCATTTTAGATCTCCACAGACGGCAAGAGGTCCCTGGACACAGGGCACTGGCGGCCCAACTCAGAGAAACCATGCAGAAACCGCCTGTGGATGTAAATTGCCGCACCTATGGAAGGCCAGAATGGGCAGAGTGCCTCATCCTTTTGGGGGAATGTGGAAAGGTTGGTGTAGAGGCCCCTGCCTCTGCCTGTTAAGGGCAACCTGCAAGTGACCCCAGACCTCGCCGGCCGCGCGTGGCCTGCGCCAACACCTGAAGAGAGACAGGGACCAGAAGCATCCTGACAATCTCGGGAAGGGGCCGCCCAGCAGACACTATCCTGCATCCAGAGGAAACTTCCTCCTGAATCCATCAGAACGAGGCATGACGCCTCCTGATAGGAGCAAGGTGCTGCGGCCATCCCCTCGCCCAGGCGGGCGAGGGCGCCCCATCATGCTTGGGGGGTTTTGGTGAAAGATTTGGACTTAGTCCTGCAGGAGGGGCCAGGGCGTAGTCTGCCACTACTGGGGCAGGAATCTACACCAAAAAGCGGGAAAGACACCCCTGGTTCGGGTTTGACACTAACATAGGGGGGTGGAGGGGTACCCCTGCCCCGAGAAGGCCTAGACCGCCTTCTGCGAAGGGGTGTTTTGCCCTTTTTTCCAAACAGGTCCAGACGGGCCCCGAATAGGCGTCGCCCTCTAAAGGGAAGCCCAGTAAGAGTCTTTTTTGTAGCATCGTTAACACCCCACTGTCGCAGCCAGACCAGGCGGCGAATAGCTACCGCAAGGGCGGAAGTTCTTGCGCACATGCTAATGGTGTCATCCAGCACTAAAAGGATAAATCTTACAAATACATCACAACTGGAGAGTGCATTCAACACCTCCCAGGGGAGATCCTCAGGTTGATGATCAATCATCTTTCTGATGAGGGTCCTAGCGGCCATTGTAGCGATGGCCGCGGCACAGACCGGGCGCAGAGCCGTCCCTGCACAAGAAAAGGCGTGGGAAGCCAGCCTATCAATGCGCCGGTCCTCAGCATCCCGAAGGGTACGATAAGTAGGGGCTGCAATAAAGGGGGGGTTAAGAACCCCAATGATCGGTGCATCCACCACGGGAGGTGATGACCAGCAGTTAACCACATCAGGGGGAAAAAGGTATTTCCAATCCCTGTCCCCTGGAAGTTTACTAGGACATTGCCATTCCTTGAGTACAAGAGCCTGGAAGTGATCCTGCTCCAGAAATTCCAAACGCGGCGTCGCTGTATGGAAACTCTCCCTTCTAGGCCTGGGAGCCTCACCAGGGAGAGAGATAGACAAGACCTCGAAGATCTTTATCAGTAATTCATCGGTGTCACACAGGCCCCAAGAACCGGGGCCCGTATCATCATGACTCCTCGGCCCCTCGTCAGATAAGCCCGAGTCAGAGAACAGCTGACCTTCATCAGAAAGAGCAAAACCCTGCTCAGCAGTGAACTCCTCAGATTCAGAAGGAATGGGCGAAACCGGAGGAGTCAGGGACCGCTTCTTACCAGGGCCCAATCGCTCTGCCAACCTCGAAATCACCTGATCAGCCGTAGGCAGTCTGCACGGCACGACTTGCTGGTCATTCCCGCTCGAGTGCGACTCATCAGGAGTGAGATTTAAGCACGGGGAGACAGGTGTATTGAAACGAGGAGCAGCCACTGGCAACCCTGACTGCAGGGCCAAAACTTGTTCAGCACAGGGTCCGCAGACCCGTGCTCTGTCCGCATCAGCATGGGGCAGTCTACAAGCTGTACACAGCCGGTCTTGTCCCGGAGGGACCCCGGTCACATGGTTCTGAGATGCCTCCATATGGTGATTATCAATGCAATATATGCCAGTAGGGATTTACGTAATAGGCAACCCTGGATGTCCCAAAGACCCGCTAGGAATGTGGGAGGGCACTTACTGACCTGGGGAGGAGAAGGACCGCAAACACGCGCGAAGGGCAACAAAATGGCGCCAACCGAACCTCGAAGGGCGGGCCCAATCTGGGCTTGACGGGGAGCGCACCACGCCGGGTCCCCACCTCCCCCAAAGAGCGCGAAGCTCTGAGGTAGCCGTCCAGGCTTGACAAGCCAAGCATAGGCGCCGCCACCCAGCACAGTAAATTTTAATAAAAAAGTGAGAAGGCAAAGACGGCGGCGGCCAAATAAAAAGAGCAAGCAGCGCGGCTCTGACACCCGGTTGTCGTCAAGAGCAAAACTACGGCCATAAGCATAACAATGCAGTACACTGAGACCGCCACACACCCCCCCCCCATTCTTTTCCCCCGAATACGGGGGGAAACGAGGGAGGATGGCGACCCTTTACACAGGGTCCACCGCTACACGTGGCATGGGGCAATAATGCGGGAGGGACATCCACTAGAGGCTCACCATCAGCCTAAACCGCCTACCCTTTGGTGGGGGAATGCGGTGGAGCATGGCTCCGTTAAGCACGCATGGTGCTGCCTACCTTCACCCGACCAGCGCAACCCAGGCTGGGAGGCACATCACAAAGAGGACGGGTGGGAATAGTCCAACAGGGCCGTAGGCTGTAATAGCCCCGCTCACCTGCGAGAGAGTGATACTTCATGTCTTCGCAGTCAGCATTGCAGAGAAATATGGGGATTTGTGGGAGGTCCCTGGGTATATGAAGGGCCGGGAGGAGCCTGTTTTTTGCATGTCTGTAGTGCACAGCGCCATCTGGTGGAGCATAACCCAAGTGTAAGTATTATATCTGGAGCAGGACGTACTGTATACTTAGAATAGCGATGACGCGGAACGTGCCAAAGACGGGCCCCCTCCCTCCCCCCCGAAAGAGCGCAAAGCCAGAAAGGCCAACAGCCAATGATGGCGCACCAGCGCCTGAGGTAATGCCGCCGTCAAGCGCGGAACCAAGTCAGCGCGCGGCGCAGGGAAATTTAAAAAGTAGTAAAGACAAGTCAGTGCGGCGGCTGACACAAGAATAATGCATAACATACATATCTATACACATACACACCCCCCCTCTTTTCACCCGAAGACTACAGGGAGGATGAGGGAGGACGGCGGCCACCGATAGGCAGGGGCAAGAGGCAATAGTGCGGGAGGGGCATCCCATAGAGGCTCACCATAAGTCTGAACCACCTACCCTTTGGTGGGGGATTGCGGTGGAGCAGCGCTCCTAAGCACCTGACAGCGGTGCTGCCTACCTTCACCCGCCCAGCGCAGCCAAGGCTGGGAGGCATATTACTAGTGGAACGGGTGGGAATAGTCCTACAGGGCCGCAGGTTAATAACCCCGCTCACCTGCGAGTAGAGAGCCAATTTCTCGTCCTTCGCAGCCAGACTGCAGAGAAATTCTGGGGATTTGTGGGAGGTCCCTGGGTATTTGAGGGGCCGGGAGGAGCCTATTTTCGATGTCTCTGCAGTCCAGCACCATCTGGCGGAGTATATCCCAACTGTAAGTATTAGATTTGGAGCAGGACGTACTGTATACTAAGAATACAAAATTCATGAACAATTCACACCTCTTAAGGGCTGTGAATTCAACGCTGTCCGGGTTGAGCTGGGACCCATTTAACATGTCCCTGATCTCCGACCTGGTAGCCACAGCCACGAGTGCCGATGCACAGACAGGCAGCAAGGCTGAACCCACACTGGCAAAGGCATGGCAAGCCATCTGATCAATGCGCTTGTCCTTGCCATCCTTAAGGGTAGTGGCGCCAGGAGTATGTACAACGGAGGTGTTGGACAGTCCTAAGATGGGCGCATCAACCTCAGGAGGGGAAGACCATTGCTTCATCGCGTCCACCGGAAAGGGATACTTTCTATCCCATCCCTGAGGAACACCATGAAGGCGACTCGGCTTCTCCCATTCTTTAAGAATCATGCTGTCAAAATTTGATGATTTGGAAACTCCAAGCGGGGCTTAGAGAACCCAAAGAATTTCCCCTTCTTCGAAGGGGCCTCCGCTGGTGGGGAAATACCCAGAACCTCTGATAGATGGGTCAGGACCCTGGGGGTATCCACAGCATCCCCCAGCGCCTGCCCGGCATCAGAATCAAAGAACTGCAGTTCCTCAGTCTCAGATTCCTCAAATAATTCCCCCTCCTCGAGCGGGGAATAATCAGCCCAGTCAGAGGAGTCATAATCATCAAAATCAATTACCGGCGTAGCCAGTGACAGATGCCTTTTCTTAGCAGGGGCCTTTCTGCCCACTGAGCTAGAAATAATTTTCTCGAGGTTGGCCAGCCTAGCACATACATCCGAGTGCGACTCCCCAGTAATGACAGTGTCACTTGGGGTACGGATGATGCGGGGAGGGGTAGGAGATGAGGCGGGAGGCACGGACCCAGATGCCTGGGATCCCGACTGCCGCGTAATGGCCTGTTACGCACATGGTATGCAAATTAGTACATTCTCCCCCGTAAGGGGTACCCCACAACCCACACATAGCCGGGATTGTCCCGAAGGGAGCCCAAGCCCGGTATCCTGTGGAGCCTTTAAGGTAGTCGCAATGACCAGAGGGAATTATGCTGTAAGCAACCCGGGATGCCCCTTTAAGTCCCGAGTGGGAGGATTTATAAGTGCCCCAAATTACAGCTAGGGACCCTAGGACCGGGAGAACCCCCTTTTAAGCAAGGCACAGGGAGTCCTGAAAGACACAAGATATGTGGTCATAAGCACATGCACACACACAGCAACAGCATAATACATGTCATAAGAAAACAACAGAGAGGCCAGCGCTGTCCCAAGCGGCGACTGAGGCATATTGGCCAAGCATAGCAAGAAGAGGGGGGAGCCCAGCAGGGTACTCACCCACCGCAGAAAATGGCGTCCTATTCAGCCAGCAGCACCTGAGAGAGACAGAGAGGGAGAAGAAGGGGCGGGCCAGCGCGGATCCCCGCCCCCTTCCCTCCGAGCTCCTGTAATGCGGTTCCCAGCAATGGGATGGGCCCTCAATGGCACCAACAGAAGGGGGCCGGCCGCAGCAACGCGCGAGTGCCCGGGCCCGCCCCCTCACAGAATCAGCCTGAGGGGAAGAAGCTCCCCAGACTGCAGGCAGATGCCGCCTACCCCCTTGTATGGGGTCTCACGGGGGAGCATGGCTCCCTAAACACCTATTAAGGTGAAGGCTACCATCACCCGGACCTGCAGCCAAGGCTGGGAGTCTAGAAATTGGCTTAATGCATAAAGGTCCGGGCAGAAATAGAGCACAACATGGCCGGATGTAAACTCGGCTTACCTGCAAGGAAGAGCAGCATACATCTTCTGACTTGCTTGCCGTCCTGCAGAGAAGGAACTGGGAATGTGTGGGAGGTCCCAGGTATTTATGGACCGGGAGGGGCTTCTTTTTTGCTTTCATCTCTGCAGAAGTTCGCCCTCTACTGGACCATAACCCCATATGTCATGAATAGTGGAAGCGGGGTGTGTGACATACTTGGAATAAAAGAACATCCATAAGCACACAACAGTGATAAAGGGATAGCAAAAAATAAACCAGCGAGGGCACTCACGGACCACGTTAGAGGGCCAGCAGACACTCCAGGAGGAAGGCAAGATGGCACTGGAGGGACCTCGAGGGGCAGGCCACATGAGGGGACGACGCGGAACGCGCCCCCGATAGGCCATACCCCCTCCGCAGAGCGCGCAATTGGCCTGCAGCAGCAGCCAATAGAAAGGCAGGGATTCTTGATAATGATGCCGCCGCTGACCGCGGACGCCACAGGGCGCGCATGTCAGCGGCGGCAAATTCAAAATGAAGACATGGCGCAGAGCCCTGAAAAGAAGAAGTGCAATACAGTAAAAAAAAAGGCATAAACTAACATGCACCCCCCCCCAACGGACCCCCATAAGGGGTCCCACCAAAGACCAGGGCATGGGAGGGCAAAGAGCGGACGGGCATCCCAACTCCATAACACTATAACCTGCAACGCCTACCCTTTGGTGGGGGATTGCGGCCGTAACAAAGCACCAGTGGTAGGTGCTGCCTACCATCACCCGACCAGCGCAGCCAATGCTGGGAGGCATAAGCAAAAGGTGGAACAGGTGGAAATAGTCCTACAGGGCCAAGGGCTGCTAAGCCTGGCTCACCTGCGAGAAGAGAAGCCATCTTCTGACCTTCGCAGCCGACTGCAGAGAAGGAACTGGGGAATTTGTGGAAGGTCCCGGGTATATATGGACCGGGAGGGGCCTCTTTTTGCCATCTCTGCAGTCAAGCACCCTCTGGTGGAGGTAATCCCATCTGTTATGAATCATTATCTGGAGCAGGACATGCTGCATACTTAGAATACAGCACAAACAGAATTAGTCAAAAGCTTGGATTTTCTTGTTTGTTTCATATTGAAACCATAAAAACGTATGAAATTAAAAGTAGTTTAGAACATACAAATGTTTTATATGTTAGGATCTATAAAGTGTCCTCCTATTTGCTTTGATGGTAACTGGGCATTTTCTTTATCATCTTCATGAGGTAGTAACCTGGAACTGTCTTCAGTCCCAAAAATACAGAGCACTTGTTGGCTTCTATTCCTTCACCCTGAGGTCCAACTCATCCGAAACCATTTCAGTTGAGTCAGGAGATTGTGAAGGCAATGTCATCTGCAGCAATGCATCACTCTCCTTCTTGGTCAAATAGCCCTTACATAGCCTGAAGGTGTACAAAAGATGGTTCCACTAACAGCAACCTATATGGAATGGCACATCACTGCAAAATGCTGTGGTATCCATGCTGGTTAATTGTGCCTTGAGTTTTGAATAGGTCACCAACACTGTCACCAACAAAGCAAACCTCACACCATCATCCCCCACCATGTTTCACAGTGTGAATTAAACATATAGAAACATGGTAGTTGGGCTCAAAATATTGACTCATCAGACCAAAGTACATATTTCCACTAGTCCAGAGATTCCCAACAGGTGGGAGCAGGGGGCAGCCGAAGGGCTGCAGACTCGCCTGTACCCCAATCAGATCTGCTGCCTTTGTACTTTACTCAAGCATGATTTGCACCATAAACAACAACATGTCTGTGTGAGTCATTTGCATGGCTGTTTTGTGTGTTTTTATCACGGTTTTATGTGACTGACAACCCACATGCACCACCCAGGTGGTACTTGATATAATTTAAAAAATGGACAGTGGTACGGGATGAAAACAGGTTGGGAACTCTTGCTCTAGTCTTATTTCCATCTCTTATGCGGTGTAATCAATTCACAGTGGGAGAGCTCCGCCACCGCTGCTCGAGCGCACTAACACACGGGTGTTTGTTTCAGCGTGTGCTGACATGAAACGCAGTGGCGATGGGGACACCGTGCCCTGCTCTGACTTCTAGCACCACCACTGCCTCTCAGGTGTCAGTGAGCGCTGACACAAACCAGCGCATGCCAAGGCGGTGGCGGCATTTATGTAAGTACACTTTTTTTTTTCCTTGGGAGTTGGGGGCAATGCCACACTGCCTATATGGAGAGTAGGACGGGGGTGCCACACTGCATATATGGGGAATGGGATGGGGGTCCCACTGCATAAATGGAGAATGGAATGGGGGGATGCCATACTGTCCATGGGGAATGGGATGGGGGAATGCCACACTGCCTATATGGGTAATGGGATGGGGGGATGCCATACTGCCCATTGGGAATGGGAGGGGGAATGCCACACTGCCTATAAGAGAAATGGGATGGGGGATGCCACACTGCCCACGGGAATGGGGGGGGCAATGCCACACTGCCTATGTGGGGAATGGGAGGGGGCAATGCCACACTGCCTATGGGAATGGGATGGGGGAATAACACACTGCCTATGGGAATGGGATGGGGGGAATGCTACACTGCCTATGGGAATGGGAGGGGGGAATGCTACACTGTCTATGGGGAATGGGAGGGGGGAATGCTACACTGTCTATGGGGAATGGGAGGGGGGAATGCCACACTGCCTATATGGGGAATGGGAGGGGGGATGCCAAACTGCCTTTGGGAATGGGAGGGGGGCTGCCACACTGCTTTTGGGAATGGGAGGGGGGATGCCACACTACCTATGGGAGGGGGATGCCACACTGTCCATGGGGAATGGGGTGTTTTAGCACATTTAATTTAGAATATTTTTTTTCTTATTTTCCTTCTCCATATCCTAGGTGTGTCTTATAGAGTGAAAAATACGGTACATAAACTTTCTAATGTGTAGTTACTACTATATCCGCTTTGTTGTCGAATTAGTTTTTTCCCAATGTTTTTGAATAAATCGCCTTTTTCCCAATTTACAGAAAGATTTTTACATTGCACGTTTCACTTTCATACTATGTCACTGGTGAATCCAAACCAGAATCAACCCCTTAAAAAACACCATCTGTGGTATATTTTACTTTCAGCGTCTGGTAAACATTTTTTGCTATTTTCTGCACTTTATTTTGTCTACGTCATTACAAATAAGTAGGTAATGTTAATCGACCAGAAATTAGATTTCTAACATTAGTTTATCTTTAGGCAGTAATCATGTCATGGGTCAGTCCACAGATTAGGATTTGTGCACAAAGGTCTTCATGTTGTTGCTGATTAAAGTTAACAAAACAACTATGAGTGTTTGCGCATGTCACAGGTATGCTATTAAAGAGGAACAGAGCGTTTCTCTCGGGTGAGGGAATCATCCAGCCCTGGAGTCTTTATACAGGCTGATGTTCCTATATAACACTGTACAAACATCTAACTAAACACACCTACAAAGTCATCACATATTCCACACATTTACTGCTATAAACTATAAAGTCTAGGGAGCTATTAACAGGAATTGGCAGAATTCTCCCCCCATCACCCTGTAACAGGCAGCATGCAGAACCCCACCCCCCACAATGATTTATGTGAATAGGCGTGCAAGCCTGAACAAAGAGCGGGGAAAGTGCTCTGTGCATCAAAACCAAGATGGCTGCCGCCGGGGGATGGGTGGGCAGGAGCACGCATAGAGCCGAGTATGGGGCACTGTTCAAGACGGCTGTGCACACTGAAGTAGCAGCAGAACAGTGGGGAATCTTGGGCTGGGAGAGGTAAGCTTGGAGGGAGGCAGGGCAGTCTGGGTGATCATTATTGGAGGTGCACTGTTACAGGGTGGGGGCCGTCAACATGACTTCTACCATAATTCGAGCCACCCGTACAGTGCTAGGCTCCAGGGGAGTGTCGTAGGTGGTTAGAAGGGACGTCTCACTGGTGACGAGCCACCCGTAATGGATCCACCCCTTTTGCCCACCCATATGCCCGAGGGGCTTAAATTCACTAAGAGTTGAAAAAAAATCTCATTGTAGCAAAAAATTCAGTTCATGAAAAAAAAATTCACTTTTAGTGAATCACCAGATAAGAAGACAATGAAAGTCAATGGCACTTTTTACTACAATGTAAAAAGGAGTAAAAAGTCCAATACTTTCAGACCATTGACTTTCATTATGTTCCTATTTAGTGATTCAATAAAATTGAAATTCTCATGTTTTTTTCCTCATGAATTTCATTTTTTACTACCATGAGAATTTTTACAACTCTTAGTGAATCAAGGCCAACATTTCAAAACAATTAAAATCGTAAATGATTTATTACTGTATATCTTTTCTGGGGGCAACACTGAAGAGAGGACACTTTGATACAACGTAAAGTAGTCTGTCTACAGCTTGAACAACAGAGGTATAACCTCTATTAACACAGTCATTAAAGTGGACCAAAATCCCGGATTTTCACTGTCCTGGGGACTGGCTCTTGCCTCGGCGGCATTCCAATTTGGGATGCCCCGCTGTGTGAACTCCCCCAATCAGTGCCATATGCCATGCATTTTAAAGGAGCACTATTGTGAAATTGTGTTGTATTAACCCTTTAAATGTCAGCCACGTAAAATTTACATGGCTGCCTCCCCTGCAGTTAACTGCCAGCCACGTAAATTTTACGTGCCTGACTTTCCCCACTTACAGCAAAAAAAGTAAAAACGAAAGTCACTTACCCGACCCCTCGTTCGATCCGGCCGGGTCTTCTCTTCAGCCAGATGGGCTCCGATGACCCATTTTTTACTTCTAACCCTTCGTGAACTGGTAAGGGATCTGAGACCCCTATACCAGTTCACAAGGCTCTGGGTCTGGCAAGTCACCTGCGGTTAGTGGGTGACTTGCAATTAACCCCGAGACCCCCCATTACCTGCCTCCCCAAAAAACCTTAAAATTCCCCCAAGAAATGGTGTCCCCCCCCCCCCTGTGAAGGGGGATCCCACACCAATTTTTTTTTATTTAACCCTTTATTATGTGGATAGTAGTTGTATTTTATTTGTAAATGTTATAAAGTGCTCTTTTCAGTTTAGGGGATCACCTGGACAGGAACGGGGGGCTACCGATACATATGTGGTATCATTGTAATCAGGAGAAATGGGGCTTTCACATGCAATATGGTTTTCTTTAATAAAATAAAGGAGACAATTTAAAAAAAAATATATATATATTTTTTTTTACTTATTTACTTTAAAATATATTTAAAAAAGTAGAAAAAATGCAAACAAGACATTTCATGTTAAAGCCTAAACTCTGCCACAAAAAGAAAATATGCCATTTTCTTGGAAATTCCTGCAAAAATCACAGTTAAACATCACACAAAATTGTGAAATATATCCTGTCAGCAGAGGGTGACAAAATCTCAAAGGTTACAGGTACCTATGCATGTTGGGTATTTTTCTGCTCGGGGGACCTTGCGCTTTCAGATTTAGCTTGTTTTTTTCTTATTTGCATATTGATATTTTAGGAAAAGGTTTTTTTTTAATTCTGCTTTTTTATATATTTTTTTGTGAAACCCTGTGCAACCTAGGAATTCTTCGAGATATTACTTCTAGAAAGATGAGCCCACTACAACAAGCTGGGTACGCTTAGAAAGCTTAACATGTACTTTCAGGGAATATATGGTTTATGGGGGGTATTCTAAATGTAAAGGTTTGTTTTGGTAGAAAAAGCACAAGGTGCGCACTTTGTCTGCAGAGCTGATATTTTGAAGTAAAATTACCGTTATGCGCATGCTTTACTTTGCTGTTTGGCAACTCTTTCCTTAAAGCGGACCAACACCCACTGCTGATCGGCCCGGGAATCTATAAGATACCCGGGCCGATCAGCTCCCTACCCGCGGAGGATCCGAAATCGGGATGCCCCGCTGTGTGAAACCCCCCCGGACGCCCACAAACCTTACCTTCTCCCGTTCCAACGGCGCATACGCGGGCCACTGGCCTCAGCTTGTCCGTTGGCGTTGAGGTAAGTTTTTGGGGGCTTTCTGGGGGGTTTCACACACCAGGGTGCCCCGCAGAAGTGGACCAACACCCAGGATAGTGAAAATCCTGGGTGTTGGTCCACTTTAACATAACCTATGTATGTTGGGTATTGTTCTGTTTGGGGGATGTTGCTTTTTCAGATTTTCAGTTTTTTTCTTGTTTGCATATAGTTTTTTTTTTAGGAAAATGTGGTTTTGATTCTGCTTTTTTATTCATTTTTAGGGAAACCCTGTGCAACCAAAGAATACATTGAGGGATTGCTTCCAGAAAACTGCATCCATGTCAACAAGCCTGGTACGCTTAGAAAGCCTGAGGTGTATACTTCTAGGGAATATATAGTTTATCGGGGGTATTTCAAATGTAAAAGGTTGTTTTTCTGCAAGTGCGCTTAGCGCGTAGCATAGTTGTATTTTATCTGAAAATCTCCTAAAGCGTTGTTTCAGTTTGGGGGAGTCTCCTGGGCAGGAAAGGGTGTCTACCTATACATATGTGGTACCACTGTAACCGGGAGAAATTGGGGTTTCACACACAATAAGATTTTATTGACAAACTTACATTTTTTATTACCAAAAAAAACTCTACAAATTGTAAAAAATAGATTTTTTTTTTTTTGCACAATTTTCACCCAAAAATATTGAGAATACACTTAGAAAATGACAAACAAGGCATTTCATGTTAAAGCCCAGGCTCTGCTGAAAAAAACAATATATCACTTTCCTGGGAAATCCCTTCAAAAATTACAGTTGAACATGGGGAGCGCAAAATAGTGCAAAATGGTCTGGAAACAAAGGGTGACAAAATCTCAAGGTAGGCTGGCACTTAAAGGGTTTAAAAGCCATATATGTCGGCTAATCAGAGGAGGGGGTCCACTTATACACCCGAACTTATTATGACTCCTGTCAAGCTTGTGGTTTATTCTCTCATGGTAGGATCCCAGAGGTGACAGGTTTAGTGTATCAGGAGGGACAGAACCTGTCACCTTCGATTACCTCTTCCTTCCAGTAACCCTTTTAGTGCCAGCAACACGAGTCTCATGTAGCTGCCTCTCCAAACGTTAGGTGCCTACGTGAGACTCACGTAGCTGACTTTAAACCCCAATAAGAAAAAAAAAAGTTAAAAATTCACCTGACCTCTCAATCGATCCTGCCGGTTCTTCTCTGCACCCGGGTAGCATCCAATCCTCCCCCCCCCCACCACCACCGCTAACATCTATAGTAAGAAAAAAAAAAAACACACTCACCTGCATCTGCGATCATCTTGCTCCCCACACGGCAACTCTGATCTGATCCCCTGCCTCCTCCTCCACCGATTAACAGCATCCATCAGAGATCGTCGAGGGATGGGGAGGATTGGAGGCAAGTAAAGAGTGAAAAAAAAAATAAATGAATTGAATTGATTTAATAAATATTTTTCTCTGCTGGGTTTTTTTTTTTTTTAGTTAACCCTTTGTGAACTGGTAAGGGATCCACGAGATCCCTATACCAGTTCACAAGGCTTGGGTGTTCTGGCAAGTCACCTGTGGCTAACGAGTGACCTGCAATTAATCCGCAGCCCTCCCATTACTAGCCTCCCCAAAGCCTGGGGGCAGGAGAGCCCGGGGGCCGTGAAGGCTACATCGGTTTGTAGCTTTCAGGGCCAGGAGCCACTGAAGCTGGCCTCCACGCCCTGGTCTACAAGCTCCCATAGCAGGTACAAGGGCTGATTATGTGTCAAAGGGGGCCCCACGCCAATTTTTTATTTATTTATTTAATTAAGGCTTTATAGTGTATGGATAGTAGTTGTATATTATTTGTAAATGTTATAATGTGCCCGTTTCAGTTTTGGGTGTCTCCTGGGCAGGAATGGGGGGCTACTGATGGGAGAAATGGGGCTTTTCCATGCAATATGGTTTTCTTCGATAAAATAAAGTTTTATTTAAAATAAATGAGACAATTAAATTTTTTCTTTTTCACTCAAGAACAAAAAATAAACACTGGAAAAATTACAAACAAGACATTTCATGTTAAAGCCTAAACTTTGCTGAAAATTCCTGCAAAAATCAGTTAAACATGGTGCAAAATGGTGAAAAAGTGTTAAAAGTAGCTATGGGTATTGTTCTCTTCGGGGACCTTGCACTTTCAGATTTAACTTGTTTTGTTTCTCTTGTTTTCATATTGATATTTTAGGAAAATGTGTGTTTATTCTGCATTTTTATAAATTTTTTAGGGAAACCTGTGCAACCAATGAATTCTTTGAGGGATAACTTACAAAAAGATGAGCCCGCTACAAGCTGGGTACACCTAGAAAGCTTAATATCTGGGTATATATGGTTTGTGGAGGTGGGGGGGGTATTTCAAATGTAAAGGTTTTGGGTTGAAAAAGTGGAAGGTGTGCACTTTACTTTACTTTGGTGTGTTTGGCAACTCTTGACATTACCTATGTATGTTGGGTATTGTTCTGTTCGGGGACCTTGCTTTTTCTTGCTGTGTTTTTTTCTCATTTGCGTATTGTTTTTTTCAGGATAATGTGGCTTTTAATTCTGGCTTTTTTTTTTTTTTTTTTTTTTTTAGGGAAACCCTAAGAACAATCACCATAAAGAGGTAACTAAAGATAATGATAACAAGGGAGGGGTGGAACAGGACGTGCTATATACATATAATACCAATTCTATACGTGAGTAATCACAGAATTGTATTATTCTAAGTATACAGCACGTCCTGTATAGCAGTGTCCGTAAGGTAGGGTGGGATCCCCAAAAAGTAACAGCAGACAGTTTAAACCACTGCCGCCTGCAGAACCTTGTGGCCAAAAGCAGCATCAGCTGAGGCCCTAACATCAACCTTGTAAATCTTTGAAAAAGTATGAACAGAAGACCAAGTAGCAGCCTTGCAAACTTGTTCAACAGAAGCTAGGTGCTGAAAAGCACAAGAGGCACCAATAGCACGAGTAGAATGAGCAGTAAGGCAGAAAGGGAGGCTCCTTCCCCTTAGCAGAGTAGGCCTGTATCACAGCCTGACGGATCCACTTGCTGATAGTGGACTTAGCTGGAGCCAGACCCTTTTTAGGTCCAGACGGGAGCACAAAAAGAGAAAGATTCAGTAGCCACCAAATAGAACTTCAGAGTTCTGACTACGTCCAAAGAATGCAAAACCCTTTCCTTAGGGTTACTGGGATTAGGACACAGAGAGGGCAAAACAATGTCCTGATTGAGATGAAATGCAGAAACAACCTTAGGCAGAAAATCTGGCTTAAAACGAAACACCACCTTGTCCTGGTGTCTCTCAAAATAAGGGGGCTTGATGGAAAGCGCCGCCAACTCAGAAACACGCCTAACAGAAGTGATAGCCACCAAAAAGACCACCTTAAGTGTGAGAATGGACAAAGGAGCCCCTTGCAAGGGCTCAAAGGGAGACCCCTGCAGGGCAGATAAGACCAAGTTCAAGTCCCAGACTGGTAACATAGGCTTACGTGGGGGACGCACGTGAGTAACTCCCCGGAAAAAGGTCTTGACCAGATGAGGCTGAGCAAAGGATCTTTGGAAAAAAATTGCCAAAGCAGACACATGGCCTTTCAGAGTACTGAGCTGAAGGCCCATATCCAAACCATGTTGGAGAAACTCCAGAATCCTAGGATTAGAAAACACATGACAGGGAAGTGAGTGGGACTCGTACCAGTCAATGTAAGTACGCCAAACCCTGTAATAGATAGAAGAAGAGGACCTCTTCCTAGCCCTGATCATGGTATTCACCACCGAGGCAGGCAGCACTTTTTCCATCAAGATTGAGGTTTCAACAGCCAGGCCGCCAAAGCCAGCATTTGCTAATTGGGGTGGCGTAGGTGTCCCTAAATGAGCAGATCTGGAACCCGTGGCAGGGCGTACTGATCTACTGCCAACTGCACGATGCCTGCGAATCACACTCTTCTTGGCCAACAGGGGGCCACCAGGATGGTTGGCACCCCTTCCTGAACTATCTTGCGCAGCACCCTGCCCAGCAGTGGAAACGGGGGAAACATACAGGAGCTGGAACCTCGTCCAAGACATTGCAAGGGCATCCGTGGCCAAGGCCAGAGGATCGTGGGACAGAGAGACAAAGACTGGAAGCTTGTGATTGTGACGGGATGCAAACAGATCCACATCTGGCTGACCCCAGCGTTGGCACTGGGAGCGAAACACCCTGCTGCTGAGCGACCATTCTCCCAGACGAGAGGTCCCCCTGTTGAGGGAGTCTGCCTCCAGATTCTCCACCCCCAGGATGTACACAGCTGAGATGCAGGGAACATTTTCCTCCACCCAGGACAGTATCAAGGACACTTCCTTGAGGGCCCTCTTGCTCCGGGTCCCTCCCTGATGATTGATGTAGGCAACCGCCGTCTGGTTGTCCGAGCGGACCTGAACAGCCCGACCCCTCAGGTGTGGAGTTAAGTGGGCGAGAACCAACCTGATTGCCCTCAATCCCAGAATGTTGATAGGGGCATGGGCCTCCTGAGGGCCCCACTGACCCTGGAATTTCAGGGACTTCCAGAATCCCCCCAACCTGTCAGACTGGCATCCATGGTGACAGTCTCCCAGCAGGGGGCCAGAAAGGACCTGCCCCCCAGCAGGTTCCCTGAGACCAGCCACCACACTAGAGACTGCCTGACCTGAAGGGACAAGACAAACGCCTGATCCAAGGACACAGGGTCCCGATCCCATACTGACAAGAGGTGAAGCATGTGGAACTGAGCATATGGAACCGTCTCGAAGCAGGACACCATCTGGCCCACCAGCTGCATTCCCTGCCTGATGGATGGATGGGGACAAGAAAGCAGGAGCTGAACTTTCTCTTGAAGGACCTCCACCTTCTGCTGAGGAAGAAAGATCTTGACCCGAGCTGAATCCAGAATCATGCCCAGAAAAGACTTCACCATGGAAGGAGACAGGGAAGATTTGGGGTGATCGATCACCCAGCCAAATGACTCCAGTCTGGACACCACCCTCTGAGTGTCCAGCTCTGCCTGATGGAAGGATTGAGAAGCGATAAGCATGTCGTCCAGGTAGGGGAGAATGCGAATGTCCTGAGATCTCAGCAGGGCCATCACTCCTGCCAGCACCTTGATGAATACCCTGGGAGCCGAGGTGAGGCCGAAGGGCAAGGCCACAAATAGTGCTGATCCTCCAGAGCGAACCTGAGGAACCTCTGATGACTTGGAAAGATAGGAACGTGGAGGTAAGCATCCTTGATGTCTACAGAAGTCATGAAGTCCCCTAGGCGTAAGAAGGTCACAGCTGAGCGCAGAGTCTCCATGCGAAAGTGTCTGACAAATTTGTTGAGAAGCTTTAAATCCAGGATAGGTCTAATGGACCCATCCATTTTGGGCACAATGAAAAGATTGGAATAATAGCCTTTGCCCCTTTCCATCAAGGGCACCTGACAGATGACACCTAGATCTAGAAGGCCTTGGACAGCCAGGGAGAGTCACTGTGCTGACAAGGGGTTTTGAGCTAAACGAGATTTGATGAATCTTGGGGGGCGGCCAGGCTGCAAACTCTATCTTGTACCCGGAGGATACCGCCTACTGAATCCACCGGTCTGAGACATGACGCCTCCAGACGTGAGCCAAGAGCCGAAGCCGCCCCCCCTCCCCCCACCCGGATGGGTGAGGGCGATCCTTCATGCCTGAGGGGGCTTGGGGGAGGACTTAGTCTTGGGACCCCAGGGGGGGGGACGGCAGGGTGGCCACATCCTCTACCCCTGCCCCAAAAATCTCCACGGGCTCCAGCAAAGGAAGCTCCTCGTGCAATTCTGGAGCCCTGAAGGAAGGCGAAAAGGCACCTGAACCCCGAAAGGACCGGGGCTGTCTTCTACGCTGAGGTAATTTGCAACCCTTAGCAAACAAGTCCAAACGTTCCCCAAAGAGGCTCAGCCCCTTGAAGGGAAACCCAGTGAGGGCTTTTTGTCAGCATTGTCAGCTGCCCACTGGCGCAATCAGACCGAGCGGCGTATCGCCACCAACAAGGCAGATGCCTTGGTATCATCCAGGGCAGAGAGAACACATGCAACAAATTCCTCACAACGCAGAAGAGCTCTATACTCTTCGCTACCAGCATCATCAGGGGCCACATCCAAGAGACCCCTGAGAATGCTTTTAATAGCAACAGCCATGATAGCAGAGGCACAGACCGGACGGAGCCCGGTCCCAACACAGGCAAAGGTATGGCTAGCCAGCTGATCAATGCGCCTGTCTTCCCCTTCTCTCAATGTAGTAGTGTCAGGGGAATGCATGACAGATGTGTTAGACAACCCCAGAACTGGTGCATCCACCTCTGGAGGACATGACCAACGTTTAACCATTTCAGCAGGAAAGGGATACCTCTTATCCCAACTCTTTGGTACCCCGGGAAGCCGGCTAGGCCGTTCCCACTCCTTGAGAATCAGATTATTAAAGTGAGTTTGTTCAGGAAACTCCAAACGTGGCTTAACAGTATGAAACAGCTCCCTCTGCTGCCGCGGGGCCACGGCAGGAGGAGAGATACAGAGTACTTCAAAAATTTGAGCCAAAAGTCTGTCAGTATCATCCGAAGCCCATGGGTCAGATCCAGACTCAGCATAACCCCTAGGCTGATCGGCAGATGATTCTGAATCAGAGAATAATTCCCCTTCTTCCAGGGGGGTATAACCAGTAACATCAAAAAACTCCTCAGCTTCCATAGGAAAGAGAGTAACACCGGGTGCCAGATGCCGCCGCATAGCAGGAGCCTTATGCGGACAAGAACCAGCAATACGCCTTTCAATGCTGGCTACCCTGGTAGCCAAATCAGGTTGAGACTCCCCACTGGTATGCACCTCACTGGGAGTCAGGTGTAAGCGTAGGGGGGGTAGGTGAAGCCAGAGGGGGCTCAGCACTAGGCCCAGCCGCAGGTAAACCAGACTGCAGGGCAAGTACCTGCTGGGCGCAGGGTACACACACCCTGACATCACTTATAGGGGATACCCCACACGCCACACACAGCCGGGCTTGTCCCGAAGGAACCCCAAGCACATTATCCTGAGAAGCCTCCATATGGTGATTATCACGGCACAACAGGCCAATAGGGATTGACGCTAATAAAAGCAACCCGGGATGCCCCAATAACCCGCTAGGGAAGTGGGAGTAATGGTATGTAATAGCCCTCCAATAAGAGTTAACACTAAATAGAGGGGATAAGGCCGGGAGAAACCACAAGGACATGCAAAACACGCCATCCGCAAGGCCCCCCCCCCCGAAGAGCGCGAAAACGCGCCCACCTGACAAGACCAGCCAATGATGGCGCAGCAGCGCCTGAGGAGATGTCGGCGCTGACCGCAGAGCGCAGTACAAACGTGCGGCGGCGGCGGCGACAACTAAAGAAACCAGTGCAAGCAATTCAACAGGGATCGAACACAACACACAATATATATATATATATATATAGCAAAGACATGCACCCCCCCCCCCCCGAGAACTACAAGGGAGAGCGAGGGGGTAGCAACAGCCAGCCTAGAGGGAGCCAACTGTGGGGACAGGGGGCGAGGGGCAATAAATGCGGGAGGGGCATCCCATAAGGCTCACCATGGGCCTATACCGCATACCCTTTGGTGGAGGAATGCGGTTGGAGCAGCGCTCCTTAGCACCTGACAGCAATGCTGCCTACCTTCACCCAAACCAGAGCAGCCTAAGCTGGGAGGCAGTAGAAGGAAACGGGTGGGAATAGCCCTACAAGGCCGCAGGCTAACAGCCCCGCTCACCTGCGAGTAGAGAGAGCCATCTTCTAGTCATCGCAGCCAGGACTGCAGAGAAGAACTGGGGATTTTGTGGGAGGTCTCGGGTATATATGGGGCCAGGAAGAGCCTCTTCTCTGTCTCTGCAGTCCAGCACCATCTACTGGAGTATATCCCAAGTGTAAGGATCATCTTTTGGAACAGGACGTGCTGTATACTTAGAATATACAATGACATATATACATATTATTTTCATGCCAGAAGAACCCCCCCCCCCCCAAAAAAAAAAATGGGGGTGTCAATGCGTCTTATGGAAGGAATGTTCACTCCCTCACTGCTGTCCTCCTGCATCTGATCATCTTCCCACAACCCTGGTTCCAGTGGGTTGCAAGACAAAGATCAGATGCAGGACTTGTGGAACAGCGACGGTCCTGGCATGCAGAAGATGACAGTTGTCAGACCAGGAGAAATCCCCGAACCTGCAGGGAGGATTTTTTTTAACTGTTTGTAAACTAGTAAGGGATCCAAGCTGCCCAGAGACATCTATTTCTGTAATGCCCATTGTTTTTAAAGAGCAGAAGTCCCTTTCCAAGTTTGTCGCATTGTAATAGTCCTACTTCAACACAATGCAATCGCGAAAATATAAAATCAAGGCACTTTTTCCTTACCGCCCAGGAAGATGATGAGTTGCTGCAGAACCTTTGTTTTCTATTATATAGTAAAGGCTGCAGCTTGCTGTGTGCGTGAGAAAAAGACATAGAATGTTCCCATCACACTGAGGAAGTAGGGGAATCCTGAAATTACGCTGCAGAAGAGGGGCTGAATCTCGGCAACAGCTTTATTCAGTAGTAGGACTCTGTCCTGGATCCAGCCCCAGGGGAGTCTCCTCTTTCCTCAGCTGGCCTCCGCCTGCCTGGGGTCTTTAGCGTGGCAGAGAACGCCAGTCCCTGCCCGAGGTCTTTAATACAGGGAGTGAAATGACTCCCAGCAATCGGCAGAAGCCAGGGGCAGGGGATTGGAGTCCTCTGCCCCCAGTGTCCATTGACTACTTCTGGCTGTCAGTGCAGCTGCAGTGATCAGTGCGGGACATCAGTATCAGTGGAAAGTAAAAAATAAACAAAACACTTTTTCATGTGTCGATATTTTTTACTTTTAACTCTTCGTGAACTGGTAAGCGGCCCTTGAAAGATCTATACCAGTTCAAAGGGCAGGAGGGGCTGGCAAGTCACCTGTTGGCAAGTGGGTGACTTGCCTTTACCTGCATCCCCGAAGCTCAGGTAATTGCAGAAGAGACTGCAGCTCATGAGGCCTCTGCGCCCTTACCATAGCTGGTGAATGGACCGGATTTGCTGGCTAGTGGGGACCCCACATCAATTAAAAAAATTAAAAGCCACACCTGCACCACCAAACCCCCCCCCCCCCCCCCCCCCGGAAGGAGACCACACACCAATTTTTGTTTGATTTTTATTTTTTTAAGGGTTTAACCCTTAATAGTGAGGATAGTGGATGTATTTAATTTGAAAATGTCATAAAACATTCTTTTCAGTTTGGGCTTTCACACGCAGTATGGTTTTCTTGAAAAAAAAAATGTATTTGAAAAAAACCTGACCATATTAAATTTGTTAAACATTTTTTACCCAAAAATATTATGAAAACACCGAAAAATTTACAAACAAGACATTTCATTTTAAAGCCCAAACTCTACAGATAAAAACAATATGTACCATTTCTAGAAATTCCTGCAGAAATTACATATAAAGAGCAAAATGGTGAAAAAATGGTTGGGCAAAAGTGGGTAACAAAATCTCTAGGTATGCCGGCACTGAAAGAGTTAAAGTAATTGAACAGCCAAACACAAAGTCAAAAGGGTACTCACACTTTGGCCCCAGCAACTGACTGTTGCTTATCTAGCAATCAGCAAATCACCTGATAGCTAGACCCAAGTCTAGCTGCCTGCCTTTTCTGAGCTTTTAAAAAGCCAAGATGGCGGCCCATGGAGTCTCAGACTGCCTGCAGACAGGAAGCATTTTCTGACTATGCTGCTCTGCATTCTGGGATTGCTGTCCTCCCCCAGCTCTGCTCTATCTGTGCAAAGCACAGCTATGACCCACCCCATGCTTTTCCTCAATATGTGATGCAAAAGGCAGACAGAACCTCACCCCCAATCCCTCACACTGCTGAGCCAGTTAGTTGGAAAAAAAAATAAAAAAAAAGTCATACCTGTATCGCGATCTGGAAGAAGCCTCCACTCTCCACAGCCATTGCGCACGGTTTGCTGCACCAATTCATCAATGGCAGTGCACAGAGCAGCGCGCTGGCTGCTGTGAGTGAAGGCTTCCAGATCGCAGTGCAGGAATGATTTTTTTTTTTTTTTACATAACAGTGGTCGGGGTTCTGCCACACTGCTATGAAAGCAGATAAATAAGGCTGCCGCTCTCAGGAACCCTGTTCTTGCGAGCATGGCGGGGCATATGTGGCCTAGTGGTAAGGAATCAATCTTGAGACCTGGGGATGACAGCTTCAATTCACAGCTGGTACATAACTGCAGTTCTCTTAAAGTGGACCAACACCCACCCATGATCGGCCCGGGAATCTATAAGATTCCCGGGCCGATCACCTCCCTCCCCGCGGGACATCCGAGATCGGGATGTCCCGCGGGGTGAAACCCCCCCAAACTCCTTACCTTAGTTTCGGCGGCGGCCGGCCGCCGCCGCCTCCCTCGCGCCCCTCTAGTCGTGCGCGCGCCCGCGCCGGCCGTCTGTGAATGGCCGGCGCGGGCACGCGCGCGTCAACAGGGACGCGCGGGAGGCGGCGGCGGAGGAGCCGCTTGTCCGCGGCTTGTCCGTCGCCGCTGATAGAGGTGAGTTCGGGGGGTTCGGGGGGGTTTTCACACAGCGGGACACCCCGATCGGGGGTGCCCCACCGAAGTGGACCAAGACCCAGGATAGTCAAAATCCTGGGTGTTGGTCCACTTTAAGAAAGCCATCTAAGCCACCCCCATCTGCTCCCCTTCAGGGAAGCCCATCGCTCTGGGGTCCCTCAATTCTGGTGTTGGTCTTACTGCACAGACGGGCTAAATCCAAAAGATAAATTCTCTTCTTAAGCATATAATGGTCATATATGCACCAAAAAAGAAATTAAGATGCCACCTGCTACACGGGGTTCATGGACCTTCAGTCATTGATGACTGGAAGGCAATTTTAAAGTGGGCCGGGACCCACACTGGAGTCTATGAAACTCTAGGACAGGCATACTCCCTTCCACGGGGCATCCCAAACGGGGAAACTCCACTGTGAACCCCCTCCCGACATTCTTACCTTTTCCTCGAGCCCACAGCGCATGCATCACTCTGCCTTCTCAGTTGTGCACAACTGAATCTGTGTGAGGCCATGTATAGCATATTACCAATGCTGGTAAGTGCAGCTAGGATTCCATTTAGCTTTTCTACCAGCACATTAAAGAGGAACATTGGAGGCCCTGGAGTCTAAAAGATTCCTGGGCTGTCGAAGTTCTTGTACTTGGAACTTCCCTAATTGGGATACCCCACAGTGTGAAACCCCCCAGATCTCACCTTCCCTCGAGCCCTAATCACTGCATCCCAGCACACCTCTAGCTGTGCGTGCACCCACACCCTGCCTTTCTGAATGAGCAGTGCGGGCAAGTCTCGGCTGCAAGGTGAGCGGGGGATGTGGCTGGACAAAGATCTGGAAAAGTGAAAACCTCGGGCTTTGGTTCACATTAAAGCAAAAAACAGCAACGTGGGTCAGTTCTGGAAACACCACTGGGTAAAACCCCATGGGGCACCAGTAAATCTTTACCAGCTCCAAGGCGCATGCACAGGCTCTAGTTCAATGAGAGCCGTCTTCCATGACCATGTCATTCGGCAAATGGCTCTCATTGTTGTCAATGCAGAGTCCACACTGCCGCACCAGCCATTCAGATAGGCTGGGGCACAAACTCTGCTCCCCATTCTAGTCAATTAAAGTGGACCAACACCCATCCAGATCGGCCTGCTAATCTATAAGATTCCCGGGCTGATCCAATCCATCCCGTGTGAAACAGACACCCACAAACCTTACCTGAATCCTGGTCCAACGGCGCATGCGCAGGCCGCATCAAGCGCTTCTCTCTAGCAGGAAACGCTACCTGTTAAAGGGAAGCGCGAGATGCGGCCGCCAGCGTGCTCGGAGCCGCTGAGCCAAGACGTCGCTTTGACGCGCATAGCTCAGCAGCTCTGAGCGCACTGATTGGACGAGCGGCCAGGCATGCGCCGTAGGAGCAAGGTGAAGTGAGCTGAATCGGGCGATCTGGGGGGTTTCACATATCAGGGCACCCCGGGGAATCCTGGGTGTTGGTCCTCTTTAAAGTCATTCCCCAAATGACAGTCATGGCGGAACGAGGAAGAGAAAAGCAGATTTCTGGGGAGTTTCACACAGTACATCCCAGTTCCAGACTTCAGGTAGGCCAGTTTCTTCAATTGAGGCAGCTTTGCGAAATCACTGAGTAAATTCAGCAAGCTGGGCATCAAAAATCAGGATGCTCCACCAGAGAGGAACGTTACATTGGAGCGTGGAGCTTCCTCTCCTGCATCATTTCTGACATATTGGTCCGCCCTCCCTTGGCGCTGCAGCGCGCCTTCGTGCGTCGCGTTTCTAGCACAGGGAGCGCGCACGCACTAAACCCTAGGAAGGGAACTGACATCTCCAGCTGTCGGGGGCGCGCACAGTCGTTAGCAGCCGGGCATGGCGGGAAATTACGAGAGGTTTCAGAGTGCCGGAAAGGGTAACGGACTGCGGGCAGCGAGAGACTTATTACTGGGCGAAACGGTGGCCAAAGCGGAGCCCTATGTGTACACTGTGTGCCGAGGACACACGCGGGGAGCAACGTGCCATTACTGCCTGCGCAGGTACGTCAGCTTTTATCAGTATTCCCGCCTTTCTCATAGCCAGCCAATGAGGAAGCAGGGGAGTGTTTGGTGGGCGGAGCTTTAGTTTCGCATTTGTTCTTTATTTTGGTATAGTGGGGGTTGTGTCTGAGACTTGTGTTGACATTTTCCTGTCAGTAATTAAACAGGAAGTTAGGTAAAGTTTTGCTTCTTTCATAGGAAGCCTGAACACCAAGCTTTAGTGCAAGTGACACCCATCCTGAATTAAAGTGGACCAGAATCATGATTTTGATTATCCTGGATTTTGGTCCGGGGTGCCCGCTGTGTGAAATCTCCCAGGTCCCTGAAATCAACTCACCTCTTGCTGGTCCAATGGCACATGCGCAGGCGCTCATCCTATTAGCACGCTCAGATCCGCTGACATCACATTGTCTAAGGCAAGCGTCTCTGAGCGTGTCTGCCATTTACAAATGCCTGGAGCAGGAATGCGCCCTGCTAGAGAGTGGAGAACGAGTGGCCTGCTCAGCCAATCAGCATGCTCGTTCTTGCCCGAGTCTGTTTCTCTCTACCCCCTGGACAATGCTGCACCCCTTGCCGCATCCCTCACTCACCTTCTAACCGTGGTGTGCTAGACGCAGAGATGCAGCGAGGGCTCTGGGAGAAGGTGAGTGTATTTGGGCTTCTGGGGGGTTTACACAGTGGGGCATCTGAGTTTGGCCACTCAAACAGTCCTGGAGTCTTTTTGCCTACCTGTGTAACCCCCCAGGTTGCCTGAATTAACTCATGTTTCCCCGGTCGTGCAGCGCATGTGCGGTCTCCTGTCCAGCACGCTCGACTGCACAGACACAAACTTGGCTAAGCTCGTCTAAGGAGCCAAGGGCTCCAGTGGCTGCATCCCTGATTAGAGATTCCTGGGCAGATTGCTGTGGGTTTTGGTCCACTTTAAAGACTTCAGCTGCTCGATTCTCACTGTGCAGGGCATCCCAAATAGGGTCTGCTGTAATACTTGCCTTTTTAGTGATCCCATGGCGCATGTGGGGGCTGTGGTGGCATCCCTGAAGCTGTTGCATGTTCCCATGCAAGACCTACCTGATTGGACAGGTGGAGGTGCCCGGCATTCAAGATAGCTTGCTGGATGAAGCAATCTATTCTGATTGGCTGAAGGTCTGTGCATATGTGTGGAAAGGGACATTGTTCAGCGATCCCCAGGGGTTCACATATAAAAGTCTTTAAAGTGGACCAAAACCCAGCGGGATCTTCCTGGCCGATCGATTCCCTCCCCCCCCCCCCCCCCCGGGGCATCCAAAATCGAGATGCCCTGCTGCGTGAAACCCCCCAGGGCGCCCTCTATACTTACCTTACTTCCTGGGCCAATGGCGCATGGGCAGGCCGCGTCCGCATCCCTGCTATCCCTCCAGCAAGGCACGTGCCGGCTCCAGCCATTTGTGAATGGCCAGCGCGGGCACGCTTCCTGTTAGAGGGAAGCAGGGGATACGCCCGCCAGTGCGCTCCGAGCCGCTCTGCTAAGACGTTGCTTAGACGTGCATAGCTCAGCGTCTCCGAGCGCGCTGATTGGACGAGCGGCCACGCATGTGCCAGAGGACTGAGATTAGGTGAATTTCCTCGGGCGATCTGGGGGGTTTCACGGGTGCCCCGGGGCAAAGGACCAAGGCCCAGGATTGTCAAAATCCTGGGTTTTGGTCCACTCTAGGGTCCATGGTCTTCCTTATTTTAGGACCAATGTGTGAAATCCCACTGTTGGCTGTGCGCTCCCCTGATCTATCTGAATGGCCATTGTGGGCCCACAGGAAGTGAATGGGAATGCCTGCTACTCTCCCCCCATCAACATGCTTGGCATAGAAAACTGATTTAGAGGAAAGCCAGCTTTTTTTTGTTTTAACTAGATGCCCCTTGGTGAGGTAAGAATGATTTACTTTCTTATGTTTTAATTAGATGTCCCCTAGCAAAGGAACAAAACCAGGGAGAGTGACAACCCTAAGTTTTGTTCCTCTTTGTGAGGAAACCCATAACACAAAATCCCCTGCTTATGCCATAGTCAGCAGTCAATTAGTGATGATGTGTGCTCCCTCTGATGGTTCCTATTTCCACAGATGGCTGAGGTTGGTAAGCAAAAGCCTAACAGCTCCTCCACGGGGAGGCCTCCTCTTCAAAAGAATCCCTGCTGCAATTCTCATCTGAGGTTGGGGAGTCGGAAGGTCAGCAACCAGACTCACCCCCTGCTGAGAGTCTGATCTAGCCACACAGTTTCAAAGCTTAAATTCAGTACACCAGTACTACATAAAGGAAGATGAGGTTGCAAGGACCATTATTCAGAATCTAAACCCATATTCTGAATCTTTAGGGCCTGATGCATGACGCAAGTACAGGGGGTGGAGTTCTGCAGAAATCAGACTAGGAGCAATCTCAAATGGCAGTACTCATTGGGGGTTCAAAACCAGACTGGCGGGTCTGTCACGTAGCAAGCATCCCAATTTGGATCCCAACTTGGGATGCCTCGGGGGGGGGGGGGGTTGGGAGAGACCAAAACATAAAAATCTGTACAGATAGGTTCCCTAACTTATTGTAATCCCGGTTGCAACCCCCCCATGCTTTAACACCGGATAAAACAGAAGATAGCTTTAAAAACATCCTCAGGGCAGCATACTATTGAGACCTTTTGTCTCTGTCCCTAGGTAAGAACACATGACCACCAAAAATAAATAAATGAATGTGCTCCCAGTTAAGGGGAATGCACATGCAATACCTATATACATTCTTTCTGGCCTCCCTCTATGGCAAACAGAGGGGTAAAAAGGACCAAAACCCAGCTGGATCGGCCGGTGAATCTATAAGATTCCTAGGCCATTCCATTCCCTCCCCGGATGGCATCCAAAATCGGCATGCCCCGCTGTGTGAAACCCCCCAGGTCGCTCCAACAATTACTCTGTCCTCCACTCAGTCTGGGAAGGAGAGGTCCAGCTCTGCTCCAGTAAGTCCCTTTTTCTTTTAGGGGCTCATGACTTAAAACTACAGTAACTTTTTTTTTTATTAGACCAAGCCCCCAAAACAGCTGCCTTGAGGGTATCTAAGACTAAACCTGGCTCCAAGGCTGAAAAAAAGAGTAGCAGATGCCCGATGTGTGAAATCAAGGTGGCTGATTATATTATTTCTTATAAGAAACATGTACTGTAAGAGTCGTGAGTAAAGAACATCAGCCTAGTATGAGAGATATATTGCAAGTTCTGAAGATTCATATTTCCTCCTCCTTTGAGAATCTAAAGACCTCATGGGATTCAGCTGGGCATAGTGAATTAGTTGGGCATCCCTTTGACACCCTCTACTATTTTAAAGGGCAAGTCTCTGAACACTCGGATGCTCTTTTTTTACAAGGGGGATGAGGGCCCCTCCGCTTCTGAGGAAGAGGGACAGAAGTTAGGCTCAGATTCATCCACTCCAGGTAGATTTCTTTTTTCCCCAGATGATTTACCCTATCTCTTACATATGATTCATCTCTCCATGCGGATTGAGGATAGTAGCGTTACCCCTAAATTTAAGCATGATGGGTTTTCCCCGGACTTTGTTCCAGAGACCCCTATGTCCTTTTCTTTTCATAAGTCTATTAAAGACGCTATCCTTAATGAATGTAGAGATCTGGTAAAGAAGTTATAGATCAGGGGCACTTAAGAGGTGTTATCCATTTTGTGAAGAAGATTCTCTCTTTTGGGATAAGGTTTCTAAGGGAGGGGATTTGGCATTTGAGGATTTTGGCATCTTCAAGAACCCGTTAGACAAGAGGATAGATGCCCTTTTAAAGAGGGCCTGGCAGGCAGAATCTTGTACTCTGAAACCGATTCTAGCTTCTACCTGTGTCTCTAGGAATTTGAATTATTGGCTTCAGCAGCTTAAAGCGGACCTTCACTCTGAATAAGAGTCTATCTTATATGTTTCCCACACCCTGTACATACAGATTGTCCACATTAAAACTTACTGCATGGTATGAGCCTTTAAACATCCAAGATGGAGGCTTATGGAAGCCGCCATCTTATCAGGCAGCCTGCAAACAGGAAGTGCCTCCTGACTGTGCTGCTCTGCATTCTGGGACTGCTGTCTTTACCTGACCCCAGCTCTGCTCTGTCTGAGCAAAGCACAGCTATAACCCGTCCCCCTGTACTGTATCCCACTCTCCTCTCCTCAGTAAGTGTGATGCTTCTGAGTCAAGATAGCGGCGCCCGTATCCTAAATTCCTGAACAGAGTTGCAGCCCAGTGGGGGAAAGAATAATAAGTTAGTGACTAAAAACGTAAAATATATTAATTTTAGATGCTGGGGAACCGTTTTTTAAGAGTTTGGGCTTTTCATTAAATCACGCTGAAGGTCCGGTTTAAGTCATGTTTGTTAAAGCAGACTAGTATTGAAATGATTTATTATTGAAAGTATAAGAAATCATGAAGGCTTTGCCTAATCTTTTTTTCAGCAGCCTCTTTTCTGTCAGACGCTACAGCTGAATCAGTAAGGTTTTTGGCCCAAGCCATGGCCCTGAACCATTCGGTTCCCAGGACACTGTGGCTACGTACCTGGTCAAGGGACGCAGGCTCTAAGATTCGCCTGTGTGCCATGCCGTTTAGCAGGGAGTTCCTTTTTGGTCTAGAGCTAGAGAAGTTATTAGATAGATCAGCTAACGAGAACAAATGCTTTCCCACTAGGAATATGGACTTTAGGAGTTAAAGATTTTCTTATCAATCCTTGTTTAAACGTTCCTTGCTTAACAGGGATTCGCGGTGCCTCTTCTTCTGCTAGGAGGGGCAGGTTCAGAGGATCCACTGTGTCTGGTAACCTGCAGTCTGGTTTCAAAAAGCTGTGACGCCAGGTCCCTTATAGAGACTCGGCTAAGATCCTTTCACATTTGGTGGGAAATCACACTGGATTGTCCCTTTATTTCCAAGGGTTCCAAGAGAAGGCTTCCCAATAGAATTTATTCACACCCTTCCCACACTTTTTTGTTACTCCACTCCCAATGGGCAGGGAGGAAAGGCTGGCCTTCTATGTTGTACATGGGGGTAATTGTCTCAGCCCTCTGTCAGCAGTGGGGGGGTTTCTACTCAAGTGTGTTTCTGGTAAAGAAGGATTCAAGTACTTTCTCAACCTAAAGAAACTGAAACGCGTTACAGGCGTTTCCACATGGAATCCAACTTTTCCCAAAACGCCCTCCAGGAAGGCCCAGCCGAGTAGCTCCTCCCACCTACACAGGTAACACCTGTACATGGACATGATTAAATACCCTGTCCCTTCCTCCAGGACCTCAGCTGCTGAGTTTCTCTCCCTCTCCACCCCGTGGGGGAATGCCCTGTCTCTGAGCTAGTCCAAACGGCAGTCTCAGAGACAGGAACCGGACATTTCTGGGCTTGGATCCCAAACATTCCTATACCAGCTAGAGGAAATGTGGGGCATGGTGAAGATCAAGGTGCCCCCACCCCTTGGAACCAGGGCTGGACAGGTGGTGGGGGGGCAGGTGAGTACTGGACTTATCTTGGGGCCGTGTGTTACGTCCGCGTCACTGGACGCGGTCTGGGTTCTGTTGTCCGATTCCCAATTACTATATTCTAAGAGAAATCAATACACGCGACAAGGTGTGTAGCGAAACCTCAACTGAGCAGGGGGGTGCTTCTGACCCCTTTTTTATTGAAAACTTTCATAGTTAGAGCATGCGCAGAACATAAAATTACCTAAGTTTAATTAAAGATGAAAAGAGAACATTTCTTCCTATGTTCAAGGTTAAACAAGGCTTAGTGTTCTTAGGGAGTGTAGAACAGGGAGTGTGTACTTCATAGTATCTCATGCAAAGCAGCGTATTCCTTTGATAAGCCTTACATAAGCAGTTTCAGTAATAGCAGCTTAATTAACTTTATAAGCTAAAGAAAGACTCAGCGCAAAGAGAAGTGGCTGGGGGTCTATTTCAACTTTATTAGCCACTATATAGCATACAATGCAAAGAGGAATCTATTTCTCTATTTAAAAAAAGGAGAGAGGGGATGTTCAGATATACATTCATTTTATTGATTCCGACCTCCAACCTTCACACCGTGGTAAGTCCGGTGTTTCCTACTTGGCTCAGGGGGGGCTTGAGGTTGGCCTGTGAAGTTCATGTGTGCATTGTTTTAGACGGTAAGGGCAGGGGCCGGTTTTGGCTTCGCTCCTGTGCTCAGGGGTCCAGGGCTCAGGAGAGGTGGACCAGGAAATCATTCAGGCCGGATGGGTGGCGGCCATATCGTATCTGGGTTAAAGGGCGCGCACGCCGGAAACGCAGGCTTCTATCCCAGCAGGAAGCAGATTGCGGTGGTTGGGGCGAAGGCAGGGAGGCGAGGGTGGGGAACGTTGCAGTGGCTGCTTCAAGGGCATGGCCAGCACCTGTCTAGTGCTACCTGTTGGCTACCCGGCAGGTTCCCTATACTGAATGGTGGTAGACAGTACCATGGATTGGGTAAGCCACTTTTCGGTGTATCCTCTCCTATCACATACCTTACCCCCCTGGTCATAGTAGTTATATCCTATTTCTGTTTCTTGTTGGCTAAGGAACCCAAAGCAAAGGAGGCCAAGCCTTCTAAAGATTCCAGAAGGGATACCAGAGAGGCTAAGGGGTTAAGAGAACCCTGGGAGTCCAGATTCACCCAGGCTAAAACCATTTTTTTCAAGGCTTTTGTGTAAAAAGGGTTTGGAGAAGGTGGCAGTGTATTATAAGAATTTTCTTTGAGTCTAAAATGGCTGATTCATTCAAATTTTTCAGGACGCGCTTTGTTCAGACCGAAAGCTGTGCCTTCCGTCCAGCCGAGGTCCCATTTTCCTCTCACCCCGGATCCGGGCGAAGGAAGACAGGAGTCTCTGGTTGGGAGAGAGGAGATTGAGGCCTCTTTGGATGAGTCGACCCATTCTACAAGCACAAGGAAGGGTGTGAAATCAGCTTCCTCCAAAGCTTCAGCCCACCCTGGTCATTTTAATTTTTCCCTGGAGGATATTCCCGACTTAAAGTGGACCATCACCCTCGGGTGATCGGCCCGGGAATCTATAAGATTCCCGGGCCGATCACCTCCCTCCCTGCGGGACATCCGAGATCGGGATGTCCCGCGGGGTGAAACCCCCAAACCCCCTTACCTTAGTTTCGGCGGCAGCCGGCCGCCGCCGCCTCCCTCGCGCCCCTCTAGGCGTGCGCGCCCCCGCGCCGGCCGTCTGTGAATGGCCGGCGCGGGGGCGCGCGCGTCAAGAGGGACGCGCGGGAGGCGGCGGCGGAGGAGCCACGGACAAGCGGCTGTCAAATCGCTTGTCCGTCGGCGCTGGGAGCGGGGAGAGGTGAGTTTTTAGGGTGATCGGGGGGGTTTCACACAGCGGGGCACCCCGATCGGGGGTGCCCCACCGAAGTGGACCAAGACCCAGGATAGTCAAAATCCTGGGTGTTGGTCCACTTTAAACCAGACCTTCAGCGTAATTTAATGAAAAGCCCAAACTCTTAAAAAACGGTTCCTCAGCATCTAAAATTAATATATTTTACGTTTTTAGTCACTAACTTATTATTCTTTCCCTCACTGGGCTGCAACTCTGTTCAGGAATTTAGGATATGGGCGCCGCCATCTTGACTCAGAAGCTTCACACTTACTGAGGAGAGGAGAGTGGGATAAGGTACGGGGGGGCGGGTTATAGCTGTGCTTTGCTCAGACAGAGCAGAGCTGGGGTCAGGTAACAGTCAGCAGTCCCAGAATGCAGAGCAGCACAGTCAGGAGGCACTTCCTGTTTGCAGGCTGCCTGATGTTTAACGGCTCATAACATGCAGTAGATGCAGGTAGGATGATTTTTAATGTGGACAATCTGTATGTACAGGGTGTGGGAAACATATAAGATAGACTCTTATTCAGAGTGAAGGTCCGCTTTAAGATGGCTTACAGAGATGCCAATTTGCCAAGTGGGGTCACGGACCATTCTACAAGGAGTGTATCTACATCTTGGGCAGGGCAAGCTGGGGTCTCCATGGAACAGATTTGTAAGGCAGCCACCTGGTCTTCAGCTAAAACCTTCGCAGGACACTATCGTTTGGATCTTCTGTCTCAGAAGGATCAGTCTTTTGGCAGAAATGTGCTTCGTGCAGTTCTTCCCACCCAATGAGGTAGTCCTCGCCTATCTCTCAGGCGTATGCTTGCCGAAGGAAGTTTTGAGAAAACTTAAGTTAGGTACCTGGTAACTTTTTTTCTAAACATCCGAAAGGGCAGCATACGCCGGCTTCCCTCCCTTATTTTTTAAGATGTGGAGTTGGGTTATGTATTAGGTTATGTGGAGTTGTGGGTCTGTATCTTTTCTCTCTTTCAGAACAACAACTGGGGAAGAGAGTATGCTGCCCTTTCGGATGTTTAGAAAAAAAGTTACCAGGTACCTAACTTAAGTTTTTGTGACTGTGGCATGTTTCTTCAGGATTGCTCATGTAAAACACTGAGGTCCTGGAGGAAGGGGCGGGGTATTTAATCATGTCCAGTTTGTGTTTCCAGCATAGGTGGGAGGAGCTACTCAGCTGGGCCATCCTGGAGGACTGCCGGAAATTCCATTACCGGTAAGCTAATTGGGGTTTTCTGTCAGGAATCTGCTTCCGCTGGGTTACTTTATGGTCTCAAAAGACCTGAAGGATGCTTACTGGATGCCAATGAGCCATTATGCTCAAACTTTCCTGAGGTTTGCATGAAAGATAGGAGACCAAATGCTCCACTTCAAATTTGTCTGTCTTCTCGTTGGTTTGGCATCAGCTCCCAGGATCTTTACCAAGGTTCTAGCTGAACCTCTGGGATATTTAAGGCAAAGAGGGATTGGGATCATAGCTTTCTTGAACAATCTTCCTACTTTTTTCCCCAAATCGGGAGAAATTCTGTCCATATATAGGTGTAATTATCTTATCTAGGGTTCGAAATCAATACGATCCTTCAGAATATTATCATTCCTTCCCAGAAGATAGAGACCCTCCAGGAAGCAGTTCAAACTTTGTACGCCAGTCAGACGGCCCTGGAGCGTCAAACTATGAGGGCCTTGGGGTTTTTGACCTAAACCTTCCTGGTGGTAAGGTGGGGTCAGCTACATTCAAGGACTCTCCAGCTGCATATTGTAAGCACCTGTGACAAGTCACGGGAATCCTTAGAAGATTTGATAGAGCTCTCCGACCAGGTAAAGAGCTCATTGAAGTGGCTGCTGTGCGAAGACAGAATTGTCAGCGGTCTACCATGGAGAGATCCAAAGGAGGAAATTGTAATGATCGACGCCCCCTCATGGGGTTGGGGGGGCCTATTGTGGGTCCTTGATTGCACAAGAAAGATGTTCCAAAAAGCGGAGTCAGTCATCGTCAAACCTAAGAGAGTTGATAGCGGTAAAGGAAGCTTTGTTTGCCTTCTCACCCCACCTAAAGGGTCGTCATGTTCAAATCAGAACAGACAATGCAACAACAATGACATACTTGAATTGATGCAGGAGGGAGTCCTGCAGAGAGCTGCAACTGAGATATTGCTTTGGGCAGAACAGAACCTGTTATGTCTGTCAGCTATTCATCTGAAGAGATGCCTAAATCGGATACCGGACTTTTAAGTCGCTCACCTCTGTTAGAGGAATGGTCTTTGAACCAGGAGGTATTTAATCAAATTTGTGCCTGGAGATGGAACTTTTAGCATCAGGGAAGAACCACAAGCTGAAGAAGTTGTCTCTAAATCCCTCTGGTAATCGACTCTGGCAATAGACACCTTGGCACACGATTGGCCCTTCAGTCTGGTCTATCTATATCCTCCAGTCCGAATACTTCCTCAAGTTCTCAACAAGTTATCCGTGCCAGCTACAGTTCTGCTTCTGGTCCCTTGGTGGCCAAAAAGACCTTGGTTCTCAACACTGAAGACACTATCCATACAGGAGCCCTGGCAGCTTCCGGGGAGACCAGACCTGCTATCCCAGGGACCAGTGCTTTGAAAAGAACCCCAGCGGTGGCTTTTGACTCTGTGGACCCTGAAGCCGCCATGCTCCTAAGAAGGGGTTTTTCAGACAATGTTATCGGGACCCTTTTCTCCAGTAGGAAGGAGGTGACAGGGAAGATTTATTTGAAAGTCTGGAAGATCTTTAAAACATAGAAAACTCAGAACGGTAGACCTGCTTCCAGCCTTCCGGTTATACTCCATTTTCTCCAGGAGGGAGTTAATCTGGGTCTCAGTATTAGGTCTCAGAAGTTATGTGTTCTAGGCCGGTCTGCATGAAGCTAGCACCTCAGTGGGATCTGGCTAGAGTCCTGACAGCCATGATGGCTCCTCCTTTTGAACGAGTATTGGATTCGCCTATTAAATTTCTCACATGGAAGGTCCTGTTTTAGTTGTAATTAATTATGCTTGCAGAATCAGTGATATACAAGCATTATCCTGCCGTCACCCCTTTCTTGAGATTTTCCAGGATCAAGTGGTATTAATGGCGGACCCATGCTACCTACAGAAACTGTTCTTCTTTCAACGAATAGTAAGGATTCCTCTGTGGATAAATCATTGGATTTCAGAGCATGTCTTCTGCAATAGGATTGGAGAAAGGCGGATAATCTTTTCATTCAATTTTCAGGTCCTAGAAAGGGCCATTGGACCTTGGCCGTTGGATAAAGAACACAATAGGTTTTGCTTATAAGGGATTCCCTGTTCCTGTTGCTCGCTTTAGAGGATCTTTGGCAGGAGTGTGCTTTGTGCAGCCTTTCCCACCCAGTAGAGGTAGACCTCGCTAATTCTCTGAATAGCATGCTGCCCTGAGGATGTTTTGAGAAAACTTAAGTTAGTTACCTGGTAACTTCTTTTCTAAACATCTGAACCGGCAGCATACAGGTTTCCCCCCCTCAGGCTATCGTTCAATGCATTTCTTTTCATGTTTAATTACTAGTAGTGTTCCGCTCCGTCTTTGTATTTTGCAGATCCCTATAGCAACTGGAGGCTGGGAGGAGGAGCCGTTCTGATAGAAACATAGAAGGTTGACGGCAGAAGGAGACCATACGGTCCGTCTAGTCTGCCCTTATGTGTATACTGTATGTACTCTTTATCTTAGGATAGATGTGTGCTTATCCCAGGCATGTTTAAATTCAGTGACTGTTGATTTTTCAACTACCTCTGCTGGAAGTTTGTTCCAAGCATCTACTACTCTTTCTGTAAAATAATATTTTCTAACATTGCTCCTGATCTTCCCCCCGACTAGCTTCAGGTTGTGCCCCCTTGTTCTATCATTAAGCTTCTTCTTAAAAACACTTCCCTCCTGAACCTTATTCAATGTTTAGAAAAGAACAGCTGGTATAAAAAAAAATTATAAAACCTTTTATTCTCTTTGGCTTTGTGTATGTGTCTTTGTAAACTGGTAAGGGGTCCATGAGAACCCTACACCAGTTCAAAAGGCTTGGGGGTCTGGCAAGTTTCCTGCGGCAAGTGGGTGACCTGCCATTAACCCCTGGCCCCCATTACCTGCCCCCCAATGCCTGGGGGGGGGGCAAAAGAGCCAGCGACCCATGAAGGCTATGTTGGGCTTGTAGCTTTAATGGCTGGGGGCCACCGAGGCAGTCCTCAGTGCCATGGTCTTCAAGGGTACCTAGCTGGTGCCCCAGCTGGTTTTACTGGGAAGGAGGGACCCTACGCCATTAAAAAAAAATGTAATTCTTGCTAGTGCAGATAGTAATTATATTTTATCAGAAAATGTAATAAAGCAATATTTTCAGTTTGGGGGGGGGTATCCTGGGCAGAAACAGGGAGCTACTGATATGTGGTACTGTTTTAATCGAAAAGGAATGGGGCTTTCACGCGTAATATGATTTTATAGAAAAACATACAGTTCTTATTACAAAAAAACACGTACAAACGCGTATTACAAAAAAACACAAGTTTCACACGAAAAAAAAATGACTAACAAGACATTTCATGTTGCAGCCCAGACTCTGCTGGAAAAAAACAATATCATATTCCTGGGAAATCCCTTCTAAAATCAAAGTTAAACATGTATAGCGCTGAATAATGAAAACATGGTCTAGCAACAGAGGGTGAAAAAATCTCTAGGTAGGTTGGTACTTAAAGCGGACCAACATCCTTCGCGGCAAGGGTGTTGGTGACCAGCAGTGCTGCTGCTGGGGGGGGCAGCATCCAGAATCCCGTACATAACTCCCCAGGTTGCTTGTAAATCTTACCTTTCTCTCTGTCCCCCGCTGGGAATCCAGTGCTGTGATTGGCTGCACTGCATCATGTGGACAGTGATGTTCCGACCACCGAAAGTCCTGCCCACGTAAGCGCCAGGCAACCAGTCACAGCATTGGATTCTTGGCAGGGGAGCAAGGTTAAGGTGAAATGTGCGGGGGGATTCCAACATTCTCTATGCAAGTTATTCACAATAGATCTTGTGAGTGATCAACACCAGATGTCCCTCTTATGAAATTTTGTATGTTTTGAATCTTAATCTTCAGTAATCAATTATGAGGCATATCCAGTTTAGCCTAAATGTTTAGGAGGTTGTGTGGGCCGGAGCAGGTCTACTAAAATTGTTTTGTATTGTCCCTCTCATGATACATGACTAATGGGCTCTTATGAGATAATTAACTGAATTAACATCATATAGTAACATCATAGAGTAGAATATAGTAGTATGAAAATAATATTTGGTTTGATATGCATTAATTGTCCCTATTATGAATTTTAAAAGTGAGGGACTTATATATGAGGCGGCTTTTGAGTATGAAGATGGTTTTTGGGCCACAGAAGTCAGACTCTGCTGCTGCTGCTGCATTACTCTGATGGTATTAGATCAGGTTATCCCTCTTGTGAAATCTGGTTTATTTAATTATTCAAGATCGATGGGCAAATTAGTATGGTGAATAATGGTATTAATAGTAACAGCAATATGAAATGAAATATGTAAGTTATTTACAACAGATTTTGCGAGTTCTCAAAATCAGATGTCCCTCTTATGAAATCTTGTATGTTTTGAATCTTAAACTTAATGTAATCAATTGTTACCTGTTCTCCTCATGAAATTGTGCATACAATATGTAAATAGATGTAAATAACGTGAGTAGCCATGTAATAGGATATTTTTGAAGGATTGAAGGATTGGATTTATTGTAACCAATTTGACAGTGTGGCATTTGTTGTTTATCATGTATTTGTTATTATGAATTTTTGTATTGTTGTGGCATTGGTATATATGTATCGTCTTATATGTTGTTGCATGGTAGGATTATAAATACATCATTGTTATTGATCATTGGCCTGGCGATCATGTCCCCCTCATATCTGCCTGTGGCAGACTCACGCAGCTGAGGCCGCCTCCGGCCGTCCCCGCCTCCTCCGCCCGAGTGGGGGGATTACCGGCAGTCTTGCTATTCTAAGTATACAGCACGTCCTGTTCCAGAATATTCCTTACACATGGGTAATACATCCACAAGATAGCGCTGGACTGCAGAAAACGGCTTGTGGCTCCTCCCGGCCCTATATCAGGGACCTCCCACAAATTCCCCAGTTCTTTTCTGCAGTCTGCGCTGAGAAGATAGAAGACAGCTCTCTTGTGGCGCAGGTGAGCGGGGCTTATTGTCTGCGCCCTGCAGGACTATTCCCACCCGGTACTGCCTCCCAGCCTCGGCTGATAAGGTTCGGGTGAAGGTAGGCTATTGAAGCACTATGGTGCTGAGGAGCTAGGCTCCTACCGCAGTCCCTGCTCTAACAGGGTAGACAGTTTAGGCTAGTGGTGAGCCTGTTGGCATGCCCCCACTGCCTCATGGGTTTTGCCAGGTTTATCCTGTGCAGTTAAACCCTATGCCCATTTTCCCCCTCCACCCTCACTCCTCATCTTAGTCCCTGGGTGCCGTTTCTCCCGTGGGAATTTTGCAGTTTTACTCCCTCACTCTCCCCTTGGGAGATCTCCGGGGGGGGGGGTTGTCTAGTGGTTGAAGACTGTATACATATGTTGTGCTTTGTCACTTTTATTAAAATGCGCCGCCGCGCGTTTGTACTGCGCTCCGCGGATGGCAGCCCCATTCCCTTCAGAGAGGCCGGGCTGCTACTGGCCGGCCGGATCACGTGGGCGCGATTCGCACTCTTCGGGGGGAGGGGGGGGCGGTCTCTGTGGATGATGCATTTTACCTCATATCTCCACAGCACGCAACTCGAGGTCTGCAGACACCATTTTGTCTCCTGCCGCGTGCTGCTGGCTCTCTGTGGTCCGTGAGTAACCCCGGTGGGGTGATTTTTTTTTAGTTTTTTTCTTATGCCTTATTCTCATGGGAGTGTTTGATTATGTCTTTCAGGCGGGTTAAAGCTTCGGTCCTGTGGTTTCTCCCGGCCTTCTCCCCTCATTATCTCCCACTTCCCTAGCAGTTTATTGGGGGCAGCCCGGGTAGCTCTTTAGCGTTAACCCTTACTGGCCTACTGTGCCATTCAAATCACCATATGGAGGCTTCTGGGGATAGTGGGCCTGGGGTTCCTTCGGGGCAAGCCCGGCTATGTGTTGCGTGTGGGGTATCCCCAGTCGGTGATGATGTCAGGGTATGTGTATCCTGCGCCCAGCAGGTACTTGCACTGCAGTCTGGGTTACCTGTTGCTGGGCCTGTGCCCCCTCGGGCTTCGCCTACCCCCCCACGCCTACATCTGACTCCCTGCGAGGAGCATATCAGCAGGGAGTCTCAGCCTGATTTGGCTGCACGGGTGGCCAGCATTGAGAAACATATTGCTGGGTCTGCCTCGCATAAGTCTTCTGCTGGAAGCTGAGGGAATTTTTGACACTACTGGTTATTCCCCCCTGGAGGAGGGGGAATTGTTCTCTGATTCATAATCATCTGAGGAGCAGTCTAGGGGTTATGGTGGTACAGGGTCTCCCTTTGGGGAAGATCCATGGTCCTCAGATGACACTGACAGACTTTTGGCTCATATTTTTGAAGTGCTCTGTATCACCCCTCCTGCCGTGACTCCGCAGCAGCAGGGTGAGCTTTTTCATACGGTTAAACCACGTTTGGAATTCTCGGAGCAGTCGCACTTTAATAATCTGGTGCTCAAAGAATGGGAGCGGCCTAGCAAGCTGCCGGGGGTGCCCAAGAGTTGGGACAAGAGGTATCCCTTTCCTGCTGATGTGATTAAGCGTTGGTCATGTCCTCCCGAGGTGGACGCGCCCATTCTGGGGCTGTCCAATACATCTGTCATGCATTCTCCTGACACTACTACCCTGAGGGATGGTGAGGACCGGCGCATGGACCAACTGGCTTGCCATGCTTTTGCCTGTGTGGGGACCGCGCTACGCCGGTTTGTGCCTCTGCCATTACAGCTATTGCTATTAAAGGTTTGCTTAAGAGTCTCTTAGAAGGGGCCTCTGGTGATGCGGGAGGAGAAGAGTATAGATCTCTCCTGCTTTGCTATGACTTTGTTGCATATGTTCTGTCTGCCATGGATGATGCCATTAGAATGTGTGGTAGAACTTCTGCCCTGTTGGTGGCTATATGCCCCTCTGTCTGGCTACGTCAGTGGGTAGCTGATAATGCTGCTAAGATGGCTCTCACTGGTTTCCCTTTTAAGGGCCTGCGCCTCTTTGGTGAACGCTTGGATTTGTTTGCCAGGGGTGGTAGGTTACCTCAACGTAGGAGGCTGTCCCGGTCCTTTCGGGGGATGGGTACCTTTCTCCCATCCTTCCGTGGTTCTAGAACTGGCCAAGGATTTTCATTTACTGGGGCCCGCGGAGATCACTGGGGAAGGGGCAGAGGACGTGGCCGTCCCGGTCTCTCCTGGGGTCCCAAGACAAAATCCTCACTAAAGCCCCCTCAGGCATGAAGGGGCGCCCTCACCCATCCGGTTGGGGGGACGGCTTCGGCTCTTTGCTCACGTCTGGAGGCTTCACGTCTCAGACCGGTGTATTCAGGAGGTAGTGTCCTCCGGTTACAAGATAGTTTGCAGCCTGGCCGCCCCAAGATTCATCAAATCCCGGATGGCTCAAAGCCCCCTGTCAGCTCAGGGTCTGTGCCTTGCTGTCCAGAAACTTCTGGAGTTGGGGGTCATCTGCCAGGTGCCTTTGAGGGAAAAGGGGCAGAGGCTACTACTCCAATCTTTTCACTGTTCCCAAGAAAGACTGGTCCATCAGACCTATCCTTAAAGTGCCTCAACAAATTTGTCAGATTTAAACATTTTCGCATGGAGACTCTGCGCTCAGCTCTCATTTCACTTCGCCCAGGGGACTTCATGACCTCTGTAGACATCAAGGATGCTTACCTTCATGTACCAATCTTTCCAGGTCATCAGAGGTTCCTCAGGTTCCCTCTGGAGGATCAGCACTATCAATTTGTGACCTTGCCTTTCGGTATCACCTCGGCTCCCAGGGTATTCACCAAGGTGCTGGCGGGCGTACTGGCTATGCTGAGATCTCAGGGCATTCGCATCCTTCCTTACTTGGACGACATTCTCATCATGTCTCAGTCCCTCCAGCAGGCCGAGCTGGATACTCAGCTGGTGGTCTCCGCACTGGAGTCCTTCGGCTGGGTGATCAACCACCCCAAGTCTTCCTGTCACCGTCAATGGTGAGGTCCTTTCTGGGCATGACTCTGGATACATCTCAGGTCAAGATTTTTCTCCCTCAGCAGAAGGTGGAGAATCTTCAGGCCCAGGCCAGGTTCCTTATGTCTTGCCCTCATCCCTCCATCCGACAGGGGATGCAGCTGGTTGGCCTGATGGTGTCTTGCTTTGAGGCGGTTCCATACACTCAGTTTCACATGAGACCTCTTCAACTTCACCTCTTGTCAGTTTGGGATCGGGACCCTCTGTCCATGGATCAGGTGTTCGCTTTGTCCCCTCTGGCCAGACGGTCTCTCTCGTGGTGGCTGGACTCAAGAAACCTGTTGGTGGGCAGACTCTTTCTGACCCTGTGTCGGGAGACAGTCACCACCGATGCCAGTCTGACAGGTTGGGGGGGGGGGGCTGCTGGAAATCCCTGAAATTCCAGAGTCAGTGGGGCCCTCAGGAGGCCCACACCCCTATCAACATTCTGGAATTGAGGGCAATGAGGTTGGTTCTCGCCCAATTGACTCCACACCTTCGGGGTCAGGTGGTTCAGGTCAGCTCGGACAACCAGACGGTGATTGCCTACATCAATCATCAGGGAGGGACCCGGAGCAGGAGGGCCCTCAAGGAAGTGTTCCTGATACTGTCTTAGGCGGAGGAGAATGTTCCCTGCATATCAGCTGTGTACATCCCGGGGGTGGAGAATCTGGAGGCAGACTCCCTCAGCAGGGGGATCTCTCGCCTGGGAGAATGGTCCCTCAGCAGCAGGGTGTTTCGCTCCCTGTGCCACCGCTGGGGTCAGCCAAATGTGGATCTGTTTGCGTCCCGTCACAATCACAAACCAAGGCCAGATGGTCCTGGGACAGAGAGACAAAGACTGGGTCTTTGTCTCTCTGTCCCAGGACCATCTGGCCTTGGCCATGGATGCACTAGCAATGTCTTGGAAGAGCTTTCAGCTCCTCTGTGTTCCCTCCGTTTCCTCTGCTGGGCAGGGTGCTGCGCAAGATAGCCCAGGAAGGGGTGCCTACCATTCTGGTGGCCCCTTGTTGGCCAAGAAGAGTGTGGCTCGCAGACATCGTGCAGTTGGAAGTAGATCAGTATGCTCTGCCCAAGGATCCAGACCTGCTCACTCAGGGGCAGCTACGTCATCCCAATTTACAAAGCTGGCCTTGACGGCCTGGCTGCTGAAACCTCCATCTTGATGGAAAAGGGGCTGCCTGCCTCTGTTGTTAATACCATGATTCGGGCTAGGAAGGAGTCCTCGTCATCCATCTACTATAGGGTCTGGCATGCTTACATTGACTGGTGTGAGTCTAAGTCGCTTCCCTGTCGGGTGTTTTCTATCCCTAGGATTCTGGAATTCCTGCAACATGGTTTGGATTTGGGTCTGCAACTTAGTACCCTCAAAGGTCATGTTTCTGCTTTGGCCATTTTCTTCCAAAGATCCTTTGCTCACCATCGTCTGGTTAAGACTTTCTTCCAGGGGGTTACTCACGTGCGTCCTCCACGTAAGCCTATGTTACCAGTCTGGGATTTGAACTTGGTTTTATCTGCCTTGCAGGGGTCTCCCTTTGAGCCTTTGTGTGTGGCTTTTTTGTTCATTTTGACTCTTAAGGTGTTCTTTTTGGTGGCTATCACTTCTGTTAGGCGTGTTTCTGAGTTGGCGGCGCTTTCCATCAAACCCCCTTACTTTGAGAGACACCAGGACAAGGTGGTGTTTCGTTTTAAGCCAGATTTTCTGCCTAAGGTTGTGTCTGCTTTTCATCTCAATCAAGACCTTGTTTTGCCTTCTCTATGCCCTAATCCTAGTAATGCTAAGGAGCGGGTGTTACATTCTCTGGATGTGGTCAGGACTATTTGGTGGCTACTGAATCCTTCAGGAAGGCTGATGCTCTTTTTGTGCTCCCGTCTGGACCTAAGAAGGGTCTGGCTCCAGCTAAGTCCACTATCAGTAAGTGGATCCGTCAGGCTGTGGTACAGGCTTATTTTGCTAAGGGGAAGGAGCCTCCCTTCCGCCTTACTGCTCATTCTACTTGTGCTATTGGTGCCTCTTGGGCTTTTCAGCACCAAGCTTCTGTTGAACAAGTTTGCAAGGCCGCTACTTGTTCTTTTGTTCATACCTTTTCTAAGTTTTACAAGGTTGATGTTAGGGCCTCAGCTGATGCTGCTTTTGGCCACAAAGTTCTGCAGGTGGCAGTGGTTGAACTGCCCGCTGTTACTTTTTGGGGATCCCACCCTACCCTACGGACTCTGCTATTGGATGTCCCATGTGTAAGGAATATTCTGGAACAGGACGTGCTGTATACTTAGAATAATACAATTCTGTGATTACTCACCTGTAGAATTGGTATTATACGTATACAGCACGTCCTGTTCCATCCCACCCTTGTTATCATTATTCTTAGTTACCTCTGTATGCTGATTGTTCACATGTTCATTTTTGAATTCTGGTTATTATTGTTCTCCCGGCTTCTTGTTAACTGCTTGTCAATACTGGGGAATTTGTGGGAGGTCCCTGACTTATATAGGGCCGGGAGGAGCCACAAGCTGTTTTCTGCAGTCCAGCGCCATCTTGTGGATGTATTACCATGTGTAAGGAATATTCTGGAACAGGACGTGCTGTATACGTATAATACCAATTCTACAGGTGAGTAATCACAGAATTGTATTATTCAGCTGCATCAGGTGAGGAGATGGGAAGGGGGTGGGCTTTGCTCCTGTCTGCTTCCAGCGTGTGTGCGACTGCCGGCCGGGGTCGTGCTGTGTCTGGGGCGGGGCTGCGAGGCTTTACTGCTGTCCTCAGTTAATAAAAGGAGGGTGATGGAGTACAATGATGTTTGGCACCTCGAGAAAGTGGACTTTGCTCCACGGAACACGTGGGTGGTGAGATTTTGTACCTGGCCCAGCAGGGGTGATATTTATTGGTAGCAATAAAATTATTTGATTATGTATATATGGTATGAACTTTGGAAATTGTTATGAGGGTTCCTTGCTGTGGCCGGGTTTGTGTATAAATGTTTTTTAAGATTGTGATTGTACGGAGTTTGTATATGTCTGTGAGTTTATGTATTTGTAGTCTTTTTTTAACATACTAATGAATTAAAAATGGTTGTATTGATGTGACTTTGGAGGTTTGATTATTGAGGAACATTTGGTGCCTCCTGGGGCATCCCATTTTGCGGTTTACTGGGACTGTTGTTGTTTATATTGATACAGTGTACCTTTGGGTCCAGGAATTGGCACATTTGTTTTTCCTCAGGTTGATAATTGGGAGTGGTGCTAGACATTGCACATTGTGCAAAAGGTTTCTTTACTTGTCTCCATTATTGCTCAGACTCTTCAGGAGTCTTCCGTGAGAGCCCAGTTAGCTATCACATTAATAATAATAAAGAACAGTGCAGCTATGTTGGCAGTGTACAAATTCTGGGAGTTGAGACCATGAGAGTGGACTTCTCAGCAGCTAGCAGGTCTGTCACAGGGAGCAGGAGCTGAATAAGAAAGTGTTCACTTTCATTTGTAGGCTCCCGATCTGGGATGCCCCTGGTGAATCTTTTAGATTCCTGGGCAGGCTGGGTTGGGGTTTTTTTTTTGCTTTAAAGTGTACCAACACCAATTTCCAACTAATAGGGTAACATCTATCATTACCTATTCACACATTGGCCGCAATTATGGTACAAATAAACAGATAAGTGAGCACCACAGTGCAGTCTTTAGGGGGTAAGTACTAAACGTAGCATGAATGAGGACATTTTTTTTTGTCCTACATACAACATTTGATTGAAATGGGGAAACTTCTGAAATCTCTCCCCTTAATGCGGATAAAACCACTGGCCATGGGCAGCATATAAATATTTCTAAGACATGGGAAAAAATTATTAATGTGATCAGTAATGAGTTTATTTTTGACATGTATATACAGTGTACATACTGAGAAATTTAGGTGAGTAGAAAACTTTACACACTACGCATAAGCTTAATAACATTAGAAACAAGATATTACTGGTTATTGTAATAGAGGCAGTCTATATATAACTATTTATATTATATATATTATAACTATTTACAGTATATTTGTAGTGGATGTACAGTACAAGGATGAGGTTTTAGTGTCTTATAAGTCCTTGTTGTTATCTAGTCTTATCTGTCCTAATCACAGTTCTTAATCTCCTGGATAGAAAGTAAATAAAAACTGATATATGGACACCTCCAATAGAGGAAGGAATAAATGGGAGTAGGGTGAAGAAGGTACAGCCTGGATATAGTGAGGCATTATTAATTTTGGACAAATCCGCTATCAATTGAGGGATGGGGGGCGCCAATGATCTTTTCAGTTGTCTTTTTGTAAATAAAGTTTGTCCTTCCAGGTCCCCATATCATACTGTAATGGAGGTGCACAAGACAGATTTGATGATTGCATTTTATAAGGATATTAGTAGTTTCTGTAGCATTTCGTATTACTTCAGGTGACATGGGAGAAATAGTCTCTGTTGAGCTTTCTTCAATACTGAGTCGATTTGTTTGCTCCATTTCAGATCATGTAAACACCCTGTGCCAAGAAATGTTGTACTCACCACTATATTCTCTTCTGCACTTTCGATAGTCAAGTGAGGGAGCTCTAGTGGGTGCGCCAGGAATCAAATCACCATTTGCACTCTTTTTGTAGTGTTCAGGATAAGGGTGGTGTTTTTGCACCAGCAGTTTATATTGTTTGCTGTCATCAGCAAATTTAATTCGTTTGACTGTGTTCTCACTGGAGACACAGCCTTTGCTTATTCTGTCCATTTTTTTGACTAACACTAGATGGCAGCATAGGACATTCGAATGTTTCTAAGACATGGGGAAAATGTATTAAAGTGGACCAACACCCTCCCCTGATCGGCCTGGGAATCTATAAGATTCCCGGACCGATCAGCTCCCTGACGATCGGGGGCGCCCCGCTGTGTGAAACCCCCCCCAGATCCCCGAAAATCCTACCTGATCCGCGCTCAGCTTGTCCGGCGCTGCCTCTCCTTGTCCGGCGGCGGCGATTGGACGAGCGAGTCACGTGGGAGCGGGGTCAGGTGAGTTTTCGGGGCTTTCTGGGGGGTTTCACACAGCGGGGCACCCACGATCAGGGTGCCCCGCGGTAGTGGAGCAATACCCAGGATAGTCAAAATCCTGGATGTTGGTCCACTTTAAAGAGGAACAATACACAGGAATTTCACTTTCCCGTGTGTTGTTCCTCTCAGTGGGGGTATCCTAATTGCTATGCCCTGCTGTATGTATCCCTCCAGGTCACCCAATTGACTCACCTTCCTGTAGTTGCCACAGACACAGATTTGGCCAAAACCGAGCACGCTGAGCGGCCCAACTAGCTAAACAGCGGGTTCAGTTTCACTCTGCTCCCTTCGGTCCTGGTTACGACTGAGCTGCTTGGATGGTTAAGAAGCTCAGCTGAGGCGAAGGGAGCCGGGTGCACCACCAGCTGCATCCCCTGCTCGCTTCTAGCTGTGGCATGCTCGCACCGTCCATTCAGAAAGGCCGGGTACGCACACGGCTAGAGTTGAGTGGGGATGCGGCTGGGGCACGGCACCGGGATCAGGTGAGTGGATCTGGTTATCCAGGGGGTTTTACACAGCAGGGTATCTCAATTGTGGATGGCTCAAGTTTTTAAAGGGCAACTATCATTTGCCAGCTGGTCTGGCAACGGGCTGTATGTATTTTCATCAAAGACACTTTTCTGCCTCTCAGTTTATAAATATTTACATTAATATTTACCTGTGAATTTGACTTTTTTGGGTTTTGTTCCATCCAAAATTGCTCCGCTGTGGGATGCCCACTTATCACCTTTCCCTGCTACAAAGGGGCATGCACAGGCTCTCATATAGGTGGAGCCCTTTGCCTTGACTCTGAAATTCGGCAAAAGTCTATAATTGAAATCAATGGGGAGTGTGTGGACGCTGCCAGGGACACAGCTCACTATTGTAAACAACCTTTTGGCAAATGGCTTGGACGAGCGCCCGCGCATGTGCCATTGGAGTAGGGAAAAGTGAGTTATTACAGTGCCCTGGGGGGTTTTAAATAGCGGGGCATCCCAAATAATGATGTCCTGGGGGAACTAGCTTCCATCTATTAGATTCCAGGCCAGCCACTGGATTTTTACTGCCTCAGGTTTTGTTCCAAGCCCCTAGGGCATACCATTTTGGGTTTTTTTGGGCTTTTGTGTAAAACCTCCGAGCTCGCCCATGATAACTCACCTCTTCCTGGTCCAACAGCGCATGCGCCGGCTCTCGTCCAATTAAAGTGGTTTGCTTTGTCATCCCTAGACACGCAAGCACTGAATGACTATCTGAATGGCTAGAAGATATAGGGGGATGTGGCTGCTTACGCTCACCCTTGAAAACAATTAGAGCCGTTTGCCAAATTACATAATCATTACTGACCAGTTGGGCTCATGAGGCGGACATGCACTTAAATGCAGGGCACTCTATTGGCCACAAGTGGCAGGTAGAGTTGAGCTGTGCTTCCCTGTAATAGCAGAATGGTACGTGCACAAACCTGTCACCCACTGATATATCTTTTGGTAAAATAGAAAATAAACTGGGCTGGATGCAGAGTGTATAAGTGGCCTTCTGCTATCTAGTAGGTTTTGAGGATTTTTATTATTAGACCATTTGTTCAATGTCATTTTTGAGGGGAATCTGCTTAAACCCTTTAAGTGCTTGCCTACCAGGAGTTTTTGCTACCCTTTGTTGCCAGACCATTTATCACTATTTCGCACTACGCATGTTCAAATGTGATTTTTGAAGGGATTTCCAGGGATTTCCCAGGAAAAATATATATTGTTTTTTTTCAGCAGAGTTTGGGCTTCAACATGAAATGTCTTGTTTGTCATTTGTTAGGTGTATTTTCAATATTTTTGGGTGAAATATGAGCAAAAAAAAAAATCTATTTTTTACAATTTGTAGTGTTTTTTGTAATAAAAAATGTAAGTTCGTCAATAAAATCTTATTGCGTGTAAAATCTCAATTTCTCCCAGTTGCAGCGATACCACACGTGTTGGTAGACACCCTTTCCTGCCCAGAACATGCCCCCAAACTGAAACAGCGCTTTAGGGGATTTTCAGATAAAATACAACTATGTTATGCGCTATGCGCACCTTGCAGTTTTTCAATGAAAACAACCCGTTACATTTGAAATACCCCCAACAAACTATATTTTCCCTACATCCAGTCCAGGTTGTCCCAAGTGATGACATGTGGGTATTCGCCCCTAGGGGGCGCTCGACTGCAAGATCAAAGATGCAGCTCCTTCTGGCCCCCTATAAAGGCAGGTGTCCCTCTATCATTCCCCAGTTGTTCATCTTGCAGTCTTGGCTGCAGAAGATCGTTGGCACTCTCTCTCAGATAATGGCAGCAGAGCGGGGCCACCTAGCCCGTCAGCCGCTGTGGCCCTATTTCCACGGATCCTTCCTGATCCACTTCTGCCTCCCAGCCTCCGGCTGCTACAGGATTCGTGATGGTAGGGTGAACGCCGGGGTCTATTGGCGTTCGGCAGAGCTTTGGCTCTGGGCCGCAGACCTTGACTTTGTGGACTCCTCGCTAGCTCAGCATGGTGTACTCTGACTTCTTACTCACCTCCCTCGCTCCCTCGTCGGTCGCTTGGGCTGCAGGGTCACCGCAACCCGCGGGCCTGCGGCACTGTCTGTGACGGGGGGGGAGAGACTCGGGCCGCTATAGACGCGGTGGGCCACGTGCGCTGCCGCCGCCATTTTTACAGCCTAGGCAGTGATTGGAAGGGGGTGGCCATCTTCTCCAGACGCGCCGGTGCGCGCGCCGAGGTCTTGATGTCATGACGGCGTTGCACTTCCCTCAAGAATCCTTCTGGAAGCTGGTCTGCGCGCACTGCTGAGAGGGGCCTGCCTGGACGCTGCAGAACCTGTGGCTCTGTCCTGCTGCTGGGGATCACACTCGTACTTCAGAGGCTGCGCTGTCCCTCTGTCGGTATCGTGAGTCCTTCTTTTTCTGGCTGCATTTATTGACTATTTGCATTGTGCCTATTCTGATCATGGTCCCTTCTCCCCTTCTCATGTATAGAACGTGGGCTTGAGGTTGAGGATTGTGGTTCCTCCCGGTCCCCCTTTTTAATAAGAGGGATCGCTTTATAGGTTTGGGCCATTAGTGTCTTGTAACCTTATCGATTTTGACCATTTTTAATCACCATAATGGAGGCATCAGGGGATAGTGAGCTGGGGGCCCCATTTGGGCAAGAAAGGCTCTGCCCCTCATGCAGTAGGAATCCTCTGGGCGGATTCAGCACTGTTTGTAGCACTTGCACCAGAGGCATTATTTTGGACCATGAACGGTCGGGCGTTCCTGCCCCTAACCCTCCGCTGTTGCACTCAGCCCCCAGCGAGGGGGGAACCAGAAGGGGGTCTCATGCTGACTTGGTGCATAGGCTGGCCAATCTCGAGAGACAGATCTCGCGGACGGCTCCTAAGAAGGCCACGAGTAAGAAGCAGCATCTCGAGCCTGTTTACTCGGATGATGACAATCTCTTTGATGGTCTGGGCTCTGTGGAGGAAGGTGAGTTGCCAGAGGATTCACGCTCCACGGTGGATTATTCTGCTGGCGATGACAGTATGTCTGGATCTTCCTCGGACGAGGATGCGTGGCTCCCGTATACGGAGAAGTTGCTTTCCTCAGTGTTTGATACACTACACATTGTCCCTCCCAGAGTGGCTAAGAGGAAGCAGGGAGATTTGTTTAAGCCTGAAAGGCAAAGGCGGGTCTTCCCGGAGCAGGCCCATTTTTTCTAACATGATCCTCAAGGAATAGGAGAGGCCTAACAGGTTGCCGTAGGTTCCTAAGGGCCTGGATAGGCGGTATCCCTTCCCTGATGAGCTGGTGCGGCTATGGTCTCTCTAGGTGGATCCTCCCGTGTCGGGGTTGTCCAACAGTACTGTTATGCCATCACCTGATACTGCTTCCTTACGTGACCCTTTTGACAAGCGCATGGATCAGCTGGTCTGCCATGCGTTCACCTTTGCTGGTGCCCTTTTTCGCCCTGTGTGCGCCTCGGCGATTGTCTCTCTAGCCATCAGAAAGAAGGTGAGACAACTTGTGAATAGATCTAAGGCTCGCAGGCGAGCTGAAGAGTATAAGGAACTCAAGGCCTGCTTGAATTTCATTGGCTTTGTTGCTACTGCCATGGACGATGTGGTCTGGCTCTGTGCCAGGATTTCGGCCTTGCTTGTTGATCTCCGCCTCTCACTCTGGCTGCGGCAATAGTCGGCTGATGCGGCTGCCAAGAAGTCGCTTACGAGTAGCCCTTTTGTGGGGAACAGGCTGTTCGGGGAGTGCCTGGACCTTTTGGTCAAGGATGGTAGACTCCCTCAGAGACAGAAGTCTGCTCGGTCCTTTCGGACTCCCTCTGCCTATCATTCCTTTCTGCCTGCTCCCTGAGCAGGAGCGCCTCATGCCTGGGGGAATGGTTTCTCAGCAGCAAGACCTTTCACGCTCTGTGTCTCCGCTGGGGTCAGCCGGACGTCGATCTGTGTGTGTTTAGACACAATCACAAACTTCCAAGGTTCGTCTCCCTCTCAAGAGATCCTCTGGCCATTGCTTCAGACGCTCTGGCGATCCCCTGGACGGAGTTCAAATTTCTGTATGCATTCCCTCCGTTTCCGCTCCTGGGCAGAGTGCTGCGCAAGATAGCCAAGGAAGGGGCACCAACCATCCTGGTGGCTCCTCGCTGGGCGAGAAGAATTTGGTTTGCGGACATAGTTCAGATGTCAAGAGACCACTACATCATGCAGACGACCCAGAGCTTTTCACACAGGGGTCGCTGCGGCACCCCAATTTACGGACGCTGGCTTTGACGGCCTGGCTATTGAAACCTCAGTCCTGACGGAAAAGGGGTTGTGCAGACAATGATTTAGGCTCGGAAGAAATCGTCTTCCATGATATACTACAGAGTTTGGCACGCCTATATTGCTTGGTGCGAGACCAAGAGTCTCCCTTGCTGCACATTTTCCATTTCTAGGATTCTGGAGTTTTTACAACATGGCTTGGACTTTTCCAGAGATCCATTGCCAACCATAGGTTGATCAAGACTTTTTTTCCAGGGAGTCACCCATGTCCGGCCACTGCGTAAGTCAGTATTACCGGTGTGGGACTTGAATTTAGTACTTTCTGCTCTTCAGGGTCCTTCCTTCGAGCCATTGTGCGATGCTGCATTGTCTATTTTGACTCTCAAAGTGGTCTTTTTGGTAGCGATCACCTCGGTGGGTCGTGTATCAGAGCTAGCGGCGCTTTGTATGAAACCTCCCTATTTTGAGCGGCATATGGATAAGGTGGTTTTTCGCTTTAAACCTGATTTTTTTTTTTTTTTTGCCTAAGGTCGTTTCTCCCTTTCTCCTTAATGAGGACGTCGTCTTTCCTTGTGTCCAGCTCCGGCTAATTCCAAAGAGCGGACCCTCCATGCCTTGGATGTGGTCGGGGCCATTACCTGGCTGCGACTGAATCCTTCAGGAAATCGGATTTGCTCTTTGTCCTAACAGAAGGTTCTAGGAAAGGTTTGCCACCGGCCAAGTCCACTCTCAGTAAGTGGATCAGACAGGCAATATGTGCAAGCATATTCTGCCAAGGGGAAGGAACCCCCTTTTCGGATCACAGCTAATTCTGCCAGAGCTATTGGTGCCTCTTGGGCTTTTCAGCACCAGGCATCGGTTGAACAATTTTGTAAGGTCACCACTTTGTCTTCAGTTCATACTTTTACAAAGTTTTACAAGGTGGATGTCAGGGCCTCAGCTGATGCTGTTTTTGGCCGAAAGGTGCTTAAGGCGGTAGTGAAATGAACTACATGCTGTTCCGCACTGGGGATCCCGCCCAAATGGACACTGCTTTTGGATGTCCCACATGTCATCACTTGGGACGACCTGGACTGGATGTAGGGAAAAATACAATTCTGTGAAACTCACCTGTAGAATAGTTTTGGGATACATCCAGTACAGGTTATCCCACCCCGCCCTTGTGTTCATTGTTCCTGTTGCCTGTTATGGTGATCACCATTTTTTATTCATTGGACATTGTTTTCATAAATCATGTTAGAGTAAGTACAAGCTGAAGCTATGTGAAGTAACATGGTTTCTTGGGCCTCCCAGCCTGTCCTCTTTTTTTTTTTTTTTTTTTTTTTTTTAGTCTACTGCTTTTTAACCACTGGGGAATGATAGAGGGACACCTGCCTTTTATAGGGGGCCGGGAGGATCTGCATCTTTGATCTTGCAATCGAGCGCCCCTACTAGGGGCGAATACCCACATGTCATCACTTGGGACGACCTGGACTGGATGTATCCAAAAACATTTCACAGAATTGTAGTATTCTCTGGAAGTACACACCTCAAGCTTTCCAGGCGTACCAGGCTTGTTGATGTGGCCACAGTTTTCTGGAACTAATCCCTCAATTTATTATTTGGTTGCAAAGAGTTTCCCTAAAAAAGGATACAAAAGCAGAATCAAAGCCACATTTTCCTTAAAAAAAAAAAAAAAAAAAAAACTATATACAAAAAAGAAAAAACAAGTTAAATCTGAAAAAGCAACATCACCCGAACAGAACAATACCCAACATGCATGGGTCCTGTCAAGGGAAGAGTTGCCAAACACCCCAAAGTAAAGCATGTGCGTAATGGTAATATTCTAAGCAGACAGCACGTCCTGCTCCAGACATAGTCCTTACATATGGATATACCTCTGCCTTCAGCGCCGTGCACTGCAGAATCATAAAGAAAACAAGCTCCTCCCGGCCCTACATATACCGAGGGACCTCCCACAAATCCCCAGATTCCTCTGCAGTGCTAGAACTGCGAAGACATGAAGTATCACGCTCTCGCAGGCGAGCTGGGCTTTACAGCCCGAGGCCCTGCGGGACTATTTCCACCTGTCCTCTTTGTGAGTAACATGCCTCCCAGCCTGGGCTGCGTTGGTCGGGTGAAGGTAGGCAGCACCTAGTGTGCTTACGGAGCCATGCTCCACCGCGATCCCCATCCATGGGGTAGGCGGTTTAGGCTAATGGTGAGCCTCATAGTGGATGCCCCTCCCACACCTTGCCCCACGCCCCATGTAGCGGTGAACCCCGAGTGCTGGGTCACCTTCTTCCTTAATTCCCCCCGTTAGTGGGGGGAAAAAGAGGGGGGGGTTGTGTACGTTGGCCTAATCTTGCCATATCACACGCCTTGCCTTAGCCCTATCGGTTTCCGGGGGTCAGAGCCGCGCTTCAACTTTATTTTTATGTTGGCCGCAGCGCCTTTAAAATATGTGACTTGGCGCGTAAGGCGGCTCTGTCTCGCGACGCCATGGCGTTTATTTCTGTTCTTTTCCTGTCTTGTTCCGCGGAGCTTCGCGCTCTCCGGGGTGGGCGTGGTCTGGTTTGGCGCGTTCCGCGTCACCTATAGCTCTGGCCCGCCCTTCGAGGTTCGTTGGCGCCATTTTGTCGGTCTCCCACGCGCGCGTGGTCACGATCCTCCTTCTCCCTTGGTTGCTGTAAGTGCCCTCACGGGCGTTCGTTTTGTGCTGCGCATGGCTCTGACACCCTCTCTTCCCCTTATGGCTTTCAGACGTCAAGCTTCCAGTGGCTTCTCCTGGCCTGATATATATATATATATATATATATATATATATATATATATATATATATATCTCACGGGGTTATATTAGAATCTCCCACATTCCCAGCGGGTATTGGGGCATCCAGGGTTGCTTACAGCATAAATCCCTTCCGGCACATTACCTAGATTAATCACCATATGGAGGCATCTCAGAATTTGGTGTCCGGGGTCCCGCGGGGACAAGACCGGCTGTGTACCATGTGTAGACAACCCCACACTGACGCTGACAGAGCACTGGTCTGCGGACCGTGTGCTGAACAAGCGCTGGCCCTGCAATCAGGCTTACCAGTAGCTGCACCTCGCTTCAATACACCTGTCTCCCCAGACTTGAATCTCACTCCTGATGAGTCGCACTCGAGCAGGGATGACCAGCAAGTAGTGCCGCGCAAGCTTCCCACCGCGGAGCAAATTATGTCAGGCTTGGCAGAGCGCTTGCGGGCGAGGGAACTGCCACAGCACTTGGCTCTTATGGCAGGATGCCATGCTTCGTTCGGGCGATTGCAGGTGATGGCCTTCCTGGAGGTGGTTTTTGAAAGAATGGAGTGTTCTGGGCAGTTCCCTTCAAAATTAGCCAGCAGTATTCTAGTCCCCGTTGTATACTTTAGTGATTGGACACAGGTTGATTTTGGCCTGGAGGGTCTGGGCCTTCTTTTAGGTTGGCCTTGGCTGATAATTGCATTCACTCTGCTCTTCCCCCGGGATGACGCAGTCTGCCCAGATCCGGCGGTCTAGACCGGGCATCTAGGTTCCACGGGCTCTGCCTACTTGGTATCCATATGTTGGGCCGCAGACGCCCTTGTCAAGTGAACCTCTTGATGCCTGCAAGGATCCTTTTCCCCTTCGGTCCCTTGTTCCCTCTGGACGCCTAGTCCTTTTTTCCAGCCGGTGTTACAGGACCATTCTTTATATTAGGGTCTTGTCTGGGGTCCCTCCCTTTTCCCAGATGGCTCGCCAAGGCGAGTACGAGAGCGCTTTCATACTCATTCACCGGTGCTGTCTGCACTCGTTTTTACTTTGAGGGCTCTCTTGAAGTCTTTTGGATTGGTGCTTAGGCACATCTATTACTTGCTGTAATCTAATTCATGCTCTCCCTACGGGGTGGCATTTAGATGGGTCCAGGTTCAACCTTCCCTTCTGATTTGGGTGCCTTGGTATGGAAGGGGCCTTGCCCTTTGCTGTAGTCTCATTACATTCACCTTGCGGCTGATGGGCCTATTGCTGGCGACCAAGGCTGTTCCCTTTCCCAGATGCCCCTGGGGCCTGCGGCTCCTTGGGTTACTTGTCCTGGATGGGGTTCCAACACCCCTGGAAATAGATCAGTACGTTCCCCCTGTTTTTGTGGGGGTTCCCTTCTGGTTGGTCTACTCATGGAAGTTGTTGATGGACATCACTTCCTTCTTGCTATCCCTGTAGATGGTCGCCATGGGGACCAGGTCTGGCAGGGTCGATAAGGGGTTCTATTCCTTATGAAATTCCCTGTGGTACCTAAGGGGGGCCCATTTTTATACCATTGGTAGGTCATCAATGCAAAACAAGCAGAACAAACCTGCACAGCGTGAAAGTTAAGGCTGGATGCTGGCTGTAGTGGACCCAAACGCCCAATATTCAGGCGAGCATGCATATATGAAAAGCGGGACTGCCAGCTCAGACCCAATGGTCCACCAATTCAGCCGCTCAACAGAAATACCAAACTGTTAGTAATTTCATCTTATCAAAAACCTTTATTTAATATTGGCCTAAACATGCTTTAAAAACAGTTAAAAACATATATGCTGGAATAGAGGTATTCTGGACTAATCAGTTATATAAATGGCAATGTATAAACAATTGAATACTAAATTAGGGCTATGCTATAGCCCACAAAATAAGTGTCCAAATATATTTATGCCCAGGAGTTTCATCAAAGAATGTGTCGGTGATTATTTATGGTGCATACAGAAGAAAAAACAGGTGCATGCTTCAAGGATATATAAGACAGGAGAGTCAGATAAATATCAGTGCTAAACAATAATCTATAGAAGATAAAGTGCTAAGTGCAAGAAAAGTGTAAGTGCTAAAAGGTGCAAGTGCCAAAAAAGAGTGAAACTCCAGGGCATATATAATATACTCCTGCCACAATGGCCGCCAATTAGAATGGAAACCCCAAATACTTATTAATAATGACAAAGATCAATCTACATTACCGCATGATCATGTAATCAAGTCCTACTTCACCGTCTAGCATGCCAACACCACTGACGCGTTGCGTGGCAACTAAAATATGCCACTTCCTCAGAGTGTGGCTGGCTTCCATCTACCCCCTTTAAATAGCCCCAAAAATTAGGTGTCCTCATCCCAATTCAGGGAATTTCCCGCCAAAATACGATGGAAAGGAAGGGCGGAAGTGTGGACATGCAAGTACAGAGTTCCACAACTCCATCTTAAGTGTGGGCGGAAGTGACACACCACTTAGTGCGGTCAAAGTAAGATCCCCCTGGCAGCGAGCTGTCTCCCTGCTAGAGGCCGCCTGCGTCATATGCCGGTGCGGCGGCGCCACTACGCGCGTCCCTTCGCCCGCGCGCGCCTGCGCAGTCCCACCGTCCCGCTGCCAACCGGGAGTCATGGATGTTAGAGCAACATGATATCAATGTAACACAGGCTATCATAAGCCTGTCACGGGGAGCAGCCTGCCTCTGGGGCATGTAATACAATATAATAACAAGAAATAACCTCGGAGCCCACAGTCCACACTGTCCCTGCGCTCGGGAGGACACGCCGGGAAACTCAAACGGGGCAAATGGCCATAAGTAGTGAATACATATCCATAAACTAAAAAACATAAGGCTACAATGTGTAGAGTCTACTATATCTCTAACTACAAAATCTAACAACAAGATAATACATGTAAATAATGTATACCGATATCTTATACAATGAGACCAGGTCATTAATCAAGACTGGGTTTAGTGAGTCACATTATATTATGTTAAACATATCGTGCAACCAGATTGATTCAAACTATGAGACTCCTGTGAGTCAATCATACACATTGCACGGGTCCAGCAGGTACATGGACCAAGATTAGCCACCTCAGCCTATGCAAATGTGCATGTATAAAGACAGGTCCCTCTACTGCCCAAGGGGTCAACAGACCTCCAAAAAGAGGGACAAGTGAGAGGGGAAGGGAGGGAGTGGAGAAGAAAAGGGGGCGGGGAAGTGGAGAACAAGGAGAAAAGGGGACACTAAAGGGGGAGGTAAGTAAAACTAATGCTGATATACTGCTGAGTCCAGCTCCTCGGGTAACTCTACAGTCCATGCCAAATATGGATCCGGGGTTATTGTCATCAAAAATTCTGGGTTAATACCATCTGGGTTGTTGCCATGTGATTGGTAGGTCATCACATTGTGCCTTGTTGGGCCCTAGCTTGCTGGTCTGTTTCCCTTAGGCCTTGTCTCTTGGGGACTCTTGGTCTGTCTGGTCAGTGGCCTGTCCCAGCTTTTATCCGAGAAGGTCTCGGAACAGGTTGACCCTTCTTGTAGGGTCTGGTTCTGATCCAGTGGAGGTTTTTTACACTCCTTGCGCTTCATTGGTATTGGCTCGTTGGCTGTCCTACTGTGCTGGGAGGGCCTTCCCTAGTGTCTCAATGAGCCTACTGGTTGTGGCCGTGGCCCCGTGACTGTTACAGAGACTCTGTCCTGGTTAAGGTCCTAATTCGTTGCCCTGGGTGATTGTCCCAGGACTCTCTGGCCTTGGTCACGGTGACCTAGTCTGGCCTTTTGTCCGGGTATTCTACCCTTTGTCTGACCCTTCTTACACCCTGCTAGGTGGGGTTCTGCACAGGCTTGCTGTGGCAAGGGTGAACTGTTGCACTGGGGGCCAGGAGTGGCCCTGTGTGGTTTGGTTCGCATTTTCTGCTGGAGACAGTTGTACTGTGTGCCCTCTGATGTGGGCGGTTATGCCTAGTTAGGCTCCTTACTACGTCATTCCCTTCACAGGGTTTGGACGATCGTTATTCACCCTATCAGAAATATTCCCTCTGGGTGTCTCTTCTTTTTGGAGGGTTGGGTCTAGATCCCTCCCTTTTTTATTCTCCTCCCTTTTCTACCAGCTATGTTGGGAGTTGGCGCCCTAGTTGGATTGCTGGGACTAGCTCTCTACTCCCTATGGAATGAGGTCTTACCCATGGGTACTAGAGTTCTTATGGCATGGCTGGAGTTGGTCCCCCAACTCAGTTCCTTGAGAGGTTCCAGGGCTCGCCCTGTTTGTCCTCGGTAGAGACTAGTTTCAAGCTTCGGCGTTGAGCTTTCCTCAGGGGTGGCTCAGGCGCATTCCCCAGAGAATTCTAAGCTCCCTTGGGGGGGGGGTTGCTTATCCTGTTGCCCTGCTAAGGGTTTCCCTGGGTCTTATTCAGGTTCTCGTCTGAACTGTTCCCTGCCTCAGATGACTCCTTCGGGGCGGGTGCCTCAGTCTGGGGCGTGCCATAGGAGACAGCCTTCTTAGCCTAGTCCTTTTTATATTTTTTACAGCTCTTTATATCTGTACACCGTCTGGTGAGGATGTGTCCGCCTTGCACCAAGCTTGAGTCCAGGCGGAGGGTTGTTATTCTTCTCTATTCCAGAACCTATGGTCTTTGGACTGGTGTTCTGCTTACTCTGAGCTTAAAAGGGATCTGTATCCCTCAATAGGTGTTGGGAACCTCTGGACTGCTTCCTGTCCAGGGTTGGGGCTAGGCCCGTTGGGCTTATAGAGGTCACCATCCTCCTTGCAGCAGGATCTGGTTACTCCCATGAGTATGGGAGCCTGTTGGATTGGTCTTGCTTGGCTGGTTGCCCTTCTGAGCTCCTGATTATCATGTTGGTTCTTGAGGAGCCTTGTTAGCTCGTGTTCAGTATTACGTTGGTCTCGCCGAGACCAGGGTTCGTATTCCCTGACGGGAAAGGTTCTATGGTTGCCATGGCTACCCTGTTATCGTTAGTAGCAAGGTTAGGCTGTTACTCTTGCCTGTTTGTTAAGGGAGATTCATTCTTCTCTCTTGGTTTGGATTTCTTCTACCGGTGCTTGGTTTGGGCCTTATGCACTTGGTTGTTGAGCAGGCTGACTAGTTCTCTGCTCGTGTTTCATTAGCCTTGTAAGGCTTCATAAGTTTAGTTAGAGCTTTGCTCTAGTTGCTCCTGGTAGCAAGGTTACAGGCGATAGCGCTGTTTTGGCTGAGCCTTTTTTCATGGGGATCCCACCCTACTTATGGACACTGCTATTGGATGTCCCACATGTAAGGACTATGTCTGGAGCAGGACGTGCTGTCTGCTTAGAATAATACAACTCTGTGAAGTACTCACCTGTAGAGTTGGTATTATATGCAGACAGCACGTCCTGCTCCACCCCACCCTGATTCACTTGGTTCTGGATCCCCTGTGTGGTGATTATTATCTTGGATATTATTGCCAGTCTCTGGGTGGTTGTTTTCCTCATGGCTTCTTCTCTCACTGCTTTTCAATGCTGGGGATTTGTGGGAGGTCCCTCAGTATATGTAGGGCCAGGAGGAGCTTGTTTTCTTCATGATTCTGCAGTGCACGGCGCTGAAGGCGGAGGTATACCCACATGTAAGGACTATGTCTGGAGCAGGACGTGCTGTCTGCATATAATACCAACTCTACAGGTAAGTACTTCACAGAGTTGTATTTTTCCTTGAAAATTTCAGCTCTGCAGACACTTCACACCTTGCGATTTTTCAACCAAAACAACCCTTTACACTTGGAATACCCCCATAAACTATATATTCCCAAAAAAGCATGTTAAGCTTTCTAAGTGTACCCAGCTTGTTGTAGTGGGCTCATCTTTCTGGAAGTAATCCCTCAAAGAACTCTTTGGTTGCACGGGGTTTCCCTAAAAAATGTATAAAAAAGCAGAATAAAAAACACCTTTTCCTAAAATATCAATATGCAGACAAGAAAAAACACGCTAAATGTGAAAGAACAAGGTCCCTCGAGCAGAACAATACCCAACATGCATAGCTACTTTTAACCCTTTTGAATGGCAGCCTACTTGAGATTTTGTCGCCCTCTGTTGACAGGTCATTTTTCCCCATTTTGCGCCATGTTTTGCTCCATTTTTGCATGAATTTCCAGGAAAATTATAATATATATATATATATATATATATATATATATTTGCACCAGAGTTTAGGCTTTAACATGAAATGTTTTGTTTGTAATTTTTTTTACTGTTTATTAAAATATTAAGTAAAACAAAAAAACAAATGAAATAAAAAAATATTTTTTAGACAATTGTCTCCTTTATTTTAAATAAAACATTTGTTTTATTGATAAAAACCATATTGCATGTAAAAGCCCTATTTCTCCCGATTACAACGGTACCACATATGTATCGGTAGCCCCCCGTTCCTGCCCAGGAGACCCCCCAAACTGAAATGAGTACTTTATAACATTTACAAATAAAATACAACTACTATCCACACTATAAAGGGTTAAATCAAGAAGAAAAATTAACGTGGGGTGACAGAACATAAGGGGTTAATTAAAAAAAAAATGACATAGAATCCTCCCTCCCTCTTAAAAAATCCCCCCCAAAAATGAAATGGGTTCCCCCCTACCCGAAGTAACCAGCCCGGGACCAGCTATGGGGGCTTGTAGGAACAGAGCGCAGGGGCCTGGTTTGGTGGCCCCTGGCTCTGCAGGCTACAAGCCTGGGCTTTTGTGAGGCAGGTAATTGGGGGTGCCGGGGGTTAATGGCACGTCACCCGCTAGCCGCAGGGGCTAGGGGCGGCGGCTAGCACCGTCAGAAGAGGTGGTGAGGACCCGGAAGAAGGTCCTAACCTGAAGCCTGCGGAGCCCAGGGGGGGTGGATCAGAACCCCCCCTGGTGAAGAGAACACCCGGCTGAGGGATCGGGCGAGGAGGTGAGTTAATGTCATTGTTTTTTTATTTTACAACCGCAAGTGTCAGCGGCGGGGGGCGGTTTGGGCCCCCTCCTAAAGACGGGAGACCCCGGGGGGGGGGGATCGGATACCCCCCGGAGGAAGAGGAGACCCCCGGCTTCGCATCCATACCAGAGGTGAGTTTTTTTTTATTCTTAGTATACAGTACTTGGTTCCGCGCTTGGCGGCGGCGTTACCTCAGGTGCTGGTGCGCCATCATTGGCTGTTGGCCTTTCTGGCTTCGCGCTCTTCATGGGGGGCGGAGCCCATCTTTGGCGCGTTCCGCGTCATCGTTATTACTGGCCCGCCCCTCGAGGTATACGGACGCCATCTTTTCTGACTTGGTTGGCCTATGCGCGACGGACTCCTACCTACCGCGGTCCGTAAGTGCCCTTGCGGGCGGCTTTATCTGCTTCACTTTTGTTACGATGTACTTAAGGTCTTGTCTGCTTATGTCTTTCAGGCGGGACGAACCCTTCTTGGCTTCTCCCGGCACTGTTTTTAGTATATTACTTGTAGGCCTTGTAAAAATTATACTCCCACGTCCCTAGCGGGTTATTGGGGCATCCAGGGTTGCTATACCGCTATAATCACCATATGGAGGCATCCCAGGATAATGTTACCGGGGTCCCTTTGGGACAAGACCGGCTGTGTGTAGCGTGTGGGCAGCCTCATGCTGACGCTGAGAAGACGCGGGTCTGTGTACCCTGTGCTGAGCAGGTGCTTGCATTGCAATCTGGCCTGCCAGTGGCTGCACCTCGTTTCACTTCACCTACTCCCCCAAGCTTAAATATCACTCCAGCTGAGTTGCATACTAGTGGGGATTCTCAGCCTGATGTGTCTTCTAGACTGGCTACTGTTGAACAGATTATTGCGAAGTCTTTAGCATGTAAGGCCCCTGCTAAGAAGCGCCACTTGACGCCTAATGTTACTGTTTTCCCTATGGGAACTGAGGAGTTTTGGAATCTGTGTGGCTATACCCCGTCTGATGAAGGGGAGCTCTTTTCTGATTCAGGCTCATCTGATGAGAGACCAAGGGGTCAGGACGATTCTGGCTCTGACCCCTGGGCCCCGGATGACACTGACAGATTATTGACCCAGATTTTTGAGGTTCTATCTATCTCTCTCCCTGTTGAGGCTCCCAGGCAAAGAGAGGAGCTTTTCCATACAGCAAGATCACGTTTGGAATTTCCAGAGCAGGCACATTTCCATTACCTTGTGTTCAAGGAATGGGAGCACCCCAGTAAACTTCCCGGGGTTCCAAAGATTTGGGATAGGAAGTATCCCTTTCCTGCTGAGGTGGTTAAATGTTGGTCATCCCCCCCCCCCGAGGTGGATGCCCCGATCCTAGGGCTATCGAACACCTCTGTCATGCATTCCCCTGATTCTACTACCCTGTGGGATGCCGAAGACCGGTGTATTGATCAGCTGGCATCCCACGCCTTTGCATGTGCGGGGACGGCGCTGCACCCGGTCTGTGCCTCTGCCATTACTGCCACTAGAACCCTTATCAGAAATATGTTCGATAGTGCCCCTGATGATTTGCCTTGTGAGGTGTTTAATGCACTCTCCAGTTGTGATGTTTTTGTAAATTTTGTCCTATCAGCATTGGATGACCCCATCAGAATGTGTGCCAGAACTTCTGCCCTCGTGGTGGCTATACGCCGCTCGATTTGGCTGCGCCAGTGTGCTGCTAACAACACTGCCAAGAAGGCCCTCACTGGTTTTCCCTTTAAAGGACTGTGTCTGTTTGCTAAGGGAGGCAGGTTACCCCAGTGCAGGCGGCAACCTCGGCCCTTTCGGGGTCAGGGTTCCTTCTCCTCCCCTTACCGCGGTGCAAGACAGGGAAGAGGGTGTCTTTCCCTGGGGCCTCCTGGGGTCTCAAAGCTAAATCCTCTCCCAAGCCCCCTCAGGCATAGTGTCCTCCGGTTACAAGTTGGAGTTTGCTGCCGATCCCCCCCCCCCAAGATTCATCAGATCCCGGATTCCTCAGGACCCTGTGTCAGCTCAGGAGCTAGTGCAAGCAGTGCAAGGCCTCATGGAGCTGGATCTGCCAGGTCCCTTTAAGAGAAAAAGGCAAGGGCTTCTATTCCAACCTATTCACAGTACCCAAAAAGGATGGTTCTGTCAGACCCATCCTGAAGATTCTCAACAAGTTTGTCGGGCAGGCGCTTTCGCATGGAGACTCCGCCATCAGTTCCCTGCGCCAAGGGGATTTTATGACTTCTGTGGACATCAAAGATGCTTACCTTCATATTCCTGTGTTCCCAGGTCATCAAAGGTTCCTCAGGTTCGCTCTGATGGATCAACACTACCAATTTGTGGCCTTGCCATTCGGCCTCACTTCAGCTCCCAGGGTGTTCACCAAGGTGCTGGCTGGCGTGATGCCTCTGCTCAGATGTCAGGGCATCCGCGTGCTTCCCTATCTGGACGACATCCTCATCACTTCCCAGTCTCTACATCAGGCAGAGTTGGATACTCAGCTGGTGGTGTCCACTCTGGAGTCATTTGGATGGGTCATCAACCACCCCAAGTCCTCACTGTCCCCTTCCTTGGTAACTCCATTCCTAGGAATGAATCTGGATACAGTTCAGGCAAGGATCTTCCTTCCTCAGCAAAAGGTGGACAGTCTGATTGCACAGGCCCAGTCCCTCCTAGCTTGTCCCCATCCCTCCATAAGGCAGGGGATGCAGCTGGTGGGCCCGATGGTAGCGTACTTCGAATCGGTCCCTTATGCTCAGTTCCACTTGAGCCCTCTGCAACTTCACCTATTGTCTGTATGGGACAAGGACCCAGCGTCCCTGGACAGGGTCTGTGTGCTCTCCCCCCTGGTCAGGAGGTCCCTCTTGTGGTGGATGGACTCAAGGAACCTGTTGGGGGGCAGATCCTTTCTTGCCCCTTCCTGGGAAACGGTCACCACGGATGCCAGTCTGTCAGGTTGGGGGGTTTCTGGAAGTCCCTGCGGTTCCAGGGGAGGTGGGGCTCTCAGGAGGCCCACACACCTATCAATGTCTTGGAGCTGCGAGCGATCAGGTTAGTTCTGGCTCGCTTGACTACTCATCTTCAGGTCTTGCCTGTTCAGGTGCGCTCGGCCAACCAGATGGCAGTTGCCTACATCAATCATCAGGGAGGGACCCGGAGCAAGGGGGCCCTCCAGGAAGCATCCCTGATCCTGACTTGGGCGAAGGCCAATGTCCCCTGCATTTCAGCTGTGTACATACCGGGGGTGGAAAATCACCTGGCGGACTCTCTGAGCAGGGAGACCTCTCGCCAGGGAGAATGGTCCCTATGCAGCAGGGTGTTTCAATCTCTGTGTCACCGTTGGGGCCAACCAGATGTGGATATGTTTGCGTCCCCCCACAATCACAAGCTTCCAGCTTTTGTCTCTGTCCAGGGATCCTCTGGCCCTGACCTCAGATGCGCTAGCAATGTCATGGAAGGACTTTCAGTTCCTGTATGTCTTCCCCCCAATTCCCCTGCTGGGCAGGGTTCTGCGCAAGATTGCTCTGGAAGGGGTGCCAGCAATTCTGGTGGCCCCCAGGTGGCCAAGAAGAGTGTGGTTCGCAGATGTGGTACAGCTGGCAGTAGATCAATACGCTCTGCCCTTGGTGCCAGATCTGATCACTCAGGGCTCACTACGCCATCCCAATTCACAAACTCTGGCTTTGACGGCTTGGCTGCTGAAACCTCCATTTGATGGAGAAGGGGCTGTCTTCCTCAGTTGTGGATACTTTGATTAAAGCTAGGAAGAAGTCTTCCTCTTCCATTTATTACAGGGTTTGGCGTGCCTACATTGACTGGTGTGAGTCTATGTCTCTTCCCTGTCGTGTGTTCTCTATTCCCAGGATTCTGGAGTTCCTGCAGCATGGGTTGGAGATGGGGCTCCAACTCAGTACTCTGAAGGGTCAGGTTTCTGCCCTGGCTATTTTTTTCCAGAAGTCCTTTGCTCAGCACCCTCTGATCAGGACTTTTTTCCAGGGGGTCACTCATGTGCATCCCCCACGTAAACCTATGGTGCCTGTTTGGGATTTGAACTTGGTGGGTGCTCCCTTTGAACCTGTGCAGGGTGCTGCCTTGGCCATTCTTACGCTCAAGGTTGTGTTTCTGGTGGCTATCACTTCTGTCAGGCGTGTGTCTGAGTTGGCGGCGCTGTCCATTCAGCCCCTATGAGAGGCACCAGGACAAGGTGGTGTTTCGTTTCAAACCTGATTTTCTGCCTATGGTAGTGTCTGCTTTTCATTTGAATCAGGATATTGTTCTTCCTTCTTTGTGCCCTAATCCTAGCAATGCTAAGGAGAGAGTTTTGCACTCTTTGGATGTGGTTAGGTGTCTGAAGTACTATCTGGTGGCTACTGCACCTTTCAGGAAAACTGATGCTCTTTTTGTGGTCCCTTCTGGTCCTAGGAAGGGTTTGGCTCCTGCCAAGTCTACTATCAGCAAGTTGATTCGCCAGGCTGTGATTCAGGCCTACTCTGCTAAGGGGAAGAATCCTCCCTTCCGCCTTACTGCTCATCCCACTCGTGCTATTGGTGCCTCTTGTGCTTTTCAGCACCTAGCTTCTTTTGAACAAGTTTGCAAGGCCGCTACTTGGTCTTCTGTTCATACCTTTTCAAAGTTTTACAAGGTTGATGTTAGGGCCTCAGTTGATGCTGCTTTTGGCCGCAAGGTCCTGCAGTGGTTTAAACTGCCTGCTGCTGATTTTTCTTGGGGATCCCACCCTACTTTATGGACACTGCTATTGGATGTCCCAACTGTATTAGATTTGGAGCAGGACGTTCTGTATACTAAGAATAATACAATTCTGTGATTACTCACCTGTAGAATTGGTATTATGAGTATACAGTACGTCCTGCTCCAACCCACCCTTGGTTTGCATTCTTGGATCCCCTGTATGGTGATTATCATTGTTATAGTTGATAGTTTGGATTGTTTAATTCTCCGGGCTTCTCCTTAACTGCTTTTCAATGCTGGGGATTTGTGGGAGGTCCCTGGGTATTTGAGGGGCCGTGAGGAGCCTATTTTCGATGTCTCTGCAGTCCAGCTCCATCTGGCGGAGTATATCCCCAACTGTAAGTATTAGATTTGGAGCAGGACCCACTGTATACTCATAATACCAATTCTACAGGTGAGTAATCACAGAATTGTATTTTTTCTATTTTTACACTAGCAGGGGGTAATGCCAAGCACGTAGTTTCTACGTACTTGGCACTTAACGGTTGGAGAAGCAACCAGGTAGAAACTACGTGCTTTCCATTTAAAGGGTTAAAGCAGTCCAAAAGTAAAAAAAAAAAAATTCAGTAAATTGCACCCCTAAAGCCCCACTCTGGCAATCTGTGACATAAACTTTTTGAGAGTACTTAACTCCATGCAGATTGTAAGCCCATAAGTGAGAGAGAGAGAAAAGATTTTGGCTCTGTTCACACCTCTGCGTTTTCTCTGCACTTTTGCTGCTTTGTAACAGTTACAATGCAGTGAAAACCCTGCACATCATTCTAGATGTGATAATACACATATATGCACTGCATAACTTTTTCAGTGCAGTGTAGTTACAGCGCAGGCCAATAGGAGTCTATGACAATGCAAGTGCAACACATATTTAATACAGTGTAACTTGAGTTGTGTTTGCGCTGGCATAGAGCATAGAGACATAAGGGTTGATTCAGAGCCCCTTTCTCATCATTTTTATGGAGGTCTTGCTACCAAACGAAAAATCATGCAAAAATGAAAACCTTTCACACTAAAGTTCTCGCAGAAAAAAGGCTTTGCTGAATCGGACGAGGGGAAAAAATGAACGAGAATGGAAATATTCACGCAAAAAAAAGGTGAGAAAGGGGCTCTGAATCAACCCTATAGAGCTTGATTCTGAGCTGTTGCAGAAAATCTTACTGTGGAACTCAATGCAAATCGCCAGATTCAAAGCCCCTTCCGAGTTAATTTTGTTTGGGCGGATTAAAGTGAGCATTCATGGTGATTCTGTGATCTAGTCAATCACTGTCATCCAGTTGGGCTAGTTTTAATTCAAAAAATGAATACCGCTATAGGCGGTATTACTTTTATCAATGAAACTGGCAGGGCTTGTTTATTTTTTTTTTTTTACTTTAAAATGTTATTTTAAAAAAAGATTGAATGCCCCCCCCCCCCCCCAAAAGGCAACCAGCCAGGGCACCAGGCATAAGGGCTTGTAACCCAGGGCTCAGAGGCCGCGCCCAGCCCTGCAAGTTACAAGTCCTTTCGTACGGCCTCTTCTGCACCCCCAATGCCCCAAATGGGGGATGCGGATAATATGGCCGGTTACCGGCATGTCACTCGCCGATTCCGGCCGATTCGTGGCTGCTCCTGACCCTGGTGAACTGGTATATAGATCCCCTGGACCCCTTACCAGTTCTCCCCAAGTGTTACAAGAAAAGAGACCACACAATAAACTTTTAAATTCTTAATTTTACTACTCACCAGTCCCATCTTCTTTCTGTAATCCAGTTCCGGATGGAGTCCCCTTCCTCCTCCGGCAGTACTTGTCCTGTCCTATGCCTTCAGGGTCTCTTATGTCTCTGCTGCTTTTCGGGGCTCTTCTTTGCCCCCTCCACCATCTTCTTGTGGAGGCGTGGAGCATCAGAACAGGACGCCTTCGCTGCCACTTTGATTAAGAGGAAACATAGGTCCACCCTTCCATCATCACTACCCTGATGTGAGGGCTGGAGTACCCACCTTTTATACTAGGAGGCACGAACCTCCATGGAATCTAATGACATCAAGAATTGGGAGGGGTCTAGAGTGTGTTTCCTCTGGGGGAGATTGATGAGGGACAGGACAAGCCCTACCGGAGGAAGAAGAGGTCGGCGCTGGATTACAGAAAGAATACAAGACCGGTGAGTAGTAAAATTAAGCACATTAAATTTTGTGGTTTTTTTTTTTTTTTTAGCAACACTTGGCGTGAATTGGTAAGGTCCATGGGACCCCTATACCAGTTCACCAGGGTCGGAAGCCGCCATGGTAACTCCTGGCGAGTGACATGCCCATTACCCACACCGATATTTGGAGCATCAGGGGAGCAGAAGAGGTATGGACACATTGGTATGGACACAGGGTTCTAACAGGGGTGCCCATTCTTTGTTAGATAAAAACTGTATATAATGAAAAATGCAAAGATTATTAATGCCAGGTGTAATTTTAATTGGTAGAAATCATGCATCTCCAGCCACATGATTTTTAACAATTTCAGCTTTTAGCAAAAAAATGTTTTTGCCCACTTTTCGATGCAAGAAACACCCCCTGAATCACACGAAAATTAACCAACCAAAAAAATAAATCACACCAAAACTAAAATTCAGACCAAAAAATTTTCGCAGACTGAAATGGTCTGCAGGAATCAGCTGAGATTACCTCTCTGAGGTTGCAATATCAGGCAGCTCTGACTGAACCTCTTATGATTTACCATTTACTTATTGTGCAAATGTTTTTTGTTTAAAAAAAAACGTAAAACAAACTCATGGCCAATGCTTCAAGCACTTCTGGTATACTTACAAAATGTCTGCTCTTAAAGTGGACCAACACCCTGGATTTTGGTCCACTTCCCCGGGGCACCCCGATCGGGTGAAACCCCCCAGATCTCCTGCTAAAACTCACCTCACCCCGCTCCTACAGCGCATGCGCGGCCGCTTGTCCAATCAGCACGCTCGGAGCCACTGAGGTATGCGCGTCAAAGCGGCGTTAAAGCTCAGCGGCTCTGAGCACGCTGGCGGCCTCGCCGGTGACGCCCCCCCGGGGGATCTTTCTAGACGCGCTGCTGTGCTCGGCTGCTGCGGATCCTGTGTGCGCTGCTGGGGCCCTCTGCTGTGACGGGGAGACAGCGCTGTTGTGTCTCCTGGCGGTGTGAGCGGTGGTCGTGAGTCCCCCTTTTGGCTATACTTTCTTAAGGGGATATGGGAAGACATTGTACTTTCTAATTGATTGCATGTATATTCTATGAGTCACATATGTTGATGCATGACATTGTGGGGTCATTTTGTTATTGCTGTCTTTTTCTCTTTTTGTTTTAGACTGTGGGTTTAAGGTTGAGGGTTGTGGTTCCTCCCGTCCCCATTATTAAAAAGAGGGATCGGCTATTAGGCTTAGGCCGTTAGTGTCTAGTAGCCTTATTGAATATTGTTATTCAGAATCACCATAATGGAGGCTTCAGGGGATAGTGAGCCGGGCACCCCACTTGGGCAAGACAGGCTCTGCCCCTTGTGCAGACGGAATCCTCTGGGCAGATTCAGCACAATTTGTTCCACTTGCGCTAGAGGCATTGCTTTGGACCATGAGCGGGCGGTCGCTCCTGACCGTAGCCCGGCGTTACCATCGGCCTCTCCGGATCCTCCGCTGCTGCAGTCAGCCCCTAGTGAAGGGGGAGCCAGCAAGGGGACACATGCTGATTTTGCGCACAGGCTGGTTAGTCTCGAGAAACAGATCTCGTTGACAGCCCCTAAAAAGGTCTCGAGTAAGAAGCGGCATCTGGGGCCGGTTTACTCGGATGATGATTTATATGATTCCTTGGATCTGCGGAGAAAGGTGAGTTGCCAGATGACTCGCTCTCAGTGGCGGAGCTGCTTTCTGCAGGGGACGACAGCATCTCTGGTTCCTCCTCGGATGGGGATTCCTGCCTTCCGGATGATACGGAAAGTTTGCTTTCTTCCGTTTTTGATACATTGCACATTGTTCCTCCTAGAATGGCTAAGAGGAAAATGGGTGATTTATTTCGGAATGGCGGGTCTTTCCTGAGCAGCCGCATTTTTCTGACATGATTCTTAAGGAAGGGGAAAGGCCCAACAAGTTACCGTCGGTCCCTAAGGGCCTGGATAGGCGGTATCCTTTCCCTGCTGAATTGGTTCGGTTATGGTTTCACCCTCCCGAGGTGGACCCTCCGGTGTCAGGATTGTCCAACACTACAGTTATGCCATCGCCTGACAATGCTTTCTTACGTGATCCTGCAGACAAATGCATGGATCAGTTGGTTTGCCATGCTTTCACCTTTGCTGGTGCTCTTTTTTGGCCTGCTTGTGCCTCGGCAATTGTCTCGCTAGCCAACAGGAGAAAGGTTAGACACCTTGTGGCTAAGGCTAAATCTCGCAAACGGGCGAAGGAGTATAAGGAACTCAAGGCCTGCTTGGATTTCATCGACTTTGTTGTTACTGCCATGGATGATGTGGTCAGGCATGGTGCCAGAATTTCGGCCTTGCTTGTAGCTTTACGCCGCTCGCTGTGGTTGAAGCAGTGGTCGGCCGATGCTGCTGTCAAGAAGTCCCTCACAAGTCTACCTTTTGTGGGAAGCCGGCTGTTTGGGGAGTGACTGGACCTTTTGGTCAAGGATGGTAAGCTCCCTCAGAGAAGAAAGCCTGCTCGGTCCATTCGGAACCCCTCTTCTTATCGGTCCTTTAGGGAGGAAGAGGCTCCTCATTTCCCGGGGCCCGCAGAGATACCTGGGGCAGAGGCAGGTCCCGCAGCTGGCCCAACCCCGCCTGGGGAGCTAAGCCCAAACCCCCAGCCAAGCCTACTCAGGCATAAGGGGGCGCCCTCACCCATACATTTGCTCCGATCTGGAGACGTCACGTCTCAGATCAGTGGATTCAGGAGGTAGAGCTCGCAGCCAGGCCACGAAATTCCTATGTTTAAGGATATCCCGAAACCGGTTAAAAGCTCAGGCTTTGAGAACAGCTGTTCAGCACCTCCTGCGGATAGGTATTATCTGCCCCAGCAGGAACAGGTTCAGGGGTTCTACTCCAACCTGTTCACGGTTCCCCATAAGGACGGAACGCTGCGGCCGATCTTGGACCTGAAAGGTCTCAACAAGTTTGTAAAGGTCTCAACATTACCAGTTTGTAGCACTCCCCTTCGGCATATCCTCAGCTCCCCGAGTGTTCACCTAGGTGCTGGCGGGCATCATGGCTATTCTGAGGAGTCGGGGTATTTGTGTGTTACCCTATCTAGACGACCTTCTGATTACGGCCCGGTCCCTTCAGGAGGCAGAGAGCGACACCCGGACTGTACTGTCAACCCTGGAAGCCTTCGGGTGGGCGATCAATTACCCCAAGTTGTTTATCACTCCTTCAATAGTGAGATCCTTCCTGGGAATGACGATAGACACCGGTCAGGTCAAAGTCTTTCTGCCACAGCAGAAGGTTTTGGGACTCCAGACGCAAGTGCAGGCCTTACTGGCTTCTCAACAGCCGTCGGTGCGTCTGGGGATGAGATTGGTGGGCCTAATGGTCTCGTGCTTCGAGGCAGTGCCCTTCGCCCAATTTCATATGAGACCTCTACAGTTGAACCTGCTGACCTGCTGGAATCAGTCGCAGGAATCTCTGGAACAAGGATTTTTGCTGTCCCCCCTGGCCAGACAGTCCCTCTTGTGGTGGTTGGACTCTCGGAACCTGCTGGTAGGCAAGTCCTTCCTGACTCCCCTTTGGGAGATAGTTACCATGGATGCCAGTCTTACAGGATGGGGAGGCGTTTGGCAGACCCAGAAGATCCAGGGTCAGTGGGGTCCGAAGGAGGACCGGTTACCCATAAATCTTAGAGCTGAGAGCAATTCTGTTGGTTCTTATATGCCTGACTCCCCATTTAAATGGCCATGCGATCCAGGTCCGCTCAGACAATCAGACAGCTGTGGTCTACATCAACCACCAGGGCGGGACTTGGAGCAAGAGATCCCTCAGGGAGGTAAGCCGGATTCTGACTTGGGCAGAGGAGAATGTTCCGTGCATCTCGGCGGTTTACATCCCTGGAGTGGAAAACCAGGAGGATGTGGAGGAGGAGCTTTGGATGTGGTCAGAGCCATAAGGTATTACCTGGCTGTGACTGAATCATTCAGGAAATCGGATTAGCTTTTTGTCTTAACAGAGGGTTCTAGGAAGGGATTGCCACCAGCCAAGTCCACTCTCAGGCGGTGGTACAAGCTTATTCTGCCAGGGGGAAGGTTTGGGACTTGATTCTAGTGCTGTCTGCTCTCCAGGGTCCTCTCTTCGAGCCATTGAACGATGCTGCATTGTCTATGCTGACTCTCAAGGTGTTTTTTCTGGTGGCGATCACCTTGGTGCGTTGCATATCAGAGCTGGCCGCACTTTTTATGAAACCACCCTACTTTGGAGTTGCACAGAGATAAGGCGGTTTTTCGTTTTAAACCTGATTTTTTGCCTAAGGTCGTTTCTCCTTTTCACCTTAATGAAGAAGTTGTCTTACCTTCCTTGTGTCCAGCACCGGCTAATTCCAAAGAACGGACCCTCCAAGCTTTGGATGTGGTCAGAGCCATAAGGTATTACCTGGCTGCGACTGAATCATTCAGGAAATCGGATTAGCTTTTTGTCTTAACAGAGGGTTCTAGGAAGGGATTGCCACCAGCCAAGTCCACTCTCAGTAAGTAGATTAGACAGGCGGTGGTACAAGCTTATTCTGCCAGGGGGAAGGAACCCCTTTTCGGATCACAGCTCATTCTACTAGGGCTATTGGTGCCTCCTGGGCTTTTCAGCATCAGGCATCAGTGGAACAAGTTTGTAATGCCGCCACTTGGTCTTCAGTTCATACTTTTACTAAGTTTTACAAGGTGGATGCCAGGGCCTCAGCTGACGCTGTTTTTGGGCGAAAGTTGCTTCAGGTGGTAGTGAAATGAACTCCATGCTGTTCCGCACTGGGGATCCCGCCCATATGGACACTGCTTTTGGTTGTCCCATCTGTAAGTACTTCTGGACGACCTGGAATGGATGGAGGAGAAAAATACAATTCTGTGAAACTGACCTGTAGAATTGTTTTTGTATCCATCCATTCCAGGCCGTCCACCCCGCCCTTGTGTTCATTATGTCCTGCATGCCTGTTATGGTGATTGAACCATTTTTGCTCAAAGGACACTAGTTCTACAAGTTTTTAGTTTGATTCAAGAGAGTACAAGTGTGAGGTAACATGGTCTCCTATTTTTTTTTGTTTGGACCTCCCGGCCTGCCTCTTTTGTTGAGTACTGCTTTTGAACCACTGGGGACTGGATAGACGGGCAGCTGCCTTTATGGGGGCTGGGAGGAGCTACATCTTGCAGTCCGCGCCCCCTAGAGGCGAACCCCATCTGTAAGTACTTCTGGACGGCCTGGAATGGATGGATACAAAAACAATTCTACAGGTGAGTCTCACAGAATTGTATTTTTATGAATGTTTTTTGTAACACTGCAGAATTAGTCTTGCATCCACCAAAAAAAGGACGTTCATGAATGGGATTAGGATGGGAAGATAGTGACCAGAACAAGCTATGGGAACACAGAAACACTTCATTATCCCTCTGACACTACTGGCTTAAGTTTAGTAGCTGTAAACACAAACGGAGCTGTTTGCAATTCATTGTAGAATATTTTATACTACACCAAGATGATACAAAGCTCTGGGTTTTAGGCTTTACATGTATTTGCCATTTTTTGCATCTTTACATTCTTTAAGGGGTTAAATGAATAGTATTCTGTGCTGGGAAAGGACAGTTAGAATCACTGGATTTCATACCCCTATACTGCCCCTTAATCCTGCCCCAACCCCTTACTACACCCTATCCCCTCGATTCAAAGAGCAAAAGTTAATTGATTTCGTATCGAGAATCGTAAGTTTGGGTGGGTGTTAGTCATTTTTTCCTGTTTTTTTGGCCATTTCCGACTCGCACGAGCCTACGTACGAATGCGTATATGCTCTTACGATCAGCGGAAGTCCGTTCCTAAATTTTAGGATCAAAACGTAAAACTTAGGATCAAAACGTAAAACTTAGGTTAATTGGATGTGTTTAGGTGTGATTCAGAGAAACCTCTAAACGCGTTTTAAAAGAAAGCCACAGCCGACACCTTTTAGCAGCCGGATTGCTGTTCGTGAACAGGTTTTTTGGCTATGTGGAGGAGTCTGCGCGTCTTGAGCTCCAATGAACTGCATGTATCAGCATGGCCGAGGCCATAAATTGTATGGCAATGCATACCTGATTCATGTATGCCTTATAAAAGCATTTTAATGTGGACCTTAATTAGTCCTTTGCATGTAAACCTTTATTTTGCAATATATTTGCGTTAATTAAAGAAACTTATGTCCTTTGTTAATTATTTTAAAATTGAGGTACTAGAATAATATTTTTAGATTGCATTTATTGGTGTAGTTGTTTACCTTTGCTTTGTTTAATTATTTAAGCACATCTTTGGTCAGATGCATCACACTTACTGAGGAGAGGAGAGCGGGATAAAGTGCAGGATGTGGGTTACTGCTGTATTTTGCACAGACACAGCAGAGCTGGGGGCATGGAAAGGTCAGAAATCAAAGAATCCAGAGCAACACAGTCACAAGGCCCTTTCTGTTTGCAGGCTGCCCGATAATACCTGAGCCGCCATCTTGGCTGTTTCTAGGCTCATAACATGCAGAAGCTGCTGGGTGTTTTTTAATATTTGAGAGCAATCTGTATGTAGAGGGTGTGGGTAACCACACACAAAATTTTAAAGTTGTACCATTTGAAGCATAAATATTAAAATTAAATCCACAAGTAAAAAATGCAAGTTAACTAAAAATTAAACAAAGTAAGATTTACTTATGCAAATGCATTCATGTTGGTTACTACAAAATGAATGAAATAAAGAAAAAGACCAAATATTTAGAATGCACTTTAATGAGGTAAGTTTGTAGTGCGGAGCCGCAAGATCAGAAGGATTTACGTCCAGACAAAAAAGGAAAAAGGGCAAAACCAATGTTGCAACCTGAGAAATGAAACTGAAAATTCAGGATGGAAACTGACATAGGTCTGATTCCCGAACTGCCATACGAACGGACGTATATTTTAGGATAGAAACGTATTTGCTTATTGAATCACTCGCAAGTTCATACGAACGCACGAGCGGACGTGAAAAATAGGATGATCGTGAGCCAAATCCAAGCTGTTACATGTTTCTTTGAATCAACCCATATATGTCTCTAACTCCCACTATCACTGAATCATTATATCCCCAATCCTTCCTCTATAACCCAACACCCATTTTTATCCCCCCCCCCCCATTTGTTATTCTCTTTTGCTTTGGCAATGCTTAATGTTTTTCTAGACCTGCCAATAAAGCCTGTTTGAATTGAATGGAATTGAAATTGCCATAAGAAAGCTGTTCTACAATATAGCCAGTAGGTGTCACACTATCCCTTTTTGAAAAGTGTTAATTTTCCTCAATGGAAAGCATGAAAATGGATAGACTGTTAGGTTTAGGAACATGATGATAATGCATCACACCATTATAAATCTGCATTGTATTTTTATGATATTGCCGTACTTTTGGTGATATGTTCTTTTCCTATGGATATCTGGCTCCTTAATGAATTCCTATACTCTATTAAAGTGGACCAAAACCCATGACGGCCCTGGAATCTATAAGATTCCAGCTCAGCTAGATTGCTTTCCCCCGGGGCATCCAAAACGCAATGCCCCACTGTGTGACGGATAGCATTCCCGCTATCCCTATCCCAGCATTTGTGAATGGCCAGCGCAGGCACGAACCCTGTTAGAGGGTAGCGGCAGATGCAGCCACCAGTGCACTCGGTTCTGCTAATCTTAGACGAGCATGGGGCCTGGGGGGTTTCACACAGCAGAGCATCCCCAATCGAGTGCCACAGGGGCAAGGACCAAAACCCAGGATAGTCAAAATCCTGGTTTTTGGTCTACTTTAACCTAGCTCTTAACATTGTATTATTTTATAAATATATCTTTTTTTTTATCAAAGTATTTATTTAAGAATGATTTTTTTAATGTCTGAACTGAATACAAGACATTCCCAATGTTTTACTAATTTCATACACTACATAAACACATAACACTGGCTGGTAACTACCATAGGGATTCTTACAGTTTTGACCTTTGGGACCTTATTTCCTCTGTTTGTTTTTATACTGTGGATAAACGGAGGATTTTGTTTTACACATCAGGGAGTCTTTCATAACCCCTTTTAACTTGAATGTTCCCGGTTGTTCTTGCACAAGGGCACTTAAGTGCATAGTGTTTATTTTGTGTGTGTAAGACATGGCCTCAGTAACCTTCACTTTTGCACTTTATTATTTTAACTCTTTTTAGTTTCAACGTCTCGTCTTGTTATAAGCATTATTTTATCTTTCCCAGAGGTTTTGTTAACAATGAAACCTCCTTTATTTTCTTAAATAGCAGCAGGGTGCTTCGAAACATTGCAGCAGCAGCATTTTCTACACAGGATGTTTACTCGCAAAAGTTATAATGATATTACAAAAAACAAATGTTCAAAACTGATTATTAACCTTAGGTTTTTCTTTTGATCTTTTGTGCAGACAGACGAAACCACTATTTCTAATAAGATGCAGCAAATTTATCAACGAGTGTGAATACCTACATGCAGTACCATACTGTGGCTATAAATACTTTATGCCGTGCCTACTAATGAGCACACTTGAACTATGGTGTGCGGCGTACTCCTGCAAAAGAATCACTCGCATGCACAATCCTACTACTCAGGGTGCCACACCCCAATAATCCTTAAAGGAGCACTATCGCGAAAAATGGTCCAATGATAAAAATCCATATAAATATGCTGGATGGCAGAATGAAAGAAATATCCAGCCAGGCTTGTTTTGGAAGGAAGAGGACATCAGGGGTGATAGGCCTGAACTTTATTCCTAGCAAAAGAAGAAAACTACAAGCTTTGCGGGAGTTCTTAGTTCGGGGTATAGGTGACCTCTCCGCTCATTAGCCAACATGTTAATATGGATTCTTATTATTACACAATTTCACAATGCTTTTTTAAGTATTCACACAAGGTGTGTTGACCAAAGATAAATCCAAGGGAGGCACAACCAATGTAAAAGAATCACATCTTTATTCCATATCAGGCTACACGTCATACTAGACAATATTAAAAATCAGTAATATTGTCTAGTATTACCTGTAGCCTTGTATGGAATAAATATGTGATTTTTTTTTAATTGGTTGTGCTTCCCTTGGATTTATCTTTGGTCAAATCATCTTGTGCGGCATGCTTCTGCAGCCAGCCTATCTGAATGGCTGGGTGCAGGATCACACCTCAGATGTAGGGATGCCAGGAGTGCGGCCTGCAATCACATCACTGGACTGTCGGAAAGGTAAGAGGTTGTTGGCCTGCTTAGGGGGTTCACACAGAGGAGCAGACTCCAGGTCGTCTGTTGGCGTGATAAGTCCACTTTAACCCTTCTAGTGCCAGCTACGTGAGTCTCACGTAGCTGCCTCTTCAACCGTTAAGTGCCAGCTATGTGAGACTCACGTAGCTGACTTTAGAGCTCCATAAAAATAAAAATACAGACTTACCTGACCCCTCGTTTGAAAGTTCCAGCAATTCTCTTCAAGCATCACCTGTTCGATTTCCGCCCCCAGGCCTCAGATCTTCAGGAGGGGGCCCGGAATATCCCCCCCCACGCTTCCGAAGCGCCATCTGAAAGAAAAAAAATAAAATAAAAAATGACACAAACTCACCTGACAGCCCGATCTCTCCTCCGATGTCTTCTCTTCACCAGGGGGGCTCCGATTCCCCCCCTGGACTTGCCACGCTTCGGGTGAGGACCCAGCAACGGGCCCACACCATCCTCTTCGGGCGGTGCTGGCCCCGCCCCTAGCCCCACCCACTTGTCATGACGTCATCCCGCTCCTTGTATACCAGCACCCGGCTCTGATCTGTCACTTGTCGGTAGCGATCGGAGCAGGGAGGGTGGGAGGCAGGGAGGCTCTTATCCCCTGCCTCCCACCAGTCCTGCTCCGATCACTACCGACAACTGTCATCTGCAGCGGCGCGGGACACTAGATGGGAGGTAAGTATAAGTGAAAAAAAAGAATAATAAAATATTTTTGGTCTGGTGTCTTTTTTACTTTTAACTATTTGTGAACTGGTAAGGGGTCCATTAGACCCCTTTAACAGTTCACAAGGCTCTGGGGCTGGCAATCACCTGCAGCTAGCGGGTGACTTGCCATAACCCCCAACCCCCCATTACCTGCCTCCTCAACGGCCAGGGGGGGGCAGAAGGGCCCGGGCCACTTAGTGGCTATGTGGGCTGGTAGCCTGCAGGGCCAGGGACCACCAACGCTGGCCCCTGCGCCCTGTTCTACAAGCCTCCATAGCTGGTCCGGGTCGGTAATGCTGGGTAATACGTCATATTTTGGGGGGATTTTAAAGTGGACCAACACCCAGGATTTTCACTATCCTGGGTTTTGGTCCACTTCCGCGGGGCACCCCGATCGGGAAACCCCCCAGATCACCCTAAAAAACTCACCTCACCCCGCTCCTGCGCGAGCGCTCGTCCAATCAGAGCGCTCAGAGCCGCTGTGGTATGTACGGACAAACGACGGACAACCACAGAGGCTCTGAGCACGCTGGAGGCCGCATCTCGCGCTTCCCTCTAACAGGGAGCGCGTGTCTGCGCTGGCCATTCACAAACGGCCGGCGCGGGTGCACGCCCTGCTAGAGAGAAGCGTGAGATGTGGCCGCGGCTCGCGCATCAGCCGTTGGAACGGGGATAAGTTAAGGTATCTGAGCGTCCTGCGGGGTTTCACACAGCGGGGATGCCCCGCTGGGAGGGATCTGATCGGCCCAGGAATCTTATAGATTCCCGGGCTGATCCCCCCCCTGGGTGTTGGTCCACTTTAAGGGTTTTTAACCCTTAAAATTCCAAAAAAAAATGAGGTCCCCAAACCCTAGGGACCTTATGTCTTTTTTTCTTTTTTTTTACATTAACCCCTTACAACTATGCAATCATATTGCATAGTTGTATCCTATCTTAAATCTCCTAACCGTTGTAACCTTTCACCCAAAAGTATTGAGGATACACTAAAAAAGGCCAAACAAGACATTTCATGTTGAAGCCCAGACTGCTGAAAAAAACTATATATAATTTTCCCGGAAAATCCCTAGAAATCCCTTCAAAAATCAAGGTTGAACATGTGTATCGCAAAAAAGTGAAAAGTAGTCTGGCAACAGAGTGTAACAAAAAAATCTAGGTAGGCTGGCACTTAAAGGGTTAAAGTAGAAGTCATGTCTCTTCTGCGGATGTTCCCCCGCCCTGGTGCTGAGTTGAATTTGAGCATTTAAAATAAGAAACAAGACTTACTCCCACCTATTGGATGCATCCACTGGGAGATGGTTTGCCCTAGCCATCTTAACATGGTGGCTAACCCTGACCGGAAAAAGTAGTGATAGAGCAGGCTTAATATACAGGACTGCATACTATATACTCCTGCATACTAGGTCTGGCCTTTGTTCAACTTTGAACCCTGGTGGTTGTTCCATGTATATGTCTTCTGTTAACTCACCATGTAGAAACGCTGTTTTCACATCAAAGTGTTTCACTCACTTTTTTTCCTTGTGGCAGCTACTGTCATCAAGGTCCTTATTGTAGCATGTTTGACTACTGGAGCAAAGGTCTCATGATGGTTCTCTCCATATTTTTGAGAATATCCCTTGGCTACCAGTCTTGCTTTGTATCACTCCACTGTGCCATTTGCATTGAACTTCACTTTAAAAGTCAATTTGCAATCTATGGCTTTCCTTCCGGGTGTTCTGTAAGTGTCCGTGCTTTGGTGTCATGCATGGATTTTCTCTTATCCTTTGCAGCTTTTATCTATTTACTGGCTTTCCCTTCTGAAAGCTGAGATATGTCTTCCGAAGTTGCAGCTTTATTAGTACTGGCAGTGCTTGCCTTGTATGAAAGACGTTCAGGTGATTTACCTCTGTTTTCTCTTATTCAGTGTCTTGTTCTGTGTCTGAGCTTGCTTGTCCACAATCCAAATAAGTGAGCTCATCCAGGGAACTTGAGCACTTCAGCGAACACATGGGAAAAGAGGAATTGGTATCCACATACAACATACAAAGGAAGGTTCTCCAGCTGGTGTCAGTAAGACATAGTCATTGATCCATGTCAATCCCAAACAGTATACTGGAAACACAGGTGACTCGTTTCGGAGGGTACCCACTTAGTCTCATCTGAGTTCCAAATGTCGGTGAACTCCTTATGAGTCGGCCCAGGCAAATTGTGACCTGCATTATTGGGGCATACAAGGGCTCCACATCCCTCTGCAAGTATTTTACTTCTATCCGCAAGGTAAATTGTTTCTTCGTTATTAAGATCAAGTTCTGTGAAAAAGCTTCTATCACTTGTCATGTGACTGGTTGCTCCTGTGTCAATGCACCAGCCTTGAAATGAATGATTGCCTGTCACTTATAAATGTGGCATTCCAGTTCCCTTCACATAGAAAATTGGGGCTTTGACCTTCTGTTTAGTACAAGAGGGATGCTGTCTTGTTCTTGCTCTGCTTTCTATATAGTACAGTCTCTCTTTATGTGTCCCTGTTTGTTGCATCCAAAGCCCACGCTTTTTTTTTTTCCTTCCTGTGTATCTTTGTGTCTGTAGCTTTAAGAGCAGTTCTGGTGTCGGCTTCTGTGGAGTCTTGTACAAGCTCCTTTCTTCCCTAATACTCCTCTATGAGCCTGGTCTTTACAAATGCTGGCATCAGATCTGTCTCAGTCCGTGTCTCCAGAGCATTAATCAGTGCAGTATATGTATCAGGTAATATGCACAACAACATAGCGACAGCATGACTTTCTATTCTTACCAACTAATCTGACTTGTGCAATCAATTCCAGCATGACATTTATATGCTCCTGCATGTCTGCTAAGCTTCATTTTGTAAAGCTTCCTTAGCAAGAAAAACTTGCTGTTTAAACCGGATCTCTCATGCAGTCTTTTCAGTACATCCCACATTCCTTCCTGTCAGGAAGCATGGTGGAGCCTCATTTGCATAGAAGTCCGCAACCTACTCCCAGGCTCGGAATCTAATGAAGGATTTGGCCTTCGCTGGAACCCCCGCAAAGTATAGACTGGGCAGCAGGCTAGACCAGGGTCGTGCCCGGAAGTTTGAAAGCAAAGGTTCTAGATAAGTCCAAGCCAGAGATCAAAAGCAGGCAGCAAAAGTGCAAGTTAAGTCCAGAGCCAGGGATGGGGGGCAGGCAGCAAAGGTGCAAGGCAAGTCCAAAGCCAGGGGTTGTACCAGGAAATCAGTTCAAGAGCGAGCCAGTGATCAAAGTTCAAGCCAAGGTCTTCACCAGGAAGCAAGCCGAGAGAGGAGCTAGAGGTCAGAGGTTCAATCCGGGGTCATCACATAAGCAAGAAAGTCAGAGTCTCAGGAACCGTATTCAGGAACTGAGCTGATACCACGACATTTTAACAAGGTGAGCGCCATCTTTAAATAGGAGCTGAGAACCCTAGTGCACCTGTGCAGATGTTCTTTTGTGCCTGCATGTGCTTGCCAGCGCCCACAATCCCGCCGGCCTTCATGCACCCTTTTGCGCTCCTGCCTAATATTATACTGACCCTCGTACCGGTGCCGGAGGGTGCTCCTGGAAGATCTCAGCTCGTCAAAGTGGCCTAATTTTAACTCTTCAACTCTAGTCTTCAACTAGTAAGCTTATGGTGGCCCGTGTCTGTTTTTTTTCCTGTCCTAGTCCTGATAATTATCCTGTGGCCTCTCTGTAGTGATAAACTCCCACAAGTTATCTCTGGATAATAGCATTTCCACTTTAAACCTCCATAGCTGATAATTGTCATTGTTCAGCTTGACCGTTGAGAGTTTAAGCTCTGAGCTGCTGGCCATTCTCCCCTTTTTAACCCTTTAAGTGCCAAGCCTGTAGTACCCACGGGCTGGGTAATAATGTAAAAAAAAACATGACCTGACCCCTCATTCGAACCGGCTGGGTCTTCTCTTCACCCTGGGAGTATCCTATTACCCCCCGGGGCTCTTCTGGCTTCAGGAGGGGGCAACAAATATCCACCCCCCCCCCCACTTCGGCAGCTGCTGCTGCTAAGTATATAAAGGAAAAAAAAAAAAGAAGAGATTTACTCACATTCGTGCCGATACCTGGGGTCTCCTCTTCACCAGAAGGGTGAACTGGTAAGGGATCCATGAGCCCCTATACCAGTTCACAAGGCTGGGGGCTGGCAAGTCACCTGCGGCTACCAGACGACTTGCCATTAACCCCTGGACCCCCATTACCTGCCTCCCCAAAGCCCAGGGGGGGCAGAAGAGCCCTTGGATATGACACTTTGGTGCTTGTAGCCTACAGGGTGGGGGGCCATCAAAGCTGGCCCCTGCACCCTGTTGTACAAGCTGGTCCCTGGGCTGGTTACGCTGGGTAAGGGGGACCTCACGCCATTTTCTTTTGGATTTTTAAAATTTTTTAACCCTTAAAATTCCCCAAAAATAGGGTCCCCCACCCCGGGAGGGGGGACCCTATGTCATTTTTTTAAATTAACCCTTTGTTACCTGTCACCCAGCAGCTATAAAAGGCTTTCAGCAGAAGCCCGAGTGATCTGCGTGGGACACAGTGCTCTGGGATGGGTGGGAGGTAAGTATTAAAAATAATAAAATATTTTTATCTGTGTGTTTGTTTTTTTTTTACATTTAACCCTTTGTGAACTGGTAAGGATTCCATGAGACCCCTACACCAGTTCACAAGACTGGGGCTGGCAAGTCACCTGTGGCTAGCGGGTGACTTGCCATTTACCCCCTGCCGCCCCATTACCTGCCTCCCCAAAGCCCAGGGGATATGACGCTTTAGGGCTTGTAGCCAGCAGGGTGAGGGGCCACCAAAGCTGGCCCCTGCGCCCTGTTCTACAAGCCCCATAGCTGGTCCCCGTGCTGTGTATGCTGGGTAAGGGGGACCTCATGCCATTTTTGGGGGATTTTAAAGGGTTTTTAACCCTTAAAATTTCAAAAAAATGGGGCCCCCCATCCCAGGAGGGAGAACTTTATGTAATTTTTTTGAAATTAACCCTTTGTTACTTGTCACCCAGCAGCTATAAAAGGCTTCCAGCAGCAGCAGGAGAGCAGAAGCTAGAGTAATCAGTGTGGGACCCAGTGCTCTGGAATGAATGGGAGGTAAGTATTAAAAAAGTCTCCCCAAAGCCCAGGGGGTGGGGGCAGAAGGGTCCAGGCTATTTGGCTGTGTGGGCTTATAGCCAGCGGGGGGGCACCAAAGCTGGCCCCTGCGCCCTGTTCCTACAAGCCCTGCATAGTTGGTCCCGGACTGGATATGCTGGGTAGGGGAAACCCCACATCATTTTTTGTGGATTTTTAAGCCTTAAAATTACCCAAAAAATGGTGTGTCCCCCCCCCCCCACACACAGGAAGGGGGACCCTATGCCATTGTTTTTTTTTGTTTAACCCTTTATAGTGTGGATAGTAGTTGTATTTTATTTGTAAATGTTATAAAGTGCTCTTTTAAGTTTGAGAATGGGGGGCTAACGTTGTAATTGGGAGAAATGGGGCTTTCACATGCATTGTGGTTTTCTCTAATAAAGTAAATAAAAATATTTTTTAAAAAAAGTAGAAAAATTACAAACAAGACATTTCATGTTAAAGCCTAAACTCCGCCGCAAAATATATAGACTTTTCCTGGAAATTCCTGCAAAAATAACAGTTAAATGTGGTGCAAAATGGTAAAAAATGACCTCTCAACAGAGGGTGACAAAATTTCAAGTAGGCTGGCAATTAAAAGGGTTAAAAGTATCTATGCATGTTGGGTATTGTTCTGCTCGGGGGACCTTGCGCTTTCAGATTTAGCTTGTTTTTTTTGTTTGCATATTGATTTTTTAAGCAAATCTGTTTTTTATTCAGTTTTTTAATATTTTTTTTTATAGAAACCCTGTGCAACCTAAGAATTCTTTGAGCGATTACTTCTAAAATGATGAGCCCACTACAACAAGCTGTGTATGCTTAGGAAGCTGTTCTTTCAGGGAATATATGGTTTGTGAGTGGTATTCCAAATGTAAAGGGTTGTTTTGGTAGAAAAAGTGCAAGGTGCGCAGTTTGCAGAGCTGAATTTTTCAAGTAAAATTACCGTTACGTGCATGCTTTTCTTTGGGGTGTTTGACAACTCTTCCCTTGACAGTACCTATGCATGTTGGGTATTGGTGTGTTCGGGGGACCTTGCTTTTTCAGGCTTTTTCAGTAAGAGAATGTCACCTTAACATGGTGTCTAAGACAGACAGGAAAAAGAAAGAGATAAATATTTAGAAAACACAACACATCAGAAAAAGGCATCGAGAGACTACAGTTAAGCATTGGTAACAGCAAGATCTAGTGTCCTAACTGCATACTGCATTAAATCTAGCAAAAGCCACTCTAGGAATAGACTAACCTAGACGTATCTCCAACAGTGACTACAAGGCTACTGCTCTGATTTGGTAACTAGGAACTCCGTCACAACCAGGGCTGGTGCTCAGAACACAGATGTTCTGCTCCCAGTAAAGGAGACTCTGGTCAGCTAAGGTAAGCTTTGTTTATTATTTTGCCCAATCTCTCAATACCAAGCGGGGAAAGGGGAAGCCAATTAGTAATTTTGAATGTTTGGGAAGAAAATTGCTGCACACCAATGTGGTAGCCATACTTCTTCCAAAAGGAGCAGGTAGCCATTACAGTCACCAATCTTTTCAGGTTGCATATAGCTTGTGACCATCGCTCAGCGCTGGTCTTGGTTTTTACTTGTAACCCAAACTTTAAAGTTGCTACCTGCAATCCAGCCTAAAGCTTGTGTTTATCTGATCCTAATGTTGGCTAGCAGAACAAATCTGACCATTCAACCCATGTAATCAGAACTGCTACTTGAACCACCCAAAAGCTGAACCAAACTTTAGGTAACCTGCATTTCTTGATACAATCCTGGGCTCTGGCTGTCTCAATTCACTGGGATCTTCGCATATAGCACAAGTCACTGAATTCCTGGGACTGTCCAGGCATAATAACAAAAGATACTCCCCTGTAATTCCACAAAGCAATGTTCCACTGCAAGTGTCCCCTAGGAAACATTGTCAGTGAACCAAAAGTACATTTTTGTCAACTTTGACACAAGTGTAAAAAAAGGAGGATATGAAGCATCATTTATCCAGATAATTTCAGCCTCATTTAAAGAGGACCTTCACCCTGAATAAGAATCTATCTTATATGTTTCCCACACCCTGTACATACAGATTGCTCACATTAAAAATCATCCTACATGCATCTACTGCATGTTATGAGCCTTTAAACATCCAAGATGGCGGCTCATGGGATTTCAGGCAGCCTGCAAACAGGAAGTGCCATCTAACTGTGCTGCTCTGCATTCTGGGATTGCTGACCTTTTCCTGTTCTGCTCTGTCTGAGCAAAGGACAGCTATAACCCCACCCCCTGTACTTTATCCCGCTCTTCTCTCCTCAGTAAGTGTGATGCTTCTGAGTCAAGATGGCGGCGCCCATATCCTAAAGTCCTGAACAGAGATGCAGCCCAGTGGGGGAAAGAATAATAAGTAAGTGACTAAAAACTGAAATATATATTAATTTTAGATGCTCGGAAATCATTTTATAAGGGTTTGGGCTTTTCAATAAATCATGGTGAAGGTCCGGTTTAAATATACTTAGCACAGAGTTGAAGCCAGCTTGTCCAGTGACAGCTGAGACCTTACTTGGCAGTGCAGTTTTTTAAGAAAGAAAAGTATCTTTACCAAATATATGTTAAGTGGTGGGTGCAGAGTATTGTAACCCAGCATCCACCAAATGTACTAAATTAAAACATGACCTAATTTGTACAAATCTGTGGACCATTCTCAGTCATTGTCATGATTTACATGAGCCATATGGAGTATGTAACTAAGCCTAACACCTGTACAGTAAGCTAAGTACTAAGACAAGCTGCAATGCAAGACACACTTCTGTAATGTACATGAATGAACTAAGCCTGATCAGAGATATTCCCAATTTTAGCTTCTGTTTGGGTCAATACAGGCTTGACAGACCTGACCAGCTATGGCCTAAGACTTTAGCCTACCAGATTGTCTTCTGTTGCTAGGTCAAAGATTTTCTGTGTGCAGCACATTTGTAATTGTTTCTTACTTAATTTCATTTGCTACCTAGTCCTCCCTAGTGAGCATCGGCTTGACCTTTTTTTGCGATCTGTAGCCTATTTTCTGCTGTGCAGAACACTTTCTACCCTTTATGGGTAAAGATGTTGAGTTTGTAGACTTTAATAGGAATTTCTCTGACTGATTTTTTTGTGAACTACAGTGGGCATTTAGCAAAGACTTTTATGTGGAAGGGTTGTTTTGTGTGAGGCTCAGGCCCTACCGCAACTTCCACTTCTGTATTTTCACTTTAATCTTTTCACTTGGAATACAATTTTGGTGTTTTATGTGTTTCATTCATGCAGCAGCATTTTACAGTATCATTGCTGCAGCCTAGGATTATTCCATTATTGTTTGCATTATATATTTAGAGCTACTTTGGGCATACCGCCAGATGTGTATGTTTTTATCAAATGTCTGTTTATGTCCCTCCTGTACGTGAAGATTTGTAGCAATAAATGTATTTTACTTTTTTATATTGAGGGCGGTATTGCATTTGTGGAGTGTTCTGGGGGCCAGTTCTTGTTTCCATTTCAAACAAACAAAAAGGTACTTACCTTTTGTCCCCCACAGCTGATCGGTGTTAGTCAGGCGATCAGCAACTCACCTGATCTCCGGGTCCCAGTCCACGCCACAGCCCTTTCGCATAGCCCGGGGTCTGAACTTCATTTACCTGCACTTCACCCGCACGTCAGCTCCTGTCCCCCCACCATAAGTCACAGGGGTGAGACCATGCCTTCTCGATTCAGGATAAGGGGGACTTGGCACAACCCCTTCATCGCAATGAATAGAGACGGCATGGCCGCACTCCTGTGACTGATTGACAGGTACCAAAGTGCAGCATCTCTGCGTCACAGGCTCATGGGAGAGGTGAGTTAATGTTGTGATCCGGGGGGGGGGGGGGGTTCACACAGCAGGGCATCTTAATCCCATGCCCCATAGGGGGTTGTTGCTCTTCTGTTGAATAAAGCTGTTAAGTTTTAGCCCCTTTTCTGCAACCCAGCCCCTGTTTATTTACTTATGACCCCCCCATTCTTAGTATACAGTATGTCCTGCTCCAAATCTAATACTTACAGTTGGGATATACTCCGCCAGATGGCGCTGGACTGCAGAAACATCGAAAATAGGCTCCTCCCGGCCCCTGAAATACCCAGGGACCTCCCACAAATCCCCAGAATTTCTCTGCAGTCTGGCTGCGAAGGACGAGAAATTGGCTCTCTACTCGCAGGTGAGCGGGGTATTAACCTGCGGCCCTGTAGGACTATTCCCACCCGTTCCACTTGTAATATGCCTCCCAGCCTTGGCTGCGCTGGTCGGGTGAAGGTAGGCAGCACCGCTGTCAGGGGCTTAGGAGCGCTGCTCCACCGCAATCCCCCACCAAAGGGTAGGCGGTTCAGGCTTATGGTGAGCCTCTATGGGATGCCCCTCCCGCACTATTGCCCCTTGCCTCTATCTATCGGTGGGCCCTAATTAAGTGGCCGCCGTCCTCCCTCATCCTCCTTATAGTCTTCGGGGGAAAAGAGGGGGGTGTGTGTGTACGTGTATAGATATGTAGGTTATGCAGTCTGTGCTTTCACCTTTCACATGTCTTTATTCTTGTGTCAGCCGCCGCGCTGACTTGCCTTTATTGCTGGTGCACCCATCATTGGCTGTTGGCCTTCTGGCCCGCCCCTCGAGGTATACCGATGCCATCTTTTCTGACTTGGTTGACCTATGCGCGACGGACTCCTACCTACCGTGGTCCGTAAGTGCCCTCGCGGGCGGCTTTATCTGCTTCACTTTTGTTACGATGTACTTAAGGTCTTGTCTGCTTATGTCTTTCAGGCGGGACGAACCCTTCTTGGCTTCTCCCAGCCCTGCTTTTAGTATATTAGTTGTAGGCCTTGTAAAAATTATACTCCCACGTCCCTAGCGGGTTATTGGGGCATCCAGGGTTACTATATAGCGTTATTCCCTATCGGCGTATAGCGCCGCTATAATCACCATATGGAGGCATCTCAAGATAATGTTACCGGGGTCCCTTTGGGACAAGACCGGCTGTGTGTGGCGTGTGGGCAGCCTCATGCTGACGCTGACAAAGCACGGGTCTGTGTACCCTGTGCTGAGCAGGTGCTTGCATTGCAATCTGGCCTGCCAGTGGCTGCACCTCGTTTCACTTCACCTACTCCCCCAAGCTTAAATCTCACTCCAGCTGAGTTGCATACTAGTGGGGATTCTCAGCCTGATGTGTCTTCTAGACTAGCTACTGTTGAACAGATTATTGCTAAGTCCTTAGCGCGTAAGGCCCCTGCTAAGAAGCGGCACTTGACGCCTAATGTCACTGTTTTCCCTATGGGAACTGAGGAGTTTATGAATCTGTGTGGCTGTACCCCGTCTGATGAAGGGGAGCTCTTTTCTGATTCAGGCTCATCTGATGAGAGACCAAGGGGTCATGACGATTCTGGCTCTGACCCCTGGGCCCCTATCTAACACCTCTGTCATGCATTCCCCTGATTCCACTACCCTGCGGGATGCTGAGGACCGGCGCATTGACCAGCTGGCATCCCACGCCTTTGCATGTGCGGGGACGGCGCTGCGCCCGGTCTATACCTCTGCCATTACTGCTGTGGCCACTAGAACCCTTATCAGAAATATGCTTGATAGTGCCCCTGTTGATTTGCCTTGTGAGGTGTTTAGTGCACTCTCCAGTTGCCATTACTGCTGTGGCCACTAGAACCCTTATCAGAAATATGCTTGATAGTGCCCCTGTTGATTTGCCTTGTGAGGTGTTTAATGCACTCTCCAGTTGTGATGTTTTTGTAAATTTTGTCCTATCAGCATTGGATGACACCATCAGAATGTGTGCCAGAACTTCTGCCCTCGTGGTGGCTATACACCGCTCGGCTTGGCTGCGCCAGTGGGCTGCTGACAATGCTGCCAAGAAGGCCCTCACTGGGTTTCCCTTTAAAGGACTGCGTTTGTTTGGAGACCGCCTGGACCTTTTTGCTAAGGGAGGCAGGTTACCCCAGCGCAGGCGGCAACCTCGGCCCTTTCGGGGTCAGGGTTCCTTCTCCTCCCCTTACCGTGGTGCAAGACAGGGGAGGGGGGTGTCTTTCCCTGGGGCCCGGGGAGATTTCTGGGGTAGAGGCAGAGGACGTGGGCGTCCTGGCTCCTCCTGGGGTCCCAAAGCTAAATCCTCTCCCAAGCCCCCTCAGGCATGATGGGGCGCCCTCACCCATCCGGGTGGGGGGACGGCTGCAGCACTTCGCTCACGGCTGGAGGCTTCATGTCTCAGACTGGTGGATTCAGGAGGTTGTGTCCTCCCGATTGCAAGTTGGAGTTTGCTGCCGACCCCCCTCCAAGATTCATCAGTTCCCGGATTCCTCAGGACCCTGTGTCTGCTCAGGAGCTAGTGCAAGCAGTGCAAGGCCTCCTTGAGCTGGGGGTCATCTGCCAGGTCCCTTTAAGATAAAAAGGCAAGGGCTTCTATTCCAACCTATTCACAGTACCCAAAAAAGGATGGTTCTGTCAGGCCCATCCTGGACTTAAAGATTCTCAACAAGTTTGTCAGGGGCAGGCGCTTTCGCACTGGAGACTCTGCACTCTGCCATCAGTTCCCTGCGCCAAGGGGATTTCATGACTTCTGTGGACATCAAAGATGCTTACCTTCATATTCCTGTGTTCCGAGGTCATCAAAGGTTCCTCAGGTTCGCTCTGATGGATCAACATTACCAATTTGTGGCCTTGCCCTTCGGCCTCAATTCAGCTCCCAGAGTGTTCACCAAGGTGCTGGCTGGCGTGATGTCTCTACTCAGATGTCAGGACGTCCGCGTGCTTCCCTATCTGGACGACATCCTCATCACTTCCCAGTCTCTACATCAGGCAGAGTTGGATACTCAGCTGGTGGTGTCCACTCTGGAGTCATTTGGATGGTTGATCAACCACCCCAAGTCCTCACTGTCCCCTTCCTTGGTAACTCCATTCCTAGGAATGAATCTGGATACAGTTCAGGCAAGGATCTTCCTTCCTCAGCAGAAGGTGGACAGTCTGATTGCACAGGCTCAGTCCCTCCTAGCTTGTCCTCATCCCTCCATCAGGCAGGGGATGCAGCTGGTGGGCCTGATGGTGGCGTGCTTCGAAGCGGTCCCTTATGCTCAGTTCCACTTGAGGCCTCTGCAACTTCACCTATTGTCAGTATGGGACAAGGACCCAGCGCCCCTGGACAGGGTCTGTGTGCTCTCCCCCCTGGTCAGGAGGTCCCTCTTGTGGTGGATGGACTCCAGGAACCTGTTGGGGGGCAGATCCTTTCTTGCCCCTTCCTGGGAGACGGTCACCACGGATGCCAGTCTGTCAGGTTGGGGGGGGGGGTCTCTGGAAGTGCCTGCGGTTCCAGGGGAGGTGGGGCCCTCAGGAGGCCCACACACCTATCAATGTCTTGGAGCTGCGAGCGATCAGGTTAGTTCTGGCTCGCTTGACTACTCATCTTCAGGGCCTGCCTGTTCAGGTGCGCTCGGACAACCAGACGGCAGTTGCCTACATCTATCATCAAAATAGTGAGAGGAGCCTGGGTAACACCTCTCAAAAGACCACCATATAATAGGCCGCACTCAAAGTAATAAAAATAAATTACTTTTTATTTCTTACTGAATCATAAAAATTTTTTTTACATCAATACATAACAACACTATTGACATATAAACAAACACAAGGGGGGACCTATCTACAAATGGAGACTATGTACATGAATGTATAAAATATTAATATTAAATGGCGTGTCACTGATGCCTATAAAGAGTAGGTGTATTATATAATGTATTGTTACTTGTATGCGCTGGTGAATACAAAAAAAACCTAAACTATATCACATGGTAAAGTGCCTAATGTGCATGAATTGTGCAATGGTGTATGTGTGAAAAATTATCTATCTACAAAGAGTGTCTAAAAAATATGTATGTGAAAACAGTGTAACCTTATAAATCTACAACACTAATGAACCAAAAGCAAACATTAAAGTATAAAAACGTGCTGAAGTAACAACAAAAGAAACCAATGTTTTAAAGTGTTGAAGTGAAAAGCTATACAGCGCGCGCACACTGATACAATGGATAAAGATGATGATGTAATGCAAAGCTGGCACACCAAAGATCAAAAGTATAACAAAATAACAGAATTTACGTCACCAGTCTCCAGGGGTCCCCCGCAGCAGCCGCCACCGACGCGTTGCGTGCCCTATAGACACTTCACCCTGGCGAAGTGTCTATAGGGCACGCAACGCGTCGGTGGCGGCTGCTGCGGGGGACCCCTGGAGACTGGTGACGTAAATTCTGTTATTTTGTTATACTTTTGATCTTTGGTGTGCCAGCTTTGCATTACATCATCATCTTTATCCATTGTATCAGTGTGCGCGCGCTGTATAGCTTTTCACTTCAACACTTTAAAACATTGGTTTCTTTTGTTGTTACTTCAGCACGTTTTTATACTTTAATGTTTGCTTTTGGTTCATTAGTGTTGTAGATTTATAAGGTTACACTGTTTTCACATACATATTTTTTAGACACTCTTTGTAGATAGATAATTTTTCACACATACACCATTGCACAATTCATGCACATTAGGCACTTTACCATGTGATATAGTTTAGGTTTTTTTTGTATTCACCAGCGCATACAAGTAACAATACATTATATAATACACCTACTCTTTATAGGCATCAGTGACACGCCATTTAATATTAATATTTTATACATTCATGTACATAGTCTCCATTTGTAGATAGGTCCCCCCTTGTGTTTGTTTATATGTCAATAGTGTTGTTATGTATTGATGTAAAAAAATTTTTTATGATTCAGTAAGAAATAAAAAGTAATTTATTTTTATTACTTTGAGTGCGGCCTATTATATGGTGGTCTTTTGAGAGGTGTTACCCAGGCTCCTCTCACTATTTTGGGACATTATAGTTGTTTGACCATACGGGCTTCTCAGCACCTTGCCATGTTTACCTCTTATGAGTAGGACGGTGCATACCCATATCTTTTTTAGTACATCTATCATCAGGGAGGGACCCAGAGCAAGGGGGCCCTCTAGGAAGCGTCCCTGATCCTGACTTGGGCGGAGGCCAATGTCCCCTGCATATCAGCTGTGTACATCCCGGGGGTGGAAAATCGCCTGGCGGACTCTCTGAGCAGGGGGACCTCTCGCCAGGGAGAATGGTCCCTATGCAGCAGGGTGTTTCAATCTCTGTGTCACCGTTGGGGCCAACCAGATGTGGATCTGTTTGCGTCCCGCCACAATCACAAGCTTCCAGCTTTTGTCTCTCTGTCCAGGGATCCTCTGGCCCTGACCTTGGATGCGCTAGCAATGTCATGGAAGGACTTTCAGTTCCTGTATGTCTTCCCCCCCCAATTCCCCTGCTGGGCAGGGTTCTGCGCAAGATTGCTCTGGAAGGGGTGCCAGCAATTCTGGTGGCCCCCAGGTGGCCAAGAAGAGTGTGGATCGCAGACGTGGTACAGCTGGCAGTAGATCAGTACGCTCTGCACTTGGTGCCAGATCTGCTCAATCAGGGCTCACTACGCCATCCCAATTTGCAAACTCTGGCTTTGACGGCTTTGCTGCTGAAACCTCCATCTTGATGGAGAAGGGGCTGTCTTCCTCAGTTGTGGATACTTTGATTAAAGCTAGGAAGAAGTCTTCCTCTTCCATTTATTACAGGATTTGGCGTGCCTACATTGACTGGTGTGAGTCTAAGTCTCTTCCCTGTCGAGTCTTCTCTATTCCCAGGATTCTGGAGTTCCTGCAGCATGGGTTGGAGATGGGGCTCCAACTCAGTACTCTGTAGGGTCAGGTTTCTGCCCTGGCTATCTTTTTCCAGAAGTCCTTTGCTCAGCACCCTCTGATCAGGACCTTTTTCCAGGGGGTCACTCATGTGCGTCCCCCACGTAAACCTATGCTGCCTGTTTGGGATTTGAACTTGGTTCTGTCAGCCTTGCAGGGTGCTCCCTTTGAACCTGTGCAGGATGCTGCCTTGGCCATTCTTACGCTCAAGGTTGTGTTTCTGGTGGCTATCACTTCTGTCAGGCGTGTGTCTGAGTTGGCGGCGCTGTCCATTCAGCCCCCTACTATGAGAGACACCAGGACAAGGTGGTGTTTCCTTTCAAACCTGACTTTCTGCCTAAGGTAGTGTCTGCTTTTCATTTGAATCAGGATATTGTTCTTCCTTCTTTGTGCCCTAATCCTAGCAATGCTAAGGGGAGGGGTTTGCACTCTTTGGATGTGGTTAGGTGTCTGAAGTACTATCTGGTGGCTACTGCACCTTTCAGGAAAACTGATGCTCTTTTTGTGGTCCCTTCTGGTCCTAGGAAGGGTTTGGCTCCTGCCAAGACTACTATCAGCAAGTGGATTCGTCAGGCTGTGATTCAGGCCTACTTTGCTAAGGGGAAGAATCCTCCCTTCCGCCTTACTGCTCATTCCACTCGTGCTATTGGTGCCTCTTGGGCTTTTCAGCACCAGGCTTCTGTTGAACAAGTTTGCAAGGCCGCTACTGGGTCTTCTGTTCATACCTTTGCAAAGTTTTACAAGGTTGATGTTAGGGCCTCAGCTGATGCTGTTTTTGGCCGAAAGGTTCTGCAGGCGGCAGTGGTTTAAACTGCCTGCTGCTCATTTTCTTGGGGATCCCACCCTACTTTATGGACACTGCTATTGGATGTCCCAACTGTAAGTATTAGATTTGGAGCAGGACGTACTGTATACTAGGAATAATATAATTCTGTGATTACTCACCTGTAGAATTTGTATTATGAGTATACAGTACGTCCTGCTCCAACCCACCCTTGGTTTGCATTTTCTTGGATCCCCTGTATGGTGATTGTTATCATTGTTATAGTTGATAGTTTGGATTGTTTAATTCTCCTGGCTTCTCCTTAACTGCTTTTCAATGCTGGGGATTTGTGGGAGGCCCCTGGGTATTTGAGGGGCTGGGAGGTGCCTATTTTCGATGTCTCTGCAGTCCAGCGCCATCTGGCGGAGTATATCCCAACTGTAAGTATTAGATTTGGAGCAGGACGTACTATATACTCATAATACCAATTCTACAGGTGAGTAATCACAGAATTGTATTTTTTTTAGCAGTATGAGGTGGACCCTCCTCTCCTCTTCCATCAGACTGTGTGGGACAAACCAATAGACTACACGCAGGGGAGGATTGCGTTTCCTGCACTGCTTGTCTGTCCTTTCCCTGCTTTTTTGTATAGGCCAACTTATAGGGCTGGGTGGTCATGAATAATTAAAATCTAAGAGTTGGACTCTTAGAATCCTAGTAATTTCTTTATTCAGCAGCTCACCAGGATGAATCCTCTGCATGGCAGGTATACAAACAATTACTTATGGACAATCCTTTTAATTTCGCCTGATCATCTTTTAACATCATCTTTTAACAAACTCTGCTCACTTGAAGTGAAGGTGTCTGTCCTCTATAGTTATAACCCTGGTATCCTCCCTTTTGGTAGAGGGAGAAGCACACACAGTATAGAAGAATTCTAGTTGTTTTATAATTATTCATACCGATACCTCCAAGATTGCTGGGACTTGTGGTGCTGCTCAACAAATATAAAAATGTGAAGACACTACAATTTGCGTATAGGTACTGTCATCCTCCACAATAGTCACACAATACGCAACAGCAGAAAATATTAAAGAACAAGAAAAAAATGAAACAAGAAAATGAAAGAAAAAGTCTTTTGCAGTAACGCAATGCAGTACTGTACACTTTGGTGTTCATTGTTTTATCAATGTTGCTGTATTCCTGAAATGACTTTCCATTGCTCCTCATCATTCAGCACCACCATTGGCACCTCGCCCCCGCAGTACCAAAGGGCAGCCGACAGTGGCAGCTAGAGAGTGGAGGCCAGGAGGCAGTGGGGGTCAGCAGAGGCCAACAACGAGGACCAGGATGTGATGGCGGGTACTGAAGCAAAACTCAGTGCCAAAAAATCAAGTATTGCTGTAAACTTCTTGATGACCAATGTGCTTTTGTTGTATCTAGTATTTGCTTTACTATATTTCCCTTTTTTTTATAACTAAGAATAAACAATGGTAACTCACTGAATATGCTTTTTAAGTGTCTTTTGTTTATTGTTTCTATATGTATGTATCTAATTAGCAATATATTTTTAAGTATTTCACTTGTGCAGCCTGTTGAGTGGGGGAGTGATTATTGGGGTGCAGCACCCCAATATGATTGCGTTCATTGGTAAATCATTTATTTATGCCACATCTTTGTAGTGAGTCTATATTATTCAGTCTCCTGCTGGAAACACATGATTTATGCTTGTTTTTTTGTAGGAGTGAAAAACTTAAGAGATGCTCCCAGTGCAAGTTTACCCAATACTGCAACTCACTTTGCCAGGTAGGTCCCAGGTGGAACTAGACACTCCAGTTCTGTATAAAGGCCAGCTTATCACATATCGCAGAGTCTGTCCTTGTTAGACAGAACAGCCGCACTGGGCAAGGACTCCAGTTCTCGGGCTGCTGCAGTGTGTGGTGTAGTTTAAAGGGACATTCCTCTGTTTTTACCAGATTTAGAGACAGATTATAGGTTGGTCTGCAAGCTAACAGGGTTGAGTGCTATGGCTCCTATAAGTCTTTAGTAAATGTTTACCTAGCCTGCTTTATATTCTAAGTATACAGCACGTCCTGTCACAGAATATTCCTTACACATGGGTAATACATCCACAAGATGGCGCTGGACTGCAGAAAACAGCTTGTGGCTCCTCCCGGCCCTATATAAGTCAGGGATCTCCCACAAATTCCCCAGTTCTTTTCTGCAGTCTGCGCTGAGAAGATAGAAGACAGCTCTCTTGTGGCGCAGGTGAGCGGGGCTTATTGCCTGCGGCCCTGCAGGACTATTCCCACCCGTTCCGTTCCAGTTACTGCCTCCCAGCCTCGGCTGATAAGGTTCGGGTGAAGGTAGGCTATTGAAGCACTATGGTGCTGAGGAGCTAGGCTCCTACCGCAGTCCCTGCTCTAACAGGGTAGACAGTTTAGGCTAATGGTGTTTTGGGATGCCCCCACTGCCTCATGGGTTTAGCCAGGTTTATCCTGTGCAGTTAAACCCTATGCCCATATTCCCCCTCCACTCTCTCCTGATCTTAGTCCCTGGGCGCCGTTTCTCCCTGGGAATTTTGCCGTTATACTCCCTCACTTTCCACTTGGGAGATCTCCGGGGGGGGGGGGGGGGGGGGAGGGGGTTGTCTAGTGGTTTAAGACTTTATACATATGTTGTGTTTTGTCACTTTTATTAAAATGCGCCGCCGCACGTTTGTACTGCGCTCAGCGGATGGCAGCTCCATTCACCTCAGAGATGACGGGCCGCTACTAGCCAGCCGGATTAAGTGGGTGCGCTTCGCGCTCTTCGGGGGGCAGGCGGGCTCTGTGGATGATGCATTTTACCTCATATTTTCACGACACGCCCCTCGAGGTCTGCGGACGCCATTTTGTCTTCTGCTGCATGCTGCTGGCTCTCTGCGGTCCGTGAGTTAACCCGGTGGGGTGATTTTTTTCAGTTTTTTTCTTATGCCTTATTCTCACGGGAATGTTTGATTATGGCTTTCAGGCGGGTTAAAGCTTCGGTCCTGTGGTTTTTCCCAGCCTTCTCCCCTCATCTCCCACTACCCTAGCGGTTTATTGGGGGCATCCTGGGTAGCTCTTTAGCGTTAACCCTTACTGGCCTACTGTGCCATTCAAATCACCATATGGAGGCTTCTGGGGATAATGGGCCTGGGGTTCCTTTGGGGCAAGCCCGGCTATGTGTTGCATATGGGGTATCCCCAATTGGTGATGTCAGGGTATGTGTATCCTGCGCCCAGCAGGTACTTGCACTGCAGTCTGGGTTACCTGTTGCTGGGCCTGCGCCCCCTCGGGCTTCGCCTACCCCCCCCACGCTTACATCTGACCCCCTGCGAGGAGCATACCTCAGTCTCAGCTTGATTTGGCTGCATAGGTGGCCAGCATTGAGAAACATATTGCTGGGTCTGCCTCGCGTAAGGCTTCTGCTAAGAAGCTGCATTTATCTCCCGCCGTTTCCCTCTTTCCTGTGGAAGCTGAGGGAATTTTTGACACTACTGGTTATTCCCCCCTGGAGGAGGGGGAATTGTTCTCTGATTCAGAATCATCTGAGGAGCAGTCTAGGGGTTATGGTGGTACAGGGTCTCCCTTTAGGGAAGATCCATGGTCCTCAGATGACACTCAGATTTTTGGCTCATATTTTTGAAGTGCTCTGTATTTCCCCTCCTGCCGTGACTCCGCAGCAGCAGGGCGAACTACGGTTAAACCACGTTTGGAATTCCCGGAGCAGTCGCACTTTAATAATCTGGTGCTCAAAGAATGGGAGCGGCTTAGCAAGCTGCCAGGGGTGCCCAAGAATTGGGACAAGAGGTATCCCTTTCCTGCTGATGTGATTAAGCGTTGGTCATGTCCTCCCGAGGTGGATGCGCCTGTTCTGGGGCTGTCCAATACATCTGTCATGCATTCTCCTGACACTACTACCCCGAGGGATGGTGAGGACCGGCGCATGGACCAACTGGCTTGCCATGCTTTTGCCTGTGTGGGGACTGCACTACGCCCGGTTGGTGCCTCTGCCGTTACAACTATTGCTATTAAGGGTTTGCTTAAGAGTCTCTTAGAGGGGGCCTCTGATGACTCGGGAGGAGAAGAGTATAGATCTCTCCTGCTTTGCTATGAATTTGTTGCATATGTGCTGTCTGCCATGGATAATGCCATTAGAATGTGTGGTAGGACTTCTGCCCTGTTGGTGGCTATACGCCGCACTGTCTGGTTACGTCAGTGGGTAGCTGATAATGCTGCTAAGAAGGCTCTCACTGGTTTCCCTTTCAAGGGCCTGCGCCTCTTTGGTGAACGCTTGGATTTGGGTAGGTAGGGGTGGTAGGTTACCTCAACGTAGGAGGCCGTCCCGGTCCTTTCGGAGGATGGGTGCCTTTCTCCCATCCTTCCGTGGTTCCAGAACTGGCCGAGGAGTTTCCTTTACTGGGGCCTGCGGAGATCACTGGGGAAGGGGCAGAGGACGTGGCCTCTCCTGGGGTCCCAAGACAAAATCCTCACCCAAGCCCCCTCAGGCATGAAGGGGCGCCCTCACCCATCCGGGTGGGGGGACGGCTTCGGCTCTTTGCTCACGTCTGGAGGCTTCACGTCTCAGACCGGTGTATTCAGGAGGTAGTGTCCTCCGGTTACAAGATAGAGTTTACAGCCTGACCGTCCCCAAGATTCATCAAATCCCGGATGGCTCAAAACCCCCTGTCAGCTCAGGGTCTGTGACTTGCTGTCCAAAACCTTCTGGAGTTGGGGGTCATCTGCCAGGTGCCTTTGAGGGAAAGGGGCAGAGGCTACTATTCCAATCTTTTCACTGTTCCCAAAAAAGACGGGTCCATCAGACCTATCCTGGATTTAAAGTGCCTCAACAAATTTGTCAGATTCAAACATTTTTGCATGGAGACTCTGCTCTCAGCTGTCAATTCACTACGCCCAGGGGACTTCATGACCTCTGTAGACATCAAGGATGCTTACCTTCATGTACCAATCTTTCCAGGTCATCAGAGGTTCCTCAGGTTCGCTCTGGAGCATCAGCGCTATCAAGGTCTCAGGGCATTTGCATCCTTCCTTACTTGGACGATATTGTCAGTCCCTCCAGCAGGCCGAGCTGGATACTCAGCTGGTGGTGTCCACACTGGTGTACTTCGGCTGGGTGATCAACCACCCCAAGTCTTTCCTGACACCGTCAATGGCGAGGTCCTTTCTGGGCATGACTCTGGATACATCTCTGGTCAAGATTTTTCTCCCTCAGCAGAAGGTGGAGAGTCTTCAGGTAATGGCCAGGTTCCTTATGTCTTGCCCTCATCCCTCCATCTGGCAGGAGATGCAGCTGGTGGGCCTGATGGTGTCTTGCTTCGAGGCGGTTCCATACGCTCAGTTTCACATGAGACCTCTTCAACTTCACCTCTTGTCAGTTTGGGATTGGGACCCTCGGTCCCTGGATCAGGTGTTAGTTATGTCCCCTCTGGCCAGATGTTCTCTCTCGTGGTGGCTTTTCTCAAGAAACCTGTTGGTGGGCAGATCCTTTCTGACCCCGTGCTGGGAGACAGTCACCACAGATGCCAATCTGACAGGTTGGGGGGGCTTCTGGAAATCTCTGAAATTCCAGGGTCAGTGGGGCCCTCAGGAGGCCCACACCCCTATCAACATTCTGGAATTGAGAGCGATAAGGTTGGTTCTCGACCAATTGACTCCACACCTTCGGGGTCGGGCGGTTCAGGTCCGCTCGGACAACCAGACAGCGATTACCTACATCAATCATCAGGGAGGGACTTAGGCGGAGGAGAATGTTCCCTGCATATCAGCTGTGTACATCCCGGGAGTGGAGAATCTGGAGGCAGACTCCCTCAGCAGGGGGATCTCTCGCCTGGGAGAATGGTCCCTCAGCAGCAGGGTGTTTCACTCCCTGTGCCACCGCTAGGATCAGCCAAATGTGGATCTGTTTGCGTACTGTCACAAGCTTCCAGTCTTGTCTCTCTGTCCCAGGACCCTCTGGCCTTGGCCATGGATGCACTAGCAATGTCTTGGAAGAGCTTTCAGCTTCTCTATGTGTTCCCTCCTTTTCCTCTGCTGGGCAAGGTGCTGTGCAAGATTGCTCAGGAAGGGGTTGGTTTGTGGCCTGTTGGCCAAGAAGGGTGTGGTTTGCAGTTGTTGTGCTGTTGGCAGTAGATCAGTATGCTTTGCCCAAGGATCCAGACCTGCTCACTCAGGGGCAGCTACGCCATCCCAATTTACAAACGCTGGCTTTAACGGCCTGGCTGCTAAAACCTCCATCTTGATGGAAAAGGGGCTGCCTGCCTCTGTTATTAATACCATGATTCGGGCTAGGAAGCAGTCCTCGTCATCCATCTACTATAGGGTCTGGCATGCTTACATTGACTGGTGTGAGTCTAAGTCGCTTCCCTGTCGGGTGTTTTCTATCCCTAGATTCCGGAATTCCTGCTACATGGTTTGGATTTGGGTCTTCAACTTAATACCCTCAAAGGTCATGTTTCTGCTTTGGCCATTTTTCTTCCAAAGATCCTTTGCTCACCATCGTCTGGTTAAGACTTTCTTCCAGGGGGTTACTCACGTGCGTCCTCCTCGTAAGCCTATGTTACCAGTCTGGGTTTTGGTCTTGGTTTTATCTGCCTTGCAGGGGTCTCCCTTTGAGCCTTTGCGTGAGGCCCCTTTGTCCATTTTGACTCTTAAGGTAGTCTTTTTGGTGGCTATCACTTCTGTTAGGCGTGTTTCTGAGTTGGCTGCGCTTTCCATCAAACCCCCTTACTTTGAGAGACACCAGGACAAGGTGGTGTTTCGTTTTAAGCCAGATTTTCTGCCTAAGGTTGTGTCTGCTTTTCATCTCAATCAAGACATTGTTTTGCCTTCTCTATGCCCTAATCCTTGTAATCTTAAGGAGCGGGTGTTACACTCTCTGGATGTGGTCAGGACTGAAGTTCTATTTGGTCGCTACCTAATCCTTCAGGAAGACTGATGCTCTTTTTGTGCTCCCGTATGGACCTAAGAAGGGTCTGGCTCCAGCTAAGTCCACTATCAGCAAGTGGATCCCTTAGGCCGTGGTGCAGGCCTATTCTGCTAAGGGGAAGGAGCCTCCCTTCCGCCTTACTGCTCATTCTACTCGTGATATTGGTGCCTCTTGGGCCTTTCAGCACCAAGCTTCTGTTGAACATGTTTGCAAGGCCGCTACTTGGTCTACCTTTTCTAAGTTTTACAAGGTTGATGTTAGGGCCTCAGCTGATGCTGCTTTTGGTCGCAAAGTTCTGCAGGCGGCAGTGGTTTAAACTGCCCGCTGTTATTTTGGGGATCCCACCCTACCTTACGGACACTGCTATTGGATGTCCCATGTGTAAGGAATATTCTGGAACAGGACGTGCTGTATACTTAGAATAATACAATTCTGTGATTACTCACCTGTAGAACTGGTATTATACGTATACAGCACGTCCTGTTCCACCCCACCCTTGTTATCATTATTCCTAGTTACCTCTGTATGGTGATTGTTCATATGTTCATTTTTGAATTCTGGTTATCATTGTTCTCCCGGCTTCTTGTTAACTGCTTGTCAATACTGAAGAATTTGTGGGAGGTCCCTGACTTATATAGGGCCGGGAGGAGCCACAAGCTGTTTTCTGCAGTCCAGCGCCATCTTGTGGATGTATTACCCATGTGTAAGGAATATTCTGGAACAGGACGTGCTGTATACGTATAATACCAATTCTACAGGTGAGTAATCACATAATTGTATTATTATACTTTATATTATGTCCTAATAAACTACCTTTTGTGTGCTGGGCCTCAGCCAGGGCTGAGCCAGCAACAGAGAGCAAGTTTAATAGAGCTTATCAGGAAAGTCTGAAGAATGAAAGATGACACCCAACATGGGAAAGCAGGATAAGTAATCTTTTGACTGTAATGTCTCTTTAAAGAGAATCCTCTTCATTACGGCTGACCCTGGAGTATAAAGGACTTCGGGGCCAGACTTTTCCCTCTCCGAGGTATATCCCGATTTGAACTGCCTTGCTGCATTAACTCCCCCCCATCTCTATCGCCATGTATACATAGTTAGCTGACAATCCCATAGTGCATATGCAGGCTGCATACCCAAAATACGTCCAACTGAGGCACACACCCATGCCAGGTTTTTGTGAATGGCAGTTTTGTTCAAACTTCATCATTTGATGGCAAATAATATTAACATGTAAAATTTCATCCTTGTTTTATATTATTCTTATATTAATCTGTGTTTTAACAAAATATTTTTCTAATGATTCATTCCTATGCTTATTTTAGTATAATATGTTACCCATAACATAAACTGGGTGATATGATTCTAGTTGCTTTAAGCATTATGTCTTCAGTATTGAACATGCTCGCTATGCCCCAGCATATAACCAATTATTGGATTTCTCTTTTCAGTCAGAGGTTACTGAATAGGGTCCTCGGAGGCCATCATAGTGATGTATCACGAGTTCTGACTGAAACTGATGACCAGGTTGTTTTTAGGGTCCTGTGAAAGTGTCTGTCAAGTGCTTCCATGTGAAAATAATTTTGCTGTTTTAGCCTCTGTTTATTTGGGTTTTAGCCCATTCCATTCCAGATGCTAGAGATATCTAAGCTTGTTTTTAAAAAAAATGAAAGCAGTGGAGTCCCTGGCTGGGTGTTGTTCCTGATTGCAGGGGAACATCCTGACTGCCGATGCCCCACCTGTACATTAACAGCATTAAATAGGAGAATTCTTACCTTTCTCCTCCGACCCCCGGAGAAATCAAGCGGTCACGTTAAGCGTTGCCGACACTTACCCTTGTGTGACAGGCATATTATTTCTATATTAATTGGCTTTGAATCAAGATACACAATTCGTGTAGTATTTCACTATTAAAATCCAATGCTTTCTTTAATAGGATTCAGAATTGGAGCCTTTGGAAAAGAATGCATATAAATGCAATTTTAAAGGTTGCATTAATAGGTACAAATGCTTTCACTGTAGATGACTTTAAAATAATGTGTTAGATATTATAGGCATTTCATTCATTAATATCAAAAAGCCAAACCGATGGGTATATAATTAGAGCAGCTTTAACAATTTATTGACTTTTTTTAATGTTGTAAAAACAGAAACATATTAGAGCTTGTGTGGGCTACGTGTAAAAGCAAATCATACAGTACCTATATTACCTTACAAGCAGCTCTCCTGGCCCCACCCCCCAATTTGTTGTCATGCTACGGAGCAGGACCAGTCCTGGAGAAAGTAAGGGTTCTGTTATTGACGGTCTTCAAAGGTTATAGAAACTAGATAATTGCTTATTATTGGTGGGGATCGGGGAGCAAGAAGAACAAAAATGTGATCAATTTCATTCAGTCATGGTTAACCTCCCATGAACCATGTTGTTCAGGTTTCAAACACACTTGTGTATTTTCTTCCTGTAAAACTCATACAATTTACTAAAGACAATAAAAGAGAAAAAGCAACCTGGCAGAGGGAAATAATTCTTACAAAGTGCTCCACAAAGTTTTTAAAACTTTGTGTGTCATGCTTTTGTATGCCTAAAAGTGTGTTCTTGACCTGTTGCCTTTTGGCCTTTTTGTTGCTTTTTATTTGCTTTTAATGCATGATACCAGGAATCCATCTTTAGTAATAAGTCAGGTTCATTAACAATGTGTGTTAACTTGGACCAAAATTCTAAATCTACTTTTGTTCCACTGGCAATATTCCCTAGGAGGCAGCCTGATTGGGGAATCATCCCGCCATGCCATCTACGGTTGCTGCAGGTGATCGCTGCAGAAATCCAGAAGTAGGGTAGTAGCTAGCATAAGCCAGAGCTTTTCATGAGTGATTCCCACTGTGGTTCATTCTAGAATGGCATTCCCCCTAGGGAAAATTGTCAGCGGACCAAACATCTACCTAGACTGAAAGACACATGGAGCACCTCACATTACCTTGCGTTTGCCTACTTTTCCCTGTGTCAGGGGGTTATACGTGGGAACAACACGAGCATATTCATGAGACTGAGGCTTCTAGCAATTAAATCTTTATATTGACAGTACAATGTTGCCTGTTACTAACTACAAATGAGCCTAGGAAAACTGTTTTTTAGAACATAACTGTTAGTCTATCAGCAATGTTTCTTTAAAGTACAATTATACATGTCACCTAGTCTGACCCAATGAAACAACAGCATATGCATGCCTAATATATAAATATAAAATGCATATCATTAAATTTTTTTTTTAGAAAAATGCTTGGAAAGACCATAAGAGAGAATGCCTGTGTTTAAAAAGTATTTTCCCAAATGTTCCTACTGATTCTGTCAGACTCCTTGGCAGGATTATCTTTAAACTGGTAAGTTGAAATGTGTTATTGTTATATCCGAACCAGTAATATAATCCTCATCATGTAAAACACCAGAAACAAACATTAAAAATGCAAATAGTAAAACATAGGCACTGCCATCCACATATACATAGTCTTAAAGCGGACCTTCACTCTAAATAAGAGTCTATCTTATATGTTTCCCACACCCTGTACATACAGATTGCTCACATTAAAAATCATCCTACCTGCATCTACTGCATTTTATAAGCCTTTAAACATCCAAGATGGCGGCTTATGGAAGCTGCCATTTTTGCAGGCAGCCTGCAAACAGGAAGTGCCTGCAAACAGGAAGTGACTGTGCTGCTCTGCATTCTGGGACTGCTGACCTTTCCCTGACCCCAGCTCTGCTCTGTCTGAGCAAAGCACAGCTATAACCCGCCCCCCTGTACCTTATCCCACTCTCCTCTCCTCAGTAAGTGTGATGCTTCTGAGTCAAGATGGCGGCGCCCGTATCCTAAATTCCCGAACAGAGTTGCAGCCCAGTGGGGGAAAGTATAATAAATTAGTGACTAAACATGTAAAATATATTAATTTTAGATGCTGAGGAATTGTTTTTTAAGAGTTTGGGCTTTTCATTAAATCATGGTGAAGGTCCGGTTTAATATTGGGTAAATTCAACCAGTGATGATATGTCAGCCTCAAAATAACTGATCCTACAAACTAGTGTCTGTATTTCTAAAAGCAAATTCCACACATTGGCCTCAATTCAATAAAGGTAGAAAATTCTCATGGTAGTAAAAGATTCAATTCATGAGAAAAAAACATGAGAATTTCACTGTTTCTGAATCACCAGCTAAGAAAACAATGAAAGTCAATGGCACTTTTTTACTCCTAAGAAAAGTAGAGAACTGTTTACTCCTTTCTACACTGTAGTAAAAGCTGCCATTGACTTTCATTGTCTTTTTATCTAGTGATTCAGTAACAGTGACATTCTCAGGCTTTTTTCTCAAGAATTGAATTTTTTCCCTACATCCAGTCTAGGTCGTCCCAATATCCTTACGACTGGGTGTTCGCCCCTAGGGACGCTCGGTTTGGCTGCGCCAGTGGGCAGCTGACAACGCTGCCAAGAAGACTCTCCCTTCAAAGGACTACGCCTATTTGGGGACCTCCTGGACCTGTTTGCTAAGGGAGGCAGGTTACCCCAGCGCAGAAGGCAGTCTCGGCCCTGTCGGGGGCCCGAGCTCCTTTCCTTCCCCCTACCGTGGATCCAGAATGGGGAAGGGGCCTCCTTTGCTGGGGCCTGAGGAGATTTCTGGGGTAGGGGCAGAGGATGGGGACGCCCTGGCCCATCCTGGGGCTCCAAACCTAAGCCTTCCCCCAAGCCCCCTCAGGCATGAAGGGGCGCTCTCACCCACCCATTCAGCTCTTTGCTCACATCTGGAGGCATCATGTCTCAGACCGGTGGATTCAGGAGGTAGTGTCCTCCGGTTACAAGATAGTTTGCTGCCTGACCGCCCCCAAGATTCATCAGATCCTGGATCCTGTCAGTCTCAGGACCTCATGTCAGCTCAGGCTCTGATTCTGGCGGTGCAAAGCCTTCTGGAGCTGGGGGTCATCTGTCAGGTCCCCTTAAGAGAAAGAAGCAAGGGTTTTTATTCCAACCTTTTCACCGTGCCCAAAAGAGATGGGTCAGTCAGGCCCATCCTGGACTTGAAGATCCTCAACAAATTTGTCAGATGCAGGCGCTTTCGCATGGAAACTATGCGCTCTGCTATCAGTTCCCTGCGTCCAGGGGACTTCATGACCTCTGTGGACATCAAGGATGCTTACCTTCATATTCCCATCTTTCCAGGTCATCAAAGATTCCTGAGGTTCGCTCTGGAGGATCAGCACTACCAATTTGTGGCATTGCCCTTCGGTCTCACTTCAGCTCCCAGAGTATTCACCAAGGTGCTGGCAGGGGTGATGGCTCTGCTCAGGTCTCAGGGCATTCGCATTCTGCCCTATTTGGACGACATTCTCATCACTTCTCAGTCCCTACAACAGGCAGAGCTTGATACTCAGCGAGTATTGTCCACACTGGAGTCTTTCGGCTGGGTGATCAACCATCCCAAATCTTCGCTGTCTCCCTCATTGGTGATGCCATTTCTGGGAATGACTCTGGATACAGTTCAGGCAAGGATCTTTCTTCCTCAGCAGAAGGTGGACAGTCTGCTAGCACAGGTTCAGTTCCTTCTATCTTGCCCTCATCCCTCCATCAGGCAGGGAATGCAGCTGGTGGGCCTGATGGTGTCGTGCTTCAAGGCGGTTGTTATGCCCAGTTTCACATGAGGCCTCTGCAACTCCACCTCTTGTCAGTATGGGACAAGGATCCTGCGTCCCTGGACCAGGTCCTTGTTCTGTCTCCCCTAGCCAGGCGGTCCCTCTTGTGGTGGCTGGACTCCAGGAACCTGCTGGCGGGCAGATCCTTTCTGGCCCCCTGCTGGGAGACGGTCACCACGGATGCCAGTCTGACATGTTGGGGGGGCTTCTGGAGGTCCCTACAATTCCAAGGGTGGTGGGGCCCTCAGGAGGCCCACACCCCTATCAACATTCTGGAACTGAGGGCGATCAGGTTGGTTCTGGCTCACTTGACCCAACACCTTCGGGGCCGGCCTGTTTAGGTACGCTCGGACAACCGGACGGAGGTTGCCTACATCAATCATCAGGGAGGGACCCGGAGCAAGGGGGCCCTCCAGGAAGTGTCTCTGATCCTGTCCTGGGCGGAGGACAATGTTCCCTGCATCTCAGCTGTGTACATTCCAGGGGGAGGGGAGAATCTGCAGGCAGACTCTCTGAGCAGGGGGACCTCTTGCCTGGGAGAATGGTCCCTCAGGGACAGGGTGTTTCACTCTCTGTGTCACCGATGGGGTCAGCCAGATGTGGATCTGTTTGCGTCCCGTCACAATCACAAGCTCCCAGCCTTCGTCTCCCTGTCCCAGGATCCTCTGGCCTTGGCCACAGATGCTCTAGCAATGTCATGGCAGGACTTTCAGCTCCTTTATGTCTTTCCCCCATTCCCCCTGTTGGGCAGGGTTCTGTGCAAGATAGCTCAGGAAGGGGTGGCTCTCTGTTGGCTAAGAAGAGTGTGGTTTGCAGACATTGTGCAGCTGGCAGTAGATCAGTACGCTCTGCCCTGGGTTCTAGGCCTACTCACTCAGGGACATTTACGCCATCCCAATTTACAAACGCTGGCTTTGACGGCCTGGCTGCTGAAACCTCCATCTTGATGGAAAAGGGGCTGTCTGCCTCGGTTGTTGACACCATGATTAGGGCTAGGAAGAAGTCTTCGTCTTCCATTTACTATAGGGTTTGGCGTGCCTACATTGACTGGTGTGAGTCTAGGTCTCTTCCCTGTTGTGTGTTCTCTATCCCCAGGATTCTGGAGTTCCTTCAACATGGTTTGGATCTGGGGCTTCAACTCAGTTCTCTGAAGGGTCATGTTTCTGCCCTGGCTGTTTTCTTCCAAAGATCTTTTGCTCAGCATTCTCTGGTTAGGACCTTTTTCCAGGGGGTTACTCATGTGCATCTTCCACGTAAGCCTATGTTGCCTGTCTGGGACTTGAACTTGGTCTTTTCTGCCTTGCAGGGTGCTCCCTTTGAACCTGTGCAGGAGGCTGCCTTGGCCATTCTTACTCTCAAGGTTGTCTTTTTGGTGGCTATCACTTCTGTTAGGCGTGTTTCTGAATTGGCGGCGCTTTTCATCCAGCCCCCCTACTTTGAGAGACACCAGGACAGGGTGGTGTTTTGCTTTAGGCCAGATTTTCTGCCTAAGGTTGTGTCTGTCTTTCATCTTAATCGGGAAATTGTTCTACCTTCCTTGTGCCCTAATCCTAGTAACACTAAGGAGAGGGTTTTGCATTCCTTGGATGTGGTCAGGAATCTGAAGTTCTATCTGGTGGCTACTGCACCTTTTAGGAAAACTGATGCTCTTTTGGTGGTCCTTTCTGGCTGTGGATCCGTCAGGCTGTGATTCAGGCCTATTCTGCTAAGGGGAAGAATCCTCCCTTACGCCTTAATGCTCATTCCACTCGTGCTATTGGTGCCTCTTGGGCTTTTCAGCACCAGGCTTCTGTTGAACAAGTTTGCAAGGTTGCTACTTGGTCTTCTGTTCATACCTTTTCAAAGTTTTACAAGGTTGATGTTCGGGCCTCAGCTGATGCTGTTTTTGGCCGCAAGGTTCTGCAGGCGGCAGTGGTCTGAACTGCCTGTTGTTGCCTTTTGGGGATCACACCCTACTTTACGGACACTGCTATTGGATGTCCCAGACGTAATGAGTAAAAGAATAATACAATTCTGTGATTACTCACCTGTAGAATTGGTGTTATGAGTATACAGTACGTCCTGTTCCACCCCACCCTTGGTTTTCATTATTCTTGGATCCCCTGTATGGTGATTGTTATCATTGTTGGTTTAGTTAATGGTTGATTATGTTATCATTCTCCCGGCTTCTTGTTAACTGCTTTTCAATACTGGGAATTTGTGGGAGGTCCCGGGTATTTGAGGGGCCAGGAGGAGCCAATTTCACTGTCTCTGCAGTCCAGCGCCATGTAGCGGAGTAATACCCAGACGTAATGAATCTTCTGGAGCAGGACGTACTGTATACTCATAATACTAATTCTACAGGTGAATAATCACAGAATTGTATTTTTGGTACTTGTACTGTGTTTCACTGTGCTTGCTGGATCAGTGAGGAGCGGTCTGGCTTCATACTCGCCTACCTGCGCTCCCTCGTCGGCTGCCCGGGACGCGTGCCTCTCGGCCGCCGCGTCCCTCGGGCCACCGCCGCTTAGCCGCCTGTGTGGCGCTGTCGGTGGAGAGACGGGGGGGTGAGCACGCTGTAGATGCGGTGGCCCTTGCAGGCGCCGCCGCCATTATGGGCGGTCTTGAGCAGCGCTGAAGGGGGACGGGCTTCCTCTTGCGATGCGCGCGGAGGGGGCAGAGCCTGGCGTAAGGATATTGGGAAGACCTGGACTGGATGTATCCAAAAACAATTCTACAAATCAAGGCCATTGTGTTCTAAACTGGAGTTCCTCCTATATACTATAAACAAATATATGACATTTACCCATCAATGCTATTTGTATAAATCAATCATATCAATCATATCATACATGTCCCCAACATGTTGGGGACTCAAAATTAAGAGTAGGGACCACACTAAACACAGAGTGCCTTGTCGGGGCAGTGTGGCTTCCACATGTATCTGCAGATATATGCAACCAAATCTCTGTCTTTCCACACAGCTAGACATGTTTGTTGCTTGATATTTAATTGATGAGAGGGTTAAACTGGGCGGTAAATTAGTTCCCAGGCCCTGAATAATAATAATAATTTTGTATAAACAATAGTGATTGAGCTGCTCCCACCCCCCTTTATTCACATAATTCTACAGTGTCGATTGTAATCACTTGACCTACTCCTTTGTTTCTGCCCATCGCTTTTTATACATGTCCATGTGGTACAGCCAGAACATTTGGGTTACACAGCATATCCATAAATACTCTACAATTTTAGCCACATTTCAGAAAAATAATTATGTACTTTATGAAATAAAAAATAGACTAGAGACGAAATATTTCACCATGACATAAATCCTCAAGCTTGTTTTAAAAAGGCCATTAAACAAAATTACAAAATCAGATTTCCTCATTTCTAAGTTTTTCTTTGAGTGTCCAGTTGCATATAAAAGATAATTGTCTGCATACAGAAGTAAATTATAAAAATCAGAGTAGGACTAATATTAACAATTAAAATGTTTTTTCTTACCTTTATTTTGTAGCTTGAGCAACCAGAATGTGGCTCTGGGGAGCTGTATTCCATTTTTGATTTACAATCACGTGAGTTGTTTTACTTTTCTGTTTAAATGAAATATCTATAACCACAAGAAGAGCTATTTAACAGAGAATTTCCCGCAGAGCCTGTGGTGTCTTGTACCAATATGATCTGGATGCTGGCTAGGGGTAAGCCACGACCCTAAAAAGGACTGGGTATGTATCTATATACAAGGTGGTAGACTGCCAGTACAGACCACCAAGGCCCCCCTATTATCTATACAGATCAGCCGCTCTACAGATAATACATTCAAAAAATTAATATTTATTGGTGTAATAGCCGAAAAAGACACACATCTTAAAAACAATTAAAACAATGTGCATGAGATGGGGGACATAATAGACTAATGACAATAAATACAGTTACTGAAAATTTTTTTTTAAGTATTAAATTACCATTAATTTTACATCAGTGTGCAGATTCTGCCCCGGGGTCTCCCCCTCTGAAAGTGCTAGTACAATGTGCAAAAGATGTATATACAGAATAATTATGTGCAAAATTGTGCAACAGAAATCATGCAATAAATAAATAGAATAAAAGTGATAGACAAGAGAGAAGAGGGACCAAAAATGTCCCTATAAAAAATATATATAAGTGCACCAGTGAAAGTGCTAGGTGCAGATGTGCACAGATATGTGCAAGGAAACAAGGAAGAGGTGGCAGGCTCCAGGGCATGAATCACAATGACACTGAAACTGTAACCATGATTGTAAATATATTAAATGAAGTCAAATCAATGTACATTACCGCATGAAACAGTCCAAGTCCACCTCAAATTCAGCATGCCAGCACCACTGACGCATTGCGTGGCAACTACCTACTGCCACTTCATCAGAGTGTGGCTGACTCTGATCTACCGTAGTAGATCTTCTCTAGGTGTCTGTGACGCTCTGTTGATGGCTCTTTGAATTATTACATCGGGGTATCCCCGTTTCCTAAAACGTTTCTTCATTTCTAACGCTTCCTTTTTGAAGTCCACATCCCCGGAGCAATTTCTTCTAGCTCGTAGGAGTTGTCCCACAGGAATACCCTCTTTGCATCTTGATGGGTGAAAACTTGAGAAATGTAATAAACTATTCGTGGAAGTGTCCTTACGAAACAGTTTTGTTGTAATATCTCCATTGGTTTCGATCGACACTTCCAAGTCCAAAAATGTGGCCAGATTGAAAAATATCTGGATCGCGGGACTGTTGTTCCAGGGCGGCACAAAAGTTGATGTTTTTTTCAAGACGCACTTCTTTTGTGTATCTCCAGTTGATTCTTGTTCTTGTAATAGATCCATTAGATCTGCCAAAGCTTGGTCATTCCAATTTGGATCCGAGGAGGTGAAAATGGACTGTGGGTTATCAAAGAATTTTTTTAAAGATAATTGTCTGCAAAATAATACATTTCCGCCCACACTAGCTATGGGCCACATATGTCTGCACAGCTATGGACTCTAGAATCCGGTTTATGCATTCACTTCCGCCCTTACCTTATATCTGGTTTGGACGGGAAAGACGGCCAACCTACCTTGGGAGGGTGTGGAGGAGACATTTCTTGGGGGCTATTTAAACAGGACAGGGCACAGTCAGTCACACTCTGATGAAGTGGCAGTAGGTAGTTGCCACGCAACGCGTCAGTGGTGCTGGCATGCTGAGTTTGAGGTGGACTTGAACTGTTTCATGCGGTAATGTACATTGTTTTGACTTCATTTAATATATTTAAAATCATGGTTACTGTTTCAGTGTCATTGTGATTCATGCCCTGGAGCCTGCCACCTCTTCTTTGTTTCCTTGCACATATCTGTGCACATCTGCACCTAGCACTTTCACTGGTGCACTTATATATATTTTTTATAGGGACATTTTTGGTCCCTCTTCTCTCTTGTCTATCACTTTTATTCTATTTATTATTTATAGCATGATTTCTGTTGCACAATTTTGCACATAATAATTCTGTATATACATCTTTTGCACATTGCACTAGCACTTTCAGAGGGGGAGACCCCGGGGCAGAATCTGCACACTGATGTAAAATTAATGGTAATTTAATACTTAAAAAAAAAAATTTCAGTAACTGTATTTATTGTCATTAGTCTATTATGTCCCCCATCTCATGCACATTGTTTTAATTGTTTTTAAGATGTGTGTCTTTTTCGGCTATTACACCAATAAATATTAAATTTTTTAATATATTATCTGTAGAGCGGCTGATCTGTATAGATAATAGGGGGGGGCTTGGTGGTCTGTACTGGCAGTCCACCACCTTGTGTATATATATATATATATATATATATATATATATATATATATATATATATATATATATAAAATATATAATATATATATATATATAACCACAAGAATGTAAAGGAAAAAATCACAGTTTTCCAACAGAAAACTTTAACCCGAACCCCAGGCAAAAATTGTACAACAGCGCTATAATACTGCGTAATGCATACCTTCCAATTATTCAGGGTGGTAAAGAGGAACAATTTTTTAATAAGGCCCCATCCCCTCATTTAGGGATGGATAGGAGATGGTTGTAACAATTAACAATGATTTAAACACTTTGAATATACAAAGTAACCATTGCTGATCTGCATGTTAAACCTCAGAGAGGGACAAATGAGATCAACAAGGAACAGGGGGACATGGACACAAAAGAGGGACAGTCCCATTCTGAAGGGTCTCCAGTCTGATTTAAATAGGTTTGTGTGGGGCAAGCAGAAACCGCATATAGCAACTCTCTATGGGGCTAAGCAGCAGTGTGTCCCTAATCTGGCCCAATATTACTATGCTTGCCAGTTTGCTCAACTAGCTGTGGTCCACGGGGAAGGGGATAGGCCGCTGTGGGTCGATATTGAGGAGACCTACTGGTGGAGGGCGCAAAACTTAACCAGGATTAAGGACCTTCCATGCCAAGTGGGGTGCTTACTTTCTCCATCTTGAGGTCCTCCAGGGATATCCCCAACAGTGATTTCCTCTGTTTTTTTTTTTTTTTTAAAAGTGAGGGCCAAAATTAAAGCAGATGTTTTCTCACTCAAGCCCTCAGCTTTTGAGAAAGTGTGCGGGGAGGACCCACTGGGGAGAGGAGTGATCGCACTGGTTTACAAGCAGCTGTGTAGGGCGGAGTGGTAACGCCCTTTAAAGAACACGTTGAAATGGGAGACTGATTTCAATATGACCCTTCCGGACCGTGACTGGAGAGCATCTTGGAGGCATTTGTTTTCAGGGTACCTAAACGTAGGTGCTCAAGAGGTTAATACCAAGGTTTTGCTCAGGTGGTACCTAGTTCCGGAGAGGGTTCATAGATTCTGCCCGCCTTATTCCTCGTAATATTTTCAGGGATGTCACCTCAGCAGGATGTACATACACATTTGGTGGGAGTGTAGGGTGGTTAAACGATTTTGGGCCAGAGTATGCTATGTTATTAGGAAGGCCACCGAGCTGCAGCTGTCCCTCCTCTGCGCAACTGGTCCTGCTCAATCTGAAACCCCCAAGCTGCTCGAAAGTCCATTTTGGGTATCACAACGGCGGCCCATATAATCGAAGCACATTCCTGGAAGAACCTGGACATCCCTCCTCTCTGGAGTCTGATTTCACATATCAATGAGGTTATGTTTTTTTGAGAAGATGGCGGCTTCCATGCACCATGGGACCTTGCTCCTTTTTTAGCTACCTGGGAGGACTGGATATCCCACTGCCAGCCGAGACATTTTGACCAGGAGCTTCTGTTGGTTTAGGGTCCTAACTCCTAACTGGAACCCATCCTTTTTTTCTCCTTTTTTCTTTTCTTTCTTCTCCTTTTCGTCCTTCTTAACTTTTTCTCCATCCAACCCTCTGTTCCACAATCTTGCTCCCTCTCCCCTTAGTAATACAAGACTTAATGAGTATTCTTGCTTCCTCCCCCTCTCCAGGCCCAGGAGCAATGCCCCTGGGGTCAGGCTGGAGGGGAGTATACAAGGGTGTGGAGGTGTAGTTGAGGTGTGGCTATTGTTAGTAATGGTTGTACCACAGAGGTATCTTTTGCATACTTGGTTTTTTTTTCGATGGTTAAGCTCTACTGTATAAACAAAATCTATTGGATGTCAGTTTTTTTATATGTAATGTTCTTGCAATAAAAACTATTGAGAACAAAAAGGACAGTCCCTCCAAATGACAGATAGTTAGTAGATGGTAATGTAGCAGTACCACTGGTCCTCCTAAGAACCAGTCCGGCTAAATAGCAACCATTTCCAACCAGTCGCAACCATGGCCCTCCCTGGCTACTACAGTACATCACAGCTAACGGCCCATACAGGTGGTGGGACTAAACTGAGTAACTGAAATCTCAAAAACCACCCATGCTGTTCATAAAGAGTAATTGAAATCTCAATTATCTCAAGTATGATGGGAGGAAGGGTTTGGATTCTTTTTTCTTTCTCTTGTATTCACTAGAAGACACAAATTTAATTTCTCATCTCTTCTATCCCGAGACATCGCTAGTAGCCACACGTGGATTAATCTCAGCCGTAGGCGGGGACTGCGAGATAGAAACAACTAGCTCCTTCCGACCTACATAGGACATGCTGTGGCATGATCTCCGTGGTTCTTTTCTTGCAGGCGCAAGGGACTGTGAAGATGTCTAGATTTATTGTTTTTTAGTACAATGCTGAAGTAGGGGCTTCGACTCTATCTCCCAGTCCCTCACCAGCTGCAGTGTTCCCAGGGACCCCAATTAAATGCCTGAAGTCCGTTTTCAAACCGATAACATTTGCTTGTGCAGAGTGAGGGTAGCGTGCATGGGTCCAGGTAAGCGGGCTGGGTCTGAGCCCTGAGGATCAGGAACCCGCTGCCCGCAGGGTTCCTGATTGTTGGGCCTTGCATGGTGGCCCTGCTGTGTGCCTCATACTGAGCCCCCGTTCCCTCTACCCCCTGGGTTATCAGCCACCCTGGCTGCTGTCTGGCTTCCCTATGGCTGCTGGGGGTGGGCCTGAGCTAGATGGCCGGACTCCCAGGGGTCAGTGTGTGTGTGTGTGTGTGTATGTGCTTGTGTTTACTATATTCCATTACACCGAAAGAGAGGGGCAGCATTGCTGGTCAGAGCTCATTCAGAGATTGGGCCCAGAATTTGAGGGGAGGCAACCTCGGCCCGGGGCAGTGCAGGCAGTTCTGACCAATAGCCGACAGACAGGAGGGTGTGGGGGCCAGCACTCCAGCTGTATTGCTTATCAGTTAGAGCAGACATTTTACCATGTCAGAGACACCAGTGTTTCGTATTTTAACGGAGAGTGGTACCGCATGTTCCATGTGCCAAGCGCGCCTGACCTTGGGCGAGGTACCCCTGTGCACTGGGGACGCTACTGTCCTGCGGCGCCTTATTCAGATGGCAGGTTCTTTGCCTCAGTCTGATCGTCCAGTTTCCCCTGCGGCTTCAGGCTTGGACTCCTCGGAGTAGGAGTAGGGGGGCTGCCAGGTCCATCCTTGTCCCAGGGTCAGCCCATAGTTGGGGTTCATCCTTCAGACGTGGCAGACAGGGTGGGAACATGGTCAGTGGCCTTCGTCAGCAGGAGCACCCTGAGTCTGTCTCTGCCCGTCCAGGCAGGAAGGCTACGGCTAAGCGTAGGCATATTCAGACGTCCTCGGAGGATTCTAGCTCCTATGGCAAGGACCTATTTAGGAGTTTAGAATCTCATTCTGGAATGGTCAGAAGGGGAAGTGTCGCCCGGCAGTGGAAAGGACCAGAAACCCTCCAGAGCAACTGTCGGATCAGATTGAGGAGATTGGCAGGCACCTCTCTTATCCTCAGCCAAAGTGGCAGCTGAAGAGGGGTGAACCCTACAAGTGCCACAAGGTCAGGCAGATTTTCCCAGGATTGCGGATAAGCTTCAATCTCTGGACGCCAAGTAGCCCTTTCCCGATGAGGTGGTCAGGGTTTGGTTTTCACCACCTGGAGTAAAAGTACTGCCGAGTACGGGTCTGGCTCTGTACACCATTAGCCCTGCTTCGAATAGTGCAGTATTTGGAGAACCGGCAGATAGGAGGTTGGACCAGCTGGCCGAGCATGCGTTCTCCATGGTGGGGTCGCCCATGCGACCAGCTTGCGCCACTTCCATGGCTGCTATGGCAGGCAAGGTCTGGATGAAGCAGCAGAAGAAGAGGCGTTTGTGACATGGAGATTTGCGTTCTTCTGCACTCCTTCAATATGGAAGTCTTCAGATACATTGTGCCAGCTATGGACGACTTGGTGTGTCTGGTGGCTAAGAGGATTGCCTTGCTGGTCACCTTGCGATGCACAGTCTGGCTTAATCAGTGCTTGGCCAACACTGCTTCAAAGAGGACGCTTACTGCTCTCCCCTTTTACGGGGGGCACTAAGTTTGTTTCTTTTTTGGGTAAGCGAAAGCCACTTTACTAAAATAGTCACTGGGAATTGTATCTTGGCAGCCATGTGGTGCCTTTGGCTCAGGGCCTATTTCGGTGACCGGATAGGGCAATTGCTTCCTTTCCCTTCAGGGTTAAAAGCTTCTTATGTGTGGATTTATCCCCTTATCATGAAGATGAGCCAAGACAAAGAGGTCTCGGTCCCTCAGGCCTTTGGCTCTTGAGACTTCTGAGTCCCACCCACTAGGCAGGGAACACGTGACCACGTGATTAACATAACTTGACTCCACCCCTCACTCCTTGTTTTTGTGTTCCTTCGTGCTTAGGGATAGCGAGTGTTAGTCTTACCCCCTCTCTGTTCTTTTCTAAGACCCATGAGAAATCTACTCAGAAGGTGTCTAAGCCTAATTCGGTATCTAAGTCTTAGAAGAATAGAAGGTGTCCCATGTGTGAGACCAAGCTTTGGATTCCCATAAAAACCTTTATGTCAGGCCTGCACAGAAACGGTGGTGAATAAAGAGCGTGAGCCAAGTTTGGCGGAGATGATGAAAGACCTTAAAAAGCAAATCTCATCCTCTATTAAGGGCCTTAAGCAGCCGGAGAAGGTTGGAAACCAGGTTAGTTTTTCTCGCACGGCCGCAGGGCCTTTTCAACCCTCTTCCTTTTTTGGGTCTTCCTGGGGGGCCCTCCTTTTTTCCCATGAATTAGACATGCCAGATGTTGGTTCGGATGAGGATGATGTTTCTTCCTTGGAAGAGGAGGATTCGGAGATCTCCCCTCAGGAAAAGTTTTTGTTTCCCTCGGGGGGACTTACCTTTCCTCTTGCATATGATTTATATTTCTATGGGCATTGAGGAGAAGGAGTCGGGGCCTAGATCTGAACACAATGGTTTCTTTCATGACCTGGTTCCGGACACGTTCTTATCTTTTCCCTTTCTTAGTTTGCTCAGGGATATTATTTTAAATGATTGTAAGGATGCAGCTAGGAAGATTATCAGAAAAAAGGGGTCTAAAAAGAAGGTGTCCTTTCTCTGAAGAGAATTCCGATTTTTGGGAAAAAATGTCCCAAGCTTGATGCTCTTTTTGCTAAGGTTTCAAAGGGGGCGGATTTAGCCTTTGAGGATTTTGGAGTACTCACCCTTTAGATAAGAAAATGGATTAACTGCTTAAAAGAGCTTGACAGGCTGAATCTAACATGCTCAGACTGATTCTGGCTTCCATCTGTGTTATCAGGAATTTGGGATTTTGGCTTTAGCAGTTAAAGGACTATCTGTTGGAATGAACTAGTATGTGTCAACGGTCTAGCTTGGAGGGACCCCAAGGAAAGCATAGTGACTACGGATGCTTCGGCTTGGGGTTGGGGGGCCAATTGCTAGGCCTGGACAGTTCAGGAGAAATGGTTCAGAGCTCTGACTCGGTCTTCATCGAACTTGAGAGAATTGATTGCAGTAAAGGAAGCTTTAGTAGCATTGGCAAATTATCTGAAGGATCATCATGTCCAGATAAGATCGGACAACACCACTACGGTGGCATATCTGAATCATCGGGGGGAAACAAGGTCTCCTCGATTGTTGTTGGTAGCAACAGAGATTCTGCTGTGGGCAGAACAAAACTTAAAATCCCTGTCAGCAGTTCATCTAAAGGGAACTTTGAATCAGGCAGCGGATTTTCTGATCCGATCTCCGCTAAGGGAATTGGAATGGTCTCTGAATCCAGGATTTTTCAAGCAAATCTGTGGTCGGAGAGGCACTCCAGAGGTGGCTCTATTTGCATTGGCAAAGAATCACAAGTTGAAGTACTTTTCATTAAATCCAGCGGATCCGGCCCTGGGAGTGGATGCACTGGCTCACAATTGGAAGTTTAGCTTATGCATTTTCTCCAGTTCGGTTGCTCCTGTTGGTTTTTAACAAGATATTTAAGGAACCAGCAACAGTTTTACTGATAGCCCCCTGCTGGCCCAAGAGGTCGTGTTTTTTTTACTCTGGTGGCTCTGTTCATTAAGGAGCCATGGAGACTCCCAGTAATTCCAGAAATGTTGTCGCAGGGACTAGTTCTATGTCCGGACCCTCAAAAGTGGAACCTGACGGTGTGGAGCCTGAAGTCACCTTACTTTTAAGGAAAGGATATTCGAGGAAGGTTATCGATAGTCTACTCTCAAGTAGGAAAATGGTGACTAGAAAGATTTATTTGAAAGTATAGAAGACCTTTAGGACTTGGAGAATACAGAATAAGAAATCATACTCTAAGCTTCCAGTTATTATTTAATTTTTACAGCATGACGTGAAAATGGGTCATAGAGTAAGCACCTTGAAAGTCCATCTGGTGGCTTTATCAGTATTTTTAGATAAGAGGCTGTCTTCTTTCTCCCTTGTCCGGCGTTTTCTTCTAGCAGTCAAACGTTCCAAGTCGGTGAGACCTTGCTAAGTTTCTTTAAGTCTTGAAATCTCCACCCTTCATTCCTACCAGGGAATCGGATATTAAGTTTCTTACTTGGTAGGTTTTTTACCTGGTGGCTATTACTTCAGCCCGCAGGATAAGTGACATTCAAGCTTTGTCTTGTCGTCATCCTTTCCTCCAGGTATTCCCGGGTCGGGTTGTGTTGAGAGTGGATCCTTGTTATCTTCCAAAAATTGCTTCAAATTTTCACAGAAGTTCTCCCTTCTATGGACAATGAGGAGTCTGCTGATCAGAGATCCTTGGATGTCAGAGCTTGTCTGTTGGAATATCTTCATCGAACCAAAGAGTGGAGGAAAGCGGATAGTGTTATTTGTGGCATTCTTGGGGCCAAGGAAGGGTCAACGAGTGTCTAAAATGACTCTAGCAAGTTGGATGAAGTACTATCAAGATGGCCTATCAAGGTAGTTCAGTACCTTGATAGAGAGTTACTGCAGGTAGAGTTACTGCACATTCCACAAGAAGCATCTCTACATCTTGGACAGAGCAAGCTGGGACCTCTATTGAACAGATTTGTAAAGCAGCAACTTGGTCCTCGGCCAGAACTTTTGTGAGGCATTATCGTTAATCTGGTGGTCACGTGTTCCCTGTCTAGTGGGTGGGACTCAGAAGTCTCAGGAGTATGCTGCCCGTTCGAATGTTAAAGAGTTACCAGGTAACTAACTTAAGCTTTTTCTTAAGCCATGTGTCCTTGGTGGTTCTTTGCTATTTCAAATGCCCATTGCTCCAGAACTTGACGGGTTTTGAAACACACTTTATTTTGCACATTTGTGGACAGCCTGAAAAGCAGGCCTGTCTGTATCTAGTGGTTGAGACCCTTTTGAATGGTTCTTTTTCTTTTTTTAGGTCCATTGGTGGAAATTGTATGCTTGAACACACATAGGATTTTTCATCCACATTTAACCCATAAACCCAGCGGTGAGCTACCCTAATTACAGCACAGTTGAGGGGTTAGGTGCCTTGCTCAAAAGCACTTCAGTCATGACCTCTAGGCCATGACTGGCCCCTAAATCTTCTACCCAAGCCTCTGGATTTCACCACCAGGAGGACCTCTGGAGCTTGTACCTCATCTTTTGGTGCTTTAGAGTACTTCCATGAAGTCAGACCTTCTCTGTGAAATGTCCTCTGAGTTTACCTTGCTTTTATCCCTTTTGTCACGAAAAAAGGTGTCTGATCTTCTGTCAGTGTCATCTCATTCAGACTTCTGATCTCCGATCAAAATTAGACTAGTTTTTAAGGTGCCTCTTAACCAAATCTCAGCTGTCCTTCTGCTTTACTTACAGACTCCCTCTTGGGAGTGGGACATTGTGTCTAGTGAGATAGGCTTATTATAGCTCATTCGGTCGTCATGCTTATTATTCCCACTCTTTCTGGCATATATGGTGGGAGGGTGAATTTTTTTGAAAGCTGCTTTGTCTCCTGATCGGAGCTGCCTAAAGAACCAACAGTGATGAATTTTCAGTATGCTGGGCTCTTTGAAGGCTGTGAGGAGGAGGATTTTGTAGTGGTTACTACATTTTTACAGCTTCTCACAATATTGATAACTTTGCAATATACACTGGCTTATCACAAGGATCCAGCATGCTCGCCCCATTTGTATAATTGTCTTTGACAATTGGAGACCTGGCCAGGGGGAGGCGGCTGTGTAACACCTGCAATGTACCTATGAGCTTGCAGCACCTACAGCTGGGTTTGTGTGGCATTTGCATGACTGAAAAGTGGTCGGCTAAAGCCTTTAATAATGACACGCTGAAGTGAATAGATATTAGGTTATAAGAATGGGGCTAGGTTATCCTTATTGTTATCCCCAGAGAAAAGTTGGGGGCAGAAAAGGACAAGCAGCAGATATTAAAAAAATTGTTTTCATGGAGTTAAATGTTAGTAGGAAATGCACAGTTTCTTGGTGTGTTGGTTGGTTTGTTGGTGTGTCATAATTACTTGAATAAATGAATCCGTTCAACATGTTTCCAACTGATGTAATAAAGTCTGCTGTGATATCATGATGGAATATTCAGGCAAAATTGATTAGCATTTTTTTACAGATCGAAGACAGGTAATTGTTTTTCATCCTAATAAAAAATATCTTGAGCCACTTGACATCTGTTTTAGCTTGGTTCACTTTAAGACATATTGCAGGTGCATGATTTTTAACCACGTGGGTAATGCTAAATACTACTGTATATACCTTAGTTACATTAACAGAGTGATTTATTTTTTTCACATGTTTGCGCATACCATATATTTTAAGATATAATTTCCTCCCACTCAGTGGCCCACCTTTTATTGCCTCCCACAACTTTCCCAACCCTGTTTTAGATGTCATTGAACTCAATGAAGAGATGAAAGAAGGCCTGGGGCACCTTGCTGCTACTCTACAAGAATACATAAAGAAGGAGATCCAAGATTCTACCCAGCTGCCACCTGGTTTTCAAATTCTTGAATATTTCGGAAAAGTAAGTGCCAAGTTTATATTTATAAGACACTCGTAAATCACATTGAAATGATTAATGGATGCTCCAAACCCAGAAGACTATTGTCTTGCTTAGTAAAACCTTAAAAAAGGTGTGGTGTTTGTATAGAAGTAAAACATATTTGCTTTGAACTCCTTGGCAAGTAGTTCTACATTATAATTTGAAATCATGAGAATGTCTAATTTGTTAACCCTCTACTACTTGTGTTCCAGAGACTCTATAGTCTCATATTTCACCCCCAATGCACCTCCCACTGCGCTGAGACAGGATGTGGGGGTTAAAAAAAACAAAAAGCCCTCATCTGCTTTCCATATTCAGTGCTTTTCTCCAGCAACTCGGTTTTATATGGTAACAGATGAGGCCATTATCAGCTAATGCTGGGGATCTTTGATTCTATTTGATGGGTTCTAGGCCATTGTCTCTTGTTCTGAGGGGCCAGCCAGTTGGGGCTTGCTCCTTCAGAAGTGTTTTATTGTATGAACACCGTCATGGAATAGAGTACCTAATAGGAGCGGGGACTTATTGCTTGGTGTTTTGTCATCCTAGGTAGTAGCCTATTTCAGGAGGTTGGGCTGCCCCTAGGCAATGCCCAGTGCTGAATGACAAACTGACATGGCCACAAGGAAATTAGAAATCATGGAGACACTGAAACTGGGTGGTCTCAATTCTGGTTTAGGCCTTTGAGCATTCCTATAAATTAATTTAATGTGTATGTACCTTGCTTTTCTCTTTTTGTTTTTAAGGGGGGGTAGTTCCTGTAGTTGGTGTTGGTATTGTATTAGTACATTATGTGTGAATTAAGATTGTAATGATAATTTGTACAGGACTTTTGGATTGTGTCTGGTAGTGCTGGCCTTGGCTCCATTGTCGCCTAGCAACAGGGGGAAAAGCACAGCCAGGGTGTCTTATGCAAGTGCTGGGAATCATAGAGACCCCGTCCATTATGCTGATTATTATTAAGCATCAAAGATCCAAGGGCCACTCCCACTTTTTTCAGAAGCTGGATCTTGAATTGAGCCTGTAAACTGGAGCTTTGCAGTTTAAACAGGTGCCATTATCTGGGATTAGAGTGAAGCAGGAGCAGTGAAAAATGGCAAAATGTACTCTTGATAGGAAGAGCATGTCAGGGGATGCTAGTTAAAAATGTGGGTTTTGGTCCACTTAAAGAAATTTTTTTTCTTCCAATGCTCATAGGAGAGGAGGTAAGTAGAGTTAAGCAAACAACGTTTTTAGGAATTAGAGGTACCCAGGATTTAAAGTGGAGCGTGCACATAGGCTTGGTTTCAAGAAAGGCCCGGAGGTTGTTTTCTAACTTCAGCAGCTGCAAAAATATCAAATCGGTTAATCTCCTTCTATAGTTGTGCATGCTTCCTTGATAGCCTAGTTTGGAGATGACACTCAGACTAGCAGACACAGGGATTGCTTTTTTGAGTCCCTTGACTTCCTTTACATGTATTTCTAGGTATGTGATTGGGTAGACTCACCATTATATAAGATGTTATTTGTAACCTAACCCTGTGTCTCTCCTTGAAAAATCCTTGCTATATGTATTTATATAAGTGATGGTAAATAAACTGATTCAGAATCTGAGCACAGTTTACAAGGAGCGCAGAAATTCTGGCACCCTGCATTACATTTTACATCAAATCTTCATCTTTGTAGGTTGGAATGTGGCTTTAACCATATTACCCTTATCTCGTTTTAGTTATAGTGACCTTATACTCAGAAAGGAAGTTTGTTACCACCTTCTATCCCCAGCCCATTGCCCCAAAACCGTACTAGGAACTATGTTCCTTTTTTAATAAAGCCTTTTGCCAATATTCATAACACAAACCAAATGCAGTCGACCTTATTGCTCCCTGGCCGAGCAGCCCTTCCCTCTTGTGCTTTCCAGCGATGATACAATCTGTAACATTACACACAGCTCAGCATTGGGGGTCATCCTTATGAGTTATAACAACTGTAATAAATGTAATAGCTCTGCAACCTAACTTCCATTATATTACAGTTCAACTTGTAACTGATTTAATTAGCATATGACTGCCATTTGGACATCATACTGCTTCCTGTTAGTGTTTTTATGAATAATGGTCAAAGACTTTAGTAAAAAAAAAAAAGTTACACCGGCTGTTTGGGGGCACTGGGCTGGGGATAGAAGGTGACATCATACACTTCCTTTCTGGGTATAGAATCACTTTGCATTAGGCAGAGTAAACTGTACTGTCATCATATTGCAAACACTAAACCTACATTAAATTATTATTATTTGCCTTACGATCAGCATCTCCTGGGTTCACATTGGGTAAAATCACATTTTTGATTCATAATTGTACATAATGAGTCTTTTAGCATCTGACGTTACCTTTACAAATACACTTAATTTGCTGGAACACCAATGCTTAATATGTGACTCTTTTATGCCAGTTCTCAGATCAGTTCCAAGAATAAGTCAACTTCTGACATTGTGCAGGGCATATTTATTTTAATAACTCACAAAAACTGGTTTCAAGTGACTTTTTAATATACGCATATATTTTCCCTGTGCTTCTGGTTTTTACATTTGTCATGAAAACCTGAAATAAAAAGAGGGGTCGTGCAATGTTTCCATATCTCTGACCCTACTTTCGTTTGTGCCACAGTCTGCTGTAATATATACTGTATATATTTATCGGCCGGGGAATAGTGTGCACATGTTGCTGGCTCCACAATTCTACACATATTCCGAGTCCATATGATGCATGGCCAAGCATCAAACTTACAAGGACCAGGTCTTGGAGGGTTTTACTGTCAATTAAAGAAGGTGTGTGTAGGCACAATTTAGCACTATCACAAAAATAAGGTCCAATATTAAAAAGCCACGTAAATATGCTAGTCGGCAAGAGGACAAGACAGCTTAAAGCGGAACAAAGCCCTGGTCCTGTAATAAAAAGTATTCCAGGGATGGCTGCCTTTTCCTGGGGCAAACCCGAATCGGGATACCCCGCTGTGTGAACCACCCCAGGATGCCGGTAATCACTCACCTTTCCCCGGTCCAGTGGCGCCTGCGTGGGCTCTCGTGCAATCCGAGCCGCCTGCTAAACTGAGTAATTCGGTAAGGCGTCTCTAATTGTTAATGGGGAACGAGAGGGGGCGCATACCCGCACCCTTGTGCTGTGTGCACGCGCTCCTGAATGGCTGAGGCGTGAGTGAAGGGGATGCGGCCGCTCTCGCTATCCATTCACACTAATCAGAGTTGCTTGCTGAATTATGTCATTTTAGCAGGCAGCTCTGATTGGTCGAGAGCAGGCCCAGATGTCGTTGGTTCGGGAAGAAGTGAGTTTGCACACACTGATCTGGGGGGGGGTTTCACAACGCAGGGAATACCAAATTGGGAAGCCCCGGGTTGTAAAACAAAATACTGGATTTTTCAGGTTGTTCCGCTTTAACATCAACAGCCTTTCCCTTGAGTCACGCTGTCGTTCAATAATTGTTTTGTGAAGTGCTTCTTACGTGTGTGCATACTTCTACCCATCATGCAATGCTTTGGAAAGATGTTTAAGTGGTTAATGCTACTGCTCCCAAAATGCTGGCTAAAGAGACACACTGTTAGAGGCGAGCAGTTCTCCCCTATAAAAGTGAAAGGCGAGGCTCTAAATTCTGTCACTCCTGGAGAAGAAAACCACTGGCTTGGTGTTGTATAAAGAACCCCTCCTCTCACTATCTACTATGCTGTTTTTTAGGTTTCAATAGATTTTTATTTAATAAAGAATTAAATTATGACATAAAATAAAACAACTGAAAAACAACTGACAAAACAGTGTGGGCCTAATCAAATTACAAATCATAAGAGATGTGCTTACATATCACATTCATGTTGGATTTTTTTTGTATTAAAAGAAATCATGATAGAGTTCTTTTAAAGGGACATTACAGTCAAGTCATCCCTTGTGCATTCACATATTTGGCAGCAAATTGGAGAAAATCATGTGACTACCGGCAACTGTTCAGGTTTGGTAACCGGCAGTCAAGTGATTGACTGCCTTACAATGAATGAGGAATTTGGCTGATTTGCGACTTCTACGCAGTGTAAAATAAATTATGCCTCTCACATTTTTCAAGGGTTCAATGAATAGCTTTCTCTGTATGTAAAGCCGTAAAAAGAGAAAGATAACCCCTTTCCCCAAAACATCGTCCAGGTCGGCCCAGCCGAGTAGCTCCCCCCACCTTCACAGGAAACACAACTAGACAAGTTTAAATACCCCTCCCCTTCCTCCTTCTCCATGCTCTAGCAGGCTGTTTGGGGGTCCGGATGGCCCCTGGCCTGCTACAGGCGGAGATTCCCCCCCGGAACCAGATCACAAGGGAATTCCTCATCCTGGAGCTAGTCCCGGAGGCAATCTTCAGGATGGGACCCCATCGGGGGTTTAGGATCCCACCTAATCCTCTACTGGATAGTGGGAAGACGGGGTTTGATAAAGACTCCCGGACCTCCCCCCACCCCGGGGCACGCTCAGGGTTAAAGGTAAGTAGGGGCCTAGGAGGACTTACTTGTCCCTTCTGGGCTCCAGGTCGGGGGTCTACTGGAACACTGCTGCAGTAGTTCCAGTAGATCTTCTTACCGGCTGGAGCACACGTGTGAAGCCGGCCGGTGTCGGCCATACTGTTTCTGGTTTTTGGGGGGGCGCTCCTCCAAGACGCATTTCTGGGCAGCAGCAAAGGAGGAGAGCTGGCCTCGTGGTCGCTACGGTCAGGCCGGCGTGAAGAGGGGCTCCAGACCGGCAGAATCGCTGCCGGTGGCGCCCCTGGTGGGTCTGCAGAGGCCGATGGGAGGGGACGGTTCGTCGGAGGAGGTAAGTTGGGGATCAGGGGGGGCCTTCAGGTTCTCCAGGATCCCCCAAATCCCCCCACAGCAACTAATGTATTATGTTGTGTGTCATTTTGTTTAGGCTAAAGAGCCAAAGGGAAAGGAGGCTAAAGACACAAAAGACCGTAAAAGAGACTCCAGAGATTCCAGGAGTCATAAAGAGTCCAGGGAGTAGAAGGAGCCCAGGTATAGTAGATTGGGTTACCCTAGGTCATTCTCTAATTGCCTGGTTGCTCTCCCGGAGGGTTTCTCTAAACTGTTATGTAGAACATGTTTGGAGGAGGCTGCAGGGGACAGCATACCGGATGTTCTCAGAATTTTTTTTGACAACTTGGATTCAAAGATGTCGGACTCACTGAAGCAGTTTAGGTCCCAGTTGTTTCAGGTCCCTGGTGGTAGAATGGATGGGCCATCTTGTTCACAGTTATCCCAGTTACCCTCCACCCAGGACCTAAAAGAACCCAGTAGTGTTGTTTGGGGGGGGGGTATCTTCACATGAGTAGGTCCATTCTTTAGCCAGATATAGTTTTATCGGAGGCTTCACATTTTAATCAGCCAGGAAGATTTAACTTCTGCTTTGAGGATGTTCCTGATCTAGTCAGGGGTATTCAGGCCTCCCTCAATTTTGAAAATGAGAATAGAACCCTTTCACTTCATCATTCTCTGTTTAGATGTTTAACTGAGAAAAAAGAGCAGTGTTTTCCTATACACCAATCTCTACAAGGACATTTTGGCCAGGGAATGGAGAGCACCGGAAGCCCGCTTTTTCTTTCCCAAATCTTTGAAGAAGGGGTTCCCCCTTTTGGAATCGGATATTGAACAGTGGGCAAAATGTCCAAAGGTGGATGCTCCCTTGGCGCAAGTTTCCAAGAGATCGGATCTATCCTTTGATGATATGGGTTCATTAAGGGATCCAATGGATAAAAGAGCAGATATCCTCCTCAAAAGAGCCTGGGATACATGATGTTTTTTTGCTCAGACCACTACTTGCAGCAGATTGTCCTAGTAGGGTGTCGGAAGTATGGACTGATAAGGTTAAGTCCGGAATTAATATTGATGCTCCCAAAGAGGAGTTATTGAATGCATTAATATTTGTCTTTATAGCAGTAAATTTTTGTCTGATGCTGTCAGAGCCACAGCAAAAAATATGGCGCTGATTAATTCTGTTCGCAGGGAGCTCTGGCTCAAGACGTGGCAAGGAGACCAAACTTCTAAGTCACACTTGTGTGGTATCTCTTTTGAGGGAAAGCTGTTGTTTGGATCTGAATTAGAAAGGGTATTAACCAGGTCTACGGAGGCGGGAAAGAAATTTCCTGCTAAAAGGAAGCACCTTCAGCCTCCCAAATGGGAGGTGAAGAGGCCTAGATAATCCCAGCGGGAATCCCAGGGTCAGGACTCTAGAAAATCTTGGGCTTCCCAGAGATTATAGGGGAAGGGAGGGTATTATTTAAACCTCTGCAACAGCCCAAACAGCAGCCCTGACATAGGCCTGGTGGGGGGGGGGGGGGGACTTCTTTCATTTCTTCCGGCCTGGCAGAAGATATCTCAGAACCCCTTTGTTCTTCAGACAATTCAGGAAGGTCTTCATATAGAATTTGTCTCATGGCCGGAAGATCATTTCCAGGTAACGCATTGTCCCACCATCATCAAGCAACTCTTGTCTATTTAACACCCGGTGGACCGCCACTCTGTGCCATTCATTGCAGTGAATAGCGGGGGGACATGTCGTAGTTCCTGTGATGATGCCGCAGGGTCACTCCATCAGTGTTGAATGGACAAAAGTGTCCTGAAGATGGTGGCGGTGGCTGCGTGAGTGGCACAGAATCAGATGATCCAGTAAGCGCCTGTGGGGGATTAAAGATGTGTATATGGGTTTTTATTTGTACTGCCTGCCATGCATTTTCTAAACTAAATCTGCGCCAAACCATTTATCTAAATAAATCCAACTCTTCCAGCCTGGCAAAGTGCAGCAAAACACCAACAAATAGTTGTAAGTTCCCCGCTACAGATATCCAGCAGCTCTGAATGCCAGAATTTCAGTTCAGTTCGCTGCTATGTTCCCCAATCTTTTGCTTCATTAAAAGATTTAGTTGCTAATAATGCTTGAACTTCCTCCTGGACTGACTCACACCTTATTTTATCTCATGCCTAATTTTGAAATAAAGCAAGAAATAGTCCCAGTTTTCATGACTTACAGTATTTTAATGCAAATTTACAAAATCAAGGCCAAAGACTGTTTTCATTGTGTGTTTTCCTGACATACATCGCTCCCTTACAAAGCTTCCCTTGTTCTTACTTTTACTGTGCTCTATAAAAATAAACTGGGTATGTCTAGTTAATCTCACGTTTCCTTATGCACAGGCTCCTTTGGATAAGTGACCAGTCCTGAACAGAGGCACACTTCAGGTCAATCGGTTTACCCATATTTTTTTTTTTTTTGTCTCTCTTTAGTGGCTATTAAACTAGTGCACCAGCCATAATGGCAGGTATACCTGAAGGTCAAATGTCCAGCCTCGATCTGTGGCACTGGACCAGCCCTGTGTCCATCAATACAGGTCTAGTGCTTTTCCAGGGGTGCCTTGTGCAAACCCTGGGCCAATGGCAATGGGCTCTTCCATACCTCCAGTGCTCAGAAGTGGGTGCAGGAAATGTACTCAACACTGGTGTCTTCCTCCTATTTCAGCCTGTTGCTTTCCTCTGTCCCCTGGCCTCTGGGCCTCCAAGCCTTGGACAATTTACCCCGTTTTCTTGCTAAACGAAGACTAATGAAAATGTAAGGCTTTGATGATGTCCTTTAAAAAGGCTTTACCGTGTGAAAACCATGACCTGCCTGCACAGCTTTGACAGTAATAACATATACAGCATTTTGACTTTGTTTTGGCTGAATGCTACTTATTGATCACATGTTGCCAGGCTATGAGTGTGTGAAGTGCTTTGAAGACACAGAGGTCATAAAAAGGCAATTGTGTGCTAATTATTTCATTTTATCTTGTAAGTTTTTCAAGCTAACAAACAATTACATACTTGACCTTTCAATATAACATTAGGTTGCATCTGCTGTGTGTAATATGAAAATATTATGTTTCATTAGATACAGAAATAGGCTTTCTAAGGAACTAATATGATCCTAACTCTTTTTTGGGGGGCTGGACACAATTTAACATGGTACCCTAATCTAGTTTTTGCAATGAAAGCCATTTGTTGATTTGCTTGGTGTGGACATCAGTTTCTCTGTAGACAGAAGGCAAGCTTATATTCATACAGTGGCTTCTGTGGAGAGTTACAGTTGCTCCTTTTGCCCACACTGTGACTAAAATGTGTTTAACCATTGTCCCCCCAGCCCCTGCCCCTTCCCCCACATGAAGATGCCCAAAGCAGCGAACAGCTTCTCTGAAGCACAGGCATGGAACAAACATAGATACTAATCATTCAAGGGAAGATACCTTGGCCTGGCTTGTTTTTATTGTCAAACATTTTTATCAGTTGCACAAGATACACTAGGTCATTTGACTAGGCCATTGATAGCAGCTTAAGAAATGTATTTTTTAGATACATATAGCCTAGATTGTTTTTAAAGGGACAGTCTACACAATGGAAATAATAAGGGACAGGGGCAGCCATGTGACCACATTTGTGTGTGGTCATGGAAGAATGCAGTCAAAAGAAGGGGCAATCTTTTGGAGGTCTGCTACAGCATCTACGGTAAATAGAGGAGAGGTACATGGATTGAAGCAACGGTTACTTGTACTTAGAGCCCTGTCCTGTATCAAGGCTGACTCTCCGTGTGATATGTTACTGCCTTCTCTGCAAAGTGATCATTAAGCAACTTATCCACACAACAGCATTACTACATCTCCCAGAAGTTTTTCTCATGCTTCTCTTGTTAAGATTGATTTGGCGGAAGCTGCTGTGATACTGCAACTTATTAAATATTGTTACAGTCTACAAAACTCCAACCCTCAGAGTATTAAGCTTAGACAAAATGCTAGTGGATGACCTGAATACTTTCTACCTTTTGTGTTGTCACTCCTGGCAAAGAACGATCAGCATAGTGTAGTCCCATTTCAACCAACAAAGATTTAATTTAAACTGCACTCATATGTCCTCAAATTAAAACAAGTCTTTCTCTAGGCTAGAGGGTGTCCTGAACTGAACCCACAGGTTCAGTTTAGGGCACACACTAGCCCAGAGAAAGTTCTTAAAAAAATGAAACTTGTTGGTACTGTTGTGTACCCTGGGTCTTTGATTAAATCAGCAGTGGCCATGGCTGGGATGTAAAGGGTTTTGCTTAGATTATCATATGTACTTTTCAACATCTTTGTATGGGCTGATGAAGTGCAAGCGCACCTGCAGCCTTGCTTGGAGATGTATGCAGAAATGCTTCCTTGTGGGCTGACCAGGTGCAGGAGGCACCAGGAGCTGGACCGCATGAAGGGCTGCAGCCAGTTGGGCAAGCGGAGGTGGAGGTGCCTAAACAAGCTGCTACCGGCTGCAGACAGAATCGTAGCTAAGTGTGTGAGGAAACTCAGAGCAAGGAGCACAGACATTTTCTGTGAAATGGACTTTTGTAATGATTTGGTATTCTAGATGAAGAAAGACGATTTTTGGTTGCATTTTGTGAAAAAATTTAAATGAATCCCCATGTTATACCTGTGTCTGTGATGCTAAAAAAAATCCCGGAGACTTACAACACCTAGGTAGACAATAAAAGGCAATGGCACTTTTTACATCTGGGGATTCTAAGGAGTGATTTTGCCCCAGGTGTAATAAGTGCTTTACTTTAGTTTTTCGGCTAAAGAAAACTTTTTACAAACCATTGGCATGCCAGGGTTTTGTCCTGTTTAAAATGGAAATCCAGTCTGTTAGTAACCCGCCCCCTGACTGAGCTGAGCTTCAACTGCCTGCCTCCTAAATAAACCATTGCTGGAATAGCTGCTTATTATTACTAAAATTCTTCAGATTAGGTAAATTATTGCAGAATTGCTTCTGTTTTTCACAGTCTGGCTCAGGAGACAGAATTCAATTGTGTACATCTGAAAACATCACAGCTACCTTAAAGTGGTCCTTCACTCTGAATAAGAGTCTATCTTATATGTTTCCCACACCCTGTACATACAGATTGCTCATATTAAAAATCATCCTACCTGCAGCTACTGCATGTTATGAACCTTTAAACATCCAAGATGGCGGCTCATGTAACATCAGGCAGCCTGCAAACAGGAAGTGCCTTCTGACTGTGCTGCTCTGAATTTTGGGATTGCTAACCTTTTCCTGACCCCAGCTCTGCTCTGTCTGAGCAGAGCACAGCTATAACCCGCCCCCCTGTACTTTATCTCACTCTCCTCTCAGTATGTGTGATGCTTCTGAGTCAAGATGGTGGCCCCCGTATCCTAAAGTCCTGAACACAGTTGCAGCCCAGTGGGGGAAAGAATAATAAATAAGTGACTAAAAACTTAAAATATATTAACTTTAGATGCTGGGGAATTGTTTTTTAAGGGTTTGGGCTTTTCAATAAATCATGGTGAAGGTCCGGTTTAAAGCTAACAGACTGTCAAAATGACTTAAACCAGACCAACACAACAAACAGTGCTCATATGCATCCCTCCCACTGGCAATTTAGATTGCAGCACATAAACAATCATTTACCATTTTCTAAAACCTGCTGTAGTAAATTTTAAAATCAAAATGGCAGTTCATGGATGTACAGGCCATCTGCAAACAGAAAGGGCTGCTGGGTTTCCTGTTACTGTGCATTGTCATTTATGTCAATTGAATCCAGGCAGCAGCATGACTGAGATGCTTTAAGAGGAAGCTCCAAAATGGCCATTACCTTTCTTTTCCAACTGTACCAGGCTATTGGTCCAGTTTAAGGAAAGCTCAGCAAAGTTGATTCTTTCTACAATGGTTAAAGTGGATCAAAACCCAGGGCAGGCATACTTGCTCCCCCGGGGCATCCAGATTTGAGATGCCCCGCTGTGTAAAACCCCCAAGGTCATTCGGAAGCTCACCTTCTTTCCCGATCCAATGCCGCATGTGTGAACAACAGCTGTATCCCCGCTTTCCCTTTAGCAGGGTGTTTGCCCGCGTCAGACACTTGTGGATGGCTGGCGTGGACACACTCCCTGTTAAAGGGTAGTGGGGGATGCGCCCGCCTGCGCACAAGCTTTTGGACTAAGGGGCAGGAGCGGATCCGTGTCCCTGGTCCCTAGGACCAAAACACCAGATTTAAATAAGAATTAGGGTAGATAAGATTCTTGGAGTTTCCTCCCATCCGGGTCATGATCTGCTACAACTCCCTCAATCTAGAAGGCACTTTAAGGTCCTGGTCCCTTAGTGGACCAAAACCCAGGATTTTGATTCTTGGGTTTTGGGCCTTGTCCTCTCTCCCCTCCCCCCCCCCCGGGTCACTCTGGAAACGCATTGTTCCCCAGTCCTATGGCACATTGACAACCTCTCGGCTAGACTCGACTGAGGGCCAAGAAAAGCAGAGCATGCTGGCAGCCACATGCCGTGACGCCCATTCAGATACCTGGTGTGGGCGTGCGTCCTGCACATCCTGTAAAGGCTTGCTCATTTGCCCTTGGATCAGGAAAGAGGCAGATTTACTGGACGACCTAGGTTTTTTTTTTTACACAGCAGGACATCCCGAACCTGGATGCCCAGGGATGGGAATCGGACTTTTGGTCCACTTCAGAGTAAAGAAAAGGGTTCTTCTTCATGGCTTTCTATGCATTAAATAGACAACTGGTCAAACCCAAAGGAATCAATCCTTCTTAATTTAACAATTGACTATTAACTATTTTAATTATTTAACATATTTGTAACTAGTCTATTGTATTCATACAGTGGCTATCATTGTATATATTTTTTATTGCATTTGATAATTGAGGTTAGCTGGGGGGGTTCTTCTGACAGAATAACACTGCTTTAAATTTACAGGGGCCACTGCCAGTGGGTAACTGGACAGTATAAGTCATTCTCAAAAAAGTATGAGGTTATGGGCATGCCTGCAAATACAGCCACGTTTTCGAAAAGGCTGAGATGAAGAATCATGTGTTGATTTTATTTGCCCCATTTATGTGGTTGTTAGCTGAGGTCTAATTTCAAATTATCATGGAGAGAAAAGGCTCCACCCCCTGGGAGGAAACACAAACTGAAACAGAGGTTAAAAGCTTTACCCCTTCCTTGTGTTTCCTTGTTTTTGTTCCCTAAGGAAGAAAATGTTATTTTGTTATTTTCAGACTCCTGAGTTCTGGAGGAGCCCACTGAGCCTTTTGGACATAATCCAGGTGGAGTTCATCCGAGGTCTTGGGATGGCCAGGGTTGATTGCCACATAGTTTGACTTAAGCATGAGTAATCCTGGACAACTGAGTTAAGTTGCGTGTGTGCAGGACCTTTAAGGTACAGTTGGATTACTCACCAGAGCGCTGGTTCAGCGATTTTGGGATTCAGGTTATTCTTTAATCAGGTTACTTTTTCTCTCCAAAATTTCACATTTTGGGGGGAGGAGTCTCAAGATCGGTGACCTGGCGCTTTCAGTCGCGACGCTGACGTGCGGCAATCTGGAAGTGGAAAGTTGGCACTGTTCCCCAGCCAACATACAGGTTGGAGGGAGAATCAGAGGGCACAGGCAGCAGCAGTAGCTGTAGCAGGAGTTCTCAGTGCGGGGCAGTGTGACAGGGAGCAACAGCGAGGTCCCTGCGCTTCAAATTTACTGCAACACCCTACAGATGTCTGAACCCCCCAGTTAGCCAAGTAATTACTCAATTTTTCAGTTCTCTATAGGATATCAAAGTCACCAAAATCACCTCCCAGAATAAGATAATTTTCCCCTATTTCTATCTTTGATCTACCTGGTTTATATCCTGCTAAATGAGAATGGAAAGTAAACGACAACCTACTGAAAGATACAGTAAGTTGTTAGGCTGTCAAAACAATAGAACAATTCTTTTCAGATCACAGCAAAGAGGACACCGCTCTCTCCATTCAGTGGAGGGAGACGCTAAAGTGCATAATCCAAGCATCCACACATTGTCCACACATCATACAATGTTGTCGCTATAGTGTTCAAGTTTGGATGTATCACTGGGTCAGATGTCTTAACTAAAAAGAGCTTGGGATGCTATCACATTTACATTTAGGCCCACGTTGGCATCTGATAGTATTCTCAGGAGTGCCGACTCTACTCAGAGACGTTCCTACTTCACTAATACTTCAGAGGAAGCCATCAGAGCTACAGCAAAGGCCTCAGTCTTAGTTTCCTGCACTAGAAGGGCCCTTTAGCAAAAAACTTGGTCAGGAGACAATGTTTCTAAGGCCAAGCTTTGTGGAGCCATTTTCATGGTACTCTCCCCTTGGGAGGAGTTAGATGTTATGTAGGTCAAATAAAGTGGGCAAAATGTTTCCCACTAGGAGAAAGTTTAACGCACGCAAGAGTAATTGAGGCAGAGCTGCGGTACGTATAACTCAACCTAGACAAAGTGTCCCAAAGCAGCTTTGGACTCAGGCTAGGCCCCAAAAGAGGTTTAGTTTACTCTGCAAACCTCCAGATGGGCCTAAAGTCTCAATCCTGACAACGAACACCCGGTAAGGGGCAGACTCTCCTGGTTTATAGCTGCCTGGAGAACAGCCACCCAAATAATCAGTTTGTGCTACAAACACTGGAATGTTCATCCCTTCCTCACTCATCTTATTCTAAGCATACAGCACGTCCTGCTCCAGTAGTAGTAATAACATGTGGGTAATCCTCCGCCTCCGGCGCCGTGCACTGCAGACATGTAGAAAACAAGCTCCTCCCGGCCCTACATATACCGAGGGACCTCCCACAAATCCCCAGATTTCCCTGCAGTGCTGGACTGCGAAGACATGAAGTATCACGCTCTCGCAGGCGAGCGGGGCTTGACAGCCCGAGGCCCTGCGGGACTATTTCCACCCGTCCTCATTGTGAATTAATGCCTCCCAGCCTGGGCTGCGTTGGTCGGGTGAAGGTAGGCAGCACCTAGTGTGCTTACGGAGCTAGTCTCCACCGCAATCCCCCTCCATAGGGTAGGCGGTTAAGGCGAATGGTGAGCCTTCAGTGGATGCCCCTCCCGCACCAATGCCCCCTTGTCCCATCTAACGGTGAACCCTCTATTCGGGTCACCTTCCTCCCCAGATTCCCCCGTTAGTGGGGGAAAAAGAGGGGGGGGGTTGTGTGTTTGATGGCCTACTCCTTGCCCTAATTACACTATAGACGCTTTACCGCTACCGGGTGTCAGAGCGTGTTTCTCTTGTTTACTTTTCAACTGACTGCAGCATTTTACTGTGCTCTAGGCGCATACGGCAGCACTGTTCGGGGAAGCTACGGCGTTTTTTTTTTTTTTCAAATCTCCTTACTCACTCTGTCAGACTTCTTCTCTGAAGTGATGCTGACGTATCTACCATTCTCTCCTGATTGGCTGCGCGCCTTCTAGCTTCGCGCTCTCCGGGGGGGAGGCGTGGTTCGGTCTGGCGCGTTCCGTGTCATCGCCCGCTCTGGCCCGCCCTTCGAGGTTCGCTGGGCGCCATTTCCTTCTCGCATGCGCGTGGTGAAGACGGTCCTCCCCTCGCAGACCTGTAAGTGCCCTCATGGGCGATCTTTTCCCTAGCTTGCTTCTTCGCGCTCGGCTCTGACATCCTTGTTCCCCTTGTGTCTTTCAGACAGCGGTCCTCGGTGGCTTCCCCCGGCCCGACTTAGCGCCCGGTCCAGACCATTTTTCAGAAATTACTCCCACTTCCCAGTGGGTTATTGGGGCATCCAGGGTTGCTTAAAGCGTCAATCCCTACTGGCATATTGAATTTAATAATCACCATATGGAGGCATCCCAGGACATCGCGAACGGGGTCCCCCTGGGACAAGCCCGTCTGTATGCAGCTTGTGGGGTTTCACCTAGCAGCGGTGACAATACACGGGTCGGTGTACCTTGTGCTCAACAGGCGCTAGCCGTTCTCCCCACCTCTTCCGAGGCTGGGCCCGCACCTCGCCTTACTTCCCCTACTCCCCCAAGCTTGAGCCTAACCCCCAATACTAGTGGGTATTCTCAGGAGGAGTCTGGTTCTGATCTTTGGTCCCAGGACGACATTGACTGCTGTCTCAGATCTTTGATGTGTTATCCCTCTCTCCCCCTCCCGCGGCCCCTCGGCAAAGGGGCGATCTGTTTCATACTGCTAGGGTGCGGTTGGAGTTTCCCGAACAAACTCACTTTAATAACCTAGTGCTGAAAGAATGGGAACATCCCAGCAAACTCCAGGGGATTCCTAAAGCTGTGGATAAGAAGTATCCATTTCCTGCCGATCTGGTTAAGTGTTGGACATCGCCGCCCGAGGTCGATGCCCCGATTCTGAGTCTGTCCAACACCTCTATTATGCACTCCCCTGACACTACTACGCTGAGGGATTTAGAGGATCAGCGAGTTGATCAATTGGCATGTCATGCCTTTGCATTTGGGGGAGCGTCTTAGCCATCACGGCGGTGGCGCTCAGGACGGTGGTTAAGACTGCCCTGGAAGGGGCGGATGACTTGCCCTCTGAGGCCGCCAACGCTCTGGCCACCTGGGAGACCTTTGTGAATTATATCCTATCTGCATCGGACGATGCTATTAAACTGAGCGCTAGATCTTCTGCTCTTGTGGTGGCCATACGCCGCGCGATCTGGTTATGCCAGTGCGCTGCTGACAACGTCGCCAAGAAGGCCCTTACGGGGCTTCCATTTAAAGGACTGCGCCTGTTTGGAGAAAGATTAGATATCTTTGCCAAGGGTGGCAAGCTGCCCCAGCGCAAGCGTCAGATTCAGCCCTTTCGTGGTCCAAGCTCCCATTCTACCCCCTACCGTGGGACCAAGCAGGGTAGAGGGGTGTCCTTCTCTGGGTCTCGCGCAGAACCCTGGAACAAGAACAGAGGACGCCATCCTGGCTCCTCCTGGGGGCCCAAGCCCAAAGCCCCCCCCAAGACCCCCCAAGAAGGGGCGCCCTCGCCCGTCAGGGTGGGGGGACGTCTACAGCACTTCGAGCATGTCTGGAGACGCCTTGTCCCAGACCGGTGGATTCAGGAGGTAGTCTCCTCCGGTTACAAGATAGAATTTGCTGTGCTGCCCCCTACCAGATTCGTTGGGTCTCGGATCCCACAGGATCCTGCCTCAGCTCGAGTCTTGATGCTGGCCGTGCAGGACCTTCTGGAGCTCGGGGTCACCTGCGAGGTCCCCTTAAGAGACAGGGGCATGGGGTTTTATTCCAACCTGTTCACGGTGCCCAAAAAGGACGGGTCAGTCAGACCCATTCTGGATTTGAAAATCCGAAACAAGTTTGTCAGAAGCAGGTATTTTCGTATGAAAACTCTGCGCTCGGCCATTGGCTCGCTGCGTCCAGGGGACTTCATGACATCTGTGGACATCAAGGACGCTTACCTGCACGTTCCGGTGTTCTCAGGGCACCAAAGGTTCCTCAGATTTGCGCTGTTGGATCAGCATTATCAGTTCGTGGCCCTGCCATTCGGCCTTACGTCAGCTCCCAGGGTCTTCACCAAGGTGCTGGCAGGGGTGATGTCTCTCTTAAGACTAAAGGGCATACGAGTGTTGCCCTACCTGGACGATATACTCATCACCTCTCGGTCTCTGCGGCAGGCAGAGCTGGACACTCGATTGGTGGTGTCCACCCTGGAGTCCTTCGGCTGGGTGATCAATTACCCAAAGTCCTCTCTGTCCCCCCTCCTCAGTGACCCCGTTTCTGGGGATGATTCTGGACTCGGTTCAGTCAAGGATATTCCTTCCTCCGCAGAAGGTGGAAGCTCTGACAACCCAGGCGAGATCCCTGCTCGCGAACCCTCATCCCTCCATCCGGCAGGGAATGCAGTTGGCGGGCTCGATGGTGGCAAGCTTCGAGGCGGTGCCCTTTGCCCAGTTTCATCTGAGAACTCTGCAGCTTCACCTTCTGTCAGTATGGAACAAGGACCCAGCATCTCTGGAAGACAGCTGGGTGATCCCCCCCTCGGTCAGACAATCCCTTGCGTGGTGGTTGGACCACAGGAACTTGACAAGGGGCAGATCCTTCCTGGCTCCCTCTTGGGAGACGGTCACAACGGATGCCAGTCTTTCGGGCTGGGGGGGATTCTGGAAGTCCCTGCGCTTCCAGGGGAGGTGGGGCCCTCAGGAGGCCCATCTTCCTATCAATGTCCTGGAACTCAGGGCGGTCCGATTGGTGCTGGAACGATTGACCCAGCACCTGCAGGGTCTGGTGGTTCAGGTACGCTCAGACAACAGGACGGCGGTTGCCTACATCAATCATCAGGGAGGAACCCGGAGCAAGGGTGCTCTCCAGGAGGTGTCTCTGATTCTAACTTGGGCAGAGACCAATGTACAATGCATATCGGCTGTCTACATTCCGGGGACAGAGAATCTGCTAGCAGATGCTCTGAGCAGGGGGTCGTCCCGTCGGGGAATGGTCCCTCTGCGACAGGGTATTTCAGTCACTGTGTCACCGTTGGGGTGTGCCAGACGTGGATCTCTTTGCGTCACGTCACAATCACAAGCTACCGAGCTTTGTATCCCTGTCTCAGGATCCTCTGGCTCTGGCCACAGATGCCCTGTCAATGTTTTGGAAGGAGTTTCGGCTCCTGAATGTGTTTCCACCAATTCCCCTTCTGGGCAGAGTGCTGCGCAAGATCGCTGTGGAAGGGGTACCCGCGATTCTGGTGGCCCCAAGGTGGCCAAGAAGAGTGTGGTTCGCAGACGTGGTTCAAATGGCAGTAGATCAGTACGATCTGCCAAGGTTGCCAGACCTGACTCAAGGGTCTCTACGCCATCCCAATATACTAACGCTGGCTTTGACGGCTTGGCTATTGAAACCTCCATCTTGATGGAAAAGGGTTTGTCTGCATCTGTTACTGGCTACTATGGTGCAAGCCAGGAAGAAGACTTCTGCCGCCATCTATTATAGAGTATGGCGTGCTTACATTGACTGGTGTGAATCCAGGTCTCTTCCCTGCCAGGAATTCTTAGTATCCAGGGTGCTGGAGTTCTTACAACATGGTCTAGACTTGGGTCTTAAGCTTAGTACCTTGAAGGGCCAGGTTTCGGCCCTGTCTATCTTCTTTCAGAAGACCTTTGCCCAGCACTCTCTTATCAAGACCTTCTTTCAGGGGGTCACTCATGTGCGCCCTCCTCGGAAACCTATGGTTCCCGTTTGCGATCTGAACTTGGTTTTGTCAGCCCTGCAGGGGGCTCCCTTTGAGCCTATTCATGAGGCCGCTCTCGCTGTGCTCACGCTCAAGGTTGTCTTCCTGGTAGCCATCACTTCGGTCAGACGTGTGTGTCTGAGTTGGTTGCTTTGTCTATTCAGCCTCCCTACTTTGAGAGACACCGGGATAAGGTGGTGTTTCGCTTCAAGCCAGACTTCCTGCCTAAGGTTGTGTCTGCATTTCATTTGAATCAAGATATTGTACTTCCTTCCTTGTGCCCTAATCCTTGTAACCCTAAGGAAAGGGTTTTGCATTCCTTGGATTTGGTCAGGTGTGTCAAGTCTTACCTGGTTACCACTCAGGCCTTTAGAAAGATGGATGTTCTCTTCGTTGTGCCTCATGGGCCTAGGAAGGGTTTGGCTCCCGCCAAGTCTACTATCAGTAAATGGATTCGTCAAGCTGTTGTTCAAGCCTATACTGCTAAGGGGAAGACTCCCCCCTTTCGTCTTACTGCTCATTCTACTAGAGCTGTTGGGGCTTCTTGGGCTTTTCAGCACCAGGCCTCTGTGGAGCAAGTTTGCAAGGCCGCTACTTGGTCTTCTGTACATACCTTTACAAAGTTTTACAAGGTTGATGTTCGGGCCTCAGCTGACGCTGTGTTTGGCCGCAAGGTTCTGCAGGCGGCAGTAGTTTAGACTGCTTGCTGTTGCCTTCTGTTGGGGATCCCACCCTTCTTTATGGACACTGCTATTGGATGTCCCACATGTTATTACTACTACTGGAGCAGGACGTGCTGTATGCTTAGAATAATACAACTCTGTGAAGTACTCACCTGTAGAGTTGATATTATACGCATACAGCACATCCTGCTCCACCCCACCCTGTTTTCACCTTGTTCTGGATCCCCTGTTGTTGATTGTTATCTTTGATATTTTTGCCAGTTTTGGGTGGTTGTTTCTCCTGGCCTCTCTCTCACTGCTTTTCAATGCTGGGGATTTGTGGGAGGTCCCTCGGTATATGTAGGGCCGGGAGGAGCTTGTTTTCTACATGTCTGCAGTGCACGGCGCCGGAGGCGGAGGATTACCCACATGTTATTACTACTACTGGAGCAGGACGTGCTGTATGCGTATAATATCAACTCTACAGGTGAGTACTTCACAGAGTTGTATTTTTTTGTGACCAAGTTCCCAAGGGACCCTAAGATGAGAGAAGCATTCCCTCTAGTTCTTCAGAAACTTCTCACTACCAGTACAAGGCCCTGCCATTTGGCCTGTCCTGACAAGGGGAAAAAGCGTGTTTGCAATGGCTGGTCTATCTCATCCGTGGAGAGTTTTTCAGGGCATCATTCTTCTTCCGAATCCGTCAGCTTCAACTGACAGCAAGGATCTTGAAGGGACCATTCTAAGAAGAAAGGACGGTTCAACTAGAGTAATGGAAACTCCTCTGGCCAATAAAAAATTAACCACTAGGCGAATCTACGAAAAGTTATGGAAATGTTTTTCTTCTTTTTTTCAACAAGTTGAAGAAAAAGGAGATAGCCACATTCCTCGAATTCCTACAGGAAGGTTTCGAGAAGAGGCTAGTTGTGAGTACTTTAAAGACTTAGACTTCTGCATTATCAGTTTTCCTTGCACAAAAATTGAGTTAAGAACTAATCTTTATATTTGCCTAAAATAGTGACTTCCACTAACCGGTTGCAAGAGATAGTCCTTCTGACATTACCAATAGGAGCAGACATGAAAGAGGATCTCTCGCTGCTAGATATTAGAAGAACCCTGATCATTTATCTGGAAAGATCCAGAGAGTGTAGTATAGCAGAACAACTTTTGGTAACGTTCAGCGGGAAAAAGAGCGGCTTTAGCAACCTCCAAGTCCACTATAGCCAGATGGATAAAAACAGACTATTGCACAAGCTTAGTCTACCTCTTCCCCAGAGGTGTCTACCCACTCTACAAACGCTATGTCAGCGTGTTGGGTAGAGAGGACTGGTGCTCTTTTGGAAGAGATCTGCAAGGCAGCAATGTGGTCATCACCTCACACCCTCACATCGTCTGACTGCATGCACCATTGGACCAGGAACGAAGGTGAGATTTTGGGCGTCCTGAGGGGTTTCACACAGCGGGGCACCCCCGATCGGGGGTAGCCAAATCCTAGTCAAAATCTTTTTTGGTCGACTGTAATATTACGATAACTAGGTGATTGCAGCCAGACAGACATGTTTGAGCTTCTGTATTAAAGCCCTTTTATATTTTGATTTTTAATCAGTTCCAGCCAGCATAGCCGTAGTTCAGCATGGCTGTAGCTGATATATGCCTGCATCTGGCCAGAGGAACAGCATTAAGCACGGATGGACAGCTGGCTTTGTGTAATCTAAATTAATTTATGTAGGAATGAAAACATTAGATCAGAGCCAAGGGGACATAAATTCTTTGCTGCCTACTTCCTCCTCATTTTTTTCTTTCAGGTAGCATGCCCAGATAATTCTTTATACCTTTTACTCCTTTTCAATCTGGGAGAAAAGTCAAAAGCCTGTAGGGCAGTAATTGTGCATTGTATGAACTGCTAATAAGTGGTGTCTATGTAGCCAGCTACTTACTAGTGATACAAATTCAAGATCTATGTACTGTTTTATTAGGTGTCATTTTTGTAGAATTATTTCAAAACATTTAGAAAACCATTTTGATATAGCAAACACTTCTTATAGCCTTTGCAACTTTTGATGTTTTGTCTAATCTATGCTTCATAAAATATTTTTAGTAGTTTCAATAGTTTTATGATCATTCATGCACACAAAAAAGTTCAGAATGGATTTGCTATCAATGTAGCTTGTATTTAGAATATCATTATATTAAAGTACATTTTAGGGTTGATTCAACACCAGGTGAGAAAAGTCGCTAATGGTGCAATGGTGAGAAAGTTTAGCACCAGAAAACATGACTGCTTTTTAGGAGAGAAAAACTGCTATTCACTTTCATTGTCTACCTTGGGAGTGATTTAACAACTGTATGTAAATTTACCTGAACTGACTCCAAGGTAGACCATGGCCTTGATTCCATAAGAATCATAAATACCTGACCAAAAGTCAAATATGACTTTTGGTCTTTTGTAATTACTCTTACTTTTATCCTCATCAATGTACTAACAGAGCTGATTTAACTCTGCAACTGGCAGCTATGTGACTCTCATGTAGCTGCCTCTACAATCGTTAAGTGCCAGCTACGTGAGAGTCACGTAGCTGACACATTCTTTAATAATAAAAATGTAAAAAAAACTCATCCCGTAAAAGATCCAGCCAGATCTTCTCTTTACCCAGGGGACCCCGTCTATCCCCCCCCAGGGCTCTTTCCAACAGGGCCCCCCCTTGTTTTGACTGTGCTGCTCGCCGCCACTCATCGCCATACTGCTTTGTCGCTGTCAGTCCCCAGATGCCGGTAGTGATCATTGCAGAGAGGGTGAAGGGGCAGGGGCCCCCTCCACCGATCACTGCCAGTGCTGGACACAGAATGGCACGGACACAGGATTGGAGGCAAGTAAAGAAAGAAAATGTACTTTTAAATAAATTACACTTCACTCTGTGGTGTGTGTGTGTCTTTTTGTTTTTTTACAGTTAACCCTTTGTAAACTGGTAAAGAATTATACCTTTATACCAGTAGCTGGTGCCCAGGCTATTTATACTGGAAAGGGGGGGCCCTGCGTCATTTAAAAAAAAACTGTAACCCTTAAAAAAAAGCCTGGGGACCCTATGTATTTTTTCTTTATTTTCAATATTTTATTTAGTTTTAGTTGTTAGAACAGCACATTTTGAATAAAGTGTTGCATACAGAAAAAGACAACAATAACCTAATTTGCTCAGTATCTTGATGCTGCTAACAAAATAGGCAAAGGTAGAGTTCCCCTCTATTTCAATTTCAATACTGAGCAATATAAAGATAAGGTAAAGAGGAACCTGGGGGGTGGGGGAGGGGTGGAATAAGGGGGTCCCTGACCTGTCCTTCATGTGCATCTACAGGTATTAGTTCAGTGCTAATTGCAAAAGGTTTGGGGTGGTGTATCTTCTCCAAGTCTCCCAGATGCTCAAGAATTTGTCATGTGTATTGTTTAGTATGCTAGTGAGCTTCTCATTTATCCACAAAAATACATGCAAACACTAGGTTACCTGTTGGACCGGCACAATGACTGGTATAGTGTAGTCACTCAAGGGAACAGCATAGAAAGTGATGAAAACATCTTTATTCAAAGTATTGCACACACCCACAAAGCACCAATGTATTACACCAAGAAAGAATTAAAAACACACAACGTTGTGTTACTAAAAATCAGGGGCCCCCCATGCACATGCACCATCGCCTCACAATTGCATCCACTATCCACACATTCATTCTGCAGCAAAGACCATATTAGATTGCACTGGTAAGCATACTTCTTCATAGCTCTGTGTTGGGCGCCATAATTGAGAATAATCCGCAGACATACATTCAATTTAGTCACATTTCATATGTAGCTGTTCCAAGAAGCACCACTACAGCAACATCGTGCTATTTCATTTCATATGCCTGATTCCACGGCTATAGAATGTAAAGTGCATGTGCTATATGTTGAGCAGCATCATGAGACATACAGCTACTTCCGATTGCGCTGTCACTTTAAATGTATCCCGCAATTAATTTGTCCCACCACAGCTGTAAAGCAGAAGTGCACAAGATCCTTACACTGACCAGACTGTCAATTCATAAAGTGCATGTGCTAGGCAGCATCATAGATACACATATAACTTCCGCTGTCTGAATTGTCACTTCAGGCAAGTCTGGCATACAGCTTTGTCAATACAGCTGATGGACAGCTCACAACTGCCAGGTCTCACAATTGGCAACCTCGGTTTTCATGATTACAGTACATATATAATATACTTAGCTTTATGACATCTAGTATTTGCAGCTTCCGCTCTGTTTGATTTGAGGCAACTCCTTGCTGCGGATAGGCGTTCTCACAGCACACGCAGGCGAGAGGCTGGTCAGTAGTAGAACGTGGTGAATGGACACGAGGCAAGGTGGGGCCTCCCACTTCCGGCGCGCGTTTCAACCCGGGGCTTCGTCAGGGTGACGCTCGGACAATCCTGGTGCCATTTTACCGATGTTAGGCTCTGCCCACCAGATGCCATCCAGCCAATCGTAGTACACACAGCCTCCTGTGCTTAGTGAAAGTCAGAGAGGGCTGCGCAGCCGCGTCTGCAGCCCTCTACTAAATGTCCAGCTGTACATAGAATCCCTGTCATAAACTGGAGCCACAATCCAAAGGCTTTCAAAAATGGGGGGGATTTCATACAGATCTCACCTTTAAAGGAAAAGTAGGATTTTTTTCACAATATATCTATATCTCTATATTCACACTTATTGCAGGTATGGACATGCTCACAGTTGTCCCTTACACTACCCACACATTGCCCTCACAATAGCCCAAGGGCCACAACCTACTCATATCTTTATAGCCACTAATTCATTTGTTTTTTCCATCAATTACACCACATATCACTCAAGGATAGGGCGAGATACAGAGGGCAAGAAGAGAAAGGGGGGAAAAAGCGGGCAGCGCCACAGGTGATAGAGGGAAAGAGCAGAGCGTGACCCAACCAGGCCAAACCAGTCCCACGGACCGATCCACTCACCTAGCAAATTACAAAAATAACCCTCAAGTGGGCCTTAATTCCTCTAAGCGCACCTAGATCACTTAGTACAGGATAGAGTAGAGGCTATCCTCAACTGGCCTATAAAAAGGCACTTAAACCAGTATCCGTGTTTAACCCATAGGGTGCCATAGTCCTCAATTCATAAATTAATCGGGATTCCTGCTGCAGCAGTCTCTGCTCCCATTGCCCCGTTCTCCCCTCTCTTTTGAGTACAAAAATACCACACACCTGAAGGCCTTTTGGATTACCCTGGTGCCACATCTTAAAGTGCTCCGCCACCGGGCTTTTTTCATTCTTATTTCTAATGTCACGCACATGCTCACCAACCCGCACCCTAAGTTCACGTTTGGTCTTACCAACATATTTTTTACCTCACGTGCAGATGAGCATGTACACGACCATAGAGGTGGCACAATTGATAAATCTCCTTATCTGTCGAGGGGGGGACCCAGTCGCACCTTCATAGCTACTAGTTTTCAGCATATATTTACAGATATTCCAAGTGTGACATACACTCCGCTTCAACTCTTCATGACATGTGGGTTATTCTCCAGTAGAGGGCGAACTTCTGCAGAGATGAATGCAAAAAAGGAGCTCCTCCCAGTCCATAAATACCCGGGACCTCCCACCAATTTGCCAGTTCCTTCTCTGCAGGAAGGCGTGCAAGACAGAAGATGAAGACTTCTATTCCTTGCAGGTACTATACGAGCCTCCCAGCCTTGGCTGCAGGTCCTGGTGAAGGTAGGCTACACCTCTTTTAGGTGTGATAGGGAGCCATGCTCCCCCGTGAGACCTCATTATGGGGTAGGCGGTTTTCCAGGTTGGTGATCCTGGTTTGGGATGCCCTATCCCTTCTTTCCCTTGGCACCGTATGGTGCGGGATCTCCCCCCTTCCGGGTCCCTCTATTACCTCTCCGGGGGGAATACCTTGAATACCTTATTGTATATGTGTTTTTTTCGGGGCATCCCGGGGTTGCTTACTAGCATAATTCCCTAGGTCTTGCGACTATACAAAAAAATACCATATGGAGGCTCCGCTGGATATGGGCTCGGGCTCCCTTTGGTACAATCCCGGCCATGTGTGGGTTGTGGGATACCCCTTACGGGTGATATTTTGCTGATCTTTATACCATGTGCACAAAAGGCCATAGCGCGGCAGTTGGGCCCCCAGGCGTCTGGGTCGGCACCTCCCGCTTCATCGCCTCCCCCCCTCTGCTTCTTTCCGTACCCCAAGTGACTTGGTCGCTAGCGGGGAGTCGCACTCTGATGTTTGTACTAACTTTGCCAGCATCAAGAGATTTATTGCTAGCGTGGTGGGCAAGATGGCCCAGGCTAAAAAGAGTCATTTGTCGCCAGCCCAGGCGGCTTTGGATTTTGATGATGACTCCCTTGATTGGTCGGATTATTCCCCGTTAGAGGGGAATTGTTTGAGGTATCAGATGCTGATGAGGTGCATATTCTTAGTATACAGTACGTCCTGCTCCAATAGAATACTTACACTTGGGTTATCCTCCGCCAGATGGCGCTGCACTGCAGAGACATGCAAAAAACAGGCTCCTCCCGGCCCCTCAAATACCCCGGGACCTCCCACAAATCCCCAGATTTCTCTGCAGTGCCGACTGCGAAGACATGAAGTATCACTCTCTCGCAGGTGAGCAGGGCTATTAAAGCCTGCGGCCCTGTTGGACTATTCCCACCCCTCCTCGTGATGTGCCTCCCAGCCTGGGCTGCGCTGGTCGGATGAAGGTAGGCAGCACCATGCGTGCTTAACGGAGCCATGCTCCACCGCAGTCCCCCACCAAAGGGTAGGCGGTTTAGGCTGATGGTGAGCCTCTAGTGGATGTCCCTCCCGCATTATTGCCCCATGCCCCGTGTAGCGGTGGGCCCTGTGTAAAGGGTCGCCATCCTCCCTCGTTTTCCCCCGTATTCGGGGGAAACAGCGTGTGAACAGCCCCATGCTGATGCGGACAGAGCACGGGTCTGCGGACCCTGTGCTGAACAAGTACTGGCCCTGCAGTCAGGGTTGCCAGTGGCTGCGCCTCGTTTCAATACACCTGTCTCCCTGTGCTTAAATCTCTCTCCTGATGAGTCGCACTCGAGCGGGAATGACCAGCAAGTCGTGCCGCGCAGACTGCCTACGGCTGATCAGGTGATTTCGAGGTTGGCAGAGCGCTTGGGCCCTGGTAAGAAGTGGTCCCTGACGCCTGTGGTTTCGCCCATTCCTTCACTACTGAGCAGGGTTTTGCTCTTTCTGATGAAGGTGAGCTGTTCTCTGACTCAGGCTCATCTGACAAGGGGGCGATGAGTCATGATGATACGGGCCCTGGTTCCTGGGGCCTGTGTGACACCGATGAATTACTGATAAAGATCTTCAAGGTCTTGTCTATCTCTCTCCCTGGTGAGGCTCCCAGGCCTAGAAGGGAGAGTTTCCATACAGCGACGCCGCGTTTGGAATTTCTGGAGCAGGATCACTTCCAGGCTCTTGTACTCAAAGAATGGCAATGTCCTAGTAAACTTCCAGGGGACTGGGATTGGAAATACCCCTTTCCCCCTGAGGTGGTTAACTGTTGGTCATCACCTCCCGTGGTGGATGCACCAATCATTGGGGTTCTTAACCCCCCCCTTTATTGCAGCCCCTACTTATCGTACCCTTCGGGATGCTGAGGACCGGCTCATTGACAGGCTGGCTTCCCACGCCTTTTCTTGTGCAGGGACGGCTCTGTGCCGCGGCCATCGCTACAGTGGCCGCTAGGACCCTCATCAGAAAGATGATTGATCATCAACCTGAGGATCTCCCCTGGGATGTGTTTAATGCACTCTCCAGTTGTGATGTATTTGTAAGGTTTATCCTTTTAGCGCTGGATGACACCATTAGGATGTGCGCAAGAACTTCCGCCCTTGTGGTAGCTATACGCCGCTTGGTCTGGCTGCGACAGTGGGGTGTTGATGATGCTACAAAGAAGACTCTTACTGGGCTTCCCTTTAGAGGGCGACACCTATTCGGGGCCCGTCTGGACCTATTTGGAAAAAAGGGCAAAACACCCCTTCGCAGAAGGCGGTCTCGGCCTTCTCGGGGCAGGGGCACCCCTCCCCCCCCTATGTTAGTGTCAAACCCGAACCAAGGGTGACCAGCTTTTTGGTGTAGATTCCTGCCCCAGGAGTGGCAGACAGCGCCCTGGCCCCTCCGGCAAGACTAAGTCCAAATCTTTCACCCAAACCCCCCAAGCATGATGGGGCGCTCTCGCCCGTGTGGGCGAGGGGATGGCCGCAGCACCTTGCTCCTATCTGGAGGCGTCATGCCTCGCTCTGATGGGTTCAGGAGGAAGTTTCCTCTGGATGCAGGATAGTGTTTGCTGGGCGGCCGCTTCCCGAGATTGTCAGGATGCTTCTGGTCCCTGTCTCTCTTCAGGTGTTGGCACAGGCCACGCGCGGCCGGCGAGGTTTGGGGTCACTTGCAGGTTGTCCTTAACAGGCAGAGGCAGGGGCCTCTACACCAACCTTTCCACATTCCCCCAAAAGGATGAGGCACTCTGCCCATTCTGGCCTTCCATAGGTGCGGCAATTTACATCCACAGGTTTCTGCATGGTTTCTCTGAGTTGGGCCGCCAGTGCCCTGTGTCCAGGGACCTCTTGCCGTCTGTGGAGATCTAAGATGCTTATTTCATTGCCACTGTGTCTTCTGGGCACCGAGGATCTTACAGGTTAGTGTTGGAGTTCCTACACTGCTGATTGTGGCCTTGTTATCTGGCCTCTCTTCTGCTCCCAGAGTGATCGCCAAGGTAATGACGGGGGTGATGTCTCTGATGAGACCAAGGGGGCGTCCACGCGAGGAACTGCCTGGTCGTCCTTCTTTGCTTCCCAATCTCTACGTCAGGCCGAGTTTGTTACTCGGCTGGTGGTGTCCTTTGCGAGTCTTTGGATGGGTGCTCAATCACCTCAATTCCTCATTTTCCCCTTATTTGGTATCTCCATTCCTAGGGTTGAACTTGGATTCGGTTCAGGCGGGAACCTGCTTCCTTGACTATAAAGTGGACAATCTGGTTACATGGGCTCGGTCCCTCTTTGCTGTTTCCGTCTCTTCACCAGGCTGGATTGCAAGATGCCTGTTGGTGGCTGCTCAAAGGTTGTCCCTTATGCTCAGTGCCCTTGGGCTCTTCTGCAACTTATATTGTAAATGTTGGGCTGGGTTCCAGCTTCCCTGGAGCTGGGTCTGTGTACCCTTCCACCTTGGTACGGTGGTTCCCCTTGAGACTGTTGTACTCAAGGAACCAGTCAGGGGGCACCCCCTTCCCTGCGTCTTCCTGTAGATGGATACCAAATCTATCAGGTTGACGGAGGGGGGATTTTTTTCTTCTAAAATTCCCCTGTGGTTCTGGGGGAGGTGGGACCTTTAGGGGTCCATTCACCTGTCTAATTTTTGAAGTGGTAGGCTTTCAGGTTGGCTCTATCTCGCTGGACTTCTCCCTTGCGGGATCTGTCTATTCGGGGCTCCTTGTTCAGTCTGACGACAGGGACTGTATTAATTATCTGTGTGGACGCGGAGCAGGCTGATCCTCCAGGAAGGTATCTGACCCTGATCTGGGTGGAGGACAGCGTTCCCTGCATATCAGCAATATTCGCTCCGGTGGATGTCCTTCTGCGACAGGATGTGCTAATTCTTGTGTCACTTTGTGATCCATCTAGGGTGGATCTTTTTGGGCCCCGTCACTTTCATGGGTTCTAGGCCCTTGTTTCCCTGTCTCAGATTGTTCTGACCTTGGTCATGAGACTTAGTAACTTTATGGCTGGACATTCTATTCTGTATGTCTTATCTTCATTTACCCTGCTAGGCAGGGTTCTGCGCAGGTTGCTCTGAAAAGGGGGGAACCAGTGATACTGGTGGCCCCTGGGTGGCCTAGTGGAGTGGAGTTTGCAGATGTGGTACTGAGGACAGCGGACCTGTACGTTCTGTCAGGAGTGCTAATCTGCTCACTCTGGCCCCCTTTGTTATTTCACCCCAATCTACAGGCTCTGGTCTGGATGGCCTGACGGTTGATTCATCCACCTTGATGGAGACGGGCTTATCTTCTGGGTGACTGTGACTTCTGGAAGCCTAGGAGTTGGCTTCTTCTTCTTCTCCCGTCTATTGTGGGGTATTGCGTACCCATATTGATTGCTGTGAATCTTGGTCTCTCCCCTGTTGGGCGCTCTCTGTTCCCAGGGTTCTAGAGTTATTACAGCATGGGTTGGAGTTGGCTCTCCTACTCGGTACTCTGGAGGTTCAGGTTCTGCCTTGTCCGCCTTCTGTAGAAGTCTTTACTCAGTTTTTGCCTTGGGTACGAATTCTTTCGGGGTTTGCTCAGGTGCATCCCCCACGTGGTTCTAGGGTCCCTGTTGGGATTTGAATTTTATTCTGTTTGCCTTGCGGGGTGTTTCCCTTTGGCCCTATTCCAGATGCTGTCTGACTGTTCTTATCCACAAGGTTGTCCTTCTGGGGGCTGTTACTTCAGTCAGACGTGTGCCTGAGCGGGCGGCTCTGTTTAGCTAGCCCTCGTTCTTTGATATATACACCAAGATGAGAGGTGTTCCGCTTTACACCGGACCTTCTTCCTAAGGTGGTGTCTTAGGCTCATGTATTTAAGACATTGTCTTTCTTCTGTGCTTTATTCCTAGTAACGCTGAGGCAAGGGGATCTACTTTCCCTCAACTGGTGCTGGAATTTTTTCCTGGATTGTCTCTTGTCCCTTAGGGGGACTAATGCCCCTTGGGGTTTGTGGTCACCTACATCTGTATGTGCCTGATATCGTCTGCTTCCAGGGGTTAAGCGGCCTTGGGCCTAGCCTTTACTTGGATGGATGTCCCTTCTGGTCCTAGGGAAGGTTTGGCTTCTTCCTGGGCTACTCTTAGCGTTTGATCTTGTCAGGCTGTTACTCAGGCCCATTCCTTTAAGGGGAAGAGTTTATTCTCACTTTATTTCTGATTCTACTGGTGCCTTGGTATCTTTGGGCCTTTTCAGCACCAGGTTTGGTTGCACAAGTTTGCTAGACCGATACTTGTTTTTTGTTCGTACCTTTTCAAAGGTTTTTATGATGTTGACGTTAGAGCCTTTGCTCACGTCGCTCTTGGTAGCAAGGTTTGCAGGTGACAGTGCTTTTTCTGTCTGCTGTGCCTTTTTTGTTGGGGATCCCACCCTACTTTATGGACACTGCTATTGGATGTCCCAAGTGTAAGTATTATATCTGGAGCAGGACGTACTGTATACTTAGAATAATACAATTCTGTGAAATACTCACCTGTAGAATTGGTTTTATACGTATACAGTACGTCCTGCTCCACCCCACCCTGGTTTTTGCATTTTTCTGGATCCCCTGTATGGTGATTGTTATCATTGTTATCATTACCAGTTGTTTTTGGTGGTTAAATTCTCCCGGCTTCTGGTTCACTGCTTTTCAATGCTGGGGATTTGTGGGAGGTCCCCGGGTATATAAAGGGCCGGGAGGAGCCTGTTTTTGCATGTCTGCAGTGCACAGCGCCATCTGGCGGAGGATAACCCAAGTGTAAGTATTATATCTGGAGCAGGACGTACTGTATACGTATAATACCAATTCTACAGGTGAGTATTTCACAGAATTGTATTTTTCCAGGGGGTCAATCATGTGTGGCCCCCCTCGAAAGCCTTTGTTGCCTGTTTGGGACTTGAATTTGGTTCTGTCGGCTCTCCAGGGGCCTCCTTTTGAGCCGATGCAGGATGTTACACTTTCCTTTCTCACGCAAAAAGTTGCCTTTTTGGTGGCTATTACCTCTGTTCGATGTGTTTCTGAGTTGGCGGCTCTGCCTATTCAGGCCCCTTGCTTTGAAAGACATCAGGACAAGGTGGTCTTCCGTTTTAAGCCAGATTTCCTACCTAAAGTGGTCGCTGCCTTCCATCTCAATCAGGATGTGGTTCTCCCTTCCTTGTGTCCTAAGCCTAGAAATGACAAGGAGAGGGTCCTGCACGTACTATTTGGTGGCTACTTCTCCTTTCTGTAGGATGGACGCCTTGTGTGTGGTGCCCTCTGGGCCCAAGAAGGGTTTGGCGCCCGTCAAGTCTACCATTAGTAAATGGATATGTCTGGCCTATACTGCCAAGGGGAGGGATCCCCCTTTTCAGATCACTGCTCATTCTACTCGTGCTGTTGGGGCTTCCTGGGCTTTTCAGCACCAGGCTTCTGTTGAACAAGTTGGTACAGCTGCTACTTGGTCTTCTGTTCATAACTTTTCCCAAGTTTTATAAGGTTGATGTGCGGGCCTCAGCGAATGCTGTTTTTGGCCGCAAAGTTCTGCAAGCTGCAGTGGTTTAATTTGTGCACTTTTGCCTGTTGGGATCCCCACCCTTTTTGGACACTGCTATTGGATGTCCCACGTGTAATTAATATTTCCGAAGCAGGGTGTGAGACATACTTGGAATAATACCATTTTGTGATTACTCACCTGTAAAATGGGTATTATAAGTATGTCTCACACCCTGCTTCGTCCCACCCTGAGTTGTATCTTGGATCCTCTATATGGTGATACTTTTTCTCATAGATTTTATTTGCTCTTCCTGGTCCCCTTACTGCTTTCTTATACTAGGGAATGTGTGGGAGGTCCCAGGTATTTATGGACCGGGAGGGGCTTCTTTTTTCTAGTCATCTCTGCAGAAGTTCGCCCTCTACTGGACATAACCCACGTGTAATTAATATTTCCGAAGCAGGGTGTGAGACATACTTATTTACCTTTTGTCATTCACATGTCTCTTACGGTTCCCCTTATGTCTTTCAGACGGGCCGAACCCTATTGGCTTCTCCCGGCCCTACTCCTTCTATTTAGTTATTTAACCTGTGAGGCCTAGTGTGTAATTTACTCCCACTTCCCTAGCGGGTTTATTGGGGCATCCCGGGTTGCTTTACAGCGTGAATCCCTATCGGCTTATTGTGCTGCTATAATCACCATATGGAGGTGTCTCAGGATAATGTGCTCGGGGTTCCTTCGGGACAAGCCCGGCTGTGTGTAGCTTGTGGGGTGTCCCCTATTAGCGCTGACAATGTGCGGGTCTGTATACCTTGTGCCCAGCAGGTGCTTGCGCTGCAGCCTGGTTTACCAGTGGCTTGGCCTGCGCCTCGTATGGCTTCACCTACTCCCCCAAGCTTAAATCTCACTCCCATTGAGTTGCATACAAGTGGGGATTCTCAGCTTGATGTGTCTTCCAGACTGGCTAGCGTTGAGAAGTTGCTTGCTAATACCTTGGCGCGTAAGGCGTCTGCTAAAAAGCGGATTGTTTCATACTGCTAAGCCACGTTTGGAATTTGCTGAGCAAGCCCATTTTAATAATCTTGTGCTCAAGGAATGGGAGCACCCCAGCAGGCTTCCCGGTATACCTAAGAGTTGGGATAAGAGGTATCCCTTTCCTGCTGATGTGGTGAAGTGTTGGTCATCCCCTCCTGAAGTGGATGCCCCGGTCCTAGGGTTATCTAACACCTCGGTTATGCACTCCCCTGGACCGGCGCATTGATCAGTTGAGGTCCCATGCCTTTGCATGTGTGGGGACGGCACTGCGCCCGGTCTGTGCCTCTGCTATTACACCCGTGTCTATCGGGACCCTGCTCAGAAGTATCCTTGATGGTGCCCCTGATGATGTGTCTAGTGAGGAGTTTAATGCACTCTCTCGTTGTGATGTTTTTGTGACTTATGTCCTCTCTGTCTTGGATGATACCATTAGAATGTGTGCCAGAACCTCTGCCCTTGTGGTGGCTATACGCCGCTCGGTTTGGCTGTGCCAGTGGGCTGCTGACAATGCTGCCAAGAAAGCCCTTACTGGTTTTCCCTTCAAAGGACTACGCCTGGTTGGGAACCACCTGGACCTGTTTGCTACCCCAGCGCAGGCGGCAGTCTCGGCCCTTTCGGGGTCAGGGCTCCTTTTCCTCCCCCTACCATGGTGCTAGACAAGGGAGGGGGGTTTCCCTTACTGGGGCCCGAGGGGACTTCTGGGGTAGGGTCAGAGGACGTGGACGCCCTGGCTCCTCCTGGGGCTCCAAGCTTAAGTCCTCTCTTAAGCCCCTTCAGGCATGAAGGGGCGCCCTCACCCATCCGGGTGGGGGAACGGCTTCAGCACTTTGCTCACGTCTGGAGGCTTCATGTCTCAGACCGGTGGATTCAGGAGGTAGTGTCCTCCGGTTACAAGATAGAGTTTGCTGCCTGCCCCCCCAAGATTCATCAGATCCCGGATTTCTCAGGACCCTGTGTCAGCTCAGGCTCTAGTGCAGGCGGTGCAAAGCCTTCTGGAACTGGGGGTCATCTGCCAGGTCCCTTTAAGAGAAAGAGGCAAGGGAAAGAAACTCTGCGCTCTGCCATCAGTTCCCTGCGTCCAGGGGACTTCATGACGTCTGTGGACATGAAAGATGCTTACCTTCATATTCCTGTGTTTCCAGGTCATCAAAGGTTCCTCAGGTTCGCTCTGGAGGAGCAGCACTGCCAATTTGTGACATTGCCCTTTGGTTTCACTTCAGCTCCCAGAGTGTTCACCAAGGTGCTGGCAGGACTGATGTCTGTTCAGGTCTCAGGGCATCCGCGTGCTGCCCTACCTGGACGACATTCTCATCACTTCCCAGTCCCTACATCAGGCAGAGTTGGATACTCAGCTGGTAGTGTCCACTCTGGAGTCATTTGCCTGGGTGATCAACCATCCCAAGTCTTCTCTGTCTCCCTCATTGGTAACTCCCTTCCTGGGAATGACTCTGGATACAGTTCAAGCAAGGATTTTTCTTCCTCAGCAGAAGGTGGACAGTCTGATTGCGCAGGTCCAGTTCCTGCTATCTTGTCATCATCCCTCCATCAGGCAGGGGATGCAGCTGGTGGGCCTGATGGTGGCGTGCTTTGAGGCGGTCCCTTATGCTCAGTTCCATTCGAGGCCTCTGCAACTCCACCTCTTGTCAGTATGGGACGAGGATCCTGCGTCCCTGGGCCAGGTCTTTGTGCTTTCCCCCCTAGTCAGGCGGTCCCTCTCGTGGTGGCTGGACTCCAGGAACCTGTTGGGGGGGCAGATCCTTTCTGGCCCCCTCCTGGGAGACGGTCACCGCAGATGCCAGTCTGACAGGTTGGGGGGGTTTCTGGAAGTCCCTGCAGTTCCAAGGGAGGTGGGGCCCTCAGGAGGCCCACACACCTATCAACATTCTGGAACTGTGGGCGATCAGGTTGGTTCTGACTCAGTTGACTCATCACCTTCAGGGCCTGCCTGTTCAGGTATGCTCGGACAACCAGACGGCAGTTGCCTACATCAATCTTCAGGGAGGGACCCGGAGCAAGAGGGCCCTCCAGGAAGTGTCTCTGATCCTGGCCTGGGCGGAGGCCAATGTTCCCTGCATATCAGCTGTGTACATCTCGGGGGTTGAGAATCTGCAGGCAGACTCTCTGAGCAGGGGGACCTCTCGCCTCGGAGAATGGTCCCTCTGCAACAGGGTGTTTCAATCTCTGTGTCACTGTTGGGGCCAACTAGATGTGGATCTGTTTGCGTCACAGTCACAAGCTCCCAGCCTTTGTCTCCCTGTACCAGGATCCTCTGGCCTTGGCCACGGATGCTCTAGCAATGTCATGGCAGGATTTTCAGCTCCTGTATGTCTTTCCTCTATTCCCCCTGTTGGGCAGGGTTCTGGGCAAGATAGCTCAGGAGGGGGTGCCAGCAATACTGGTGGCCCCCAGGTGGCCAAGAAGAGTGTGGTTCGCAGACGTGGTGCAGCTGGCAGTAGATCAGTAGACTCTGCCCAGGGTGCCAGACCTGCTCACTCAGGGTCCATTACGCCATCCCAATTTGCAAACTCTGGCTTTGACGGCCTGGCTGTTGAAACCTCCATCTTGATGGAGAAGGGGCTGTCTACCTCTGTTGTTGATACCATGATAAAGGCTAGGATGAAGTCTTCTTCTTCCATTTACTATAGGGTTTGGCGTGCCTACATTGGCTGGTGTGAGTCTAGGTCTCTTCCCTGTCGTGTGTTCTCTATTCCCAGGATCCTGGAGTTCCTGCAGTATGGGTTGGAGATGGGGCTCCAACTCAGTACTCTGAAGGGTCATGTTTCTGCTCTGGCTGTTTTCTTCCAGAAGTCCTTTGCCCAGCATTCTCTGATCAGGACTTTTTTCCAAGGGGGTCACTCATGTGCGTCCCCCATGTAAGCCCATGTTGCCTGTTTGGGATTTGAACTTGGTCTTGTCAGCCTTGCAGGGTGCTCCCTTTGAACCTGTGCAGGATGCTTTCCTGGCCATTCTTACTCTCAAGGTTGTCTTTTTGGTGGCTATCACCTCTGTTAGGCGTGTGGCTGAGTTGGCGGCGATTTCCATCCAGCCCCCCTACTTTGAGAGACACCTAGTCAAGGTGGTGTTTCGCTTCAAGCCAGACTTTCTGCCTAAGGTAGTGTCTGCCTTTCATTTGAATCAGGACATTGTTCTTCCTTCCTTGTGCCCTAATCCTAGTAATGCTAAGGAGAGGGTCTTGCATTCTTTGGATGTGGTTAGGTGTCTGAAGTACTATCTGGTGGCTACTGCACCTTTCAGAAAAACTGATGCTCTTTTTGTGGTCCCTTCTGGTCCTAGGAAGGGTTTGGCTCCTGCCAAGTCTACTATCAGCAAATGGATCCATCAGGCTGTGATTCAGGCCTATTCTGCTAAGGGGAAGAATCCTCCCTTCCGCCTTACTGCTCATTCCACTCGTGCTATTGGTGCCTCTTGGGCTTTTCAGCACCAGGCTTCTGTTGAACAAGTTGCAAGGCCGCTACTTGGTCTTCTGTTCATACCTTTTCAAAGTTTTACATGGTTGATGTTAGGGCCTCAGCTGATGCTGCTTTTGGCTGTAAGGTTCTGCAGGTGGCAGTGGTATGACCTGTCTGCTGTTACCTTTGTGGATCCCGCCCTACTTTATGGACACTGCTATTGGATGTCCCAAGTGTAAGTAATCTAATCTGGAGCAGGACGTACTGTATACTAAGAATAATGCAATTCTGTGATTACTCACCAGTAGAATTGGTATTATGAGTATACAGTAGGTCCTGCTCCACCCCACCCTTGGTTTTGCATTATCTTGGATCCCCTGTATGGTGATTGTTATCATTGTTATAGTTTGGTTCTGTTTTAATTCTCCCGGCTTCTCGTTAAGTGCTTTTCAATGCTGGGGATTGTTGGAGGTCCCTGGGTATTTGAGGGGCCGGGAGGAGCCTGTTTTTGATGTCTCTGCAGTCCAGCGCCATCTGGCAGGGTAATGCCCAAGTGTAAGTAATCTAATCTGGAGCAGGATATACTGTATACTCATAATACCAATTCTACAGGTGAGTAATAACAGAATTGTATTTTTCCTTTAAGGTGAGATCTGTATGAAATCCCCCCGTTTTTGATTGCCAATATACAGTGCATACAGCACTGAGTTGTATTTGAGATACGTATGATCAATAAGCTTGAATGTGCCAGATATGGTGTTGTTGTACCGATGGGTGAATGTGAAAGCCTTTGGATTGTGGCTCCAGTTTTTGACAGGGATTCTATGTACAGCTGGACATTTAGTAGGCGGCTGCGCAGCCCTCTCTGACTTTCACTAAGCACAGGAAGCTGTGTGTACTACGATTGGCTGGATGGCGTCTGGTGGGCGGAGCCTAACATCAGTAAAATGGCACCAGGATTGGCCGAGTGTCACCCTGATGAAGCCCCGGGGGCGGGGCGAAACGCGCATCGGAAGTGGGAGGCCCCACCTTGCTTCGTGTCCCTCCACCACGTTCTGCTACTGACCAGAATCTCGCCTGCGTGTGCTGTGAGAACGCCTATCCGCAGCAAGGAAACACTTAAATTTAACCGGGGGAAGCTGCCAATACTGGATGTCAAATGTTCACCTGGGAACTATTGGATAAATGGAGACTACCATCAGGCTGTCATCAGGCCATGGCACAGAGAGTATCTTTGCTTCCTGCAACTGTGGAAGGATGTGCTGTGATGTTTGACTGTTGTTGTGATGTTTTAACCTGTTTGATTCTACAAGATGACTTGTGGGGGTGTCATTTTTTTTCAAATTACCGTTTTCGCCCTGTAAGATGCACTATTTTTCCCCCAAAATGCCTCTTGGTTTCAGCACCAGAAGCCAGAGCGGGGACATCGTTCATGTAGGTATATTATTTTTTTTTTTCTGGGAGGAATGCCACACTGCCTATATGGGGAATGGGATGGGGGAATGCCCCACTGCCTGTATGGGGAATGGGATGGAGGGATGCCACACTGAATAAGGGGATAGGGGGAATGCCACACTGCCTATGAGATGGGGGAATGTCACACTTCCTATGGGAAATGGGAGAGGGGAATGCCACGCTGCCTATGGGAGGGGGGAGTGCCACACTGCTTATGGGCAATGGGAGGGGGGGAAGCCGCACTGCCTATGGTGAATGGAAGGGGGAATGCCACACTGCCTATATGAGGAATGGGATGGAGGGATGCCACACTGCCTATGGGAATGGGATGGGAGAGGAAAAGAAAGTATACTCACGTATAGTCACGTGTCTCTGGATGGAGGATTCTTCATGGGTCTACAAGTTGGTGTGAGTGGAGGATTTCCCTAATCTTTTTTTAACTTAGCGTATGAGATGTGGAAGGAGCATCAATGAGTGGCTCAAGAGCTAAGTTGAAGCCCCCCCCCCCAAATTACCAGCTCTCCTTCTGCAAAGACCTTGTCTAGCACTTCCTCCAGGAAGGTGACCTGATTGGGAGGCTGGTCTTCTGTCTGTGGGGATTTGAGCATTTAGTACTGCCAGTGATGCACTGAGCCAATCTGGGATTGCAATTGGCTCACATTGCAGAAAATTGAACAGGTTTCGCAGCCTGGTTCTCCGCATGTGTATTCTGTTGAGAGGGCTCATGTTTACAGGAGACAGGGGCAGCGACAGCGCTGGGGAGTGCAAGTTGTGTGTTAGCCTCTGGCCCAATGAAACCTTTGTACCCTCTGGCATACAAACTGTGCGAAGTTTCTACAGCCTTTGAGGGAGAGCCAGAGCTGGCTTTTCTGTGGGGGGATCCCGGATGATAACTGTAGTACCGCCCACGTTGGGATCTAGTTTTGGGGTGAAAGCTAATCTCCCCAGGTTGGTGGGTGTTGGGGTGAGGGGCATTGGGTTCTGGCTGCGGTCCTGCAAGGGCACTGCAGGCTAAGACCCTTTTTTGTAACTGGTAGGGGTCCCTTTAACCATCTCTTCACTGGCAAAGATCTCCCCTCCTTGCTATTTTGTTGCTCCATTTGTGAGAGGTTTCCCCTGGGAGCCAGACTGTCTAGGAGCAAAAGTGCTGGAAAGGGCTGAATCCTCAGGTGGGAACAGAGAACCCTAACCCTCACTGTTTTCCTCTGTGGAGGCTGCTGGCACAGGTTCAGCTGCCATCCTGCTACAACCGAGTGCAGCTGACTTGCTGGGTTGTGTCTGCGCATCTAAGTGCATTGGGAAGCTCCAGGGGTAATGTACGCTGCTCTAGCCTTGGTTACGCAGCAGAGGAGAGGATGCCGAGTGTGGCTGGGGAGGCGGGAGGGCCCTCCTCGGTGCAGTGTCGGGCGCCATGTTGCCACCAATCTCTAGAGCGGTAACCAGCCTCTGGTCCGGTGGCGCAAACAGTGAGCAGGGGCACCCGCAACATTGGATGCACCGCACAAATAGGGTGGCAGATGCAATCTTGGTCTGCAGGATGCCTGTGATGTGTGCCCACATCAACAAGCCTAGTAAGCCTGAAAAGCTTGAGGTGTGGCCTTCAAGAGAGTATATAATTTTTAGAGGGGGGGTTTCAAATGTTTTTTCTCTAAAAAACTGCAAGCACCCCGGTAGAAATGGGGCTTTTACACGCAATATGATTGTATTGAAAAAACACTACAAATTGTAAAAATTACATATTTTATGCACATATTTCACCCCAAAAATATGAGAATACACTAAAAAAATGACAAACATGACAGTTTATGTAAAAGCCCAGAAAGCCGAAAATAAACAATATACACTTTTCCTTGGAAATACCTTCAAAAATCACAGTTAAACATGTATGGTGCAAAATAGTGAAAAGGGCCTGGCAACAGAGGGTGACAAAATCTCTGTCACCAAATTTGATTTTTAATGCCGAGACATATAAGAAACTCCTAACAGTCATTGGCATTAAACAGGGTGCAGACAGGGGGTGGTTACAATGAATAAAAATCCTTACCTTGCCCAGGACACAGCATGGTCACCAGCACTCCTTGGCAGCTGCACAGACAGCCATCACAAGCATTCAAGTGGGAGGACAGGGCCACTCTATTCAGCAGATCCCAGATGGCTGTGCCCAGCCCCGATATTGCAGATGATCTGTGCTGAATAACTGCTGCCACATGCCCAGTAGCCTTGGTCATCCAGGTGCTGTTGCCTATACGCACAATAATAGGGGGCGGGTGGCCAAGAATTGCCTAGGGCAGTACCAATTCTAAATACAGCCCTGTCCACTGCTGTGGTCATGTGATTTTTTTATGGGCTGTTTTTTGCTCCTAACGCACCCCACATTGTCTCTCCCTATCCTACTTAAGATTTTAGGGGACTTAAGAAGGCCTACAGGTCAACCTATCTAAATCATATGCATCAAACATAAATGTGTCCAACACTAAAGTAGAGCATATTTAAAAATCTTTTCACTTTAAATGAAAATCAGATTCTATTTCATATCTAGGAATTCAAATAACGGTTGAGCACCATAAACTTTATGCATCTAATTTACCCCCCCTTGATGTTGTTATCTACCTTTCTTAACAACTGGTCTAAGCTAAACTTATCATGGCTGGGTAGGCTGGCTGCTATTAAGATGACTGGGTTGCAAGAGCTCCTATATTTTGTTTTAGTGTCTTACTGATACACGTACCTACGCATGGTTTGTAAACTACAAACTAAAATTAATATGTTTATTTGAGGCTCCACTTGCCCAACTGTCCCGAGGGCAACTATTTACAGACTTAATCACTGGGAAGTATAGGCCTTCCCTGTCTCCCTTACTGTTGTTATAGAGCATGTCCGATAGCACAACTCACTGCATATCATGCAACTTTTGAGATATCATTATGGGTGGAAATTGATGAAGTGTTTGGTTTTTAGCTATTAAAAATCTTCTTTGGGTCAAATTGTGCGAATAGGATATGCGATCTAACCTCACCTCATAAACCACTTCTATCTTTCCTCAGTAATCCCTTGTTTCCCTTGAATCCCCGCTAAGCTTATTTTGGTGGAACTCTTGTCAAGATGACTAGGACTTTAGTTTTTTTAGAAGGTGAGGAATTTAGGAAGTTTGACTCCCTGAAAGCTAACCTTATGGTAAGCAACGGTGAACAAGTTTTCTATAACATGCGTCAGTCAGTTCCGCCTTCAAAAAGGCATGCAATGAATTCCCAAATTACAGATGGGTGATCTCAATGATTTACACTACTCTTTAGGAACACAAAGCCCAGTTTCCCCACGCTATTCACTTAAATGGAATAGGGACCTGTCCTGCACCTAGTCCGATGATGCATGACGTAGAATTTGGTCCAACCCCTTTTGTACATATTCTTGTTATGCAACAATGATGGTCAAACAAAAGGTCTGAATAAGATGGTACCTTGAATTACCAGTCACAGTGTTTCAGAGGATGTTTCAACATAGGATCTTATACACATATTTGGTGGTGGTGTCCAGTAGCTGCGTGCTTCTGGTCTAAAACTTTTAAATGATGTAACAATCTGCTAAGCACATCCTGGTGTCCTGCCCCAGAGGTTGCCTTGCAGAATTTCAGGCCTTCTCATTGCGGTTTACTCTAGCTCAGCATATGTTCAATGCAGCCAATTAAGTCCTGACACATGCCTGGAAAAAACAACATATCCCTTTTTCTGAAAATTGTGAATAATACTACCATGCTATTTGAGAAACTAATGGTCTCCATCACTGATGCATTAAAGAGCTACTCCAGTTCAAGTTTAACGATTTTTGAAATACCCCACCCTTGGCGCTGAAACAGTGCTAGAAACATTGCCCAAATCCATCGGTCAATTCAGGCAGTGCCTCAGATTCCGCCCAGTAATCACCACACTCTTGGTGAAGTCCAGGACGGCAGTCGCCCTTTCCATTCACTTGAATGGGTGGGCGTGAACCCGCATGGGATGGGGATGCACGCACCCATCCTAGATTTAAATAAGATGGTGGCAAACATTAGGCAGAATATACGGCACTGTCCAACTTTGGTGCTGGATTTTGGTGTAGGTAAGTGTCTTTTGTTGTTTTACTCCCTAGCCCTGCTTCAATGCTAGGGAAGAGTAGCAGGAATAGTCTGTGGTCTATAGTTTCACTAGTTTTCCACTGAAAACAGGTGCTCACAAAGCCCTTACAATGTGAAGACTGTTATTAATGGATCGCTCAGGTGGCTTTTTCTGATTACCCCCTTCTTACCCCTTTCTTCCCTATTCTGCTCTACCTGCATTCTCTTCTTTTATTTTCACCATTTTCTGTCTCTCTTCATACTTATCAAGTATCAAGTACCTTGTATTTATGTAAATCACTCACAATGATGCTTTGGTACATGTACTTGTTTTAACGGTAAATAGTTATTGCTTTTAATATTCAATAAAACATTTTGAAAATAAATTAAAACTGTCACTCCTATTCTTCTTTCTAGTACAGACTTTGCTGAATTTTTTATAAGGGTGTGTAAATGATCCCTTCTCTAGCTATCCAGCTTATTTATTCAGATAGATCTGCTTTTTGGCATTGGCTGTGCAGAATCCAAAATCACAGTATACAGTATGTCTTACCTCTCTAACAATTTATTTCAATCAGTTTTTTTCAGATGAAGATTGCGGAAATTATTACGTATTTCCTGATATACAGCCAAGCTGTAGCATTATCTGTGTCTTTGAGAGAAGTAGAATTGGATCACTCCAATAATCACTTAAACCAAAACACCCTTACAAGAAACAGTGCTCTGATGCTTCCCTCACTGGGGCAATTCAGATAGCTGCACATGAAAAATAATTTAACTTTTTGTAACTCCTGCTGTTGTCAATTGTTTTGCCCCTCAATGACATCCTATGGACCTGCCAGTGGCCTGCAAGAAGGAAGCGGGTTATGTTGGTTAAATCCTGGCAGCAGCACAGCTGGGATGCTGGAAAGGAGAATTTACAGATTTTAAATGCAGGGTCGGTCTTGAACTATTCTGCAGTTACATAGTTAATACGGTTGAAAAAAGACATACTGTATGTCCATGAAGTTCAACCAAGGGTGTTGGGGAAGTTATTTATATTTTATAAGGGAAGCTATTTATTTATTTATTTTTTACTGATAACCGCTAATAGTAACTGTTAATGTTATTTTCTTCTAAATAAGCATCTAATCCTTTTTTGAAGCTGTCAGCGGTTGATTCTGTAACAAGCTTCTGTGCAAGGCTATTCCATAGATTTGTAGTTCTTATGGTAAGAACTTGAAAACCAAAAGAGGTATGATAAACCCTACATTTTGACAGGTTAACCCTACAAAGCTTAAATGAAAAAGAATGAACGCAATTTACATGTGCTGTGATTTGAACACAGTTTCACATACTACCACTTTGATACCTTGGCGAAATTTTTCAAGTACCCATTTAACATGCCAGGACCACAGGTTCTTATGAGATAGGGTCGGTTCCTGCTCTCATGGGTAAAAACTCATCCACTCCATGTTTTTTTTTTTTTTTTTTTGCTTCTATTGTAGGGTGGTGGCGATACACCTGGCTGACAAATTAGAGTGTTGGTCTAGAACATGGATGCACATCCTGCCCTGACTTGCAGTCACCAGCACACCTAAGGAGTTAGGGATCAGAGCTTTCCTTGCAGTGCAAATGACTGACCACTAGTGCAATTAGAGAAGTGTCTCTATTTTTCAAAGCAGAAAGTGGGTCAGCGATAAACTTCTCTGTAGAGGTGGGCAACACACATGTGCTACTGGAGTGTTTGTTTGTGCTGACTGTGTCTGGAGATTCCCTAGTAGACTCATCCCAGCTCACCTTTGCCCACCTCTTCCCTCCTTTCTGTGTTCATTGTATCTCTACTTTTGCCTGCCTCTACTTTTTCTGCCTTTTCCCATCTTACCTCCTTAGCTCCCCTGACCTCTATCTCATCTCTATCCACCTCTACCCATCTCTATCCACCTCTTACTACCTCAATTCTATCCATCACTTCTCTTACTAACCCACCTCTGCTTATTCCACCTCTGCTGAACCCTTCCTGACTTAGTTCTGCCCACCTCACCTCTGCTCAATTCTCCTCTCCCTGCCTTACCTCTGCCCACTCTTTCTCACCCACCTCTTCCTATCTCCCCCCTACCCACCTTTTACCATCTCACTTCTCTGCCCACCTCACCTTGACTCACCTCTGCCTACCTCTGCTCACCTCGCTTCTTAAGACTTAACCTCTGCTGAAATTACCTTACCCTGCTTACCTTTGCCCACTCCTTCTCACCTAACCTCTTCCCATCACTGGTAACCTTACCTCTTCCACTTCATTTCACGTCACCTCTTCCTGCCTCCTCTGCTCTCCTTTGCATATACATAAGAGCATTTGCAGCTTACAATTTTTTGTGGCCCCTTGAAGTGGAACAATTCGACAATGTGGCCCTCAGACCAAAAGATGTTGTGCACCCTTGGTCTAGGACATTTATTTGTACTTGGTTGGTGGAATTTATAGAGTTGGCATTCAGCATCCTGAAAGTCAGGGCAATTGTTCCTTTTCGCAAATCATTGGTGTTTGGCTTTGAGTCACTGGAAACACATATTTCGATTCCAGTTGCTTGTCATCTACCGGGAAATAAATCTGGCTACACAAGGAACCCTCAGCTACTAGCTGAGAAACCTCTGGTATTTATTACCATATATAGTGAGGTTTTACATAGCTATATCATTTATCTGGTTAATCAAAAACAAAGGCACAGAGCTAATAAATGTAAAATCCTCCACTGGAAATTCTCATCCCGTAGTGCATGCTCCACCACCTTAAACTCAGGTCACCAAGTGTGATGCTACCGCTCTTACCAGAACTCAGTAGATAAAGCGCCTTATAGATAACCCCTTAGGTCTTCACTTAGTCCTTCTTCTCAGGTTACAGTATGGAGCCTTGCCGTCACAATTATCTCAAATAATTTCATGTAAGGCAAACAGAATAAAAACCACTAGTGCAATACGTCCCATTCAGGTTAAAAGACTATTTAATAAATCGCACTCACAAAGATTAAAAATGTATAAAGCCTTCAATACAGCCAAACAGCCAGTAGTTCTCACCGCCAGAGCCGGCCCAGGGTTCAAACCATAATCCAAAGTTCCCTCCTGGAAGGCAAATGGTCCAAGGATCGCTTGGCTGTATTGAAGGCTTTATACATTTTTAATCTTTGTGAGTGCGATTTATTAAATAGTCTTTTAACCTGAATGGGACGTATTGCACTAGTGGTTTTTATTCTGTTTGCCTTACGTGAAATTATTTGAGATAATTGTGACGGCAAGGCTCCATACTGTAACCTGAGAAGAAGGACTAAGTGAAGACCTAAGGGGTTATCTATAAGGCGCTTTATCTACTGAGTTCTGGTAAGAGCGGTAGCATCACACTTGGTGACCTGAGTTTAAGGTGGTGGAGCATGCACTACGGGATGAGAATTTCCAGTGGAGGATTTTACATTTATTAGCTCTGTGCCTTTGTTTTTGATTGTCCTATTACTACAAAAGAGGAGCAACTTTTGGCTGCACGTTGAGCTCAATTTATCACTGTTAGCGCGGTATTCTGTATTGTATATCATCATTTATCTGGTTAGCTGTTTTTTGAACTGGTGGTCTCAAAGGCAACCGGTAATGGAAAAACCTGCATTGCCCAGTGTTAAATTGCTGCTGATCCCTTCAGCGAAGCCCTTTGCTAGCAGAAGAACCATTTTCTTCATTTGTAGATGACTGGCATACGCTGATGTTGTGTTTAGCTTACAATTCTGCAGGTGGTAGTATATCTCGGTCTCGTGTTCTATAGAGATGCAAGAAAATCTGGTAAATACTTAAATATACCTTGTTTCCTTCTAATCTCTTCCTTCCTAGTTGCTAGTTACAGCCCTTTAGCACAGCTTGTATACCAAGACATGCCATTTGGTCTACAAGGAATGGAAGATAATAGAAAAGAAAATGCAAAGTTGTCATAAATACATAATGGTTGTAACCAGAATTGTGCCTGATGAACTTCCTCCTTTGTCATCTCTGACAGGACATGAAGCTAAATCTTGTCAATGGGGGCCACAGGTACCAAAAAACCTTAAACTGTCCACTCTATCCAAAACTAAAATACAGTATAAATGTTAACTAAAGTTAAGCTTTAATCCCAAGTTCTAGCTACCATTTTACCTTTCTATTTTTTTTTCATGGTGTCTCTTCTGCTCCTACAGTAGATCCTCTGTGATACAGTTTTGGAAATGTACCTGTTATTTTTTCAAATTTTACAAGTAAAAGTTAACTCTGCCTCAGGATGATGATGATTTCAAGAAAATTTTTTAGAAACATAGAAGGTTGACGGCAGAAGGAGACCATACGGTCCATCTAGTCTGCCCTTATGTGTATACTGTATGTTCTCTTTATCTTAGGAGAGATGTGTGCTTATCCCAGGCATGTTTAAATTCAGGGACCTCTGCTGGAAGTTTGTTCCAAGCATCTACTACTCTTTCTGTAAAATAATATTTTCTAACATTGCTCCTGATCTTCCCCCGACTAGCTTCAGGTTGTGCCCCCTTGTTCTATCATTAAGCTTCTTCTTAAAAACACTTCCCTCCTGAACCTTATTCAATCCTTTCACATATTTAAAGGTCTCAATCATGTCCCCCCTCTCCCTTCTTTCCTCCTGACTGTACAAATTAAGTTCTTTAAGTCTCTCCTGATAAGTTTTAAGTTTAAGTCCTTCTACCATTTTTGTTGCCCGCCTTTGGACACGTTCTATTTGAATAATGTCTTTTTGCAGGTAAGGTCTCCAGAACTGCACACAGTATTCTAGCTGTGGCCTTACCAGGGCTCTACACAGCGGCATCACAACCTCCCTCTTCCTACTGGTGATGCCTCGAGCTATGCAGCCGAGCATCCTGCTTGCTTTTCCCTCTGCCTGGCTACACTGTCCACTCATCTTGCAGCTATCAGTAATCAGTACCCCTAAATCTCCCTCCTCCGAGGTCCTGGCTAACACAGTGCTGCCCATACGGTACTCAGAGCAGGGATTCCTTCTACCCAAGTGCATGATTTTACATTTAGAGACATTAAACTCTAGTTTCCACAGTTTTTACCATCTATCCAGTAAAGCTAAATCATTTTCCATGTTGCAGACACCTCCAGGAATATCCACCCTATTACTAACCTTTTACTAACCTTTTTCAATTTATTTTTAATGTTGAGTTTTAATGGCATTTTGAATTGGTTTGTAACATAGTTTTCCTCAATATTTTTTCATGTTATTCTTATTTTCTCTCAGTTACTATCAATTTAAGTTATTAGATATCACAATAAGATTTTTTCTAAAAAAAACATTTTCCAAAGCACAGCAAACTCATGCTCATTGTATTGTCAACCATTTCACAACCGTCTTAAGTTAATTAATGTGATCCTGTTTAAGGTTGGGCCAAATATGCCAAAACATATTACTTTTCTATAAAAATCACAGGTGGCACAGGGGCATGTACATGTCTTTTGTTCTGTATTTCATTGCAGTCAGCTATAATGTTGACTAATAACTGGCTTCTTAAGAGACAGGAAGTTCTTTCCATAAAATATTGACCTAAATGTTGACTTCAGTTCAAATTGTGATGATTTCTCAAAAACACAAGACTGCAAGACTTAATTCAGCACTTACTACTATAACCAAATAAATTATTAGTTTAATCTAAAGGTCTCCACAGTATTAACCGAGAAGAGAACATCTTTAACCTTGATCTTTAACCTTATGTGGGTCTATGCAGGTAGTAGGCTTGTATGGAATGAGACAGAAGAGGAGGTAAAAGGAGGCTTGTAGATGGGCAGTGACCCTAATATGCAGAGTGTAATGGGGAGGTGTTCTGTGTCTTCCTGTTTTCAGGCAAATCTTTAACAAGCAGAGTTGGACTTGCTCTTTGTTTACTGTGGTTTCTGTCAATCAGATCTCACTATTCCTTTTAATGTTTTGGTGTCTGGGGTTGCTGTTTGCAATCTATCTGTTAAATGTGGGGTTTGGTGAAGATTGGCAGCAAGTAAATAAGTAGCAAGTAAATTTAAAATCTTAATCTAATTTACAGGTATGGTTTTAGAGACGAAGGGGTAGATTTAGTAAAAGATGAAAAAAAATCTTTTCGAGCATGAACATTTCACTGTTGCTGAATCTCCAGCTCGGAAAACAATGAAAGTCAATGGCACCTTTTACTACAGTGTTAAAATGTGTAAAAAGTTCACTGCTTTTCTTAGGAGTAAAATGTGTCATTGACTTTAATTCTCTTTCTAGTTTGTGAATTTATATGTGCAGCAGTTGCATCATCTTGTCAGCCAAACCATCCCTGTCAGATGTGACAAAAAAATGTTTTTTCAACCCTGGGCGAACTATACATGACCCCAATTGGGGAGAATCTGAAGGTGTTGTGTTGGATGAATTGATTGCCCTTTTGGTTGAACCAGACAATACCGAACAGAGAGGCACCACCTTGAGGAAACCCTCCATTTTCACCCCTCCTTGGACAAATAGCCCAGCTATTGAAACATTTTCTAACCTGGTGGGTTTCCCTGACCCCTACTGTTACTCTTCATCAGGACAGTATAGCAACAACAAAGATTGTCCTGATGAAGGCGCTGCCCATACCCCCAAAACGTCAACCTACTATCAATATGGATTGAATATAATTTTGATCACTTGAATACATTTGAAGTGCTGTTTTTATTTTCCTAGTGTCCTGTTCGGTTCGCTCCATTCTTGACAATTGGGTTATCTGCCACAAGGTGGGGCAGTGACTGCAAGATGAAACTTGTGGCTCCTCCCGGCCCATATAAAGGCATCTGTCTCCCTAAGAACTCCCAGAGTTCTTCTTGCAGTCTGACTGCGAAGATGGATGCTATTTCTCTCTATGGATATCGCAGACGAGCGGGGCATCCCAAGCCTGCCGGCCGCTGCAGCTCTATTCCCACCTTTTTCCAGGGACCCATTCTGCCTCCCAGCCTTCAGCTACAAATCAGGTGACGGTAGGGGAACGCCAAGGGTCAGGAGTTCGGCAGAGCTATGCTCTGGGCCGCAGACCCTGTCCCAAAGGGTAGCTGGCCATAGGCAATGGTGAGCCTATATGGGGGGGGGGGGGGGGACCACAAAGGAACTCCTTATCTTATTTCTCCCACAAGCTTTATTTATTGTGTGTGTGTTGTTTCACAAGTATTCTTTACGCTTGGGATATCCGCCACAAGGTGGCACAGTGAACTGCAGGAGAGACTTGTGGCATCTCCTGGCCCCATAAAAGGACAGGAACCTACCACAAATTCCCAGTTTCCTTCTGCAGTCTGGACTGTGAAGATAGAAGATGGCTCTCTATATTACGCAGGCAAGCGTGGCTTACCAGCCTGCGGCCCTGCAGGACTATTCCTACCCATTCTGGACCCACTGCCTCCCAGCCTCGGCTGCCTGGTTTGGGTGAAGGTAGGACAACGCCAGGGTCAGGTGCTGGAGGAGCGCTGCTCCAACCGCAATCCCTGTACCTACAAGGGTAGGCACTTCAGGCTTATGGTGAGCCTTGTGGGATGCCCCTTCCTGCCTTATTGTGGCCTTTTCCCTGCCCCCCCTCCTCCCTAGCTATGCATGCCTTAGGTGTGCCTGCTGCTGCTCTTCCCCCACCTCGCTCTCTCCCTGGGGAGCTCTCCGGGGGGGGGGGGGATTAGGAGGTGTGGTTGCACATTGTATTTTTTCTATTTTTTACTTGTATTGGCTGGCGGCGACATTCGCTTCATGTGTTGCTGCGATGTTATTGGCACTGGGAGGTCACGTGGAGCGCGATGTGTCTTCTCCTGACCTGCAGTACTGCGGCGCGCTGCTGGCCTGCCTGGATGTGCGATCGGCTTCTTGGTCTGTGAGTCCCCTTCGGGGTTGTGTTGTGCTCTTGTCACCACATTATGGGGATTTTATGTGTGGTTTTCTTGTCTTTCAGGCGGAATTAACGTGACCCCTTTGCATCTCCCACCTTCCCTAGCTGGTTTTGGGGCATCCCGGGTGGCTCTTGTTAGCCTTAACCCTATACTGGCCAGTGTGCCCACTCTAATCACCATATGGAGGCCTCTGGGGATAATGTGCTTGGGGTTCCTTCGGGACAAGCTCAGCTGTGTGCCGCGTGTGGGGTATCCCCTGTGATGTGTGCCCTGCGCCCAGAAGGTACTTGCTCTGCAGTCTGGGTTGTCTGCTACGCTGCCCAGCTCTGCGCCCCCTTCACCTACCCCCCTGCGCCTGTATTTGACCCCTAGTGAGGGGCATGCTAGTGGGGAATCAAACTATGACTTGGCCTTGCAGGTGGCTGTTTCCCTTTTTCCTGAGGAGGATGAGGGACAGTTTTTTCTTTCCCTAGTCTCTACCCCCTAGAAGAGCGGGAACTTTTCTCTGATTCTGAGTCCTCTGAAGAGCAGCAGGAGGTTTATGGTGGTACTGAGTCTCCTTTTGGAGAAGACCCGTGGTCTCCTGAGTATTCAGACAGGCTGTTGTCTCACATTTTTGAAGTACTGTGTATTACACCTCCTGTCCCGGCTAAAAGGCAGCAGGGTGAGTTTTTTCACACTGTTAACGCTTGGAGTTCCCTGAGCAGATCCACTTCAATAATTTGGTGCTCAAGGAGTGGGAACGTCCTAGCAGATTGCCTGCGGTGCCTAGGAGTTGGGACAGGAGGTATCCATTTCCTGCTGATGTGGTTAAGCGCTGGTCATGTCCCCCCCCGAGGTGGATGCTCCCGTATGCTGTCCAATACCTCGGTCATGCATTCCACTGACACTTCTACTCTGAGGGATGGTGAGGACCGGTGTGTTGACCAGCTGGCCTGTCACGCATTTGCTTGTGCAGGGACTGCGCTGCGCCCTGTGTGTGCTTCTGCCATCACGGCTCTTGCTCTTAAAGAGTTACTCAAGGGCCTTCTGGATAGTGCCTTGGATGCCAGTAGGGGGGAGGAGTATAGATCCCTCCTGCTTTGCTATGAATTTGTGGCATTTATTCTTTCTGCTATGGATGATGCGGTCAGGATATGTGGTAAGACTTCTGCCCTTTTGGTGGCTATACGCTGCTCTGTTTGGCTGCGTCAGTGGGCGGCTGATAATGCTGCTAAGAAGGCTCTCACTGGCTTCTGCTTTACTGGGCTACGACTCTTTAAGGAGCGTCTGGATCTGTTTGCCAAGGATGGTAGGCTGCCTCAACGCAGGAGGCAGCTGCGGCCCTTTCGGGGGGCTGGTTCTTCCCTCCCCTCCTTCCGTGCTCCCAGGGCCGGTCGGGGTGCACCATTTGCGGGGGCACGTAGAGACCCTTGGGGCCGGGGTAGAGGCCGTGATCGCCCCGGTCAGGCATGAGGAGGCACCCTCACCCATCCGAGACGGTTGTGGCTCTTTGCTCACGTTTGGAGACTGCACGTCTCAGACCGGTGGATTCAGGAGGTGGTGTCCTCCAAAGAAGAGTTTGAAGCATGGCCGCCCCCCAGATTTATCAGGTCCCGGATGGGTCAAAATCCCTTGTCAGCTCAGGGCTTGCGGCTTGCGGTCCAAAGCCTTTTGGATTTGGGGGTCATTTGCCTGGTGCCCTTCCAGGAAAGGGGCAGAGGTTTCTATTCCAATCTGTTAACTGTTCCCAAAAAGGATGGGTCCCTGAGGCCCATCCTGGATTTGAAGCGCCTCAACAAATTTGTCAAGCATTTTCGCATGGAGATTCTGCTCTCGGCGGTCAGTACCGTGCGCCCGGGCGACTTCATGACTTCCGTGAACATCAAAGATGCTTACCTTTTATGTTCCTATCTTTCCAGGTCATCAGAGATTTCTCAGGTTCGCTCTGGAGGATCAGCACTACCAATTTGTGGCCTTACCTTTCGGTCTTACCTCAGCCCCTTGGGTCTTCACCAAGGTGTTGGCGGGGGTGATGGCTCTGTTGAGGTCTCAGGGCATTCGCATCCTTCCTTATCTGGATGACATTCTGATTGCGTCTCAGTCCTTCCATCAAGCCGAGCTGGATACCCAGATGGTGGTCTCCACGCTCCAGTCCTTCGGTTGGGTGATCAACTACCCCAAGTCTTCTCTGTCTCCGTCCTTGGTGACGTCCTTTCTGGGCATGACTCTGGATACATCTTATGTCAAGGTTTTTCTGCCCCAGCAGAAGGTGGAGGGCCTGCAGACGCAGGCACGGTCTCTGATTTCTTGCCCTCATCCCTCCATTCGGCAGGGGATGCAGCTGGTGGACCTGATGGTGTCATGCTTCAAGGCGGCTCCCTATGCTCAGTTTCACATGAGACCTCTTCAGTTGCACCTCTTGTCAGTTTGGGATTGGGACCCTGTGTCCCTGGATCAGACCCTTGTTCTGTCCCCTATGGTCAGTCAGTCCCTCTCGTGGTGGCTGGACCTTTCTGCCTCCTTGCTGGGAGACTGTCACCACAGATGCCAGTCTGACCGGTTGGGGGGCTTTTGGAAGTCTCTGAAGTTCCAGGGTCAGTGGGGCCCTCAGGAGGCCCATGTTCCCATCAACATTCTGGAACTGCGGGCAATAAGGTTGGTTCTTTTCCAGTTAACTCCGCACCTTCGGGGTCGGGCTGTTCAGATCCGCTCGGACAACTGGACGGCGGTTGCCTACATCAATCATCAGGGAGGGACTCGGAGCAAGCGAGCCCTCGAGGAAGTGGCCTGGGCGGAGGAGAATTTTCCCTGCATATCAGCAGTTTACATCCCGGGAGTGGAGAACCTGGAGGCAGACTCCCTGAACAGGGGAATGTCTCAGCTGGGGGAGTGGTCCCTCAGCGTAAGGACGTTTCACTCTCTGTGCCACCGTTGGGGTCTGCCGGATGTGGACCTGTTTGCTTCACGTCACAATCACAAACTTCCATTCTTTGTCTTTCTGTCTCAGGATCCTCTGGCCTTTGCCACGGATGCGCTGGCAATGCCTTGGAAGGGGTTTCGGCTACTCTATGTGTTCCCTCCGTTTCCTCTGTTGGGCAGGGTGCTGCGCAAGGTAGCCCAGGAAGGAGTGGCAACCATTCTGGTGGCCCCCTGTTGGCCAAGAAGGGTGTGGTCCGCAGACATCGTGCAGTTGGCAGTAGATCAGTACGTCCTGCCCAAGGATCCAGATCTGCTCACTCAGGGGCAGCTGTGCCATCCCAATTTACAAACGCTGGCTTTGAAGGCTTGGCTGCTGAAACCTCCATCTTGATGGAAAAGGGTTTGCCTGTTGATACCATGATTAGGGCTAGGAAGAAGTCCTTTATCTACTACAGGGTCTGGCATGCTTAGATTGCCTGGTGTGAGTCAAAATCTCCTCCCTGTCGGGTGTTTTCTGTTCCCAGAATTCTGGAATTCTTGCAACATGGTCTGGATTTTGGCTTTCAACTTAGTACCCTCAAAGGTCATGTTTCAGCTTTGGCAATTCTCTTCCAAAAATCTTTTGCCAGTCACCGTTCGGTTAAGACTTTTTTTCCAGGGGGTTTCTAAAGTGCGTCCGCCACGTAGTCCTATGTTACCAGTTTGGGATTTGATTCTGGTGTTATCTGCTCTGCAGGGTCATCCTTTTGAGCCTCTCCGTGAGGCTGCTTTGCCCATTTTGACTCTCAAGGTAGCCTTTTTGGTGGCTATTACTTCGGTCAGGCGTGTTTGAGTTGGCGCCGCTTTCCATCAAACCTCCTTATTTTGAGCGACACCAGGACAAGGTGGTGTTTCGTTTTAAACCAGATTTCTTGCCTAAGGTTGTGTCTGCTTTACATCTCAATCAGGACATTGTCTTGCCTTCCTTGTGTCCTAATCCTGCTAATTCCAAGGAGATTTTGCATTCTTTGGATGTGGTCAGGGTTCTGAAATTTTACTTGGTAGCTACTGAATCTTTCAGGAAGACTGATGCTCTTTTTGTTCTTCCTTCTGGTCCTAGGAAGGGTTTGCCTCCGGCTAAGCCCACTATCAGCAAGTGGATTAGTCAGGCGGTGGTGCAAGCCTATTCTGCTAAAGGGAAGGAACCTCCCTTCCACCTTACTGCTCATTCCACTTGTGCTATTGGGGCCTCTTGGGCTTTTCAACACCAGGCTTCTGTTGAATAAGTTTGAAAGGCCGTAACTTGGTCTTCTGTACCGACACTGCTTTTGGACGTCCCAAGCGTAAAGAATACTTGTGAAACAGGACGTGCTGTATACTTGGAAAAATACAATTCTGTGAGTACTAACCTGTAGAATTGATTTTATAGTATATAGCACGTCCTGTTTCACCCCTCCCTTGTCATCATTTTTCTTGGTTACCTCTTTTAATTTGTTAAAATTTTTGGTTGGGGTTCCTTCATTTTTATTCTCCCGGCTATTTGTTTAACTGCTTTGTAACACTGAGAATTTGTGGGAGGTTCCTGTCCTTTTATGGGGCCGGGAGATGCCACAAGTCTCTTCTGCAGTCCACTGCGCCACCTTGTGGCGGATATCCCAAGCGTAAAGAATACATGTGAAACAGGACTATAAAATCAAATCTACAGGTGAGTACTCACAGAATTGTATTTTTTCCACTATAATCACCATAATGGAGGCTTCTGGGGATAGCGTGCTTGGGACCCCCTCGGGACAAGTTAAGCTTTGTCTCTTGTGTGGTACATGCCCTCTGAACAGTCGCAGCGCGGTTTGTGTACCCTGCGCCCAAAGCGTCATTTCGGAACAGCATGGGGCGAGCGCTGCCGGCCCCAGCCCCATTTTACCTACGGCCTCCCCGACTCCCCCGCGCCTGCAATTAGCTCCCAGTGAGGGGGAAGCCAGCAGGGGGTCTCAATCAGATTTGGCGCTCCGAGTGGCCAGTATTGAGCGACAATTGTCACGCTCGGCCGCTGGCAAGACCACGTGTAAGAAGCACCATTTGGAGCTGGATTATTCATTTTTTGCCGATGATGATGGGGCCTTTGGTGGCCAAGACTCCGAGGGCTTTGACAGTGACCCCGGGTCCTCCTCGGATGAGGACGCTTGGCTTCCCGATGACACGGAGAAGCTGTTGTCTGCGGTATTTGAAACCTTGCACATTGTACCCCCGAAGGCGGCTAAAAAGAAGCAGGGGGACCTGTTTCGGCCTGAGAGGCAGCGTCCTGTTTTTCCTGAGCAAGGCCACTTCTCCAAAATGGGAGAGGCCTAACAAATTGCCATCGGTGCCTAAAGGCCTGGACAGACGGTATCCCTTTTCGGGGTATCCCTTTGCGAGGACTTGATTCGCCTCTGGTCCCGTCCCCCGGAGGTGGATGCTCCCATTTTGGGGCTCTCCAATACCACGGTTATGCCGTCTCCGGACACTACTTCCTTGCGCGATCATGCTGACAGGAGCATGGATCAGCTGGCATGTCACGCTTTCACCTTTGTGGGTGCTGGTCTGCTTCCAGTCTGTGCTGCGGCCATTGTCTCCATAGCCATCAAGAAGAAGGTGAGACGCCTCGTGGATATCGCCAGATCTCGCAAGCGAGCGGAGGAGTATAAGGATCTCTTAGCTTGCGCGGACTTCATTGCCTTTGTAATCTCGACAATGGACGATACCGTCCGGCTTGGTGGCAGGGCTTCGGCCCTGCTGGCTGCTCTTCGTCATTCTATCTGGCTGCGACAGTGGGCAGCTGACGCCGCCGCCAAGAAATCTCTCACCTTGGTGAGGTCCTTCCTGGGCATGACTCTAGACACCTCTCAGGTCAAGGTGTTCCTTCCCCAGCTGAAGGGGGAGGGCCTTCAGGCACAGGCGCGGGCCTTAGTGTCGTGTCAACGTCCTTCCATCCGTCTGGGAATGAAGTTGGTGGGTCTCATGGTGTGTTGTTTCAAGGCTGTGCCCTTCGCCCAGTTCCACATGAGACCTCTTCAGTTGATTCTCTCCCGTTTGGGATCGGTCACAGGAGTCCCTGGAGCAGGAATTCTCTCTGTCCCCTCTGGCCAGGCGGTCCCTCTCGTGGGGTTGGACTCCAGAAATCTTCTAGTGGGCAGGTCCTTTCTGACTCCTTGCTGGGAGATTGTCACCACAGACGCCGGTCTGACCGGCTGGGGAGGTTTCTGGCAATCGCTGAAGTTCCAGGGCCAGTGGGGCCCGCATGAGGCTCACTTACCTATCAATCTCCTGGAGCTGAAAGTGATCCGGTTGGTCCTGTTTCATTTGACTACCCATCTACGGGGTCGTGCGGTCCAGGTCCGCTCGGACAATCAGACGGCGGTCGCCTACATCAATCACCAGGGCAGGACTCGGAGCAAGCGAGCCCTCAAGGAGGTGACCCAAATCCCGTCTTGGCCGGAGGAGAATGTTCCCTGCATCTCGGCAGTTTACATCCCCGGGGTGGAGAATCAGGAGGCAGACTCCCTGAGCAGGGGGACTTCTCGTCTGTGGGAATGGTCTCTCAGCAACAAGGTCTTTCATGCTCTGTGTCGCCGCTGGGGTCAGCCAGACGTGGACCTGTTTGCATCCCATCACAATCACAAGCTTCCAAGGTTCGTCTCCCTGTCAAGAGATCCTCTGGCCTTCGCCACGGACGCTCTAGCAATTCCTTGGACGGAGTTCCGACTCCTTTACGCCTTTCCTCCTTTTACACTCCTGGGGCGAGTGCTGCGCAAGATAGCCCAGGAGGGGGCACCAACCATTCTGGTGGCTCCTCGTTGGCTGAGGCGGTGTTGTTTCGGCGACATTGTTCAGATGTCAGTGGATCGCTACGTAATACCCGGCGATCCAGGGCTTCTCACTCAGGGGCTGTCGCGCCACCCCAATTTACAAACGCTGGCTTTGACGGCTTGGCTGCTGAAACCTCCATCTTGACGGAAAAAGGGCTGTCTGCTCCGGTCGTGCGTACCATGATTCAGGCTCGGGAGAAATCTTCCTCCATGATTTATTACAGAGTCTGGCACACTTACATTGTCTGGTGTGAGTCTAGGGGTCTTCCCTGTCGCACTTTTCCTTCTCTAGGATTTTGGAATTCCTACAGTCTTCAGTTGAGTACCCTCAAGGGTCAGGTTTCAGCCTTGGCTATTTTCTTTCAAAGATCTTTCGCCAATCTTAGACTTATCATGACTTTTTTCCAAGGAGTTACTCATGTACGTCCACCGCGTAAACCTATGTTCCCGGTGTGGGATTTGAATTTGGTGCTTTCTGCTCTCCAGGGTCCTCCTTTTTTGAGCCTTTGTGCGATGCTGCCTTATCCATTCTGACTCTGAAGGTGGTCTTTTTGGTAGCTATCACTTCAGTGCATCGCGTTTCAGAGGTGGCGGCGCTTTGTGTGAAGCCTCCTTACTTTGAACGGCATCAGGATAAGGTGGCTTTTCGACTTTGACCGGACTTTCTGCCTAAGGTTGTTTCTGCCTTTCATCTCAATGAGGATATTGTCTTGCCTTCCTTGTGTCCCATGCCTACTAATTCTAAGGAGAGGACTCTTCATGCCCTGGATGTGGTCAGAGCCCTTAAGTACTACCTGATTGCTACGGAATCTTTCAGGAAATCGGATTCTCTTTTTGTCCTTCCTGACAGACCTAGGAAGGGCTTGCCTCCAGCCAAATCCACTATCAGCAGGTGGATCAGACAGGCGGTGGAGCAAGCGTATTCTGTAAAGGGGAAGGAACCCCCTTTTCGTATCACAGCTCATTTTACCAGAGCTATTGGTGCCTCTTGGGCTTTTCAGCACCAGGCATCGGTTGAACAGGTTTGTAAGGCCGCTACTTGGTCTTCAGTTCATACTTTTACAAAGTTTTACAAGGTTGATGTTAGGGCCTCAGCTGATGCTGTTTTTGGCCGTAAGCTGCTTCAGGCGGTAGTGTCATGAACCACGTGCTGTTGCTCTCTGGGGATCCCACCCTTCTTTTGGACACTGCTTTTGGATGTCCCAATTGTCAAGAATGGAGCGACCCGAACAGGACACCAGGAAAAATGCAATTCTGTGAGTACTCACCTGTAGAATTGATTTTGGTAGTGTCCTGTTCAGGTCGCTCCATTCCACCCTTGTTCTGTTATCTTTTGCCTGTTATGATGATTACTGTTGTATTACTTTTTCTTGAGAGAGTTCATTTTGGGGCTGTCTCTGGCCTCCCGGCTTGTCTCTTTGTGCTTTTCAACCACTGGGAGTTCTTAGGGAGACAGATGCCCTTATATGGGCCGAGAGGAGCCACAAGTTTCATCTTGCAGTCACTGCGCCAAGGTGGCGGATAACCCAATTGTCAAGAATGGAGCGACCCGAACAGGACACCACCAAAATCAATTCTACAGGTGAGTACTCACAGAATTGCATTTTTACTCTTGGACTTGCGGTGCCTCTGCTGCACCCATTTATCATTCTGCTGAACCAACGATAGGAGTGCGGCGGCTACCGACCTTTCAACTGTAAAAAAAAAAAGGCACACCACACATAAGAGAAACTATTTATCTAACTATTCATGTGTCCCCCAGCGATCATGTCCTGGGGTGATAGCTGGAGAGGAGCTTGGGAGGCAGGGGACTGCAGCCCCCCCCCCCCCCCCCCCCATTAAGAGGAGACCTGGAGTGATCGCGGCCGCAGGTGAGTAAATTTCTTTCTTTTTTTTGAACAGTTATCTGTGGTGGCTGGGGCGGGGGGCTATTTCATGCCCTCTCCTGAAGCCAGAGGAGCCCCGGGGATGCCCGCCGGGTGAAGAGGAGAACCGGCCGGATTAATCAAGGGGTCAGGTGAGTGTTTTTTTTTTTTTACTTTATGTGCCTGCTAGCAGCGGGGAACGCCAGGCACCTTACTCTCTCGTGCTTGGCTCTTAATGGCAGGAGAGGCAAACACGTGAGAGTTACCTGCTTGGCAACAGAAGGGTTAATCTTGGGACGTATGGATAACTGTGAACCAATAAGCTTGAAATATTTGCATTTGATTCCTCTCCTACACAACAAGACTCCTGGTTATATCTATATTTGTATGCTTACCAGCTACATTGGACTTAGTCAAATCCTTGCAGCCATTACTATAACTCTATAGCTTTAATGGTTGAACAACAGGACATTGCAGCAAAATGGGACAAAGCATGTGACCTTTACCTAAGATCTTATTTATGGACTCTATTTGGGAATTTTGCGAGTGACCATATATAGATTACATAATGGTGCTACATGAAATTGAAGTATTCATGTCTCTATGCTTCAACGGTATCCTGATTACAGCCATTATTTGTATTAATTATGTCATATGATTAGCTGTTAACAGAACAGATCACTAAATAGCTAGCTTGTTATTGTAATTTTTGTTTTAGTTTTTTGTTTAATATTCCATCTGGCCATTTCTTTGCTGCAGGTTTCCATTTGAGAAGCCGAGCACTGACAATGGTCAGTCCAGCAGACTCCCTGGATGGCACTCGCACTGTGCATCCCTGGCAACAGCGCTTGGACAATCCCTACTGCAGGGGCGGCTATTCTAGCATGGTGATTCCAGCTTGGTCAGCCACTGACATGGTGACATGCTGCCCCTACGTGACCCCTGCAGCATTAAAAGTAAACCTATAGTGCTATAAGGTAACATCCTGATGAAGTGGTAGTCCCTACCAAGCAATGGTGTTGGTCTGCTCTGGTGTCGCCTAGCTCAGTTTAGGCCAGAGGGACAAGAGTAGCCATGCAGCAAAATTTGGAGTGTTGTCCTGGAAAAATAAAAAGGAAAGGAGGGGCAAACTTTAGAGACCTGTTACAGCATTTGCCGGAAATGGAGGAGAGGCACATGGTACAGTCTTCATGCATGCTTCTTGGTGCCATTTTTGCCATTACCTGGCCTGGCACTTTCAATCAGTATACTGTCTTTCAGGACAGCATCATGAAGGAAAAATGCATACCTGGAGATTTGCAGGGCACATATTCTTAGTATACAGTTTGTCCTGCTCCAAATCTAATACAGTTGGGATATACTCTGCCAGATGGCGCTGGACTGCAGAGACATCGAAAATAGGCTCCTCTCGGCCCCTCAAATACCCGGGGACCTCCCACAAATCCCCAGAATTTCTCTGCAGTCTGGCTGCGAAGGACGAGAAATGGCTCTCTACTCGCAGGTGACCGAGGCTATTAGCCCGCGGCCCTGTAGGACTATTCCCACCCGTTCCACTAGTAATATGCCTCCCAGCCTTGGCTGCACTGGTCGGGTGAAGGTAGGCAGCACCGCTGTTAGGTGCTTAGGAGCGCTGCTCCACCGCAATCCCCCACCAAAGGGTAGGTGGTTCAGGCTTATGGTGAGCCTCTATAGGATGCCCCTCCCGCACTAGTGCCCCCTTGCCCCTGTCCATCGGTGGGCCCTAATTAAGTGACCGCTGTCCTCCCTCATCCTCCTTGTAGCCTTCGGGGGAAAAGAGGGGGGGTGTAAATGTGTATGCTATGCATTCTGTGTTTTACACTCTTTTTCCATTCTGTTTAGTCTTGTGTCAGCCACCGCGCTGACTTGCCTTTACTGTCTTTTTAAAAAAAAATTGCTGCCGCCGCGCGCTGACTTGGTTCCGCGCTTGGCGGCGGCATTACCTCAGGCGCTGGTGCGCCGCCATTGGCTGCTTGCACGTTCTGGTTTCGCGCTCTTCGGGGGGGGGCGTCTATGGCGCGCTCCGCGTCATCGCGGATACCGGCCCGCCCCTCGAGGTATACCGACGTCATCTTTAACCTGCTTGGTTGGCCCATGCGCGACTAAGCCCTACCTACCACGGTCCGTAAGTGCCCTCGCGGGCGGCTTTATCTCTTTCACTTTTGTTACTGTGTGCTTACAGGTCTTGTCTGCTTATGTCTTTCAGGCGGGGCGAACCTCTTTGGCTTCTCCCGGCCCTGTATTAGTATATAACTTGTAGGCCTTGTAAAAATAATACTCCCACTTCCCTAGCGGGTTATTGGGGCATCCGGGGTTGCTATATAGCGTTATTCCCTATCAGCGTATAGCGCCGCTATAATCACCATATGGAGGCATCTCAGGATAATGTAACCGGGGTCCCTTCGTGACAAGACCGGGTGTGTGTAGCGTGTGGGCAGCCTCATGCTGACGCTGACAAGGCGCGGGTCTGTGTAACCTGTGCTGAGCAGGTGCTTGCATTGCAATCTGGTCTGCCAGTGGCTGCTCCTCGTTTCACTTCGCCTACTCCCCCAAGCTTAAACCTCACTCCTACTGAGTTGCATACAAGTGGGGATTCTCAGCCTGATGTGTCTTCTAGACTGGCTACTGTTGAGCAGTTGATTGCTAAGTCCTTAGCGCGTAAGGCCCTTGCTAAGAAGCGGCACTTGACGCCTAATGTCACTGTTTTCCCTATGGGAACTGAGGAGTTTATGAATCTTTGTGGCTATACCCCGTCTGATGAAGGGGAGCTCTTTTCTGATTCAGGCTCATCTGATGAGAGACCAAGGGGTCATGACGATTCTGGCTTTGACCCCTGGGCCCCAGATGACACTGACAGATTATTGACCCAAATTTTTGAGGTTCTGTCTATCTCTCTCCCTGTTGCGGCTCCTAGGCAAAGAGGGGAGCATTTCCTTACGGCAAAATCACGTTTGGAATTTCCCGAGCAGGCACATTTCCATAACCTTCTGCTCAAGGAATGGAAGCGCCCCAGTAAACTTCCCGGGGTTCCAAAAAGTTGGGATAGGAAGTATCCCTTTCCTGCTGAGGTGGTTAAATGTTGGTCATTCCCCCCCTCGAGGTGGATGCCCCGATCCTAGGGCTATCTAACACCTCTGTCATGCATTCCCCTGACTCCACTACCCTGCGGGATGCTGAGGACCGGCGCATTGACCAGCTGGCATCCCACGCCTTTGCATGTGCCCGGTCTGTGCTTCTGCCATTACTGCTGTGGCCACTAGAACCCTTATCAGAAATATGCTTGATAGTGCCCCTGATGATTTGCCTTGTGAGGTGTTTAATGCACTCTCCAGTTGTGATGTTTTTGTAAATTTTGTCCTCTCAGCATTGGATGACACCATCAGAATGTGTGCCAGAACTTCTGCCCTCGTGGTGGCTATACGCCGCTCGGTTTAGCTGCGCCAGTGGGCTGCTGACAACGCTGCCAAGAAGGCCCTCACTGGTTTTCCCCAGCGCAGGCGTCAATCTAGGCCCTTTCGGGGTCAGGGCTCCTTCTCCTCCCCTTACCGTGGCGCCAGACAGGGGAGGGGGGTCTTCTTTCCTGGGACCCGGGGAGATTTCGTGGGGGTCCTGGCCCCTCCTGGGGTCCCAAAGCAAAATCTTCCCCCAAGCCCCCTCAGGCATGATGGGGCGCCCTCACCCATCCGGGTGGGGGGACGGCTGCAGCACTTCGCTCACATCTGGAGGCTTCATGTCTCAGACCGATGGATTCAGGAGGTAGTGTCCTCCGGTTACAAGATAGAGTTTGCTGCCTGGCCCCCTCCAAGATTCATCAGATCCCGGATTCCTCAGGACCCTGTGTCAGCTCAGGAGCTAGTGCAAGCAGTGCAAGGCCTCCTGGAGCTGGGGGTCATCTGCTAGGTCCCCTTAAGAGAAAAAGGCAAGGGCTTTTATTCCAACCTATTCACAGTACCCAAAAAAGATGGTTCAGTCAGGCCCATCCTGGACTTGAAGATCCTCAACAAATTTGTCAGGGGCAGGCGCTTTCGCATGGAAACTCTGCGCTCTGCCATCAGTTCCCTGCGCCAAGGGGATTTCATGACTTCTGTGGACATCAAAGATGCTTATCTTCATATTCCTGTTTTCCCAGGTCATCAAAGGTTCCTCAGGTTCGCTCTGATGGATCAACACTACCAGTTTGTGGCCTTGCCCTTTGGCCTCACTTCAGCTCCCAGGGTGTTCACCAAGGTGCTAGCCGGCATGATGTCTCTGCTCAGGTGTCAGGGTGTCCGCGTGCTTCCCTATCTGGACGACATTCTCATAACTTCCCAGTCTCTACATCAGGCAGAGTTGGATACTCAGCTGGTGGTGTCCACTCTGGAGTCTTTTGGATGGGTGATCAACCACCCCAAGTCCTCACTGTCCCCTTCCTTGGTAACTCCATTCCTAGGAATGAATCTGGATACAGTTCAGGCAAGGATCTTCCTTCCTCAACAGAAGGTGGACAGTCTGATTGCACAGGCTCAGTCCCTCCTAGCTTGTCCCCATCCCTCCATCAGGCAGGGGATGCAGCTGGTGGGCCTGATGGTGGCGTGCTTCGAAGCGGTCCCTTATGCTCAGTTCCACTTGAGGCCCCTGCAACTTCACCTATTGTCAGTATGGGACAAGGACCCAGCGTCCCTGGACAGGTTCTGTGTGCTCTCCCCCCTGGTCAGGAGGTCCCTCTCATGGTGGATGGACTCAAGGAACCTGTTGGGGGGTAGATCCTTTCTTGCCCCTTCCTGGGAGACGGTCACCACAGATGCCAGTCTGTCAGGTTGGGGGGGTTTCTGGAAGTCCCTGCGGTTCCAGGGGAGGTGGGGCCCTCAGGAGGCCCACACACCTATCAATGTCTTGAAACTGTGGGCGATCAGGCTAGTTCTGGCTCACTTGACTACTCACATTCGGGGCCTGCCTGTTCAGGTGCGCTCGGACAACCAGACGACAGTTGCCTACATCAATCATCAGGGAGGGACCCGGAGCAAGGGGGCCCTCCAGGAAGCATCTCTGATCCTGACTTGGGCGGAGGCCAATGTCCCCTGCATATCAGCTGTGGGGGTGGGAAATCGCCTGGCGGACTCTCTGAGCAGGGGGACCTCTCGCCAGGGAGAATGGTCCCTATGCAGCAGGGTGTTTCAATCTCTTTGTCACCGCTGGGGCCAACCAGATGTGGATCTGTTTGCGTCCCGCCACAATCACAAGCTCCCAGCTTTTGTCTCTCTGTCCCAGGATCCTCTGGTCTTGACCTCGGATGCGCTAGCAATGTCATGGCAGGACTTTCAGTTCCTGTATGTCTTCCCTCCAATCCCCCTGCTGGGCAGGGTTCTGCGCAAGATTGCTCTGGAAGGGGTGCCAGCAATTCTGGTAGCCCCCAGGTGGCCAAGAAGAGTGTGGTTCGCAGACGTGGTGCAACTGGCAGTAGATCAGTACGCTCTGCCCTTGGTGCCAGATCTGCTCACTCAGGGCTCACTACGCCATCCCAATTCACAAACTCTGGCTTTGACGGCTTGGCTGCTGAAACCTCCATTTTGATGGAGAAGGGTCTGTCTTCCTCGGTTGTGGATACTTTGATTAAAGCTAGGAAGAAGTCTTCCTCTTCCATTTATTACAGGGTTTGGCATGCCTACATTGACTGGTGTGAGTCTAGGTCTCTTCCCTGTCGTGTGTTCTCTATTCCCAGGATTCTGGAGTTCCTGCAGCATGGGTTGGAGATGGGACTCCAGCTCAGTACTCTGAAGGGTCAGGTTTCTGCCCTGGCTATTTTCTTCCAGAAGTCCTTTGCTCAGCACCCTCTGATCAGTACTTTTTTCCAGGGGGTCACTCATGTGCGCCCCCCACGTAAGCCTATGGTACCTGTTTGGGATCTGAACTTGGTTCTGTCAGCCTTGCAGGGTGCTCCCTTTGAACCTGTGCAGGATGCTGCCTTGGCCATTCTTACGCTCAAGGTTGTATTTCTGGTGGCTATCACTTCGGTCAGGCGTGTGTCTGAGTTGGCGGCGCTTTCCATTCAGCCCCCCTACTATGAGAGGCACCAGGACAAGGTGGTGTTTCGTTTCAAACCTGACTTTCTGCCTAAGGTAGTGTCTGCCTTTCATTTGAATCAGGATATTGTTCTTCCTTCTTTGTGCCCTAATCCTAGCAATGCTAAGGAGAGGGTTTTGCACTCTTTGGATGTGGTTAGGTGTCTGAAGTACTATCTGGTGGCTACTGCACCTTTCAGGAAAACTGATGCTCTTTTTGTGGTCCCTTCTGGTCCTAGGAAGGGTTTGACTCCTGCCAAGTCTACTATCAGCAAGTGAATTCTTCAGGCTGTGATTCAGGCCTACTCTGCTAAGGGGACTGCTTATTCTACTCGTGCTATTGGTGCCTCTTGGGCTTTTCAGCACCAGGCTTCTGTTGAACAAGTTTGCAAGGCCGCTACTTGGTCTTCTGTTCATACCTTTTCAAAGTTTTACAAGGTTGATGTTAGGGCCTCAGCTAATGCTGCTTTTGGCCGAAAGGTTCTGCAGGCGGCAGTGGTTTAAACTGTCTGCTGCTGATTTTTCTTGGGGATCCCACCCTACTTTATGGACACTGCTTTTGGATGTCCCAACTGTAAGTATTAGATTTGGAGCAGGACGTACTGTATACTAAGAATAATATTCTGTGATTACCCACCTGTAGAATTGGTATTATGAGCATACAGTACGTCCTGCTCCAACCCACCCTTGTTTTGCATTATCTTGTATGGTGATTGTTATCATTGTTATAGTTGATAGTTTGGATTGTTTAATTCTCCCGGCTTCTCATTAACTGCTTTTCGATGCTGGGGATTTGTGGGAGGTCCCCGGGTATTTGAGGGGCCGGGAGGAGCCTATTTTCGATGTCTCTGCAGTCCAGCGCCATCTGGCGGAGTATATCCCAACTGTAAGTATTAGATTTGGAGCAGGACGTACTGTATACTCATAATACCAATTATAAAGGTGAGTAATCACAGAATTGTATTTTTCCTCCTCCTGGGCTTAGTGTAATATGCTGCACATATGTATTTGACTGAAGATGCTCTGTGGTGTCTTCTTGCTTTATCTAAAAGTGTCTATAGAACAAAGGAGCATATGCCCTCCCTTCATCTCACTCTGGCTCCCGGAAAAATAAGACAAGGGGAGCTGTTGTCCCCTTTCTTTAAACATCAGAGGATGACTGCCTTCACTTAAAGTGTACCAAAACTTGTGATTTTAACCATTCTGGGTTTTGGTCCTTACCCTCGGGGGCTCCTCGATCCAAGATGTCCTCCTGTGTGAAACCCCCCAGGTCACCCAATCTAACTTACCTTTCCCTGGTCCTACGGCCTTGTGCGTCCCCTCGTTCAATCAGTGCACTTGGATCTGCTCACCTCAACTCATCTATAACTCAACTCCATCCCATTCTATCCAAGCAGGGCTGAGCATACCAGCAGACGCATGCCCGCTACGCTCTAACGGTGCGTGCTCGTGTCGCCCATGCACCTGGTTCAGGCGTGCACCCGGGCAAAGGTATAGCAAGCGGCGGTCGTTGCTCCCGCATGCACCATTGGATCGGGGAAGAAGGTGAGTTTACTGAGCAACCTGGGGGGTTTCACACAGCGGGGAATCCTGAATCTGGATGCCCCGGGGGGACCACTTTAAGAAAACGCCAGATGATGTGTACTGACAGTAACACCAAGGAAAGCCCTGAGTAACATCTCTCACATCTAAAAGCGTTTTCTAGTTTGGTATCCTCAGTCCCTCGCTTTCTTTTCTGTTGGCATTTCTTAATGAAGTTCCATTTGTTTTCTGTGAATCGCCTGCATACTAAAAAGCTCTTTTGGTTTAGGCTTCCAACTTTGCTTTAAGGAGCAATTTAGGTTCTATCATGTAGAATCCGCACCCACACCCAAGACATTACCCCTGGGGTATACTTTGTTACATGAATTTTGCCTCTTTTATAAGTTGTACTGTGCTGGCAGCTTTAAAATGTGTTTTGAGAACAATGGGTTAGGATGACTATTGTATCAAAAATGCCTTTTTGCTCGGCTTGGATTTAAGAGTACACCTTGAAATGTCATTACTTTCTCTTATTAAGCACAAGACTATTTATTATATTGAACAGCTAATTTTTCATTGTTTCACTGTGGCCATGGAAAACCTCATCCAGGTTCTCTGTAGTGATACAGTGGTAACTGCTATTCAGATCAGGTGTCTGTACACACATAACCCGTGTGCCAGCAGAGAAAATAGCTTGGATTTATGCTGGCTGTTTCAGAGCTTATAATCCTTTTATTATGTTATCTGACAGGCAAGTCTTTGCAACAGACTGTAAGCAGAAAAGCAAACTTTTTCTGACCAATTTTATTTGACAAACCAACTGCCAAACATCTATCTAAAGATCACAGACTACAGATATAAACCATATATAAGAAAATCTAAATATGTCTTCAGTAAATACAGTATTAGTTTACTGATCTAATAAACCTGAATGTTCAGGGATTAGTTGACATTAAAGCAGGACAAAACCCGGCAATTTGACCATCCCATTGTTTTTTATTGCACCTGGGGCATCTTGAAGTGGGATCCCCATCATAGACTGCATCCCCAAAAAATCAAAAACCCTAAAATGCCACCTTCCAGTCTGTTGTGGCTTCTAATCTATTTGTTCACTTTACAGGTACCATTTTATCTGTAGGCTGTGGCTTTCTTTAGTAATTCTGGTGTGTATATGATGTGTGGGCTAAGAGTAAGGTTTAGTTTGAGCTCCCTCAAGAGCAATAATAGCAAAATTAGTCACAAACCTCACTCTCAGCTCATGAACAGATTTATAGCTAGGAGAAGTTATGATTTTAGGTGGGCACAGATTCAGCTGAGGTTCCTGTCCAGGATTTTAGTTTGATATAAGGAAAAGTTTTGTCTGGTTTGTTTATAGGCTTGGGCTGGGAGTTTTTGTTTTTGGTTGGCTACAGACTAATAAACAAAATGGAGTTAAGGGTGCAGCTACATGATTTAGCTACTGCATGGCCTGAGACAGGGGTGTTCCTTAACCATTTAAGTGGCAGCAACCTCAAGTGCCATGAAAATTTCACGTGGCTGGCATCTTCTCCCCTTCAGAGTGAAAAAAAAACTTACCTCCATCCAGGTTCCAGTGCCAAGGGTGTCCTCCTAACTCTTAAGAATCTCCTCCCTACAGCAGGAGTGGTAGCTGGTAGCATTTAGGGGTAGAGCTTGCCTACCAGCCCACATAGCTGTTGTGCGGACTGTTTTTGCTGATGGGGGGACCCCATGCATTGTGTTTTTAATTTTTAACCCTTGATAATTATTGCACGTTAACTGCAAGGTGCGCATAGTAGTTGTATTTTATTTGAATATCTCATAAACTACACTCTTCTGTTTGGGGTGTTGGACAGGAACGGGTGTTTACTGATTGTAACCATGAGGAATGGGGCTTTTTTCAAAACTGTACATCTCCTATTTCGGAGGTGAGTAAAAAAAAACTGTTTTTTAAATAAATGTAATTTTCTCTAGTGTGGTGTGTTTTTTTTACAGTTAACCCTTTGTGATCTGGTAAGGGATCCATGAGACCCCTATACCAGTTCACAAGGCTTGGGGCCTGGCAAGTTGCCTGTGGCTAATGGGTGACTTGCCATTAACTCCCACCCCCCACCCCCATTACCAGCCTTCCCAAAGCCCAGGGGCAGAAGAGCCAGGGGCCACAAGGCTATGTGGGCTTGTAGCCGGTTCCTGGGCTGGTTATTATAGGAAGGGGGGTCCCACACCATTTTTTGGTGCCTCCCCAAGTTTTTTGTCTACCCCTTAATGTCCCATCACCTAGCAGGTATAACAGGCTTCCAGAAAAAGCAGGAGAGCAGAAGCCAGAGTGATCAGCATGGGACACAGTGCTCAGTGATGGATTAATAGGAGGTAAGTATTAAAAAATAAAATAATAAAATATTTTATTCTAATGTGTGTGTGTGTGTTTTTTTCATTTAACTCTTTGTGAACTGGTAAGGGATCCGTGAGCCCGGTTCCCTGCGGCTAACGGGTGACTTGCCATTAAAAGGGGGCAGAAGAGCCGGGTCGTTTAGGCTGTGTAGGCTTGTAGCCTGTAGGACAGGGGACTACTGAAGCTGGTCCCTGTGCCCTGTTCTACAAGCCCTGCATAGCTGGTCCCCAGGCTGTTTAAAAATGGCTGATTATGACAAACAGGCGAAAATCCTTAGTGAACGTTTTATAGAAAAGGGGTATCCTGTTGAAGAGATTCAAAGTCAGGCGCAGAGAATAAGGGACCTGGACCGTCAAGTTACTTTAAATGGCTCTAAGCGTAAGGCCCTTAATTCTAGCAGAACTAATAAGTCCGAATTTGCTTTTATAACAGGTTATAGCCTGCAATGTGATAAAGTGAAAAAAATTCTTGATCGCCATTGGCATATCCTTAAAGAAGACCCTGTTTTAGGTTCCATTCTACCTGATCGACCAGTATGCATTTATAGAAGAGCACCAACATTAAGAGACCGTTTGGTTCAGAGTCATATTGATCCGCCAAAGCCTGTTAGTCTTACCTCCAATCAGTTAATGGGGTTTTATAGATGTGGTAAGTGTATGGGCTGCAAGATCTCGTTGCCGTTGGTTAAACCTATGAGGTCTTTTGTTGATCATCAGACAGGAAAACAGCACAAGATCTGCAGTTTTATTTCTTGCAACTCCAAATGTGTAGTATACCTGCTATGGTGTCCATGTAACTTTTTTTATGTGGGGAGGACCTCTCGTGAGCTTAAGACCCGGGTCCGGGAACACATTTATAATATAAAGCGGGGATATGAGGCACATAGTGTGTCGGCCCATTTTAAAGCTGTACACAATTCAGATCCTAGCCTTTTATCCTTTTTGGGCATAGATCTCATTGAGAAGAAATGGAGGGGTTCTCATCAGATACGGGAACTTAGTCAATGCGAGAGCCGCTGGATTTTTAAGTTGAATACTCTTACTCCATTAGGTTTAAATGTGGAGTTTGATCTGAATTGTTTTATTGATTTATCTTGATTTTAAGACATGTTTTACTTTGTGCGTTTAGTTTAATTATTCAGCTTTTATATAAATTGTTATTTCATGGAAATTTCATGTTTTTATATTTGTTATATTCTTAGCTGCCTTGTATGTGTAAATGGGCAGGTAATATGTTTGTAGAACAATGTTGACCTTTAACAGCTTTCACCGCTGCCTATTCATTTGGTTTAGGTCCACTTTAGGTCCTTAGTTATGTGACCTCTGGTATTTTATATTTAATTTTATTCTCAGTAGTAGCTTACTTAATTCGTTTAATAGCCCTTTAGAGTTCTTTATCCAAGCAGTTTTTTGCTTAAATAGCGCATAATATGTGTCTGGATATGAGTCTATTGTTACATGCTATTTGGTTACTCTTTAATAAGTAACAGCTTATTGTAGTATTGGAGTTTTTATCAGGTCCATGCTAAGCCTATATTATTTTTAAGATTAAGCAGCTACAGTAGTCTTTTAATAAAGTATATAACTTTTAAATAATAGTCTTTTTTTGGATTGTAAATAGTTGTTTCTTGGTGGCCTTGAAGATTACAGTCTGTCATTATGACGGCTGTATTTCCATCATAAAAATATGACCTGTTTTCCGTCTTGGTGTTTCTGTTGAGATAAACTATTAGGATAAATGTAAAGCCGCTAATTTGCTTTGTTTAAGTTTTTTTTAGCAGTGGCGGTTTGACAGGGGCGGAGGTTTAATGTCCACCATAGGGGCGTCTGTAGAGTAGGTTATACCTCCCTCTCGTTTAAATATTCAATGGATTGACGCAGATTGCGTCATTGTTATGGGCGGGGTTACTTGCCCTCGCTTTCAGAATAAGCCGGTATAAATACCGGACTTGCCGCCGCGCCGAGCATCCTAGTTAAAGTCGCCCACGAGCGACGAAACGTGTTGGAGGCTCGGGCTTCCTCTATGTTTGGAGGCACTTCTTACTTGCAAGTATACCAGTCGGGAGCGTACTTTCTGGCCCTTAAGGAATTGTGGTGTTGAAGTTTAAGCCACACATTGACATCAAAGGAGAATTGAAGTCATCTTCAACTGGTTGTCCCTAATTTGAGAGGAATCATCATTTATTCTCTCTGGAGGAGTTTGCACATATATATTTAATGCACTGATCATGTGTTGATCTGGTAAGAGTTTTGTGATACCGGTGACGGGCACGCAACGGTGGATACCACATGATAATTTTTGGGACAGTTCACCAATTTATTCACTTAATTAGCTCTGTGTTTATATACATTTTTTGAATTGGTCCCCAGGCTGGTCATGCTGGGTAGGGGGACCCCATGCCATTTTTTTTATTTTTAAGGGTATTTTATTTGTAAATGTTATAAAATGCTCTTTTCAGTGCTCTCCTGGGTAGGAACGGGGGGCTACTAATACATATGTCTTACTCTTGTAATCAAGAGAAATGGGGCTTTCACCTACAATATGATTTTCTTTAATAAAACAAATGTCTTATTTAAAGTGGACCAACACCCACCCCTGATCGGCCCAGGAATCTATAAGATTCCCGGGCCGATCAGCTCCCTCCCCGCGGGGCATCCGAAATCGGGATGCCCCACTGTGTGAAACCCCCCAGAAAGCCCCTAAAAACGTACCTTATCGGCGACGGATAAGCCGCCGCCTCCCGCGCATCCCTAGCAGGGCACGCACCCGCGCGGCCGTTCGGGAATGGCCGGCGCAGGCGCGCGCCCTGTAAGAGGGACGCGCGAGAGGCGGCGGCTTATCCGGAGCTTGTCTGTCGCGGATAAGGTAAGATTTTAGGGGCTTTCTGGGGGGTTTCACACAGCGGGCTTGGGGTGCCCCGCGGAAGTGGACCAACACTCAGGATAGTGAAAATCCTGGGTGTTGGTCCACTTTAAAATAAATGAGACAACTCTTTAAAAAAATATTTTTTTCTAAGTGGAAAAACATTTCACGTTAAAGCCTAAATATGTAATCTCCCTGGAAATGCCAGCAAAAATCACAGTTAAACATAGCACTAAATGGTGAAAGATGACCTGGCAGTTAATAGATGAGGCTGGCAGTTAATAGGGTTAAAAGTACCTATGCATGTTGGGTATTGTTTTTGCTCGGAAGACCTTGGGCTTTCAGATTTAGCTTGTTTTCTCTTGTTTGCATATTGATATTTTAGTAAAATTTATTCTTAATTCTGCTTTTTTATAAATTTTATTTTAGGGAAAGCCTGCGCAACCAACAAATTACTTCCAAAAAGATGGGCCCGCTATAACAAGCTGGGTATGCCTAGAAGGCTTAACATGTGTACTTTGGGGGAAATATCCCCATTTCTCCCAGTTACAATGGTATCACATATGTATAGGTAGACATCCTTTCCTGCCCATGGGACTCCCCCAAAACTGAAACAGCGCTTTAGGAGATTTCCAGATAAAACAACTGCTATGCGCACCTTGTAGTTTTGCAGAAAGACAAAGTGCACGCCTTGCAATTTTTCAAAACAACCATTTACATTTGGAATACCCCCCACAAACCATATTTTACATGCAGTAAGATTTTATTAAAAATACTTACATTTTTTTATTACAAAAAAATACAAAAAAGTTTTTTTTGCACATATTTCACCCCCAAAATATTGAGAATACACCTAAAAACAAGACATTTCATGTTAAAGCCCAGACTGAAAAAAAAGATCATATCAAAGCCCAAACTCTGCTGAAAATAACAATATATAAGTCTTATGGAAATCACACACTAGTGGAAAATGCTTGCCTGGTGACATCTCTAGGTAGGCTGACACTGAAAGGGTTAAATGCTTTTAATTTTTTCATATTTATTTTTTGTATAAAGATAACACACCCAGTCTTTGTATTTATCATAGCAGTTTTATTTGGCTGTCCTCCAAAATATGTAATTATTACTTAGCTCTTGATCAAATCAGCACAAGAAACAGCATTGTCTATGGTCCCAGCCGAATGCAAACATATATCTTTGTTTCATTGTCAAAAGAATTTTAATTAAACTTTACTTTGATGGGTAGAGTGCATCGTATCTACAGTAGTAAATAATTGTAGTTGAGTGTAGCCAATTGAAAAGCATGAATTATTTCACAATGCGCTCACCAAGGATTAAGCTTCTTTGGATAATTCATGTACAAAAGACAGTGTTTGCGACATGACAAACAGTGTGATAACATCTTATAATTTATAGCCAGCAAAAGAAGACATGAATAGTGATTACAGTTATTAGCGTATTGTAAAAGCTTCTTAGTTCAAAGCTGCGTGCACAATTATTGCTAAGCTTGTCATAATACCAGCAAGAATTAAGAAAAGTTTCCATCACTATTTCACATTTTAAAAGTGTACCCACGATATCAGGGAATTAATTATTAATAACAGTTGTACACAGGTAGCTACATCGTTTTCCATGTTTTGTTATGTTAAAGACTATAGGCTCGATTCAGAGAGACAAAAAAAAAACTTCCGTTTTAGTGCCGATCTGTTTTTTTTGTGAAATGTTTCAGTTATCGTATGAGCGTACGAGCGATTCTATGCATGCATTGAAAACCTTCTGTAAAGTTTCCGTCCGTTCGTACGGCAGATTACGAATACGAGGATGTCATTTTCCATCCAGACTTTTCCGTTTCATTTTCACATATTACAACATAGGCTTTAGTTTTTGCCCTTTTCCCATCGTATCCTCCAACGAATACGTTTCCGTTTCCAGTTCGATTCTGTTTCCCTTTTTCAATAAATATTCGTCCAGACGGAAATCCTTACTATCTTGCGCCTGCGCACTACAAAATTAACTCATTAAAGTGCTAGCCTACATATTTGCCACCCTCACTTCTACTACAATGTTTAGCTAAACCACTTAGCACTATCCTCCATCTTCCCTTTTGGACCCTTAAAGCTCACCCAAATCACTTCTCAGTCATGTGAATATTCATCTTTAAATATTTCGGTGCCCATTAGTTTTGTGTTAATGCATTTTGTAAATGAAATGACACTGTAACATTTTTTTTTTGGATTCCATCATAAAATATAACATTTTTTAAAATTTAGAAAATTTCTAATTTTTAAAACTATAAAAAACAAAATACATAGCAATGGCAGCCCACCGAACATTATTCTTCATCTGTGGTCCCCAACGAGTTGCGCAGCTCCTGCATCTCGCCCACCAACTGAAGGACACTGACACTCAGTTGTGCCACTCTGGCACGTGTGGTCCCTGTTAAAAAATTTTAATTAATATATTGGTATAACCTTGTTGGGGTCATACTGCAATGCCCCCCCCCCCCCCCTGTATGGTCCAAACACCTAAATCTGGACTTCAAAAGCCAGAGGGCCCTCGCCACCATGGGCCGGGTTTTAAAAATCTATATAAACACGTTGGCTAATGAGAGGAGGGGTCACTTATACAACTGGACTGAATAAATCTCCAGCCAAGCTTGTGGTTTCTCTCCTGGTAGTAATAAAACCCAGGTTTAATGTATCAGAGGTGACAGGTTTAATGTATCAGGAAATTGTGAAAGAACTAAATGGTAACAAAGGGGGGGTGGCAGCCGCTCAGACCATTTTATATCTAACCTGGGAGGTGCACGTTAGCAGGGCAATTAGGATACAAAAGTCTTAAAGGAGCCACAGCATTCAACCCTGTTAGCTTGCAGGCCAGCCTATAATCTGTCTCTAAACTTGGTTAAAAACAGAGGACTCACACACATCTGCAGAAGTATGCTTAAGCTGCACCAAAACGCCAAAGTGCCTCTGTGGGGTGCAGTCCTAACTCTAATCTCTGAGAGCCCATTTGGGACATACAGTGCAATAGATAAATTGGGAGCAGGCTTACCTGAGGTTGCCCTAAACCTCTCAAGTGCAAGCCATGGGGTGGAAGGGTCAAAGACCTTGCAATACAGCCTAGACCCCACACACCATGTGCTTGCACAAATTCAAAAGAAACAAAGGGGGGGGGGGGGGGTGGCAGCCGCTCAGACCATTTTATAACTAACCTGGGAGGTGCACGTTAGGAGGGCAATTAGGATACAAAAGTCTTAAAGGAGCCACAGCACTCAACCAGATTATAGGCTGGCCTGCAAGCTAACAGGGTTGAGTGCTGTGGCTCCTTTAAGACTTTTGAAAGAACGAGATGGTCCCCGAAATGTTGACCTGTATTCTTAGTATACAGTACGTCCTGCTCCAGATATAGTACTTACACTTGGGTTATCCTCCGCCAGATGGCGCTGCACTGCAGAGACATGCAAAACAGGCTCCTCCCGGCCCTCAAATACCCGGGGACCTCCCACAAATCCCCAGATTTCTCTGCAGTGCTGACTGCGAAGACATGAAGTATCACTCTCTTGCAGGTGAGCGGGGCTATCAAAGCCTGCGGCCCTGTTGGACTATTTCCACCCGTCCTTCGTGTGATGTGCCTCCCAGCCTGGGCTGCGCTGGTCGGATGAAGGTAGGCAGCACCACGCGTGCTTATGGAGCGCTGCTCCTCCACAGTCCCCCACCAAAGGGTAGGCGGTGTAGGCTGATGGTGAGCCTCCATGGGATGCCCCTCCCGCATTACTGCCCCTTGTCCCGTGTAGCGGTGGGTCCTGTACCAAGGGCCGCCATCCTCCCTCGTTCCCCCCGTAGTCGGGGGGGGGGGAAAGAAAGGGGGGGGTGTGCCTGTGTGGTCTGTATTGGATCCTTGCACTTATATGGCCTTTGTCTGTCTTTGGACTTTTATAGATGGTGTCAACCGCCGCGCCCTCTCTATGTATTTTACTTGCGCACTTGCTTCTTCCTTAGTTGAAGGCTTCGCGCCGGGCGGCGGCGTTACCTCAGACACCTACGTGTCCTCATTGGCTGTTGTTGGACTTCGCGCTCTTCGGGAGGAGAAGCGGTCGAGCGGTCATGGACCGCTGGCCCGCCCTTCGAGGTACACGGCGCCATTTTATCTGCGCGTGACGCGTGGGACGCTCCTGATTACCGTGGTACTGTAAGTGCCCTCGCGGGCAGCCTATTCTCATTATAGTTTTTCTTGGTTCTGACACCATTTTCTTCTCTTTGTGTCTTTCAGACCGGTGAACACCATTGGCTTCTCCTGGCCCGGGGTAAAATTATAGCGGGCCTTGTAAAATTCTCCCACTTCCCTAGCGGGTCTTTGGGGGCATCCAGGGTTGCCTATAGTGTAAATCCCTACTGGCATATTGTGCCTTGAATAATCACCATATGGAGGCATCTCAGAATTATGTGACCGGGGTCCCTCTGGGACAAGACCGGCTGTGTATAGCGTGTGGACAACCCCATGCTGATGCTGACAGGGCACGGGTCTGCGGACCCTGTGCCGAGCAAGCACTGGCTCTGCAATCAGGCCTGCCAGTGGCTGCACCTCGCTTCATTTTGCCTATTTCCCCATGCTTGAATCTCACTCCTGCTGAGTCGCATATAAAGGGGGAGTTGCAGCCTGTTGCGTCTTCCAGACTGTCCACGGCTGAACAGATCATGGCGAGGTTGTCAGAGCGCAAGGGCCCTGGTAAGAAGCGGCACTTGACATCTTCTGTTTCTGTTTTTCCTATGGGAACTGAGGAGTTTTCTACTCCGTGTGACTATTCCCCTTCTGATGAAGGAGAGCTATTCTCTAACTCAGGCTCATCTGATGAGAGACCAAGGAGTCATGACGATTCTGGACCCGAATTCTGGGGCCAGTGTGACACTGACGATCTGTTGATTAAGGTCTTTAAGGCTCTATCTCTCTCCCTGGTGAAGCTTCCAAGCCGAGAGGGGAGCATTTCCATACAGCAACAGCACGTTTGGAATTCCTAGAACAGGCTCACTTCCATGCTCTTGTCCTCAAGGAATGGGAATGCCCCAGTAAACTTTCAGGGGTCCCAGGGGACTGGGATAGGAAATACCCCTTTCCCCCTGAGGTGGTTAATTGCTGGTCATCCCCCCCCCCCCCCGTGGTGGATGCCCCGATCATAGGGGTTCCTAACCCCCCCTTTATTACAGCCCTGCTCATAATACCCTTCGGGATGCTGAGGACCAGCGCATTGAGCTGCTGGCCTCCCACGCCTTTTCTTGTGCAGGGACGGCGCTGCGCCGTTCTGTGCCGCGGCTATTACTGCAGTGGCCACTAGAACCCTCGTCAAAAAGATGCTTGATCATCACTCTGATAATCTCCCCTGGGCGGTGTCTAATGCACTCTCCAACTGTGATGTGTTTGTAAGATTCATCCTATTAGCGTTGGACGACACCATTAGAATGTGTGCTAGAACTTCTGCCCTTGCGGTGGCTATACGTCGCTTGGTTTGGCTGCGACAGTGGGGTGCTGACGATGCTACTAGCCTACTCTTATTGGGCTTCCCTTTAGAGGGCTACGCTTGTTTGGGGCCCGTCTAGACCTGTTTGGCAAAAAGGGTAAGTCACCCCAACGCAGGCGGCCGTCTAGGCCCCCTCGGGGCAGGGGCACCCCTATTTCCCCCTTCCTTACTGTTAAACAAGAACCAGGGTGTCCTTCGTGGGGGCTCGCGCAGACTCCGGCCCTGGGAGCAGCAGACAACGCTCTGGCCCCTCCGGCGGGGCTAAGCCTAAATCTTCCACCAATCCCCCTCAAGCGTGGGGCGCCCTCACCCGTCTGGGTGAGGGGATGACTGCTGCACTTTGCTCTTGTCAGGAGGCTTTACGCCTCATACTGGTGGATTCAGGAGGTAGTGTCCTCCGGATGCAAGATAGAGTTTGCTGCGCGGCCTCCCCCAAGATTATCAGGTCCCAGGTACTCCTGGTCCCTGACCATGCAAGGCCTGCTAGGTCTGAGGGTCACTTGCAGATTGCCTGTAACAGGCAGAGGCAGGGGCCGCTACACCAACTTTTCCACAGTCCCCCAAAAGGATGGGTCAGGCTGGTCCATTCTGGATTCACAGCAATTCTCCAATTACAGGCATTTTCTGCTTGGAAACTCTGAGATGGGCCATCGGCGCCTTGCACCCAGGGGGCTTCTTGCCATCTGGGGAGCTCTAAAATGCTTATGCTCACATCCCTGTGCCTTCTGGACACCGAGGCTCTTCAGGTTCGTGTTGGAAGTCCAGCACTGCTAATTGTGGCCTTATCTGGCCTCTCTTCAGCTCCCAGAGTGCTCACTCAGGTGTTGACGGCGGTGATGTCTCTGATGAGACCAAGGGACGTCTGCGCGATGACTTACCTAGATGCCTCTTTTCACTTATCAGTCTCTTTGTCAGGCTAAGTTGGATACCCGGCTGCTGGCATCCATTGGGAGTCATTTGGATGGGTGATCATTCACCCCAAGTCCTCATTGTCCCCTTAATTGGTAATTCCATTACTAGGAATGAATCTGAATTAGGTTCAAACGAGAATCTTCCCTTCTCCGCAATAAAGTGGACAATCTGGTCACATGGGCTCAGTCCCTCATTGCTGTCCCGGTCCCTTCACCAGGCAAAGATGCAGCTGGTGGGCCCGTTGGTGGCTTGCTCGGAAGAGGTCCCTTATGCTCAGTTCCCCTTGGGCCCTTCTGCGACTTCTATTGTTAATACAGGACAGGGATCCGGCATCCCTGGAACATAAGGTCTGTGGGCCTTCCCACCTGGTGGGAAGGTTTCTCTTGGAGTGGATGAACTCAAGGAACCTGTCTGGGGGCAGTTCCTTCTTGCCCATTCCTGGAAACGGTCACCATGGATGCCAACCTATCAGGTTGAAGGGGAAGGGTTTCTTCTGAAACTCTCTGCGATTCTGGGGGTGGTGGGGCCCTTAGAAGGTCTTTACGCCTATTGATGTTTGAAACAGTGAGCGTTTTCAGTTGGTTCTGTCTCGCTTGACTACTTCCCTTCTGGGCCTGCCAGTTTGGGGGCACTCGGTCTGTCTGACAGTGTCCTACATTAATCTTTGGAAGGGGCCTGGAGCTGGTGGTCCCTGCAGGAAGTGTCTATGTTCCTATTCTGGGTGGAGACAATGTTCCCTGCATATCAGTGATATTCGCTCCGGTGGAGCCCCTCCGCTACAGGATATGCTAATTCCTGTGTCACTATGGGGTCCAACTTGTTTCCCTGTCCCAGGATCCTCTGGCAGTGGTCCGGATGCCTTAGTAACGTCATGACTGGACGTTTTTCTGTATGTCTTTCTCCATTCCCCCTGCTAGGCAGGGTTCTGCGCAAGATTGCTCTGGTAAGGGCACCAGTGATTCTGGTGGCCCCCAGGTGCCCTAGTAGAGTGTGGTTATGGTACCGAGGACAGTAGTTTTCTGTACCTTTGGCCAGGAGTGCCAGCTCTGCTCACTCAGGGCCCCCTTTACGTCACTCCAATCTACAGACTCTGGCCTAGACGGCCTGACTGCTGAAACATCCATCTTGATGGAGACAGGCTTATCTGTCTCGGTGATTGAGCCTATGGGAAAGCTAGGAGCAGGCTTCTTCATCTTCTTCTTCTACCTGTTATAGGGTATGGCATACCCGTATTGATTGATGTGAGTCTAGGTCTCTTCCCTGTTGGGCGTTCTCGGTTCCCTGGGTTCTAGAGTTGGTTTCAGCATGATTTGGAGTTGGTTCTCCAACTCAGTACTCTGATGGGTCAGGTTCTGTCCTGTCCACCTTGCCTTAGTAGTCTCTGGTTCAGTCTTCCTTGGTTAAGACTTCTTTCAGGGGGTACCCTCAAGGTTGTCCTTCTAGTGACTGTTACCTTGGTCAGGCGTGTGTTAGCGGGCGGCTCTGTCTATCTAGCCCCCATTCTTTTAGATACACCAGGATAAGGTGGTGTTCCGCCTGAAGCCGGACTCTCCGCATCAGGTGGTGTCTTATGTTCATTGTTTCTAGATATTGTTCTTCCTGCTGTGGCTTTTTTCCTAGCAACGCTGAGGAAAGGGTTCTGCATTCCCTGAACAAGGTGTTGGAAGTTTTTTCCTTGGTAGTCACTGTGTCCTTCTGGAGAACTGATGCTCCTTGGGGCCTATGGTCACTACATCCTGAATGTGCCCGATCTGTCATGCAGGTGACAGTGGTTTTAAACTGTTTGCTGTTGTCGTTTTTTGCTGGGGATCCCACCCTACTTATGGACACTGCTTTTGGATGTCCCAAGTGTAAGTACTATATCTGGAGCGGGACGTACTGTATACGAAGAATAATACAATTCTGTGAAATACTCACCTGTAGAATTGATATTATTTGTATACCCCTTTCGCTGCCAGCCTACCTGGAGTTTTTGTCACCCTTGGTGCCAAACCATTTTGCACTATTTTGCGCTCCCCATGTTCCAATGTGATTTTTGAAGGGATTTCCAGGGATTTCCCAGGAAAATGATATATTGTTTTTTTCAGCAGAGTCTGGGCTTTAACATGAAATGTCTTGTTTGTAATTTTTTAGGTGTATTCTCAATATTTTTGGGTGAAATATGTGAAAAAAAAATAAAAAAAAATACATTTTTACAATTTGTAGTTTTTTTTGTAATAAAAAAATGTACGTTTTTCAATAAAATCTTATTGCATGTGAAATCCCAATTTCTCCCAGTTACAGCGATACCACATATGTATCGGTAGACACCCTTTTCTGCCCAGGAGACTCCCCCAAACTGAAATAGCGCTTTAGGGAATTTTCAGATAAAATACAACTATGCAATGCAATATGCGCACCTTGCAGTTTTTCCAGAAAAACAACCCTTTCCATTTGAAATACCCTCAACAAACTATATAGTACACACCTCAAGCTTTCTAGACGTACCAGGCTTGTTGATGTGCCCATAGTTTTCTGGAAGTAATCCCTCAATGTATTCTTTGGTTGCAAAGAGTTTCCCTAAAAAAAGGATAAAAAAGCAGAATCAAAGCCACATTTTCCTAAAAAACTATGTGCAAACAAGAAAAAACGAGTTTAATCTGAAAAAGCAACATCCCCAGAACAGAACGATACCCAACATGCATTGCTACTGTCAAGGGAAGAGTTGCCAAACACCCCAAAGTAAAGCATGTGCGTAACAGTGATTTTACTTGAAAATTTCAGCTCTGCAGACAAAGTGCGCACCTTGCGATTTTTCAACCAAAACAACCCTTTACATTTGGAATATCCCCCATAAACCATATATTACCTGAAAGTACACATGTTAAGCTTTCTAAGCGTACCCAACTTGTTGTAGTGGGCTCATCTTTCTGGAATTAATCCCTCAAAGAATTCTTTGTTTGCGCAGGGTTTCCCGAAAAAAAGTATAAAAAAGCTGAATAAAAAACACCTTTTCCTAAAATATAAATATGCAAACCAGAAAAAAACAAGCTAAATCTGAAAGCGCAAGGTCCCCTGAACAGAACAATACCCAACATGCATAGCTACCTTTAACCATTTTAATTGCCAGCCTACTTGAGATTTTGTCACCCTCTGTTGACAGGTCATTTTTCCCCATTTTGCGCCATGTTTTGCGCCATTTTTGCTGGAATTTTCAGGGAAATTATATATATATTTTCTGCAGCAGAGTTTAGGCTTTAACAAGAAATGTCTTGTTTGTAAATTTTTTTTTTGTTTTTTACAATATTATTAAGTAAAAAATAAATAAATAAATAAATAAATTTTTTTTAGAAAATTGACTCCTTTATTTTAAATAAAAAATGTATTTTATTAAGGAAAACCATATTGCATGTGAAAGCCCCATTTCTACCGATTAGAACGGTACCACATATTTATCGGTAGCCCCCCGTTCCTGCCCAGGAGACCCCCCTAACTGAAACAAGTACTTTATAACATTTACAAATAAAATACAACTACCATCCACACTACAAAGGGTTAAATCGAGAAAAAAAATGACATAGGGTCCCCCTTCCCGGGGGGACCCCATTTTTTGGGGGGATTTTTAAGGGTTAAAAACCCTTAAAAATCCCCCAAAAAATTGACATGGGGTCCCCCTTACCCAAAGTAACCAGCCCGGGACCAGCTATGCAGGGCTTGTAGAAACAGGGCACAGGGGCCAGCTTTTGTGGCCCCTGGCCCTGCAGGCTACAAGCCCGCATAGCCCATGGGCCCGGGCTCTTCTGCCCCCCCCCTGGGCTTTGGGGAGGCAGGTAATGGGGGTGCCAGGGGTTAATGGCAAGTCACCCGCTAGTCACAGGTGACTTGCCACCTCCCCCAGCCTTGTGAACTGGTATAGGGGTCATGGACCCCTTACCAGTTCACAAGGGGTTAAATGTAAAAAAAAACACAGACACACAAAAGAGAAAAAAATATTTTATTATTTTTTTTTATTTTTTATACTATATTTACCTCCCATCCATCCTGGAGCACTGTGTCCCTCGGCGATCACTGGCTTCTGCTCACCTGCTAGAAGCCTTTTATAGCTGCTGGATGACAGAACACAAAGGGTTTATTAAAAAAAAAATGACATAGGGTCCCCCCTCCCAGGGGGGCGGACCCCATTTTTTTTGGAATTTTAAGGGTTAAAAACCCTTAAAAATCCAAAAAAAAAAATGAAATGGGGTCCCCCTTACCCATCATTACCAGCCCGGGACCAGCTATGGGGGCTTGTAGGCACAGAGTGGGGGGGCCAGCTTTTGTGGCCCCCCCACCCTGCAGCCTACGAGCCCACATAGCCTGTGTGGGCCCAGGCTCTTCTGCCCCCCCCTGGGCTTTGGGGAGGCAGGTAATTGGGGGTGCCGGGGGTTAATGGCAAGTCACCCGCTGCGGCAAGCGGGTGACATGCCATCCCCCAGCCTTGTGAACTGGTATAAGGGGTCTCATGGACCCCTTACCAGTTCACAAGGGGTTAAATGTTAAATAAGACACAGACACATAAGAAATAAAAGATCTTTATTTATTTTTTTTTTACTTTACTCACCTCCGATCCTGTGTCCCCCGGCGATCTCCGCTGACAGCCTGCTCGTGTGTTTGAAGAAGAGAGCCTGGGGAGGAGGGGGGGGGCGATCTCAGCCCTCTCCTCCTCCCCATCTGCCCTCCTCCAGGCACACAAGCAGACTGATTGTCTGTCTCACGTCCCGGCATTAAGAGGGCTGCTGGTGCTGGGCTAGCAGACCTGTTCCAGGAAGTGGGGGGGGAGGGCAATTTCTGCCCTCTCCTCGCCACCGAAGAGGCTGGAGGGTGATCGGAGGCCCCCCCAGTGAAGAGGACACCCATCGGGAGACAGCGCGGCCTCAGGTAAGGAAATGTCATTTTATTTTTATTTTTTTTTACGGGGGATCGGATGGCACCAAATTAAAGAGGAGACCCGGCCGGATCCAACGAGGGGTCAGGTGAGTATTTTGGATTTATATTTTTTTTACTATCAGGGGGGAAAGTCAAGCACGTAGATTCTACGTGCTTGGCACTTAAGTGGAGTGGAAGCGAGCACGTAGAATCTACGTGCTTGGCACTGAAAGGGATACAGTACGTCCTGCTCCACCCCACCCTGTTTTTTTTGCATTATTCTGGATCCCCTGTATGGTGATTGTTACCATTGTTATAGTTACCAGTTTTGGTGGTTAATTATCCCGGCTTCTTGTTCACTGCTTTTCAATGCTGGGGATTTGTGGGAGGTCACCGGGTATTTTGCATGTGTCTGCAGTGCAGCGCCATCTGGCGGAGGATAACCCAAGTGTAAGTACTATATCTGGAGCAGGACGTACTGTATACAAATAATACAGGTGAGTATTTCACAGAATTGTATTTTTTATCTTTGAATACAATTGACGTAAATTATCAACTTTAGAGTGCTGGTTCTTTCACAATTTCTTGGACTGGTGGCATCTCCATGAACCGATGAACCCACAACTTATGAACTTTGTCATTGGTAAGAGTGCAGCGGTCACGATTTACTAGGTTTAAGGTTTCAGGGCTGACAGAACTTGTCACCCCTGATTTCCTCTTCTTTCTATTAACATAAAAAATAACAAGCCTTTATGGATATTTCTTCATTCTGGGTATATAACTGCCTCTCTTCCTGCCATCCAGCAGATTTTTATATTTTTATCATTGGGCCATTTTTCGCGGTAGTGCTCCTTTAATTTCAAATACACTGTTATTCAAAATATCTAAGCTTAATACATAATTAAAAAAACCTCTATCCATCTTCACTTTTGTCTCTAGTGATTCTTGTAATAATTGAGACAGACTGGTATTGGACGTAAAATAGTGATGGTTTGATTTTACACTCTTCCATTGGAGGTTTTTAAATTTCAGTTCATGACAAGGATTGAGCCTGCAGGCTGGAAGGTTAAAAACCTTTTGTTTTTTTTTTTTTACGAACCTGGACTTTGCTTTTAATATTTTGCTTTTTTTCTCAAATGAAATGCCACTTTCCAGACGTTTTTTATAAATGAGACCCCTGTACCAGTTCACAAAGCTTAGGGCACTGGCAAGTCTCCTGCCTCCTGAAAGCTCGGGGGGGGGGGGGGGAAGGGCCCAGGGGCCATTCAGCCTGTGCAGGCCTGCAGCGTGGCTAGCCCCTGCACACTGTTCTACAAGCCCCTTTAGCTGGTCCCTGGGCTGGTTATGCTGGGTAGGGGGGACCTCACACCACTTTTGGGGATTCTTAAGGGTTTTTAACCATTAAAATCCCCCCCAAAAATGGGTCCCCCACTCTAGGAACGGGGACTCCAGGCCAATTTTACCCTTTAGAGTGTGGATAGTAGTTGTATTTTATTTGTAAGTAAATGTTATAAAGTAAATTGTAAGTTGAAATTGGAAGATATTCCCCTCGATTCAAAGAGCAAAAGTTAATTGATTTCGTATCGAGAATCGTAAGTTTGGGTGGGTGTTTGTCATTTTTTCATGTTTTTTTGGCCATTTCGTATTCGCACGATCGTTCGCGCATAGACGTATATGAACATACGCATTTCGTACGAGAATCGTATAATTTGCGTTAGTTCGTGTGTTTTTCCCGTCCAAATCGTATTATTTGCGTCCGATCCTATTTTTTACGTCCTTCACATGGGCTTGCGCCCAATTCAGAGAGGTGATTGCTAATTGTTTTGAAGCCCATTAAAGAGCTGCTTTACGAAATGTTTGCCGGCAGCTATTTGGCCTCGGGAGTAGGATGGAGCGGAGCGAGTTTGTGGCACATCAAGGGCTTATGCTTTTTGGCATTGAGTTGATCGAGATGTCTGAGAGCAGATTGCCCCTGCGTCGTCGCATGAACATCGATAGCATGAATGATGTTGAGCTGTTCGAGCTGACCAGGCGTAATCGCGCTTCCCTCCATAAATTATATAGTGAGCTGCGGCCATGGTTAGCCCGCACCACAAGGAAGGGGCATGCAATTTCAGGTATGACCAAGATGCTTGGCTGCCTGCAATTTTTGGCGAACGGCTCGTTCCAGAGGCTGGGTGCCCTCTCTGTGGGGATGTCACAGCCTACGCTGAGCCGCGCACTGTCTAAATTTTTGGAAGGCATGGCTGCCATAACTCAAAAATATATTTATTTTCCTGATGATATGGCAGCCAGAAACGCCATTAAGCTTGGGTTTTATAATGTGGCCGACATGCCCAACGTTATTGGTGCAATTGACTGCACACATGTGGCACTCGTACCTAGGGCAGCCGACGAGTATATATATAGGTATTGAGATTGGTTATTATGTTGCCCAACGTGTCATGTAACCTGTTTTCCTTTGCGGCAGCATATTTGTTTATCCCTCATTTGTGTAGCTGCTTTATCTCGGCTTTTCATTAGTCTTTCCCAATAGAGTGCAGACATGTTTTGTGGTTAATTTATTAGTTTTGGTCAAATATCAATTACCCTTTTTGTATGTTTTTGCCTTAAGGAATCGTAAAATGGGACACTCACTTAATGTCCAGGCCGTGGTTGGTCTGGATATGCGGTTTATGAGTGTCCTTGCCGGCTACCCCGGATCGTCCCACGACTCCTATATCCTCCGGCGATCTGGGTTGTTTCGGAGATTTGAGGCAGGTGAATTTTCGGGGGCATGGCTGCTTGGTAAGTGTGTCCTATTTGTGTGTTATTAAATGTGGCATTAATCTTGTATTTGGTGATATGTTGGTTTTGGAAAACTTTACATAAGCGTCCAACTGCCTTTTTCTTGGCTCATATATTAGGAACTTACCCAAAAAATCCTTGTCTCGCTTTGGCCTTCAGAATGTTTTCCCTTTAGTTAGGATGTCTGTAAGTTCCTTGTCCCTAAATATATTGGTTTGGAGTTTATACCCAAGGATCTTTGACCTTTGGCTCCTTTTGTACTATTGGTCTTTAAATGTCAAAGTGGACTTAAACTGCATACATTGTAGTTTCCAGTGAAATGTGGATAGGGATCTTTGACCTTTGGCTCCTTTTGTACTATTGGTCTTTAAATGTCAAAGTGGACTTAAACTGCATACATTGTAGTTTCCAGTGAAATGTGGATAGGGATCTTTGACCTTTGGCTCCTTTTGTACTATTGGTCTTTAAATGTCAAAGTGGACTTAAACTGCATACATTGTAGTTTCCAGTGAAATGTGGATAGGGATCTTTGACCTTTGGCTCCTTTTGTACTATTGGTCTTTAAATGTCAAAGTGGACTTAAACTGCATACATTGTAGTTTCCAGTGAAATGTGGATAGGGATCTTTGACATTTGGCTCCTTTTGTACTATTGGTCGTTAAATGTCAAAGTGGACTTAAACTGCATACATTGTAGTTTCAAGAGAAATGTGGATAGGCCCTCAGCAGCATCCTAATTGTAACATGTCTGAAAACTACAAATATATGTAAAATACAAATACCCTTGGCCGTGCAGATGTTTGTTAATTAATTGGTATATAGAAGTGCCATTTTTATTTAGGTTATACCTTAGTGCAATTTTTGGGGGCCCTAATGTGCCCTGTTTTTTTTTGGGAACACTTTACCTTACATCATTATGATATCTGTGAAATTTTTGGTGTTGGTTGTGTTGCCTTTTTAATTTTGATTACATTTAATTCTCGGTTTAAGGTGATTCCGGGTACCCACTTCTACCCTGGCTCATGACGCCTGTGCTGCGGCCCCAGGATGCCTCTCAGGAAGCGTATAACCGTGCGCATCGCAAGACCCGGGCTGTTGTGGAGAGGGCCTTTGGTCTGCTGAAGACACGTTTTCGTTGCCTTGACCATACTGGGGGGGCCCTGCAATATGATCCCAAGAAAGTGATCGACATTATAATGGCATGTGCTGTTTTGCACAATTTTGCCATCATGGAACGTGTCCCACGTTATGTGGACAGCCTGCCCTCTTCAGCCGTCGAGGATGAAGTCGAGAATTTTGAGGGGCCCCCCAGTGAGTCTGGCCAATCTGTTCGAGCCAACCTGATCAGCCAGCATTTTACTTAACTTTTTTCCCTGTCTCACCATTCTGTATGTCTGTGTTATCCTTTTTGTTACATATGTTGTTTTGCCGTAATGTGGCATTACCTCTAAGTAAAACATTTAGACCTTAATTGTTGCCTAATGTATTTCATGTAGTTTCCTTAGCTTTAGCTTTGCATTGTTACACCTCTTCAAACCAAAATTATCTGGTTTAGCCCAAGCTGTTAAAAATGTCTTCCCACTAAAAACGCCACAAGTATTGTAAGTGAATTTTTTGTTTTACTTTGAAAAGGAAAAATTATAGTGCTTAACACAAATCAGTCCACATACATCTGTGGTAACAAATGGATAACATAAAAAAAAAACATCGAGCACATCTACACCTGGAAGTGAGTGGCACAACCAAACAAGGACACCCAGTCCAAAGGCCAGCCTAGTCCAGTCATTAATATTGCCTGTGCCCAGGGATATTTGGGCATGGCCATAATGTCACACAAACATGTCTGCAAACAGGAGGAGCACCAACCAAATACATAGGTAAAGCCATAAGTGGCCAGATAAACTCCACATAGACCTATGGCATTGGCTAGTGGCCTTAAGCATTACTCTAAGGAGCTATATGGGAGCAAATACAAAACACAACCTGCCAGAGCAACACAAAATGGATTGTTTGAAACCTCAAAGGACAAGTAAATACAGTGGGGGGTAAGAGAAAAGATGTCCCACACACCCATGGCTTAATAGGGTGGCTGCCCATAATACCCAGGTGGAGGTCCAGGTGGAGGTCCATGGGAATGGGACCTAGCCTGGGCCATGGCAGCATTGTGAATTTGAAACTGCTCCACAATGTTTCTCTGCATATTGGTCATCTCAGCCATGGCTGACTGGATGCCATTACTTGCATTGGCCACGTTGCTGTTGAGGGTACGCAACTCCGCGAGGATGCCCTGTAGACTGGTATGGATGTTCACCATGTCGGCATGCCTTTGCTCACGCTCTGTAACGAGCTGGGCGTCATAAGAGTCCCTTTGTTGGGTCCATAATTGAAGCAGGGCACTCTGCCTCCCCTGGGAAATTGTGGGGCGGCGTAATGGCGTCCACCGCACAATTACCCTGGCTCTTGGGCGTACCCTGCCGCGTGGTGTCGTACCCTCAACAGCAACCGGCCTGCTTTGCAAATCCTCAGCAGCAGAGTGAACACTGGGGACTGTAGTGTCAGTCTCCCCATGTGCAAGCACAATGGATGGAGATTCACTCTGCTGCTGAGGATTGGCCAGAGAAACATTATGGAGCAGTTCCAAATTGGGACCCAGGGGGAGTTCATCCGACGTGCCCTGTACGGAGACATCATCATCTTCCTCCATGTCCTGGATCTCTTCCATGAGTGTGCGGGTCTGTAGGGACATATAAAAAAAAAAAGGCTAAGTTGGCGTCCAAATTTTGGATTTCAACAGTTTAACACATTCTTAAGCACTTGTTAGTATTTATGCTACTAAATTAACTTACCGAAAATCTCTGATCTGGGCTCCTATGCTGTACGGACCTGGTAGGCATAACCAAACTGGGGGGTGAGTTTACCCTTGCTGAGGGATCATGCTGGGCTGAAGAAGAGAAAAACAAACCACGTAAACACACACACATAACCTTTTTTAGGATAGGTAATCAAATATAGCTCTATTTGTAATATTTTTCAACTCTAGAGCAATGGTGACCTTTGTTCAAACACACGCAAGTTTACATAGGTGCAATGGCTCTGAAAAACTGCTAAGTGACCTCAGTTCTAAGTCATGAAGTGTACCCAGTCAGCATACAACTTTCAAGGCACATTTTTGGATTTAGCCTACCATTCGCTAGGTCCGGGGTACTCAAACAATTGTTTGAAACGCCCATTTCAAGGTATGTGGTGAGAGGTGAATGTCTGGCCATGGTGCTGACGCAGGGGGTGTCTAGTTAAAAATAAATACACTGGTGGAGGGGCTGGAGATTTCAAAGTGCCAACTAATAAAGGCTGCTTGCCCTTGCTGGGCTGGATGGGCCAGAGCTGAGGGGACAGGGATTGGATGGCTAAAGGGGGGAGTTAACGTATTGATGGTGATGGGATGGATGGAGCCAATCTGTTACAAATGTATGGGGCTTATGTGGGGGGGGGCATGGGGGGACTGTGGCAGATGGGCCAGAGCAGGGGCAGCGGGACACGATTGTGGCCAGAGAAATTTTTAAAAAGTTACTGTGTACCTTGCAATGCCACTTCCTGTGCAGTACTTCATATTGCAATGCTATGTTTCAGGGAGCCATGACATTGGGCAGGAGACCAACCACTACATGGCCGATCAAGGGGGCAGCTCTGAGCACGTCAACACAGAAGTAACTGAGTGCAGGGCTGTCTGGGCAGGGGTCCTTGAATGTGGTGCCAAGGTCCGCATTGGGACCCCGGGCCGCCAGTTGAGTGTCGCTGCTCTAGGTCAGATATGTTTGTGGGTGGCTAATTAAATTGTTAACTCAAACACAACTCACACAACCAAAAGGCAACCCATACATAATGATGTGTGTTTTGTGATTGATTCCAAATATCTCACTTATCTTGCGAAACTTCATGACTTTAACAATCCAATTGGACATTTGAACTTTGCCATAATGGCTGTGGGCCTAAATGTGTGATTCCCAGGGACCAAAAGAGGACACAAACAGCCACAGTAGTGCGAGGCCAAGCAAGGCAAACCATAGGGGCATCCCGTTAGCTTGTTACTAGTGAACTGTAGATTATTTAGCAAACAGCCAAACATGCAGATTTAAGAGTACTCACCGTGGGTACGGGTCGGTGAGTCTGTGTCCCTTAGACCAGCATGTCCACCGACCGCGACCGGATGGAGAAGTCCAAGCACAATCTCCTCAGCAGGGGTAAACTCCAATTTAGATGGAAAGCCACCGCCAGTTTTCAGGCTGAAAAGAGAAAATCGTTTGGTACTCAGAAAAGGTGCATACAGTACATCCAAAACATTCGATTTAGCGTAAACATTTAGTTACCTGTAATTATGCCTTTTAATTTCTTTTTGCCGTACAGCATACTTCAGATCAGAGATTTTCTTCTGAATTTGGGACACATCTTTCCTCTCTTCCCCCGCTGCATTTACTTGTCGGAGGATGGTTTCAAACAATTCCATCTTGCGCTGCTTGGTGGTGTGTTTGGATTTGCTCCCATATAGCTCGTCATAGTATAATGTAAGGCCACTAGCCAATGCCATATTTTGGTCATGGGAGAATCTCCCACTCAACTGGCCTCGCCGCAATGTGCGGCCAGATGGTTGGCTTGGCTGCTCCTCCATGTGTGCAGACACATGTGGTGACATTATGGCCTGGGGCTGGGTAGGGGAATGGCCGGATTGGTGGCTTCCCAATGACTGGACTGGACTGGCCAAGGGACTGGGTGTTCTTGCGTGGCTGGCCACCGAACTTCCAGGTGTAGATGTGGTCATGGGGGCAATTCGGGGCCCTCTTGGGGGGCTAGGTTCCCGGCTGGTGCCAGGTCGGGGGCTCTGTTCCCGGCTGGTGCCAGGTCGGGGGCTTCTGGCCCTGGATTGGGTTCTTCTGGGCCTGTAGGGGCTTCTGGCCCTGGATGGTGTTCTTCTGGGCCTGTAGGGGCTTCTGGCCCTGGATGGTGTTCTTCTGGGCCTGTAGGGGCTTCTGGCCCTGGATTGGGTTCTTCTGGCCCTGTAGGGGCTTCTGGCCCTGGATTGGGTTCGGCGGGCCCTGTCGGGGCTTCGTGCCCTGGATTGGGTTCGGCGGGCCCTGTAGGGGCTTCTGGCCCTGGATGGTGTTCTTCTGGCCCTGTAGGGGCTTCTGGCCCTGGATTGTGTTCGGCGGGCCCTGTAGGGGCTTCTGGCCCTGGATTGGGATCTGCGGCCTCTGGATGGGCTTCTGGCCCTGGATTGTGTTCGGCGGGCCCTGTAGGGGCTTCTGGCCCTGGTTTGGGATCTGCGGCCTCTGGATGGGCTTCTGGCCCTGGATTGTGTTCGGCGGGCCCTGTAGGGGCTTCTGGCCCTGGATTGGGATCTGCGGCCTCTGGATGGGCTTCTGGCCCTGGATTGTGTTCGGCGGGCCCTGTAGGGGCTTCTGGCCCTGGTTTGGGATCTACGGCCTCTGGCTGTGCTTCGGGGCCTGGATGGGGTTCGGGCCCTGGATGGGGTTCGGGCCCTGGCTGGGCTTCGTGCCCTGGATTGGGTTCTTCGGCCTCTGGCTGTGCTTCGGGGCCTGGATGGGGTTCGGGCCCTGGATGGGGTTCGGGCCCTGCTGCGGGGCATGGGTTTCCGAACTGCCCTACTTGAAGGCATGGCCGGTGTGGGCTCACTGGTGCTGCCTGTTCTGGGGGCAGAGGTGGTGGGTGCTGCAGTTGCCAGCTTTTTGGCTGCAGGAGGGGCACGGGGCTTGGGGCCCCTTTTTTTGGTACCTGAGGGTCCAGGGTCCCTTGGTGGGGCCGAGGTGGGAGTCTTGGCTCTCAGTTTTCGGCCAGCTTGCTGGGACCTTGTTGTGGGGCCCTCCGCGGTCTTGCTTGGCTGGGGTCGCTTGCTCATCGCCTTTTTTGGTGCCATCGTACACAAATGCTCAAAGAGAATGAGCTTTGGGTGCAGGGACCTTTAAATAATGAGCCCAGCGTGTGACGCCTATGCGCACGACTACGCGCTCGTACGAACGTACGTTCGAGCGGAACCAGGAAACCGCTGGGGTTTCACTTATCTGCTGCCTGGAAGAAGCATAAAGATGGCGCCCACTATCTTCACCCGTCAACAGGAAGAGATCCTCATGCTGGTAAGTGGCTGCCTGTGCATTTTAATCGAATAGTCAATGATGGCCTAAATGTAAATGATGCGTTTGGAACTAGTTTGGGGTATCTTAATGTTTAATCACTGGCTCCTCACACTTCATCCTCAAGGGCCGAGCCTGGCCACGTTTTCAACTGTCTATGCTGATGTCCTAATTCGGCCAATTGCTCCGGCTTAGCAACAGTTAATTAACCTGTGGAGTAGCGGGGCGAGCTGGCAAACCTGGCCTGTCTCGGACCTTGATGCGGATGTTTGAGGAACACTGTTTTCCTAAGCCATAAAAACACAACGGGAAGCCACACACGTGGTCCAAAAGCCTAAGCATTAGGCTACATCTTGGATGTTTAAACCATCCTAACATGCCATAGATGCAGGTGGCCTGATTCTTGATGTTGGCTATTATCTGTATGTACATGGTGTGTGATACATATAACATAAGACCAGACTGTCAATCACAGTCAACGTCCTCTTGAAGGCACTCCCCAAAAATGGCGGCCACTCGAAATGTGTGTGTTAATGACATTAAATTCTCAACTTGTGATGCAACACATATGGGTCTGTGTGTAAAAGTAAAAGCTCTGTGTCCATTATGTTTTTCAGATCATGCTTCAGCGCCGGTATGACTTTGCGCCCAATGTGTACGAGAAAAGGGACATCGCCCGGGAGATCATCGCGGAGATCCACCGTGTGACCAGCACCACCTTCACTCACACCCAGATAATGCAGCATTGGTCGGACCTGAAGCGTCTGCACATGCCCCGGGTGCGGAGGTTTTTTGGAATCCATTTCCCAAGTAAGTACAAAGCAATTGCATGGTATATGTTCCAAATGTCTAAGTTATGCCTTTATTTATAATGACTTTTCTTTGGTAGTGTTGGAAATGGATTTCAGAATTCGCCGCACCCGGAGACGTACAGGCCGACCAGTGCTGCATGACTCTGCATCTGTGAGTGAAGGTGGTGGATCTCCCGGGCGACGGACCTACCCCTCCTCTGTGGCCTCCTCAGACCAGCCCCTGGACCTTACCACAGAGGAGGGGCCAAGGCGCGTGGGCGTGGAGTCATACCTGGCCACGCATGGGGAAGGCTCTGGTATGTCACTCTTCATGTATAGGCACAAAGATATACATGGCAGGCCAAAAACTAAGTTATCCTTTATTATGTATTTGTAGAAGCTTCTGGAGCGGGTGAGATAGTGGAGGAGGAGGCAGCAGAGATGCTTGAAGTCGATCCTGGCGAAGGTGAGTGATGTCAGCCAGACTGGGAGCCAGATATGTGGGGAATAGTGACTCTCTACAAGTACTAACCAAATGTCACATGTTTCTCCAGGGACTTCTTCACAGCAGAGCCAGGACCAAGGGCAGCCTGTTGGCCCCAACCAGCCATCTGTCGCCCACCAACTCCGTAAGTCTCCATGCCATTATTCATATTAATGTTTGCTTAGCTAATAACACACACATAACTAAAGGCGTAGCCAATGTGTAGTTCACACTTTCATGTGGGCACTTCGTTAGCTTAAAGAGGACCCTAACTAGTATTAAGAACCAAAGACTTAGCCATCACACTGTACCTACAGATTAGAAACATGGAAAAACACCCTTCACCCATCTAATGCATGTTATTAGACTGAACAAAACCAATATTGGGGAATATGGAATGCACAATATTTACAGGCAGCATGGGATACAGATTGAAAAAAGGAAGGTGCTGCCATGCATTGTGTGAGTGATGACCTTTCCCTCAACCCAGCTATGCTCTGGATTCCCAACGCACCACTGTAACCTACTCCCCTGTACTTTATCCAACTCTCCACTCCTCATTAAGTGTTATGCTTCAGAGTCCAGATGGCGGCGCTGTAATCCCCAAAAAACCCTAAATAACTTTGAGGTGGTGCAGAATCATTTGTGAATAGTTATTGGTTTTCATTAAATAATGTTGAAGGTCCGGTTTTTGGAGTTTAAACACTTACCTGTGGGAAATGCATTAACTGTATCCCTTTGAAGAAGGACATATGTCATGCATTTACATGTATTTGATTAACCATAAATCTATTTCCAGCATACAAACCGGTCTGGGACTCCTATTTATGTTTCTTTCTCTATTGGTTACAGGGATGATCCCCCAAACCTTGGCGGGAAAAAAAAAAAGAATGAAGGAGTTGGTGGCCGAGCTGCTGGCCATACAGGCGACGTTGGGGCCAACAGATGAAGAAGACGAGGAGGATTAGTGCCCTTGGTCCTGGCTCCTTTCTTAAAGTTGTTTTAAAATTTTTAAAAATTTTAACACTTGTTTTATGTTTTTGGTTAAAAACCCAAAAAGATGTATTTTTAAAAAAAAAAAAAAAAAAGGTGTTTTACTGTTAAAAAAATACAAAATATTTATATTTGTTTTTCGTTGAACAAAAAAAAAAAAAGGTTTACAAAAAAAAACCCAAAAAAAAAACAAAGTTTGTACAATTATTAAAAAAAAAACAAAGAAAATATTTTAAATAAATTATATTTTAATCCTTCAGAAATGTGTCTTTTCTAATATGCACACACCCAAAAAATTACACAAACCAGAAACAACACACTTAGAAACATATAGACACATGTAAATTATGTGATATTCTAACGTTTTATGGACCGAGAAATGAAGTTGGATGCAAGCGCTAAGGGGTTTAGGTAAGTTTGAGGGACCGAGAAATGAAGTTGGATGCAGCCGCTAAGGGGTTTAGGTAAGTTTGAGGGACCGAGAAATGAAGTTGGATGCAGCCGCTAAGGGGTTTAGGTAAGTTTGAGGGACCGAGAAATGAAGTTGGATGCAGCCGCTAAGGGGTTTAGGTAAGTTTGAGGGACCGAGAAATGAAGTTGGATGCAGCCGCTAAGGGGTTTAGGTAAGTTTGAGGGACCGAGAAATGAAGTTGGATGCAGCCGCTAAGGGGTTTAGGTAAGTTTGAGGGACCGAGAAATGAAGTTGGATGCAAGCGCTAAGGGGTTTAGGTAAGTTTGAGGGACCGAGAAATGAAGTTGGATGCAGCCGCTAAGGGGTTTAGGTAAGTTTGAGGGACCGAGAAATGAAGTTGGATGCAAGCGCTAAGGGGTTTAGGTAAGTTTGAGGGACCGAGAAATGAAGTTGGATGCAGCCGCTAAGGGGTTTAGGTAAGTTTGAGGGACCGAGAAATGAAGTGGGATGCAAGCGCTAAGGGGTTTAGGTAAGTTTGAGGGACCGAGAAATGAAGTTGGATGCAGCCGCTAAGGGGTTTAGGTAAGTTTGAGGGACCGAGAAATGAAGTTGGATGCAGCCGCTAAGGGGTTTAGGTAAGTTTGAGGGACCGAGAAATGAAGTTGGATGCAAGCGCTAAGGGGTTTAGGTAAGTTTGAGGGACCGAGAAATGAAGTTGGATGCAGCCGCTAAGGGGTTTAGGTAAGTTTGAGGGACCGAGAAATGAAGTTGGATGCAAGCGCTAAGGGGTTTAGGTAAGTTTGAGGGACCTAGAAATGAAGTTGGATGCAGCCGCTAAGGGGTTTAGGTAAGTTTGAGGGACCGAGAAATGAAGTGGGATGCAAGCGCTAAGGGGTTTAGGTAAGTTTGAGGGACCGAGAAATGAAGTTGGATGCAAGCGCTAAGGGGTTTAGGTAAGTTTGAGGGACCGAGAAATGAAGTTGGATGCAAGCGCTAAGGGGTTTAGGTAAGTTTGAGGGACCGAGAAATGAAGTTGGATGCAGCCGCTAAGGGGTTTAGGTAAGTTTGAGGGACCGAGAAATGAAGTTGGATGCAGCCGCTAAGGGGTTTAGGTAAGTTTGAGGGACCGAGAAATGAAGTTGGATGCAAGCGCTAAGGGGTTTAGGTAAGTTTGAGGGACCGAGAAATGAAGTGGGATGCAAGCGCTAAGGGGTTTAGGTAAGTTTGAGGGACCGAGAAATGAAGTTGGATGCAGCCGCTAAGGGGTTTAGGTAAGTTTGAGGGACCGAGAAATGAAGTTGGATGCAGCCGCTAAGGGGTTTAGGTAAGTTTGAGGGACCGAGAAATGAAGTTGGATGCAAGCGCTAAGGGGTTTAGGTAAGTTTGAGGGACCGAGAAATGAAGTGGGATGCAGCCGCTAAGGGGTTTAGGTAAGTTTGAGGGACCGAGAAATGAAGTGGGATGCAAGCGCTAAGGGGTTTAGGTAAGTTTCTGGTTGAGGGTGCGCATGCGCAAGATCTTATAAACATACGAACGCACGAATCTAAGAGGCCAAAAACCAATGAAAACCAGAGGCAAACGCAAGTAATTGGAAGAGGTTGACGATGGAAGCAGCCGAAAAAACAGGCTGCCGCCGCAACAGGTGAGCACATGAACGTGATTTTTACGATTGGCAACTGACTGAGGCAAGTTCGGGAGATATCATACGAACGGACGTATCTTTTAGGATAGAAACGTATTTGCTTATTGAATCACTCGCAAGTTCATACGAACGCACGAGCGGACGTGAAAAATAGGATGATCGTGAGCCAAATCCAAGCTGTTACATGTTTCTTTGAATCAACCCAATTGTCTTTCACTGGCAATATGGTTTTCTTTAATAAAATAAATGTTTTATTTAAAATAAATACGACAATTTAAAAAATATATATATATTTTTTACTACAGTGACATTTCATGTTAAAGCATAAACTCTGCCACAAAAAATGTAAAACTCACAGTTAAACATAGCACAAAAAGTCAACAGAGGGTGACAAAATCTCAAGTAGGCTGGCAGTTAAAAGGGATAAATTACCTATGCATGTTGGGTATTGTTCTGCTTAGGGGACCTTGTGCTTTCAGATTTAGCTTGTTTTTCAAGTTTGCATATTGATATTTTAGGAAAATGTTTTTTTATTCTGCTTTATTATTCATTCATTTTTTTAGGTAAACCCTGTGCAACCAAAGAATTCTGTGAGGGATTACTTCCAGAAAGATGAGGCCACTACAATAAGCTGGGTACATCTAGAAAGCTTAATGTGTATACTTTAAGGGAATATATGGTTTGTGGAGGGTATTCAAATGTAAAGGGTTCTTTTGGGTGAAAAAGCACAAGGTGCGCGCTTTGTATGCAAAGCTGAAATTTTCAAGTAAAATTACCGTTACGCACATGCTTTTACTTTGGGGTGTTTGGCAACTCTTCCCTTGACAGTACCTATATGCATGCTGCCCATTGTTTTGTTCGGAGGACCTTGCTTTTTCAGATTTAACTTATTTTTTCTTGTTTGCATATTGTTTATTAAGGGAAATGTGGGTTTGGTTCTGCTTTTTTATTCTTTTTTTAGGAAAACCATTTGCAACCAAAGAATTTATTGAGGAATTACTTCCAGATAACTGCACCCACATCAAGAAGCCTGGTACGCCTAGAAAGCTTGAGGTGTGTACTTCCAGAGAATATATAGTTTATTGGGGGTATTTCAAATGTAAAAGGTTTTTTTTTTAACTGCAAGGTGCACATAGCAGTTGTATTTTATCTGCTTCAGTTTGGGGGAGTCTCCTGGACAGGGAAGGGTGTCTACCACTACATATGTGGTACTTGGAAATGGACTTTTACATGCAATAAGATTTTATTAAAAAACATACATTTTTTATTAAAAAAAAACACTACAAATGGTAAAAAACTGATTTCTTTTTATTTGTTTGCACATATTTCACCCCAAAACATTGAGATTACACTTAAATGACAAACAAGACATTTTAGGTTAAAGCACATATTCTGCTGAAAAAACAGTATAATTTTCCTGAGAAACCCTTGAAAATCTTTTCAAAGATCACAGCTGAACACGTGTTGTGCAAAATAGTGAAAAATGGTCTGGTAACAGAGGGTGACAAAAACTCTAGGTAGGCTGGCAGTTAAAGAGTTAAACAGAGGCGAGCTGAAAAAACCTTCCTGCTTTAGGTAAACTGTCCATTTTTTTGGGACTCAAAGTGGGACAGCTTAAACCAGTTTGTGGGTGGTGTGTGATTAAGGGATGTGGCTTATGTACAGGGCTTTTGGGAAACAAATATCCACAACATTCTACGTTATTCTTGTGTAAGTAGGTATAGCTCTGCCCCTTGTCACACGCTCCATGGATTTTTCGGTTCATAAAGATGATGATGGAGCCAATGCTCTGCCAATCCATGCATTCCACTACCACCATTCAGCCAAAGGGTCAAAGCAACTGTAAACCAATCTGACATCTTGCATCTGGTGGAGCAGTCTTCACCACAATGTAAGAAAATTGAGACATTTAGGTGTCTCCAGACTTTTGGTAGTAAATGGCTCAAGGCGGTACTGTCCCACTGAAAGTGGGACATCTGGTCAGTTTTGTATTCCGTATGGTGGACCCATGAATGATGTGCAGCCAGGGACCCTTCTCCAGGGCAGCACATCAGGTATTGCCCACGCTTTAAAATATTCTAAGTAGTTGCGGTATGTGTGCAGGAGTGGACTCATGAATGATGTGCGGTCAGGGACCCTTAGTCCAGGACTACACATTAGGCATGGTCCTCCTGCTATATGAGTAGAGGCAGTGGTACTCAGGATGTGAGGCACAGGGCACTTAGCAAGGCGCCACACATCAGGTGTCCCGCCGCTAAACACAAATGTAATTTATTGGAATGTATTGAGGTGTATTTGTATTGTAGTGACTTGTGTGCTGCGGTGCAATACATAGTATGAACGTACTGTCCAATGTATTTATATTTGCAACTATATAAATAAAGGATATTTTTTAATTTGGTCAGTTTAGGTCACTTTTCACATTTGCCTGCTTATAAGTATTCAAATGGAGATAAGGAGGTAATTTTAAATCGGACCAATGACTTAAGACCCTTTTACACCAGTGATTTGTTGCCCAAGTTTGCCTGTGGGCACATTCACAGGGGCATTGCCATTGTAGAGTGATCACAGTTGCCTTGCAAGAGCCTTTGATTTATGGCTGCAGCGATAGCGATTCCACTCCATTGAGCGGCAATTGCAATCACAATTGCTACCACTTGGAATCATCAGCAACCTTAAAGAGACCTGCTAAAAATCTGCTTCTAGGTGCATAGAAGATTGTATTCACTTGTCAACTCTTTGCTTCCCTGATTTGCAAAGTAAATGTTCTTATGGTCTAATTGTTCAAACAGAATATACGGTCAATCACTAAATTTCATGCTAGCACTGTGTCTGTAAGCAAATGGAACACACAAGAAATTGTAATTTCTCGCGCTTTAAACTCCAAAAATGTACTAACCAATTTATAGAATTTTGCATATTCATACCTTTTCAGTAGATCTATCCTTTCAAACTAAACATTTTCAAATTTGCATTTCTGGAATGAACAGTAAATCACTAAAGATTATTATTTCCTTTTTAGTGCTTCATTGCTTAATGTAAGGATAAACTAGGCAATTACCAATGAGTTGTGTTGTACCAAATTACATCCTTCCTGACTGCAAGTATTGTTGGAAGAAAGGAGCCATCAGTTTCTGGTTCATTGTAATTCAGGCTGCATCTATCACTGCTGGAAGAACTAATGAAAATGTGAGGACTGCGTCTTCTTATTTTACTGCTGTCTATTCATAATGCTTAGTGTATCCAAGCTCCAAATTCTCTGGCTGGCAGATCAAAATGTGAATTCCGAACAGTTACTTTTTCTTAGCCTCTTAAAAGAAAATACTTACCTTTAAAGAAAAACAGCAAAGCTATAATACTCCATTTATTTCTGTAGGATTTGTGATAGTAGCCCTGCTACAGTAATGAGATCTACAGTATTCCCATATCAACTCCTTACCCGACCTAAAGCTGTTTCTTTATTAGGGCTTTTGCTCGATTAAAGGAAGAGCTCAGCATACAGGCTTGTGACATCATGATAAATGGGTTAATTTACATGCTTCTATACCTATTACGTTAATTCCATAACACATGTTGGTGTCATGAATGTACACAGAATTCGTAAGTAGGTTATCAATAACCTAGGTTTGTAGACAGATGGATACTGCTTGATCCCTGTTACATGACTAAATGAATGCAGACTGCCCTTGCCATTTAGTGATTTAGCTATTTATTAGTTCTTAATTATTAATGGTGTACAATCATACAGCCATAAAATCTCCAAAGACAGCTGGACCCACATTCTAAATCAGCCCTCTGGGCTGCTGTGTCCCACACCCCCATGTATCCTAGTATGCTACACCTACTTATTCTAAGTATGCAGCACGTCCTGTTCCAGAAGATATTCCTTACTCTTGGGGTCATACATCCAGTAGATGGCGCTGGACTGCAGAGACAGAAAAGTGGCTCCTCCCAGCCCCATATATACCAGGAACCTCCCACAAATTCCCCAGTTCTTCTCTGCAGTCTGGGCTGCTATGACTAGAAGACGTCTCTCTCTACTCGCAGGTGAGTAGGGCTATTAGCCTGCGGCCCTGTAGGACTATTCCCATCCGTTTCCTTTTACTGCCTCCCAGCTTAGGCTGCACTGGTTTGGGTGAAGGTAGGCAGAACTGCTGTCAGGTGCTAAGGAGCGCTGCTCCAACCGCAGTCCCCCACCAAAGGGTAGGCGGTATAGGTCCATGGTGAGCCTTATGGGATGCCTCTCCCGCGTCTTATGCCCCTCGCCCCCTGTCCCCGCAGTTGGCTCCCTTCAGGCTCGCTGTCGCTTCCCCTTCGCTCTCCCTGGTAGATCTCGGGGGGGGGGGGGAGGGGGGTGCATGTCTTGACTATATTAGTTATGTGATGATCCCCTTTGAATTGGTTGCACTGGTTTCTTTTGCCGTCGCCGCTGCCGCATGCTTGTACTCCGCTCCGCGGTCGGCGGCGAAATCGCCTCAGGCGCTGCTGCGCCATCATTGGCTGGCCTTGTCATGTGGGCGCGTTTTCATGCTCTTCGGGGGGGCGGGCCTTGCGGCTGACGCGTTCTGCATCACTGTCTCCGCGGCCCGCCCCTCGAGGTATATGCGGGCGCCATTTTAGTTCTCTGCTGCGTGTGTCTGGCGTCTCCCTATCGCGGTCCGTAAGTGCCCCTGCGGGCTGATTTATTTTGTATTTCTCTGTTTTGCATATTGCTTATGGGATCTTTTTGCTTATGTCTTGCTGGCGGGTCAAACTTTTGTGGTTTCTCCCGGTCCTATCCCCTCTATTTAGTGTTAACTCTTATTGGATGGCTATTGTATTCCTTTACCTCCCACTTCCCTAGCGGGTTCTTGGGACATCCCGGGTTGCTATTATTAGCGTCAATCCCTATTGGCCTGTTGTGCCGTGATAATCACCATATGGAGGCTTCTCAGTATAATGTGCTTGGGGTTCCTTCGGGACAAGCCCGGCTGTGTATTGCGTGTGGGGTATCCTCTGTCAGTGATGACATCAGGGTTTGTGTACCCTGCGCTCAGCAGGTACTTGCGCTGCAGTCTGGGTTACCTGCGGCTGTGCCTAGTGCTGCGCCCCCTCTGGCTTCGCCTACCCCCCCACGCTTACACTTGACTCCCAGTGAGGTGCATACCAGTGGGGAGTCTCAACCTGATTTGGCTGCCCGGGTAGCCAGCATTGAAAGGCATATTGCGGGGTCTGGTCCGCGTAAGGCTCCTGCTAAGCGCAGGCATCTGGCACCCGGTGTTACTCTTTCCTTTGGAAGCTGGATATACCCCCCTGGAAGAGGGGGAATTATTTTCTGATTCAGAATCATCTGAGGGTTAGCCTAGGGGTTATGCTGAGTCTGGGTCTGACCTATGGGCTTCAGATGATACTGACAGACTTTTGGCTCACATTTTTGAAGTGCTCTGCATCTCTTCTCCTGCCCTGGCCCCGCGGCAGCAGAGGGAGCTGTTTCATACTGTTAAGCCACGCTTGGAGTTTCCTGAACAAACTCATTTTAATAATCTGGTGCTCAAAGAGTGGCAACGGCCTAGCAGGCTTCCCGGGGTACCAAAGAGTTGGGATAAGAGGTATCCCTTTCCCGCTGAGATGGTTAAACGTTGGTCATGTCCTCCCGTGGTGGATGCACCAGTTCTGGGGTTGTCCAACACATCCGTCATGCATTCCCCTGACTCTACTACACTGAGGGATGGGGAGGACAGGCGCATTGATCAGCTGGCTTGCCATGCCTTTGCCTGTGTGGGGACCGCGCTCCGTCCGGTCTGTGCCTCTGCCATTACGGCTGTTGCTATTAAAAGCCTGCTCAGGGGTCTCTTTGATGGGGCTCCCGCTGATGCAGGTAGTGAAGAGTATAGGGCTCTTCTGCGTTGTGAGGAATTTGTTGCATATGTTCTCTCTGCCTTGGATGATACCATTAGAATGTGTGGCAGGGCATCTTTCTTGTTGGTGGCGATACGCCACTCGGTCTGGCTGCGCCAGTGGGCAGCTGACAACGCTGCTAGGAAGGCTCTCGCTGGTTTTCCCTTCAAGGGGCTGTGCCTCTTTGGGGAACGTCTGGACTTGTTTGCTAAGGGAGGCAAGTTGCCTCAGCGTAGAAGGCAGCCCCGGTCCTTTCGGGGTTCAGGTGCCTTATTCTTAGTATACAGTACGTCCTGCTCCAGAAAAGAATCATTACTCTTGGGTATTACTCCGCCAGAGGGCGCTGGACTGCAGAGACCGCGAAATTGGCTCCTCCGGCCCCTCAAATACCCGGGACCTCCAACAAATCCCTAGAATTTCTCTGCAGTCTGGACTGCGAAGGACAAGAAGATGGCTCTCTCTTCTCGCAGGTGAGCGGGGCTATTAGCCTGCAGCCCTGTAGGACTATTCCCACCCGTTCCATTATTACTGTGCCTCCCAGTCTTGGCTGCGCTGGTCCGGGTGATGGTAGGCAGCACCGCTTTCAGGTGCTTAGGAGCGCTGCTCCACTGCAATCCCCCACCAAAGGGTAGGCGGTATAGGCATGTGGTGAGCCTCTATGGGATGCCCCTCCTGCACTTTGCCCCTTGCCCTTGCCTATCGGTGGGCCCTACGTTAAGTGGCCGCTGCCCTCCCTCGCTCTCCCTTGTAGCTCTCGGGGGGGGGGGGGGGGTGTTATGCGTTGGTGCTTCACTTGGATGGTGTGCTTGTTGACTTTGTTCAGTCTCCGCACTGACTTGGTTGCACTGGTTACGGTTTGAATATGCCGCCGCCGCCGCGTGCGTTTCCACTGCGTTCCGCGGTCGTCGGCGGCATTACCTCAGGCGCTGATGCCCCTTCATTGGATGCTTGTCACGTGTGCTGCTTCGCGCTCTTCGGGGGGCGGGGCCTGCGAATGGCGCGTTCCGCGTCACTGTCTCCGCGGCCCGCCCCTCGAGGGATGCTCGGCGCCATTTTTTCTCTGGATTCCCTCTGCTGCGTGGCTGGCATCTACCTACCGCGGTCCGTGAGTGCCCTCGCGGGCGGTTTTATTTACCCTATGTCATTATACATGCCACTTATGGGGTCCTCTTCGCTTATGTCTTTCAGGCGAGTCGAACTCTATTGGTTTCTCCCGGCCCTACCCCTCTTTTAGTTACTAAACTTTGTGAGGCCTAGTGTGCTAATTACTCCCACTTCCCTAGCTGGCTATTGCGGCATCCCGGGTTGCTGTTATAGCGTGAATCCCTATTGGCCTATTGTGCCGCTATAATCACCATATGGAGGCGTCTCAGGATAATGTGCTCAGGGTTCCTTCGGGACAAGCCCGGCTGTGTGTAGCTTGTGGGGTGTCCCCTACTAGTGCTGACAATGTGCGGGTCTGTATTACTTGTGCCCAGCAGGTGATTGCGCTGCAGCCTGGTTTACCAGTGGCTGGCCCTGCACCATGTATGGCTTCACCAACTCCCCCCAAGCTTGAATTTGACTCCCATTGAGTTGCATACCAGTGGGGATTCTCAGCCTGATGTGTCTGCTAGACTGGCTAGTGTTGAGAAGTTGATTGCTAATACCATGGCGCGTAAGGCCTCTGCTAAAAAAAAGTGGCACTTGACACCTGATGTCACTCTTTTCCCTATGGAGGCTGAAGAGTTCTTTGAACTGTCCGGTTATACCCCCTTGGAAGAAGGGGAGTAGTTCTCTAACTCGGAGTCATCTGATGAGAGGCCCAGGGGTCATGATGATTCTGTCTCTGACCCCTGGGCCCCAGATGATACTGATAGGCTGTTGGCTCAGATTTTTGAGGTTCTGTCTATCTCTCCCCCGGTTGCGACCCCTAGGCAGCAGGGGGAATTGTTTCATACTGCTAAGCCACGTTTAGAGTTTCCTGAGCAGGCCCATTATAATAACCTCGTGCACAAGGAATGGGAGCGTCCTAGCAGGCTCCCCGGAGTCCCTAAGAGTTGGGATAAGAGGTATCCCTTTCCTGCTGATGTGGTGAAGCGTTGGTCATCCCCTCCAGAGGTGGATGCCCCGGTCCTTGGGTTATCTAACACCTCTGTCATGCATTCCCCTGACTCTGGCTGCGGGATGGTGAGGACCGGCGTATTGATCAGCTAACGCCCCATGCCTGTGTGGGGACGGCGCTGCACCTGGTTTGTGCCTATGCCATTACAGCGGTGGCTATTAGGACCCTGCTTAGTGTCCTAGATGGTGCTCCTGATGTGTCTAGTGAAGAGTTTAATGTACTCTCTCGTTGTGATGTTTTTGTGACTTATGTCCTCTCTGCCTTGGATGATACCATTAGGATGTGTGGCAGAGCCTCTGCCCTAGTGGTGGCTATACGCCACTCGGTTTGGCTGCGCCAGTGGGCAGCTGACAGCGCTGCCAAGAAGACTCTCACTGGTTTTCCCTTCAAAGGACTACGCCTGTTTGAGGACCGCCTGGACCTGTTTGCTAAGGGAGGCAGGTTACCCCAGCGCAGGAGGCAGTCTCAGCCCTTTCGGGGCCAAGGCTCCTTTTCTTCCCCCTACCCTGGATCCAGACAGGGGAGGGGGGTCTCCTTTACTGGGGCCCGAGGAGATTTCTGGGGTAGGGGCAGAGGACGTAGACGCCCTGGCTCATCCTGGGGCTCCAAGCCTAAGTCTTCTCCCAAGCCCCCTCAGGCATGAAGGGGTGCCCTCACCCATCTGGGTGGGGGGACGGCTTCAGCATTTTGCTCACATCTGGAGGCTTCATGTCTCAGACCGGTGGATTCAGGAGGTAGTGTCCTCCGGTTACAAGATAGAATTTGCTGCCTGGCCGCCCCCAAGATTTATCAGATCCTGGATGTCTCAGGACCCCATGTCAGCTCAGGCTCTGATTCTGGGGGTGCAAAGCCTTCTGGAGCTGGGGGTCATCTGTCAGGTCCCCTTACAAGAAAGGGGCAAGGGTTTCTATTCCAACCTTTTCACCATGCCCAAAAGAGATGGGTCAGTCAGGCCCATCCTGGACTTGAAGATCAACAAATTTGTCAGGTGCAGGCGCTTTCGCATGGAAACTTTGCCCTCTGCTATCAGTTCCCTGCATCCAGGGGACTTCATGACCTCTGTGGACATCAAGGATGCTTACCTTCATATTCCTGTGTTTCCAGGTCATCAAAGATTCCTCAGGTTCGCTCTGGAGGATCAGCACTACCAATTTGTGGCATTGCCCTTCGGTCTCACTTCAGCTCCCAGAGTGTTCACCAAGGTGCTGGCAGGAGTGATGGCTCTGCTCAGGGCATTCACGTGCTGTCCTATTTGGACGACCTTCTCATCACTTCTCAGTCCCTCCAACAGGCAGAGCTGGATACTCAGCGAGTAGTGTCCACACTGGAGTCATTTGGCTGGGTGATCAACCATCCCAAGTCTTCCCTGTCTCCCTCCTTGGTGACGCCATTTCTGGGAATGAATCTGGATACAGTTCAGGCAAGGATCTTTCTTCCTCAGCAGAAAGTGGACAGTCTGCTAGCGCAGGTTCAGTTCCTTCTATCTTGCCCTCATCCCTCCATCAGGCAGGGAATGCAGCTGGTGGGCCTGATGGGGTCGTGCTTCGAGGCGGTTCCTTATGCCCAGTTTCACATGAAGCCTCTGCAACTCCATCTCTTGTCAGTATGGGACAAGGATCCTGCGTCCCTGGACCAGGTCCTTGTTCTGTCCGCCCTAGCCAGGCGGTCCCTCTCGTGGTGGCTGGACTCCAGGAACCTGCTGGCGGGCAGATCCTTTCTGGCCCCCTGCTGGGAGACGGTCACCACGGATGCCAGTCTGACAGGTTGGGGGGACTTCTGGAAGTCCCTACAATTCCAAGGGCAGTGGGGCCCTCAGGAGGCCCACACCCCTATAAAGCTTCTGGAACTGAGGGCGATCAGGTTGGTTCTGGCTCGCTTGACCCAACACCTTCGGGGGCAGCCTGTTCAGGTACGCTCGGACAACCGGATGGAGGTTGCCTACATCAATCATCAGGGAGGGACCCGGAGCAAGGGGGCCCTCAAGGAAGTGTCTCTGATCCTGGCCTGGGCGGGGACAATGTTCCCTGCATATCAGCTGTGTACATTCCAGGGGTGGAGAATCTCTCGCCTGGGAGAATGGTCCCTCTGCGACAGGGTGTTTCAATCTCTGTGTCACCATTGGGGCCAACCAGATGTGGATCTGTTTGCGTCCCGCCACAATCACAAGCTCCCGGCCTTTGTCTCCCTGTCCCAGGATCCTCTGGCCTTGGCCACAGATGCTCTAGCAATGTCATGGCAGGACTTTCAGCTCCTGTATGTCTTTCCCCCATTCCCCCTGTTGGGCAGGGTTCTGCGCAAGATAGCTCAGGAGGGGGTGCCAGCAATCCTGGTGGCCCCCAGGTGGCCAAGAACCACCCTGTTTTGGAGTTGCAGAATTTTCAAGACATGAATGCTACTTATAAATATTTCAGCCTCCACCTCAGCGGGAGAAAAGTTGGGCAGTCATTGCCTAGTGGTTACAGAACCAATCTTGTGACCAATGGATTGCTGGTTTGGTTCCCAGCTGGGGCATGACTGAATTTATGTTGAGCATGGCATCTAACAGCCAACTGCTCTCACAGAGCCATGGCTAGGGCAGGTTACATGTTTGTACTCACTGCCCCCTGTGTAAACTAGTGTGGTTCACTATTGTGTTTACTTTGTTTTTTGAAAATTTGCACAGATGTGTTAAAAATGTAGCACACATTTCTTTGTATGCATATACTGATCATATAAGCATATTAGTATCTTAGACCATAGATTACCGGGTTACTCTCTGTTGCTATTGAGAAATGTACACCAAGAAAATTGATGTGAGCCTTGTACACATAGCGTGCTGCTTCTGGCCATATTTAAGGTTGAGTGAGCTCCCTCACCCACCCTGGCCCCAGTGCCGCTGCAGTTTAGTGCCCTACTGAGTATTGGCTACTGCAGTTTGCTGGGCTAGGAAACAGACACACTTATAGCTTTTGCATGGTCTGAAGATATGCTATAAGTCTTAAAATGCGAGGACTGATGAACAGACATGGATTTTGGTTTGTGTTTTAGATCCACAAAAACTCCTAGGCTACAAGGGGACTTTTAATATGGAATCTTGTGAGTTCAAACATTCCATCAATAATAAGGGACAAACTGGCTTTGACCCTTGTCTTGTTAGATCCTTGTCTTATGTCTCCTGTGTGCCTTGTTCAATTCAGGAATGTAAAACATTTATCAGGAATTAAGAGCCTGACTGCACTGCAAGTAGTCTTACTTAGTAGAGTGGGATCTGCTTTAGCCAGTTTCCACTATATATAAACTGGGGAGTGGTGTACCTATTTGAATTTGTACAGCGAAAAAAATTGGAGCTAGAGAACCACTCCCCTTGATCAGCTTTATCCCCTCTCTTATTCCTCACCAACGTCCAAGGAATAACTTTGCTTAACAGTATGGTCCAATGTTTATCAGAATCATAGAAGATTTAGAACAACTATCACACATTACTAGACATACATTACTACTAAATTACTAGGCATACTGTACGTCTTAATTAATTGACACTGGGTAGCAGCATAGCAGTTCATATACTGTTCGAATGTTCCGAAAAAAGTATGCTTAGTAGTAGCAATTAAATCAATGAGAAGCATTCAGTTCTCAGTTAGACAAGGCAGAGTCAGAGTTCTGTGTCTTTGATTTTCGATTGACTTCGAAGACAGACTGACCAGGATGCAGAGGGTCGTTAATTTTGGCTCTCGTTATTTTAGCCTGTTTGAAGCAGTTCTCTATAGAGAAACCAGGGGAGACACACACCAACACCAAAGTAAATAGCACAGTGGTAAAAGCAACAGTCTTGGAGCAATGACAGGTGGCAGTTCACTGGTTCAAGACCCCATCCTTGCCAGTCCTGACAAGAACATGATGCAACTGCAGTTCAGGCCCAGAATAGAGAATGGTGATAAGTATTCCCAAGACCAGTTGAGGTGCCTAGACAGGATCCTGTTGTTGGTTACCTCAGTATTACTACACTAGATGGATCCATGCTAAAGCAGAATTATTTCATACAGGTGCCAGGACACAGGGTTTGGTTAGGTTCTCCGTGTACTTGTGATCCTTGTCTGCTTTAAGCTTGTAAAGCTTTATCCTTGTGTAATGAGGGAGCACTGCAAAGCTGAGACACCACGCAAGCAAAATACTTCTAAATCTAAATTCCTGGCAGCTGTGGTTGGCTAGTTCATCAGATGTGGTGCAGTTAATATTTAATGATGTAGCTATTTTATTTAGGCATTTGAAATTATCAGCAGCCTAAAGGGAATCAAAACAACTTTGGAGAGGCTAATTTATTTTGTGTTTGCATTTATGCTGTTGTTTCTGAACTGCCAAAATAAAATATCCACCCCATTATAAAAATAATTCAAATGCCCCATCACAGGTGCAGAGAATTTCGATTTTTAAAGTGGACTAAATCCTGGGATTTTGACCACCCCATTTTTAGTCTATGTTTTTATGTGTCTGAATCCCCTGGATCACTCTAAAAATGCACCTTTCTGCCTGTCCTACAGCGCATGTATCTAATTTTTTCCATTCCGGGGCACCAACAGTAGCAACTCGTGGGTTAATCTCAGGTGTATGTGGGGACTGCAAGATAGAAAAAAACTAGCTCCTCCCGGCCTCCCAGCTGCAGTGTTCCTGGGGACCTCTGTTAGATGCCTGAAATCGGTTCCTAAGCCGATAGCGTGGGATCATGCAGAGTGAGGGGAGCGCACATGGGTCCAGGTAAGCACGCCAGGACTCGTCCGACTGGGTCTGAGTCCCGAGGATCAGGAACCCGCTGCCCGCAGGGTATCTGATCGTTGGGCCTCGCATGGTGGCCCTGCTGTGTGTCGCCCACTGAGCCCCCGTCCCTTCTAACCCCTGGGTCATCACCCATCCTGGCTGCTGTCTGGCTTCCCTATGACTTCTGGTGGTAGGCCTGAGCTAGATGGCTGGGCTCAAATGTGTCAGTGTGTGTTTACTACATTCCATGATACCCTGAGAGAGAGAGACAGCTATACTGGTCAGAGCTCATTCCGGGCTCAGTGCGAGCACTTGAGGGGGAGACCTGGCCACTGCCCATGCGGCCTGCCCATTGGCAGATTCGGGAAGAGTCCGGGCCATCTGCGCCTGCGTCGGTCGGGGGGGGGGGCATGGCTTTGGCCACTCTGGCCTGACAGTGGAGGACAAGAGTCTAGGTCCGTATCCTCGCCCTCATGTCTGGCGCCATCTTGTGTGGTGCCAGAGGTCCCTGCTGCATTCCAAGATTGCCAATTGCCAGCTCCTGCACTGGCTGCCTGTTCCTGGGCTGAGGATCAGTTCCAACGCATTTGCCGCCTCACGATTTCCCTGGTCAAGTAGGGCTCCGTCTGGCTTGTATTGATTCCTTTAGAATCTGACATTTGTTCATATGGTGGCTGGGTAGGGGTCCAGAACCTGCTGCATCCTTTGCCGGTGGGTTGATCTCAGTTGCAGGAAAGGTTGCTTTTCTGGTAGTGCAGGCAGATCTGACCATTAGCCAACAGGCGGGTGTGGGGACCAGCACTCCAGCTGTATTGCTTAGCAGTTACAGCAGCCATTTTACCATGTCGTAGTTATCAGAGGTGCCAGGGTTTTGTATTTTAGCGGAGAGTGGTGCCGCGGGTCCCATGGGCCAAGCATGCTTACCTTGGGTGTGGGGCCCCCATGCGCTGGGTGCACTACTGTGCTGCGCTGCCTTGGCCAACTGTCAGGTTCAGATTTAAAATTCCATACTTTGTTTCTTCATGTTATTTCTTTCCACACTTGGCAGTTGTGAAATCAAATGTATTATACACTCCTAGAAGTTTTTCTTCCATTCTGAAGTACCTACTAGTCTGACTTCAATATTACCATAAATTACAATAGCTGTATTGGAGAGATATTGCAAACCTAGCTGAGCATGTAATAGTAAAGTGTGTTTAGTTATCATATTGGTTCGAGAAAGTACATTTCTTAAGTCAATACAGCGCTACAACAGCAATTATTTAAGACTTTTACAAGTGCTGTTTGCAATGTTTTCATGGCTATAATATTTTTAATTCACTAAAACATAAAAATGTAGCAACATTTAACTGCCTTCTGTTTCGCCTTGTGAGATAATCTTTGGCATGCTGTAGTGTATCTTTTGAGCTCCAAGTCTTTAAAAATCCTATTCTAAGAAAATGGCAAGAGGCACAGTGAAATTGATGTGCTCCAAGACTTTACCCGCCTTTGTTCTGGACAGACGATTGCATTAGGATACAGCACTGAACATTCAGGTTAATTGCTCTTAGAACATGTTTATTCACTTCAGGCAACAAATCGTAGAGTTAATCATTTATATTTGTCACAAAAACTGTGTCCATCAATCAAGGCATTGTATATACGGTTTTATCTAACCTTGACCGCTAAAGCTAATTCTGCATCGTCTGCGTATAAGGAATCTTAAATTAGGGGCAGTGGTGAGAGCAGAAATGGTGTCATTGTAGTGAAGGTGTGGGCGGTCTCCTTTCAGTGTGTAGCAGTCAATTCACTACTGTTGCTAGGAAACCCTTAGCCTCTGCATACCTGAAGCATTGATATCACGGTGCTTTTCTGGAGCACTGATGAAAACATATATGCGTTAGCACATAACTAAAGTAGATAGATTGGACATTATCATTTGTAGACACCACTAGATAAGTTATTTGGTCATTTGAGTTGCCGTAAAGGCCCATGGGATCAGTGTTATATGAACAATTTCAAAACATCTCATGTTTATTTAAATATCTCTGATTATGTGTAAATAACATATGTACCGTTAGCGAATCCACATTCTTTTCTTTCATTTCTGGGTCGTGGCTGTGATGGTATGGGCATGTCATGGTGCAAAAGTCGTGAACATGCTCTTCTGCAGGACCACTGTGGCTTGCTGTGCTCACTCACGCTCAGAGCACAAAAAGACAGAGTGGCTGTTAGACCATTTTTTTAACCTTGACAAGGCCCTGCTACAATTTCTGTCCAGCACTCCAGGAAATGGCTGGGAGGCACATAGGACTGGCATCAGGTTAAGCTGCTTGCTGCCTTGCTTTTGCCATTGCGTTTACAGCCCCTCTAAAGCAGGCCTAAATGCCTGTGTCTTGGCCCTGGGGTGTCAAAACGACTATACTTGACAATCTAGCGATCCCATGACACGTGCAGAATGGCTGCGGCATCCCTGTTACCCCTCTGGCTGATGCATGCTCCCACGTCAGGGCTATAAGACAAAGCAGCATTGAGACCGACAGGTCACATTTTACAGTTAAAAGATACATTTAATTGGAGGCCGGCCTTTACTCACTCACGTCTTTGACTCTGACCATTGTAAAACTGTTGAGAGGGTTATACTGTGGAAAATTACAATAATTATCATTGTGCAGGTTCAGAATTGATAGCCTTTTGTCCTCCTAGCGTCTTTACATGGCATTGGCTTTATCTGAGGGCCTTCAACTTAGCTTGTATACCTAATTTCTCAACAAATGTTAATCATGACTAGAGGTTTTGGTCTTAAGATGCTGCAAGTGGTTGGTATATGCAGTTCTTTAGCTTGGAGTATTAGTCCCCTTACACCTGCCCAACTTCAGGGGCAGGTGTAACTCTGGCTCTCACTTGTGCAGATATTGAAGCAGGCTGAAATTCAATGTTATTGATTTATTTTTACTTTAAAACTTTAGCATAAAAAGGTCATTAATACTCATGCAAACCACTCTATGCTTATTAATGACCTACTCACCTTACCACACCACTGACTCCAGAACATCTTACACCCATGCTGTCATCTTGTATCCCACAATCCTCCTGGGTGCAGCCTTTTACCTCTTGTCTGTACATCGGCACGTCACAGAGAGCAGCCTGCTGCTCTTCTGCAACCAACTGCATGGGGTACCCTGTGGGCTACAGGCCGGTAACATACATCATCGGCCAGTAGTCAGCAGCTTCATATTGGTTCATGTGGAGCGGAAGGTAAGTCCTCTGGACTTTTTTCTTACTTTTGGCCCACTTTAAAGTGGATGTCCAGTCCATGTGACCCCCCTGCTACCCTCCCACTCTCCGCTGGCGCTGAGGCAGAACAGGGGGTTTCCAAAGAAAAAAATTGGAAACCAGGCCTATTACTGGCGCATGTACGGCAGTTGCACAGACAATGCATATAGTAACTATAGCAGTAAAAACAAGACACCAAGACTTGCTGTATTGTACTTAAAGTGGAACAAAACCCACTGTGGCCAGCCCTGGAACCTGAACCGGGATGCCCCTCTGTGTGAACCCCCGTGGCCACCAAAGAACCTCCTTTTCTGGTACCCTCAGCGATGTAAGCATCCCCGTATCTTTGGGCAGCAAGCAACGCTCCCAGACAAAAAAATCACATGAATTTATGATATCAAGACTAGATGAGGATTTGTTTACTGTGTTTGTTTTACTTTACTTATATTCCGTGCATATGCTTCTATTTGTACCACATGATGGCTGTAAAATAATATTGAATGCTGAACAAATTAGCAGTTAAATAATTATTAAAAATTCTGTACATTTGTATTCCAATTTAGAAAAGAATAGAATAGATATAAATTTACCAGTCTGTAATTGAAATACAATATATAGAATGTGTACAGAAGTAATAATAGAACAGTATAGAGTGTATGGCACACTCATAATACCCGTTTTACAGGTTCTCACAAAACGGTATTTTTACACCTTGACTTAAAGTAGTTTGACACAAGCACGGCTTATACCTGTTGGGTAATTGTGGTGGAATAATTGCAGCTTACATTTCCTTCCAACATCATTCACCCCTCTGATTTACACAACATGACGACTACTTTTAAAGATGCAAAATATTATTTTACTGTGACACAAACAATAAATTATCCATTAGTATTCATCAACTCATTACTTTATGCTATAGTTATGCTACCTTATGCTATAGTTAGAAATGAATGCCTCTTGGGGATGTCTCTATTAGCTTTTCATATTTGAGCAAAGGATTCTTTGCCCATTCTTTCATGCAAAACTGCTCTATCTACTTACAGGCTGATTCATTGCTAACACCAGGTAGCGACAGATGAGTGTCTGTAGCAAGGATTTCAGGGCGACTGTTAGTAGGCCATGGTTAGTTGTTTCAGAGTTCCTCAGTCGATGGCCGGCATTGATGAATATGTTGTGTGATTCGCAGTAATACGCTGTATGGGAGCGATCGGTAGCGCCAGCCCAGTGCGACTGACTCACACCACATTCATCAAAAAAACAGTCTCAAACATCGCCAGCGCTCAAAATCGGGTTGTTGTATCCCATAGCGCCAGAGGCTGTGTGAATAAAGTCTGTTTTTGATCATGTATCCAGTAGTAACAAAGCGAAAACATATTGAATTACATTGTTATTACATTGTAACATGAACACTTTAATACCAGACATGTAAGGACAATTCTGCATAAAATATTATTAATCAAAAAAGTTTTCAAAAATGACATTTTCTAGGCCAGCACACATGTCAGAAGAATTTAAGATTTTATTTAAAAAAAATTGGGATCAGGAAAGGGACTTAAGGATTGTCCATAGAAATGTATGGGAGAGCGCCAGGTAGCGAGAGGTAAGATACGTGGTGCTCTGCAAGGCTAAACTCCGGGGCTGTAAGCTGAGCCTGGGATAATGATGAATCGTACGCTACATGGCGTTGTTATAGTCGCTAGATTCTGCTTCATAAATGTATCATTGCAAGCAGTGTCTGGCGTTCACCTGGCGCTACCTGCCGCTGTACAGGCACTAACTGGCGCTATCCCTTCATGAATAAGTGTACAGAAAGTCGGGTCACAGATTCTTGATTAGAAAGAGGTCTAGGGTTTGACTAGGCCTTTACAAGATCAATAAATCCATCTTTCCTTCAGTTGTCCAGTCCCTGCCAGTGAAAGCATTGCCACATTGCCGCAGAACGATGCTTCCACAACCACTTTCCCTCCTTCAGCTGATCATGGCGGGGGGGGGGGGGGGGGGTAGGTGAAGTAAATAAATGTTACCCACCAGTTGCTTTGCTGTGATCTACAGTATATGCTCGGTGCATTTTATATAGCCAGTTCAGCTTGAATGTGATTTGTTTGCATGGCTCACAGAGGGTTGTGGTGTGTTACAAAGATTGCACACAATACAGTTTTATTTCCAGAATGTAGCTGATTAGAGGTGTAGACAGTAGCTTCCATAAAAATCTGATATTCATGAGATTCAGTGTTGAAACCACAGAGACTCTTTTTATATTCTTGCAAATTTAAAAATAGGCTTTTTTAATGAAGGCAGTTTATTTGATTTGATGCAAAAAACATGGTATTGTTGATCAGTATATAGGTTCTGTAGCCAACTAAAGGATACAGTATACAATTGTGTCTCGCGTTAAAGCTTTCTAGGAATTGGTATGTCATTATTGAACACATATCATGTGTTCTACTAAGCCACATACCACACAAGCACCATTGTCTTCAAGGTCATTTTGATATTGTTTAAGCATAGAGTCATGTATGTCATGTATCTTGGGGCCTCACTGCTCTGTGTCTACCCCTTTTCCTGATCCAATTAGATTTAACATTAAATGCATTCAACTGTGTGAGTGTTATTTCTGCAGTCCTCTAATCCTTTGTGAAATCACATACCTAGACTGTTCCCCTGACCTTTGTCTAAACATTTGTTTAAAGATATATGAAATTGCATTTGGTATATTTTAATAGCTTATTTATTATGTATGTATATATATATATATATATATATATATATATATATATATATATATATATATATATATATATATAGTGTGTGTGTGTAATGTGTCTAAAAAGAATTTGGCGATGTCTGCAGCAGATAGATATATATATATTAGAAATAAATAAACATTCTGTATAATGTGTAATTGTGTCTAAAAAGAATTTGGCAATGTTTGCAGCAGCATATTTAGACTGGCCATAAACAAAAACGCTTTCATGTAACGCAGTTCGTTAACCCCATTAAGACCATGGCTAGTTATGACCATAGATAGTTATGGGCAGGACTATATATTCTTAGTATTCTTGGGTTATCCTCCGCCAGATGGCGCTGCACTGCAGAGACATGCAAAACAGGCTCCTCCCAGCCCCTCTAATACCCGGGGACCTCCCACAAATCCCCAGATTTCTCTGCAGTGCTTACTGCGAAGACATTAAATTTTCACTCTGTCGCAGGTGAGCGGGGCTATTAAAGCCTGCGGCCCTGTTGGACTATTCCCACCCGTCCTTGATGTGATGTGCCTCCCAGCCTGGGCTGCGCTGGTCGGGTGAAGGTAGGCAGCACCATGTGTGCTTAAGGAGCGCTGCTCCACCACAGTCCCCCACCAATGGGTAGGCGGTATAGGCTGATGGTGAGCCTTTATGGGATGCCCCTCCCGCATTATTGTCCCATGCCCCGGTAGCGGTGGGCCCTGTACAAAGGGCCGCCATCCTCCCTCATTCTCCACGTAGCCCTCGGGAGGAAAAGAAGGGGGGGGTGTGGATGTCAGTGTATTGTGATTACATGCATATGCCCTCTTTGTAATGTCTGCTTGGACGGGTATATGTGGTGTCAACCGCCGCGCTGACTTGTCTTTTTACTCTGTAAATGCCGCCACCTTGCGTGCCTTTTCCTTCATTGGGATGTTCCGCGCCGGGCGGCGGCGTTACCTCAGACGCTTCTGCGTCCTCATTGGCTGCTTGTCTGTTGGACTTCACGCTCTTCAGGGCTCGCTCTGGCCCGCCCTTCGAGGTACTCGGCGCCATATTGTCTGGTCGCGCGCGCGTGTGACGTTCTTACTTACCGTGGTCCGTAAGTGCCCTCACGGGCGGCTTTATAATTCACTGTAGCGTGTTTTGGTTCTGACACCCTTCTTTGCTTCTATATTCACAAAAGAATGTGACATGCCAAGTGAAATGCAGGGGAATTACCAAAGCTCTCCATTAAATGTCACTGGTCTAACCAAGGAAGAAGTCCAGCACCGTCTCAAGCAGATAAAAATCGATAAATCACCGGGACCAGATGACATACATCCTTGTGTTTTAAGGGAGCTATGTACAGTAATAGACAAGCCGTTATTTCTAATATTTGTGGACTCAATAACTACAGGGTCTTTTGGTGCCAATATTCAAAAAGGGATCTAGGGGGGAACCTGTGAACTACAGACCGGTAAGCTTAATGGTGGGCATTCTGTTTGAAGGTTTCTTAAGGGATACTATCCTGGAGCACCTTGGGGAAAATGACCTTATTACTCCATATCAGCATGGATTTATGAGGAATCGCTCCTGCCAGACAAACCTAATCAGCTTTTATGAGGAGGTAAGTTCAAGATTGGATCAGGGGGAATCATTGGATATCATATATCTTGACTTTTCTAAAGCATTTGATACTGTGCCACATAAAAGGCTGGTACAAAAGATGAGAATGCTTGGACTGGGGGAAAACGTGTGCAGATGGGTGGAAAATTGGCTTAATGATCAGAAGCAGAGGGTGGTTATCAATGGTACACACTCAGATTGGGTCACTGTTACTAGTGGAGTACCACAAGGGTCAGTTCTGGGACCAATTCTCATATATATATATATATATATATATATATATATATATATATGACATTGGATATGGATTAAACAGTAAAGTCTCAATCTTTGCAGATGATACTAAGCTGTGCAAAGTAATTAAACAAAAGAGGGCAGCAGGCAGCTACAAACAGATTTAGATAAATTGGAAGCATGGGCAGTTAAATGGCAAATTAATTTAACACAGATAAATTTAAGGTTATGCACATGGAAAGGAGAAATCTGTGTCATGATTACACACTAAATAAAGAAACACTTGGTAAAACAACAATGGAAAAGGACCTAGGGGTTTTAGCTAACAATAAGCTCAACTGCAGTAATCAATGCCAGGCAGCTGCTGCCAAAGCAAATAGGATCATGGGGTGCATCAGGAGGGGCATAGGTGCTCATGACCAGAGCATCATTTTACCCCTGTACAATTCACTGGTCAGACCCCATATGGAGTACTGTGTACAGTTCTGGGCACCTGTGCTTAAGAAGGACATATCAGAACTGGAGCACGTTCAAAGAAGGGCAACAAAGTTAATAAAAGGAGTGCAGGGGCTAGACTACCCTCAAAGATTGTCAAAGTTAGGTTTATTTAGTTTAGAAAAAAGACGCTTGAGGGGTGATCTAATAACTATGTATAAATATATTTGGGGTCAATACAAAGATCTGTCCCACAATCTATTTATACCCCGGAGTGTAACTATAACCCAAGGGTTAGAGGAAAGGTGCTTTCTCCACCGACATAGGAGGGGATTCTTCTCTGTAAGAGCTGTGAGACTATGGAACTCTCTGCCAGAGGAGGTAGTAATGATGGATACAGTAAAAACGTTCAAAAGTGGCCTTGATGCCTTCCTGGCATGTAATAACATTTCCAGCTATGGCTACTAGACCACTGAAAGGAGTTAAACAGGCTGAACTGGATGGACTAAAGTCTTTATTCAGCCTTACATACTATGTTACTATTCCAAATGTAAAGGGTTGTTTTGGTTGAAAAGCGCAAGGTGCACTATGCATGTTGGGTATTGTTCTGTTCGGAGGATGTTGCTTTTTCAGATTGTTTTTTTCTTGTTTTCATAATGTTTGTGGCTTTTTTAGGGAAAGCCTGTGCAACCAAAGAATTAATTGAGGGATTACTTCCTGAAAACTGTGGCCACGTCAACAAGCCTGGTACACCTAGAAAGCTTGAGGTGTGTATTTCCAGAGAATATATAGAGTCTGTGGGGGGTATTTCAAATGTAAAGGGTTGTTTTTCTTGAATAACTGCAAGGTGCTCATTGCATAGCTTAGTTGTATTTTATCCAAAAATCTCCTAAAGCGCTGTTTCGGTTTGGGGGAGTCTCCTGGGCAGGCAAGGGTGTCTAACAATACATATGTGGTACCATTGTAACCAGGAGAAATCAAACAGATTGCTAAAAAATATTGTCATTCACTCCCATCATTCTGGCAACCATCCAACCTGAAACAACTAATTTCCTGAAGTGCCAGGTAGGCACCATAAAAATATGGCCCCTCACCCTTCCTGCTGAGCAGATGCAAGACCTGTAGGCATAATCACACCACTGATCTAGTACCTATCCCACAATCACAGCTGTTACACAAATCCTAAGGACAAAATCCTAAGGACAGAGTCTGGGCTTTAACCTGAAATGTCTTGTTTATCGTTTTTTAAGTGTATTCTCAATATTTTTGGGCAAAATATGTTCCAAAAATAAAAAATCTGTTTTTCAGAACTTGTACTGCTTTTATTCTTAGTATACAGTATGTCCTGCTCCAGATAGATTACTTACACTTGGGTATTACTCTGGCAGATGGCGCTGGACTGCAGAGACATTGAAAACAGGCTCCTCCCGGCCCCTCAGATACCCAGGGACCTCCCACAATCCCCAGATCTTCTCTGCAGTCTGGACTGTGAAGGACAAGGAGATGGCTCTCTCTTCTCGCAGGTGAGCGGGGCTATTAGCCTGCGGCTCTGTAGGACTATTCCCACCCAGTTCCATTAGTAATGTGCCTCCCAGCCTTGGCTGCGCTGGTCGGGTGATGGTAGACAGCACCGCTGTCAGGTGCTTAGGAGCACTGCTCCACCGCAATCCCCCACCAAAGGGTATTTGGTATAGGCATATGGTGAGCCTCTATGGGATGCCCCTCCCACACTATTGCCTCTTGCCCCTGTCTATCGGTGGGTCCTGTTAAGTGGCCGCTGTCCTCCTTCGCTCTCCCTTGTGGCCCTCGGGGGAGGGTGTGTGTGTGTATGTGTATTGGCCTTTGTGCTTCACTGTATTATGGCTTATGATTGGTGTCAGTCCCCGCGCTGACTTGGTTGCACTGATTGTCTTTTTTAAATTTGCCGCCACCAAGCGCTTCCACTGTGTTCCGCGCTTGGCGGCGGCGCTGGTGCGCCGTTATTGGCTGCTTGTCACGTGTACTGCTTCGCGCTCTTCGGGGGGGCAGGGCCTGCTTTTGGCGCGTTCAGCATCACTGTCCCTGCGGCCCGCCTCTCGAGGTATACCCGACGCCATTTTTTCTTGGTTCCGGCTGCTACGTGGCGGGCATCTACCTACCGCGGTCCGTGAGTGCCCTCGCGGGCGGATTTATTTACCGTTGTTTGCTTATGTCTTTCAGACGGGCCGAACCCTATTGGCTTCTCCCGGCCCTACTCCCTCTATTTAGTTAATTAACTTGTGAGGCCTAGTGTAATTTACTCCCACTTCCCTAGCAGGTTATTGGGGCATCACGGGTTGCTTTTATATCGTCAATCCCTATCGGCCTCTTGTGCCGCTATAATCACCATATGGAAGCGTCTCAGGATAATGTTCTCGGGGTTCCTTCGGGACAAGCCCGGCTGTGTGTAGCTTGTGGGGTATCTCCTATTAGCGCTGACAATGTGCGGGTCTGTGTACCTTGTGCCCAGCAGGTGCTTGCGCTGCAGCCTGGTTTTCCACTGGCTGGGCCTGCGCCTCGTATGGCTTCACCTACTCCTCCAAGCTTAAATCTGACTCCCACTGAGTTGCATACAAGTGGGGATTCTCAGCCTGATGTGTCTTCCAGACTGGCTAGTGTTGAGAAGTTGATTGCTAATACCTTGGCGCGTAAGGCCTCTGCAAAAAAGCGGCACTTAACGCCTGATGTCACTCTTTTCCCTATGGAAGCTGGTGAGTTTTTGGAACTGTCTGGCTATACCCCTTTGGAGGAAGGGGAGCTATTCTCTGACTCAGGGTCATCTAATGAGAGGCCCAGGCGTCATGACGATTCTGGCTCTGACCCTTGGGCTCCAGATGATACTGATAGACTGTTGGCTCTGATTTTTTAGGTTCTGGCCCCCAGGCAACAGGGGGAATTGTTTCATACTGCTAAGTCACGGAATTGTAATTTCCTGAGCAAGCCCATTTTAATAACCTTGTGCTCAAGGAATGGGAGCACCCCAGCAGGCTTCCCGGTGTACCTAAGAGTTGGGATAGGAAGTATCCCTTTCCTGCTGATGTGGTGAAGTGTTGGTCATCCCCTCCTGAAAGGGATGCCCCGGTCCTAGGGTTATCTAACACCTCTGTCATGCACTCCCCTGACTCTACTACGCTGCGGGAAGCTGAAGACCGGCGCATTGATCAGCTGTCGTCCCATGCCTTTGCATGTGTGGGGGCGGCGCTGCGCCCGGTCTGTGCCTCTGCCATTACAGCTGTGGCTATTAGGACCCTGCTCAGAAGTATCCTTGATGGTGCCCCTGATGATGTGTCTAGTGAGCACTCTCTTGTTGTGATTTTATTCTAAGTCTGTCACACACCCCGCTTCAGATAGTCATTACACTTGGGTTATACCGACCTGTAGAGGGCGATCTTGCAGAGATGTCATAAAAAAAGGGAGCCCCTCCCGGTCCATAAATACCTGGGACCTCCCACTCATTCCCCAGTTTTTCATCTCTGCAGACGACGAGCAAGCCAGAAGATGGATGTCTCCTCCTTGCAGGTAGCCGGGGTAACTCCCGGCCCCCCTCTTTCAGTCTATTACTGCCTGGACCTACTGTTATCCCCCTTTTTAGTAAAGAGCCTCCCAGCCTAGGCTGCGGGTCCTGACAAAGGTAGACGGCACCTTAAGGTGCTTTAGGAGCTATGCTCCACCGTGAGACCCCATACTAAGGGGTAGGCGGTATTCCGGGTTGGTGATCCTGGTTGGGATGCCCTGTCCTTGCCCTTACACCTTTGGGGTGTTAATTCCCCCTTCCCCGGTCACCCATCGTTCCTTACTGCCGATACCGACTACCTATAAAATCACCATATGGTGGCTTCCCAGGATACTGGGCTCGGGCTCCCCTCGGGGCAACCCCGGCAGTGTTTGGGGTGTGGGGAATCCCTTACAGGGGATGATGTTTTCCTTTGCATACCATGTGCACAGCAGACTATTACGCGGCAGTCCGGATCCCATGCGTCTGGTTCTGCGCCGCCGGTCCCTTCTCCTACCCCTCCCCGCCTGATCCGTACCCCGTGTGATGTTGTCACAAGTGGGGAGTTGCAATCTGAGGTGTGTGCCAGATTGTCCAATCTAGAAAAATTATTTTCTCGCGCTGTTGCCAGAAAGGCCCCGGCTAAGAGAAAGCACTTCTGATTTTGAGAAGTTTGATTCACTGGACTGGTCTGATTACCCCCCGCTAGAGGAAGGGGAGCTATTTGAGGAGTCGGATGGTTCTGACGATCAGCAGCTTTTTGGCACTGATGCCTAGCGGGGTCAGGGGGATTCTTTGGATACCCCTAAGGTCCTGGCTACTCGGACACTCGGCTTCCGGGTTGGGATAATAAATATCCCTTTCCGGTGCATGCGGTGAAGCACTGGTTGTCCCCTCCCGAGGTGGACGCCCCAGTTTTGGGGTTGTCTAGCACCTCTGTTTTGCATTCTCCTGACTGTTCTACTCTCAAGGATGGTGAGGACAAATGCATTGACCAGATGGCTTGTCACGGTTTTGCCAGTGTCGGGTCAGCTTTGCTGCCTGTTTGTGCTTCGGCGCTTTTAATAGTGGCTTCTAGGTCGGTTGTTAGGGACCTGTTGTCTACCTCCAGGCTTGACCCGGCTAGTGATGAGTTCACCGCCCTTAAGTGGTGTGAATTGTTTTTGTCATTTGTGCTAGCCGCCCTGGATGACACCATGGTGATGTGTAGTAGAACTTCGGCCTTGCTGGTGGCTATTCGGCCGTCGGTTTGGTTGCGCCAGTGGGCGGCTGATTTTGTGTCCAAAAAGTCACTTACGGCTCTTCCCTTTCTAGGCTTGCGGCTCTTTGGAGAAAAATTGGATTCGGTCGCAAAGGGAGGTAGGTTAACTCGGCGAAAGAAGCAACGTCGTCCCTTTCGGGGGGCGGCTTCCTTTACCCCTTCCTTTCGTGGGGCCAGAGCTGGCCGGGGATTGGCTGTCTTCTCCTCCAGAGGTGATTCCTGGAACAGGGGAAGAGGACGTGCCCGTCCAGGTCACAGCTGGGGCTCCAAGCCCAAAGCCGCTGCCAAGCCGGCTCAGCTATTAGGGGGCGCCCTCACCCTCGCGGGTGGGGGGACGGCTGCGACACTTCTCCCAGGTCTGGGACCAGGAGGTCTCGGACAGATGGATTCGGGAAGTGGTGTCTTACGGTTACAAGCTGGAGTTCGAGATCCGGCCTCCTCCCAGATTCTTCAGGTCTCGGGTGCCCTTGGATCCTCTGGCCGCGCAGGGGCTCCGGGCGGCAGTAAAAGATCTCCTGGACATGGCTGTCATCTGCCCGGTGCCTCCCTCGGACCGGGGCCTGGGATACTATTCCAATCTGTTCACGGTGCCCAAGAAGGATGGCTCCGTTCGTCCCATACTGGATCTGAAGTTTCTCAACAGGTTTATCCGTTCCAGGAAGTTCCGCATGAAAACTCTGCGCTCAGCCATAAATTCGCTTCGTCAGGAAGACTTCATGACGTCCATAGACATCAAGGATGCTTATCTGCACGTTCCAATCTTCCCGGCACATCAGAGATTTCTCAGGTTTGTGGTGGAAGATCGGCATTTTCAGTTTGTGGCTCTTCCGTTTGGCCTTACCTCGGCTCCAAGGGTTTTCACCAAGGTGCTGGCGGTGGTGATGGCCCTTCTCAGAGCCCAGGGTATCCGCATCGTGCCTTATCTGTACAATCTTCTCATTATGGCATCCTCTCTCAGCCAGGCGGAGCTAGATACCAGGACTGTGGTAGCCACTCTGGAGAGATTCGGCTGGGTGATCAACTATCCCAAGTCCTTCCTCTCTCCGTCCAGGGTGGTGTCATTCCTGGGAATGTCTCTGGATACTTCTCAGTCCAGGGTGTTCCTCCCCCGGCCCAAGGTTCTTTTGATTCAGGAATTGACTCTTCTTCTATCCATCCCTCGTCTGTCCATCCGGCTGGGGATGAGACTGGTGAGATTGATGGTGGCTTCGTTCGAGGCGGTTCCCTTTGCCCAGTTTCACACAAGGACGCTCCAGCTCCATCTCTTGGTGGCCTGGGACAGGTCTCCGCTGTCATTGGATCAGTCTTTTCTGATGTCCCCCTGGGTTCGGCATTCCCTTCGGTGGTGGCTGGAACCAAGCAATCTGATGAGGGGCAGATCCTTTCTGACTCCTTGTTGGGAGACGGTCACCACGGATGCCAGCCTGTCAGGTTGGGGGGGGGGGGGTTGGAAGGATCTTCAGTTTCAGGGACTGTGGGGGCCTCAGGAGGCTCACAATCCCATCAATGTTCTGGAGCTGAGAGCCATCGGGTTGGTTCTGGGTCACTTGACTCATCAGTTACAGGGTTTGCCGGTTCAAGTTCGGTCAGACAATCGGACAGCGGTCGCCTTCATCAGTCACCAGGGAGGGACTCGCAGCAGGCGTGCCCTCAGGGAAGTGTCCTTGATCCTGGCTTGGGCAGAGAGCAATGTCTCATGCATCTCAGCGGTGTACATTCCGGGAGTGGAGAACACAGAGGCGGACTCCCTGAGCAGGTGCTCATCTCACCGGGGGGAATGGTCTCTCAGCCCCAAAGTGTTTCGGTCGCTTTGCCGCCGGTGGGGGACTCCGGAGGTGGACCTCTTTGCCTCTCATCACAATCACAAGCTTCCGGCATTTGAGTTTCCCCCGCGGGATCCGCTGGCTCTGGCAGCGGATGCCATGTCTCTGAACTGGAGGGATCTGGGGTTTCTGTACCTGTTCCCTCCGTTTCCCATGGTGGACAAGGTGGTGCGCAAGCTGGCCCTAGAGGGTGTGTCAGCAATCTTGGTGGCTCCAAGATGGCCAAGACAGGTTTGGTTCGCAGACGTGGTAAGGTTGGCAACGGATCAGTTAGATCTGCCCCTTCTGCCGGATCTGCTCACTCAGGGTCAACTACTCTACCCCAATTTACCAACGCTGGCTTTGACGGCGTGGCTGCTGAAACCTCCATCTTGAAGGAGGAAGGTCTTTCTGATGCTGTTATTCAGACTCTGGTTAGGGCTAGAAAGAAGTCTTCCTCTGCCATCTACTATAGGATTTGGAGGTCTTATATTGATTGGTGTGAGTTCCGGGCCTTGCCTTGCAGGGTGTTTTCTATCCCTAGGGTTTTGGAATTTCTGCAACATGGTCTGGACCTGGGTTTGCAGCTTAGTATGCTGAAAGGGCACGTTTCTGCCCTGGCGGTTTTCTTTCAAAGGTCTTTTGCTCTTCATCCTCTGGTTAAGACCTTTTTCCAGGGGGTTACGCATGTGCGGCCTCCTAGGAAGCCTTTGCTCCCAGTTTGGGATTTGAATTTGGTTCTTTCTGCTTTTCAGGTTCCTCCTTTTGAACCTTTGATGGATTCGGGAAGTGGTGTCTTACGGTTACAAGCTGGAGTTCGAGATCCAGCCTCCTCCCAGATTCTTCAGGTCTCGGGTGCCCTTGGATCCTCTGGCCGCGCAGGGGCTCCGGGCGGCAGTAAAAGATCTCCTGGACATGGCTGTCATCTGCCCGGTGCCTCCCTCGGACCGGGGCCTGGGATACTATTCCAATCTGTTCACGGTGCCCAAGAAGGATGGCTCCGTTCGTCCCATACTGGATCTGAAGTTTCTCAACAGGTTTATCCGTTCCAGGAAGTTCCGCATGAAAACTCTGCGCTCAGCCATAAATTCGCTTCGTCAGGAAGACTTCATGACGTCCATAGACATCAAGGATGCTTATCTGCACGTTCCAATCTTCCCGGCACATCAGAGATTTCTCAGGTTTGTGGTGGAAGATCGGCATTTTCAGTTTGTGGCTCTTCCGTTTGGCCTTACCTCGGCTCCAAGGGTTTTCACCAAGGTGCTGGCGGTGGTGATGGCCCTTCTCAGAGCCCAGGGTATCCGCATCGTGCCTTATCTGTACAATCTTCTCATTATGGCATCCTCTCTCAGCCAGGCGGAGCTAGATACCAGGACTGTGGTAGCCACTCTGGAGAGATTCGGCTGGGTGATCAACTATCCCAAGTCCTTCCTCTCTCCGTCCAGGGTGGTGTCATTCCTGGGAATGTCTCTGGATACTTCTCAGTCCAGGGTGTTCCTCCCCCGGCCCAAGGTTCTTTTGATTCAGGAATTGACTCTTCTTCTATCCATCCCTCGTCTGTCCATCCGGCTGGGGATGAGACTGGTGAGATTGATGGTGGCTTCGTTCGAGGCGGTTCCCTTTGCCCAGTTTCACACAAGGACGCTCCAGCTCCATCTCTTGGTGGCCTGGGACAGGTCTCCGCTGTCATTGGATCAGTCTTTTCTGATGTCCCCCTGGGTTCGGCATTCCCTTCGGTGGTGGCTGGAACCAAGCAATCTGATGAGGGGCAGATCCTTTCTGACTCCTTGTTGGGAGACGGTCACCACGGATGCCAGCCTGTCAGGTTGGGGGGGGGGGGGGTTGGAAGGATCTTCAGTTTCAGGGACTGTGGGGGCCTCAGGAGGCTCACAATCCCATCAATGTTCTGGGGCTGAGAGCCATCGGGTTGGTTCTGGGTCACTTGACTCATCAGTTACAGGGTTTGCCGGTTCAAGTTCGGTCAGACAATCGGACAGCGGTCGCCTTCATCAGTCACCAGGGAGGGACTCGCAGCAGGCGTGCCCTCAGGGAAGTGTCCTTGATCCTGGCTTGGGCAGAGAGCAATGTCTCATGCATCTCAGCGGTGTACATTCCGGGAGTGGAGAACACAGAGGCGGACTCCCTGAGCAGGTGCTCATCTCACCGGGGGGAATGGTCTCTCAGCCCCAAAGTGTTTCGGTCGCTTTGCCGCCGGTGGGGGACTCCGGAGGTGGACCTCTTTGCCTCTCATCACAATCACAAGCTTCCGGCATTTGAGTTTCCCCCGCGGGATCCGCTGGCTCTGGCAGCGGATGCCATGTCTCTGAACTGGAGGGATCTGGGGTTTCTGTACCTGTTCCCTCCGTTTCCCATGGTGGACAAGGTGGTGCGCAAGCTGGCCCTAGAGGGTGTGTCAGCAATCTTGGTGGCTCCAAGATGGCCAAGACAGGTTTGGTTCGCAGACGTGGTAAGGTTGGCAACGGATCAGTTAGATCTGCCCCTTCTGCCGGATCTGCTCACTCAGGGTCAACTACTCTACCCCAATTTACCAACGCTGGCTTTGACGGCGTGGCTGCTGAAACCTCCATCTTGAAGGAGGAAGGTCTTTCTGATGCTGTTATTCAGACTCTGGTTAGGGCTAGAAAGAAGTCTTCCTCTGCCATCTACTATAGGATTTGGAGGTCTTATATTGATTGGTGTGAGTTCCGGGCCTTGCCTTGCAGGGTGTTTTCTATCCCTAGGGTTTTGGAATTTCTGCAACATGGTCTGGACCTGGGTTTGCAGCTTAGTATGCTGAAAGGGCACGTTTCTGCCCTGGCGGTTTTCTTTCAAAGGTCTTTTGCTCTTCATCCTCTGGTTAAGACCTTTTTCCAGGGGGTTACGCATGTGCGGCCTCCTAGGAAGCCTTTGCTCCCAGTTTGGGATTTGAATTTGGTTCTTTCTGCTTTTCAGGTTCCTCCTTTTGAACCTTTGCAGGATATTGCTCTTTCTACGCTTACTCAGAAGGTTGCGTTTTTTGTTGCCATCACTTCCGTTCGGCGTGTATCGGAGTTGGCGGCTTTGTCCATTAAGGCCCCTTACTTTGAGAGGCATCAGGACAAGGTTGTTTTCCGCTTCAAGCCAGATTTCCTTCCTAAGGTGGTTTCTGCCTTTCATCTTAATCAGGACATTTGGCTTGATGCAGAGCCTCCCCGTTCAGCTCCCCCGTGCGTTTTCCCGTTGGTTTTGGGCTTTGATCGGGTCAGGAAAGGGTGCTACGTTGATTTTAGTGTGCGTTTATGCGCTCAGGTGTGCGCTCAGCCGCCTTTCCGATTGTCGGCTCGCAAGAGGCTGTTTGCCGGCAAAACGGACGCCTCGTTCATTGGCCCGTTTTTTTCAGTGATGCAGAGCCTTGATTTCCGATCGGATTCAGCCTAATAAAACGGGGCCGCCGAGCCTTCACTTACGGCAAGTCTGACCAGCCGTATTGGAGCTCCGTGCTTTTTGGGAATGCATTCCTCTGTGGGCCAACATCAAAGGCGCCAGCTACTCCGTCTGGTACTTCTGAGTATGGCAGAAACCAGGCTGCAGCGCACGCCTTTGGACATCGATGGCATGAGTGACGTTGACCTATTCGAGCTCACCCGCCTTAACCGTGTTTCTCTCCATGCCTTGTATAGCGAGCTGCGGCCATGGTTAGCCCCCACCACAAGAAAGGGGCATGCAATTGCAGGTATGACCAAATTGGTTGGCTGCCTGCAATTTTTGGCGAACGGCTCGTTCCAGAGACTGGGTGCCTTCTCCCTGGGGATGTCCCAGTCTACGTTGAGCCGCAGCCTAACCAAGTTTTTGGATGGCATGGCTACCCTGGCACAGAATTACATTTTTTTCCCTCAAACAGGGGAAGCCTGGAATGCGGTTAAGTTGGGCTTTTATAACATAGCCGACATGCCCAACGTCCTTGGTGAAATCGATTGCACACATGTCTCACTCATCCCCCCTGCGGACCAGGAATATCTGTTCAGGTATGTGGTTTGGGTCTGCTTTTTTTCTGATTATCACACATTTTTTAAGGCTCACACTAATTACACTTGTGTTTTGCTTGGTGCAGGAACAGGAAGATGGGCCATTCCATCAATGTTCAGGCAGTGGCGGGCCCTGAACTTCAATTTTTCAGTCTGTTTGCTGGCTTTCCTGGGTCCACGCATGATGCGCACATTTTGAGGAACTCCAGCCTCTATCAACGGTTTCAATCTGGAGATATTTCTGGAGGATGGTTACTGGGTATGTGTATTAAAGTTGTATTTCTTGGCCCCCAGGTTTGAATGTGGATTTGCCACTACCCCACTAATCTGTGAGACCTTTCCTGGAAACTTGAAAAGGTTTTTGGTTTAATTAATGGGTGAAAGTATTCTCCACTATTGGCTTATGTTCTGGCCCTCTTATCTCAGTAGCATTACGCAGACATTTTTAATAAGTGTACAGGTTGCATGTGTTTGTAGGCTCATTAAAAATGTCAATTCCTCCCACCATACCCAGCTCACCTATTTGTCCCTGTGTACTAATGTTTCTATGCACACCTAAACCTTTTTTTAGGCATCCACCTTATGTTTGTCTTTTGTATTTTTGCAGGTGACTCAGGCTATCCCTTGTTACCATAGCTGCTCACACCCATCCTGCACCCATCTTCCTAGGCACAGGAGCGCTACAACACAGCCCATAGGAGGTCTCGCTCTGTGGTGGAACGTGCCTTTGGGTTGTGGAAGATGCGTTTCCGATGTCTGGATCACAGTGGGGGTTCTCTTCAGTATCAGCCTGGCAAGGTTATCAAAATAATTATTGCTTGTGGGGTCCTGCACAACCTTGCCATTAGAAGCAGGATTGCTCGATATACTGACCTGGGTGCAGAACCTTTCCCTATTTCTGACGAGCAGACCCCTCCTTACACTGGTACACAAAGTGGCCCAGCACACACAATCCGTGCTGACCTTGTGGCCAATGTATTTTCTTGAAACCACCCCCTGTCTGCAGGCTGGGGAAGATTAAATCACACCTAATAAGTGTTACATGCTGGTCACAAAGCGACTCTAAATGCATTTGGGCTTTACCTCTGCTGCCGGTGCATGTCCATTTTTGGGCAACTATATGATTTCAGGTCCACAACTGTCCGCTTGATTTGTTCAGTATCTCGATGGACAGAACACCATAATGTACCCAAACAGCACTGGCAACAGCCATGCTTTGTGCTTAGCAAAAACGGGCTGTTAGGGACCCACGGCGTGGTTAGCGCCCACATGGGTGTGTGTTGTCCCCTGCATCACTTGAAATAGATGGTTGGCTATCTGGGGAGTCGTGTGTGGTTTTTGGGCCGGTGGTTGAGAATGGGTTAATGTCTCCTTGCTCCTGCGTTTTTGGGAATGTGCCTGTGTCTGTGGAGTCCCCACCGTTTTAGTTGGTGCATGTTCTGCATTTGTCTTGTGCCTGCTTTTCTGTTTTATTTAGGATGAGGCATGTGTGCGGCTGCTATGTGGCTTTGGCCTTGGTTGGCTCTTTGTGCTCCCTTTAGGTCTGCCTATATTGATATGGTATCCCACACCAAGCGGAGTGCCTTGAGCTTTAAATATGTTTCCAACTGTGGTTGCGCGCCTGCGCGCACGCACGCACGTCACCACGGGGGAACGTCAGAGCTAGAATTTGAAAAACAAGCCAAGATGTCCCCCGCCATCTTTACAACGGAGCAGGACGAGCTCATCATGGATGTGAGTATGCGAGCGAGCGTGCGTTTATGTGCGCGCACACATTCCTTGTAATAAAAAAAGAAAAAAACGCAAGAATAGTCTGAAACAACTTAGTTTGTCACGTTACAGACCAGCCCACCTTAGTTTAACCCATGTACGCAGCTACAAACTAGCCTACATGCAGATAGCAGAACTAGGGCAATGTGAGGCAGCAAGAGGTTAATAAAGTGACTTGAGTTAGGCCAGGAAACTTGTTAATGTATTTGGTGGCTTAATGGTGTGTCCTTGTATTTTTTATTAACAGATGATGCTGAGGAATCGCTACGACTTCCTGCCGTCTGATTATGCCAAACGGACGTTGGCCCTGGAGGTGGTGGAGGCGATAGAACGCCGAACCCAAACCACCTATACCTTCACCCAGATCGCCCAACACTGGTCTGATTTAAAAAGAAGGCATAAGCCCCGGGTGAGGCGGTACTTCAACAAACATTTTCCATGTAAGTGTAGAAAATGTAAATGCACCTATAACCCTGGCATCGCCTGGGCGTGGTTTAATGATTGTGTTTGTATTTCAGCCCATGAATGGAATCTACGGTTCCGCCCCACCCGGACCAGGACACGCAGCCCAGTGTTGGGCGAAACAGGTGAAGGTGTAGGTGGCCCACCGCCAGGGTCAACGGCCACCCCCTCCTCTGTAAGTGACTCGGAGGAGCCGCTGGACCTCAGCATGCAGGGGAGGGGGGGATCTGACGGCAGGGAGTCGAGCATAACAGAGCCTCAACCTGACTCCGGTAAGGGAAATATAGTTAGATATGTGGAAATACATGCATTAAATACAGATACTCATGTGCACTATTGTTGTAGATTCAGACGTCGCTGGAACATCCCAAGGGATGAGTGAGGAAGGGGGCGAGGAGAAAGAGGTTGCTGGGGAAGGTGAGTAGATTGATACCTAGAAGCCTAACTTAATATTCTATTCATGAAAGAACAACAGTCTCTAATATCAGTGTGTTTGTCATCCATACAGATTCACAACAGCAACAGAGGGAGGCTGAAGGGAGACTCCGCCCCCGACGCAATGTGCGGGCCAAACCTTGTAAGTGGTGTTTATTTAAACTAAAGAAAATGAGCAAACAATTACATTTGAAAACTAAAATTCAGAGACATTTCCAAATTAATTTTTATAAAAAAGCACTTAAAGCAGACCTTAACTCTGAATAAGAGTCTATCTTAAATATTTCCCACACCCTGTACATACAGATTGTCCACCTTACAAATCATCTTACCAACCTTTTCCATAGCACATCTCGGCTCTGTGTGAGCAAAGCACAGCTATAACCCACCCCCTGTACCTTATCCCACTCTCCTCTCCTCAGTAAGTGTGATGCTTCAGAGTCAACATGGCGTTGCATGTATCCTAAATTCCTGAACTGAGTTGCAGCCCAGTGGGGGAAAGAATAATAATTTATTGACTACAAAATTAATATATATTAGTTTAATATGCTGTGGCAACATTTCTGAAGAGTTTGGCCTTTTCATTAAAACACGCAGAAGGTCCCATTTAATAAGTGCACAAACAATCAAAAAACAAAAAAAAAAAACAATGCTAAAGTATTGTTGTTTTTCATTCACAGATCAAAGAACACAGGCTACAGACCCCGAGGCCTAATTTTTTTATTTTTGTAACAAAATGTAAATATGTTTTTTCTCATTTAAAAAAAAAAAAGTTTTTAATACAAAAACACCAAAAAAAAAAAAAAAATTAATAAATAATTAATAATATTTCGAGAGTTGTGTTTCCTGCAAAAGTACCATCACACAACATCAGCACACATTTACATGACACACAAAAGGTTTAGATATGGGACAATAAAAAGAAAAAAAACACAAACAATAAAGGTATGCATTAAGGACAAGGGAGAAGGAACTACTAGATGATTTAGGTATGCATTAAAGACAAGGAAGAAGGAACTACTAGATGATTAAGGTATGCATTATGGACAAGGAAACCCCCACCAAAAAAAAATAAATAAATAAAAAGATGTGTGTCAAATTTGCATTTGTGGCCATATGCATATTCCAATGGAGTTTGCGGGATGTGCGCTTGCGTGTAGCCAGATTGGCAACTGAAGAGCCATGGAGATGTAAGTATACTTGCTAAAACCACCAAAATGGAAGGTCAAATACGACGGAAACCAAGCAGGTACGTTCAAAAAGGCAGGAAAAATCAGGGAAAAACGGGCCGCCCGTGTGAACGTGAACGGGAGCCCCGATCAAATTGAAGGCACCTGAGAGAGCAAAAAAAGCTTTCCGAGTAAAGTGAAATTGACGGATCTGTTAGGGAGCCATTCCGACGGAGGCTCTGCATCACATTTGAGCCACGATTCAAATGGGAGCCCCGGACAATCGGAAGGTTTTAAGGGCAGTTCAGAGGAGGCTCTGCATCAGGCCCATTGTTCTACCCTCCTTGTGCCCTAAGCCCAGCAATGACAAGGAGAGGGTTTTGCATTCTCTGGATGTGGTTCGCTGTGTGAAGTACTATTTGGTGGCTACTTCTTCTTTTCATAGGACTGACGCCCTTTTTGTGGTGCCCTCCGGGCCTAGGAAAGGTTTGGCTCCCGCCAAGTCTTCCATTAGTAAATGGATTTGCCAGGCTATTGTTGGGGCCTATTCTGCCAAGGGGAAGGTTCCCCCTTTTCGTGTTACTGCTCATTCTACTCGTGCTGGTGGGGGGTCCTGGGCCTTCCAGCATCAGGCCTCTGTTGAGCGAGTTGCTACTTGGTCTTCTGTTCACACTTTTTCCAAGTTTTACAAGGTTGATGTGCGGGCCTCAGCGGATGCTGTCTTTGGCCGCAAAGTTCTGCAAGCTGCAGTGGTTTAGGTTTGTGCATTATTGCCTTGTTTTGGATCCCCGCCCTTTATGGACACTGCTATTGTCCCAAGTGTAATGACTATCTGAAGCGGGGTGTGTGACATACTTAGAATAATACCATTTTGTGATTACTCACCTGTAAAATGGGTATTATAAGTATGTCACACACCCCGCTTCACCCGCCCTTTGGTATTCTCGATTCTTTTAAATGGTGAACCTTTTTACTGTTACTGGTTATTTTGGCTCTTCCTGGTCCCTTTTCTGCTGCGGTAGTGTCCTCCGGTTACAAGATAGAGTTTGCTACCTGGCCACCCCCAAGATTCATCAGATCCCAGATTTCTCAGGACCCTGTGTCAGCTCAGGCTCTAGTGCAGGCGGTGCAAGGCCTTCTGGAGCTGGGGGTCATGTGCCAGGTCCCTTTAAGAGAAAGGGGCAAGGGCTTCTATTCCAACCTCTTCACCGTGCCCAAAAAAGATGGGTCAGTCAGGCCCATCCTGAACTTGAAGATCCTAAACAAATTTGTCAGGGGCAGGCATTTTCGCATGAAAGCTCTGCGCTCTGCCATCAGTTCCCTGCGTCCAGGGGATTTCATGACGTCTGTGGACATCAAAGATGCTTACCTTCATATTCCTGTGTTTCCAGGTCATCAAAGGTTCCTCAGGTTCGCTCTGGAGGATCAACACTACCAATTTGTGGCATTGCCCTTTGGTCTCACTTCAGCTACCAGAGTGTTCACCAAGGTGCTGGCAGGAATAATGTCTCTGCTTAGGTTTCAGGGCATCCGCGTGCTGCCCTACCTGGACGACATTCTCATCACTTCCCAGTCCCTACATCAGGCAGAGTTGGATACTCAGCTGGTAGTGTCCACCCTGGAGTCATTTGGCTGGGTGATCAACCATCCCAAGTCTTCTCTGTCTCCCTCCTTGGTGACTCCATTCCTGGGAATGAATCTGGATACAGGATTTTTCTTCCTCAGCAGAAGGTGGACAATCTGATTGTGCAGGTCCAGTTCCTGCTATCTTGTCATCATCCCTCCATCAGGCAGGGAATGTAGCTGGTGGGCCTGATGGTGGCGTGCTTCGAGGCGGTCCCTTATGCTCAGTTCCACTTGAGGCCTCTGCAACTCCACCTCTTGTCAGTATGGGACAAGGATCCTGCGTCCCTGGACCGGGTCTTTGCTCTTTTCCCCCTGGTCAGACGGTCCCTCTCGTGGTGGCTAGACTCCAGGAACCTGTTGGGGGGCAGATCCTTTCTGACCCCCTCCTGGGAGACGGTCACCACGGATGCCAGTCTATCAGGTTGGGGGGGTTTCTGGAAGTCCCTGCAGTTCCAAGGGAGGTGGGGCCGTCAGGAGGCCCACACACCTATCAACATCCTGGAACTGCGGGCGATCAGGTTGGTTCTGGCTCAGTTGACTCATCACCCTCGGGGCCTGTCTGTTCAGGTGTGCTCGGACAACCAGACGGCAGTTGCCTACATCAATCATCAGGGAGGGACCCGGAGCAAGAGGGCCTTCTAGGAAGTGTCTCTGATCCTGACCTGGGTGGAGGCCAATGTTCCCTGCATATCAGCTGTGTACATCCCGGGGGTGGAGAACCTGCAGGCAGACTCTCTGAGCGGGGGGACCTCTCGCCTGGGAGAATGGTCCCTCTGCAACAGGGTGTTTCAATCTCTGTGTCACCGTTGGGGCCAACCAGATGTGGATCTATTTGCGTCCCGTCACAATCACAAGCTCCCGGCCTTTGTCTCCCTGTCCCAGGATCCTCTAGCCTTGGCCACGGATGCCCTAGCAATGTCATGGCAGGACTTTCAGCTCCTGTATGTCTTTCCTCAATTCCCCCTGTTGGGCAGGGTTCTGCGCAAGATTGCTCTGAAGGGGGTGATAGCAATTCTGGTGGCCCCCAGGTGGCCAAGAAGAGTGTGGTTCGCAGACGTGGTGCAGCTGGCAGTAGATCAGTACGCTCTGCCCAGGGTGCCAGACCTGCTCACTCAGGGTCCATTACGCCATCCCAATTTACAAACTCTGGCTTTGATGGCCTGGCTGCTGAAACCTCCATCTTGATGGAGAAGGGGCTGTCTACCTCTGTTGTTGATACCATGATAAAGGCTAGAAAGAAGTCTTCTTCTTCCATTTACTACAGGGTTTGGCGTGCCTACATTGACTGGTGTGAGTCTACATCTCTTCCCTTCGTGTGTTCTCTATTCCCAGGATCCTGGAGTTCCTGCAGCATGGGTTGGAGATGGGGCTCCAACTCAGTACTCTGAAGGGTCATGTTTCTGCCCTGGCTGTTTTCTTCCAGAAGTCCTTTGCTCAGCATTCTCTGATCAGGACTTTTTTCCAGGGGGTTACTCATGTGCGTCCCCCATGTAAGCCTATGTTGCCTGTTTGGGATTTGAACTTGGTTTTGTCAGCCTTGCAGAGTGCTCCCTTTGAACCTGTGCAGGATGCTGCCCTGGCCATTCTTCCTCTCAGAGTTGTCTTTTTGGTTGGGCACTTTCCATCCAGCCCCCCTATTTTGAGAGACACCAGGACAAGGTGGTGTTTCGATTCAAGCCAGACTTTCTGCCTAAGGTTGTGTCTGCTTTTTATTTGAATCAGGACTTTGTTCTTCCGTCATTGTGCCCTAATCCTAGTAATGCTAAGGGGAGGGTCTTGCATTCTTTGGATGTGGTTAGGTGTCTGAAGTACTATCTGGTGGCTACTACACCTTTCAGAAAAACTGATGCTCTTTTTATGGTCCCTTCTGGTCCTAGGAAGGGCTTGGCTCCAGCTAAGTCTACTATCAGCAAATGGTTTTGTCAGGCTGTGATTCAGGCCTACTCTGCTAAGGTGAAGAATCCTCCCCTTCCGCCTTACTGCTTATTCTACTCGTGCTATTGGTGCCTCTTGGGCTTTTCAGCACCAGGCTTCTGTTGAACAAGTTTGCAAGGCCGCTACTTGGTCTTCTGTTCATACCTTTTCATAGTTTTACAAGGTTGATGTTCAGGCCTCAGCTGTTGCTGTTTTTGGCCGCAAGGTTCTGCAGGCGGCAGTGGTTTAAACTGTCTGCTGTTACCTTTTTTATTGGGGATCCCACCCTGCTTTATGGACACTGCTATTGGATGTCCCAGGTGTAAGTAATCTATCTGGAGCAGGATGCACTGTATACTAAGAATAATACAATTCTGTGAAATACTCACCTGTAGAATTGGTATTATGAGTATACGTCCTGCTCCACCCCACCCTTGGTTTTGTATTATCTTGGATCCCCTGTATGGTGATTGTTATCATGCTTTTCAATGCTGGGGATTGTGGGAGGTCCCTGGGTATTTGAGGGGCCGGGAGGAGCCTGTTTTCGATGTCTCTGCAGTCCAGCGCCATCTGGCGGAGTAATACTCAAGTGTAAGTAATCTATCTGGAGCAGGACGTACTGTATACCCATAATACCAATTCTACAGGTGAGTAATCATAGAATTGTATTTTTTGCTTGTTTCTCAATGAAATCTTATTGCATGTAAAATCCCCATATCATTATGCTTTTTCCAAGTTCCTTATATTCCTGTGGCCCTGTTTTGGCCCTGTTTTCCTAAAGTGGGAGTGTCTTTCCGGAGCCATAATTAAAAACTACTGACTACAATTTTCAGTATCCCTCCACTTTAAGCCTACCAGCAGCCTTATCAGAATCAAGCAGCATGACCTCCCCAGGTGAGAACACTTCCAGTGATTCTTTAGCTACTGAACACAATATTGTGATCCCCCATCTGAAAAAGCTGAATTATAGTGCAAATTGTTAAACTCATGAGCTCAGGAGTGTGGAGTGTTGTCTATGCCTTAGCCAATCAGATGATTACCATGCCAGATTCTGGTAGTCTCTGCTATGCACACCATTTCATGTATGTTGCTAAGGTAAACACTTTGTTGCTAGAGAAAATTGTTTTATGACAGAGTTGCAAACACATGTAAAAGAAATGAAATTACAGATAAGTTCAGCACCTTGATCACATCAGATATCACACAATAATGAAAACTTTAAAAAATGCCATCGAAAGGCAAATTACCCTTTAATTTATTACTGTATGTTAGTGTAGCATGTGTGAGAGTATTCTAATTATTATTATTCTTAAAGTGGACCAACACCCACCCGTGATCGGCCCGGGAATCTATAAGATTCCCGGACCGATCACCTCCCTCCCCGCGGGACATCCGAGATCGGGATGTCCCGCGGGGTGAAACCCCCCCAAACCCCCCAAACTCCTTACTTTAGTTTCGGCGGCGGCCGGCCGCCGCCGCCTCCCTCGCGCCCCTCTAGTCGTGCGCGCGCCCGCGCCGGCCGTCTGTGAATGGCCGGCGCGGGCACGCGCGCGTCAACAGGGACGCGCGGGAGGCGGCGGCGGAGGAGCCGCTTGTCCGCGGCTTGTCCGTCGCCGCTGACAGAGGTGAGTTCGGGGGGTTCGGGGGGGTTTCACACAGCGAAGTGGACCAAGACCCAGGATAGTCAAAATCCTGGGTGTTGGTCCACTTTAAATTTTTTTCCAACTGTGCTAAATCAACTGTTTGTGCTAAGGCAATAAGATTAAAATGTAAGCTTTCGAAGCAATCTGTATTATGCCTGAAGAAAAAGCTTGAATTGCTACAATATCTTGCATTTTCAATCGTGCTCTGTTAGCTAATAAATGGTATTACCTTAACCTTGTATTTCCTGCTTGCATCAATGGCTAATACAGTACAACAACTTACCGATAATGAGAATGCAACTACTTAATGTATATTTGTTGGCAGTGTGTAGGCAGAAGTGTTTTTCAAAGTGTTGTGTCTTTTCCTGTTTTTGGAGAAAGTGGGGGGTAATTGTTGTCTAGTCACATAGCTGCCCTGGGTGATGAGGAGTAATAAGTATTAATTCAGATTTAAATGAAATTCTTCACGCCTGGTCATTAATGCTTCAACAGATTCTAGAGATATTGATGATAATTATATAGAAGCTTATTAGGAAAAGCAAACAAATGCAAAGCTACAATCACCCTTTCTAATTACCCTCCTACATTGTTATTATTTTTAATGAATGTGATAGCTGGCTTACTGTGTTTACTAATAGTTTCTTTCTAAAAGTGCAATAAATGTAGCATTTCTCTTAGCAAACTTATATCAAAGTGCATAAAACCGGTTATTGTGAAATTGAGCTACAATTTACTTGAAACTAAAATCAAATATGCAGCTATAAAAAAGGAAAAACAATTTGTAATCCGGGCAGGCTGATTCACTAATAGCGCCAGGTGGCGACAGGTGAGCGTCTGTACTGCGGCGCTATGATCGACTGCTAGTGGCCGCCCCGATCAGCCGTCAGTCGCTATTACAGGGCTCCTCAGTCGCTACTTGCCGTTAGTAGTAAGCACGCTGCCAATGTTAGATGTTTAGAAATCTTTCGCTCTTCATCCTTTGGTTAAGACCTTTTGTTCAGGGGGTCACTCATGTGCGCCCTCCTCGCAAACCCATGTTACCTGTTTGGGATTTGAATTTGGTGTTGTCTGCCCTTCAGGGTCCTCCTTTTGAACCAGTGCAGGATTCTGCTCTATCCATTTTCACCTTAAAAGTTGTTCGACGTGTTTCGGAGTTGGCGGCTCTGTCCATTCAGGCCCCCTACTTTGAGAGACATCAGGAATAGTGGTTTTCCGTTTTAAACCAGACTTCTTGCCAAAGGTTGTCTCTGCCTTTCACCTCGATCAGGACATTGTGTTTCTTTCATTGTGTCCTAAACCTAGCAATGACAAGGAGAGGGCTTTGCACTCTTTGGACGTCGTTAAATGTCGTTAATTTACTGTCGTTAACTATCTGGTGGCTACTTCACCATTCCGGAAGACGGACGCCTTTTTTGTGGTGCCCTCTGGGCCCAAGAAGGTTTTGGCGCCCGTCAAGTCTACCATTAGTAAATGGATTTGTCAGGCCGTTATTAGGGTCTATTCTGCTAAGGGGAGGGATCCCCCTTTCCAGATCACTGCTCATTCTACTCGTGCTGTTGGGGCTTCCTGGGCGTTTCAGCACCAAGCCTCTGTTGAACAAGTTGTAAGGCTGCTACTTGGTCTTCTGTTCATACTTTTTCCAAGTTTTATAAGGTTGATGTGCGGGCCTCAGTGGATGCTGTTTTTGGCCGCAAAGTTCTGCAAGCTGCAGTGGTTTAATTTGTGCATTATTGCCTGTTGGGATCCCCACCCTTTTTGGATACTGCTATTGGATGTCCCACGTGTTATTAATCATTTCGAAGCATGGTGTGAGACATACTTGGAATAATACCATTTTGTGATTACTCACCTGTAAAATGGATATTATAAGTATGTATTACACCCTGCTTCGTCCCACCCTGAGTTGTATCTTGGATCCTCTTTTTGGTGAAAATTTTTTCTCATAGATTTTATTAGCTCTTCCTGGTCCCCTTACTGCTTTCTTATACTGGGGAATGTGTGGGAGGTCCCAGGTATTTATGGACTGGGAGGGGCTTCTTTTTTTTTTTCTAGTCATGTCTGCAGAAATTCGCCCTCTACTGGACTATAACCCACGTGTTATTAATCATTCCGAAGCAGGGTGTGAGACATACTTATAATACCCATTTTACAGGTGAGTAATCACAAAATGGTCTTATTGTAATCCGAACAGCAGAGCAGTTTCCTCCCCGCCCCTTCCATTGCCTAGCCTGAATATGATCCGGAGCTGGGTGAAAGTGTCAGTGTGGGGTATGTGTAACCAGATCTAGCTTTCTGACACTGTTTACCTCAATCCCTATTAGCCTGGAGCACCAGGCTTACACTTTACATTAACAATAGTTCATGTCTCCAGAGAGCAGCAGCACTAAGACATCACTGTACGGTTAAAGCGGACCAAAACCCACATTTTTAATTAGCATTCCCTGAATTGCTCTCCCCAGGAAGAGTACCATTTGCTTATTTTCACTGCTCCAGCTTCACTCTAATCCCAGATAATGGCTCCTGTTTTAACTGTAAAGCTCCACATCCCCCCATTTATTGACACTGTTGTGTGTGGCAATGATGTCATTGCCAGACCCATGCAATGACTGATCTTACAGAGAGGGACAGCAAAAAAAAGTGTTCCAGGAAGATTATCAAGAAGTGGTAGTGCTGAGACACCACTGCTGTTTGTATTAAATGCGGGTGGCGACCACATCTCGCATGCAAATGTGGCTTTCAACTTAAAAAAAAGTTTGGGGTCCAGGGCTCTGGCAGCTGGTTATTCAATGTGGGTGTGTGTTTATATCACATAATACACAAGCTGCCCATTTTTCTGAGGCATCTCTCTGTTTGGTGTGGGCTGCTTCTGGCACAGCTCTACCTTCATGCTTATGTGTGACAAGATGGCCGCTTCCTTGGAGTTTTGCAGAGAAGAATCAGCCTGATATTCCAGAACATCTGCATCGGGTTAAGCCCTCTCAAATTGTTTTTGCTGGGGGGGGGGGGGGGGGGGGGTGTTATGGGAGCAATTTAACTTATTTTTTTGACTTTTGGTCCCCTTTAAGGAGTTCCGGTCTCCAGCCGCACTGTTGCTGACCCTGGAGAGCAGCACCTACAGTTATCATTTTAAAAATGAATGTTGGTCCTCTGAAACCTGAGCAGTGGGCATCTGAATGATAGATGATCTGCACCACATACTGCTTAGGGAATGTTGGTGGCAAGGGGATTAGGCTCCCCCTGTCAGTATGCAAAGATGGGCATCCATAAATCTGATGCCCCCCCACCCACAGGTATAACAGGGCCAACATTCATTTAGAAGTGTGGATCCTTTTTAACTGGGATTTCATGTATATGCTATTTTGAATGTTTAGCTATGCATCCCTCTAATATATTATTAAAATATAATTTGCCTATGAATGACATGTCTAATGTAAAATTCTGTGTCACAAATATTCCCGGGACCCGGTCTTCATAAATAGGTAACAGCTCGTTTCCTCACTGTCATCTCATTTCACATTCTCATATCTTTTTTTCGAGCTTGTCACAGCTGATATTCATTTACTGACAAGCTGAAACATTAGTTTTTTTTGTATAGTTATTATGTAGACATATGCTGTACAGGGGGAAAACATATAAAAGTTACATGCTGATACGAACATTTCTAACTTAATGTTGTTTGGCATTGGTCAAACAACTACATTAAAAAGAGCATGAAATATGTGTTCTTTAATGAGATCAATGGCAGTCCATAGTTTCCATAGTTACCAGTCAGCATACACAGCATTAGAAAGTAAGAGCTGGCGGGAGGCAAATCAGAATTTCAAATTCTCTACTTTTAAACTGTTTGATGCCACAAGGCTTTTCACTTGCCATTACATGATGCATATCCCCATTCCCTCTTTCCAACCTTATATAAAGCATCCATAACCACAGTCTGTATTTTACCTTTGTTAAATACTCGAGTTCAGTGGTTCCCAACATTTTTGCCGCTAAGTACCAGATTTATAGAAGCCAGATTGAAGATACGTTAGGACAGTAGGACAGACTTTATACACATACATTTCTATGGTGAATTGTATATACCTTTATACAATTCACCATAGTGCAGAATCAGTTAGTGGAAGTCTTGAGCTTGTTTTCCTGCAACTAGATTGTCCCATTTGGGGTTGATGGGAGACACTTGAAGTGTGTTGCTTATAACCAGTCCACTCAGTAAACTCATTTTTGGTGATGTCACTGCAGAAAACTCTGGTTCACAAAGACAGGATGTTGAAATAGAAACTGACTTTTCAGTGCTTTTTGTGGCATTCTTATGTTATTCCATCTTGACTTTAATCCAGAATTTATCAAGGTTTGAAGTTGTCTCAAACATACTTTTAAGGCCACCATCATTTGCAGCTTTAAGTAATGAAACCAGACCAACAGCCTGGCACAGTTGGAAAAGAAAGGTAGCAGCCATTTTGGATCTTCCTTTCCCAGAACTCTGCTTTCCCAGAATGCTGCTGCCTGGATTCAACTGACATAACTGACAATGCACAGTAAAAGAAAGCCCAGCGGCACTTCCTGTTTGCAGGTGGCCTGCAAATGCATGAGCCGCAATCTTGTTTTTAAACCACCATTTTTATGTGCAGCAATCTAAATTGCCCTGGGGAGGGATGCATATGAGCACTGTTTGTTGTATTGGTCTGTTTTAAGTCATTTTTGACAGTTGGTCCACTTTAAGGTTTTTCTAGCACAGGCAATGTTAATTCACCTGGCTTATGCACAAATATATCACATATCTATTGCTTCCCATTTCTGAGGTATTTTGTGAATATAAATTAATGTTCAGACTCTTTTGAAAGCTTCGATAGGTGATCATGTGCTATCTGTGAGAAAGAAGGCCCATGTGCCAATGTTCACTCATCTCCAAAGTTTGGCTTTGAATGCAGCCACTTTATCTGCTAAATTGAACACAGTTGTCTTTCTTCCTTAAAGTGACAAATTGACTTAGTAAAACATGCTGAATATATCAAAAAAGTAAGCTTTGTGACCCATTCTGTGTCACTAACCAATGGAGACTGTTTTTCTTTAATATGTGTGTGTGTGTGTGTGTGCTCTAAAACATCTTCAATGAACAGATGTGAGTTTAGGGCATGTACTTTAATGAGGCTGATCGTTTTAATCACAACTTGTAAAACGTTAAGTTCAGTGACGTTTCTCGGCTGGTCAGCATTTTTCAATACAGTGCATATACTCACATTCAGAAGCAACCACCTTGACACGAGCAGTGAGACCAGAAAGCCAACCAGTTGTGGCAGCCGAACCATCTGTGCATATACCCACACAAAATGACCAATTCAGCTTGATATGTAATCATTCAAAGACTTGAAACGTGCACATAACATGTCTTCCTACACATCCTGAAAAATATATCGCACAAAAACAAGCATTTTTGCCTTGTTTTCAAGACTGGCAACCTGGATTGCACACATTGGCCTTGATTCACAGAGTTGAAAAAAACTCTCATGGTAGTAAAAAATTCAATTCATGAGAAAAAAAGCCTGAGAATTTCATTGTTATTGAATCACCAGATAGGAGGACAATGAAAGTCAATGGCACTTTTTTACTACTGAAAAAGTAGTACCCCGTTTTACCTTTAGTAAAAAGTGCCATTGACTTTCATTGTATTCCTATCTGGTGAGTCACTAACTGACATTCTCAGGCTTTCTTCTCATGAATTGAATTTTTTACTACCATGAGAGTTTTTTTCAACTCTTTGTGAATCAGGGCCATGGTGCCTCAATATCCTGTGCTATTTCATCAGCTTGTGTGGTTACCCTGCTAGCTGAAAGAGAAACCCCTGCCACCTTTCACTGCATCCTTAGTAGCAGGCAGGATCAGCTCTTCACTAATAGTAAAGGGCTTCTTTAGCAATGCATTCATCCACTTAAAATGATGCTTTCAGTGCAGACTCAGTTCAATATTTGCCTCTGTTCTTCAAGCTCATGTTTTATTTTATTTTCAAACGCTCAAGACAAATGTCTTGTTGGTTTCAGTTAAACAATAGAACCATACTTTGTGGGGGGGGGGGGGGCAACTGGTCCAATATTGCTTCACTTTCTTACTTACAAAGGTCTAAACATGTATTAAAAATGAGCAAGACTATTATGAATGCATACCTACCAACATTATGCCATGCCCCCTCATTGAGCGATGGATAGGATATGTAGCAGTTAAAACAATATAAACACTTTACATAAGCAAATTAATCATTTATTGCTGCAGATCTGCATATTACACCTCAAAGAGGGACCCATGGGGGCAATGAGAGACAGGGGGACAAGGACTTAAAAGAGGGACAGTCCCTCCAAATCAGGGTCACTTGGGGGGTATGTGAATGTTTAGAATTTTGTTTGAAGTTTCCGAATTATCAGATCTAAAATAAATTTGAAACTTAAAGGGCTGTCATGCCATTGAATCAGAATGTATCACATGCTAGCTCAGTTTCAATTGCTCCACCTAACAAATAAAGGGATTTGTAACTATTCAGTGAGCAAAGCTCTGTTCACAAGATATTAGGTCAGTTGATTCCGAAATAAAACCAACACACTCTCTGTACGAAGCAAAAGTCGAAAGGTTTGCACTTTATTATTAAAATATGGTGATTTCTCCACCTTTAACAACAATCACATAATGGACTGGTATTTACATATTTGCAGGAAAGATCTAACATGAAAACGCATGAAAAATGATTGAATATCAACCAACTCAGTCAGAGAGCCTGGCATGTGAACTTCATTGAAAATTAACTTAAGGGGACTAGTATCCATCTGTTTATAAACTCTTCCAAATATTAGTGAAACATCTCATTTAGCTTTGTCAGTAAGTTTAGTAAGGAGATTTAAACAGCAAAAACGCATATGTATATACATATTTTTACAGTATGATAATACTGTTGTTTTTGTCAGAACAGGCCTGTTCAGTTATGTGATTTATTTATCAGGTCACCATTAATTCTTGACCTTTCTGTAAAATTCAGTTTATCATTATTATGTCACTCCTAAGCCTTATCCTACATATCTTGAAGTTAATGACAATAATTATACTATTCTTAGTACACAGTACGTCCTGCTCCAGATATAGAGTATGGGTATTACTCCGCCAGATGGCGCTGGAATGCAGAGACATCGAAAATAGGCTCCTCCCGGCCCCTCAAATACCCAGGGACCTCCCACAAATCCCCAGATTTTCTCTGCAGTCTGGACTGCGAAGGACGAGAAATGTCTCTCTCTCTCTACTCGCAGATGAGCGGTGCTATTAGCCTGCGGCCCTGTAGGACTATTCCCACCCGTTCCATTAGTAATATGCCTCCCAGCCTTGGCTGCGCTGGTTGGGTGATGGTAGGCAGCACCACTGTTAGGTGCTTAGGAGCGCTGCCCCACCGCAATCCCCCACCAAAGGGTACACGGTTCATGCTTATGGTGAGCCGTCCCGCCCCTCGAGGTATACCGACGACATTTTGTCTGCTTGGTCGGCTTATGCGTGACGGACCATCTACCTACCGCGGTCCGTAAGGGACCTCGCGGGCGGCTTTTATTACCACCTTTTTATTACTGTCCGCTTACGGCCCCCTTTTATTAAGTCTTTCAGGTGGGCTAATCCATTTGTTTCTCCCGGCCCTCTATTAGTTGGTTAATTTGTGAGGCCTAGTGTAATTACTCCCACTTCCCTAGCGGGTTATTGGGGCATCCAGGGTTGCTATATAGCGTTAATCCCTATTGGCCTATAGTGCCGCTATAATCACCATATGGAGGCATCTCAGGATAATGTGACCGGGGTTCCTTCGGGACAAGCCTGGCTGTGTGTAGCGTGTGGGGAGTCTCATGTTGACGCTGACAAGGTGCGGGTCTGTGTACCCTGTGCTGAGCAGGTGCTTGTGCTGCAATCTGGCCTTAAAGTGCCTGGACCTGCACCTCGTTTCACATCACCTACCCCCCCAAGCTTAAATCTCACTCCTACTGAGTTGCATACAAGTGGGGATTCTCAGCCTGATGTGTCTTCTAGACTGGCTACTGTTGAGAAGTTGATTGCTAATACCTTGGCGCGTAAGGCCTCTGCAAAAAAGTGGCACTTAACGCCTAATGTCACTCTTTTCCCTATGGAAACTGATGAGTTTTGGAATCTTTTTGGCTATACCCCTTCGGATGAAGGGGAGCTTTTCTCTGACTCAGGGTCATCTGATGAGAGGCCAAGGGGTCATGACGATTCTGGCTCTGACCCCTGGGCCCCGGATGACACTGACAGATTGCTGACCCAGATTTTTGAGGTTCTGTCCATTTCTCCCCCTGTTGCAGCTCCCAGGCAAAGGGGGGAACTTTTCCATACTGCTAAGTCACGTTTGGAATTTCCTGAGCAAGCACATTTCAATAACCTTGTGCTCAAGGAATGGGAGCGCCCCAGTAGACTTCCCGGTGTACCTAAAAGTTGGGATAGGAAGTATCCCTTTCCTGCTGATGTGGTAAAGTGTTGGTCATCCCCTCCCGAGGTGGATGCCCCTGTCCTAGGGCTATCTAACACCTCTGTCATGCATTCCCCTGACTCTACTACCCTGCGGGATGCTGAGGACCGGCTCATTGACCAGCTTGCGTCCCATGCTTTTGCTTGTGCGGGGACGGCGCTGCGCCCGGTCTGTGCCTCTGCCATTACCGCTGTGGCCACTAGGACCCTGATCAGAAGTATACTTGATAGTACCCCTGATGATTTGCCTTGTGAGGTGTTTACTGCACTCTCCAGTTGTGATGTTTTTGTAATTTTTGTACTCTCTGCCTTGGATGACACCATTAAAATGTGTGCCAGGACATCTGCCCTTGTGGTGGCTATACGCCGCTAGGTTTGGCTACGCCAGCGGGCTGCTGACAACGCTGCCAAGAAGGCCCCACTGGTTTTTCCTTCAAAGGACTACGCCTGTTTGGGGACCGCCTGGACCTGTTTGCTAAGGGAAGCAGGTTACCCCAGCGCAGGCGGCAGTCTTGGCCCTTTCGGGGTCAGGGCTCCTTTTCTTCCCCCTACCTTGGTGCTAGACAAGTGAGGGGGGTTTCCTTTAGTGGGGCCCGGGGAGATTTCTGGGGTAGGGGCAGAGGACGTGGACGTCCTGGCTCCTCCTGGGGTCCCAAAGCTAAATCCTCTCACAAACCCCCTCAGGCATGATGGGGCACCCTCACCCATCCGGGTGGGGGGACGGCTTCAGCACTTCGCTCACGTCTGGAGGCTTCATGTCTCTGACCGGTGGATTCAGGAGGTAGTGTCCTCCGGTTACAAGATAGAGTTTGCTGCCTGGCCGCCCCCAAGATTCATCAGATCCCGGATTCCTCAGGACCCTGTGGTAGCTCAGGAGCTAGTGCAGGCTGTGCAAGGCCTCCTGGAGCTGGGGGTCATCTGCAAGGTCCCTTTAAGAGAAATAGGCAAGGGCTTCTATTCTAACCTATTCAGTCCCCAAAAAAGATGGTTCAGTCAGGCCCATCCTGGACTTAAAGATCCTCAACAAATTTGTCAGGAGCAGGCGCTTTTGCATGGAAACTCTGCGCTCTGCCATCAGTTCCCTGCGCCCAGGGGATTTCATGACTTCTGTGGACATCAAGGATGCTTACCTTCATATTCCTGTATTTCCAGGTCATCAAAGGTTCGCTCTGGAGGATCAACACTATCAGTTTGTGGCATTGCCCTTTGGTCTCACCTCAGCTCCCAGGGTGTTCACCAAGGTGCTGGCTGGCGTGATGTCTCTGCTCAGGTATCAGGGCGTCCGCGTGCTGCCTTATCTGGACGACATTCTCATCACCTCCCAATCTCTACATCAGGCAGAGTTGGATACTCAGCTGGTGGTGTCCACCCTGGAGTCCTTTGGATGGGTGATCAACCACCCCAATCCTCACTGTCCCCCTCCTTGGTGACTCCATTCCTAGGAATGAATCTGGATACAGTTCGAGCAAGGATTTTCCTTCCTCAACAGAAGGTGGACAGTCTGATTGCACAGGTCCAGTTCCTGCTATCTTGTCATCATCCCTCCATCAGGCAGGGGATGCAGCTGGTGTGCCTGATGGTGGCGTGCTTCGAGGTGGTCCCTTATGCTCAGTTCCACTTGAGGCCCCTGCAACTCCACCTCTTGTCAGTGTGGGACAAGGATCCAGCGTCCCTGGACAGGGTCTGTGTGCTCTCCCCCCTGGTCAGGTCCCTCTTGTGGTGGATGGACTCAAGGAACCTGTTGGAGGGCAGATCCTTTCTTGCCCCTTCCTGGGAGACGGTCACCACGGATGCCAGTCTGTCAGGTTGGGGGGGGGGGGTTCTGGAAGTCCCTGCGGTTCCAGGGGAAATGGGGCCCTCAGGAGGCCCACACAACTATCAATGTCTTGGAACTGCGGGCGATCAGGTTAGTTCTGGCTCAGTTGACTCATCACCTTCGGGGCCTGCCTGTTCAGGTCCGCTCGGACAACCAGACGGCAGTTGCCTACATCAATCATCAGGGAGGGAACCGGAGCAAGAGGGCCCTCCAGGAAGTGTCTCTGATCCTGACCTGGGCGGAGACCAATGTTCCCTGGATGTCAGCTGTGTATATCCCGGGGGTGGAAAATCACCTGGCAGACTCTCTGAGCAGGGGGACCTCTCGCCAGGGAGAATGGTCCCTATGAAGCAGGGTGTTCCAATCTCTGTGTCACCGTTGGGGCCAACCAGATGTGGATCTGTTTGCGTCCCGTCACAATCACAAGCTACCGGCCTTTGTCTCCCTGTCCCAGGATCCTCTGGCCTTGACCACGGATGCTCTAGCAATGTCATGGCAGGACTTTCAATTTCTTTATGTCTTCCCTCCATTCCCCCTGCTGGGCAGGGTTCTGCGCAAGATTGCTCTGGAAGGGGTGCCAGCAATTTTGGTGGCCCCCAGGCGGCCAAGAAGAGTGTGGTTCGCAGATGTGGTGCAGCTGGCAGTAGATCAGTACACTCTGCCCATGGTGCCAGATCTGCTCACTCAGGGCTCCCTATGCCATCCCAATTTACAAACTCTGGCTTTGACGGCCTGGCTGCTGAAACCTCCATCTTGATGGAGAAGGGGCTGTCTTCCTCGGTTGTGGATACCTTGATAAGGGCTAGGAAGAAGTCTTCTTCTTCTATTTATTACAGGGTTTGGTGTGCCTACATTGACTGGTGTGAGTCTAGGTCTCTTCCCTGTCGTGTGTTCTCTATTCCCAGGATTCTGGAGTTCCTACAGCATGGGTTGGAGATGGGGCTCCAACTTAGTACTCTGAAAGGTCAGGTTTCTGCCCTGGCTGTTTTCTTCCAGAAGTCCTTTCCTCAGCATTCTCTGATTAGGACTTTTTTCCAGGGGGTGACTCATGTATGCCCCCCACGTAAGCCTATGGTGCCTGTTTGGGATTTGAACTTGGTTTTGTCAGCCTTGCAGGGTGCTCCCTTTGATCCTGTGCAGGATGCTGCCTTGGCCATTCTTACTCTCAAAGTTGTCTTTTTGGTTGCTATCACCTCTGTTAGGCGTGTGTCTGAGTTGGCGGCGCTTTCCATTCAGCCCCCCACCAGGACAAGGTGGTGTTTCGCTTCAAGCCAGATTTTCTGCCTAAGGTAGTGTCTGCCTTTCATTTGAATCAGGACATTGTTCTCCCTTCATTGTGCCCTAATCCTAGTAATGCTAAGGAGAGGGTCTTGCATTCTTTGGATGTGGTTAGGTGTCTGAAGTACTATCTGGTGGCTACTGCACCTTTCAGAAAGACTGATGCTCTTTTGTGGTCCCTTCTGGTCCTAGGAAGGGTTTGGCTCCTGCCAAGTCTACTATCAGCAAATGGATCCGTCAGGCTGTGATTCAGGCCTATTCTGCTAAGGGGAAGAATCCTCCCTTCCGCCTTACTGCTCATTCTACTTGTGCTATTGGTGCTTCTTGGGCCTTTCAGCACCAGGCTTCTGTTGAACAAGTTTGCAAGGCCGCTACTTGGTCTTCTGTTCATACCTTTTCAATGTTTTACAAGGTTGATGTCTCGGCTGATGCTGCTTTTGGATGAAAGGTTCTGCAGGCGGCGGTGGTTTAAACTGTCTGCTGTTAACTTTGCTGCTAACTAAGAATAATACAATTCTGTGATTACTCACCTGTAGAATTGGTATTATGAGTATACAGTACGTCCTGCTCCACCGCACCCTTGGTTTTGCATTATCTTGGATCTCCTGTATTGTGATTGTTATCATTGTTATAGTTACTAGTTTGGGTTGTTTTAATTCTTCTGGCTTCTCATTAACTGCTTTTCAATGTTGGGGATTTGTGGGAGGTCCCTGGGCATTTGAGGGGCCGGGAGGAGCCTTTTTTCGATGTCTCTGCAGTTCAGCGCCATCTGGCGGAGTAATACCCGATAGTAAGTACTATATCTGGAGCAGGACGTACTGTATACTCATAATACCAATTCTACAGGTGAGTAATCACAGAATTGTATTTTTAAAAGGTCAGTCAAACCAGTAATGTGCGGAATCCAGTGAAATGAATTACCTTCTGGCTCCTTATATGTTTCAGGGTATTTAACATAAGAACTCTGCCTTGCCATTTTGTTTGTTCTGTCCTTTCTTTTGGATATTAAAGCATATTTCAGTCAGCTTTTTGGATATTTACACAAAAGCTGAATTTATTATTAGACCAATCCTTTTAGGTTGTCCCATTTAGGAAAGGTGAAATGTGTAAGGTTACCTTAAAATGATGTACTTACTATTGAAGGGACTAGAAGACCAGTTTGGAGAACAAACTATTTTATTTAACAATATTGGAAAATCACAAAATAGCATTTCCTCCTATTCCACTTCAGGTCGTCAGGAATCAGTAAAGAATAAGTTAACTCTCTGAAGGGTATGGTTCCTTCCGACCTATATATACTTCCAGCTTCCCCTCCACAATCCAGTTTCATTCTTGCAGTTGGACTGGACTGTGAAGGTGTACCTGAAATTATTTTCATCTAATTCCCCTCCACAATCCAGTTTCATTCTTTCAGTTGGACTGGACTGTGAAGGTGTACCTGGAATTATTTTCATCTAATTTATTTATTTTTTTATAGGATCTGTACTTGGGAAGTGGGGGGAATTTAACCCTGTCTGTCTTCCATGCCCCTATATTCCACTGATCTGATGGACCCATTATACCTCCAATTCTAAGATGTTTTTGCAGATCAGGTGGTGGGGGTAAGCGCCAGGGTACAGGGCGTCACTTTTGTTTTTATAAAGTTGCTCTCTGGGGCTGGAGTTTCCCGCCTGAAGGAACAGTCAGCCGCAGGTCTGGTTTGTCTGGTGAGCCTGCAGGGGGGGCCAGGGGGATAATTTTCCTCTTTTCTTGCTCCTTCTCACAATATTTTTTTTTATGTGTGATATGTTGTGGCATTTTCAATTTTTAAATCTCGCACCTTCTTCTGGGGGCAGAAACACATTTGAGAGAGGGGGTGGAGTTGGGCGACGGGAAGAGGCAGACGCTTCCTTTTGAGGTGGCAGCGTGAAAGGTGGCTGCCCAATCTGCTGGACGGAGGAGGGAGCCGATACCACTGCTGCTGGGGACAAAGTAAGCACATTGGCCGATCCTTCTAAATATGTTTCTCCCAAAAGAACCATGGATTATGTTTAGAGGGTCAAAAAACCTGGAGGACAGCTAGTACATGCAGTCACCCGACAGTGCTTACTTACGTGACCCTGCAGACAAATGCATGGATCAGCTGGTCTGCCATGCGTTCACCTTTGCTGGTGCCCTCTTTCTCCCGGCGTGTGCCTCGGCAATCGTCTCACTAGCCAACAGGAGAAAGGTGAGACACTTTGTGGCTAGACCTAAGGCTCGCAAGCGGGCTGAGGAGTATAAGGAACTCAAGGGTTGCTTGGATTTCATTGGCTTTGTTGTTACTGCCATGGATGATGTGGTCTGTCTTCGCGCCAGAATTTCGGCCTTGCTTGTTGCCGCTCGCTCTGGTTGAAGCAGTGGTCGGCTGATGCGGCTGCCAAGAAGTCCCTCACAAGTCTACATTTTGTGGGAAGCCAGCTGTTTGGGGAGCGCCTGGACCTTCTGATCAAGGATGGTAGACTCCCTCTTCTACCAGAGAAGGAAGCCTGCTCGGTCCTTTCGGAAACCCCTCTTCTTATCCGGTCCTTTCGAGGAGGAAGAGGATCTTCGTTTCCAGGTGACCGCAGAGATACCTGGGGCAGAGGTAGGTCCCGCAGCCAACCCAACTCCTCCTGGGGAGCTAAGTCCAAACCCCCTGGCAAGCCCGCTCAGGCATGAGGGGCGCCCTTACCCATCCGGGTGGGGGGACGGCTTCTGCTGTTTGCTCAGATATGGAGGCGGCACGTCTCGGATCTGTGGATTCAGGAGGTAGTGTCCTCCGGTTACAAGATAGAGCTGGCAGCCAGGCCACCCTCAAAATTCCTCCGTTCAAGGATATCTCGAAACCTCTAAAAGCTCAATCTTTGAGATGGCTGTTCAGCACCTCCTGCGTGTGATTTGCCCTGTAACCCGGCAGGAACAGGGTCAGAGATTCTATTCCAACCTGTTCATGGTTCCCAAGAAGGATGAAACGCTATGGCCGATCCTGGACCTGAAGGGTCTCAACAGGTTTGTAAGAGTCAGACATTTCCACATGGAAACATTGCGGTTGGCGGTGGGATCTCTTCGGCCCAGCGACTTCATGACCACGGTGGACATCAGGGACGCTTATCTGCACATCCCGATTTTCCAGGGACTTTAGAAGTTCCTGAGGTTTGCGCTGGAGGATCAACATTACCAGTTCGTAGCACTCCCATTCGGGATATCCTCAACCCCCCGTGTGTTCACCAAGGTGCTGGCGGGCATCATAGCTATCCTGAGGAGTCAGGGTATTCGTGTGTTACCTTATCTGGACGATTTGCTGATTTCGTCCCGGTCCCTTCAGCAGGCCGAGAGCGATACTCGGACGGTGCTGTCAACCCTGGAAGCCTTCGGTTGGGTAATAAATTACCCCAAGTCGTTTATCACTCCCTCAACGGTGAGATCCTTTCTGCAGGCCTTGCTGTCTTGTCAGCAGCCGTCGGTACGTCTGGGGATGAGATTGGTGGGCCAAATGGTGTCATGCTTCGAGGCAGTACCCTTCGCCCAATTTCACATGAGACCTCTACAATTGAACCTGCTGACCGGCTGGAATCGGACGCAGGAAGCCCTGGAACAGGGCTTTTCGCTGTCCTCCCTGGCCAGGCAGTCCCTCTTGTGGTAGTTGGATTCCTGGAACCTGCTGGTGGGCAAGTCCTTTATGACTCCCCATTGGGAGATAGTTACCACGGATGCCAGTATGACAGGCTGGGGAGGCGTTTGGCAGACCCAGAAGATCGAGGGTCAGTGGGGTCCGCAGGTCTACCCATAAATCTCTTGGAGCCGAGTGCAATCCAGTTGGTTCTTTTACGCTTGACTCCCCATTTAACAGGCCGTGTGATCCAGGTTCGCTCGGACAATCAGACGGCTGTCGCCTACATCAACCACCAGGGCGGGACTCAGAGCAAGAGATCCCTCAAGGAGGTAACCCAGATTCTGTCTTGGCAAGAGAATGTTCCCTGCATCTCGGCGGTCTACATCCCCGGGGTGGAAAACCAGGAGGCAGACTCCCTGAGCAGGAGTTCCTTGCGCCTGGGGGAATGGTCCCTCAGCAGCGCGATCTTTCAGGCTTTGTGTCTCCGCTGGGGTCAGCCGGACGTGGATCTGTTTGCATCCAGACACAATCACAAGGTTCGTCTCCCTCTCAAGAGATCCTCTGGCCATTGCAACAGACGCTCTGGCGATTCCTTGGACGGAGTTCAAATTTCTGTATGCATTCCCTCCGTTTCAGCTCCTGAGTGCTGCGCAAGATAGCCCAGGAGGGGGTACCAACCATCCTGGTGGCTCTTGCTGGCCAAGAAGGAGATGGTTTGCAGACATAGTCCAGATGTCATTAGATCATCATGAGCGACGACCCATGGCCTCCCACACAGGGGTCGCTGCGGCACCCCAATTTATGGACGCTGGCTTTGATGGCCTGGCTATTGAAACCTCAATCCTGACGGAGAAAGGGTTATCGGCCACGGTTGTGCATACTATGATACAGACACGGAAGAAATCTTCTTCCATAATATACTACAGAGTTTGGCGGGCCTATATCACTTGGTGTGAGGCCAAGAGCCTTCCTTGTCGGAGTTTTTACAACACGGCTTAGACTTGGGTCTCCAGCTGAGCACCCTCAAGGGTCAGGTCTCGGCTTTAGCCATCTTTTTCCAGAGATCCGTTGCCAACCATAGGTTGATCAAGACTTTTTTCTAGGGAGTTACCCATGTCCGGCCACGGCGTAAGTCAGTATTACCGGTGTGGGACTTGAATTTAGTACTTAGTTCTGCTCTCCAGGGTCCTCCCTTCGAGCCATTGAGCAATGCTGCATTGTCTATGTTGACTCTCAAAGTGGTCTTTCTGGTAGCTATCACCTCTGTGCGTTGTGTATCAGAGCTGGCCACGCTTTGTATGAAACCACACTACTTTGAGCTGCACAGGGATAAGGTGGTTTTTCGCTTTAAACCTGATTTTTTTGCCTGAGGTCGTTTCTCCCTTTCACCTTAATGAGGAAGTTGTCTTACCTTCCTTGTGTTCAGCACCGGCTAATTCCAAAGAATGGACCCTCCATGCTTTGGATGCGGACAGAGCCATAAAGTATTACCTGGTTGCGACTGAATCCTTCAGGAAATCGGATTTGCTCTTTGTCATAACAGAGTGTTCTAGGAAAGGATTGCCACCAGCCAAGTCCACTCTCAGTAAGTGGATCAGACAGGCGGTGGTACAAGCATATTCTGCCAGGGGGAAGGAACCCCCTTTTCGGATCACAGCTCATTCTACCAGAGCTATTGGTGCCTCTTGGGCTTTTCAGCACCAGGCATCGGTGGAACAAGTTTGTAAGGCCGCAACTTGGTCTTCTGTTCATACTTTTACAAAGTTTTACAAGGTGGATGTCAGGCCTGTAGAATTGTTTTTGTATCCATCCAGTCCAGGCCGTCCCACCCAGCCCTTGTGTTCATTATGTCCTGTATGCCTGTTATGGTGATCAACCATTTTTGTTCATAGGACACTAGTTTTCTGGTTTTTGCTTAGATAGAGTACAAGCTGAAGCTATGTGAAGTAACATGGTTTCCTAGGCCTCCCGGCCTGCCCTCTTTTGTTAAGTACTGTTTTTAACCCTTTAAGTGCCAGCCTACCTGGAGTTTTTGTCACACTCTGTTGCCAGACCATTTTGCACTATTTTGCGCTCCCCATGTTCAAATGTGATTTTTGAAGGGATTTCCAGGGATTTCCCAGGAAAATGATATATTGTTTTTTTCAGCAGAGTCTGGGCTTTAACATGAAATGTCTTGTTTGTCATTTGTTAGGTGTATTCTTAATATTTTTGGGTGAAATATGTGCAAAAAAAAAAAAAAAAAACTAAATTTTTACATATTGTAGTTTTTTTTGGAATAAAAAATGTAAGTTTGTCAATAAAATCTTATTGCGTGTGAAATCCCAATTTCTCCCGGTTACAGCGGTACCACATATGTATAGGTAGACACCCTTTCCTGCCCAGGAGACTCCCCCAAACTGAAACAGCGCTTTAGGAGATTTTCAGATAAAATACAACTATGCTATGCAATATGCGCAACTTGCGTTTTTTCCAGAAAAACAACCCTTTACATTTGAAATACCCCCAACAAACTATATATTCTCTGGAAGTACACACCTCAGGCTTTCTAGGCGTACCAAGCTTGTGGATGTGGCCATAGTTTTCTGGAAGTAATCCCTCAACGTAATCTTTGGTTGCAAAGAGTTTCCCTAAAAAAAGGATAAAAAAGCAGAATCAAAGCCACATTTTCCTAAAAAAACTATATACAAACAAGAAAAAACAAGTTTAATCTGAAAACGCAACATCCCCCGAACAGAACAACACCCAACATGCATAGGTTCTGTCAAGGGAAGAGTTGCCAAACACCCCAAAGTAAAGCATGCGCATAACGGTAATTTTACTTGAAAATTTCAGCTCTGCAGACAAAGTGCGCACCTTGCAATTTTTCAACCAAAACAACCCTTTACATTTGGAATATCCCCCATAAACCATATATTCCCTGAAAGTACACACGTTAAGCTTTTTAAGGGTACCCAGCTTGTTGTAGTGGGCTCATCTTTCTGGAATTAATTCCTCAAAGAATTCTTTGGTTGCGCAGGGTTTCCCTAAAAAATTTATAAAAAAGCTGAATAAAAAACACCTTTTCCTAAAATATAAATATGCAAACCAGAAAAAACAAGCTAAGTCTGAAAGCGCAAGGTCCCCCGAACAGAACAATACCCAACATGCATAGGTACTATTAACCCTTTTAATTGCCAGCCTACTTGAGATTTTGTCACCCTCTGTTGACAGGCCATTTTCCCCATTTTGCGTCATGTTTTGCGACATGTTTTGCGCCATTTTTGCTGTAACTTTCAGAAAAATTATATATATATTTTTTGCAGCAGAGTTTAGACTTTAACATGAAATGTCTTGTTTGTAATTTTTTTTTTTTTTTTTACAATATTATTAAGTGAAAAAAAAAATAAATAAATAAAAAATTTTTTTTACAAAATTGACTCCTTTATTTTAAATAAAAAATGTATTTTATTAAGGAAAATCATATTGCATGTGAAAGCCCCATTTCTACCGATTAGAACGGTACCACATATTTATCGGTAGCCCCCCGTTCCTGCCCAGGAGACCCCCCTAACTGAAACAAGTATTTTATAACATTCACAAAAAAAATACAAATACCATACACACTACAAAGGGTTAAATCGGGAAAAAAAATGACATAGGGTCCCCCCTCCCAGGGGAGGGAGACCCCATTTTTTTTTTGATTTTTAAGGGTTAAAAACCCTTAAAAATCAAAAAAAAAATTGACGTGGGGTCCCCCTTACCCAAAGTAACCAGCCCGGGACCAGCTATGGGGGCTTGTAGGCACAGAGTGGGGGGGCCAGCTTTTGTGGCCCCCCCACCCTGCAGCCTACGAGCCCACATAGCCCATGTGGGCCCGGGCTCTTCTGCCCCCCCCTGGCCTTTGGGGAGGCAGGTAATGGGGGTGCCAGGGGTTAATGGCAAGCCACCCGCTAGCGCAGGTGGCTTGCCATCTCCCCAGCCTTGTGAACTGGTATAGGGGTCATGGACCCCTTACCAGTTCACAAGGGGTTAAAAGTAAATAATGACACAGACACACATAAAGAAAAAAATATTTTATTAATTTTTTTTTTTTTTTTACACTGTACTCACCTCCCATCCATCCTGGAGCCCTCTGTCCCTCGGCGATCACTGGCTTCTGCTCACTTGCTAGAAGCCTTTTATAGCTGCTGGATGACAGATTACAAAGGGTTAATCAAAAAAAAAAAATGACATAGGGTCCCCCCTCCCAGGGGGGGCGGACCCCATTTTTTTTTGATTTTTAAGGGTTAAAAACCCTTAAAAATCAAAAAAAAAATTGACGTGGGGTCCCCCTTACCCAAAGTAACCAGCCCGGGACCAGCTATGGGGGCTTGTAGGCACAGAGTGGGGGGGCCAGCTTTTGTGGCCCCCCCACCCTGCAGCCTACGAGCCCACATAGCCCATGTGGGCCCGGGCTCTTCTGCCCCCCCCTGGCCTTTGGGGAGGCAGGTAATGGGGGTGCCAGGGGTTAATGGCAAGCCACCCGCTAGCGCAGGTGGCTTGCCATCTCCCCAGCCTTGTGAACTGGTATAGGGGTCATGGACCCCTTACCAGTTCACAAGGGGTTAATATTAAAAAAAATGACACACACACAGAGAAAAAAAAAATTTTATTTTTCTTTTTTTACACCATACTCACCTCCGATCCGACGTCCCTCGCCGCTGTCCCGCGCCGATCACCTCACTGACAGATGCCGGTGGTGATCGGCGCAGGGCGGGTGACAGGCGAGGGGGCTCCGATCGGAGCCTCCTCACCTGACATCCGCCCTCCTCCGATCACCACCGGCATCTGACAGAGATGCCGGAGCTCGGAGGGGGTATAGGAGGAGCGGGATGACGTCATCCCGCTCCTCCCACAATGGGCGGAGCTAAGCGGCGGCGGCCATCGCCGCCATTAGAAGAGGTGAGGACCCGGAAGAGGGTCCTCACCTGAAGACTGCGCAGCCCAGGGGGGGGATCGGACCCCCCCCTGGTGAAGAGGAGGCCCGGACAGAAGGCTCGGGCGCGGAGGTGAGTAAATGACAGTTTTATTTTTTTTTTTTTTTACAGCGGCGAGTCAGCGCTGGAAACGGGGGGGGGGGGCGGCTGGTTTCGGGCCCCCCCCTGAAGACGGAGGACGACGGGGGGGCGATCGGATGCCCCCCCAAGGAAGAGGGGACCCCAGGCTTCACAGGGATACCGGAGGTAAGTGATTTTTTTTTTCTATTTTTTAACTGTTTGGGGGAAATGCCAGGCACGTAGTTTCTACGTGCTTGGCACTTAACGGTAGGAGAAGCAACCACGTAGAAACTACGTGCTTGGCATTTAAAGGGTTAAACCACTGGGGAATGATAGAGGGGCAGCTGCCTTTATAGGGGGCCGGGAGGAGCTACATCTTTGATCTTACAGTCAAGCGCCCTCTAGAGGCGAACACCCCATTCGTGAAGATATTGGGACGCCTGGACTGGATGGATACAAAAACAATTCTACAGGTGAGTTTCACAGAATAGTATTTTTATAACCTAAATTAAAATATAAGTAACCAAATAAAAATATAGGCAAGGCGATTCATTGAATATATTTTAAAGAATAGGAGATGCTGTTCCGGTTTTGAGTTTTCATAAGTTTGAACACAAGTTCTTTTTCAGTAGTCAGCATAAATTAAAATTACTTTAAAAAAATCTATACAAAATCTATACAATTATCAGTGTGAATATATATAAAACAAAATCAAATCCTGTGTCTGCTTAATCATATTATGAAGCGCCATGGCCTTGCGTGGCACCGGTTAAATCCTTTGCATGCAACGCCATTTTGAGAGACGGAGACTGCAGGGAGAGGGAGGCAAAGTCCAGGTGGAGGGAAGTGAGCGATCCCACCAACAGTACCCCGGTGAAAAAGCAGGCCCACTGACAGTGCTAGCTAGCCTGCGGGGAGGAAAGGAGTGTGCAAACAACTATTAACCCTTGCTGCCACGGCAGCATATAAACTCCAAGGTAATAGTCAGTTAATTTTCACTTACCCTTATTATAGGGCAGTGAGACATAACTGCAATATTAAGTTAGGCACGGGTGATTGCTGCAGAGATAAATAAGTATTCCTTTTCTTTTGTAGCCCTTAAAGGACCAGTATACCAATTGGAAGTGGTCACTACGGACTTCCCTCAGGAGTTACTTCACATGTGTAGATCCGTGGGACAGTCATTGAAGTAAACATATGTATATTATATATATTGGTTTACAATGTGCATATGCACAATAATATATATGTGTATTATATATATTATGTCACATGTAGGGCATTGAGAGAGCCAGAGAAGGGTGAAACATGTCTGCCTAAATAAGAGAAACAAAGAACAGAAAAGTGATTGGTGAAGAGAAAGAAATATGTTTTCTATGATATTATGTACATATGATGAAGTAATCTATATCTAATGGTTTTTATATTTAAAAAGTAAATGCATATTTTTAACAATATTTATCAATAAAAAATTTTATATTTATATAATATTTTAAAAGACAATCAATTGGTGAGTTCATATACAAAGGCAAGAAAGGAACCCTGGGGAGTGCCTAATCCCAGGACATAGGGTTTTGTTAAAAGGGGCCTGTATATGGACCAGATGGATGATATAGTTTTCTACTATTTATATTTACATTAAAATGAATATTAAAAGTGGAGGGTCACATTTCTGAGGCGATCTTTCTATTGTACGATCAACTTTACAGCCAGCCTGTGCCAAATCCGTAGCATCTTTGTCGAGATAAAGGTTGTTAAAACAACTGGATTCTAAGATTCATTCGGGTCGTTCACGGAGTGCATGCTCCCAGTACATTAAGACCAATATGGATATTAAACCGGACCTTCAGCACTATTTAATGAAAAGCCCAAACTTTTAAACTATTCCCCAAAATCTAAAATTAATATTTTTTTAAGTTTTTAGTTTTACTTACAATTCTTTCCCCCACTGGGCTGCAACTCTGTTGGGGACTCTAGGATACGGGTGCCGCCATCTTGCCCCAGAACCATCACACATACTGAGGAGAGGAGAGCGGGATAAAGTACAGGGGGCGGGTTATAGCTGTGCTTTACACAGACAGAGCAGAGCTGGGGTCAGGGAAAGTAATCTCAGAATGCAGAGCGACACAGTCAGAAGACACTTCCTGTTTGCAGGCAGCCTGATGCTCCATGAACCGCCATCTTGGATGTTTAAAGGCTCATAAAATGTAGTAGATGCAGGTAGGATGTTTTTTAATGTGGGCACTCTGTATGTACAGGGTGTGGGAAAAATATAAGATATGCTCTTTATCAGGGTGAAGGTCCGCTTTAACAAGTATGTCATCTCTGCTATGAATGATTTGGTTAGGCTGAGCTCCAGAGGTTTAGCTCTGTTAGTAGCTCTAAGGCATTCATTATGGCTAAAGCAATGGTCAGAAGACCTTGATGGCTGATCAGAAGACCTTGACGGGACTCCCCTTTCAGGGGGGTCTTCTGTTTGGGGAGCATTTGGATGATATGGTAAATGAAGCTATTGGAGGTAAGTCTACTAGACTTCCACAAAGAAGGAAGTCTATTCCTTTTTTTCGCAGGTCCTCTAATCCCCGTCCATTTTGTGGGGGTAGAGGTTCCGCCTCCTCGGGATACCAAAGAGAATTTTGGAACAGACCCAGCCCCAAAATAGAGCAAGATCTTTCTGGCGGAATAAGGAAAAGCCCCCTCAGGCATGTGGGTGGACGTATGGCTTCTGCATTTTGCTTCTGCATTCGGAGGCTTCATGTAAAATATCTTTGGATAGAAGAGGTTGTTTCTTCAGGTTACAAGATCGATTTGAGGGCCAAACCTCCTTGGAGGTCCATTTGGTCAGGGGTATCCCAAAATCCAGTGAAAGCAGCAGCATTAAGATCAGCTGTAACTCACCATTTACAGATTGGAGTAGTCCTTCATGTTCCCCTTTCAGAGAGAAGTCAGGGTTTTATTGCAATTTGTTAATAATTCCCAAGAAGGACAGTTCTGTGCGCCCAATATTAGATCTCAAGGGCCTCAACAGGTTCGTCCGTCTGAAGAAATTTAGCATGGAATCCTTAAGATCCACAGTGATGTTGCTTCAGCCGGGAGAGTTAATGACCACAGTGGATATAAAGGATGCGTACCTACATATTCTTGTCTTTCAGGGTCATCAAAAATATTTGCAGCTTGCAGTAGGTGGCCTACACCTTCAGTTTGTTCGTCAGCCCCAAGGCTGTTTACCAAGGTTTTGGCAGGTCTTATGGCCTTTCTAAGGAAATAGAGAATACATATAATCCCTTATGCTTTCATTTAGTGGATTAATTACTATGGACTTTGAAGTACATAATCATTAATTTTCATTGAATGGATAAGAAAAAAACATGAAAAGGTTTACCGCCAGCTAAGTCTACTATCAGCCGATGGATTATACAAGTAGTGTTAAGGGCCTTTAAGGTTGCAGCTCATTCTACATGTGCTATTGGAGTTTACTGGGCTTTCCAGCACCAGGCTTCAGTAGAACAGATATGCAAGGCCGCTTGGTCTTCAGTTCGTACATTTATTAGTTTTTTAAGGTCGATGTTAGAGCTTTGGCGGATGATGCATTTGGTAGGAAGGTATTACAAACAGTAGTAAGCTAAAGGTTGTTTGGATTAGCTTGCTGTTTATTAGAAGAATATGATTTATTATTTTGGATCCTACTCTGAAGTATGAGTACTGCTTTTGGAGGTCCCAATCATAACTGATTGTCTGATGGCCTGGAGTGAAATAGGAGAGAAAATACAATTCTGTGATTCTCACCTGTAGAATTGTTTTCTCTTCTATCTCTACTCCAGGGCGTCAGACCCTCCCTGTCTGCTAGGTTACTCCTAGGGGAATTTGTATATATGTAAATAGTTGATCTGCATCAAAAAAAGAAAGAAAATGAAAATAAACAGAGCAGTGGAGAGTTTATCTTGTCTCCCCAATTGTTTTTTTTAACAAAGCTACTTTATTACTCCCTGGCGGCTGTTCCTACTGCTTTTTAATTACTGCATAGTGGAAGTGCAGCCAGAAGTATATAGGCTGGGAGGAGCCACACCTTTTTTTTTGCAGTCCACGCCCTTCGGTCGAGAGTTAACTGTTAAATTGTGACTGATTGTCTGACGCCCTGGAGTAAAGATAGAAGAGAAAACAATTCTACAGGTGAGAATCTATTTTTCGTATATTTTGTTCCATTTTTGAGTTTCTGGTGTCTTCTTGTAGACGTATTATCATTGAGAAGCATCTGCAGCGCCGTGGCTTGCTTTGCATGTATCCACCCTATTATCTGGCTTTAGTTTCACTGTTTCCCTGCTCAGCAGAGCCAGTCCAAAGGGTAGGTTCCTTCATCTCATTACTCACCCCGCTTGTCAGCCAGACACTCTGCCACAAAAAGCACTCAGTCAGGTGATACAATGTATACAATTTATTTTATTCAAAGATGAGTCATTACAGCTGAAGGTTTACTACTTCTGGCTAGAAATAAGAGATTGCACAAAGTTTTGAGGCAGTTTTGACTGAGACCGTGTGCAAGATGGCCACTGCCATGCATATGAAATATGCATATGAGTGCAGACGCTGCCTGCTATTCGAAACATTTGCATGGTGTTAATCCCCCTCAATAAGCTTATGTCACCAATTGTCACAGAGGGGCTTTAGGGGAGAAATTTACTAAGCTTTGATTTTTTGACTAGAGGTTCACCTTAACCCTTTAACCTAAATCAATCTGACCAGGTCTCCTCCTCACCCGTGAGGCCTCCGAACCCCCCTCCAGGGCCCTCCAGCTTCAGGAGGGGTCCCCGGAATAGGGCCCTCCTCCCCGTTTCCACAGCCGCCGACAATAGATGTAAATGAAAATGACATTTACTTACCTTCGATTCCTCCTGTTGGGTCACTTTACATCGGGGGCCTCCGATCCCCCCAGGCTGTTCTGGCTTCAGGAGAGGGCCCGGAGTAGGCCCTCTCTGTCCCCTGCTGCCCTTAGGGGGCAGAAGAGCCTGGGGCCATTTAGGCTGTGCGGGCTTGTAACCTTGCGGGACTGGGGGCCACCAAAGCTTGCCCTGTTCTACAAGCCCTACATAGCTGGTCCCAGACTGGTTATGCTGGGTAGGGGGGACCCCACAACATTTTTTTTTTGCATTTGCTTTATGTCCCATCTCTCAGCAGGTATAAAAGGAGTAATCGACGAGGTACACAATTTTCAGGGATGGATCGATCGGAGGTAAGTATTAAAAAAATAAAATTATATTTTGTGGGTGTTTTTTTACACCTAACCCTTTGCGAACTGATAAGGTATCCATGAGACCCCTAAACCAGTTCACAATGCTCGGGGGCTGGCAATCACCTGCGGCTAGCGGATGACTTGCCATTAGCCCACAGCCCCTATTATATGCCTCCCCGAATTCTGAGGGGGGGGGCAGAAGAGCTAGGAGGCCACAAAGACTGTGCGGGCTTGTAGCTTTTAGGGCCAAGGGTCACTGAGGCTGGCATCCGAGCCCTGGTCTACAAGCCCCCATAGCTGCTGCCTGTGCTGGTTCTAGCCCTTTATAGTGTGGATAGTAGTTGTAGTTTACTTGTAAGTGTTATAAAGTGCTCTTTTCATGGCTACTAATACATGTGTGACACCGTTGTAATCGGGAGAAAAGGGGCTTTCTTGAATAAAATACATTTTTGTTTAAAATAAATAAGACAAATTCTAAAAAAAAAGAAAAATTACCTGTCAACAGAGGTTGACAAATTTTCAAGTAGGGTTAAAAGTACCTATGCATGTTGGGTATTTGGGGGGACCTTGTGCTTTCAGGGGTTTTTTTGTTTGCATATTGATATTTTAGGAAAATGTGTTTTTTATTCATTTTTTAGTGAAACCCTGTACAACCAAAGAATACTTCAAGGGATTACTTCCAGAAAGATGAGCCCACTACAACAAGCTGGGTATGCCTAAAAAGCTTAATGTGTGTACTCTCGAGGAATGTATTATTTGTGGTTGAAAAAGCACAAGGTGTGCGCTTTGCAGAGCTGTAAAATCACCATTAGGGGCATGCTTTACTTTGGGGTGTTTGGCAACCCTACCTTTGACAGTACCTATGCATGTTGGGTATTATTCTGTTCGGGAGACCTTGCTTTTTCAGAATTAACTTGCTTTTGTTTTGTTGTTGTTTTTGTCCTTGTTTGCATATTTTTTTTAGGAAAATGTGGCTTTGGTTCTGCTATTGCTTTTTTTTATTCTGCTATTGCTATGCTTTTTTTTAGGGAAACCATGTGCAACTAATTAATTCATTGAGGGATTATTTCTATAAAACTGTGCCCACGTCAACAAGTCTGGTACGCCTAGAAAGCTTGAAGTGTGAGAGAATAATTAGTTTGTGGGGGGTATTACAAATGTAAAGGGTTGTTTTTCTTGAAAAACTTCAATGGGCACAAAGCAGTTGTATTTTATCTGAACATTTCATAAAATGCAGTTTCAGTTTGAGGGCAGTCTTCTGGGCAGGAAAGGGTGTCTACCAATTCATATGTGGTACTGATGTAACCGGAGGAAATGGGGCTTTTGTACGCACTATGATTTTATTGAAAAAGTTACATTTTTTATTACTAAAAAAACACCACAAATTTTTTTGCACATATTTCACACACAAATATTGAGAATACACTAAAACATGGCCAAACAAGACATTTCATGTCTCATGATATTCCTTGGAGACCCCTTCAAAAATCACAGTTGAACATGTATAGCGCAAAATATTTAAAAATGGTCTGGCAAAAGAGGGTGACAAAATCTCCAGGTAGGCTGGCTGTTAAAGGGTTAAAGACATGACACAATCTACTCCTTCTTCCCATAAACTATATATGGGATTCTATTCCCCACACTGCAACTTCACAGCAAAAAAAGTCCAGAATGTATCATCTATGGATCCTTTCACAGTTCTCGGTTTTAATTGCAAAGAAGTCCTGCTTGCTGTGTTTCAACCGCACTGCATTGCAAACAGATCCCATTCACATCTATGAAAGTGCAAACACATCAGGTTTTCAATGAGTTTGCATCTGTGTTTTTAATCGATAAAATATAAAAAAAAGCTATCATTTTTCTGTCAATAAAGCTGAATAAATAAAACGCAAATACAATGCAAACACATAAATATGTAGTAGGCTGCAGGTTCTTCTGCCCCCTGGGCTTTAGGGAGGCAGGTATTGGGGGCCAAAGAGTTAATGGAAGTCACCCACTTGCTAGGCCCTCATGCCTTGTAAACTGGTATATAGGTCTCCTGCATCCCTTACCAGTATCAGTTCACAAAGGGTTAAATGTGAAAATCCTTTTTTTTCGTTTTTGTGCCGATTTCATATTTTCCCCACTCTCGTACGAATGTGCGAGCGATTCTATGCATGCATTGAAAACCTTCTGTCAAGTTTCCGTCCGTTCGTATGCTACGAGTACGAGGATGTCATTTTCCATCGTGACTTTTCTGTTTCATTTTCTCATGTTCTCATGTTACATTCCCATCGTCTCCTCCCACGAATCCTTTATGTTTCCCGATAGATTCTGTTTCACTTTTACAAAAAATAATCGTCCGGACGGAAATCCTTACGATCTTGCGCCTGCGCACTACAAACTTAAATCATTAAAGTACTCGCCTACATATTTGACACCCTCACTTCTACTACAATGTTTAGCTAAACCACTTAGCCCTATCCTCCATCTTCCCTTTTGGACCCTTAAAGCTCACCCTAACCACTTAGCACTGTCCTCCATCTTCCCTTTTGGACCCTTAAAGCTCACCCCAACCATTTAGCACTATCCTCCATCTTCCCTTTTGGACCCTTACAACTTACCCAAACCACTTCGCGGTTAGGTTCTTCTTCCATTTTAGGCCCCTAAAACTTAAAACTTACCCAAACCACTTCGGGGTTAGGTTCTTCTTCCATTTTAGGACCCTAAAACTTACCCAAACCACTTCGCGGTTAGGTTCTTCTTCCATTTTAGGCCCCTAAAACTTACCCAAACCACTTTGCGGTTACCTTCTTCTTCCATTTTAGGCCCCTAAAACGTACCCAAACCACTAAGCGGTTACCTCCGTCTTCCATTTTAGGCCCCTAAAACTTACCCAAACCACTTCGCGGTTAGATTCTTCTTCCATTTTAGGACCCTAAAACTTACCCAAACCACTTCATGGTTACCTTCTTCTTCCATTTTAGGACCCTAAAACTTACCGAAACCACTTCGCGGTTAGGTTCTTCTTCCTTTTTAGGCCCCTAAAACTTACCCAAACCACTTCGCGGTTACCTTCTTCTTCCATTTTAGGACCCTAAAACTTACCCAAACCACTTCGCGGTTAGGTTCTTCTTCCATTTTAGGACCCTAAAACTTACCCAAACCACTTCGCGGTTACCTTCTTCCTCCATTTTAGGCCTCTAAAACTTACCCAAACCACTTCGCGGTTAGGTTCTTCTTCCATTTTAGGCCCCTAAAACTTACTCAAACCACTTCGCTGTTACCTTCTTCTTCCATTTTAGGCCCCTAAAACTTACCTAAACCACTAAGAGGTTACCTTCTTCTTCCATTTTACTTCGCGGTTACCTTCTTCTTCCATTTTAGGACCCTAAAACCTACCCAAACCACTTCGCGGTTAGGTTCTTCTTCCATTTTAGGCCCCTAAAACTTACCCAAACCACTTTGCGGTTACCTTCTTCTTCCATTTTAGGCCCCTAAAACTTACCCAAACCACTAAGAGGTTACCTTCGTCTTCCATTTTAGGCCCCTAAAACTTACCCAAACCACTTCGCGGTTAGATTCTTCTTCAATTTTAGGACCCTAAAACTTACCCAAACCACTTCGCGGTTACCTTCTTCTTCCATTTTAGGACCCTAAAACTTACCCAAACCACTTCGCGGTTAGGTTCTTCTTCCTTTTTAGGCCCCTAAAACTTACCCAAACCACTTCGCGGTTACCTTCTTCTTCCATTTTAGGACCCTAAAACGTACCCAAACCACTTCGCGGTTAGGTTCTTCTTCCATTTTAGGCCCCTAAAACTTACCCAAACCACTTCGCGGTTACCTTCTTCTTCAATTTTAGGCCTCTAAAACTTACCCAAACCACTTCGCGGTTAGGTTCTTCTTCCATTTCAGGCCCCTAAAACTTACCCAAACCACTTCGCTGTTACCTTCTTCTTCCATTTTAGGCCTCTAAAACTTACCCAAACCACTTCGCGGTTACCTTCTTCTTCCATTTTACTTTGAGGTTACCTTCTTCTATTTTAGGACCCTAAAACTTACCCAAACCACTTCGCGGTTACCTTCTTCTTCCATTTTACTTCGCGGTTACTTTCTTCCTCCATTTTAGGACCCTAAAACCTACACAAACCACTTCGCGGTTAGGTTCTTCTTCCATTTTAGGCCCCTAAAACTTACCTAAACCACTAAGAGGTTACCTTCTTCTTCCATTTTACTTCGCAGTTACCTTCTTCTTCCATTTTAGGACCCTAAAACCTACCCAAACCACTTCGCGGTTAGGTTCTTCTTCCATTTTAGGCCCCTAAAACTTACCCAAACCACTTTGCGGTTACCTTCTTCTTCCATTTTAGGCCCCTAAAACTTACCCAAACCACTTCGCGGTTAGATTCTTCTTCAATTTTAGGACCCTAAAACTTACCCAAACCACTTCGCGGTTACCTTCTTCTTCCATTTTAGGACCCTAAAACTTACCCAAACCACTTCGCGGTTAGGTTCTTCTTCCTTTTTAGGCCCCTAAAACTTACCCAAACCACTTCGCGGTTACCTTCTTCTTCCATTTTAGGACCCTAAAACTTACCCAAACCACTTCGCGGTTAGGTTCTTCTTCCATTTCAGGCCCCTAAAACTTACCCAAACCACTTCGCTGTTACCTTCTTCTTCCATTTTAGGCCTCTAAAACTTACCCAAACCACTTCGCGGTTACCTTCTTCTTCCATTTTACTTCGCGGTTACCTTCTTCCATTTTAGGACCCTAAAACTTACCCAAACCACTTCGCGGTTACCTTCTTCTTCCATTTTACTTCACGGTTACCTTCGTCTTCCATTTTAGGACCCTAAAACCTACCCAAACCACTTCGCGGTTAGGTTCCTCTTCCATTTTAGGCCCCTAAAACTTACCCAAACCACTTTGCGGTTACCTTCTTCTTCCATTTTAGGCCCCTAAAACTTACCCAAACCACTAAGAGGTTACCTTCGTCTTCCATTTTAGGCCCCTAAAACTTACCCAAACCACTTCGCGGTTAGATTCTTCTTCAATTTTAGGACCCTAAAACTTACCCAAACCACTTCGCGGTTACCTTCTTCTTCCATTTTAGGACCCTAAAACGTACCCAAACCACTTCGCGGTTAGGTTCTTCTTCCTTTTTAGGCCCCTAAAACTTACCCAAACCACTTCGCGGTTACCTTCTTCTTCCATTTTAGGACCCTAAAACTTACCCAAACCACTTCGCGGTTAGGTTCTTCTTCCATTTCAGGCCCCTAAAACTTACCCAAACCACTTCGCTGTTACCTTCTTCTTCCATTTTAGGCCTCTAAAACTTACCCAAACCACTTCGCGGTTACCTTCTTCTTCCATTTTACTTCGCGGTTACCTTCTTCCATTTTAGGACCCTAAAACTTACCCAAACCACTTCGCGGTTACCTTCTTCTTCCATTTTACTTCACGGTTACCTTCGTCTTCCATTTTAGGACCCTAAAACCTACCCAAACCACTTCGCGGTTAGGTTCCTCTTCCATTTTAGGCCCCTAAAACTTACCCAAACCACTTTGCGGTTACCTTCTTCTTCCATTTTCGGCCCCTAAAACTTACCCAAACCACTAAGAGGTTACCTTCGTCTTCAATTTTAGGCCCCTAAAACTTACCCAAACCACTTCGCGGTTAGGTTCTTCTTCCATTTTAGGACCCTAAAACTTACCCAAACCACTTCGCGGTTACCTTCTTCTTCCATTTTAGGACCCTGAAACTTACCCAAACCACTTTGCGGCTAGGTTCTTCTTCCATTTTAGGCCCCTAAAACGTACCCAAACCTCTTCGCGGTTACCTTCTTCTTCTATTTTAGGCCCCTAAAACTTTCCCCAAACCACTTCGCGGTTAGGTTCTTCTTCCATTTTAGGATGCTAAAACTTACCCAAACCACTTCGCGGTCATCTGAATCTTCATCTCTAAATATGTATTTGACCCTTCGTTTGGTGTTAATGTATTTGTGCAAAAAATGACATTGAAACTGTTTTTTTTTTTTTTATATTGGAAGGCCATTTTTTTTTTGGTTTTTAAAATGTTTGTTTCTGTACAAATATTTAAAAGTTTTTCCTTTTTTTCAAAAAACATTAAACATTTATAAAAATTTAACATGTAAAAACTATTTACAATAAAATAACAGTGACAGGACCCAGGACACTACTCTTCTTCTGTTGTCCCCAAGGAGTCACACAGCAGCTGCATATCGGCCACCAACTCAAGGACCCTTCTATTCATTTCTTCAACTCTTGCCCATGTGATCCCTGTATAAAATCGATACAAAAACATTATTTGGCGACAAATACATGTTTCTCACCTGTGGATGGAATGTTTGTTAGTTGCCAACCTTACAAATCACGACATATGTCAGTCTGCTAAGTAATTTCTCTAAGCAAGTGGGCAGCGGTCAGTCTGGTAATTACTCAAAGCAAGTGGGCACAGGTCAGTCTGGTAATTACGCAAAGCAAGTGGGCACAGGTCATTCTGCTAATGCCATTGACTTTGGCTTGATGAATCTGGGTGATCATGACACTTAACACATACTGCAAAGAATGACATTACAGCTTACTTGGTTGGTGGCCGACGGATGCCTCGTTGGGGACAACCCTACGTGCTGGGCCCTGCCACTGTTGTGAAGTAGAGCCTGTTGAGCAAATAGGGTCAGTTATAATGTCTTAGTCAACAGTAATCAAATGTCATTTTCAATGTGTGTGTCACATCACTCACCTTCTCCCTGTGCCTCCTGGGCGAGATCTGCTGCAGCCTGCGCATCTTCACCCGCTCCAGAAGCATCTACAAAAACAGATTAAGGGAATCAGCTTGGGTGGAAATTGTATATGTCTGTGCGGTTACATGAAGAGTCACATACCAGAGGCTCCCGCATGCGTCGCTGGGTACGACTGCCCACGCCGTGCCGCCCCTCCTCTGTGGTAAGGTCCAGGGGCTGGTCGGAGGAACCAACAGAGGAGGGATAGGACCGTCGCACTGGAGATCCACCACCTTCACTTCCAGCTGCAGCTTCATGCAGCACTGGTCGGCCTGTGCGCCTCCGGGTGCGGCGTATACGGTAATCCATTTCCAACACTACCAAAGAAAAGGCATTTTAACTTAAGGCCTACCTTGTGTCTTAGTTACATCTGGCATGCAATCGCTATGTACTTACTAGGGAAATGGATCCCGAAAAACCTCCGCACCCGGGGCATGTGCAGCCGCTTCAGGTCCGACCAATGCTGCATGATCTGAGTGTAGGTGAAGGTGGTGTCGGTGTGTTGCTGTATTTGCCCGATGATCTCCAGGGCGACGGTGCGTTTCTCAAAAGAGTTGGGCAGGTAGTCGTACCTGCACTCCAGCATGGTCTACAAAACATAAAGCAAACATAGCATTTAGTTCCAATTGGCTACCAATATCTGGCAAAAATGCATCTTTTGACTAAATGACATTAACACGCACATTTCTAGGCTAATCAAATCCTTGAAGCTGGGCGAACTGGTGTTTGGTGTGCCGTGACTTTGGTTGTGCACGGAGTTGTAGCCACTTTTAAATAAAGCCCTTACTTCCTGCGCTTCCTTAAGGGGTAGACATCCATTTAGCTGGCAAATCAAATTGATAAAAAGACACTTACAAGCATGTCTCTTCTTGTTGGCGGGTCAAGATTGTGGGCACCATCTTTGTTCTTCTCCGCAGCAGATAAGTAATGCCCCAGCGGTTTCCGTGTTCCGCACCGCCAAACGAACGGCTGTACGCACGTGTACGCAACCGCGTAGGCGTCACAGGCCGCCAATCTTATTTAAAGGTGCCTGGACACACAGCTCATTCTCTTTCAGAGTTCGTGCAAAATGGCACCCAAGAAGCAAGCAGCGGCAAGCGGCAAAAAGGCACCCAAACGCCAGGAGGCATCAGAAGGGCCCAAAACTCGATCACAAATGCCCAAAACCAAAATGCGGCCAAAAACCCATGCTCTGGCCAAGCAACCCACCACTTAGGCCCCTAAAACTTACCCAAACCACTTTGCGGTTACCTTCTTCTTCCATTTTAGGCCCCTAAAACTTACCCAAACCACTAAGAGGTTACCTTCGTCTTCCATTTTAGGCCCCTAAAACTTACCCAAACCACTTCGCGGTTAGATTCTTCTTCAATTTTAGGACCCTAAAACTTACCCAAACCACTTCGCGGTTACCTTCTTCTTCCATTTTAGGACCCTAAAACGTACCCAAACCACTTCGCGGTTAGGTTCTTCTTCCTTTTTAGGCCCCTAAAACTTACCCAAACCACTTCGCGGTTACCTTCTTCTTCCATTTTAGGACCCTAAAACTTACCCAAACCACTTCGCGGTTAGGTTCTTCTTCCATTTCAGGCCCCTAAAACTTACCCAAACCACTTCGCTGTTACCTTCTTCTTCCATTTTAGGCCTCTAAAACTTACCCAAACCACTTCGCGGTTACCTTCTTCTTCCATTTTACTTCGCGGTTACCTTCTTCCATTTTAGGACCCTAAAACTTACCCAAACCACTTCGCGGTTACCTTCTTCTTCCATTTTACTTCACGGTTACCTTCGTCTTCCATTTTAGGACCCTAAAACCTACCCAAACCACTTCGCGGTTAGGTTCCTCTTCCATTTTAGGCCCCTAAAACTTACCCAAACCACTTTGCGGTTACCTTCTTCTTCCATTTTAGGCCCCTAAAACTTACCCAAACCACTAAGAGGTTACCTTCGTCTTCAATTTTAGGCCCCTAAAACTTACCCAAACCACTTCGCGGTTAGGTTCTTCTTCCATTTTAGGACCCTAAAACTTACCCAAACCACTTCGCGGTTACCTTCTTCTTCCATTTTAGGACCCTGAAACTTACCCAAACCACTTTGCGGCTAGGTTCTTCTTCCATTTTAGGCCCCTAAAACGTACCCAAACCTCTTCGCGGTTACCTTCTTCTTCTATTTTAGGCCCCTAAAACTTTCCCCAAACCACTTCGCGGTTAGGTTCTTCTTCCATTTTAGGATGCTAAAACTTACCCAAACCACTTCGCGGTCATCTGAATCTTCATCTCTAAATATGTATTTGACCCTTCGTTTGGTGTTAATGTATTTGTGCAAAAAATGACATTGAAACTGTTTTTTTTTTTTTTATATTGGAAGGCCATTTTTTTTTTGGTTTTTAAAATGTTTGTTTCTGTACAAATATTTAAAAGTTTTTCCTTTTTTTCAAAAAACATTAAACATTTATAAAAATTTAACATGTAAAAACTATTTACAATAAAATAACAGTGACAGGACCCAGGACACTACTCTTCTTCTGTTGTCCCCAAGGAGTCACACAGCAGCTGCATATCGGCCACCAACTCAAGGACCCTTCTATTCATTTCTTCAACTCTTGCCCATGTGATCCCTGTATAAAATCGATACAAAAACATTATTTGGCGACAAATACATGTTTCTCACCTGTGGATGGAATGTTTGTTAGTTGCCAACCTTACAAATCACGACATATGTCAGTCTGCTAAGTAATTTCTCTAAGCAAGTGGGCAGCGGTCAGTCTGGTAATTACTCAAAGCAAGTGGGCACAGGTCAGTCTGGTAATTACGCAAAGCAAGTGGGCACAGGTCATTCTGCTAATGCCATTGACTTTGGCTTGATGAATCTGGGTGATCATGACACTTAACACATACTGCAAAGAATGACATTACAGCTTACTTGGTTGGTGGCCGACGGATGCCTCGTTGGGGACAACCCTACGTGCTGGGCCCTGCCACTGTTGTGAAGTAGAGCCTGTTGAGCAAATAGGGTCAGTTATAATGTCTTAGTCAACAGTAATCAAATGTCATTTTCAATGTGTGTGTCACATCACTCACCTTCTCCCTGTGCCTCCTGGGCGAGATCTGCTGCAGCCTGCGCATCTTCACCCGCTCCAGAAGCATCTACAAAAACAGATTAAGGGAATCAGCTTGGGTGGAAATTGTATATGTCTGTGCGGTTACATGAAGAGTCACATACCAGAGGCTCCCGCATGCGTCGCTGGGTACGACTGCCCACGCCGTGCCGCCCCTCCTCTGTGGTAAGGTCCAGGGGCTGGTCGGAGGAACCAACAGAGGAGGGATAGGACCGTCGCACTGGAGATCCACCACCTTCACTTCCAGCTGCAGCTTCATGCAGCACTGGTCGGCCTGTGCGCCTCCGGGTGCGGCGTATACGGTAATCCATTTCCAACACTACCAAAGAAAAGGCATTTTAACTTAAGGCCTACCTTGTGTCTTAGTTACATCTGGCATGCAATCGCTATGTACTTACTAGGGAAATGGATCCCGAAAAACCTCCGCACCCGGGGCATGTGCAGCCGCTTCAGGTCCGACCAATGCTGCATGATCTGAGTGTAGGTGAAGGTGGTGTCGGTGTGTTGCTGTATTTGCCCGATGATCTCCAGGGCGACGGTGCGTTTCTCTAAAGAGTTGGGCAGGTAGTCGTACCTGCACTCCAGCATGGTCTACAAAACATAAAGCAAACATAGCATTTAGTTCCAATTGGCTACCAATATCTGGCAAAAATGCATCTTTTGACTAAATGACATTAACACGCACATTTCTAGGCTAATCAAATCCTTGAAGCTGGGCGAACTGGTGTTTGGTGTGCCGTGACTTTGGTTGTGCACGGAGTTGTAGCCACTTTTAAATAAAGCCCTTACTTCCTGCGCTTCCTTAAGGGGTAGACATCCATTTAGCTGGCAAATCAAATTGATAAAAAGACACTTACAAGCATGTCTCTTCTTGTTGGCGGGTCAAGATTGTGGGCACCATCTTTGTTCTTCTCCGCAGCAGATAAGTAATGCCCCAGCGGTTTCCGTGTTCCGCACCGCCAAACGAACGGCTGTACGCACGTGTACGCAACCGCGTAGGCGTCACAGGCCGCCAATCTTATTTAAAGGTGCCTGGACACACAGCTCATTCTCTTTCAGAGTTCGTGCAAAATGGCACCCAAGAAGCAAGCAGCGGCAAGCGGCAAAAAGGCACCCAAACGCCAGGAGGCATCAGAAGGGCCCAAAACTCGATCACAAATGCCCAAAACCAAAATGCGGCCAAAAACCCATGCTCTGGCCAAGCAACCCACCACTACTCCCCAAAAAAAGGAGGCACAACCAAAGCGAAAGACACAGGCCACCAAGCCTACCACAAGGGAGGTGGTAAAACCTGGTAAAAGGGTGCGAAGCTCCAGCCCCCCCGGACCCACCCCCCACGTGGCACCAAGGCAGTGTTCAAAGCCAAAACACACCATGAAAGAAGCCCAAGCCGGCAAAGAAGCCCCCGATGCCCAAGAAGCCACAGCAGGGCCAGAAGCCCCAGACGCCCAAGAGGCCACAGCAGGGCCAGAAGCCCCAGACACCCAAGAAGCCAAAGCAGGGCCAGAAGCCCTAGACACCCAAGAAGCCACAGCAGGGCCAGAAGCCCCAGACGCCCAAGAAGCCACAGCAGGGCCAGAAGCCCAAGAAGCCACAGCAGGGCCAGATGCCCAAGAAGCCACAGCAAGGCCAGAAGCCCCAGACGGCCCAGAAGACACAGCAGGGGCAAAAGCCCTAAAAGGCAGACAATCCAAAGCTCCATATCCCCACCCGCACGGGGCTACCAATCGACGGGCAAGAGTGGCAGAACCACAAGCTCTGGGTCACCCATGGACCGGCCAAGTACCTCCAAGGGCTATGCTCCTTCCAAGGGCCCACAGAGCCACAGGGCCCCAAGCACAAGTTCAAGCTCCTCCAGACCCTCTCTTCCTCGGCCACATTCGCCACCGGCACAGGTGGGCAGGCAATCACCCTATCCCACATCAACCCCTGCAACTTCTAGGGCCACCCAGCCACGAAACCCAGTCCCTTTCCCAGTCCAGTTCGATCAGCAGCCAGCCTCCAGTCCTTGATTTCTCCAACACACACCCAGGCGAGAATGTCACCCCATTTGCCTGGAAACAATGAGGAGCCACAACCACCACAAACAGGGTGCACATAGCGCAGAGGCCACTTGAGTGGCCGTTTTGGTGAGGCCCAAACTCTGGCATTGGCTAGTGGCCTCATGTGGGGCCAGCTCAAAGATGTAGAACAGATTCAACGGAAAATATCGGACCTCAAATATGCCGCACGGAAGAAAGAGAATAAAAGGCGGCAGTACAGGTACATATCTTATTTTTGGGTTTTTTTGCTTCTTGTATAGACATCATTAAGCTTATTTTTTGTAACTATGTTTTTCAGCTTACAAACTGGCGGAGGATTCCCCACTAAATTAAAATTTACCCAGGCTGAGGAGATGGTGCTGGGCCTGCTACATCCTGTTGCATTAGAGGGACACTCGGCACAACAGGACACGGACAACCCGCCAATTTCTGCAGGTTAGTAATGTGTGAAAAATTGACCAACCAGTGAAATTAGCCAGCAAGGCATATCTAATCACATGTCCCTAGGGTGTGCCTTGTAGTGGAGTGAACAATTTGACCAGGGTGTGTCATGTGTGTGGACAGATAATTAAAAAATTTGCTTGCCCATACATGATGTTTCAGAACATTTAGGAACATTTAGGATATAGTAAAGTATTGAGATTACCAAAGGACTGCGTGATATGTATTTCTATTCAATCACATGCAAATCTTTTTCTGTTGCCCACTTGGGTTTGAGCTGTGCTTGGGGCCCAATGGCTTAAGATGGGGGGATTGCCATGTTTTCATAGATACAATGGTAACCACCAGAATCATATTGTAACTGCTATTTGCTAGCTGAGTGTATTCACTTAATGGCCTATAAGGGATGTTTAAACACACACAAAAGGCAGTACTTGCATGTTTGGTTGGCTTCATGTGACCAATGTGTATGTACTTGTTTCTAAATCCATTTTCAAGCTAATGGCATTCATAGCGAAGGTCAAGTTGCACCGTTGTGGTAGTAGCCATTCCAGCTTGTCCACGTGTTTGATTTAAGCATATGTGTTATTAAGCATCACCAATGCATAGTTGTGTGTTTACATGAGCCCAGCCTCATCCCTCAGCTAGTGTGGAATCCTCTGCCAGTTTTACAATGCCGTCTACTTCCGTGCTGCCTCGGACACACGATCCGATATCTACGGTAAGTGTCTTTTTATGATGTTGCGTATGCATGTGCCTTGCCATGTTTCTTTTTGCTGAATTACATATGTATTCCCCACACTGAACCTTTTTTATTTACATGTCCCAACAGAGCCACACACTGATGGAGGAAATCCAGGAGCTGGAGGAGGATGGAACCTTCATTGGACCTTATGAAGATCTCCCCCTGGGCCAGAATCTGCAACTGTCCCAAACTGTTTCTCCGACAAATCCTGAGCAGCAGAGGGAAGCTGGCTGCATGCTGCCTGCACATCGTGGGCATCATGCAGAGACTGACCCTCCAGTCCCCAGTTTAAGATCTGCTGTTGAGGATTTGCCCAGCATACCTGTGGCTTTTGGGGGTCCTAGAGCAACATCATCTGCACGCCCCACAACCCGAGGAATTGGGAGGCGTACTCAGCAACGTCGCCCAGTTTCCCATGGGAGGGGCGTGCAGATGATGGAGTCAGCATGGCACCATGAGAGGCGGCTATTTCGGCGCCAAAATCAACAAAACCATGAGCATATTAATGCCTAATTAGAGAACCTCAATAATAACTTAAGTGCCATGCTGACTGAATTTAGGACCCATAACAGCCACATGGCCAACTTTACAACCGAATTCAGGGCAAGCATGGCTGAATTGCAAACTAACCAAAGAAAGATTTTGGAACAGTTGCAGATTCTGAATGCCACACAGGCCCAGGTTAGGGCCCACCAACAAGGACCCCAACCTGGGTTCTATGGGCATCCCCCATATTAAGGTGTATTTGGTCTGAATCTGTTCTACATCTTTGCTCTACATCCCCACTGTATTGACTTGTCTGGTGAGCCCTACCAATATAGAATTTTGGTATGGCTTTGCTTGTCTGCCTTGGATTTGCGCCCATATAGCTCATTAGAGTCCTGGGGTAGGCCACTAGCCAATGCCAGAGGTCAAGCCTCACTGAACCAGCCACTCAAGCTGTTGCGCTGCAGCCTTGGCCCTAATTACATTGGTTGTGGCTCCTCCTGTTTGTAGGCATGATTGTGTCACATTCTGGACTGCCAAACTACTACCTTGGCCCCTGGCTGAGATTTTACTGGACTTGGATTGGGACTGGGTGTTCTTGTTTGGGTGGGCCACTGAGTAACAGGTGTAGATGTGGCATAGGTATGTCTGCTTACAACCTGTGCCTGTGGCAAATGTGCCCAAGCAGGAGAGGGTGTGTTTGTGTTCATATTTTGAACATGTAACATCTGTGATTTATCCACTTGACAATGCTTGGCACATATGTTAGTATGTTCTTTTTAAGCTTAACTTAGTCCTGGAGTGCCTTTCTTTGTAAATCCAGCCTGTGTGCAATTGCTATGTGGCATGATTTGGCCTAAATTTCATGTCCATGTATTCCCCATAACTATGGGAGTGACCATCAACTCCCAATTTTTTTGTTAAAAAATGTACCCAAGGAGGTGCGGAGCTTGCCATGGAGCCATGAGGACGTGGACGCTGCCAGCTCCCGGCCTTATCAGCAAGTATTAGCACTCTTTATCTGAAGATTTCATCCCCTGGATCCTGCAAGTGTGCTGGGAAGCTGGTTGGAACCCCCTGCATAGACGAGACCTACCTGGAGGGAGAGGTGAAGTGGAGCGTCGGCGGATTCAGGAGCTGTGGGCACTGTGTAGTGGAGGTGCGGCCGCCATCTTGCTGCCCTCCCCTGTCCGGATCAGCGGTGAGGGGCGGAGGAGACGTGGAGCTCCTTGACCTGGACCCCTTCTTCTCCCGAGACCCTCTCTACCGGCGACCTGCCTCCCCCCTCGCTCCAGGCGCTGCAGGCGGTGAGAAGAATCTGCGGTGCTGAGACCGGAGGAGCGGCCGCCATCTTGCTACACCCTTGATCCCCCCCATCGCTGGTGTTCCTCCCCTGGGAGCATCGGGAGCCGAATCAGGGAAATGGCCGCCATCTTGCTACGCCCACATTGCGGGTCTCACTGCTGCAGAGGCCTGTAGGGATCTGTGAGAGCTGAGAGGAGACCCCCCCTGTCACTGATCTTCCTCCCCCCCCACCATTGTTACAGAGGGGGCTGGGAGCGCAGGGCTCTGGATCAAAGGAGCGGCCGCCATCTTGCTACACCCGGGTGTGGATCTGACTCCTCCTGGGGTCTGCACTGCTGCACGAGGCCGGATCGGAGCTGGAGGTGGGGGGGCTGGAGGAGTGACCACCATTGTATTTGCCCCCACGCGATCTGAGGACTGGCTTATCTGCCAAGGCCTGGCTTATTCCCCCCCTGCATTTGGAGCTGCGCCCCGCGGTTTTGGAGAATCGGGGGGGGGCCCTCCATCCACCCCCTCCCCTTGTCCTGTCAATACCATCACTGCGGAGTGACCCTGCCTCTGGAACCTCCTCTTTACTTATCTAGAGTGGTTATATCCTCTTTCCTCTAAAGAATACCGGCTCTTCCTGTGCACTGTTGTCCTAACCTGGGCACAGATTCGTCATAACTCGGCCCTGACCGCCCCTGCGTGCTATACCATATTTGTTATAGAAGCTGAGCAGAGAAGCAGACCCCGAGTGCAATGGGAGGGGGCAACAAAAGCAAAGATTCCAAGACACGGGCCGGGGGATCGCTGGCGGCTAATCAGAGCGACCTCAACCGTTACATCTCAAAGCCGACAGAGGGCGTCCGGGGCCCCGCCTCGTCCGGGAATTCACCCCGAGGAGACACGGGGGAGGACCCTGATCGGGGGAGTGCGGACGCATCGAGGTCATCACCGATGGACCGCACGCTATCGGAAATATGGTTCCATTTGCGATCCATGCCTACTAAAGAAGACCTGTCGACGATCACACGTTCAATTAGCGAGAAACTATCCGAAGAAGTTGGCCTTCTGAGGGGAGATCTGCGACAACTGGATTCTAGGCTGGATAAGGTGGAGCGAAATCAAGAGGAGGACAGGTCAACTATACAGCAGCTGACGCTTCGCTTGCAGGCGCAGGAAGCGGCAAACACCAACCTTACCCTACATCTTGAAGATTTAGAAAACCGTAACAGACGAAATAACATCTGCATCAGAGGTCTCCCCGAAGCCAAGCGAGCAGAAGATCTAATGCCCACGTTACAGGGCATTTTCTTTGCGCTACTTGGGGAACAAGCGGACGGTGAATCTAAAATCGAGATAGATCGGGCGCATAGGGCCATCGCTCCTCCTCCGCGGCAGGGGGACCCTCCAAGGGATGTCATTTGTAGAATTCATTTTTTTCAGAAAAAGGAGGTGATCATGGCCGCAGCCAGAAGGGAGGGTTCCCTGGACTTTGATGGGGCGGACCTGCACTTTTATTCTGACCTCTCAAGATCCACCCTGGCGAGAAGAAGAATCCTGCGCCCACTGTTGGACACGCTTAAACAGAATAATGTGGCCTACCGTTGGGGCTACCCCTTCTCACTGATTGCCTCGAAAGGATGCAAAACCTTCGCACTCCGCAAGCATGAGGACTTACTGGTCTTCTTTAAGCAGTTTGGCCTTCGGCCTGTTCAGATCCCAGATTGGCTGGGCATCACACCGGACCCCTATCCCTCATGGGCCAGAAAAAGAAGAGCTCCTCAGCCTCCTGATGCGTGATCTTGGCTAGTGCGACCGGGGCATCTGTTTCCGCTGTGATGTAAGGGACATTGATCTAATTGACGGACTTCCTCAGTCTCCTTCCTGCATGGGGTGCTTGATCTGCTCCCTACAGGTCGTATGCACATCTATGCAAGTTATCAGATAATGTTCATAGCTCTTCTGCTCTGTTTTGTTTTATTATGTTGATTATAAGGGGTGTTAATGCCCGCAGCGAATTTGGCGCTGTGGTTGCGTGGGCGGGGCTGCTCCTTGGTCTGCGGCTCCTCAGGGGGCGATTCAGTGATGTTGGGCGCCTGCGCTGTGGCCTCCCTCCCTGGATCTGGTGATCGGGGGATGACTCTGCACACGTGTGGGAGGGATGATTGGTAGGATAGGCCCTGGCTGCCCTTTGGCCCGTAGGAATGCCACCTTACCCTCTTAGCAGATAGATAAGGATTCAGGACCCAGGAACTCGATTTTAAGTTTAAAAGGCTTTTTTAGGATTTTAGATGCATTGTTACAATCTGATTATCTTATGGTGGCGGCCGGGAGCGGGTAATTGTCGGCAATTGTCAGGTGTGAGTAGACCGTAACTCGTAGTCCACACCTGTGAACGACGACTGGCCTCTCAGTCCCCACTGGGAGGGGCGTGGCGGGCCCAGTACTCCTCCTTCCTTTTCGGGGGGGTCTGGGTCTGTCGCGGGTCCTCGGATTGTCCGCGGGTGGAGCTACATCCATCCCTGGACACACCGGGCTTCCGGGTTGCCCCCCACCCATCCCTCGGGACCCGGGGATCTCCCTGGAACCTCATAGTTCGACACTGTTCAAAGTTTAAGGTTTTGTTTTGTTTTTTTTGAGATCTGAGCTGTGTCTCTAGGTTTGGGACGTTTCCCGAACACTTCTTCTCAACTTCTTTCTTTCTTTCTTCCCCTTTCTACCCCTTCCCTGCCCTCCTTTCCTTGCCACCACTGACCTCCCCTTCCCTCTTTCCTGTTACCTCCCCCCATTTCCGCAAACCAACCTGATAGTGGACCCGGGATTGATGGCGGTGACCGGGCACTGCCATAACATGAGGGGTTCTGACTCTAGTGGTGTACAGAGCCCTCCTTTTACCAAAAAGCTCAGGGTGATGTCGTTGAACGCTAGAGGACTGAACACCCCTATTAAAAGATCCAAACTAGCACAGGAACTGTCCAGACATAAAGCAAATTTCGCCTTCATACAGGAGACGCATTTTAGGGGGGATGGAGTCCCTAGGCTGTCCTCCAGGTCCTTCTTCCAGTCCTATACAAGTAACGCACCAGATGTTAAGGTGTGGGGGGTGGCGATCTTGATTGCTAAGAACACTCCTTTTCGGGTCACAAACAAAATTACGGATGGGCAAGGTAGATACTTGATCCTCAAGGGCTCACTGTTTAACAAAAAGTATACACTGGCAGTAGCCTATGTCCCTAACTATGGTCAGGTAGCCTTTCTAGAAACCTTTGTAGACAAGCTCATGGCGGTACAGGATGGGCCCATTATATTAGGAGGAGACCTGAACGCAGCATTGGATCCGTTAATGGATTCGTCCACAGGGCGATCGGCTCTGGCATACGCGGCTCTGAGGAAGATAAAGAGAATCCTTCAGAAGGCCCAGCTCTGTGATCCTTGGCGAATTAGCCACCCCACTACTAAAGACTACTCCTTTTACTCTGCGGTCCATGCCTCGTATTCCAGAATCGACTATGTTCTAGTATCTCACTGCCTGTTACCACATACAACGGATGCCAAAATAGAACCCACAATTATATCAGATCATGCTCCTGTGGCTCTGTCTCTCAATCTTACCGGGGGCTCTAAGGGGGAATGGACGTGGAGATTGAATGAGTCCCTCCTTCAGCATGAGCCGTTGGTTCTTGAACTTCAGAATACCATTAAATACTTTGAACTTAACAAAAGCAAAGATACTTCCCCATTTAATAATTGGCAGGCTCATAAAGCGGTCATCCGGGGCGTTCTCATCAAACACGCCACTCAGATGAAGAGGGACAGGGATCAGGAGCTACGGAGGCGATTGGAGAGGGTTCAGGAGCTGGAGAGATCGCATAAAGCCTCACTAGCCAAAAGCAATCTCCTGGAACTCTCTGAGGCCAGGTCGGCCCTGAACTCTCTCCTGTCCTCTAGAGCCGCTTATATTATAAAAAGATGTAGGAGAATGTACTTCGAGTGGGGGAACAAAAGCAGTGCACTTTTGGCGAGAGCCCTCAAAAAGCAACAATCACTGAACTATATTGAAGCTATTATTAACGAGCATCAGACCAAACTTCATAATGCCCCAGATATTGACCTTCCAGTCCTTCTATCAAAATCTATACAATATCCGGAGCAAGTGTCTGGAGCAAATGAAGAAATACATAGAAGAGTCCGGAATGCCGGTCCTGCGTAGAGACTAGAGGGAGGCACTTGAAAACCCAATCTCTATGGCAGAACTCAAAGTGGCTGTTGAAAGCACCCCGAACGGAAAATCGCCAGGACCTGACGGGTTCCCTGGTAGTTATTATAAGCAATTTCTCCCTCTTCTCGGCCCGCACTTTCTTTCTGCCCTTAATTCGCTCCTAGCGTCCCCTACCCAAGCAACCATCCCGGGTGAAGCATTAACTGCCTATGTCACCATAATACAGAAGCCTGGGAAAGATCCACTGGCCTGCGGCAGTTATAGGCCCATTTCATTATTGAATGTGGACCTTAAACTTTTTGCAAAAGTTCTGGCGAATAGGCTGTCGGGGCTGCTCCCGGGGTTGGTGGACGGTGATCAGTCCGGCTTCATTCCCGGGCGGGAAGCCCGCGATAACACGACCAGGCTACTGAATCTTGTTCATATGGTCAGACAAACCGGAGAGCCGGTGGTCTTGCTGTCCACTGACACCGAGAAAGCCTTTGACCGGGTGAATTGGCAATTTATCAGGGCGGTTCTAGAACATATTGGGTTGGGGCCCAAGGCAATGCAGTTGATTATGGCCCTCTATTCGGACCCCTCGGCAAGAATCAAGGTCAATGGCGCCTTATCGGGCCGAGTTGACATTAGGAATGGTACCAGGCAGGGGTGCCCCCTCTCCCCTTTGATTTTTGCGTTAATTATGGAGCCATTTGTTAGGCACTTACCTCGTCGCCGTCCCTGGTCCCGCGACGCGCTGTCGGGTGGCGCCCGGTTGGCTGCGGCCCGACGGTCCCCGGGTGTGCCGGCTCCTCAGCGTTGTCGTGGGGGTCGGGGGTCGGCGGCGCGGGACGGTGTCGGCGGCCGCGCCGCAGCCCGCTCTGCGCGGCTGCGCGGGCCCGCCAGGCTCCCTCTCGATGCGGCGTTTCCCCCTCCCGGCGGGGGCGCGCCCGATCTACAACGTGCTCGCGCGCGCGCGCGAGCACGTCTTCCTTATGCCTCCCGGCGGCGCTTTCCCCAGCGCGCCCGCCGGGGGCAAGTGTCAAAAACATCCAATCCGTGACCCGATCAGAGGAGTGGACCCAGGGACTGGTCGGCCTGTCTGGCCTGGGCCGTCCAGCTCCTGGGACCACTCCTGTTTTATTGTATGCACCAATCACCCTTGTTCCCTCCATTGCCCCTTTTCCCCACTGGCCAGTACTCCCTATAAAGCTGCACTGCTCCAGTATCCCAGTGCCCGTTATAGCTTCTGGGTTCTGGATGTGCGTTGCTGTGTCTCTAGTGAATACTTTGGATTTGGACTTTGACTATTCTCGCCTGCCGCCTGCCCCGACCATCTGCTTTGCCTGACCACTCTTTTGCCTGACCCTCCTGTACCTCGCCTGTGACCTCCTGGACTTGACCTCGGCTACCCTCGACTACCCCTTCGTTATCTCCCTCGGAAACCTCGCCTGTGACCTCCTGGTTTGACCTCGGCCTGAATTACGGACTTTCGCACCCGGCATCCTCATTCGGGATTCCCTGCCAAACATCATTCTGCACCTTAAGCCGTTATCCTTTGCGCCTTTTAAGTCCTGGGGGCAACCGACTGGGAGAGGCATTACCCGTGTCTCCCACAAGCGGGGGCTTGTCTATAGGCGGAAGTGGCGGTGGAGATTGGGGGATATCGGCTTAAGACAGACGGGTGTTTGGTATAGTCCTGACATTATAACGGGCCAGAAAGAATGGACCAAATCCTGGAACAGGTACAAGCCTTAACTGCGGCTGTAGAGCACCTGGCTCACCGGGTTGCGGCCCAGGAGAACCGTCCTGCTCCTATGGTCCCCAGTCCTCAGGGGACTCCGGCCGCAGCCGCTGTGGAACCCAAAATTCCACTTCCGGAAAAATTTCATGGCGACAGAGCAAGGTTTGCCAACTTCCGGGACTCCTGCAAATTATATTTCCAGCTTCGGCCTGTCTCTGCGGGGTCTCAAGAGCAGCGGGTTGGGCTGATCATCTCTCTTCTTCAAGGGGATCCACAATCTTGGGCCTTCAGCTTATCATCTCAGGACCCGGCTCGTCTCTCCGTGGACAGCTTCTTTTCCGCGATGGAAGTTCTGTATGACGACCCCGATAAAGGGGCAACGGCTGACGCTAAACTACGTACTCTTCGCCAGGGACGCCGTCCAGCCGAAGACTACTGCTCAGAATTCCGGCGCTGGGCAGTGGACTCACGCTGGAATAATCCTGCCCTCTGCGGCCAATTCCGGCTTGGGTTGGCCGATTCCATTAAGGATACATTGGTGAACTATCCGGAACCTCAGACCCTAGACGAGTTAATGCACCTCGCCATTCGCATTGACCGTCGTCTTCGGGAAAGACGCCTTGAGAAAGGGTCACATTCCGAGTCAGTTCTAAGACCTGAGGCCCCAGTAGCGCAACCAGCTGAAGAACCGATGCAACTGGGTGCCACAAAACTCACTGAAGTTGAAAGACGTCGGCGCTTATCCGAGGGGCTGTGTCTGTACTGTGGCGGAACTGGTCACATGGTCAGACTGTGCCCAAAGAAGCCGTCGGGAAACTTCAGAGCCTAGGGGGTTTCGAGGGGGCCCTCCTAGGCTGTAAGGTATCACCTCATGTATCGTCACCAGTTCTTATCCCGGTGCAGCTTAAAGTTAATTGTAAATATTTGAATTTAAAGGCTCTCTTAGACTCTGGAGCAGCAGGGAACTTCCTTGACGCTGAGCTAGCCCAGAGTTTAGGAATTATGCTTCAGTCCTTGTCCACACCCATCCGAGTTTCAGCCATCGATGGCACACCTGTTGCAGGGGGGTTAGTACAGTTTAGAACCCCTCCTATACATTTTAAGGTGGGAGCTAATCATTCTGAAGTTATCAGTTTTCTAGTCCTGAGTATGCCTAGCACCCCTTTAATTTTGGGATTGCCTTGGTTACAGGAGCACAATCCCCAAATTGACTGGGCCTCGGGACAAATTATGAAGTGGGGGCGTCAATGCTTTCAGACTTGTTTGGAACTTCCGGTTCGGGTCACGCAATTATCTCCAACTAGAGTTCCCACTCCATACCTAGAATTTGCTGACGTCTTCTCTGAAAAGGCGGCAGACAAACTTCCTCCCCATAGACCGTGGGATTGCCCCATTGAACTCCTTCCTGGTACCATGCCTCCCAGGGGTAGAATTTTTAATTTAACCCGAGCTGAGAATCAGGCTATGCGGGAATATATTGCAGAAAATCTAGAAAAGGGGTTTATCAGGGCATCTTCTTCCCCAGCAGGAGCAGGATTTTTTTTTGTCGAGAAGAAGGATGGGGGGCTCCGCCCATGTATCGATTATCGGGGTCTAAACAATATAACTATTAAAAACAAATATCCCTTACCCCTTATCGAGGGGCTGTTTACGCAGGTGGCTGGGGCCCAAGTCTTCTCTAAGTTGGATCTCCGGGGCGCTTACAACCTTATCAGGATAAGGCAGGGAGATGAGTGGAAAACGGCCTTCAATACTCTCGAGGGGCATTATGAGTATTTAGTTATGCCATTTGGGTTATGCAATGCCCCCGCGGTCTTTCAAAGTTTTGTAAATGAGATTTTTAGAGACTACCTTGGCCGATTTGTAGTTGTCTATTTAGACGACATTTTGATTTTCTCCTCGTCTCTTGTCGAACATCGCCAACATGTACGCATGGTCTTGCAAAAACTTAGAGAAAACTGTTTATATGCCAAGTTAAAAAAGTGCCAGTTTGAAGTCTCAGAGGTTCCTTTTCTCGGCTACATTATTTCTAATTCTGGTCTATCCATGGATCAATCTAAGGTGAAGGCAGTATTAGATTGGGAGCAACCCAGGGATCTGAAAGGCCTGCAGAGGTTTTTAGGCTTCGCAAATTTTTACAGGAGGTTCATTAAAAACTTCTCTTCCCTAGTAACCCCGTTGACAAATCTTACCAAGAAAGGGGGGTACCCGTCAGTTTGGCCGGTTCAAGCTGTTCAGGCTTTTGAGAAATTGAAAGGGGTCTTTAGTTCCGCTCCAGTGTTGGTTCATCCGGACGGCCAATTGCCCTTTTTTGTGGAAGTGGACGCTTCCGAGATTGCTGTGGGGGCGGTTCTATCTCAATTTCGCGGGTCACCTGAGCGCCTTCATCCTTGTGCTTTTTTTTCTAAGAAATTCTCGGCGGCCGAAAGGAATTATGATATCGGTAACCGAGAATTGTTGGCTATCAAGTTGGCCTTTCAGGAGTGGAGGCACTGGCTAGAGGGGGCTCAGTACCCAGTCACAGTCTTTACGGACCATAAAAATCTAGAGTACATCCAATCCGCAAAAAGACTAACTCCAAGACAGGCTCGCTGGTCCTTATTCTTTTCCCGGTTTAACTTCTCTATAACCTATAAACCTGGGTCCAAAAACGTTAAAGCTGATGCCCTGTCTCGGAGTTTTTCTTTCTCTGACCTTCCCGAAAGGATGGATGTGCCCATATTGCCCCACTCCCTGGTGGTAGCCGCCATCCAACCTCAACTTCCTGATCTAGCTCGGTTTCAGGCCGAAGCCCCTCCCGAAAAACCTGACTCGGTCCAGTTTGTGCCCTCTCTTTACCGCACTGCCTTTTTGTCTCATTTTCACGAAACCAAAACAGCGGGTCATCCGGGGGTAAAGAAAACTATTGCTTTATTGTCCCGCCAAGTCTGGTGGCCATCCATTAGGAGCGATGCACAGAAATTTGTCCTAGCCTGTAAGGTCTGTGCTCGGAGTAAGGTTTTAAGACACTCCCCTGTAGGCCCTCTACTACCATTGCCCATTCCTGCCTCTCCGTGGACCCACTTGGCCATGGATTTCGTTACGGATCTTCCCCCTTCCCAGGGATATACCGTTATTTGGGTGGTAGTGGACCGTTTTAGCAAAATGGCCCACTTCATCCCTTTAAAAAAGCTTCCCACAGCTCAAATCTTAGCACAACTCTTTATCACGCACATTTTTAGAATCCACGGTATCCCGGTAGATATTGTTTCGGATAGGGGGGTCCAATTCGTCTCCCGGTTTTGGAGGGCTTTCTGTGCTAAGCTGGGCTTCACCGTCTCTCTTTCTTCGGCTTTCCACCCTCAGTCGAATGGGCAAACCGAAAGAACAAATCAATCTTTAGAACAGTATTTGCGTTGTTTCACGGCTGATACTCAGACGGATTGGGCCTTCTTCCTGCCGTTTGCTGAATTTGCATTAAACAACGCTTCACATTCTTCCACAGGGGTTTCTCCCTTCCATTGTGTTTATGGCAAAGATCTGAAATTCTCAGCCCTTTCGGATCAACCCTCTAGTGTTCCCTCCTTGGATGACTGGGTTTCCAAATGGCCGGGGTTATGGAATAAAATCCAGCAACATCTGACTAAGGCTGTTTTTCAACAAAAAAAATTTTCAGATCGTAAACGTTCTTCCAATTCTGGTTATGAGGTGGGAGATTGGGTTTGGCTTTCCACCAAGAATTTGGCCTTACGCCAGCCCTCCGCTAAGTTAGGCCCTAAATTTATCGGCCCCTTCCCCATAACACGAAAAATTAATCAGGTTACGTATCGATTGGCCCTCCCTTCCTCCATGAAAATCTGTAAATCCTTTCACGTTTCACTTCTTAAGCCTGCAAAAAACCATGAGTCTAATAGTCCTCCTAGTCCTGTGTTAGTTGATGGGCATCAGGAGTTTGAGGTTGCCCGGGTTCTTGATTCCCGCTTTTTTCGAAACTCTCTTCAATATTTGATTGACTGGAAGGGATACGGCCCGGAAGAAAGATCTTGGGTTCCGGCCAGAGAGGTCCATGCGCAGAATTTGGTAAAGAGGTTCCATAGAGAGAATCCTTTGAAACCCAGCTTGGAGGGTCCAGTGGCCCCTCCTCAGGGGGGGGGTAATGTTAGGCACTTACCTCGTCGCCGTCCCTGGTCCCGCGACGCGCTGTCGGGTGGCGCCCGGTTGGCTGCGGCCCGACGGTCCCCGGGTGTGCCGGCTCCTCAGCGTTGTCGTGGGGGTCGGGGGTCGGCGGCGCGGGACGGTGTCGGCGGCCGCGCCGCAGCCCGCTCTGCGCGGCTGCGCGGGCCCGCCAGGCTCCCTCTCGATGCGGCGTTTCCCCCTCCCGGCGGGGGCGCGCCCGATCTACAACGTGCTCGCGCGCGCGCGCGAGCACGTCTTCCTTATGCCTCCCGGCGGCGCTTTCCCCAGCGCGCCCGCCGGGGGCAAGTGTCAAAAACATCCAATCCGTGACCCGATCAGAGGAGTGGACCCAGGGACTGGTCGGCCTGTCTGGCCTGGGCCGTCCAGCTCCTGGGACCACTCCTGTTTTATTGTATGCACCAATCACCCTTGTTCCCTCCATTGCCCCTTTTCCCCACTGGCCAGTACTCCCTATAAAGCTGCACTGCTCCAGTATCCCAGTGCCCGTTATAGCTTCTGGGTTCTGGATGTGCGTTGCTGTGTCTCTAGTGAATACTTTGGATTTGGACTTTGACTATTCTCGCCTGCCGCCTGCCCCGACCATCTGCTTTGCCTGACCACTCTTTTGCCTGACCCTCCTGTACCTCGCCTGTGACCTCCTGGACTTGACCTCGGCTACCCTCGACTACCCCTTCGTTATCTCCCTCGGAAACCTCGCCTGTGACCTCCTGGTTTGACCTCGGCCTGAATTACGGACTTTCGCACCCGGCATCCTCATTCGGGATTCCCTGCCAAACATCATTCTGCACCTTAAGCCGTTATCCTTTGCGCCTTTTAAGTCCTGGGGGCAACCGACTGGGAGAGGCATTACCCGTGTCTCCCACAAGCGGGGGCTTGTCTATAGGCGGAAGTGGCGGTGGAGATTGGGGGATATCGGCTTAAGACAGACGGGTGTTTGGTATAGTCCTGACACCATTCTTGTGCAGTATCAGGGGACAGGGGGATATCCGAGGGATCACAGTCGGTTCAGCCACACATAAGATTTCAGCCTATGCTGACGATCTGCTCTTCTTCCTCACAAACCCGACAGTGGGTGTCCCAGTGTTGATGAAGGAGTTCGTGAGGTTTGGTAGACTCTCCTTCTTGAAAATAAATTATGACAAGTCGGAGGCTCTGGGGGTGAATCTCCCCGGAGAGACGGAGGCTCTCCTCAGAACCTCATTCCCATTTCATTGGCCTCCCTCGGCCATTACATATTTAGGTACCAAAATAACAAAAACAGTTGATGGGATATACACAGCGAACTTTCCCCCTCTCCTTTCCAGGATCAAGACGGACTTAGCGAACTGGGACCTCCCCACCTTCTCGTGGCTGGGCAGAATAAGCATTATTAAAATGACAATCTTGCCTAAAATCCTTTATTTGCTCCAGACCCTCCCTATACATATCCCCAGGGCATACTTCAAATCCCAAAACCTAGACAAGCGGGGGGATTAGCTTGCCCTGACCTGTTACAATACTGGCGCGCGGTCCACCTCCAACGCATACTAGACTGGCATCATCAGGGAACGAGGAAGAAGTGGGTGGGCCTGGAGGCGACCTGGCTGCAAACCCCGTTGAGAGATGCGGCTTGGGTGGCCGAAAAAGGGAAGACCCTCGGTAAAGATCATCCGCTCATAGCAACTTCCCTTGGGGTTCTAGATGGAGTCAGAGGTAGGGCGGAAATATCACCTTGGCCGACCCCCCTTGTCCCGCTGGTGCACAACCCGTCCCTCCCAATAGGCATTCTCCCGCATCTCAGGGAGACCTTTGATGAGAAGGGTATCCCGAGAGGACGGGACCTCATATCGCCCTCCGGATGGACGCAGTTGGAGGATCTCAGGGGGAGGTGGGACTTGCATTTGTTCGACCAGTGGCTTTTATTTACCTTCCGGAGTTTTCTCCGGACTCTGGGACCCAAACAGGCGTTGGCCAGGACCCTTACCCCCTTTGAACAGCTGGCTACTGCGAGAGACCCTCCTCTAAAACTGATATCTCAATTATATGCCCTGCTGGGGAGCTCGGAGGACAAAGAGACGCCCCACTTTTGTGCGGACTGGGAGAGGGACCTGAACAGGCAGCTAACGGAGGACCAGTGGAGATATATATTTCTAGCGACTCATAAAACCTCTATAACCTCCAAGACGCAGGAAACAAATTATAAATGTCTTACAAGATGGTATTTTACTCCGCAGAGATTGCATAGAATAAACCCAGCGGTCCCTGCTGAGTGCTGGAGGTGTCGGAGGGCGACCGGGAGCTTTTTCCATGTATTCTGGGATTGCTCTAAGATAGTACCCTTCTGGCAGGCTGTAACCGGAATCGCTGAGGAAATTGTGGGCCGCCCGGTGCCCCGAGACCCCTCCCTGCTCCTCCTGCACTTGGCGGATGTCCCTCTGAAGACTTACAGGAGATCACTTCTGAGGCATCTTTTTAACGCAGCAAAAGCCGTCATCCCGAGACTATAGAGATCGGAAGTGATCCCATTGGTGACGGACTGGGTGGGGGAAATTAACCGTGTAATGGAAATGGAAGAGCTCACCGCCTCTATCCATGAGGATACGCAACAATTCTTGCAGACCTGGACACCGTGGTCATACAGGTGATACAGACAGATACAAACAGCTCACAGCAGTCGGCTCCCTGGCAGGCTCTTAGTCTCGCCGGCTATATTATTATTTACCTCAAGCCACCTCCGGCCTCTATACGACGTGCGGTGCGGGCTGGGGGGCTCTAGATGGCGGTTCGCACTGCATCCTACTGGGTTTACACTCTTAACACTCCCTCCCTCCCCTCCCTTCCTTCCCGCCACCCTCCCCCCCTCTCTTCCTCCCTCTACTCCTTTCATCATCTTTTCTTCTTTTTCGTTCCCTCTCCTATAAGGCTCATGTTATGCTGAGCAGGCTTGTGTCAGAGCAGTACAATTAGCTTTGATTTGTTGTGACTTCCCCCTGTGTTGACGGGGCCAACCGCGGGTGCTGTTTATTTGGTCCCCGGGGGGGGCTGCTGTCGGCCCGGGCGGATGGTCGGTTACAGACAGGTTATGTTGCATTCTATCTTTATTGCACAAGAGTGTGTCTTAGCGAATCTTAGCCTTATGTGTATGCTGGTTATTCGACTGTATATACGCTGACTGGCTCTGTTAAGCTGCAATTATGTACTTTTGTACCTACTACTTCGCTTTTGTAATGTCTTGTGATAATTTTGAAAATAAATAAGGAATTTCAAAAAAAAAAATGTACCCAAAAAAATAAAATACACGTGTTTCTGACTAAGTTGCTGTCTTTCGGCTTTTGCATAATAAATATGACTTCGCTTTTGTAATGTCTTGTGATAATTTTGAAAATAAATAAATATGACTTAAATTAGCCAAAATTAACAAAAAAGAGTCTCCAAACATTGTTGATGGTTTTTGTAATTAAGTCATTACTGTTTATTTATTAATAAAACCCAAAGCAAAAAACAAATAGAACAAAGCAATAACAACAAACAAGGTAAACACAAAACAAAAAAGAAGCAAACAATTAAGCAAAATGTGTTGCTATTAGATTAGCACGGACGGCTTGGCCAGACGCATTGTGATGGCCAACATAGGCGTCCTCTGGCTCATCGGCGGGTGGAGAGGGTGGCAAATCCACATACCGGGGGACCCGCTGCAAGATAGCAAAATTATGCAGTGCAGCACAGCCCATGATGATTTCTATGACCTTTTTTGGGTCATACTGAAGGGATTCCCCGGTATGGTCCAAACATCGAAATCTGGTCTTCAATAGGCCAAAGGCCTTCTCCACCACTGCCCTGGTTTTGCATAGTGCCCGATTAGAGAACCCCTGGCCTGAACGGGCATCAGGAGCAAGGGCAGGAGTGGATATCCAGAATCGCCTGAAAGTATTAAAAATACTAACATAAAATACACATTCTAAGCTACAATATTGTTTAACATGTCATCAAGGGCTAAAAACAGCCATAGGTAAAGACATGCATCAACTATATTCATTGCCATACAGTGAAAATGAATTGATGGAATGTGAGCAAAATTACCCAGGAGCCATCCACCAGATAATTCTCCAGACTCTAACTGAGGAAATAAGCCGGAGCTCTGCAATATAGAAGCATCATGGGACGACCCTGGATGCCCTGCAAGAACACTGTGGAATCGCATAGCTGGACCAAACACTGCTTGTATGTTGTGTGAGTAGCAACCAAATATAAAAAAATTACACAAAGCAAAGGTAACCAACTAAAACAATAACTCCTACAACAAATTAAGATTCAAGTTCAACAATCCAAATATAATTCACAAAGGACATAAGTCTCAAAAAATATAGCAATTATATGGATGTGTGGGAAAATAAAAGTTTACATGCTAAGGACTAATTAAGGTCAGCATTAAAATGCTTCTATAAGGCATACATGAAATGTATTGATTCAGGTATGCATTGCTATACAATTTATGGCCTCGGCCATGCTGATACATGCAATGCCTTGGTGCTAAAGGCGCGCAGACTCCTCCACATAGCCGCCAAACATGTTCAACAATAGCAATCCGAGCCCTCAAAGGTCCCGTAAGTGGATCGGCAATGAAACGGATTTATAGGGTGGTGGTCCGTCGGAAATCAGCTCTCTGAATCAGACGCAAGCCCATCCTAACAACGTAAGTTATCTGAAAGAACGAAAAATATCAGATTTTGTTTGGAAAATGATCCGAACTAACGGAAATGATCCGATTTGCTTCCGTTCATCGAAAGTGCATATATACATTTTCCCGAACGTTCGTACAAATGAAAAATGAACGAAAAAAAGCAAAAAGAAAGACTAACACCCACCCAAACTTTCACAGACAGCTACGGAAGTCCGGACGAATGTGTCTTTGAATCGAGGCTATTATTTGCACATTCTGATCACTTTCCTATGGGCTTTTAGGGTGTTACTTGTTTATTTCAAAATAAGGCATGACTTAAAACAAGAAGTGATTTGGTAAAGGGAAGAAATAGGAGCATGATCCCAAACTTTCTCTAAAGCAACGTGACCGGTTTTGTCCTTCTAGATTAAATATTTTAGATGTTAATAAGCAATATGCATTAACTTTTAATCATTTGTAAATCCCTGTAATGTTCCCTTTCTTTGACTCATGCCCTATATTAAATATAGTTTTGTGAGATATTTTACGGAACGTTCAAGGAATTGAGGCCTACATCATCATGTACAATTTGTACATTTCAGTGCCCAAAGATTATTATTGACCAGTCAAACTGAAATCATTTACCTGATGCCAGCTCCATGCTGTCTCTTTGCTCCAAACTGGCAATATCATTGTGTTTAACAAGGAAATGAGAACATGTAGCCCTACAAAATGGGAATACTTTTGTGAAATTGTGTAGTATTAAAAATCCATATAAACCCATCAGCCAATGAGAAGATGGGTCACTTACACACCGAACTGAATAAAACTCCTTCCATGTGGTTTTCTTCTCCTGGTAGGAATAAAATCCAGGGGTGACAGGTTTTTTGTATCAAGGTTACAAAACCAGTCATCCCTGATTTCCTCTTTCTTCCACTGGAAGATGCCGGGTGTATTAGTGATCTCCCTCCCACCATCCAGCATATTTATATGCATTTTTTCATTGCTCCATTGTTTGCGATAGTGCTACTTTAATTGTTTGGCTAGGACTAGAGGTTAGAAGTACTTTCACCCTTTTTGCCTACTTGTGTCATTTTAGTGCCCAAATATTAAATGCTGGAGTAAGACTGGGTTAGAAGCACTTAATTTGTTTTGTCTGCATGTGTCAAGTACCCAAGTCAGACTTGCAACAAAAAGCCATAAATGTTGCTAGGACAAGAGGTATGTCACTGGTAAAGGAACTCCAAAGTGTTAGTTACCCTCTTTTATTTTTTGCAATGCCTATGGTTATTTTAAAGAAAAGGTCTGATGTTCCTCTCTAAACATCCCTCCCTCACTGCCTTTTGGATGTTGACATTAACTAAAACTCTGACATCTGGCAGTATTCATGGCCCCTTTCTACCCCCCCCCCCCTTAGCCGTCGCTTAGTGAAGGCTGCAGGCTTAGCTATACTCATCTATAACCGTCCTCTCTTCAAATGTCCCGCGCTTCTCTGCGCACAGTGCATGACGGGACGGCAAGATGGCGCTACCCAACGGACAAGGCGCGGGATGCGACTGGACAGGTAAGTCAAAAGTTGTGAGACTGGAAGGGCAGGGGGATGAGCATTTATTAACTCCCCAATACCTCAAGTGTTCCAAAGCTGTGCAAGCAGTATGTGGCAATGCACATTATTAGGCTGCATATAAAAATTATTTTCTGCAAGTTTTATTTGCTTATACATTGCATTTTCAAAGAATATAAGTGTGTTAACAGAGTCAATCATCTGATAATTTTGCATACAAAAACATGCTATATGTATCTCGTTGTGCTCCCAGCACATCCTGAAAACACAATTATGTGTTGTTTGGGATTTTTTTTTTTTTTTTTTTTAATATTCTTTATTTAAAGGTTTTGCAGTTTTATACAAACATACATTGAGACATACAATGTCAAACAAGGGTATAGGTTAACAAGGGTATAGGTGGGGAAAGACGGGTTCACTGCTCGCTAAGACTCAAACGGCACAAAGCAGCGATAACAAATGGTAACATTCTGCTCTTTTAACACATTGTAAAGTGGAGAGGTAGTTGCCACCGTTCCCAGGTTGGGAGACGAGGCGCTCATATGGATAGGTCTTGATCTCCACTGATCAGTGGCCTACTGTTCTGATCTGCCCGGATGGGCATTGTCCGCCACGTGCAACCACGTCACTAACCCATAGAGGGGGGGGGTGCAGTAGGGGGGAGAACAAACCAGGGGATGAGGGGGGTGGGGAGGGAAAGGTGTATGGCGTGTGGGGCTCAGCACGCGAATTGTCGTCCATCTCTGCATGTCCACGGATGGAAACGTGGCGGAAGCGCCCGCCTCCACCCGGGCCATAGTGAATGGGAGAGGGGAGAGGCGCTACACTACCCCCGGAGCCACTACTCAAATAGGCTCTTAAATTCTACCGATTCCTCATACATTAGCCAGGGCAGCCAGGTGGTTCTGAACTGTTCGTCTCTGTCATGTAGTGATAGTGTTAGGTCCTCCATTTCCCTAACATTCATGACCTCCCTTACCCAGTCCCTTACAGATGGGGCTCTCCTTTGTTTCCAGAACCTAGGTATTGTCTGTTTGGCCGCGTTCAGCAGGTGGATCAGCAACTACTTTTTGTATTTCCCTAGCGGGGCCTCTGTGGGGTGGAGTAGAATCCGAGCTGGGTCCTCCCCTAGCTGTGCCCCGGTGAGTTGTGTGATGATAGGCAGGACCGCTCCCCAGTACTCCCGTATCCCGGGGCATGTCCACAGGATGTGAAACAGTGCCCCCCTCCCCTCGCCTGTTTGGGATTTTTTAAACAGTACAGTATTGCTTTGCAGAGTTGTATGATAGTCAAAGACAACTTTTAACCTAAAGAGAATGCGGTCGATTCAGAGCCATGTGAAAAAACTCACCTCATTTTTAGGAGACAAAACTGCTGTTCAATTTCATATCTACCTTGGTGTTCACTTAATGTAAAAAAATGTATATCTGATTGTTGAATCAGCCCCAAGGTATACAATGAAAGTGAATGGCCATTTTATGTCCTAGAAAATGAGCAAGTTTTCTCACCTGGCCCTGAATCAACCCCATTGTGTACAGTAGTCAAGGGTGGAACTTATCTGAAGATGTTCATATTCTTGGTGTGCCACACACCCCGCTTCACTTTTAAATATTCTTCACTTAATGGGTTAACTCACCGCCAGGTGACGCAGTGCAGAGAGGAAGTCTTGTAACGAGCCCCCTTCCGGCCTATATATACCTGGTACCTCCCTTCAATCACCAGTATTTTTCTCTCTGCTTGACGACAAGACAGAAGATTGAAGTCTCCTGCTTACAGGTAGCCGGGGTCTTACCCCGGCAACCTGTTTTTGGTCTATTTCTGCCCGGTTTGAGTGTTTATACCTTGATGGTGGAATGGAAGCCTCCCAGCCTAGGCTGCTCACTGGGCAAATGGTAGATGGCACTTTAAGTGCCTAGGAGCTTATCTCCTCCGCTCGACCTCATGCGTGGGGCAATGCGGCTATCCGGCATGGTGATCCGGAAATGGGATGCCCCTGTCCCGAGGGTCCCCATAGCCCCTTTCTCTCCCGTTACGGTCCCTTCTCCCTTCACTATGGGGGGGGGGGGGGAGAGGGATGTGTATTGTGTGTATGGTTTACTGTATGTTCATGTGTTTTGCTTATTTCAACGTTGTCAGGCTGCACTGCAAGTGAGTGTGCATATGGCCTGACTTTGATTCCTCCTTATATGGCAGTCTCTGTTTTGCGGGCTGCTGCTGCTGGCCTGTAGAGCCAGAGCTTTAGGGGTGACCGGGGCAGGCTGTATGGTGTCAGGCTTGCTTTTGGCTGCCTGCGCTTTTCTCACCTTATCCAGCTCCCCTCCCCCCTCCGCTTTTCTCCTTTGTTTTAATCGGCCACTCCCGCCTTCGCTGACATTTTCTGCCTGTCTCCACCACCTCTTTGGTTGGGTGCTGGGCTTTTGTAAGCCTTACTGGGGCAGGTAAGCGGCCTCACCTGGTGGGGCCGTCTATATTTTTATGGGTTTGACTGTTTATTAAAAAGTAATATATTTAATGGAAATATACTTTTGTTTTAAAAAAAAAAAAAAAAAAAGGGGGAAAAATATATAAGGAGGAAAATCAGAGGCCAGTTTTATTGCCTCTTCAAAGCACTTTGTGCTGTGTATGTATGTTATATTGCATGTTGCCATTGGTTTCTGGGGGTTTTTACTGTTGGTTGTTTTTTCCCCACTGATCCCGGGATTCCTTCAATTAGTAGCCTCCCAGTTCTTTATTGCCTGGCTAGTCTCTTTTTCTCCTAAATTGGGACATATTTATTTATATATACTTGCGTATATATATTAAAAAAAATAAGAAAGAAAGGGGGGACCCACACTCCCCCAAAATAAAGATCCCGGGTAACTAATGAGTGGCACTACTCATAAATATGCAAAAAATATAAAAAGTTTATTATCATTAAAGATTGCAAAAGACATAATACACTACACTAATACATGTACACAAAAGACATGACATCACACTCTAAAAGCACCAGGGGGCGCCGGAGGTCTGCCAATTATATAAGACCACCCTAAAGTCCCACCTAAACCATAAGTATAACCTGTATCAAATATGTGCAAATCAGCAAAAACATTGTGCAATTGTGCAAACACTTACATTAAAGCAAAATCACTCTAAGTGCAACAGGAGGGCTCGCCAGGGTGTGCAAAGAAGGTCAACAAATATCAAACAATAAAGCAAAGTGTAAAAAATAATAACTGTGCATATAGACAGACCAACCGGGGTACCCCTGCAGGGATAACGAGCTCGTTATCCCTGCAGGGGTACCCCGGTTGGTCTGTCTATATGCACAGTTATTATTTTTTACACTTTGCTTTATTGTTTGATATTTGTTGACCTTCTTTGCACACCCTGGCGAGCCCTCCTGTTGCACTTAGAGTGATTTTGCTTTAATGTAAGTGTTTGCACAATTGCACAATGTTTTTGCTGATTTGCACATATTTGATACAGGTTATACTTATGGTTTAGGTGGGACTTTAGGGTGGTCTTATATAATTGGCAGACCTCCGGCGCCCCCTGGTGCTTTTAGAGTGTGATGTCATGTCTTTTGTGTACATGTATTAGTGTAGTGTATTATGTCTTTTGCAATCTTTAATGATAATAAACTTTTTATATTTTTTGCATATTTATGAGTAGTGCCACTCATTAGTTACCCGGGATCTTTATTTTGGGGGAGTGTGGGTCCCCCCTTTCTTTCTTGCTTGTTAGATTTTCATAGTGTGATTCCGGGTTGAGTGGGCACACGCTTATTTTGGTCACTATTTGTGCATATTAGGCCAGTGCTGCCCAGTCAGCTTGTCTATTGTCTGTTTATATATTAAAAAAAATATATATATATATAAATATAAAAAAAAAAAAATATATATATATACAATCTATATTTATATATAGATTATTAAGGGGGACCTTCCTTTTTTAAAAAAAAAAATATATATATATATAAATAAAAATCCTCCCTTCCGGGACATTTACAAATAAGGGGGCATCCCGGGTTGGCTTATGCCTAAAAGCCCAAAAATTGCGAATACCATAAATCACCATATGGAGGCTTCCGTTATTGCCGGAAACGGTTCTTCTGAGCCATTCAGGGGGTGCGTAAGTTGTGGGGTTCTACTCCCAGCTGATGATGTCTTTATTTGCATCCCTTGTGCAAAGCAGAGCATTGCGCGCCAGTCTGTTGCTTCGGCTGCTGGCCCATCGCAACCTTCATCGTCGCCTACCTCGCCCTCCCCGTTCCGGACCCCGCATGACACTGTCAAAAGTGGGGATTCGCAGTCCGAGGTGGCGGCACGGTTGGCCATCCCCCGGAAAGTAGTGCCCGTTAAAGCAGGGTTAAAGGCCGCTGCAAAACGGAGGCACCTGACTCCGGTACCTTCGGCTCCACAGGACGAGTTATGTGAGCCTGTGGAATGGTCCGATGGATCCCCAAACGAGGAAGAATTCCTGTTGGAGTCAGATGAGCCTGCAGATCAGCTTGAGGCTGATGCGATTGCCGATTGGTCGGAGGGGGTTGTTTTTGAGGCTGTCACCCTGCCAAAGGGTCAGTTGTTTAAGGAGCCTCAGCCGCGTTGGGTTTTTCCCAGACAACACCACTTTGAGAGGATGGTCCTTAAGGAATGGGAACATCCCACGCGGTTATCTGGAATCCCTTCCAGTTGGGAAAAACATTATCCTTTCCCGCCAGAGTTGGTAAAGCTTTGGTCTGTCCCTCCTGATGTTGATACCCCTGTGCTAGGGCTCTCCAGCACGGCTATGGTACAGTCTGCTGAGACCACTGTCCCTAAAGATGGGGAAGATCGTCGGATTGACCAATACGCGCGCCATGGTTTTATTCCGGGTCAGCGTTGCGCCCGGTGTGTGCTTCAGCCCTTTTTCTATTGGCGATTAGGTCTTTAATTCAGGGGCTATATGAGGATCTCAATCCCGCTTGTAAACAGTTTACTGCGCTTAAGCAGTGTGAATCTTCTGTGTCCTATGTCCTATCCGCTCAGGACGATGCGCTGGCTATGAGTAGCAAGGCAGCGGCTATGCTGGTGGCTATTCGCCGGTCAGTATGGCTGCGTCAGTGGTCGGCGGACGCAGTTTCTAAGAAGGTGCTCACAGCTCTCCCCTTTTTGGGGTTGCGTCTGTTTAGGGAGAAAATTGATTCATGCGCAAAGGGTGGTAAGATGCCACAACGCAAGAGGCCTTGTGGCCCCTTTAGGGGGGCAGGTTCCGGTAGGCCTTCCTTTCGAGGATTCAGAGCGGGCAGGGGGGCTTCCTTTCCCGCTACCAGAGGTGCAGGTTGGACTCGGGGGAGGGGCCGTGGCCGGCCCACTCAGTCCTGGGGCACCAAGCCCAAACCTGCTGATAAGCCCTCTCAGCAATGAGGGGCTGCCCTCACCCGTGCGGGTGGGGGGACTATTGCGACACTTCTTCCAGGTTTGGAACCAAGTGGTTCCAGGCAGATGGATCCAGGAGGTAGTGTCGGCCGGTTACGACCTGGAATTCGAGTCCCCGAGAAAGATGGGTCGGTTCGTCCCGGCCTGGACTCTCATCAACACAGAGTGTTTCTTCCTTTTGCCCAAATTCACACGAGAACGCTTCAGCTTTTTCTGTTAGCGTCTTGGGACCAGCAGCCTCGGTCGCTGGATGAGTTCTTCCAGTTGTCCTCCTGGGTCCGGCAGTCCCTCCTGTGGTGGTTGGTCTCGACCAATCTGGTGTAGGGCAGGTTTTTCCTGACCCTCCTTTGGAAAATTGTCACCGCGGACGCCAGTCTGTCGGGATGGGGCGGATTCTGGAAGGAGCTGCAGTTTCAGGGGCAGTGGGGACCTCAAAAGGCCCACTTACCCACCAATATTCTGAAACTGGGAACCATCCGTCGGGTGCTTGCTCTCCTGGCTCAGCACGTTCTGGGCCTTCCGGTCCAGGTGCGTTTAGACAATCAAACAGCGGTTGCTTACATCGGTCATCAGGGAGGGACTCGCAGTCTGAGTGCTCTCAGAGAAGTGTCCCTGATCCTGACCTGGGCGGTGTCCCATGTTCCTTGTCTCTCGGCGGGTTTACATTCCAGAGGTGAAGAACCAGGTAGCGGACCGGTTGAGCAGGGGCTCTCCCCGTCTGGGAGAATGGGCTCTCCATCCTCGGGTGTTTTGCTCACTGTGTCTCCGATGGGGGACCCCGGAGGTAGACCCGTTTGCCTCTCGCAGGCTCCCGAACTTCGTGTCGCTCTCCCAGGATCCTCTGGCTCTGGCAGTGGACGCCAGGTCCCTGAGCTGGGGAGTTCTGGGATTTCTATACCTGTTTCCTCCGATGCCCATGCTGGGCAGGGTGCTTCAGAAGTTGGCTCTGGAAAAGGTGTCCGCCGTTCTCGTGGCCCCAAGGTGGCCAAGGCGAGTGAGGTTCGCAGACATCGTTCGGCTGGCAGTGGACCAGTTCGTTCTGCCTCTTCGGCCCGATCTGCTCACTCAGGGTCAATTGTGTTACCCCAATTTACCAGCGCTGGGTTTGATGGCCTGGCTGCTGAAACCTCCATCCTGATGGAGGAGGGTCTTTCGGATTCAGTCATTAAGACTCTGATCAGTGCCCAGAAGAGGTCTTCTTCCATCACCTACTATAGGACTTGGAAAGCCTATATCGCTTGGTGTGAGATAAGATTTTTTCCTTGTAGGGTCTTTTCGGTCTCCAGGATTCTGGAGTTTTTACAATCAGGGCTGGACTCTGGTCTCCAGCTAAGTACGTTGAAAGGGCAGGTCTCTGCCTTATCTATCTTTTTTCAGAAGCGTGTTGCGCTTTAGCCTTTAGTTAAAGCTTTTTTCCAGAGGGTTACGCATGTGCGGCCTCCCAGGAAACCATTACTCCCGGTTTGGGATTTGAATTTGGTTCTTTCTGCTCTTCAGGCTCCTCCTTTTGAGCCTTTGCAAGATATTGCTTTGTCTACCCTGACTCAGAAGATTGTCTGCTTGGTAGCGATCACTTCGGTCTGGCGTGTCTCGGAGTTGGCGGCCTTGTCTATCCAGGCGCCTTACTTTGAGAGGCATCAGGATAAAGTGGTCTTTCGGTTCAAGCCAGACTTTCTTCCTAAGGTTGTTTCTGCTTTTCATTTGAACCAAGATATTGTTCTTCCCTCCTTGTGTCCTAATCCTAAGAATGACAAAGAGAGGGTTTTGCATTGTTTGGATGTAGTACGCTGTGTTAAGTACTACTTGATTATCACGTCTCCTTTTCGTAGGACGGATTCCTTTTTTGTTGTGCCCCAAGGGCCTAAGAAGGGTTTGGCACCAGCCAAATCTGCCATTAGCAAGTGGATACGTCAGGCCGTTACTGCGGCCTATTCTGCTAAGGGAAGAGTTCCCCCTTTTCGTATCACTGCTCATTCTACTCGCGCCGTTGGGGCGTCTTGGGCTTTTCAGCACCAAGCTTCTGTTGAACAAGTTTGTAAGGCCGCCACTTGGTCTTCTGTTCATACTTTTTCTAAGTTTTACAAAGTTGATGTGCGAGCCTCAGCGGATGCTGTTTTTGGCCGCAAAGTTCTGCAGACTGCAGTCATTTAAGTTATGCTTCACCTGGCCTTGAGATGCCCATCCCTTGTGGACACTGCTTTTGGATGTCCCATTAAGTGAAGAATATTTAAAAGTGAAGCGGGGTGTGTGGCACACCAAGAATAATACCATTTTGTGAGTACTCACCTGAAAAATGGATATTGTTGGTGTGCCACACACCCCGCTTCACTCCCACCCTTTTCGGTATTTTCAAAGCCTTTATATGGTAAAGCTTTTTATTTATATCAAATTGATTTTGAGGTTGCCGGTGGAATACTGGTACCTTGTCTTTCTGCTTTTTAATATACTGGTGATTGAAGGGAGGTACCAGGTATATATAGGCCGGAAGGGGGCTCGTTACAAGACTTCCTCTCTGCACTGCGTCACCTGGCGGTGAGTTAACCCATTAAGTGAAGAATATTTAAAAGTGAAGCGGGGTGTGTGGCACACCAACAATATCCATTTTTCAGGTGAGTACTCACAAAATGGCATTTTTGGAGAAAATATCATTATAATTCAGGTTGTTAACTTGTAATCCAGTATTTATATGCTAATAATATAATTACTGTGCAGCACCTGTGTCTTGTCATTTTGCAGAACAGTTTATGCTTTATGTCTGCCTATATCTGCCTGTCTGTATATTTTATACTGTGCTGACTACAAGTCAATTCTGTAGTAATACAGCTGTCACAAGATTTGTCATAGATTTCCCTAAAGTGTGATGCTGTCATCTTTAATTACAATGGCTCAGTTCCTTTTCTAGTGTGAAAATGATCCATGTTATATGGAACAATTCTCAGCTGTTTTCCTTTTACTGATGGATCTTTTAGACAAAACTTGATATTGTGTCCAAAAACAGTCAGCAAAAACAACCAATCAAACCAATCTGGTAGAAAAGTCATAATGTACAAAAGCAGATTCAGCAACTCACTAGGATAGTTGATACATAAAAATAATATAAAGTGGACAGGTACTATTAATGTGTGGAAAAACCCACCAGTGGCTGGCCTGGAATCTAAAAAATCCAGAATTGGCATGCCCCACTGTGTGAAACCTCCCAGGGCACCTTTCCCCAGTCCAACGGAGCATGCACAGGCTCTCATCCAATCAGAGCCGCCCGCTGAACTGACGTAATTCAGCAAGGCAGCTCTGATGGTTTAGTATGGAGAGTGAGAGCAGGCGCAACACGCTCCCATGCTGGACAATGACTGTAAAGCCATACACACATAGTGGTCTGAACTGAATTTTTCTGCTGTCATTTCTGCTATTTACAGTATGACATTCCTTAGTACCACCTTTCCTGACTACTCTTTGGCTGCCCAGAACACAATATAATTACTATAACAAACATTAAAACCATTTCATTGTTCTATGGCTTCAGCTGCTGGGACATGATCCCATGTAACTGTTGCTGAAAAATCGCAATTGTCAGGCAGTCACACAGTTTTTTGCAAGGCCATCTAGGGAAAACATTTGGCCATCGGCAGGCAGGTATGGGCTGCCCAAGAACAGACAATACAGTGAGTGTATGCTTGATGAGGCCACCAGAAATCAGGTAGTCCACCCCTCTCCACTGTGATCAACAGTGGTTATTATTTGTATAGTCACTGTTGAATTGCTTTTATTGATGATGGTGCTTTATAAATAATGTGTGCTGCAGTACAAATGGGCAGTGGCTAAGATGGAGTTCTGATGCTGTGCTACAAATGGGCTGAGGGTATTATGTGCAGTAAAGGTCTGATAAGAGTCCAGATTAATGATGGCAGATTGGCTAGGGAAAAGAGCCTGGTACAAATGTGTGAAGGAATAAGGGTTATTAAGGGTGGTATAGATAAACAAGTCTGCACTTACCCCTCCTGGCTGCAATGGAAAGGAAATGCAGCCCAAAAAGAAAAAAAAAATATATATATATATATATATATATATGGTCAGTACTATGTTTACTACAGACCACCTACACAGCATAGACTGTAACTACAGCAATCAGTCCAAAAATTTACACAGCACTCCTCAGCACATGGCAGTAATAGAGGAATGATGGATCTACATAAAAAGCACCAGTACAAACTAGAAAACCAATGCTAATATGCATGGCACCAGCCAGGAGGAATATGATATCATCCAAAATGAGGTTGCTTTTCTGTGCTATTATGCATAGCAAAATAGGTGAATACCTAATCTAAAGGATCTTCGCATTATGCCATAGCTAAATATGAAGCATTCACAACAAAAAAGACGCTTCACCTTTAATAATCCAATGATTAACGTAGATGCCAGCCCTGTAATAGACTTCCCTCCACATTTATGGATTTTTGCAATTTAGGTTTATTGCGTGTTTTTAAGTAGTCCAAGGGCAGTGAGTCTGGGAGACCCTTCAGAGATACTGATTTAGCCATTTAAAGAAAAATAAAGTTTCTTTCAGTATCTTCAAACCAAATTGACCATTGTTGAATGGAAACACTGTTCTGTACAGCTGTGTGGCATGGTTATTTGTAAATTTAGTTTATTTAGAAGTTGGCTGTACCCATAACCCTGCAAATATGACAGGCTGGCTATACTCAATTATTTAATAAAGACCCAACAACGATAACATTTCATCATACTGTATGTACTGTCTCACTAGCAGGTTCAACATTGAAGAGTCCCTAGTTATGGTAATTCCCACATGTGAATTGTAAAAATATTTATATCAGTAGTTACTTCCATCTGCCATCTCCAAGGCAACCATTATGTTGGGTGGAAAAGGGATTTCCTAGGAATTATTTCCTGTCTTTCTCCGCCTTCCTTCCCCACCTCTAGAAGGCCCTCAATTTGTGTTTAGCATTGTTAGTTGAAAGAGTGAGCTAGTGGTTGGATTGTTTGCTTTAAACATTTTTCTTCTTGAAGTGTAATTAGACCCCGGCAGTGCTTCAGGCCTAGACTGGTAGAAAGAATTGTAACACAATCCAAAGTATCCATGCAGACTCCACCTGGTAGGGCCTGTGGACCCGTTATTGCTTTTCCTTTAAAAGAGCCACAAGATGCAAAAAGATATATAGCAGTCCGACAGTTCCAATAAAATTATGACATTTATTTGAATCCTTTTAAAATGGCCTATAGAGCACTCACCATGAAATATACACAGAATAGGTAGATGGTAGCTTTGCCCACAGCAGTGCGTTTTGGTGCGCCATTCATTAGAATATGGCAGAAATATTGCTGTAAACATAGAGCGATGCTCTGCAAACTAGAAAAAAAAAAAAGGCTCTCCTTTTTGTTGCACAATGAAGTGCTGCAGAAATGGAGGGGGAAAAAAGAAATGGAAAAATCCTGGGGGAGACCCAACCATACACGAATACTAAGTGGAAAAACATGTCTGTTAATACATGTAATCTTAATCTAACTAATATTATAATTAAATAACATATAGATCATAGAAAAATGATAAAAATAAAATATTCAATTAATAGAACAACAAAACACATCTCACAGAAAACTCTTTAATTTGAATAACCTCATCATTATTAAACTGTATACAAATCAACAACCCATCTGCTATTAAGACCCTTGGGTATACACGTACCCATATTAAATATCCAATATGTCTATTAAGTTGTTTACGCTTTCAATCTCCACCCCGTGGTTACTCTATTGACACTTTCTATTCCTATACATTTTAAAGAAGGTAACGTCACCCGCATGGATGTCTCTGAAATGTTGCAGTTATTATTTCCGATCCTTATCCTCATCCTTATCCGATGCTTTTTCATTGGGCTTATGGTAGATCCCACATGTTGTAGGGGACATTGGGAGCAAGAGATTACATATATGATATAAGAGGTTTTACAATTAAGGAATTGTTTGATGGTAAATGCTGCATCTTTTGAGGTAGACATAAATAAAGTCCCAGGAGTATCAAAGGAGCAATATCCCACATTTAGGTCCTTCACATTTATAGAACCCAGTAGTAGTAATCCAAGTATCAGATCCTTTCTCTTTTTTGTCAAATACCTTCCTAAGGCCTAGGTCACTATAAAGGACAGGTATATGTTTTTCAACTATTTTCTTTATGAACTGATATTCCTGTCAATATGTTGTAACCATAGTTACTGGGGTCTCATTTGTCTTAGACCTTTACTTTCTTGACTTGATCCAAATAAGGTCTCTTGTTCTTGACATGGCCTTGTATTTCACTTTCTGTTTATATTCGGTTGGGTAGCCTCAACCTTATAGTACCTGATCCATCAATCTTGAGACACTGGTCTAGAAATACAGTTTCATGTTGTTGGAAATCCACACAGAATTTCAAATTACAATCATTATGCTTTAAGTATTCCAGAAATGTATATGTCTCTGGTAGTCCTCCATTCTACATGATCACCCCATCATCTTTATATCTGCCATTGTACTTAATATTTGCACGGTGAGGATTGCCATCTCCATAAGTCCTGGATGGGCAGAGGATGCACTTTGTTAGGTAAGGTATAAATATTCTTAGTATACAGTACGTCCTGCTCCAGATAAGAATCATTACACATGGGTATTACTCCGCCAGATGGCGCTGGACTGCAGAGACAGCGAAATTGGCTCCTCCCGGGACCTCCCACAAATCCCCAGATTTTCTCTGCAGTCTGGGCTGCGAAGGACAAGAAGATGGCTCTCTCCTCTCGCAGGTGAGCGGGGCTATTAGCCTGCGGCCCTGTAGGGCTATTTCCACCTATTCCATTATTAATGGGCCTCCCAGCCTTGGCTGCACTGGTCCAGGTGATGGTAGGCAGCACCGCTGTCAGGTGCTTAGGAGCGCTGCTCCACCGCAATCCCCAACCAAAGGGTAAGCGGTATAGGCATATGGTGAGCCTCTATGGGATGCCCCTCCCTCCCTATTGCCCCTTACCCCTGTCTATCGGTGGGCCCTATGTTAAGTGGCCACTGTCCTCCCTCGCTCTTCCTTGTAGCTCTCGAGGGGGGAGGTGGTGTGCGTGTGTGTGTATATGGCTTGGTGCTTCACTGTATTATGTTTTGTCTGGTTGGTGTCAGTTGCCGCGCTGACTTGGTTGCACTGATTGCGTTTTTAAATATGCCGCCGCGCAAGTTTCCACTGTGCTCCGCGCTTGGTGGTGGCGTTACCTCAGGCGCTGGTGCGCCGTTATTGGCTGCTTGTCACGTGTATGGCTTCGGGGGGGTGGGGCCCGCGGTTGGTGTGCGCGGTTGGTGTGTTCTGCGTCACTGTCCCCGCGGCCCGCCCCTCAAGGTATACCCGGCGCCATTTTCTTTTGGATCCGGCTGCTGCGTGACTGGCATCTACCTACCGTGGTCCGTGAGTGCCCTCGCGGGCGGCTTTATTTACCATTTGTCATTCACATGTCACTTACGGTTCCCCTTTGCTTATGTCTTTCAGACGGGCCGACCCCTATTGGCTTCTCCCGGCCCTACTCCCTCTATTTAGTTATTTAACTTGCGAGGCCTAGTGTGTAATTTATTCCCACTTCCCTAGCGGGCTATTGGGGCATCCCGGGTTGCTTTTATAGCGTGAATCCCTATCGACCTATTGTGCCGCTATAATCACCATATGGAGGTGTCTCAGGATAATGTGCTCGGGGTTTCTTCGGGACAAGCCTGGCTGTGTGTAGCTTGTGGGGTGTCCCCTACTAGTGCTGACAATGTGCGGGTCTGTGTACCTTGTGCCCAGCAGGTGCTTGCGCTGCAGTCTGGTTTACCGGTGGCTGGGCCTGTGCCTCGTATGGCTTCACCTACTCCCCCATCTTAAATCTGACTCCCATTGAGTTGCATACAAGTGGGGATTCTCAGCCTGATGTGTCTTCCAGAGTGGCTAGTGTTGAGAAGTTGCTTGCTAATACCTTGGCGTGTAAGGCCTCTGCAAAAAAGCGGCACTTAACGCCTGATGTCACTCTTTTCCCTATGGAAGCTGATGAGTTTTTGGAACTTTCTGGCTATACCCCTTTGGAAGAAGGGGAGTTATTCTCTGACTCAGAGGCATCTGATGAGAGGCCCAGGGGTCATGATGATTCTGGCTCTGACCCCTGGGCCCCAGATGATACTGATAGGCTGTTGGCTCAGATTTTTGAGGTTCTGTCTATTTCTCCCCCGGTTGCGGCTCCCAGGCAACAAGGGGAATTGTTTCATACTGCTAAGCCACGTTTGGAATTTCCTGAGCAAGCCCTTTTTGATAATCTTGTGCTCAAGGAATGGGAGCGCCCCAGCAGGCTTCCCGGTGTACCTAAAAGTTGGGATAAGAGGTATCCCTTTCCTGCTGATGTGGTGAAGTGTTGGTCATCCCCTCCTGAAGTGGATGCCCCGGTCCTAGGGTTATCTAACACCTCGGTTATGCACTCCCCTGACTCTACTACGCTGCGGGATGCTGAGGACCGGCGCATTGATCAGCTGGCGTCCCATGCCTTTGCATGTGTGGGGACGGCGCTGCGCCCGGTCTGTGCCTCTGCCATTGAGGCTGTGGCTATCAGGACCCTGCTCAGAAGTATCCTTGATGGTGCCACTGATGATGTGTCTAGTGAGGAGTTTAATGCACTCTCTCGTTGTGATGTTTTTGTGACTTATGTCCTCTCTGCCTTGGATGATACCATTAGAATGTGTGGCAGAACCTCTGCCCTTGTGGTGGCTATACGCCGCTCGGTTTGGCTGCGCCAGTGGGCTGCTGACAACACTGCCAAGAAAGCCCTCACTGGTTTTTCCCTTCAAAGGACTACACCTGTTTGGGGACCGCCTGGACCTGTTTGCTAAGGGAGGCAGGTTACCCCAGCGCAGGTGGCAGTCTCGGCCCTTTCGGGGCCAGGGCTCCTTTTCTTCCCCCTACCGTGGTGCTAGACAAGGGAGGGGGGTTTCCCTTACTGGGGCCCGAGGAGACTTCTGGGCTAGGGGCAGAGGACGTGGTCGCCCTGGCTCCTCCTGGGGCTCCAAGATTAAATCCTCTCCCAAGCCCCCTCAGGCATAAAGGGGCGCCCTCACCCATCCGGGTGGGGGGACGGCTTCAGCACTTTGCTCACATCTCAGACCGGTGGATTCATGAGGTAGTGTCCTCCGGTTACAAGATAGTTTGCTGCCTGGCCGCCCCCAAGATTTATCAGAACCTGGATTTCTCAGGACCCTGTGTCAGCTCAGGCTCTAGTTCTGGCGGTGCGAAGCCTTCTGGAGCTGGGGGTCATCTGTCAGGTCCCCTTACGAGAAAGGGGCAAGGGGTTTTATTCCGACCTTTTCACCGTGCCCAAGAGAGATGGGTCAGTCAGGCCCATCCTGGACTTGAAGATCCTCAACAAAATTGTCAGGTGCAGGCGCTTTCGCATGGAATTTCTGCGCTCTGCCATCAGTTCCCTGCGTCCAGGGGACTTCATGACGATTGTGGACATCAAAGATGCTTACCTTCATATTCCTGTGTTTCCAGGTCATCAAAGGTTCCTCAGGTTCGCCCTGGAGGATCAGCACTACCAATTTGTGGCATTGCCCTTCGGTCTCACTTCAGCTCCCAGAGTGTTCACCAAGGTGCTAGCAGGAGTGATGTCTCTGCTCAGGTCTCAGGGCATTCGCGTGCTGCCCTAACTGGACAACATTCTCATCACTTCCCAGTCCCTCCAACAGGCAAAGTTGGATACTCAGCTGGTAGTGTCCACTCTGTAGTCATTTGGCTGGGGGATCAACCATCCCAAGTCTTCCCTGTCTCCCTCCTAGGTGACACCCTTCCTGGGAATGAATCTGGATACAGTTCATGGATTTTTCTTCCTCAGCAGAAGGTGGATAGTCTACTAGCGCAAGTTCTGTTCCTGCTATCTTGCCCTCATCCCTCCATCAGGCAAGTAATGCAGCTGGTGGGCCTGATGGTGTCGTGCTTCGAGGCGGTTCCTTATGCCCAGTTCCACATGAGGCCTCTGCAACTCCACCTCTTGTCACTATGGGACAAGGATCCTGCGTCCCTGGACCAGGTCCTTGTGCTTTCCCTGAGAATGAACAATGTAAAGGGTATCCGCACACTAGTAAGGCAGGGTGCCCGACTATAGGGTTTGGCGTGCCTACATTGTCTGGTGTGACTCTAAGTCTCTTCCCTGTCGTGTGTTCTCTATTCCCAGGATCCTGGAGTTCCTGCAGCATGGGTTGGAGCTGGGGCTCCAACTCAGTACTCTGAAGGGTCATGTCTCTGCCCTGGCTGTTTTCTTCCAGAGGTCCTTTGCCCACCATTCTCTGATCAGGACTTTTTTCCAGGGGGTTACTCATGTGCGTCCCCCACGTAAGCCTGTGTTGCCTTGCAGGGTGCTTCCTTTGAACCTGTGCAGGAGGCTGCCCTGGCCATTCTTACTCTCAAGGTTGTCTTGGCTATCACCTCTGTTAGGCGTGTATCTGAATTGGCGGCGCTTTCCATCCAGCCCCCCTACTTTGAGAGACACCAGGACAAGGTGGTGTTTCGCTTCAAGCCAGATTTTCTGCCTAAGGTTGTGTCTGCCTTTTATTTGAATCAGGACATTGTTCTTCCTTCCTTGTGCCCTAATCCTAGTAAGGCTAAGGAGAGGGTTTTGCATTCTTTGGATGTGGTTAGGCGTCCATTCAGAAAAACTGATGCCCTTCTGGTCCTAGGAAGGGTCTGGCTCTTGCTAAATCTACTATCAGCAAATGGACCCGTCAGGCTGTGATTCAGGCCTACTCTGCTAAGGGGAAGAATCTTCCCTTCCGCCTTACTGCACATTCTACTCTTGCTATTGGTGCCTCTTGGGCTTTTCAGCACCAGGCTTCTGTTGAACAAGTTTGCAAGGCCGCTACTTGGTCTTCTGTTCATACCTTTTCAAAGTTTTACAAGGTTGATGTTAGGGCCTCAGCTGATGCTGCTTTTGGCCGCAAGGTTCTGCAGGTGGCAGTGGTCTGACCTGTCTGTTGTTACCTTTGGGGATCCCACCCTACTTTGTGGACACTGCTATTGGATGCCCCATGTGTAATGATTCTTATCTGGAGCAGGACGTAATGTATACTAAGAATAATACAATTCTGTGATTACTCACCTGTAGAATTGATATTATGAGTATACAGTACGTCCTGCTCCACCCCACCCTTGGTTTTGCATTTTCTTGGATCCCCTGTATGGAGATTGTTATCATTGTTATAGTTACTAGTTGGTTCTGTTTTAATTCTCCCGGCTTCTCGTTAACTGCTTTTCAATGCTGGGGATTTGTGGGAGGTCCCGGGTATTTGAGGGTCCGGGAGGAGCCAATTTCTCTGTCTCTGCAGTCCAGCGCCATCTTGCAGAGCAATACCCATGTGTAATGATTCTTATCTGGAGCAGGACGTACTGCATACTCATAATATCAATTCTACAGGTAATCACAGAATTGTATTTTTAGTATCATGTTTAACAAGGTGTCATGAATAATGGCTAAATCCTTTGCCTATTCTCTGTATATTTTATGGTGAGTGATTTTCCGGACTATGGTTTGAAATCAGTTTCCTAATTTTATTGGTACTGTTGGACTTCTGGCTATCTTTTTTGCATCTAGGAAAAAATAGTCCCAAGATCAAGTCACACATCATTCACTGATGGCCTCTTTGTGAAATGGCTATCTCCCCCATGTTAGTTACAGTGACTGCCCATGCCATTCACTGCAATGGAATGGGTGTGCTAGGTTTCAGTATTCCCACCTCCATTGTAGGTGTGCTGAGGTCACCCCGGTGGATGGGTGTGGACACTGCATGAACTGATCTCCAGACCCAGTAGGATTTATACTACTAGACAAGGATGGAAGCAATGCTGAGGATTTTTGCCTGGGTTTTTGCCCAGATTGTCCCTTTAAATTAAGCTCAGCTCAGCTTAAGTTCAGCAAAGAGTAGCGTAATTTTCAGCTAAAACATTCACCTTGTTTCATTCATTTTTAAAGTAAATCTATAGTGGTACTGTCACTGAGTCTTTTTACCTGATCCAAATATGAGCGCTCAAGTATAAATAAATGCCTGTAATGTTCTCCCCCTTTTAATCACATCTCATGTTAATTTATGCCTTATCCTAAAACATGAATACAATTCTTATTTTTAGAAGACACTAAAGAAAGGTTGTTGCATTAAGGCTTTAGTCTTTGGTCTCCTCCAAACATAGATCCTTCTTAAAGCTGAATTTAGCCTCCATTTTAGATGAGTTCTCAAGTGACTTTTAGTTAATGGTGGCTTTTCTTTTGCTACAGGATAGTGCTATTCATTTCTCCTAAAAACTTTGTTTGAAGTTGCAGCTGGGCAATCATCAGTGGTGCAGAATCAATGACAGCAGGGACCTAGGTAAGTATAATTACATGTAAATTCTGAGATTACCCTTTAATTGCATTGCTTTAATTGTGTAGCCTAGCTAATAGCTAGGCTATTCAGAGGCACCACTGAAAGCAGCTAGAAAATGCCCCAAATTCTACACATCACACCTGCTCATTCTATTATTTAGGTTGGTAATTTGATGAGTTACACTTTGTCTTGTTTGGAGGAAGATGTGGTAATTAAGAGCAATGGCAATTACAACTGACAATATACTGGAGTATTACACAAGTGTTAGACCTTGCTTGGACTGCAGGAAACAGCTTGCATAATGGTAGGGGTGGACTGAACATTGTAGACCTCCTAAAACAAAGAATAGCTGAATTTAAAGGGATCCCACACCCATTTCCAGCCTAATGGGTATGGAGCCGCATTTCGACAGTCTGGGGGGGAATTCAGATTGCTGGAGGCCCCCCCACGCATCGATCCCTTACAGTACCCGCTAACCTTACCTGAACTTCACGCCCCCAGGCAAAATGCACCCCTGCAGTTGGCCGCCTGTGGTCACTTGGTATGGCCTGGACCAGCGGCCAGGAAAGAGAATGCAATGTGATCGCCATGACCAATCGCGGGGCTGCGTTTCACTTGGGAGAAAGAGGTTCAGATAAGGAGGATTGGGGGTGCTGTGTGGGTCTATTGCCGCGGGGCTCCAGCAATCTGGATGCCCCCCTGAGACTGACACAACTTGGCCCCACACCCAATAAGTATAAAATGGGTGTGGGACTGCTTTAAGTTAAAATCTCCTGATGCTGGGGGTAGTTCTAAGTACAGAAAGAGGCTTTAACCCTTTCAGTGGCAAGCACGTAGATTCTACATGCTCGCTTCCACTCCTTTTAAGTGCCAAGCACGTAGAATCTACGTGCCCGGCTTTCCCCCCCATCTACAGTAAAAACCATGTAAAAAAACACTCACCTGACCCCTTGTTCGATCCGTCCGTGTCTCCTCTTCAACCTGGGGGTCTCCGATCCCCCCCCCAGGCTCCTCCAGCTGCAGGGGAGTGCCCAGAATAGGGTGCCCCCCCAGGAAAGATGACGTCACCTGGCGGGTTTCGTCCTGGCTCCTGGCAGTTCTGCTCTCAGATGCCCTGGTGATCGTTGGGCGGAGCAGTAGAGGGGTAGGGGATGCTCTGATCCCCTGCCCCCCTCCTCTAGCTGGTGATTACTGGCATCTGTCATCGGATCAGCGAGGAACACAGGAGCTGACAATCGGAGGTGAGTAAACTAAAAAAAAAAAATTTTTTTTTTAATAAATGACATTTTTGTGTGGTGTGTTTTTTTTTTTACTGTTAACCCTTTGTGAACTGGTAAGGGATCAATGAGACCCCCTATACCAGTTCACAAGGCTCTGGGTATGGCAAGTGACCTGCGGCTAGCGGATGACTTGCTATTAACTCCGAGCCCCCCATTACCTGCCTCCTCAAAGCCCCGGCGGGGGGGGGCAGAAGAGCCTGTGGCCATAGGCTATGCCGGCTTATAGCATGCAGGGCCAGGGGCCCCTGCGCCCTGTTCTACAAGCCCCCATAGCTGGTACCAGGCTGGTTATGCTGGGTAGGAGGGACCTCACGCCATTTTTTAGGGGGACCCTATGTAATTTTTTTTTTTTTAATTAACCCCATGTTACCTGTCACCCAGCAGGTATAAAAGATTTCCAGCATCAGCAGGAGAGCAGAAGCCAAATTGATCAGCGTGGGACACAACTGCTCCGGGATGGATGGGAGATAAGTATAAAAAAAAATAATAAAATATTTTTTCTCTGTGTGTTTTTTTTTTACATTTACCCCTTTGTGAACTGGTAAGGGATCTATGAGACCCCTAAACCAGATCACAAGGCTCTGGGTCTGGCAAGTCACCTGCAGCTAGTGGGTGACTTGCCATTAACCCCAAGCCCCCCCATTACCTGCCTCCCCAAAGCCCGGGGGGGGGGACAGAAAAGCCCGTGGCCATAGGCTATGCCGGCTTGTAGCCTCCAGAGTGGGGGCCACCGAAGCTGGCCCCTGCGCCCTGTTCTACAAGCCCCCACAGCTGGTCACGGGCTGGTTATGCTGGGTGGGGGGCCTAATGTCATTTTTTGGGGATTTTTAGGGGTTTTAATCCCTTAAAATTCCAAAAACAAAAACCCTTCATAGTAAAGTACTCAGTTTGAGGGGTCTCCTGAACAGGAACAGGGGGTATGTGGTACCGTTGTAATCGGGAGAAATGGGGGTTTCACATGCAATATAGTTTCTTTAATGAAATAAATGAGACAATTATTATTTTAGTTTTTTTAGTTAAAATATTTTTAAAACCAGTAGAAAAATTACAAACAAGACATTTCATGTTAAAGCCTAAAATCTGCCGCAAAAAATGACATGTCAACAGAGGGTGACAACATTTCAAGTAAGTTGGCAATCAAAAGGGTTGAAAGTAGCTATGTATGTTGGGTATTGTTCTTTTCAGGGGACCTTGCGTTTTCAGATTTAGTTTGTATTTACTTATTTGTATATTGATATTTTAGGAAAATGTGTTTTTTATTCCGCTTTTTTATACATTTTTTTAGGGAAACCCTGTACAACCAAAGAATTTTTCGAGGGATTACTTCCAGATAGATGAGCCCACTACAACAAGCTGGGTAAGCTTAGAAAGCTTAACATGTGTAATTATATGGTTTGTGGGGGATATTCCAAATGTAAAGGGTTGTTTTGATAGAAAAAGCGTAAGGTGCACACTTTGTCTGCAGAACTGAAAATTTCAAGTAAAATTATTCTTATGCACATGCTTTACTTTGGGGTGTTTGGCAACTCTTCCCTTGACAGTACCCATGCATGATGGGTATTATTCTGTTCGGGGGTTGTTTTTCTTGTTTGCATTTTTTTTTTTTAGGAAAATGTGGCTTTGATTCAGTTTTTTTATTCTTTTTTTTAGGGAAACCCTGTGCAACCAAATAATTCATTGAGGGATTACTTCCACAAAACTGCACAGCAAACCTGGTACGCCTAGAAAGCCTGAGGTGTGTACTTCCAGAGTATATATATAATTTGTTGGGGGTATTTCAAATGTAAATGGTTGTTTTTCTTGAAAAACTGCAAGGTGTGCATATTGCATAGCATAGCTGTATTTTATCTGAAAATCTCCTAAAGCGCTGTTTCAGTTTGGGGGAGTCTCCTGGTCAGGAAAAGGTGTCTACCAATACATTTGTGGTAGCATTGTAACCGGGAGAAATGGGGCTTTTACACGCATTAAGATTTTATATACAAACGTACATTTTTTATTACAATAAAAATGATTTTTTTGCACATATTTTACCCAAAGATATTGAGAATACACCTAAAAATGACAAACAAGACATTTTAGACTGAAAAAAACAATATATCATTTCCCTGGGAAATCTCTGGAAATCCCTTCAAAAATCACAGTTGCACATGTGGAGCGCAAAATAGTGCAAAATGGTCTGGCAACAAGGGTGACAAAATCTCCAGATAGGCTGGCAGCGAAACGGTTATATGCCTCAAAGCTTAGCTTAGTGACCAGAAAGGTCACTGGGTAAAGTATACATTTGTTTGAAATGCTCATTTTGAAACAGTGCAAAATTATTAAACCTTATTGGCAGGTATAAATTGAATTTGTAGAACGCTGGATGGTAGGAGCTATAGACCACCAGGGGAGCCCCATGATTGGTGGTATATGGTAAAGGAATTCAGGAAGTCACCAGTGTACTTTGGCTTGTTTCTGACAGGAAGGGAACAGGCAGCCATTAGGAGGTGAGCTGCTGAATAATAGTTAATGCACTCTGCCTTCAGAGACCCTTTAAGGGCATGTATTTCCACATTTTTTTTTTGGTATGTTTTTTGGTATCTTGGTATGAACATTTAAAAAGTGAGGTAAATAACACAAGTTAACGTGGAGTGACTCTAAAACCACATATAAATATTTTTAAGGAAAAGGGGAATACAGTACTAAGGAGTTTGCTGCTTCATTCTTTGCAGCACTGGCTTATGTATGTGAATTAAGCAATTAAGAATATTTTAGGGCGCCATTTTTTAAAAAATGAGGCAAATATCCCTGGACAGATTGTTCATAGCTAAGCAACAATGTTGTTATGTAGATTAATAGAGAAATATGATGTGCAAGATTCAACAATACGTATTACCATCTGTTTGGCCACTATCATGTATTGTGACATGCAAGTTAAGTGTGAAGCTACAGGTGTTGCACCCCTGTTTTTTAACTAGCAAATGCAGAATCAGTACTTTTGTATTATGTATGTATTTTTTATTGTATTTTTTTATTTAATATAGTAATATACATAGTGAAATGTAGCTGCACTCGAATTACACAATCCTGCATGTACTATGCTGCAGTGTTCTTGATATCTACAGTATGTGTCCTAAATGGTCATTGCAGAGAAATGTCCATCAGTAATTTTGCAGCTGGATTGCAATAGGAAACAAAAATTTTTCATTATATCTAGCTGTTCTAACTGCAAGATGGCTTTATTTCCTTTTTGGTGGTACCAGACCAACATGGAAGCACACATCATTGACTCTGTAGAACAGTAGTCCTCAAACTTCCTCCTCAAGGGCCGAGACAGGCCAGGTTTTGCAGCTCTCTATGCTGATGCACAGATGTAATAATTAGGGCTATAGCTCTGTCTGAGCACCAGTTAATTCACCTGTGGAGTAGCGTGGAGAGCTGCAAAACCTGGCCTGTCTCTGCCCTTGAGGAGGATGTTTGAGGACTAATGCTGTAGAACATGACCAGAAGCTTACTAGATAGGCTATATTTCCTTAGCTGCCACAGGCAAAAAAAATCTTTGTTGGCCCGTTGCAACAACTGTACCCTCTAATATAAATTTTGAGTAATGATGGTCCCCAAGAATGCAGTGCTGTGTGTACCTAAATATAATGAATGATAAACCACTGTATATTTCCTGAAGTCAGCTATCATCTCTATTGTATTGACAACTAGGTTGATATCCTAATACCATTGGCCAAACTTACTGAGCTCTAGGCATGGTGTCTTTTTTACTGATCATCCGTACAATGGTGGTGTCATCAGCAAATTTTATGAGCCTAATGGATTATACAGTGCATGCGTAATCATGAATGATCCCAGTTTTACACATTGTGATGCTTCTAATCTAGTCACACATGCTGGTGGGAATGGACATTTGCATCATCTTAAAATGCAGTATGTTAGGATTGATTGAATTAAATTCTGAATTAAAATCAACAAACAAGATCATATAATGTAAGTTTGGTATATCCATGTGTTTGAGGATGGGCTGCAATACCAGATTTACAGCACCCTCTGATGAGCGGCCTGCCCTCATCAAGCAAACAAGTGGGGGTCCCAGATATCCTAATAAACTCACTTTGGGTAATCCAGCACTAGTCTCTTGAAGACCTTCATCAGTATCGAAGTGAATTCCACTGGCCTAACATCTTTCAGGTCAGATACTGAGGTCTTCCTAGGTACTGGAATGATAGTTGACCACTAGGCATTCTGAGATCACCCAAACCAACAGCGATTTTCTATACACAAGAACACTGATGCAAAATTTTCTGCACAGTATTTGAGAAGAAATTCCATTTGGGTCTGGGACCCTCCTGGTATTTAGACCCAAGAGAAAATGCTTGATAGAAGGCTCATTGATCTCTATAATGAGTTCACCTCTGGAGGGGGCCTGGAATTTCAGATGGTACCTCTAGTGAGGTGGTAAACCCCTCAGTAGTTGGAAGTTCCTTGTCAAACCAGTAGAAAACATTTAGTTCTTCTGACAGCCACCTACTTGGGTGTGAAGCTGGAAATCGAGCTTCAAAGCTTTACATCTCCCTCGGAGATTTAGAGAATTCCCTCAGAGTGTAGAAGGAACTGTAAAAAACAGCAAGGTATTCCACATGAGGCAGACTTGACATAGGGGTCTCTATCTTCATGGAAGAAACTGAAGCTTCAACAGGCTTTCTGGGATGGAGTTGTGTGTCTGTGTAAAAGAAAACAGCATATCTAGATATGTATGAGCATCTGCAACAGGCCAGTTGCAGTTTATCTATGTTTTAACCCTTTCGCTGCCAGCCTACCTGGAGTTTTTTCACCCCTTGTTGCCAGACCATTTTGCACTATTTTGCGCTCCCCATGTTCAAATGTGATTTTTGAAGGGATTTACAGGGATTTCCCAGGAAAATGATATATTGTTTTTTTCAGCATAGTCTGGGCTTTAACATGAAATGTCTTGTTTGTCATTTTTTAGGTGTATTCTCAATATTTTTGGGTGAAATATGTGAAAAAAAACTACTTTTTACTATTTGTAGTGTTATTTTGCGTGTGAAATCCCAATTTCTCCCGGTTACAGTGATACCACATATGTATAGGTAGACACCCTTTCCTGCCCAGGAGACTCCCCCAAACCGAAACAGCGCTTTAGGGGATTTTCAGATAAAATACAACTATGCTATGCGCTATGCGCACCTTGCAGTTCTTCCAGAAAAACAACCCATTACATTTGAAATACCCCCAACAAACTATATATTCTCTGGAAGTACACACCTCAAGCTTTCTATGTGTACCAGGCTTGTTGATGTGGCCACAGTTTTCTGGAAATAATCCCTCAATGTAATCTTTGGTTGCAAAGGGTTTCCCTAAAAAAAAGGATATAAAAGCAGAATTAAAGCCACATTTTCCTAAAAAGAACTATATACAAACAAGAAAAAACAAGTTTAATCTGAAAAAGCAACATCCCCCGAACAGAACGATACCCAACATGCATAGCTACTGTCAAGGGAAGAGTTGCCAAACACCCCAAAGTAAAGCATGTGCGTAACGGTAATTTTACTTGAAAATTTCAGCTCTGCAGGCAAAGTGCGCACCTTGCGTTTTTTCAACCAAAACAACCCTTTACGTTTGGAATATCCCCCATAAACCATATATTCCCTGAAAGTACACATGTTAAGCTTTCTAAGCTTACCCAGCTTGTTGTAGTGGGCTCATCTTTCTGGAATTAATCCCTCAAAGAATTCTTTGGTTGCGCAGGGTTTCCCTAAAAAATGTATAAAAAAGCTAAATAAAAAACACCTTTTCCTAAAATATAAATATATAAACAAGAAAAAGCAAGCTAAGTCTGAAAGCGCAAGGTTCCCCGAACAGAACAATACCCAACATGCATAGCTACTTTTAACCCTTTTAATTGCCAGCCTACTTGAGATTTTGTCACCCTCTGTTGACAGGTAATTTTTCCCCATTTTGCGCCATTTTTGCTGGAATTTTTTGGAAAATTATATATATATTTTTTTGCAACAGAGTTTAGGCTTTAACATGAATGTCTTGTTTGTAAATTTTATTCTGTTTTTTACAATATTATTATTAAGTAAAAAAAAAAAGACCCGGCCGGATCGAACAAGGGGTCAGGTGAGTGTTTTTGTTATTTTACTTTTACTGTAGCAGGGGGAAAAGTCAAGCACGTAGATTCTACGTGCTTGGCACTTAAGTGGAGTGGAAGCAAGCACGTAGAATCTACGTGCTTGGCACTGAAAGGGTTAATGCATTTACTCCAATTACAGTATGCAGAAATAGATTTACAATATACATGGAAGTCGTTCTTCTTTACTATAAAACCTGGGTAGGTTCTCGCTTTTGAGTTAACCAAAATCATTTGTTTGCATTCTGATCTTTTTGTATTGACAAATAAATCTTATTTCTTCAAATACTGTATTTTGTATTATGAATGAGCTGCCTTTAGCAGAAGTCAATACAGTGTTTGATATGAGCATGGAAACTTTCCAGGGTCATAAACTGGAACTAACTCACAAAGGTAATCTTCACGCAGAGTTCTACAGAACCCAGATCAGGCCTCTATGAATTACCCCAGTTGACACCACTTAGTCACCATCATTCCTTGAGGTCATGGATGATGATGCTTTAGTGTTGTTAGAAATTAAACATCTTTGTATACTGCAGCCTAGAAGTGTTTGCAGGGAAAAAGAGTTTGGAGATGGACGAATACTGCCATTGGAGTGTCATCCACTGAAAAGCATTTTTGGCAGCTTTGTGTCTAGAAAAATAAGAGCCTTGCAATGAACAAATAATTGGGAGTCAGTAGTTTCTGCTGGGGAGGAATGTCTATTAAATGCAATCTGTAGGAAAACACCTGAAGAATATTTTTTTATTAATGCCCTGGCCTGACTGTACTAAGACTATTACTGTTACTATAATGTTACTGAATGCCTAATTCCAGGGGAAGTAAAGGTTTAGCTGCTTTATAGTTACAATTATGCACTCTGATAGCCATTTGTTGGAGCAAACGTGCTTATTGTAAATGCAAGAATTTTATGACCATGTTTCCCCATAGTGTGATCAGTAACAGAAGGTGAGAACGTGGCCATGCTGTTCAACAGTACACTAACTGCCAACATCAAATTGACTCTGTGAGATAATGTTCCAGTGATTTATGTTTTGGACTACCACTCAGATAAATGTCACCAGTATAATGCAGTGTAGGTGATCTGCCCTTTCACCATATTCCAATATACAAGTTGTGAATAATACTGAGCCAAACATTCTCATTGTTTAAAGACCCTTCCCAGTCTACTGGAAAGAAAAAAAACAAAGGGAACCTTCCAGCCCGTAGACTCTCATGGAGTCCTGCAGGCTGCAGCCTCCAGTTTCAGCACTGCAGGCCCTGGGGCCAACAGCACTCTCTAATGCCGGCCTTGATGCGTGTCCATGCTGCTGGTCATGAGGCAACAGGCTCCGATGTAGTAGGGGACACGTCAGATAACGCCTCAGATGATCTGTATACAGATTGAGACACCCAGGGAAATGTGCTGTTGGCACTGTATCAATCAGTGCTAAAACCAGAGGGCATCATTAGCACAACACCCTCCAGATACTGCAGGCAAGGCTTATGTGGAGCAATGTAACATGTTACACGGAATTGGAAGTGACCCTAGAATTGCCCCACAATCGCCCTTGTGTGAAACCAGAACGTAAATGTACCAGAGATAATACACACAATTGCAATCAAAGTTTGTGTGCTCCAAGGGAGATAACTAATCAATGTAAAGATTTACTGGACGGACAAACGTAATCCCACTCAGATCATATACTGGCCTATATAATGGAGCACCTTACCACATGTAATAATATAATATGAATCATATTTTCAAGAACTGGGGAGAAATCACATAACCAGCATAATCACAAAGACTTAAAAAGTGGGGAACAAGCAGGGTAATTATACAATTCAGTGCTCAATATTCTGTATAAGATAAATAACCATAATTATCTGAAACCCAAGAAGTAATCTTATATAACTATAGAGGACAATCAAACACCCAATCTTGTTTGAAACCAGCCTAATGGGTTGACTTAGTATGTTAATTAGTCAATTTAAAACTTAGCATTTATGAAGTATTGGCAGTGACATTGGCTGTAAACCCTTTATCCTATTTAAAAATAAAACAAGTGTGCAGCTTAAATTCTGAAACTTATAATTAGAGCTGAGCTATTCTTTTAAAAATATGATTAGGACGAATCGACAAATTTCCCCCAGAAATCTGCATTTGTCCTAATCAAATTTCTGGTAAAAAGAGAAAAAAAGCTCTCCTCTGTCCTAGTTCCAGCGCTGGGCGGTTGTTATCTTGCCCCGTTGGCTCCTTGCTTGGGTCCAGCGGCGGGCACTGACATTTCCAATGAAATTGATTTTTGCTTTGTGTATGTAAGGCTGTATTAACACTCATGGCCACAAAAACAAAAACTATGAATTAATAGTTAATGTTAATGAAAATCAACAAAAAAAATAAAATGTACTTATACTTTGAAATGTCTTTGGACAAACAAAAGGTTTTTTAAGGAAATGCAATTGTAAAAAAATCAAAAAGTAAAACAAACACTGTGCAAACAAACACATTACATAAAGCTTAACTAAAGTGCCCCAATACACATTTTCTGGTGTGTCAACAATTGCTGGAGAGGGGGAGACATCCAGATATTGGGGCACCTTCTGCATGATGGAAAAGTTATGTAAAATCATGCATGCCACAATGATTTTTATGACTTTTGGTGGCTGTATGAACCAGACACAGGAAATTGTTCTTCAGCAATCAAATGCCCGCTCAATGACTGCCCTGGTCCTCCGATGTGCCCGCTTGTAGACAGAATGTGGCTGTGTCTGAGGCTGCGGTATTGGGGTCATTAGCCACGGAAGCAGGGGGTATCCCGAATCACCTAAAAATCAAACAAAATAATATTAAAATAACATCACAATAACAGCAAATGCATTAACAATCATCATTTATTCAGAGGGGGAGAAAAGCATAGGGGAGGCAGGTGACTAAATGAAAAATGCAATAGTTACACATGGAAATTATAACCAAAGAAATAAAAGTAGGCAACCGCCAGACTCAAAACGCCCATAGAGACTGGAATTCCGAAGAATTTAGGCATCTTGGGTGGAACCAGGAAAACCAGCCATGATGCTCAGAAAGCTAAGGTCGGGACCAACAACACTTTGCACAATGGTGGAATGTCCCATCTTTCGGTTCCTGTAATAAAAATAAATAAATAAATAACATTCAAGCACACCTAGAACTACATAAGAATTGATAGGGTTATTCATTAACATTAGTAAGGGTGCCTTATTACTTTATATTGGGTGGGCAGAATATTGCTTATAAAATTTAAATGATACATTAGAGTGAAGGAGATACATTCAAAATGAATTAAAAAATTAAAAAAGAGTAGTTGTAATGGTAGATTTAGGTCTACGTTAAAATATACAATGCAAAGCCAAATTAAACTAAATTTGGCAAGCAACATAAACGTATTACTACATATTTTGTAACTAAGGAAGGATAGCAAGGAAATATTTCAACAATCAAAAATATACCTGTATAGATGCTCATCTGCAGCAGGAGGCACCAGCGCTACGTGCGTATATATCAATCGCTCCCATGATGTTAGGCATATCAGCAAGTTCATAAAATCCCAACTTCAATGCATTCCATGCTACCACGTTGTGCTGCTTAGTGTAGGCTGGGACATGCCCAGCCTCTGTAACGAGCCACTCGACAGAAATTTAAGGCAGCCAACCAATTTGGTCATGCTTGCAATTGCATGTCCCTTGCTTGTGGTGGGAGCCAACCATGGCCGCAACTTACTTTACATTTTCTCGAGGGAAACACGGTTCAGTCGAGTGAGCTCGACTAGCTCAACGTCATGCATTCGACCGATAGCCAAACATGCACGATGCAACCTCAAATCCAACATACAGATGCACAGAATGCCTTGTAGCTGCAGACGCTCATATTCCTCCACGTAATCCACCTTCATAACGCTGCAACTGCGCTGTTTTATTGTCCGTATTCTAATCAACAATCAAGGCTCTGAATCATGCGCAAGCCTGAACTAATAACGTATTATTTGCATGAACGCGAAAACATTTTTACAAAAAATACGATCAACAAAAATGAAAACGCCAATACGCATCAAGAAACTCGAAAATGCCTAAAAAACTCACTAAAAAGACACATGTTTTTTCATGTGAAAGTTCAGGTAAAAGAGGCTGTGAATCAACATCATTGTGTTTAAGTCTTATTATTGTCTGTAAAATGCTGATTTTTGCTGTATGGCTTTTTTTTGTTTAAATTATATTCAGAACTTGCACAGTGCTGAAGATAGTGAGGCCACCTGTAACACATAAAGGGTCATATTGAGTCACGTTTTACTGTGATTTTAACCCATACCTACCACTAAATAAAATCATATTCAGATTGAATTTGTCCACTCTTCTGTCCCATTTCAATCATTCTTAAATTTGAATTAATGACTGTGTTAAAACGATTGTGCATTACACATGGCAAATCTAAATCAATGATCTATTCTTATTCTACAAGTATAAATCTTGAGATTTGCAACTCTATGGAATTGTACATTGGGTTAATTGCAGCTTGAGGGAAAAGCAATTGTGACAGTGTGGCAAAACTCTAGTCCGGGGCTTGCCAAAATATTTTCATGGGGTACCACTACTTATTTTGCAATTATCTCAAGTACCACCACTTCCACCACTAATATGGACTTCTCCAGTAGGAGAAGTGCATTGCCTGTACTGGCCCAACAATGCAAGTTCTTTCTCCAGCAATGCAGTCATCCCACTAAGCTCAACTCCTGCAACTTGGTGGTACTAGTACTAGTACCACTGCTTTGGGAACCCCTGCTCTAGTCATTTTTACTTCATGTCTGCTTATGAATTTTTATATTTATCATGGTTCATTCAGATCTGTGCAAACCGTTTTTGCTTATGTTCTAATAGTTGAAATCCCAAATAGTATAAATCGGTTATAATCTTTTGTAAATGAAAGATTGGTATAGCTTAAGATTGCATGCACACTTCAAAACACAATATCAATTTTATCTTTTTGAACATTAATATAGAAGGGGATTCAGATAATTTCCCTGCTGACCAAATCTCTTCCAGCTTTAGATAAAGCATTTGAATGGAAATGGCTTGGATATGATTTAGTTCTTTTAAACCCAGTGAAGTTTAATAATTTTGGGGGGTTAGACAAGCATGCTTCTCTGAGCAGACACACTGCTTAGTGAGCAGGATTAAGGGGGTTTTATAAACCTCTGAACTTATGGCAAGTACAGCTTTTGTGCCAAGATGTTAAGTCAACTCAGCCGGGAAAAAACTTTTTGAATTAAAAGATAAATGTTTGTAAATGGTATTCAGTTAATTCACTTTGATTGGGGACTCCTGAGGCTCGGTTTATATTTAATAGGGCTACCAAACAAGCTCCACAAAAGATGAATTTATACTTCAGTAAAATTTCTGCATATTGTTAAAAAGAATTAGGTTTACAGCCTTGAATAACACCTGAATTTTCTACACCAAGGTCTGCTGATCTCAGCCTTACTGAAGCTTACATGCTTCTAGTCCGCAACAAACTGTTCACTACTCAATCCACTTTGATAAAACCACAGTGATGGTGAAGGATACATCGAATACAACTGGTGCAAGCTTCAACTCTTTTCATAAGAGATTTAGTTTGACCCAAGCTGTATTAAAACATTTCTTAGGAAATTCACATTAAAATGTCCATTAGATGAACAGTGCAATACATTTCTTGGACTGTCCTGTCCCCTCATCCATTTCATCAATGGAAAATAGACATAATTAAATGCATACCTGGTTAGGTGCCAAAAAATAATGGACACCCCACCCCCCAGATTAACAGTCATCCCTGTGTGTGATCCCACTACAACCCCGAGGAGTACATCTCCTTATGTGGAAGGGGTGGGAATGAGGTAAAACTGGCCATCCCGGAGCAGATGGGAATGTCCTGAGAGGTGAGATACACACACCACATACTGTGGCAGAGTACACATTACTCCCCGCACGGCATACAGCATCGCACCCACCCCAGGAAACAAGCCCGCCCTTGCCTAGGTCTGCCTAGGATGGGTGGGGTTTGTCTTTTCCATCTATCCCAACCCCTTCCACATAGGAAGATATACTGCTGAGGGTGGGAGTGGAGTCACACACAGGGTATGACTGATGTTAATTTGGGGGGGTGGGCATGTCCATCATTGCATTTAAATGTGTCTATTTTCCATTGTTGATATGCATAAACAAGGGGGCAGGATTGTCCCAGAAACATGTTGTGCTGTTATTCATATTTTATTCTAAGCATGTGATTTTCTTATGGAATGCCTTTAACCCTTTCAGTGCCAAGCACGTAGATTCTACGTGCTCGCTTCTACTCCACTTAAGTGCCAAGCACGTAGAATCTACGTGCCTGACTTTCCCCCCTGCTAGTTAAAAAAATACTCACCTGACCCTTCGTTGGATCCGGCCGGGTCTCCTCTTTAATTTGGTGCCATCCGATCCCCCGGGGGAGCCCCCGGAATAGGCCCCCACGCTTCGGCAGCAGCAGCTGCTAACTGTAAAAAAAAAAAAAAAAAAATTAAAAATGACATTTACTTACCTGAGGCCGCGCTGTCTCCCAACGGGTGTCCTCTTCACTGGGGAGGCCTCCGATCGCCCCCCCAGCCTCTTCTGTGGCGAGGAGAGGGCAGAAATTGCCCTCCCCCCCACTTCCTGGAACGGGTCTGCTAGCCCCACCCCCTGGGGCGGGGCCAGGTGACATTGTTGTGATGTCACCAGCAGCCCTCTTAATGCCGGCACCCGACACAGAGAATCAGTCTGCTCGGGTGGTTGGAGGAGAGAGGTGGGGAGGAGGAGAGGGCTGAGATCGCCGCCCCCCCTCCCCAGGCTCTCTCCTCCAAACACCCGAGCAGACTGTCATCGCAGATCGCCGGCGGACACAGGATCGGAGGTGAGTAAAGTAAAAAAGACAAAAAATAAAGATCATTTTTTTTTCTTATGTGTCTGTGTCTTTTTATTTAACATTTAACCCCTTTAGCTGGGGGATTGCAAGTCATTTTTTTTAATTAACCCCTTATGTTTATAGTGTGGATAGTAGTAGTATTTTATTTGTAAATTTTATAAAGTGCTATTTTCAGTTTGGGGGGGTCTCCTGTGCAAGAATGGGGGGCTACCGATACATATGTGGTACCGTTGTAATCGGGAGAAATTGGGCTTTCACATGCAATATGTTTTTCTCTAATAAAGTAAATGTTTTATTTAAAATAAAGGAGACAGTTGTCTAAAAAAATACTTATTTATTTTTACACAAAAATATTTAAAAAAACAGTAGAAAAATTACAAACAAGACATTTCATGTTCAAGCCTAAACTCTGCTGCAAAATATATATATATAATTTTCCTGAAAATTCCGGCAAAAATCATGGTTAAACATGACAAAATTTCAAGTAGGTTGGCAATTAAAAGGGTTAATAGTATCTATGCATGTTGGGTATTGTTCTGCTCGGGGGACCTTGCTCTTTCAGATTTAGCTTGTTTTTTCTTGTTTGCATATTTATATTTTAAGAAAACATGTTATTCAGTTTTTTTATTCATTTTTTTTAGGGAAACCCTGTGCAACCTAAGAATTCTTTGAGGGATTACTTCCAGAAAGGTGAGCCTACTACAACAAGCTGGGTACTCTTAGAAAGCTTAACATGTGTACTTTCAGGGAATATATGGTTTAGGGGGGATATTCCAAATGTAAAGGGTTGTTTTGGTTGAAAAATTGCAAGGTGCGCATTTTGTCTGCAGAGCTGAAATTTTCAAGTAAAATTACTGTTATGCGCATGCTTTACTTTGGTGTGTTTGGCAACTCTTTCCTTCTGACAGCTGAACCGCCGGGTGTCGTCGGGCTAGAATTCAAGATGGCGGCCGCCATCGGAGGGAGGAGGGCTGTTTTGCCACCTCCAGAAGACGGAAGAGCGGGGGGGGGGGGGGGGAGGTTATCGGAGATTTGGTATTTAGTCTGCAACATCTGTCATAGAGTCTAGAAGACACCAGGTATGGCCGATTTTCTACCCCAGGACATCCAGTTTAGGATAATTTGCTGTGTTAAATCCTGTAAACGCTGATAACTTACCTTTTCCAGCAAGCTCATGGCGCATTTGTGGGCGGTGGCTGCATCCCTGGCATCTCACTGCTGTGGTGTGCTGCCATGCCATTCAGATAGGCCACAGACTGCAAGGACTGCAGCATAAAACTATGGCAAAATGCTCTATTAAAAAAGATTGCCTACAAGAGTTTAGACACATCTAAGCAAGGCCATAACAAGTCATCTATGCTTAATTTACATAGTTGTTTGTTCACTTCCTCCAAGGCATGTGTCCAACATCTGAATTGTATTTTTTACTACCCAGTCATTTATCAAGGCCATTATTCTTTCACTCCATGTAATATTGACCCTCCGGTGTAGCACTCTCCATCCGAAGTATAGCTAGTTTGAACTTCTCTAGAATCTGCTTTTTCTATTCCTTGCTGTAGGCTGAACACATGTTAAAATGTCACCAGCTTGTACTTTGGTTTTAATCCATGTCATCTGATGTGCCCTTTATTGTGGTTCAGTATTTAGGATACATCTTTCTTTTCTTTTTTTTTTTTACAAATTATTTATGAAGTACATATGGTCATATTTTTATACAAGCTTGAGCTTTGTGTCTCATGAACACCATTTCATGAATCTTACCCCGAAAACCTGTGTAATCCCCATAGTAAATGTGATTTCTAATATATTTCTAGTAACAGGGGTGCACCAGACAATACCACTGAATATAAACATGTGCTCACTCACATGAACCAAACAAGACTGAAGTGGACGTGTCCAATTACACACCTTTCTTCAAAAAGGAGCACCAATATCAATATGGATACAAAATTCTTTATTATGAAAAAGGAGATGTTAAAATACACAAAAACACACTGGACAATTAAAATCACATGGATGACCCCATGGTCACAATAATATTAATGAAAAAAACCCCTAAGGGGAACAATGCATCAAAAGACCCTATGTGCACTTATTAGATCCTATTATAACAGTTATTTTATGCCGGCATAAAAATTGTATGTGTAAACCCTCAAAGTGTAAAACCTCTAATAAATATCAACTCTTAACAATACCTCATATGTGAAAATGAATAAAAAACTAAATTCCACAGAAAATATATTGGCAGACTCGCCCAGTTCAAACAGTTATAAGTGAATGGAAACAATAAAGATATACTCAAAGTGCACGTGTGCGTGCTAAATGACACCAGCAAACCTGAATATTCAAGAATAAAAAATGGCATATAGAGTCAGCATCACAGGGTCATCAAATATAAATCACCGCATCCGCAACTCCCATGTTGCTTCAAGGTGAGGGTTAGTATCCAATGTCTATTCCTACCCTTAAATAGTGTTGTCCCATCCTCTGATTCATATCAGCTGTAACAAATCAGCCGGCATTTGCTTACATCCTGTTATGGCGCTGAGCATTGTGGGAAACCATCGTCATCGATTACATGCGCATCACTGTTGTCTAGGAGACGTGCTGGTGCAGAGCCGTCCCGCCCCTCCCACCCACTGAGCCAGCCCACACTCACTGTGTCATCATCCCAGCTGCAGCATAATCAAAGCATAGTGTGCTGCAAACACAGGCAGATCCATCCATCCTGCTCAATCCTTATTGACAGACACAGCCCATAGAGCTGATAATGTCTAAGCGCATATGCACATTACTGCTAGGAGGAAAATGACTGTCAGTAAACGAGCCGCCCCCCTCCCACCCCCAGGTATTCCACACCAGCTACGTCACCTGTGAGTCTAGCGCAGGGTCTGAATACACATTGTAACAGACCTATGGACAGATACATCCATCCATCCCACTCCATCCCATATGTTAACCATAACGCCATGACCCAGTATCGGGTATCACATAACTAACCCTTAATCTATTTTATTTAGGGAACTAAAAGGGAGGAAATTTATGATGCCTTATACTACATAAACCTAATCTTCTCCAAAACTATTTACAATTATATACAATGTGTGCTCATTAAACTGTACAGCATGGCCAACAATTACTCCAATAAACATCTATATAGTTCTATCTATAAATCGCCTGTCAGGGAAAAAAATTGGGAAGGAAGTAGAGAGGGAAAAAAAAAGAGGGGGGGGGGAGGGAAAAAAAAAGGGGGGGAAGGGGAAAACACAACAACAAACGGGGGAGAAAAGAAAAAATCAAGGAAAAGAGACCAATGTGCCTTCAAGAGGTTTAGCCCCACTATATCCATATTAAAGTAACGTTGTTTCAACTTCTTCATATGCTGCCTGTCCCAAATATATCATGTAATGCTGAATGGTCCACATCACGACATCAGTTGAACAATTGATAATGTGCCAGATGGAGCCGAATATTGAAATGCCAGCGTTGTCAATTCCGGTGCTGCTCCTGGGGAGACCTTTGTGCAAAAAACTCTGTGCTATATAAAAAAACATATTACATAGTGTAAGTGCATGTGCATAAAAAAATGTATATAAAACAAGTGTCCATCTTCACAAATAGTGAAGGGTCAACCAAAACAACTATACGAATGTGAATAACCAAAAACTACCTAAATAGTGTCTCCATGGAAACCCATGGTAAATAAGACACCCTCTACCCCTGAGAAGGGGGGAGGGGAGAGAATAAAGTGTGAAAAAGATATAATATGAAGAAAAATTGTGAAGAGGAATATGTATCGCCATCTAAAGCCAATACTGAAACCCCCCCAAAATTTTTTTTACATAAAGTGTCCTGAACCGCTCCTCCTAGCAGTAATGTGCATATGCGCTTAGACATTATCAGCTCTATGGGCTGTGTCTGTCAATAAGGATTGAGCAGGATGGATGGATCTGCCTGTGTTTGCAGCACACTATGCTTTGATTATGCTGCAGCTGGGATGATGACACAGTGAGTGTGGGCTGGCTCAGTGGGTGGGAGGGGCGGGACGGCTCTGCACCAGCACGTCTCCTAGACAACAGTGATGCGCATGTAATCGATGACGATGGTTTCCCACAATGCTCAGCGTCATAACAGGATGTAAGCAAATGCCGGCTGATTTGTTACAGCTGATATGAATCAGAGGATGGGACAACACTATTTAAGGGTAGGAATAGACATTGGATACTAACCCTCACCTTGAAGCAACATGGGAGTTGCGGGTGCGGTGATTTATATTTGATGACCCTGTGATGCTGACTCTATATGCCATTTTTTATTCTTGAATATTCAGGTTTGCTGGTGTCATTTAGCACGCACACGTGCACTTTGAGTATATCTTTATTGTTTCCATTCACTTATAACTGTTTGAACTGGGCGAGTCTGCCAATATATTTTCTGTGGAATTTAGTTTTTTATTCATTTTCACATATGAGGTATTGTTAAGAGTTGATATTTATTAGAGGTTTTACACTTTGAGGGTTTACACATACAATTTTTATGCCGGCATAAAATAACTGTTATAATAGGATCTAATAAGTGCACATAGGGTCTTTTGATGCATTGTTCCCCTTAGGGGTTTTTTTCATTAATATTATTGTGACCATGGGGTCATCCATGTGATTTTAATTGTCCAGTGTGTTTTTGTGTATTTTAACATCTCCTTTTTCATAATAAAGAATTTTGTATCCATATTGATATTGGTGCTCCTTTTTGAAGAAAGGTGTGTAATTGGACACGTCCACTTCAGTCTTGTTTGATTTCTAATATATATTAGGAAATGTAATCATCAGTATGTAGGAAGTTAAAGCACACCATCCCTGCTCCACCACAGTCCCCCTCCCCTGTTTTGCCAGATTAGAGTGTAAAACAAGAATAGAATACTTGCCATTTTACCGGTTCCTGTGCTGGGGCTTGCTTGCAAGCAAATGTTGGCTTGATTGCATGAAATAACTAGTTCATCTACTGGGATTGGATGCTTTTGTAACAAGTTCATCTTTGATCTTCTCAGACAGAGTAATGCATTTTTTGAGTGGCAGCTGCATGTTCCTTCTTTTTAACTCCTGTAACTGGATGTTGGTGCATGGAGAGCATTCTGTCTGAAATAGAGGAAGGAATGTGAATCCCTTAAAGTATTTAAAGGCGCACTTGAAAATCTTGAAAATGTGTTAATAAAAATCCATTTAAACTCGTTGGCTAATGAGACGAGGGGTCAATAACACACCTGAATTTAATAAAACTCCTATCAAGCTTTTAGTTTTCTCCTGGTAGCCATAAAATTCAGGGGTGACAGAGCCTGTGACCCCTGATGTCCTCTTCCTTTCATTAAAATAAAAAACATGCCTGGCTGGATATATCTTGATGCAAGGTGTTTATGGATTTTTATTATTGGACCATTTTTTGTGATAGTGCTCCTTTAAGATTACATATAACATTGTTTGGGTAAAAGTTAAAATAAAAGCTTATACTTACCACTACCCATCTACTCTCTTCCCCAGCATTCACTTCAAAACTAAAAAAAAAATGGTTCCCAAAATGTGTAGGAATGTTCTGCACTAGATCTGATCTGACACCTTGCCTGGAACTGCCTTGGCACACTTACACTATAGTAGACACTGGGGGCTTGCGAGCGCATCGAAGAAACCCAGACTTAAATACCAGTGGGTTTTAAAGAACCTGAAACAGAGAAAGCTGCTGTGAGGGAGAGAAGGTGAGTATACAGTAGTAGCATTTAAACGTTTAAAAAAAGAAGGCTCTGTGAGGAGTTACAAAACTGTAAAGAAAATAAATGATGTAAACAGTTAAGGGCAGCAAAGCTGAAAAAAGAAAGACATATTGCGAAAGAGAGTAAAAGTAACCCCAAATGATCTTTATCCCTATCCCTATGATCCCTATAGAGGGCAATGAAGAGAAAGCCAATTTACTAAACATATTCTTAGTATACAGTACGTCCTGCTCCAGATAAGATTCTTTACTCTTGGGTATTACTCCACCAGATGGCGCTGGACTGCAGAGACCGCAAAATTGGCTCCTCCCGGCCCCTCAAAAACCCAGGACCTCCCACAAATCCCCAGAATTTCTCTGCAGTCTGGACTGCGAAGGACAAGAAGATGGCGCTCTCTTCTCGCAGGTGAGCAGGGCTATTAGCCTGCGGCCCTGTAGGACTATTCCCACCCGTTCCATTATTAATGTGCCTCCCAGCTTTGGCTGCGCTGGTGCGGGTGATGGTAGGCAGCACCGCTGTCAGGTGCTTGGGAGCGCTGCTCCACAGCAATCCCCCACCAAAGGGTAGGCAGTATAGGCATATGGTGAGCCTTTTTATGGGATGCTCCTCCCGCACTATTGCCCCTGTCTATCGGTGGGCCCTACGTTAAGTGGCCGCTGCCCTCCCTCGATCTCCCTTGTAGCCCTCGTGGGGGGGGTGTGTGCGTTGGTAATTCACTTGTTTGGTGTGCTTGTTGCTTTAGTTCAGTCTCCGCACTGAATTGGTTGCACTGGTTGCGGTTTGAATATGCCGCCGCCGCGCGCGCTTCCACTGCATTTCGCGGTTGGCGGCGGCATTACCTCAGGCACTGCTGCACCTTCATTGGCTGCCTTGTCACGTGTGCTGCTTCGCACTCCTCGGGGGGGGGGACGTTACCTGCGGATGGCACGTTCCGAGTCACGGTCTCCGCAGCCCGCCCCTCGAGGTATACTCGCGCCATTTTTTCTGGATTCTGTCTGCTGCGTGGCTGGCGCCTACCTACCGCGGTCCGTGAGTGCCCTCGCGGGTGGTTTTATTTTACCCTAATGTAATTTATGCATGTCGCTTATGGGGTTCTCTTCGCTTATGTCTTTCAGGCGGGTCAAACTCAATTGGTTTCTCCCGGCCCTACCCCCTCTATTTAGTCATTAAACTTTGTGAGGCCTAGTGTGCTAATTACTCCCACTTCCCTAGCGGGCTATTGGGGCATCCCGGGTTGCTTTTATAGCGTAAATCCCTATCAGCCTATTGTGCCGCTATAATCACCATATGGAGGCGTCTCAGGATAATGTGCTTGGGGTTCCTTCGGGACAAGCCCGGCTGTGTGTAGCTTGTGGGGTGTCCCCTACAAGTGCTGACAATGTGCGGGTCTGTATACCTTGTGCCCAGCAGGTGCTTGCGCTGCAGCCTGGTTTACCAGCGGCTGGGCCTGTGCCACGTATGGCTTCACCTACTCCCCCAAGCTTAAATTTGACTCCCATTGAGCTGAATCTCCCATTGAAGTTGAATCTCAGCCTGATGTGTCTGCTAGACTGGCTAGTGTTGAGAAGTGGCTTGCTAATACCATGGCGCGTAAGGCCTCTGCTAAGGGGCGGCGTTTGATGCCTGATGTCACTCTTTTCCCTATGGAGGCTGAAGAGTTCTTTGAACTGTCCGGTTATGTCCCCTTAGAGGAAGGGGAGTTGTTCTCTGATTCGGAGTCATCTGATGAGAGGCCCAGGGGTCATGATGATTCTGGCTCGGACCCCTGGGCCCCAGATGATACTGATAGGCTGTTGGCTCAGATTTTTAAGGTACTGTCTATCTCTCCCCCGGTCGCGGCTCCTAAGCAGCAGGGGGAATTGTTTCATATTGCTAAGCCACATTTAGAGTTTCCGGAGCAAGCCCATTTTAATAATCTCGTGCTCAAGGAATGGGAGCATCCTAGCAGGCTCCCCGGAGTCCCTAATAGTTGGGATAAGAGGTATCCCTTTCCTGCTGATGTGGTGAAGCGTTGGTCATCCCCTCCAGAGGTGGATGCCCCAGTCCTAGGGTTGTCTACCACCTCTGTCATGCATTCCCCCGATTCTACTACACTGCGGGATAGTGAGGACCGGCGTATTGATCAGCTGGAGTCCCATGCCTTTGCCTGTATGGGGACGGCGCTGCACCTGGTTTGTGCCTCTGCCATTACAGCGGGGGCTATTAGGACCCTGCTTAGAAGGGTCCTAGACGGTGCTCCTAATGATGTGTCTAGTGAAGAGTTTAATGTACTCTCTCGTTGTGAGGTTTTTGTGACTTATGTCCTCTCTTCCTTGGATGATACCATTAGGATGTGTTGCAGAGCCTCTGCCCTGGTGGTTGCTATACGTCGCTCGGTTTGGCTGCGCCAGTGGGCTGCTGGCACCGCTGCCAAAAAGGCTCTCACTGGTTTTCCCTTCAAGGGGCTGCGCCTATTTGGGGACCGCCTGGACCTGTTTGCTAAGGGAGGCAGGTTACCCCAGCGCAGGAGGCAGTCTCGGCCCTTTCGGGGTCCAGGCTCCTTGTCTTCCCCCTACTGTGGTGCCAGACAGGGGAGGGAGGTCTTCCTTACCGGGGCCCGAGGAGATTTCTGGGGTAGGGGCAGAGGACATGGACGCCCTGGCTCATCCTGGGGCTCCAAACATAAGCCTTCTCCCAAGCCCCCTCAGGCATGAAGGGGCGCCCTCACCCATCCGGGTGGGGGGACAGCTTTAGCATTTTGCTCACGTCTGGAGTCTTCATGTCTCAGACCGGTGGATTCAGGAGGTAGTGTCCTCTGGTTACAAGATAGAGTTTGCTGCCTGGCCGCCCCCAAGATTAATCAGATCCCGGATGTCAGCTCAGGCTCTAATTCGGGCGGTGCAAAGCCTTCTGGAGCTGGGGGTCGTCTGACAGGTCCCCTTGCGATAAAGGGGCAAGGGGTTTTATTCCAACCTTTTCACCGTGCCCAAAAGAGATGGGTCAGTCAGGCCCATCCTGGACTTGAAGATCCTCAACAAATTTGTCAGGTGCAGGCGCTTTCGCATGGAAACTTTGTGCTCAGCCATCAGTTGCCTGCATCCAGGGGACTTCATGACCTCTGTGGACATCAAGGATGCTTACCTTCATATACCTTCAGGTTTGCTCTGGAGGATCAGCACTACCAATTTGTGGCATTGCCCTTCGGTCTCACTTCAGCTCCCAGAGTGTTCACCAAGGTGCTGGCAGGAGTGATGTCTCTACTCAGGTCTCAGGGCATTCGTGTGCTGCCCTATTTGGACGACATTCTCATCACTTCTCAGTCCCTCCAACAGGCAGAGCTGGATACTCAGCTAGTGGTGTCCACTCTGGAGTCATTTGGCTGGGTGATCAACCATCCCAAGTCTTCCCCGTCTCCCTCCTTGGTGACACCCTTCCTGGGATTGAATCTGGATACAGTTCAGGCAAGGATTTTTCTTCCTCAGCAGAAGGTGGACAGTCTGCTAGCGCAGATTCAGTTCCTGCTATCTTGCCCTCATCCCTCCATCATACAAGGAATGCAGCTGGTGGGCCTGATGGTGTCGTGCTTCGAGGCGGTCCCTTATGCCCAGTTTCACATGAGGCCTCTGCAACTCCACCTCTTGTCAGTATGGGACAAGGATCCTGCGTCCCTGGACTAGGTCCTTGTTCTGTCCCCCCCAGCCAGGAGGTCTCTCTCGTGGTGGCTGGACTCCAGGAACCTGTTGGCCTGGCCCCCTGCTGGGAGACGGTCACCACGGATGCCAGTCTGACGGGTTGGGGGGGCTTCAGTTCAAAGGGCGCTGGGGTCCTCAGGAGGCCCACACGCCCATCATCATTCTGGAATTGAGGGCGATCAGGTTGGTTCTGGCTCACTTGACTCAACACCTTCGGGGCCGGCCTGTTCAGGTACGCTCGGACAACCAGATGGCGGTTGCCTACATCAATCATCAGGGAGGGACCCGGAGCAAGGGGGCCCTCAAGGAAGCGTCTCTGATCCTGGCCTGGGCGGAGGACAATGTTTCCTGCATCTCAGCCTTGTACATTCCGGGGGTGGAGAATCTGCAGGCAGACTCTCTGAGCAGAGGGACCTCTCGCTGGTAGAGTGGTCCCTCTGCGACAGGGTGTTTCAATCTCTGTGTCACCGTTGGGGTCAACCAGATGTGGATCTGTTTGCGTCCCGTCACAATCACAATCTCCCAGCTTTTGTCTCCCTGTCCTAGGATCCTCTGGCCTTGGCCACAGATGCCCTAGCAATGTCATGGCAGGGTTTTCAGCTTCTGTATGTCTTTCCCCCATTTCCCCTGTTGGGCAGGGTTCTGCGCAAGATAGCTCAGGAAGGGGTGCCAGCTATCCTGGTGGCTCCCAGTTGGCCAAGAAGAGTGTGGTTCGCAGATGTAGTGCAGCTCGCAGTAGATCAATACGCTCTGCCCAGGGCATCCCAATTTACAAACTCTGGCTTTGACGGCCTGGCTGCTGAAACCTCCATCTTGAGGGAAAAGGGTCTGTCTGCCTCTGTTGTTGACACCATGATCAAGGCTAGAAAGAAGTCTTCTTCTTCTATTTGCTATAGGTTTTGGCGTGCCTACATTGCCTGGTGTGCGTCTCGGGCTCGTCCCTGTCTTGTGTTCTCTATTCCCAGGATCCTGGAGTTCCTCCAACGTGGTTTGGATCTGGGGCTTCAACTCAGTACTTTGAAGGGTCATGTCTCTGCCCTGGCTGTTTTCTTCCAGAGGCCTTTTGCTCAGCATTCTCTGATCAGGACTTTTTTCCAGGGGGTTACTCATGTGCGTCCCCCTCGTAAGCCTATGTTGCCTGTCTGGGATTTGAACTTGGTCTTGTCTGCCTTGCAGGGTGCTCCCTTTGAACCTGTGCAGGAGGCTGCCCTGGCCATTCTTACTCTCAAGGTTGTCTTTTTGGTGGCTATCACTTCTGTTAGGCGTGTTTCTGAGTTGGCGGTGCTTTCCATCCAGCCCCCCTACTTTGAGAGACACCAAGACAAGGTGGTGTTTCGCTTCAAGCCAGATTTTCTGCCTAAGGTTGTGTCTGCCTTTCATCTGAATCAGGGCTTTAGGCTTGATTCAGAGAGAGAAAAAAAGACAGTCGTTTTAGTGCCGATCTGTTTTTTTTTTTTTTTTTATTTTCTCGTATGAGTGTGCGAGCGATTCTATGCATGCATTGTTAACCTTCAGTAAAGTTTCCGTCCGCTCGTATGCCAGGGTACGAGTACGAGGATGTCATTTTCCAGCGTGACTTGTCTGTTTCATTTTCTCATGTTACAACGTCGGTTTTCGATTTTGCCCTTTTTCCATCGTCTCCTTCCACGAATCCTTTACGTTTCCCGATAAATTCTGTTTTCCTTTTTCAATAAATAATTGTCCGGACATAAATCCTTACGATCTTGCGCCTGCGCACTACAAACTTTACTCATTACAGTGTTCGCTTAGCTAAATCACTTTGCGCTTTCCTACATCTTCCATGTATGACCCCTAAACCTCACCCAAACCACTTTGCGCAATCCTACATCTTCTAAGTATGACCGCTAAAACTTACCCAAACCACTTTGCGCAATCCTACATCTTCCATGTATGACCCCTAAACCTCACCCCTAAAACTTACCCAAACCACTTCCCGGTTAGGTTCTTCTTCCATTTTTGGCCCCTAAAACTACCCAAACCACTTCCCGGTTAGGTTCTTCTTCCATTTTAGGCCCCTAAAACTTACCCAAACCACTTCCCGGTTAGGTTCTTCTTCCATTTTAGGCCCCTAATACTTACCCAAACCACTTCTTGGTTAGGTTCTTCTTCCATTTTAGGTCCCTAAAACTTACCCAAACCACTTCCCAGCTAGGTTCTTCTTCCATTTTTGGCCCCTAAAACTTACCCAAACCACTTCCCAGTTAGGCTCTTCTTCCATTTTAGGCCCCTAAAACGTACCCAAACCACTTCCCGGTTAGGTTCTTCTTCCATTTTAGGCCCCTAAAACTTACCCAAACCACTTCCCGGTCATCTGAATATTAATCTCTAAATATTTATTTCACCCTTTGTTTGGTGTTAATGTATTTGTGCAGAAAAATGACATTGAAACTTTTATTTTGCTTTGGTTTTTTTATATTCGAAGGCCATTTTTTTTTTGGCTTTTTAAAAAAATTTCTTTGTGTAAAAATATTACATTTTTTTTTTAAACATTAGAATATTTGTAAACTTTACAAAATTAAAACTATTTACAAAAATAAAACACAGTGACAGGTCCCAGGACACTACTCTTCTTCTGTTGTTCCCGAGTCACGCAGCAGCTGCATATCGGCCACCAACTCAAGGACCCTTCGATTCATTTCTTCCACTCTTGCCCGTGTGGACCCTGTATCAAATGTTAAAAAAAACATTAGTTGGAGACAAATACGTTTCTCACCTGTGGCTGGAATGTTTGTTAGTTGGCAAATTAAATAATGACGACATGTCATTCTGCTAAGTCATTAATCTAAGGAAGTGGGCAGAGGTCATTCTGCTAAGTCATTAATCTAAGGAAGTGGCCAGAGGTCATTCTGCTAATGCCATTGACTATGGCTTGGTGTGATGTCAATTGCCACATACTGCAAAGAATGACATTACAATTTACTTGGTTGGTGGCCGACGGATGCCTCGTTGGGGACAACCCTCCGTCCTGGGCCCTGCCACTGCTGTGAAGTAGAGGCTGTAGAGACATGGCAAATAGGGTCACTTATTATGTCTTAGTCAACTGTAATCAAATGTCTATTTCAATGTGTGTGTCACATCATTCACCTTCTCCCTGTGCCTCCTGGGCAAGATCTGCTGCAGACTACACATCTTCACCCGCTCCAGAAGCATCTAGAAAAACAGATTAAGGGAATTAGCTTTGTAGTAAATAGCATGTATATGTGTGTGCGGTTACATGAAGAGTCACATACCAGAGGCTCCCGCCTGCATCTCTGGGTACGACTGCCTGCCCACGCCGTGCCGCCCCTCCTCTGTGGAAAGGTCCAGGGGCTGGTCGGAGGACCCAACAGAGGAGGGGTAGGACCGTCGCCCTGGAGAAACACCACCTTCACTTCCAGCTGCAGATTCATGCAGCACTGGTCGGCCTGTGCACCTCTGGGTGCGGCGGATTCGGTACTCCATTTCCAACACTAGAAAAGAAAATCAATTATAACTAAAGGTCTACCTTCTGTATTAGTTACATCTTGCATGCAATCGCTGTGTAATTACTAGGAAAATGGAGTCCGAAAAACCGCAGCACCCGGGGCATGTGCAGCCGTTTCAGGTCCGACCAATGCTGCATGATCTGAGTGTGGGTGAATGTGGTGTCCGTCTGATGTTGGATTCTGGAAACTATCTCCAGGGCGACGGTCCGCTTCTCAAATGAGTTGGGCAGGTAGTTGTACCTGCGCTCCAGCATCGTCTACAAAATAAAAAATAAACATAGGATTTTAATCAAACTGCATACAAATATCTGTCATAAATCGATAATTTGACTAAATGACATTAACAGACACATTTCTAGCCTAATACAATCCTTGTAGCTGGCATAAGTCTTTGTTCGCACATGTGGGCCCTAACTTCTGTTTGGCACTGAGTTTTAGACACTTTTAAAACAAACTGTTTATTCCTGCCCTTCCTTAAGGGCTAGGCATGCATTTAGATGGCAAATCAAAGGCATTAAAAGACACTTACAAGCATGATGATCTCTTCTTGTTGGCGGGTGAAGATTGTGGGCGCCATCTTGCCTCTTGTCTGCAGCAGATAAGTTATGCCCCAGCTGTTTCCGGGTTCCGTCCGTACGCGAGCGCGTAAGTGTCAGACCCCGGCATTCTTATTTAAAGGGTCCTGGACACACGGCTCATTCTCTTTGAGAGTCAGTGAGTAATGGCACCCAAAAAAGCGATACCTAAAGCAGCAAAGGAGGGCAGCAGCAAACAGGCATCAAAGCAGCAGGAGCCTTTTGCAGGCCCAACAACTCGCTCACAGATGCCCAAAACTAAGCTGCGGGCAACCCGCAGTGCTCAGCCAAAGGCACCAACAACAACCAGCAAAAAAAAGGAGCCAGCGGGAAAGAGGAAGCCACAGGCCAGCAAGCCAACACCAACGGCAGGACAAAAAGGTACAAAGAGGGTGCGAAGCCCCAGCCCCCCAGGTCCCCATCACCCCACCCAGGTGTCTCAAAATCAAAGTCTAAGAGCAGAACCCACCAGGAAAGAGGCCCCAGCAGGGCAAGAAGCCACAGCAGGCCAAGAAGGTCAAGAAGCCACAGCAGGCCAAGAAGCCACAGCAGGCCAAGAAGCCCAAGGTCACCATCCCCACCCGCACGGGTCTCCAAATCCTCTGGCAAGAGTGCAAGGCACCGGGCAAGAAGCCAAAGCTCTGCATCACCCCAGGACCGGCCTACAACCTCCAAGTAGCATGCAATTTCTAAGGGCCCACAGAGGCACAGGGCCCCAATCCCAAATTCATCAAGCACGCTCTCTCCTCCTCGGCCACATTCTCCATCGGCACAGGTGGCAAGGCACTCACCATATGCCACATTTACACCTGCTACTTCAGTGGCCACCCAGCCACGAACACCCAGTCCCTTTCCAAGTCCTGTTCAATCTCAAGCCAGCCAGCAGTCATTAATTTCACCACAACACAGCCAGGCCAGAATGTGCCCCGATTTGCCTGCAAACACTGAGGAGCCACAACTGCAAGCAACAGCGCGCTTTTTTTTATAACATTACTTAAAGTTTGCACTAACAAATTGGGCACCAAAAAAAGCCATGAGTCTCAAATCAGGTGTAAATTTATTAGTAATTGCAACATTACTATTTTGGACAGTACCAAACAAAAAAACAAAAACTAAGCAAAATTATCTAAAACAACAATCAATACAGGGAAAAAACAAACACAGACACAAAAGATTAAGAAAAATGTGTGGAAATCGAATTAGCATGCACTGCTTGCCCAGAGGCACTAGTTGGGCCACGATATACTTCATCGGGGTCCTGGCTGGGTGGAGAGGGGGGCACGCTGCAAGATGGCATAATTATGTAATACAGCACACGCCAGAATATCAATGACCTTCTTGGGGTCATACTGTAGTGCCCCCCCCCCCGGTATGGTCCAAGCAACGAAAGCGGGTTTTTAATAGGCCAAACGCCCTCTCCACCACGGCCCTGGTCTTCCGGTGTGCCCAATTGTAGGCATCCTGTGCGGCATTCTGGGGCTGAAGGACAGGCGTCAGCAGCCAGGGAAGGAGTGGAAAGCCAGAATCACCTGAAAAAATGCGTAACAAATATCATAAGTTAGGGCAAATTTAGACAAGCTAAATGGGCAGCACTAGCCTTTAAGCCACCTATAATGTTCACCAATAAAGTCTAGTATATTAGTGTGCACACTATCCCCAGCAACAAAATATACAAAACAGGAGAAGAAAATGGGGGAACCCACACTGCCCCAAAAGAAGTTTCCAAGGGTACAAGAATTGGCACTACTCTCAGAAGTAAAAGAAGTATCTAAATTTTATTATTTACAATTACATATAAAAGGCATACTAACATATACACAAATAGACGACATAAACACATGAAGACATAAAAACACCAGGGGGCGCCGGTGGTCTAGTCCAGATCATCATATAAGTGTGACACCTGATTCAAATAACAATATACAAATTTCTAATACGCATATCAATTTGTGCAAAATACGCAATCAGTGTGCAAAATAAGTGCTATCCACTAAGTATTCATAATTAAATATCCAACAATCCAATTAATGCATCTAGCTAAAATCATAAAGCAGGAGAACGGTACAGGGTGTGCCAAAAAAGTAACAGCGCAAAAAAATGTGTATAGAGACCAACCGGAGCACCCCCGCAAGGGTGAAACGCCAACGCGTGTCGTAGTGTCACCTGCACTACTTCCTCATATCATAAGTTACAAATTACTCCCTAAATTGAATCCAATACAATATTCATTACAAAGACTAAGAGGCTATGTAACATTTGAGCAACACCCTGAGCATACAGATTGCGCAGCCAAAAAAAAAACTACATGTAATGGATGTTGGCACAATTTAAACATCAAAGATGGAGGATGATGGCAAATCAGGCAGACTGCTAACAGGTATTGGTTTAGGACTGTGCTGCTTAGCATTCAGGGATGTCTTAAATTTTCTGGACCCCGTATCTGCTTTGTCTGAGGCAAAAACAGCTCTAACCAGGCCCCTGCACTTTATCCCGCTCTCCTCTACTTAGTAAGCGTAATTCATGTAAGCAAAGATGGCGCAGACCCTATCATATAGTCCAGAACATAATTGCAGCCGAGTGTGGGGAAGACTAAAAATTAATTTACTATAAAGTAGAAATTTCTTATTTGGAAATGCTGGACAAACATTTGACAAGGGTTTGTTGTTAGAAAAATGTAATGTTTAAGGTCGTGTTTCACATGTAATGAAGGGGGAAAAATAGGCATGGTTTCATACATGGGTCAAAAACTATATTCATAGGCATACATTGAAAAGTCAATGAGGTTATTGGCGTCAACTTACCAAGGAGCCATCCACCGGAGAATTCTCCAGACTCAAACCGATGGTACAATCCAGATCTTCTCAGAATGTAGGCGTCATGGGATGAGCCTGGAAACCCGGCGAGCACACTAAGGAACCGCATGTCCGGGGCCACCACTGCTTGGACATTCAGGGAGTGGCCCATTTTGCGGTTCCTGGGATAAAAGAAAAAAATACATTAGCAAGGCTAGGTAAACTAGTGAAACACTAACTAATAACACCCTACCAAAAACCTGTGAGCCAATACAAATAACACTAACCAAGTACATAAGTATTTTTGGATAAAAAAAAAAGGATATGTATGTTGGATCAAGTAAAGATTAACTTTAAAGTGCCTATTTAAGGTCCACATTAAAATGTTTTCCTTTGGCCAACATGAAAAACATTTGAGAAGCTAAATACGGTCCATTGTTACACAGGGACGTTTTACAGGGAGGGATTTTGAAAATTGAAAAAGAACATTTAGGTAAACTATATTAAAAAATGACAGATTGGACTTGCCTGTAGATGTACTTGTCGGCTGCCGGAGGCACTAGGGCAACATGGGTGCAGTCAATGGCACCCATGACGTTGGGCATGTCAGCGATGTTATAAAATGCCTGCTTAATTGCGTTCCTGACTACCATGTCGTCAGGAAAACAAATATATTTCTGACTAATGGTAGCCATGCCTTCCAAAAACTTGGATAGCGCGCGGCTCAGCGTAGGCTGGGAGATCCCCACGGAGAGGGCACCCAGCCTCTGGAATGAGCCGTTCGCCAAAAATTGCAGGCAACCAAGCATCTTGGTCATACCTGAAATTGCTTGCCCCTTCCTTGTGGTGCGGGCTAACCATGGGCGCAGCTCACTATACAACTTATGGAGGGAAGCGCAATTAAGTCTGGTGAGCTTGAACAGCTCAACGTCATGCATGCCATCGATGTGCATGCGTCGCTGATGCAATCTGGTCTCGGCCCTCCGGACAATTTCAATGCCCATTAGCTGGAGTTCCTCATGCTCCACAAAGGCACTAGACTGGTTCATATCTGCTGTTTCCGAGGTCAAAATGGTCCCGTAAGGGGATCGCCAATGAGGCGGGTTTATAGGGTGGTGGTCCGTCGGCAATCAGCTCTCTGAATGAGACGCAAGCCCATAGCAATAACGTAAGTTATCTGAACGAACGAAAAATATCAGATTTGTATGGGAAAATGATCCGAACTAACGCAAATGATCCGATTTGCTTTCGTTCATCGAAAGCGCATATACGCATTTGCCCGAACGTTCGTATGAATGAAAAATGAACGAAAAAAAGCAAAAAAAATGACAAACACACACAAAAACTTTCGCAGACAGCTACGGAAGTCCAGACAAATGTGCCTCTGAATCGAGCCTAATATGTGCAAAAAAATCTATTCTATACAATTTTTGATTTTTTTTGTAATAAAAAAATGTAGGTTTCTCAATAAAATCTGATTGCATTTAAAATCCCTATTTTTTCCCGGTTACATTCGAAATACCCCTAAACTATATATTCTCTAGAAGTACACATCTTAAGCTGTCAATGCATACCAGGCTTGTTGTGGTGGGCTCAGCTTTCTGGAAGTAATCCCTCAAAGAATTCTTTGGTTTCACAGGATTGCCCTAAAAAAAGTATAAAAAAGTAGAATAAACGCATCTTCCTAAAATATCAGTATACAAACAAAAGCTATTTAAATCTGAAAGCACAAGGTCCCGCGAACAGAACAATACCAAACATGTACTTTTAACCCTTTTAACTGCCAGCCTAATTGAGATTTTGTCACCCTCTGTTGACAAGTAATTTTCAACATTTTGCGCTATGTTTAACTGTGATTTTTGCAGGAATTTCCAGGAAAATTATATCTTTTTTTTTGCTGCAGAGTTTAGGCTTTAACATGAAATATTTGTGCTGTTATCTTTTTATAAAATTGTCTTGTTTATTTTAAATAAAACATTTATTTTATTAAAGAAAACCATATTGCATGTAAAAGCCTCATTTCTTTCAATTTCAATGGTACCACATGTATCGATAGCTAACCGTTCCTGCCCAGGAGACCCCCCAAACTGAAAAGAGCACTTTATAACATTTAAAAAATAAAATACAATTACTATCCACATTATAAAGGGTTAAAACAAAAAGAAAATTGGTGTGGGGTTCCCCTCCCTTGGGGGCCCTTTTAGGGGAACCCTTAAAAATCCCCCCAAAAATGATGTGGAGTCCCCCCCACCCCCACCCAGCATAACCAGCCCGGGGACCAGAAATGCAGGGCTTTCAAAAACAGGGCACAGGGGCCAGCTTCTGTGACCCCCACCCTACTGGATACAAGCCCGCAATGCCTCTGGACTTTTCTGCGCCCCCCAAGCTTTGGGCAGACAGGCAATGGGGGGGCTGGGGGTTAACGGAAAGACACCCGCTAGCCGCCGGTGACTTGCCAGCCCCCAAGCCTTGTGAACTGGTATAGTGTAAAAAAACACAAACAAGGAGAAAAATGGGGATCTCATTTTATTTTTCTTATCTTTAAGGGTTAAAAAGCCCAGGGACCAGCTATAAGGGTTTGTGGAACAGGGAGCAGGGGCCAGCCTTGGTGCCCCCCCTCCCTACAGGCTACAAGCCCCACAGGCTAATAGCTCCGGGCTCCTCTGCCACCCCAAGCTTTTTGGGGGCAAGTAATGGGGGTGCCGGGGGTTAATGGCAAGTCACCCGCTAGCCACAGGTGACTTGCGAGCCCCCAAGCCTTGTAAACTGGTATAGGGGTCCCATGGATCCCTTACCAGTTCACAAAGGGGTTAATATAAAAAACGACACTGACACGAAAAAAAAATGACTTTTATTTATTTTTTCTACACTCACCTCCGATCCTGTGTCCCGCAGTCATCCTGTTCCCTGGCAAAATGATGACAGCTGCCGGGGGTGACCGCTCGGGAGGAAGGGGCCCACAGCCACCCACTCCTCCAACTTCCCTCTAGTGGTCTCTCTCAAGCATCTTACCGCTCAGTGGCAGGAGCGGGATGATTTCACTGGATGACGCCATCTGCCTCGGCCACTAAAGGCAGGTCTAGTGGCCAGTTCACCTAAAATCTCACCTTTTCAGCTACCCCACTGTGCCACCAGCACCCTCCTGGTTTTCTGTTCTGCTGCAACATCTTCTGCTAATTTATAATGCCCATCTCAGTTCACTTACAGCTCTTGGCTCTTTCACATTTGGCTTTCTTAATGCCACCTGTCTTCAGCTATACTAAGGCACAACATCAGTTTAATAGGAAACACATTTTGTTCTGCAATAGTATGATGAACATGTCATAAAAAAGAACCCATGCCCAGGGGCCAGACACAGACCACACTTTGCTTTGTAAATTTCAGCATTATGTCAAAAGAGAACATTTGTAATGGTCATTTATTTTCCTTTAAACTGAAAAGAAAGATGCTCTTAAATAAGAAAAACAATCATTTTAGTTTTTATCTTTAAAGACAATAGTAGCATGCGTCTGCCAGAAATTGTAGTAAGTTTGTATTCTTTCAATTAGAGTGGTCATGTACAAACCATGGAGCAGAAAATGAGAATGTTGTGATATCAGAATCCTCACAGGAAATCATTAGGATATCTTCCTTTTGACTAATTATATATCATGCTATTGATGTGTGTAGTGTGCTGATAGCCTAATTGTGTTTGTAGGTCTAACCTCTGAACTGACATGAGAACATATATTTGTACAGCTCTTCTCAAAACACGCTAGATCCCTGGATAGGAACCAGGGAAACATGTTGTGTGTTTATTAACTGTCAAAACCGTCTTATGCTCAGAGAGGAACAAGGCAAGATCAATGCAATATGATCTGCAGGGAACTATTGGAAGCACAATGAAGCTTAGAAGAGGCTGAGCTTATCTTGTGACCCATAAAAAAACAGTTTAAGCTGTAAAAAGCTTGAAAATGGTTTGTACATTCTGTATGGATTACCTACGGGTGTTCTGTCTTTCACAACTTAAAAAAATGTACTTTACTGGCAGGTTAACTGGGGTCCGACTAAATTGCCCATATTGTATATATGTGTGTTTTGGGGACATAAATTAAGTACACTGTACACCTTACATAACCAGGCCTATTTTGAAAAACAAGGCTTTTAACCTTAGAAAACCTAAATTGAAGCTTACCTAGCATTTCTAGAATTTCTGTCTTCCTGGGCAGTGGGCATGATTGTTCTCCAGGAAATTCTTCATTGACTATGCGAAATACAGGCTTGATCAATGTGATCGCACTTGTAGCCCCAGTTTAACATAATGGGGCCGTGGATGAGGCACCTTTGGGGCTCTGATTTGTCGTGGACTTTGGTGGTGAGGTAGAGGAAATCAATCAAGATTTCCACACCTGGTGCGACGCGGTGAACAAACAGCTGAAGTGGCTAATGGTAAACAGCATCCTCTAACCTTGAAAAGTACCAGACCAGAGCTCCAGGGTCTATAGCCGCCACACAAACACAGATCTGAAGTTTTTTGGGGGGTTTTGTTTACCATTGGAGGCAAATTTTAGGTGCAGCCTGCAGGTCTCCAGGTGTTTAATTACTAGCTTGGTATTTCCTACAGGTTTTGCAGGAATAATGTGGTGCCTCTTTCAGAGTGTCTGAGTAAAAATGGTTCAGTAATGTATAGATAGGTATTAGGCCAAGATATTTGTGTTGAGAACTACTGGACATTTTTCATAGGTTGGTTGAGTCTAGTTGTGCTGTCCTACACACTCTGTACATGAAAATGGGGTCCATTCAGCACCATTTGACAAAAGTTTATTTTGTTTTATTTTTATTTTAAAAAAGCACTTTTTACACCTGGTGTTGAATCACTCTTTGATTTAGTACCAGGAGTAAAAAGTGCCTTTCCCTTTCATTGTCTACCTAGGGGGTGATTCAGTACCTGGTGGATATATAGGTGAATAAAGAAAGAAAGCTATTTGGGGTTCCTTTTAAACAAATTTATCAATGCAATAGTACCCTGCTTATATTGCCTAGGTCAGGCTTCTGTTTTATCTCTGCTGTTAATGTCAGGGGCAGCCAACCATACATCTCAGGGCCTACCAACAAACAGGTCATGTTTTGTGGATCCTTTGTGAATTATTTGGTACTCCCAAGTGACCGAGCAAGTGAACAAAGTTCTTGGAAAGGCTTACTTAATCTTAACCTAATTCTTAGATGATTTTAATATAATAACCCTTAGACCACATTTTAAATACTAATTTTATACTGTACTCTTTAGCTTTTTGTATATTCTTAGTATACAGTACGTCCTGCTCCAGATAAGAATCATTACACATGGGTATTACTCCGCCAGATGGCGCTAGACTGCAGAGACAGCGAAATTGGCTCCTCCTGGCCCCTCAAATACCCGGGACCTCCCACAAATCCCCAGATTTTCTCTGCAGTCTGGACTGCGAAGGACAAGAAGATGGCTCTCCTCGCAGGTGAGCGGGGCTATTAGCCTGCGGCCCTGTAGGACTATTCCCACCTGTTCCATTATTAATGTGCCTCCCACCTTTGGCTGCACTGGTCCGGGTGATGGTAGGCTGCACCGCTGTCAGGTGCTTAGGAGCGCTGCTCCACCGCAATCCCCGTCCAAAGGGTAGGCGGTATAGGCATATGGTGAGCCTCTAGGGGATGCCCCTCCCGCCCTATTGCCCCTGTCTATCGGTGGGCCCTATGTTAAGTGGCTGCTGTCCTCCCTCGCTCTCCCTTGTAACTCTCGGGGGGGGTGCATGTGTGTGTATATGCCTTGGTGCTTCACTGTATTATGTTTTGTCTGGTTGGTGTCAGGCGCCGCGCTGACTTGGTTGCACTGGTTGCATTTTTAAATATGCCGCCGCCACACGCGATTCCACTGTGCTCCGCGCTTGGCGGCGGTGTTACCTCAGGCTCTGGTGCGCCGTTATTGGCTGCTTGTCACGTGTGCTGCTTCGCGCGCTCCGGTGGGCAGGGCCTGCGGTTGGCGCGTTCCGCGTCACTGTCTCCGCGGCCCGCCCCTCGAGGTATACCCGGCGCCATTTTCTCTGGATTCGAACTGCTGCGTGACTGGCGTCTACCTACCGCGGTCCGTGAGTGCCCTCGCAGGCGGTTTTTATTACCCTATGTCATTATACATGTCACTTACGGGGTTATCTTCGCTTATGTCTTTCAGACGGGCCGACCTCTATTGATTTCTCCCGGCCCTACTCCCTCTATTTAGTTATTAAACTTGTGAGGCCTAGTGTGTAAATTACTCCCACTTCCCTAGCGGGCTATTGGGGCATCCCGGGTTTCTTTTATAGCGTGAATCCCTATCGGCCTATTGTACCGCTATAATCACCATATGGAGGTGTCTCAGGATAATGTGCTCGGGGTTCCTTCGGGACAAGCCCAGCTGTGTGTAGCTTGTGGGGTGTCCCCTACTAGTGCTGACAATGTGCGGGTCTGTGTACCTTGTGCCCAGCAGGTGCTTGGGCTGCAGCCTGGTTTACCAGTAGCTGGGCCTGCGCCTCGTATGGCTTCACCTACTCCCCCAAGCTTAAATTTAACTCCCATTGAGTTGCATACCAGTGGGGATTCTCAGCCTGATGTGTCTTCCAGACTGGCTAGTGTTGAGAAGTTGCTTGCTAATACCTTGGCGCATAAGGCCTCTGCTAAAAAGCTCCTGATGTCACTCTTTTCCCTATGGAGGCTGATGAGTTTTTGGAACTGTCTGGCTATACCCCTTTGGAAGAAGGGGAGTTATTCTCTGACTCGGAGTCATCTGATGAGAGGCCCAGGGGTCATGATGATTCTGGCTCTGACCCCTGGGCCCCAGATGATACTGATAGGCTGTTGGCTCAGATTTTTAAGGTACTGTCTATCTCTCCCCCGGTTGTGGCCCCCAGGCAACAGGGGGAATTGTTTCATACTGCTAAGCCACGTTTAGAGTTTCCTGAGCAAGCCCATTTTAATCTCGTGCTCAGGAAATGGGAGCACCCAAGCAGGCTTCCCGGTGTACCTAAGAGTTGGAATAAGAGTTATCCCTTTCCTGCTGATGTGTTGAAGCATTGGTCATCCCCTCCTGAGGTGGATGCCCCGATCCTAGGGTTGTCTAACACCTCTGTCATGCATTCCCCTGACTCTACTATGCTGCAGGATGGTGAGGACCGGCGTATTAATCAGCTGGTGTCCCATGCCTTTGCATGTGTGGGGACGGCGCTGCGTCCGGTCTGTGCCTCTGCCATTACGGCTGTGGCTATTAGGACCCTGCTTAGAAGTATCCTAGATGGTGCCCCTGATGATGTGTCTAGTGAGGAGTTTAATGCATTCTCTCGTTGTGAGGTTTTTGTGACTTATGTCCTCTCTGTCTTGGATGATACCATTAGGATGTGTGGCAGAACCTCTGCCCTGGTGGTGGCTATACGCCGCTCAGTTTGGCTGCATCAGTGAGCTGCTGACAACGCTGCCAAGAAAGCTCTCACTGGTTTTCCCTTCAAAGGACTACGCCTGTTTGGGGACCACCTGGACCTGTTTTCTAAGGGAGGCAGGTTACCCCAGCACAGGCGGCAGTCTCGGCCCTTTAGGGGACAGGGCTCCTTTTCTTCCCCCTACCGTGGTGCCAGACAGGGGAGGGAGGTCTTCCTTACCGGGGCCCGAGGAGATTTCTGGGGTAGGGGCAGAGGACGTGGATGCCCTGGCTCCTCCTGGGCAAGCTTAAGTCTTCTCCCAAGCCCCCTCAGGCATGAAGGGGCGCCTGCACCCATCCGGGTGGGGGGACGGCTTTAGACCGATGGATTCAGGAGGTAGTTTCCTCTGGTTACAAGATAGAGTTTGCTGCCTGGCCGCCCCCAAGATTCATCATATCGCGGATTTCTCAGGACCCTGTGTCAGCTCAGGCTCTAGTTCTGGTGGTGCAAAGCCTTCTGGAGTTGGGGGTCCTCTGTCAGGTCCCCTTACGAGAAAGGGGCAAGGGGTTTTATTCCAACCTTTTCACCGTGCCCAAAAGAGATGGGTCAGTCAGGCCCATCCTGGACTTGAAGATCCTCAACAAAATGTCAGGTGCAGGCGCTTTCGCATGGAAACTCTGCGCTCAGCCATCAGTTCCCTGCATCCAGGGGACTTCATGACGTCTGTGGACATCAAAGATGCTTACCTTCATATTCCTGTGTTTCCAGGTCATCAAAGGTTCCTCAGGTTCGCTCTGGAGGATCAGCACTACCAATTTGTGGCATTGCCCTTCGGTCTCACTTCAGCACCCAGAGTGTTCACCAAGGTGCTGGCAGGAGTGATGTCTCTGCTCAGGTCTCAGGGCATTCGCGTGCTGCCCTATCTGGACGACATTCTCATCACTTCCCAGTCCCTCCAGCAGGCAGAGTTGGATACTCAGCTGGTAGTGTCCACTCTGGAGTCATTTGGCTGGGTGATCAACCATCCCAAGTCTTCCCTGTCTCCCTCCTTGGTGACACCCTTCCTGGGAATGAATCTGGATACAGTTCAGGCAAGGATTTTTCTTCCTCAGCAGAAGGTGGACAGTCTGCTAGCGCAGGTTCAGTTCCTGCTATCTCGCCCTCATCCCTCCATCATACAGGGAATGCAGCTGGTGGGCCTGATGGTGTCGTGCTTCGAGGAGGTCCCTTATGCCCAGTTCCACATGAGGCCTCTGCAACTCCACCTCTTGTCACTATGGGACAAGGATCCTACGTCCCTGGACCAGGTCCTTGTGCTTTCCCCCCTAGTCAGGCGGTCCCTCTTGTGGTGGCTGAACTCCAGGAACCTGTTGGTGGGCCGATCCTTTCTGGCCCCCTGCTGGGAGACGGTCACCACGGAGGCCAGTCTGACAGGTTGGGGGGGTTTCTGGAAGTTCCAAGGGCGGTGGGGCCCTCAGGAGGCCCACACACCTATCAACATTCTGGAACTGCGGGCGATCAGGTTGGTTCTGACTCATTTGACTCATCACCTTCGGGCCTGCCTGTTCAGGTACGCTCAGACAACCAGATGGCGGTTGCCTACATCAATCATCAGGGAGGGACCCGGAGCAAGAGGGCCCTCCAGGAAGTGTCTCTGATCCTGGCCTCGGCGGAGGACAATGTTCCCTGCATATCAGCTGTGTACATCCCGGGGGTGGAGAATCTGCAGGCAGACTCTCTGAGCAGGGGGACCTCTCGCCTGGGAGAATGGTCCCTCTGCAACAGGGTGCTTCAATCTCTGTGTCACCGTTGGGGCCAACCAGATGTGGATCTGTTTGCGTCCCGTCACAATCACAAGCCCCCGGCCTTTGTCTCCCTGTCCCAGGATCCTCTGGCCTTGGCCACGGATGCTCTAGCAATGTCATGGCAGGACTTTCAGCTCCTTTATGTCTTTCCTCCATTCCCCCTGTTGGGCAGGGTTCTGCGCAAGATAGCTCAGGAAGGGGTGCCAGCAATACTGGTGGCCCCCAGGTGGCCAAGAAGAGTGTGGTTCGCAGACGTAGTGCAGCTGGCAGTAGATCAGTACGCTCTGCCCAGGGTGCAGACCTGCTCACTCAGGTTCCGCCATCCCAATTTACAAACTCTGGCTTTGACGGCCTGGCTGTTGAAACCTCCATCTTGATGGAGAAGGGGCAGTCTGTGTCTGTTGTTGATACCATGATAAAGGCTAGGAAGAAGTCTTCTTCTTCCATTTACTATAGGGTTTGGTGTGCCTACATTGACTGGTGTGAGTCTAAGTCTCTTCCCTGTCGTGTGTACTCTATTCCCAGGATCCTGAAGTTCCTGCAGCATGGGTTGGAGCTGGGGCTCCAACTCAGTACTCTGAAGGGTACTCTGAAGGGCCCTGGCTGTTTTCTTCCAGAGGTCCTTTGCCCAGCATTCTCTGATCGGGACTTTTTTCCAGGGGGTTACTCATGTGTGTCCCCCACGTAAGCCTATGTTGCCTGTTTGGGATTTGAACTTGGTCTTGTCTGCCTTGCAGGGTGCTCCCTTTGAACCTGTGCAGGAGGCTGCCCTGGCCATTCTTACTCTCAAGGTTGTCTTTTTGGTGGCTATTACCTCTGTTAGGCGTGTGTCTTAATTGGCGGTGCTTTCTATTCAGCTCCCCTACTTTGAGAGACACCAGGACAAGGTGGTGTTTCGCTTCAAGCCAAATTTTCTGCATAAGGTGTCTGCTTTTCATTTGAATCAGGACATTGTTCTTCCTTCCTTGTGCCCTAATCCTAGTAATGCTAAGGAGAGGGTCTTGAATTCTTTGGATGTGGTTAGGTGTCTGAAGTACTATCTGGTGGCTACTGCTCCATTCAGAAAAACTGATGCTCTTTTTGTGGTCCCTTCTGGTCCTAGGAAGGACCTGGCTCCTGCTAAATCTACTATCAGCAAATGGATCCGTCAGGCTGTGATTCAGGGCTACTCTGCTAAGGGGAAGAATTCTCCCTTCGGCCTTACTGCTCATTCTACTCTTGCTATTGGTGCCTCTTTGGCTTTTCAGCACCAGGCTTCTGTTGAACAAGTTTGCAAGGCCGCTACTTGGTCTTCTGTTCATACCTTTTCAAAGTTTTACATGATGATGCTGCTTTTGGCCGCAAGGTTCTGCAGGCGGCAGTGGTCTGACCTGTCTGTTGTTACCTTTGGGGATCCCACCCTACTTTATGGACACTGCTATTGGATGTCCCATGTGTAATGATTCTTATCTGGAGCAGGAAGTACTGTATACTAAGAATAATACAATTCTGTGATTACTCACCTGTAGAATTGATATTATGAGTATACAGTACGTCCTGCTCCACCCCACTCTTGGTTTTGCATTATCCTGGATCCCCTGTATGGTGATTGTTTTCATTGTTATAGTTACTAGTTGGTTCTATTTTAATTCTCCCGGCTTCTCGTTAACTGCTTTTCAATGCTGGGGATTTGTAGGAGGTCCCGGGTATTTGAGGGGCCGGGAGGAGCCAATTTCGCTGTCCCTGCAGTCCAGTGCCATCTGGCGGAGTAATACCCATGTGTAATGATTCTTATCTGGAGCAGGACGTACTGTATACTCATAATATCAATTCTACAGGTGAGTAATCACAGAATTGTATTTTCATGTCTCAGATGCCAGCTGAATAGGGCATGGTAAGTAATCTTCTAACCTGTGTTGAATTTTTCTGTAGTCATTTGTTGATTGTTAACACCAACTGAATCATGGGAATCTGAAAAGATCCTATGATACTTAGAGTATTGCCTGATGAAGTTATGGTTGTTCACTGTTTAAATACCTCATTTTTGACCTGCTCTGTACTGGTTTACGAAAATTGCGTGCGCATTAGCCAGAATGATGTCAGGGATGCTGCAGTGGCCCGAGCATGTGCTATGAGATCACCAGAAGGCAATCCCAGTGGATTTCATACAGTTCAATTTAGGATACCCCCAGGTGAGGAGGTTTTGTCTCCAGGTCTGCTTTAAATCATGTATGACACACCTCCTTCCATCTGCTTTATCTTGTTACTTTGAAAAATATATTACTTTTACTTAAATAGATGGACCAGCCGCACAGTCTCTCCCACTGCCCAGGGAAACAACACCCCATCATCTTTCGTGACCTGCAACCCAGGAACTCAGGTTGTTTAGAAAATCCGTCATTGGCAGCCAGCCCACCTTATAGGAGGGTTACCAGGTTGCTGCTGTCAGTATTGCCAGTTATGAGGTTGTACGGCTACAAATTGGTCTTCTACGTCAACTGAAATGAACTGAAATGCATCTTTATATATAATTATCTATGTGTATGCATAAATGTGCATTAGCTGTTTAATATATTTTAAATAAGGATGAATAGGCCAATGGTTCTAATCACAGTCAACTATTCAGCTAGTTTTTAGTTAGGCAATTATTAAGCATATGCCATTTTGAAGAATGTGAACATGAAGATGCCAGCTGATTCCCTGCTGTGTACTCTTTTCATATTCTTCACTATGAACAAAATCTCAAGTCTATGCTGGTTGCCAGGGTGTGCTTGGTGGGAGTGCAAGCTGCCTGGCAGATGATGGCACATTGGGGGTCCTCCCGCTTCTGACACTATTTCAACCTGAATTGGGACGGAAAGAGTCTAGTAAAGGGGGATGTGTGTAGTAATCGATAACACTGTAACAAAAGGAAAATGCATGTTTTAGAAATTTGGTCCATCTGTGCATGTTTGCGGCACTGCGGTTTTAAAGATGTATTTATGAAACTAGTGGACTTCTAAATCCAGGTCTTTAAAAAAGAAAGATTTGCAGGTATTAATAGCTATCTGTATTTTTTTTACCAAATCATGGTCTGCTTTAATGACAGTTTTTTTACTCGCACTATTTAGTAAACACTTCGCTTATCCTTTTTTTTCCGGCAGAGTTTAGGCTTTAACATGAAATGTCTTGTTTGTAATTTTTGTTTTTTTTTCAAATATTTTTGAGTAAAAGAAACTAAAAATATATATTTTTTAAAAAATGGTCTCATTTATTTTAAATAAAAGCTTTAATTTTATTAAAGAATACTATATTGCATATGAAAGCCCCATTTCTCCCAATTACAGTGGTGCCACCTATGTATCGGTGTCGGTAGCCCCCGTTCCCATCCAGGAGACCCCCCCAAACTGAAAAGAGCACTTTATAACATTTACAAATAAAAAACTGCTACCCGCACTATATAGGTTTAAATGAAAAAAATAAAAAACTCTTAAAAATCCCCCTAAAAATTGTTGTGGGGTCCCCCCTATCCAGCATAACCAGCCCGGTGGCCAGCTATACAGGACTTGTAGAACAGTGTGGAGGAGCCAGCTTTGGTGGCCCCCGCCTTGCAGGGTACAAACCTGAACAGCCTTAATTGCCCCGAGCTCTTCTGCCCCCCCCGGGCTTTGGGGAGGCAGGAAATGGGGGACAGATGACTTTCCACCCCCAAGCCTTGTAAACTGGTATAGGGGTCTCATGGATCCCTTACCAGTTCACAAAGGGTTAAATATAAAAAACACACACACACACACACACACACACACACACACACACACACACACACACAGAAACAAATTATTTATTTATATTTTTACTCACCTCTGATCCTGTGTCCCCCGGCTATCCAATGACAGCTGCCGTATGATCGCTGAAGTGGGGCTGGGGAGGCAGGGAATCACAGCCCTCTACCCCCTCCAGTCCTCTCCCAGTGATCACCCAGCACTACTACTGTCCTTTGGGCAGGTGTGAGATGGCGTCATCTGCTAGCAGTTTGGCGACAGAAGTGGAGTCGCCCACGGAGGTAAGCAAACTTTTTTTTTTTATTTATTTAATTTTTTGCAGTAAATGCGGCGAGTCGGAGGGTCCATATTCTGGGCACTCTCCTGAAGCCGGAAGTGATCTGGAGGGGATCTCGGAGGCCCCCCGGGTGAAGAGGAGACCCGTCTGGAATGGTTGAGGGGTCAGGTGAGTGGCTTTTCTCTCCTATTTTACTCCAGGCCATCAGACAATCAGTCACGATTGGGTTAACGCTCGACTGAAGGGCGTGGACTGTAAGACAAATGTGTCGCTCCTCCCGTTTCATTCTTGCAGTTGGAACTGGACTGCAAGGTGTTCTTGGAACTCCTCGTATTTAATTTCAGTTTTTTAGGATTTTTTTTACCAGGAAGCTGGGGAATTTAACTCTGTCGGTCTTCCAAGCACGTATATCGTGGGATACCACGATGCCTCCCCAGTTATGCTGTTATTAGGATTGGGGCGGTGAGGGTAAGCACCAGGGCCTTTGGGTGCTTTGGGGTGTCATTGTCTTTTAAAAAGTTGTCACTCTCGGCTGCAGTTTTGCTTTAAGGAAAGGTCAGCCGCAGGTTTTTGTCTGGTGAGCCTGCAGGGGGGACCAGTGAAATATGTTTACTTGTTTGTGTACTATGTGTACTATGTTTATTGCTTTTCCCACAATTTTTTTATTTTTACATTGGCACTTTAAGTTTTGAATTTTGCAGAGGCAGGCGCTTCCTTCCATCGTTACAGTGAGGGAAGATTGCAGCCTGGTCTGCCACCTCAGAGGCTGCTGTTCGGCTAGGCAAGTAGTCCGTTGCCAGCTCTCACACTCTTCACTCTCCGTGAGTGGGGCCGCTTCTCTAGCCGTGCTTCTTCATTTTCAGTCGGATTCCTCCTATGGTGAGGAGGGTTCGTTGGCCGCATACCACCGCCTCATTAGGCTCGATTCAGAGAGACAAAAAAAAACTTCAGTTTTAGTTCCAATCCGTTTTTTTTGTTTTTGGAAATGTTTCCGTTCTCGTATGAGCGTACGAGCGATTCTATGCATGCATTGAAAACCTTCTGTAAAGTTTCCGTCCGTTCGTACGGCAGATTACGAATACAAGAATGTCATTTTCCATCCAGACTTTTCCGTTTCATTTTCACATGTTACAACGTAGGCTTTCGTTTTTGCCCTTTTCCCATCGTATCCTCCAACGAATCCTTTACGTTTCCCGTTAGTTTCTGTTTCCCTTTTTCAATAAATAATCGTCCAGACGGAAATCCTTATGATCTTGCGCCTGCGCACTACAAACTTAACTCATTAAATTGCTCGCCTACATATTTGCCACCCTCACTTCTACTACAGTGTTTAGCTAAATCACTTAGCACTGTCTTCCATCTTCCCTTTTGGACCCTTAAAGCTCACCCAAACCACTTCTCGGCTAGGTTCTTCTTCCATTTTAGCCCCCTAAAACTTACCCAAATCACTTCTCGGTCATGTGAATATTCATCTTTAAATATTTCTGGGCCCATTAGTTTTGTGTTAATGTATTTTGTAAATGAAATGACAATGTAACATTTTTTTTTATTCCATCATAAAATATAAAATTTTTGAAAATTTTGAAAACTATAAAAAACAAAATACATAGCAATGGCAGGCCACTGAACACTATTCTTCATCTGTGGTCCCCAACGAGTTGCGCAGCTCCTGCATCTCGCCCACCAACTGAAGGACCCTGACACTCAGTTGTGCCACTCTGTGTGTGGTCCCTGTTAAAAAAAGGTAAATTAAAATATTGGGGTCATACTGCAGTGCCCCCCCCCCCCCCCCGTATGGTCCAAAACCTAAATCTGGACTTCAAAAGCCAGAGGGCCACGGGCCGGGTTTTGCATAGTGCCCGATTAAAGAACCCCTGGCCCGCATTCTGCAGGCAAAGAACGGGCATCAGGAGCAAGGGCAAGTGCCACATCTTGCAGTTCCTGCAACCAAATATAAAATAATTACACAAAGCAAAGGTAACCAACTAAAGCAATAAATCCTACAACAAATTAAGATTCAAGTTCAACAATCCAAATATAATTCACAAAGGACATAAGTCTAAAAAAATATAGCAATTATATGGATGTGTGGGAAATTAAAGGTTTACATGCTAAGGACTAATTTAGGTCAGCATTAAAATACATCTATAAGGCATACATGAAATGTATTGATTCAGGTATGCATTGCTATACAATTTATGGCCTTGGCCATGCTGATACATGCAATGCCTTGGTGCTAAAGGCGCGCAGACTCCTCCACATAGCCGCAAAACATGTTCAACAATAGCAATCCGAGCCCTCAAAGGTCCCGTAAGTGGATCGGAAACTAAACGGATTTATAGGGTGGTGATCCATCGGAAATCAGCTCTCCGAATCAGAGGGAAACCCATCCCAACAACGTAAGTTATCTGAACGAATGGAAAATTTCCGATTTTGTTTGGAAAATGATCCGAACTAACGGAAATGTTCCGATTTGCTTCCGTTCATCGAAAGCGCATTCCCAAACATTCATACGAATGAAAAATGAACTAAAAAAAGCAAAAAAATGACAAACACCCACCAAAACTTTCACAGACAGCTACGGAAGTCCGGACGAATGTGTCTCTGAATCGAGGCTATTGTCCAGATGCCGGGCCGCTCCAGGTGTCTCTGCAGCTTGGGCCGGTGGCTGGCTCCTGCAACAGGGCCGCTTTCCGAGGCGTCGCTGCTGCGGTTGCATTAAAGAGAACCCACGCTGCTGGTTTGGTAAGTGTATATTATTATTTTTATTGTTTTTTTATTATTATTATTAATTTTTGTTATTTTTTGTGTTTTAGATTGTGGGAAAAGGGAAAGCAATATTTGGTGTGTTTCACCCCTAAGTTCTCGGAGTAATCACTTCCACCACTTGTGGAAGACCGATGTTCCCTGTAGAAAGGGCTCCTGTCGCGGGACCCTCATAACCTCAGGCTCTTTTGGTAGCCCAGCCTAGTGAGGATAACCAGGACGATAGTGTTCACCGAGAGATTGCAGATAGGTTGGCGCACATAAAAGGCCGTTTGGAATCACCTGTCCCAAAGAAGGCATTAAAGCATTTACTTCTGAGTCTGAAGAAGATTTTTTTGCTTCCGTAGTGTCTCAGGATGAGTTATCAGAGGGGGAAGTTTCGTCCAATAGGGAGGGAAGTAATTCGGATTGAGAAGCCTCTACACAAGGGGTCTCACTGTTTAAGGAACAAATAGAAAGTCTGATTAGTTCCATTTTAGATATTTTGAATTTTTCAGCTCCATAAACCCCCAAGAGGAAAAAGGGGGATTTGTTTAAGCTGGAAAAACAGAGACCATTTTTTCCTGAGCAAACTTATTATTCCAATCTGATCTAAAAGGAATGGCAAGAGCCAGATAGTCTTCCGGCCATTCCTAAAGTATTAGATACTAAGTATCCTTTTTCCTCCGATCTGATTGATTTATGTTCTTGTCCTCCTGTGGTAGACGCTTCAGTTTCAGGTCTTTCTAAGACTTCTGTTATGCCATCCCCTGATAGTGCCTCCCCAAAGGATTTAGCAGATAAACGCATAGATCAGGTGGCACGTCATGCTTTTTACATTGTAGGGTCGACATTACGGCCAGCCTGTGCCACATTCGTAGCCTCTTTGGTGAGCAGGAAGTTGTTGAAGTAACTGGATTCCAAGACTCGTTGGGTCATTCACGGAAGTCATGCTCCAAGTTGATTATGACCAGTATGGATATTAACAGGTATGTCATTTCTGCTATGGATAATTTAATTAGGCTAAGTGCCAGAGGTTTAGCTCTGTAAGTAGCTTTGAGCCGCTTATGACTAAAGCAATGGTCGGCTGATGCTGCCTCTAAGAAAAATCTGATGGGACTCCCTTTTCAGGGAGGACATCTGCTTGGGAAGCAGCTAGATGAGATGGTAAAGGAAGCTACTGGGGGTAAGTCTACTAAACTTCCAAAGAAAGGGAAGTCTAGCACTTTTTTCCAGTTCCTCCAATCGTTTGCCCTTTCATTGGGGCAGAGGTACCACTTCTTTGGGATACAGAAAATAATTTTGGAATAGACCAAAGTCCCAAAATAGGGCAAAATCTTTCTAGCGGAACAAGGGCCAGACCTCTTCTGAGGTTCTTTTGGTCAGGGGTATCCCAAAATCCAGTGAAAGCAGAAGCATTGAGATCCGCCGTAGCTCATCTCTTGGAGATTGAAGTAGTTTGTCATGTTCCACTTTTAGAGAGGGGTAAGGGGTTTTACTCCAATTTGTTCATAATTCCCAAGGACAATTCTGTATGCCCAATATTAGATCTCAAGATCTTCAGTTTTGTCGCTTCAGCCGGAAGAATTTATGACCACAGTGGATATAAAGGATGCCTACCTACATATCCTGATTTTTCCAGATCATCAAAAATACTTGCGCTTTGCAGTAGATGGCCTATATCTTCAGTTTGTGGCTCTGTCCTTTGGCCTGTCTTCAGCCCTAAGGGTGTGTACCAAGGTTTTGGCAGGTCTTATGGCTTTCCTAAGAAACCAGGGGATACACATTATCCCTTACTTAGATGATCTACTGATCAGGGCCCTATCTTTTCAGGGGGTCCAGAAGCATACACAGATTTACACTTACATACACTGTCTTATAGACATTAGAAGAGTATATATATCCAAGGTTGCATATCTTACCCCCAAGAGTTTTCCTGGGTATATGATTAGACACAACTCAGGCCAAGGTATTGCTTCCAGAACAGAAGAGTCTTTCACTTCAGGCCAGGGTACAGGATCTCTTGTCCTGCCCCAGTATAATCTTCAAACAGACAATCTAATGGCGGTAGCATATATCATCCATCAGGGGGGCACCAGAAGCAAATGAGCCGGATCTTACTTTGGGCGTAGAGACATGTTCCATGCATCTCTGCAATCCACATACCAGGAGTGGACAACTTTCAGGCCGATCATCTAAGCAGAATGGTCTTGCATCAGTGGGAATAGTCCCTCAGTCATAGGGTTTTTCAGTCACTTTGCAGGTGCTGATGATTCCCTGATGTAAACCTCTTTGTGGAGGTTGCCAGACGATTCAGTTATTCTCACACAGGGGAATCTACGGCATCCAAATTCACAAGGTCTGTCTTTGACGGCCTCGCTATTGAAACCTTCATCCTGGCAGAAAAGTGTTTTTCTGCCAGAGTTATCCAGACCATGATTCAGGCCAGGAAGTAAACTTCATCCAAGATTTACTACAGAATCTGGAGAGTATTTATCGCTTGGTTTAATTCTCGAAGGTTTCTTTTTTCTGTTTCCAGAATATTGGAATTTTTGAAGAAAGGTTTTGATGAAGGTCTGCAATTGAGCACTATAAAAGAACGGATTTCTGCTTTATCCATCTTTATCCATCCTTCAGAAACCCATTGCTGAGAATAAATTTATTAGGAACTTTTTACAGGGGATCACTCATGTGTGACCTACCTGTAAGCCTCTTCTGTCTGTCTGGGACACAGAAACATAGAAGGTTGATGGCAGAAGGAGACCATACCAGACATGAACTTAGTTCTATCAGCCCTTCAGGGTCCTTCCTTTGAACTGCCATTAAACACATCACTAACCTTAATGACACTTAATGCCATCTTTTTAGTGGCAAATACTTCAGTACAACGGGTTTCTGAATTAGCAGCTTTATCACATTCAGCAAGGCAGTCCCTAACCTGGTGGCTGATTCCTTAGCCTCTTCAGATGGGCAAATCCTTTCTTCACGTACAATGGAAGATTATTACCACTGATGCCAGTCTAACAGGTTGGGGATGTGTCATGGGGTCACAAACGATCTATGGGTTAAGCCTCCCTATTTAGAGTTGTATAAGGACAAGGCCGTTTTTTTAAACAGGATTTTCTTCCTAAAGTGGTTTCCCCTTTTCATCTTAATGAAGAAGTGATTTTGCCTTCTTTATGTCCTGCTCCAGTTACCCATAAGGAGAGGGCCCTTCATTCTTTGGATGTAGGGAGAGCATAAAAATATGATATCACTGCTACACAAGCTTTCAGTAAGTCAGACTTCTTATTTATTATAACTGAGGGGCCATGGAAAGGTATACCGCCAGCTAAGTCCACCATCAGCTGATGGATTAGACAAGCAGTGATAAGGGCCTATATCTCCAAAGGGAAGAATCCTCCCTTTAAAATTACAGCTCATTCTGCATGTGCTATTGGAGCGTCCTGGGCTTTTCAACACCAGGTTTCAGTAGAACAAGAATGCAAAGGTGTTACTTCAGTTCATTCATTTACAAAGTTTTACAAGGTAGATGTTAGTGCCTTGACAAATGCCGCTTTTGTTAGGAAGGTATTGCAAACAGTAGTAAGCTAGAAGTTGTTTGGATTAGCTTGCTCTTTGGAAGAATATGATTTCTCATTTGGGATCACATCCTGAAGTAGGCACTCCTTTTCAAGTTCCCAAACGTGACTGATTATCTGACGGCCTGGAGTAAAATCAGGGAGACAATACAATTCTGTGATTCTCACCTGTAGAATTGTTTTTTCTTCTAAATTTATTTCAGGGCATCAGACCCTCCCTGTATGCTAAGTTACTATATACTATCCTTGGATGCCTAGTCCTAGGGGAATTTGTATATATGTAAATAGTTGTTCAGCATCAAAAAATGGAGAAAATGAAAATAAAAAGAGGGCGGTGGAGACGAAGATACAGGGATACTTTATCTCCCCCCCCCCCCCCGGACGGCTGCTCCTACTGCTTTTCAATTACTTGATTATCGACGTGCAGCTGGAAGTATATAGGCTGGGAGGAGCCACACCTTTGTCTTGCAGTCCACGCCCTTTGGTCGAGAGTTAACCCAATCGTGACTGATTGTCTGATGCCCTGGAGTAAAGATAGAAGAGAAAACAATTCTACAGGTGAGAATCACAGAATTGTATTTTTTGGGGCCGGCTAGCGGGGGGGGGGGGGGGGCAAACCAGGTACCTAAAATTTATGTAAAATTATGTTATAACAGTAGGAGATGCAGCTATGTAAATTTTACGTAGCTGGTGTTAGAAGGGTTAAATGGCAAGCAGCCATACAGTGGCATGAGCTGTTGAGTAGCTTCCCATGGTCACTCCTGGAATGGTGTGTACACCCCGCAGCCCCCCCCCCCCATTCTAAACAGATGTCTCTTGTCACCCTGGCCACATTTGCACCTTGTCTTAAAGGGGATGCAAGATTTTTTAACGCAATTAATATTATATTCTAGTCTTCTTTAGCTACATTAAATACTAATCCTAATTAAAAAGGTTTAGACAGCAAAATCGGCTGATGCGCATTATGTATGTAGGAAGAATAGCAATTAATTACTGTAAGCTATTAATCACAAAATGCAACAAGTCTTGCCTTGACATATCCACTATAAACAAGGCATAATTATGAAAGAAAGAACAGGACATTTGAGACACTGTTAATTTACATAGCCTTTAAACAATCTGAAGGAAGGAGGAAATGGATTAATCATGTTTTTTTTGGGAAAAAATCATTACCAGTCTATCTTTCTATAAACAAGTGAAAAAGAATCTAACTTAAATGAAACTGCCATTTAAGATCAAAAAGAATAGCTTAATTGGAGAGGAAATTACAGCGATAAACTCACAGATTAAAAGATCAAAACACCAATCAGGATATCCCAAGAATATTTTTTTTTTATAGTTTGCTTAGAAAATGTTTAATTTGACAGTATCCACTAAAGAAAGTTTCACCTTCAGGTAAATCACACTTCAGGCAGGAGATCTCCACAACTCACAGAGAACTTAAAGCAGGCCTCCATAAAAAAAAATCAAAGTTTAGTAAATTGCTTCCCTGAACTCCCACCCCGCAATCAGTAATATAACTATTTGAGATAGCCTAACTTGCTGGAATAGCAGGGGCAGTTTCTATTCTCCAGAACTGCATGGGACCACCCATCTTGTCACAATTCTGCCTCTAAAAAAACACGACCTACAGTCAAAATTACCCTAATATAATGCTTTATTTGTCGCCAGAAAAAGCCATAAGCTGTAATTCATCACTGTAAAAGTGTGTGTTAAAGCTACAAAATCTCAAGCTCCTGACAGCCTACCTTGTGTGGAGAAACAATAACTCACAGGCAAACTGCAGCCATGCTGATCTTCAATGCGGACAGCTAAAAAAGAATTTGATCTCCTTCTAACATTCAGTGCAGAAATAGAATGAGTGAGAAACTTTTCATCTAATGCTAAACAGGCTGATACAGAGGATTTCTATTTAAAGTTGACTGGAGGAGCTCTTGCACTAATAGCACAAGGGCATCACCATTCCGGATGCCTCCTGCTCCTTATTGAACCACCCCCTGGTCCTAGGACTTACCAGCCCCTGTGTTATTTGGTTCATGTCTGGTGTTCATCCAGGGGTACCAGGCCCATGTCAAGGTGCACCAGGCTCTTCTGCAACCCCTGGAATGTTGGGCGGGTGGCTTGCAACCGCCTCTCCTTTGAATTGGTATACAGATCTCTTGGATCCTTTACCAGTTCACAAGGTTGGCAGCATCTGGTGTGAAGGGTGGGACAGGTCTATACCTCTACCCTGCAGCCAAGGATAATGGCTGGTCACTAGGAGGGAAGCTTTTACAATGGAATCTCCTGCCATTTGAGGGGAGGGGCATCAAGGGAGATACCCCAGGAATACCCCTCTATGCCCCTTCCCTCTGGTAAAGTAGCTTGTCACATGGTGTGAATTCCAAAGAGTATAAAAAGTTCCCTCCCCTGGCAGCCTGCCAATGTCCTGATGTGCATCAGAAAACAGCCCAATAGACTAGTAGGGAGCCCCAGCCGATCTGCAGAGAGGACGCTGCCCGACAGGAGACCAGAGACCAGAAAAGAGGCAAAGATGGTGAGTTTTGTTTTTTTTTTTTTCCAGAACCAGCATCTGGATCTTGCCAGTACCCAGTGAAGGGAAATTTATATCTTTTTCCCTTTTCTGCACTGACTCCCTTTTATATTTAGCTACCATTTCATGTAGAGCTGCCGAGCATGTAGCCCATGATTACAGGGAACAGAAAGTTTAATTTCTTGTAAGTCACGTGAGTCCTTGAGGAATGTACTGATAAACCTCTCTAAACCGCTTGCAGGGGCTTACTAAAATGATGCCTACGTCACAAGAATGTGTGTTTCTAGAAAGTTCTTGTTGTGTTTAAATACTGAACTGCCTCAATAGAGCAGATCACTTTTTGAAACTGTGCCTTGTGTGCGTTTCTTAAATAGTTGTGTCTGGTGCCGAAGGGATTGAAGGACGCTCCATTAGACCAGACCAGGCTAGCCATAAGAAGTGTGCCTACCCCCCAACACCCAGGATGGGGTGAACCGAGACGAATCGTCAAGATCCAGGCGGAGTCTAGCTTTGACCCAGATTCTCAGCACTATGTTTAATGTTCCCACTTTTCATGAAAACGTAATCTTCTCTTGTTGTTACAGTTTCTATTGAATCTATATCTATGAAGATGATTAAAACATCTTGCATATCAGTAAACATGTTAGAACACATTTTATATCACATAGATTATGACCTAGGGTAAAGGTGTGCAAACACGGGTTTTGATGAGCTTTCAGCTTGCTTCCTGTGTAAATTCACTACTTTACTAACGGACTTCTTTTTTCATTGATAACACCTATGCTGGCAATTTACAGCATGGTTTTATCAATAAAAATGACAGCCAGCATCTGTTTGCATTCTTTTTATTCTAAGCATACAGCACGTCCTGCTCCAGAACATATTCATAACGTATGGGTATACCTCCGCCTTCAGCGCCCTGCACTGCAGATCATGAAGAAAACAAGCTCCTCCCGGCCCTACATATACCGGAGGACCTCCCACAATCCCCAGATTTCTCTGCAGTGCTGGAACTGCGAAGACATGAAGTATCACGCTCTCGCAGGCGAGCGGGGCTTGACAGCCCGAGGCCCTGCGGGACTATTTCCACCCGTCCTCATTGTGAATTAATGCCTCCTAGCCTGGGCTGCGCGGGTCGGGTGAAGGTAGGCAGCACCTGGTGTGCTTATGGAGCAAGACTCCACCGCAATTCCCCAACCATAGTGTAGGCGGTTTAGGCTGATGGTGAGCCTCCAAGGGATGCCCCTCCCGCATTATTGTCCCGTACCCCACGTAGTGCTGAACCCTATTATCGGGTCGCCATTCTCCCTCTTTTCCTCGTCCACTTAGGGGGAAAAGAAAGGGGGGGGAGGGTACGCGTGTGGCGGTCCCAGGGTACCGGTGTGTCACGCTCTTGGCTTCTATACTGCCCTTTAGTAGCTCAGAGATGTCAGGGGCGCGCTGCTTGCTCCTTTTTCGGCTGCCCCTGTGTGTTTTTTACTTGATTTTCACTTAATATTGTTGCCGCGGTGCCCGCGCTTACTGTCGGTGTCCGCTCTATGGTACGTTAGGCCTGCTGGTTGCACCATTGCCTTATTTTTTACTTCAGAGCTTCGCGCTCTTTAGAATGGGCGGGGCCTTTGTCAGGCGTGCTCCGCGTCACGGCAGAGTATTTAGCCTGCTCTTCGAGCTTCGCCGGGCGCCATTTTGGTTAGCTTCCCGCGCACGCGTCGTGGCGGTCTCCTCCCCCACTTGAGCTGTAAGTGCGGGCGAATCCCTCTCATTATTGTCTGCCCATCTGCGCATGTTCCTGACATCTCTTTCCCATTGTGTCTTTCAGACGCTGAGTTCCCGGCGGCCTCTCCCGGCCTCATATACATATATACCTATATACCTATTCATATATTTACTTTATACGTATACATTGCTATACTCATACGTATAAGGAGCGGGCCTTCCTAAAATCTCCTACATTGATCAGCGGGTAGTTGGGGCAACCAGGGTTGCTTACGGCATAAATCCGTATCGACATCCTATATTTAAACAATCACCATATGGAGGCATCTCAGGATTGTGTTACCGGGGTCCCCTTGGGACAGGACCGGCTGCGTATATCGTGCGGTCTCCCCCTTGCTGAGGCGGACGGGGCACGTGTCTGCGCGTCATGTTCTGAACAGACGCTGGAACTGCGAGCAACGCTTGCGGTTATTCCTCGCTCCTTCCCACCCCTTCCCCCTTCCCTAAACCTCACTCCTGTCGAGTCTTGTACAAGTGGGGAGTTACAAATAGATCCCTCTCCTAGGCGGCCCACGCTGGCCCAGATCGTGGAAGGTTTGTCTGGCCAGATCGGCCCAATTAGACAACGGCCTTCTACTCCCGCGGCTTCGGCCTGTGCGATGGGCTCTGAGGAGTCCTTGTCTACACGTGCTAGTACCACATCGGAAGAAGGGGACCTGTTCTCTGACCTAGGCTCCCCTGACGAGAGACCGAGGGGTCAGGATGATGCTGGTCAGGATGACTGGGACCAGCTTGACATTGACGGGATGTTACTCAGGATTGTTAAGGTATTGTCCGTTTCGCTTCCCGGTGCGGTCTCCAGGCCGAGAGGGGGGGGGGGGGGGCGCTTTCATACCGCGCCCGCGCGCTTGGAATTTCTCGAGCAGGCTAACTTCCATGCTCTTGTTCTTAAAGGGTGGGAATGTCCCGCTGCTCTTCAAAAGACTCCGGAGGACTGGGTCTGGAAATACCCTTTCCCCCCCGAGATGGTAGATATTTGGTCCTCGTCCCCAGTAGTGGACGCTCCGATTATTGGGGTCCCTAACCCCCCATTTCTTACATCTCCGGCTTACAGCTCCCTGTGGGACGCCGAGGATCGGCGTATCGATAGGCTTGCTTCCCACGACTTTACCTGTGCTGGCACGGCGCTGCGCCCTGTCTGTGCCGCGGCTATCACGGCAGTGGCCGCTAAAACTCTTATAAGAAAGTCACTGGAGCATCAGCCTGAAGATTTACCCTGGGAGGTGTTTTACGCACTCTCTAGTTGCGATATTTTTGTTAAATTTATTCTTTTGGCCTTGGACGACACCTTCAAAATGTGTGCTAGGACTTCTGCCCAAGTGATGGCTATACGTCGCCTGCTCTGGCTTCGTCAGTGGGGGGCAGACGATGACGCTAAAAGGATCTTGACGGGGCTCCCCTTTAGAGGGCATCACCTGTTTGGGGCACGTCTGGACTTATTTGAGAAACAGGACAGTCCACCCAGTCAGAGGCGCCCGTTGCGCCCCCCCCCCCGGGAGCAGGGAGACCCCTCCCCCTCCATATCATTCCGTTGAACAGGAACCGGGGTTGCTCCCTGCTGGGTCTGGTTCGGGTTCCTGTCCCAGGATGGACGTTCAAGGCCCGGGGCCCTCCGGTCAGGCTAAGTCCTTTTCCTTCCCTGAATTCCCTCATGCATGATGGGACGCCCTCACCCACCTGGGTGAGGGGATGGCCACTGTACCTTACTCCTATCAGGAGGCATCCTGCCTCGCTCTGGTGGCTTTAGGTAGTTCCCCCAGAGATGGAATGGTGCTTGCTGGGTGGTCCTTCCCTGAGTTGGCTAGGAGGACTATGGTTCCATGCCCTTCTTCTGGCATGGGTGCAGGCTTAATTGGGCCTGACAGGTATGGCTTCCCTGCTGAACGCCATTATCATATAGAATCTGGGGCCCCTGAGCGGGTCTGCCCCTCTCTCCCTTCTAGGATGAGGGAGTCTATCTGCCTAACACCTAGGGGGGTGTGGCATCTGTACCATAAACTTTCGGCCTGGCGCCCTTGACAGGGCTGTCTGTGCCCCATGCCCCAGGGGCCCTCTGGCCGCTGGTGGCGTGTTTGGATTCTTTCTAGGCTCTAGGGAGCCTTCTGGATATTGAGCCCTCTACGACTGGGTATTGGTGTTCAAACACCGTTGAGACTTAAACTAAGCCCCCCGTTGCGCCCTTGTATGCACTGGGCCCAGGAAGGGGTGATGGCTCACACGGCGCCAAGGGGCGTTTTACAGGGGACCTATCAGGCTCTCCTGTTCCCTCACAAAGAGCTTAAGGAATGGAACTTGACAAAACTGGAGCCCTACTCGGCTCCACCCTCTAGTCTCTGGTTTACACCAGGAGTAGGTTTCACCCAGTGCCTTTTTTTCCTTGGCTATAAGGAGTTTATGGGTATGAGACCTCTGGTCTTCCGTCCTGTATAGTGATTCCTCCAGACAGCTTCGCTTCTGGAGAGCTGATTGGCGGCTCGTCCTTTGACACCATTTGTCTCGGGGATCTTTGGGCTCTGAGGTGACTTAGCCATTAGCCCTGGATGAGGGGTTTGCACCCTGGGTCTGGGTCTGCTTACCTTGCTCCTTGTGGAGGCGGTTATTCTTCTACCGGTTACTCGTTAGTACCATGGGGGAGCATTCCATACTCTTTGCCTTTCCCTGTTGGTTACCATGGTACCTAATCAGGCAGGATGACAAAGGGGGCCTATTCTTCTGAATCCCCCGGGGGTTCCTAGGAAGGGACTTTGAAGGTTCTGTTTCCTAGGTGATTCTGGTCATAAGGAGCACGTTGTGGGTCCTAGTTGGGGACTACTTCTTCTTGTACCCGTCCATGGGGGGACTTGTGGCCTTAATAGGACAGTGGTTGCTCCTTGTTCCTGTGGAATTCTTGGGCCTGGATCCTTTCCAGGGGAGCCCTGATTCCTTGGGGGACTTGATATTCCTTGTCCTTCCTGAAGTATCCCTCCCTTGGGAGGTTCTCTGTTGTGCCTCTGGGCTCACACTGGCAGGATTCTGTGGGACCCCGCCTCTATTACAGGGGTCTACCCCTGTTATTAGCCAGATTGGTCTGCCCTGGTTGGGGTTAGTGGTTCTGGCTGGGTAGTTTACTTGAAGATGTTATACCCTTGCCCTACTGGGCATGGGGAGAGCTTGCGCTAGTCCCTGATGGCAAGCAGCACCTTATGCTTGGGGCCTGGGAGGCCCAGTGGGGTGTGGGTTCTCAGGGAGTTCTGCTGAGTCCAGCGGGAAGGTAGTTTCCTCATGAGGACTATTTTTAACATAGTATGGTGCCTTTACTTTAGACCTACCTTAGTGTCGGCAGGATTTGGGGCTTACCCTGCCGGGAGATCACAGATCTCGGGGTGTCTTGTTCCTTGGAGGCGCTGGACTTTGTCTTCCTCCTTATTTTCTTCCTTCTGCCACGCTGGTTTAGCTTATGTTGTCCCTATGCTATTAGCTGGGTCTAAACTCCTTCCCTGGCGGGAGGCTATCTGCTCCTGGGATTAGGGTCCTACAAGCAGTGTTTGGTATGGGCTCGCTACTTGACTCTGTCTATGGCTGAGGCCTGATCTGCCCTTCTATTACGAGACCTGATCCAATTTTTTGTTTGCATTCCTCAGGGTCTGCTCAGGAGCATTCCTGGGGATCCCTAGTTCCCCCCTTTGGGGAGGACTTATTCTGATGACCTACCAAGGGTTCCTACAGGTCTTAGTCAGGTCCCCGTCTGACCTGCTCCTTCCATTAGGTTGCTCCTCTGGGGAGGTTATTCCAGGCAGTGGTGTGCCATAGGGAACGGCACTATTGGTGGTTCTAGTCATTATATATATATATTTCTTATATATATGCATGCCTTGGTACAGATCTATACCATGAGGTGAGGGTACCCGCCTCACACTAAGTTGGATTCAGGCGTTATTTCGTCCTTTCTGCCTTGGACGGATCCTCTGGTCTCGGGACTATGATCTAAATTTCTATGAGATGAAAGGGATCTGGGCCCCTCTACTGGGGTTAGAGATCTGCCAGACCTGTCTTGTCCCTGACGGGATATTATCTTCGGGTCTTCTGGTGCCCCCTTCTCGAAGTACCGGATTGATTGTTTTCCATGGATTAAGGGCCCTCTGGCCTGGTCCTATTTGGTTGGTCGTCCTTCCGGACCTGTAGGACTCTTTCGGCTCTGCTGAATACTGTTGTGAGCACTTCTGTTCGTCCTGTCTGCGACCTGGACATGTATTCCCCTTTGGGAAAAGTTTTGAGTTACCATGGCTACCCCCTCTTGTTGTGGCATGGTTAGGCAGTTATTTTGGCCTATCCTTCTAGAGGAAGATTCTTCCTCCCTATTGTTTTTCGTTCTTTTACTATTAGTGCTTGGCTTGCCCTGTAGCACTATGTTGTTGATAGCATGGTTAAGGGTGACAGCGCTTTACTGTTGGCTGTGCCTTTTCAAGGGGATCCCACCCTATTGTGGACACTGCTATTGGATGTCCCATACGTTATGAATATGTTCTGGAGCAGGATGTGCTGTATGCTTAGAATAATACAATTCTGTGAGAATCTCACCTGTAGAATTGGTATTATATGCATACAGCACGTCCTGCTCCACCCCACCCTGGTTTCACTTTGTTCTGGATCCCCTGTATGGTGATTGTACTCACTTGGTGTTATTGCCAGACACTCTGGGTGGTTGGTTTCTCCTGGCTGCTCTTCTCACTGCTTTTCAATGCTGGGGATTGTGGGAGGTCCTCCGGTATATGTAGGGCCGGGAGGAGCTTGAGGGCAGTCTGCGCTGAGAAGATAGAAGACAGCTCTCTCGTGGAGCATGTGAGCGGGACTTATTGTGCCTGCAGCCCTGCAGGACTATTCCCACCCGTTCCGTCCCACTGACTGCCTCCCAGCCTCGGCTAATAAGGTTTGGGTGAAGGTAGGCGATAGAAGCACTTGGTGCTGAGGAGCTAGGCTCCTACCGCAGTCCCTGCTCTAACAGGGTAGGCGGTTTAGGCTAATGGTGAGCCTTTTTGGGATGCCCCCACTGCCTCATGGGTTTGGCCAGGTTATCCTGTGCGGTTAAACCCTATTCCCATTCCCCCTCCACCTTCACTCCTCATACTGGCCCCTGGGCGCCTTTTCCCCCAGAGTATTCCGTTGTTATCCTCCCTCACTCTCCCTTCGGGGGATCTCGGGGGGGGGGGTGTCTGGTGTTTTGTGACTTTAGACATATGTGTGCCTGTTACTTTATTAAAACACGTTGTCGCGTGTTTGTACTGCGCTCCGCGGCTGGCAGCCCCATTCACCTCAGAGCTGCCGGGCTGCTACTGGCCGGCCAGATCACATGGGCACGCTTCGCGCTCTTCAGGGGGGGGCGGGCTCTGTGGATGATGCAATTTACATGATATCTCCACGGCCCGCCCCTCGAGGTTGTGGATGCCATTTTGTCTTCCTCCTACGCTGCTGGCTCCTTGCGATCTGTGAGTAACCCCGGTGGGGTGAATTTTTCTCTATTGGTTCTTATGCTTTATTCTTATGGGAATATATTGTTGTGTCTTTCAGGCGGGATAAAGCTTCAGTCTTGTGGTCTCTCCCGGCCCTCTCCCCTCATTATCTTCCACTTCCCTAGCGGTCTTTTGGGGCATCCTGGGTAGCTCTTTAGCATTAACCCTTACTGGCCTACTGTCCCTGTTTCAAAACACCATATGGAGGCTTCTGGGGATAATAAGCCTGGGGTTCCTTCGGGACAAGCCAGGCTATTTGTTGCGTTTGGGGTATCCCCAATCGGTGCTGATGTCAGGGTATGTGTACCCTGCAGGTACTTGCACTGCAGTCTAGGTTACCTGTTGCTGGGCCTGCTCCCCCTCGAGCTTCGCCTACCCCCTCACGCCTGCATCTGACCTCCTATGAGGAGCATACCAGCGGGGAGTCTCAGTCTCATTTGGCTGCACGGGTAGCCAGCATTGAGAAACATATTGCTGGGTCTGCCATGCGTAAGGCTTCTGCTAAGAAGCGGCATTTGTCTCCCACCATCTCCCTCTTTCCTGTGGAAACTGAGGAATTTTTGACACTACTGGTTATTCCCCCCTGGAGGAGGGGGAATTGTTCTCTGATTCAGAATCATCTGAGGAGCAACCCAGGGTTTATGGTGGTACAGGGTCTCCCTTTGGGGAAGATCTGTGGTCCTCAGATGACACTGACAGGCTCTTGGCTGACATTTTTGAAGTGCTCTGTATCTCCCCTCCTGCCGTGGCTCCGCAGCAGCAGGGTGAGCTCTCTCATACGGTTAAACCACGTTTGGAATTCCTTGAGCAGTTGCACTTTAATAATCTGGTGCTCAAAGAATGGGAGCGGCCTAGCAAGCTGCCCAGGGTGCCCAAAAGTTGGGACAAAAGGTATCCCTTTCCTGCTGATGTGATTAAGCGTTGATCATGTCCTCCTGCAGTGGACGCGCCTGTTCCGGGGCTGTCCAATACATCTGTCATGCATTCCCCTGACACTACTACCCTGAGGGATGGTGAGGACCGGCGTATGGACCAACTGGCTTGTCATGCCTTTGCCTGTGTGGGGACCGCGCTATGCCCGGTTTGTGCCTCTGCCATTACAGCTATTGCTATTAAGGGTTTGCTTAAGAGCCTCTTAGAGGGGGCCTCTGATGACACGGGAGGAGAAGAGTATAGATCTCCCCTGCTTTGCTATGAATTTGTTGCATATATTCTGTCTGCTATGGATGATGCCATTAGAATGTGTGGTAGAACTTCTGCCCTGTTGGTAGCTATACGCCGCTCTGTCTGGCTACGTCAGTGGGTAGCTGATAATGCTGCTAAGAAGGCTCTCACTGGTTTCCCTTTCAAGGGCCTGCATCTTTTTGGTGAACGCTTGGATTTGTTTGTCAAGGGCGGTAGGAGGCCGGTCCTTTCGGGGGATGGGTGCCCTTCTCCCATCCTTCCGTGGTTCAAGACCCAGTCGAGGAGGCTCCTTTACTGGGGCCCTCGTAGATCACTAGGGAAGGGGCAGAGGACGTGGCCGTCCTGGCCTCTCCTGGGGTCCCAAGCCAAAATCCTCACCCAAGCCCCCTCAAGCATGAAGGGGCGCCCTCACCCATCCGGGTGGGGGGGACGACTTCGGCTCTTTGCTCATGTCTGGAGGCTTGATGTCTCAGACCAGTGGATTCAGGAGGTAGTGTCCTCCGGTTACAAGATAGAGTTTGCAGCCTGGCCTCCCCCAAGATTCATCACATCCCGGATGGCTCAGAACCCCCTGTCAGCTCAGGGTCTGTGCCTTGCTGTCCAAAACCTTCTGGAGTTGGGGGTTATCTGCCAGGTGCCTTTGAGGGAAAGGGGCAGAGGCTACTATTCCAATCTTTTCACCGTTCCCAAAAAAGACGGGTCCATCAGACCTATCCTGGATTTAAAGTGCCTCAACAAATTTGTCAGATTCAAACACTTTCGCATGGAGACTCTGGGCTCCGCTGTCAATTCACTACGTCCAGGAATTCTTGACCTCTGTAGACATCAAGGACGCTTACCTTTATGTACCAGTCTTTCCAGGTCATCAGAGATTCCTCAGGTTCACTCTGGAGGATCAGCACTATCAATTTGTGGCTCTGCTTTTGGTATCACCTCGGCCCCCAGGGTATTCACCAAGGTACTGGCTCTGTTGAGATCTCAGGGCATTCGTATCCTTCCTTACTTAGACGACATTCTCATCATGTCTCAATCTCTCCAGCAAGCCGAGTTGGATACTCAGCGGGTGGTGTCCACACTGGAGTCTTTCGGCTGGGTGATCAACCACCCCAAGTTTTTTCCTGTCACCGTCCATGGTGAGGTCCTTTCTGGGCATGTTTCTGGATACGTCTCAGGTCAAGATTTTTCTGCCTCATCAGAAGGTGGAGAGTCTTCAGGCCCAAGCCAGGTTCCTTATGTCTTGCCCTCATCCCTCCATTCGGCAGGGGATGCAGCTGGTGGGCCTGATGGTGTCTTGCTCCGAGGCGGTTCCATACCCTCAGTTTCACATGAGACCTCTTCAACTTCACCTCTTATCAGTTTGAGATCGGGACCCTCGGTCCCTGGATCAGGTGTTGGTTCTGTCCCCTCTGGCCAGACGGTCTCTCTCGTGGTGGCTGGACTCAAGAAACCTGTTGGTGGGCAGATCCTTTCTGGCCCCGTGCTGGGAGACAGTCACCACAGATGCCAGTCTGACAGGTTGGGGGGGCTTCTGGAAATCCCTGAAATTCCAGGGTCAGTGGGGCCCTCAGGAGGCCCACAACCCTATCAACATTCTGGAATTGAGGGCGATAAGGTTGGTTCTCGCCAAATTGACTCCACACCTTTGGGGACGGGCGGTTCAGGTCCGCTCGGACAACCAGACGGCGATTGTCTACATCAGTCATCAGGGAGGGACCCGGCGGAGGGCCCTCAAAGAAGTGTCCCTGATACTGTCTTGGGTGGAGGAGAATGTTCCCTGCATCTCAGCTGTGTACATCCCGGGGGTGGAGAATCTGGAGGCAGACTCTCTGAGCAGGGGGACCTCTCATCTGGGAGAATGGTCCCTCAGCAGCAGGGTGTTTTGCTCCCTGTGCCACCGCTGGGGTCAGCCAGATGTGGATCTGTTTGCGTCCCGTCACAATCACAAACTTTGTCTTTGTCTCTCTGCCCCAGGACCCTCTGGCCTTGGCCATGGATGCACTAGCAATGTCTTGGAAGAGCTTTCAGCTTCTCTGTGTTTTCCCTCTTTTTCCTCTGTTGGGCAAGGTGCTACGCAAGATTGCTTAGGAAGTGGTGCCAACCATTCTGGTGCCCCCCCCCCGTTGGCCAAGAAGGGTGTGGTTTGCAGATGTCGTGCAGTTGGCAGTAGATCAGCATGTTCTGCCCAAGGATCCAGACCTGCTCACTCAGGGGCAGCTACGCCATCCCAATTTACAATCGCTGGCTTTGACGGCCTGGCTGTTGAAACCTCCATCTTGATGGAGAAGGGGCTGCCTGCCTCTGTTGTTAATACCATGATTCAGGCAAGTCCTCATCATCCATCTACTATAGGGTCTGGCATTCTTACATTGACTGGTGTGAGTCTAAGTCACTTCCCTGTAGGGTGTTTTCTGTCCCTAGGATTCTGGAATTCCTGCAACATGGTTTGGATTTGGGTCTTCAGCTTAGTACCCTCAAAGGTCATGTTTCTGCTGTGGCCATTTTCTTCCAAAGATCCTTTGCTCACCATTGTATGGTCAAGACTTTCTTACAAGGGGTTTCTCACGTGCGTCCTCCGCGTAAGCCTATGTTACCAGTATGGGACTTGAACTTGGTCTTATCTGCCTTGCAGGGGTCTCCCTTTGAGCCTTTGCGTGAGGCCCCTTTGTCCATTTTGACTCTTAAAGTAGTCTTTTTGGTGGCTATCACTTCTGTTAGGCGTGTTTCTGAGTTGGCGGCGCTTTCCATCAAACCCCCTTACTTTGAGAGACACCTGAAGGTGGTGTTTCGTTTTCTGCCTAAGGTTGTGTCTGCCTTTCATCTCAATCAGGGCATTGTTTTGCCTTCTCTATGCCCTAATCCTAGTAACCCTAAGGAGCGGGTTTTACACTATATGGATGTCGTCAGGACTCTGAAGTTCTATTTGGTGGCTACTGAATCTTTCAGGAAGACTGATGCTCTATTTGTGCTTCCATCTGGGCCTAGAAAGGGTCTGGCTCCAGCTAAGTCCACTATCAGCAAGTGGATTCGCTAGGCTGTGATTCAGGCCTATTCTGCTAAGGGGAAGGAGCCTCCCTTCCGCCTTACTGCTCATTCTACTCGTGCTATTGGTGCCTCTTGGGTTTTTCAGCACCTAGCTTCTGTTGAACAAGTTTGCAAGGCCACTACTTGGTCTTCTGTTCATACCTTTTCTAAGTTTTACAAGGTTGATGTTAAGGCCTCAGCTGATGCTGCTTTTGTTCGCAAAGTTCTGCAGGCGGCAGTGGTTTAAACTTTTTGGTTACTTTTTGGGGATCCTACCCTACCTTACGGACACTGCTATTGGATGTCCCATGGGTAAGGAATATTCTGGAACAGGATGTGCTGTATACTTAGAATAATACAATTCTGTGATTACTCACCTGTAGAATTGGTATTAAACGTATACAGCACGTCCTGTTCCACCCCACCCTTGTTATCATTATTCTTAGTTACCTCTGTATGGTGAGTGTTCATATGTTCATTTTTGAATTCTGGTTTTGTTCTCCTGGCCTTTTGTTAACTGCTTGTCAATACTGGGGATTTTGTGGGAGGTCTCTGACTTATATAGGGCCGGAAGATGCCACAAGCTGTTTTTCTGCAGTCCAGCGCCATCTTGTGGCTGTATTACCCATGGGTAAGGAATATTCTGGAACAGGAGTGCTGTATACGTATAATACCAATTCTACAGGTGAGTAATCACAGAATTGTTTTTTCAGTTCATAATCTTGCAATAAACACCTCTTACAGCAAGAGTCTTGAAATGTAAGTTCAATACAACAGGAAACTTGTGATGTAAACCCATAACAGCAGCAGTTAAAAAGACTGTAGACTGTGGGAGGGAGCAGCAGGTGTGCACTGCTTGGATGCAAAACTAGAAATGCCTGAGGGAGAGGGGAAGAAGGGAGGATCTACTTGGCACACTACTTAGCCTATGTACATGAACACCCTGTAAAGCAGTTACCCCGGGTAAATAAAACACACGTCATGGGACATGACGGCTTTACTCAGGACCAGGAAAGCCACTCCCACCTGCGCAACACAGAGCCAAAGAATTAAGCTTTGAAGATGCAGATAAGTTATAGTTGGAGGCCTCCTCTGCCAGTCCTTGTGATTTCTGAGTCTTTGAACCAAAAACTGCTGGACATACCATTGTTCTGCTTACATATCCCAGTTTTTTTTCTTCTGTGGTGGTCTAGTTTTCAAACAGTACAGACATTTATCTTTTCTGCAGAGCAAAGGCCACACCATCTCCTTTTTTACCAGATGCCATGACCTGTACAGGACATTATTCCCTCCTGCCTTTTCATTAGCTCTGACTATATTTAAAATTATGTATACTGTGTATCTAGATAAAGGCAACTTTTGATTAGACCAGAAAATCTGTGGATAGCTTTTATATCATACTCTCTGATATCTAGGACCTTTGATTGTCCTAACTGCTTTTCTATCTTACACAACCAGAATAGGCATAATAAATGAAATGAAAAATACTTACATGCTCTGCATGGGTTTCTTTGACTAAACCTTATCTTGTGTTGCTGCTGCCACCACCCAGTCCCTGTAACAGTTGTGGATACTTAAAGCGGACCAAAACCCACAATTATAACAAGCATCCCCTGAATTGCTCCTCCCATGAGGATTACCTTTTGCCAATTTATACTGCTCCAGCTTCACTCTAATCCCAGGTAATGGCGCCTGTTTTAGCTGTAAAGCTCCGCCTCCTCCATTCATTGCCACTGTTGTGCGTGGCAATGATGCCATTGCCACACCTGTGTAATGACTGATCTCCTGCCATCTTATAGAGGCACAGTAAAAAATAAAGTGTTCCAGGGCAATCTGAAAAGCAAACATATCCATTTCTAGTTTTATACCCTAAGAAGGGAGTATTGGCAGGGGTTTTGGACGAATGTATTTTCAGTGGGTTTTGGTCCGCTTTAATATGCCTGTTGAGGTTAGTAGATTAGGAATGGGATAGAGAGATTTTTATTACGTTTTGAGCTGTGGGGATCCCTAGATGCTTTTAAGATACTTCTATGATTTGTTCCAAATCTTTATGATAATCTACCTGAGTGAAATTTTGTGCTTTCACCTGATTTTTATTTGTATTGAGATTGTTTGATAAATCACAACATGAAATACGTGCCATGCAAAGTGAAAAGGGCACACACTGGTGCCCGAGTCTAGGGCCTTCGCAAAAGAGAATGGACCCCTTTCCCCTACTCTCCCAGAGGGCGAACTTCCTGACAGACAGTACAAAGATAAATATCCCTCCGTCTTGAGGGGGAGCAGGGAATCTATTCCTCAGGTAATACCTGAAGAATTCCCCGTAGACCACTGGCTGGCTCCCTCACGGTAAGGCTTTCTCTGGTGGTTTCCCGACCAGGTACTAGCCAGCTTTGGCACCAGGTTTTGCTTGGCTGGCTGTGAGACCTGCCTTGTCCTATAACTAACCTTTCACCCAATTCTTGAGGACAGGGCCCATTAACATCCTGCGACCCACAACTAAGCAACACACATGCGCAAACAAAAATAAACTTTAAAAAGCGCTATGGCGTAAAAAAATAAAAAGGTGAACAGGGTTAAGTGTTATGTAAACACAGAGCTGAGCCTCACAGCTTTAAAAACACTACTTGTAGAGCCATAAGGACCTGGAAAGAAGGTGTAGCTCTGAAAAAAATGTGTGATCATTCAACCTTATGCCTTACTAGTGTTCTATGTGAAAGTGATTTTCGGGGCTGACAGCAGACGACTTCAAAGCGTTTCGCAGCTAGTGGCCAAAAAACTGCTGTAACAGACAACCAGCCACCTCCGAACAGCGGTTTCCCTTTCAAGGGCCTGCATCTTTTTGGTGAACGCTTGGATTTGTTTGTCAAGGGCGGTAGGAGGCCGGTCCTTTCGGGGGATGGGTGCCCTTCTCCCATCCTTCCGTGGTTCAAGACCCAGTCGAGGAGGCTCCTTTACTGGGGCCCTCGTAGATCACTAGGGAAGGGGCAGAGGACGTGGCCGTCCTGGCCTCTCCTGGGGTCCCAAGCCAAAATCCTCACCCAAGCCCCCTCAAGCATGAAGGGGCGCCCTCACCCATCCGGGTGGGGGGGACGACTTCGGCTCTTTGCTCATGTCTGGAGGCTTGATGTCTCAGACCAGTGGATTCAGGAGGTAGTGTCCTCCGGTTACAAGATAGAGTTTGCAGCCTGGCCTCCCCCAAGATTCATCACATCCCGGATGGCTCAGAACCCCCTGTCAGCTCAGGGTCTGTGCCTTGCTGTCCAAAACCTTCTGGAGTTGGGGGTTATCTGCCAGGTGCCTTTGAGGGAAAGGGGCAGAGGCTACTATTCCAATCTTTTCACCGTTCCCAAAAAAGACGGGTCCATCAGACCTATCCTGGATTTAAAGTGCCTCAACAAATTTGTCAGATTCAAACACTTTCGCATGGAGACTTTGGGCTCCGCTGTCAATTCACTACGTCCAGGAATTCTTGACCTCTGTAGACATCAAGGACGCTTACCTTTATGTACCAGTCTTTCCAGGTCATCAGAGATTCCTCAGGTTCACTCTGGAGGATCAGCACTATCAATTTGTGGCTCTGCTTTTGGTATCACCTCGGCCCCCAGGGTATTCACCAAGGTACTGGCTCTGTTGAGATCTCAGGGCATTCGTATCCTTCCTTACTTAGACGACATTCTCATCATGTCTCAATCTCTCCAGCAAGCCGAGTTGGATACTCAGCGGGTGGTGTCCACACTGGAGTCTTTCGGCTGGGTGATCAACCACCCCAAGTTTTTTCCTGTCACCGTCCATGGTGAGGTCCTTTCTGGGCATGTTTCTGGATACGTCTCAGGTCAAGATTTTTCTGCCTCATCAGAAGGTGGAGAGTCTTCAGGCCCAAGCCAGGTTCCTTATGTCTTGCCCTCATCCCTCCATTCGGCAGGGGATGCAGCTGGTGGGCCTGATGGTGTCTTGCTCCGAGGCGGTTCCATACCCTCAGTTTCACATGAGACCTCTTCAACTTCACCTCTTATCAGTTTGAGATCGGGACCCTCGGTCCCTGGATCAGGTGTTGGTTCTGTCCCCTCTGGCCAGACGGTCTCTCTCGTGGTGGCTGGACTCAAGAAACCTGTTGGTGGGCAGATCCTTTCTGGCCCCGTGCTGGGAGACAGTCACCACAGATGCCTGTCTGACAGGTTGGGGGGGCTTCTGGAAATCCCTGAAATTCCAGGGTCAGTGGGGCCCTCAGGAGGCCCACAACCCTATCAACATTCTGGAATTGAGGGCGATAAGGTTGGTTCTCGCCAAATTGACTCCACACCTTTGGGGACGGGCGGTTCAGGTCCGCTCGGACAACCAGACGGCGATTGTCTACATCAGTCATCAGGGAGGGACCCGGCGGAGGGCCCTCAAAGAAGTGTCCCTGATACTGTCTTGGGTGGAGGAGAATGTTCCCTGCATCTCAGCTGTGTACATCCCGGGGGTGGAGAATCTGGAGGCAGACTCTCTGAGCAGGGGGACCTCTCATCTGGGAGAATGGTCCCTCAGCAGCAGGGTGTTTTGCTCCCTGTGCCACCGCTGGGGTCAGCCAGATGTGGATCTGTTTGCGTCCCGTCACAATCACAAACTTTGTCTTTGTCTCTCTGCCCCAGGACCCTCTGGCCTTGGCCATGGATGCACTAGCAATGTCTTGGAAGAGCTTTCAGCTTCTCTGTGTTTTCCCTCTTTTTCCTCTGTTGGGCAAGGTGCTACGCAAGATTGCTTAGGAAGTGGTGCCAACCATTCTGGTGCCCCCCCCCCGTTGGCCAAGAAGGGTGTGGTTTGCAGATGTCGTGCAGTTGGCAGTAGATCAGCATGTTCTGCCCAAGGATCCAGACCTGCTCACTCAGGGGCAGCTACGCCATCCCAATTTACAATCGCTGGCTTTGACGGCCTGGCTGTTGAAACCTCCATCTTGATGGAGAAGGGGCTGCCTGCCTCTGTTGTTAATACCATGATTCAGGCAAGTCCTCATCATCCATCTACTATAGGGTCTGGCATTCTTACATTGACTGGTGTGAGTCTAAGTCACTTCCCTGTAGGGTGTTTTCTGTCCCTAGGATTCTGGAATTCCTGCAACATGGTTTGGATTTGGGTCTTCAGCTTAGTACCCTCAAAGGTCATGTTTCTGCTGTGGCCATTTTCTTCCAAAGATCCTTTGCTCACCATTGTATGGTCAAGACTTTCTTACAAGGGGTTTCTCACGTGCGTCCTCCGCGTAAGCCTATGTTACCAGTATGGGACTTGAACTTGGTCTTATCTGCCTTGCAGGGGTCTCCCTTTGAGCCTTTGCGTGAGGCCCCTTTGTCCATTTTGACTCTTAAAGTAGTCTTTTTGGTGGCTATCACTTCTGTTAGGCGTGTTTCTGAGTTGGCGGCGCTTTCCATCAAACCCCCTTACTTTGAGAGACACCTGAAGGTGGTGTTTCGTTTTCTGCCTAAGGTTGTGTCTGCCTTTCATCTCAATCAGGGCATTGTTTTGCCTTCTCTATGCCCTAATCCTAGTAACCCTAAGGAGCGGGTTTTACACTATATGGATGTCGTCAGGACTCTGAAGTTCTATTTGGTGGCTACTGAATCTTTCAGGAAGACTGATGCTCTATTTGTGCTTCCATCTGGGCCTAGAAAGGGTCTGGCTCCAGCTAAGTCCACTATCAGCAAGTGGATTCGCTAGGCTGTGATTCAGGCCTATTCTGCTAAGGGGAAGGAGCCTCCCTTCCGCCTTACTGCTCATTCTACTCGTGCTATTGGTGCCTCTTGGGTTTTTCAGCACCTAGCTTCTGTTGAACAAGTTTGCAAGGCCACTACTTGGTCTTCTGTTCATACCTTTTCTAAGTTTTACAAGGTTGATGTTAAGGCCTCAGCTGATGCTGCTTTTGTTCGCAAAGTTCTGCAGGCGGCAGTGGTTTAAACTTTTTGGTTACTTTTTGGGGATCCTACCCTACCTTACGGACACTGCTATTGGATGTCCCATGGGTAAGGAATATTCTGGAACAGGATGTGCTGTATACTTAGAATAATACAATTCTGTGATTACTCACCTGTAGAATTGGTATTAAACGTATACAGCACGTCCTGTTCCACCCCACCCTTGTTATCATTATTCTTAGTTACCTCTGTATGGTGAGTGTTCATATGTTCATTTTTGAATTCTGGTTTTGTTCTCCTGGCCTTTTGTTAACTGCTTGTCAATACTGGGGATTTTGTGGGAGGTCTCTGACTTATATAGGGCCGGAAGATGCCACAAGCTGTTTTTCTGCAGTCCAGCGCCATCTTGTGGCTGTATTACCCATGGGTAAGGAATATTCTGGAACAGGAGTGCTGTATACGTATAATACCAATTCTACAGGTGAGTAATCACAGAATTGTTTTTTCAGTTCATAATCTTGCAATAAACACCTCTTACAGCAAGAGTCTTGAAATGTAAGTTCAATACAACAGGAAACTTGTGATGTAAACCCATAACAGCAGCAGTTAAAAAGACTGTAGACTGTGGGAGGGAGCAGCAGGTGTGCACTGCTTGGATGCAAAACTAGAAATGCCTGAGGGAGAGGGGAAGAAGGGAGGATCTACTTGGCACACTACTTAGCCTATGTACATGAACACCCTGTAAAGCAGTTACCCCGGGTAAATAAAACACACGTCATGGGACATGACGGCTTTACTCAGGACCAGGAAAGCCACTCCCACCTGCGCAACACAGAGCCAAAGAATTAAGCTTTGAAGATGCAGATAAGTTATAGTTGGAGGCCTCCTCTGCCAGTCCTTGTGATTTCTGAGTCTTTGAACCAAAAACTGCTGGACATACCATTGTTCTGCTTACATATCCCAGTTTTTTTTCTTCTGTGGTGGTCTAGTTTTCAAACAGTACAGACATTTATCTTTTCTGCAGAGCAAAGGCCACACCATCTCCTTTTTTACCAGATGCCATGACCTGTACAGGACATTATTCCCTCCTGCCTTTTCATTAGCTCTGACTATATTTAAAATTATGTATACTGTGTATCTAGATAAAGGCAACTTTTGATTAGACCAGAAAATCTGTGGGTAGCTTTTATATCATACTCTCTGATATCTAGGACCTTTGATTGTCCTAACTGCTTTTCTATCTTACACAACCAGAATAGGCATAATAAATGAAATGAAAAATACTTACATGCTCTGCATGGGTTTCTTTGACTAAACCTTATCTTGTGTTGCTGCTGCCACCACCCAGTCCCTGTAACAGTTGTGGATACTTAAAGCGGACCAAAACCCACAATTATAACAAGCATCCCCTGAATTGCTCCTCCCATGAGGATTACCTTTTGCCAATTTATACTGCTCCAGCTTCACTCTAATCCCAGGTAATGGCGCCTGTTTTAGCTGTAAAGCTCCGCCTCCTCCATTCATTGCCACTGTTGTGCGTGGCAATGATGCCATTGCCACACCTGTGTAATGACCGATCTCCTGCCATCTTATAGAGGCACAGTAAAAAATAAAGTGTTCCAGGGCAATCTGAAAAGCAAACATATACATTTCTAGTTTTATACCCTAAGAAGGGAGTATTGGCAGGGGTTTTGGACGAATGTATTTTCAGTGGGTTTTGGTCCGCTTTAATATGCCTGTTGAGGTTAGTAGATTAGGAATGGGATAGAGAGATTTTTATTACGTTTTGAGCTGTGGGGATCCCTAGATGCTTTTAAGATACTTCTATGATTTGTTCCAAATCTTTATGATAATCTACCTGAGTGAAATTTTGTGCTTTCACCTGATTTTTATTTGTATTGAGATTGTTTGATAAATCACAACATGAAATACGTGCCATGCAAAGTGAAAAGGGCACACACTGGTGCCCGAGTCTAGGGCCTTCGCAAAAGAGAATGGACCCCTTTCCCCTACTCTCCCAGAGGGCGAACTTCCTGACAGACAGTACAAAGATAAATATCCCTCCGTCTTGAGGGGGAGCAGGGAATCTATTCCTCAGGTAATACCTGAAGAATTCCCCGTAGACCACTGGCTGGCTCCCTCACGGTAAGGCTTTCTCTGGTGGTTTCCCGACCAGGTACTAGCCAGCTTTGGCACCAGGTTTTGCTTGGCTGGCTGTGAGACCTGCCTTGTCCTATAACTAACCTTTCACCCAATTCTTGAGGACAGGGCCCATTAACATCCTGCGACCCACAACTAAGCAACACACATGCGCAAACAAAAATAAACTTTAAAAAGCGCTATGGCGTAAAAAAATAAAAAGGTGAACAGGGTTAAGTGTTATGTAAACACAGAGCTGAGCCTCACAGCTTTAAAAACACTACTTGTAGAGCCATAAGGACCTGGAAAGAAGGTGTAGCTCTGAAAAAAATGTGTGATCATTCAACCTTATGCCTTACTAGTGTTCTATGTGAAAGTGATTTTCGGGGCTGACAGCAGACGACTTCAAAGCGTTTCGCAGCTAGTGGCCAAAAAACTGCTGTAACAGACAACCAGCCACCTCCGAACAGCGATCACCAGCCCCCCTTGAGGCGACAATCTCACAGAGATAAAATGGTAAGAAAATATAAAAGATTAAGCCTTACCTGAAATTCTCAGGGTTTACACCATGCTATACCCATACTTATATAATCTGTTCTCTGCATTTTTGTATGCCATTTTGGCAGCACTCTGTCTTTGTATGCCATTTCACCCTTTTTGAAGCTCATGTGGAATTCTAGGTTGCATTTATCTGCTCACCATTCACTGGCACTGGCCAGCTCAATAGAAGTCAGTATTGACTTCAGTACTGACAATTACCCCCCCCACTGTTTGGGATAGGGATAAATCTGATCACTATTGTGTTGTCAGGGAGGATTATTTCTCCAGAAAAATAACGTTGGATTGCTTTGTTGTGGTTTTGTTATGCTTTTCTCTGGATGAGTTGGAGCCTTTTCTGTGCTTTTCTCTTTTTTTCTTTCCTTGGTTGTACTTGATGGCCAAATGCTTTTCTGAACCTAAATATATTTGTAACTACACCCAAACTGGAAGCTCTGATAACTCACTCTTGTCCTTTCAACAACTTGCCTTTCCACCACCTGACTGCTTCTTTTGGTAAAACATGGGGTACACATGCTCTCCTCCCAGAAGTCTTCACATCCAGCACTGGTGCTCTTTCAATAGATTGTCCCAAAATTGGGCGTAAGTACAGTGCTTCCATCAGAAAAGAGACTCTACATCTAGGCCTGCTTTATTGTCTAAAACCGACAACATTCATAATGTTGTTATATACAATACACATTCTGTTAACAAGATGCCGCTCTACAGTGATCAAATATTTGCGTGAAGGACATAATGACAACACATATTTAATCTTATTTTAATTCTGCATAAACAATCTAATTAAGCAGCAGCTGGTTTAGAAGTCATTACTAGTTTTTAACAGCTGGTTTGCATCCCTTAGGAGGTTAATGTTCCAGTAACACAGCCATTGGCTTCTTTGGGAGTTTTAGATTTTAGGAATCTATTATTAGGTTCTTACAGTGAAAACCGATTAAACAAAAAAATTGTGGAGTTTGCTGGTCAGTTTCTTCAACTTTTCTCTAACTTCTCTGGCACTGATTTCGCTTTGTCTCTCCCTTCACTTTCTGGCAGTTTCATTAAAAATACTGTTTAAAATCCTGACCTTAACCCACAAAGCCCTACAACAAGGCTTTTCATTTATTTCATTATTAATAATACTCACTATAAGTCGGGTTTTCCTGAAAGAAACCGAAAGGGAATCAGAAGAACCTAAACAGTTATCAATTAGTGTAAGACAAAACCGCATCTTGCTACAATATCCAAGCCAATTCAGGCTGACTCCTTATCAACCTGGGGTTCTGGCTACTCTGCTTCTCTTACAGAGCTCCTCAGTTTAGTTGCTTTAACAAATTCTTGGCTCACCTGCCCTCCAGTCGCCCCTACTTCAAACAGGTATCACGGGGTCAGAGCCCCTGACTCTTGGGGGTAAGGGCCCCTGGGTCTGCAAGTTAAAATGCTGGCTCAGAGCCTGCTGGCTTTTGCAACATATCCCAGCTGCACTTCCAAACCAGGTCCCACACACTGATAAAGCCGGACTAGATTCACATCTTATAACAGATACCCACCTAGGCAGATCTTCTGCACTACCCTCAATCTTCTCTGTCTTCTACTCTAGTCTCCATGGCTTCTCACATGCTTTTTTATTTTCTTGGAACTCCTTTTCCTTCTTTCTTCTGTGCACTGCATATTAAAACAACAAAAATACAAAGCTTATTAAAATAATTATATACATACAACACACACATACAACAACATAATACACTATTGTGTCAAGAAGTGTACATCAAACAGATCATCTAACATTGGATTAGTGGCCTTCAAAGGACATCACATTCCCACCAACAAGGTTATCAGAGCCACAGCACATAATGCAGAGTACTCCTGTCCTACATACTGTAAATATTGCATCTACAATCCTGTCAGTATCTAGAACTAAAAAAGGACAACTCCTAGTATAACAAAAAATATATTTGCCTGAGCTTGGAGGAAACATTCTAGTGGGGACCTCTCCTTCAGAACTTGAAAGCCATTTATAAAGCAACACTAGGTGGTCTGCATCAATGAGAAACTGCCCTGGGTATTTGTCCTTTGTCCTAGGCATTAGCTTGTGTTATCTTGTTGGTGATATTTGCTGATTTGTGAAGGTACCAATGTATCAGCAATGGTGTTTGTTGTGCCTCAGTAGACGTTTGGTCTATTTATCCAGTAATACATTATACTATTTTAGCATATCAAACAGTTTCACATGCATGTGATGTTTATTACATAATTTGCATAATCCACTACAACATTACTGAATCCAGCCAAGGGCTGGGGTATGATTTGCATTATTGAAATGTTTTATGAATTCATGTCTCAGCAGGCCATTACTAGCTCTGGCTTAAGTCTGGATACTTTGGGGCTTTAGAGGAATATGTTAGGTTATTTATTCAAATGATACAAAGTCTGTATTCCCTGGTAAGGCATGCTGCTGACTTATTTGATATTTTATCTTTCTTATGCATTTTGTCTGCCTAACAAGGTCAACTCTTTAATTAGAAGTTGAAATTAGGACATTTTTTTCTATAAATTGTAAATTGGTGTAAAAAATCTTCATCAGGATTGGGGGAGGGGGGTGATGTCCATGTGCATATGAAGTGGTTATGCCCCAGGGCAAGGGGGTATTGGGAGTATTTAGAACCATCAGGAAAGTAACAAAGATAGAAATTTACCAATGGCCACAAGATGTAAATGGAAACTGATTAGCTGTATACTAACTGCAGCCAAAGTAGTACTGGGCAGAGCATGGGAAAGTAAATCATCCCCCGTTAACCACCTGAAACATAAAATTAACTGAACAGTATGAGATAATCTGGCAACACTGAGGGATATGGAGAGGAAGGGAGGGCACAAGGAGAGAATAATGGAGTAGCTACTTATCCTTTTTCCTTTCCTCTCCTCTTGTTGAATTGAATGAGTCTAATATTCCTAGTATGTCACACCCCCCACTTCCCGATATTCATGACACTTGGGAACCCGGCCTGTAGAGGGCGATCTTGCAGAGATGACATGGAAAAAAGGAGCCCCTCCTGGTCCATAAGTACTGGGTTCCTCCCACTATTCCTCAGTCTTTTCGTCTCTGCAGTCGGCAAAGCATTCAGAAGATGACTCTCCTTCAAGCTGCCTCCCAGCCCTGGCTGTGTGGTTCAGGCAAAGGTAGATACATACACCTTCTGGTGTATACAGGAGTATTACTCCTCCGTGAGACCCAAATGTGGATAGGCGGTTTCCGGGTTGGTGTTCCCCTGTCCCTTTATAATCCCCTTGTGCCTTATGGGTGCTTTTCTATCCTCTCCCCTCAGTTCTCCTTTAACCCTGCTGGGTAAAAAGGAGGGGGGAAGGGGGGGGGCATTATCTGGGATTATTTGTCACCATGCACACACACAAAAAAAAAAGAGATATATAAAATAAGTCTTTATTTCTTATTTTTATTATGTATGTTTTACTATACTATTTAATTGGAAATGTTTTATTTAGATTTTCCTATCTCTGTCTAGGCAGCATTTTTGCTTACCTATTAAAGCTCTTTGTTTCTGGCTGTGTTCAGATTTGAATTTTCCCTCCATTTTTGGCCATGTGATCCTGGAAGTGGGTGGGGCTTAGGCATGCTTTTATTCAGAGAGCACCTGGTATGCTCTGTTTGACTTCCTGTTTCCTGCTTCCCTGTGGCCTTACCTCATGATGTGAGCTTATTGCATGGGCTGTGAGTACCCTTCAGCTTGGCTTGGTCATTTATTTATATTGTGTGCATTTGGTGACTGTTGTTTTGTTTTCTCTGTAGGTGGAAACTCCTTATTTAAAAGGGGGTTTATCCTGGTCCTTATATAAAAAAAAGAAAAAAGCCCTTAAGCCTTATTTGGGGGTCCATTTGTGTTTCAATCCTCCCACTTGGGACTATTTAAAGGGGCATCCCCGGGTAGCAATTGCGTAAATCCCATATATACTTGGCGACTATAATCAATTATAGTATAATACTAAACACCATATGGAGGCATCCCAGGATAACGGACATGCAATTCCCTCTGCACAGACTCGGCAATGTTTTGGATGTGGGGCATCCCTTGTTGGGGATAACGCAATTCTTTGCGTCCCTTGTGCACAATTTACTATTATGCAGCAAGCTGAGGCCCAGGCTTCAGGGCCTGCGGCTAATGCCTCATCTCCTACTCCGCCATGTCTTGTCCGTACCCCCTATGATATTGTCATGGGTGGTGAGTCGCATGCTGATTTATGTGCCAGATTGGCTCATCTTGAAAGATTAATGTCTACCTCTGTGCCTAAGAAGGCCTTAGCTAAAAGAAAGCACTTGACTCATGCCGCTCCGGCAAGTGAGTCAGACAATTGTGAATTGCTTGATTGGTCTGATCCTTCTCAGTTAGAAGAAGGAGAATTATATGAGGAATCAGATGTTTCTGATGAACAGCAATTTGTTGGTACTGAGATTGAGCAGGGTGAAGCAAGTGTTGTGGATACCCCAAAAGCTCTTGCTCAGTTATTTGAGGTTTTGGTTATTACTCCTCCTGAAGTAGTCCCTCCTCAAAAAGGGGAATTCTTTGGAGCCTCTAAACCTCGTTTAGAAATCCCAGATAGAAGGTTGACGGCAGAAGGAGACCATACGGTCCATCTAGTCTGCCCTTATGTGTATACTGTATGTACTCATTATCTTAGGATAGATGTGTGCTTATCCCAGGCATGTTTAAATTCAGTGACTACCTCTGCTGGAAGTTTGTTCCAAGCATCTACTACTCTTTCTGTAAAATAATATTTTCTAACATTGCTCCTGATCTTCCCCCCGACTAGCTTCAGGTTGTGCCCCCTTGTTCTATCATTAAGCTTCTTCTTAAAAACACTTCCCTCCTGAACCTTATTCAATCCTTTCACATATTTAAAGGTCTCAATCATGTCCCCCCTCTCCCTTCTTTCCTCCAGACTGTACAAATTAAGTTCTTTAAGTCTCTCCTGATAAGTTTTAAGTTTAAGTCCTTCCACCATTTTCGTTGCCCGCCTTTGGACACGTTCTATTTAAATAATGTCTTTTTGCAGGTAAGGTCTCCAGAACTGCACACAGTATTCTAGCTGTGGCCTTACCAGGGCTCTATACAGCGGTATCACAACCTCCCTCTTCCTACTGGTGATGCCTCGAGCTATGCAGCCGAGCATCCTGCTTGCTTTTCCCACTGCCTGGCTACACTGTCCACTCATCTTGCAGCTATCAGTAATCAGTACCCCTAAATCTCCCTCCTCCGAGGTCCTAGCTAACACAGTGCTGCCCATACGGTACTCAGAGCAGGGATTCCTTCTACCCAAGTGCATGATTTTACATTTAGAGACATTAGTGTGGAAACTCTAGTTTCCACAGTTTTGACCATCTATCCAGTAAAGCTAAATTATTTTCCATGTTGCAGACACCTCCAGGAATATCCACCCTATTACTAACCTTTGTATCATCAGCAAACAGACAAACTTTTTCTACCAATCCTTCTCCTATGTCACTTACAAATATATTAAAAAGAATGGGGCCCAGGACAGAGCCTTGTGGCACACCACTTGTAACTCGCCTTTGTTCAGATTGCACACCATTTACAACAACGCTCTGATACCGATCCCTCAGCCAACTGGAAATCCACTGAACTATCCAGGGATTGAGTCCTACCTTCAATAACTTATCTATGAGCTCCTTATGTGGTACAGTGTCAAAGGCTTTGCTAAAATCCAGATAGGCGATATCCACAGCACCAGCTTCATCTAACACTTTAGTGACATTGTCAAAGAAATCAATAAGATTGGTCTGACATAATCTGCCCTCAGTAAAGCCGTGCTGTTTTGGGTCCAATAGGTCATTAATTTTTAGATGGGAAATTATCTGTTTTTTTAAGAGTGTTTCCATTATTTTGACCACTATAGATGTTAAACTAACTGGCCTGTAATTACTGGCTTCTTCTCTACTCCCCTTTTTATGGATTGGTACGACATTGGCCATTCTCCAATCATCTGGAACCTCACCAGTTGAAAGGGAATGGTTAAGTAAATCAGTCAGAGGGGCTGCAATCACAAACCTAAGTTCCCTTAGAACTCTGGGGTGGATTCCATCAGGGCCCATCGCCTTACTTACTTTTAGATGTGCCAGCTCGGATAGGACATCAGCCTCCAGAAACTCCGGAGCTGTGCCCTCCCAGCTGGATGCTGTGCTATGGCCATGCCTGCTACTATCTGAAAATACTGAACAAAAGTAGCTATTCAGATGGTCAGCCACAACCTTATCTCCGTCAATATATTTATTTTCAGTATTTCTAATTTTTGAGACTGCATTGTTTTTCTTCTTTCTGTCACCAATATATCGGAAAAAGGTTTTATCTCCCCTCTTCATAGATTTGGCCATTTCTTCCTCCTTTTGCCCTTTAGCAGTCCTTATAATCAGTTTTGCTTCCCTCTGTTTAATTTTATACGCCTCTCTGTCAGCTACACTTCCACTTACTTTGTACTTCTTATATGCAGACTTCTTATCTTTTATGATAGTGCTGACTTCCCTAGTAAACCATAATGGTTTCTTCTTCCTTTTATTCTTGCTAGTTTGTTTCACATGTTGCTTAGTTGCCTTTAAGATGGCCATTTTTAATAGTGACCACTGGGCACTCACTTCTGCTACTCTGTTCCACTCACCTAATTTTCTTTCTACATACTCCGCCATTTCCTTGAAGTTTGTCTTCCTAAAGTCTAGCACTTTGGTTCTGGTGTGTGATTGCACAATGTCTGTTTTTATTCTGAACCATAAGCATTGATGGTCACTGGAACCCAGATTTTCTTCAACCCTGACCTCGGACACCAGATCCCCATTGGTCAGAACTAAGTCCAGAATGTTATCTAAGTCCAGAATGTTATGTAGATCAAGGGCATTTTTTAAATATTATTCTTAAAGAATGGGAGAAGCCTGCACGGCTTCCTGGCATTCCCTTGGGCTGGGACAAGAAGTATCCCTTCCCAGCTGATACTGTTAAACGTTGGTCATCACCACCTGTGTTGGATGCCCCTGTGCTTAATTTATCCATTCTCCTGACTCCACTAAACTTAAAGATGGAGAGGATAAGTGTATTGATCAGATGGCGTGCCACGCTTTTTCCAGTGTGGGCTCGGCCTTGCTGCTTCAGCGCTCATGACAGTGGCTATTAGGTCTGTTGTGAGAGACCTAATGAATTACTCAGGGCTTGATCCAGCCTCTGATGAGTACGCCGCTCTTAAGCGATGTGAGATGTTTTCATCCTTTGTACTTTCTGCCTTAGATGACACTCTGGTCACGTGCAGCAGAATCTCTGCCTTGTTAGTCGCCATTTGGCGGTCGGTGTGGTTGCGGCAGTGGGCAGCTGATATTGTAGCCAAGAAATCACTTATAGCGCTCCCTTTTGTGGGATTGCGCCTCTTTGGAGAAAGATTGGATTCTGTCACTAAGGGAGGTAAATTACCTCAGCAAAAGAAACAATGTCGTTCCTTTCGTGGAATGGCCTCTTTTAACCCTTCCTTTCGGGGGTCTAGATCCGGTAGAGGATCTGCCTTTTCAGTCCCTAGAGGGAATGCAAGGAATAGAGGAAAGGGACGTGGCCGTCCAAGTCAGAATTGGAGGTCCAAAACAAAATCTGCCACTAAGCCTGCTCAACAATGAGGGGACGCCCTCACCCTTATGGGTGGGGGGACGGCTGCGGTTCTTCTTCCAAGTCTGGGTTCAGAAGGTATCAGACAATTGAGTTCTGGAAGTAGTCTCTTCCGGTTACAAACTGGAATTCGAGTCCCGGCCTCACAGATTTTTCATGTCCCGGATGCTGTCAGATCCGGCAATTGCGCAGGGACTGCGGGCAGCAGTAGCATATCTGTTAAACATGGCTGTCATCTGCCTAGTGCCTCCAGCGGAAAGGGGTTTGGGGTTTTTTTCCAACCTATTCACGGTACCCAAAAAGGATGGCTCTGTTCGGCCTATCCTAGATCTAAGGAGACTCAATCAATTTATCAGTTTCAGAAAATTCCGCATGGAGTCTCTGCGATCAACGATCGATGTTCTCCGTCAGGGGGACTTCATGACATCCATAGACATCAAGGATTCTTATTTACACATTCCTATTTTTCCGGGTCACCAGAGATTTCTCAGGTTCTCGATAGAAGACCAGCATTATCAATTTGTGGCCCTGCCATTCGGCCTTACCTCGGCCCCAAGAGTCTTTACCAAGATGCTGGCAGGAGTGATGGCTATATTCAGGGTCCAGGGCATCCGCATTGTGCCTTTCCTGGACGATCTTCTTATCGCGGCCTTCTCCCTCGAACAATCAGAGTTGGAAACCAGGACGGTGGTCTCTACGCTAGAAAGGTTCGGATGGGTAATAAGTTACCCCAAATCCTCTCTCTGTCCGTCCAGGGAAATTCCATTCCTGGGCCTGATTCTGGATACATTTCAGGCCAAGGTTTTTCTTCCTCAGTCCAAAATGGTTCTGATTCAGGACTTGATTCGTCTATTCTTGTCCAACCCTCGCCAGTCTATCCGTCTAGGGATGAGACTAGTGGGATTGATGGTAGCTGCATTCGAGGCAGTCCCGTTTGCCCAGTTTCACATAAGGACGCTTCAGCTCTTCCTCTTGGCAAAGTGGGACAGGTGCCCACTATCATTGAATCAGACTTGTCTGTTGCCTCCCCACGTTTTGCAGTCCCTTCAGTGGTGGTTAATATCGCACAACCTCCAGAAGGGCAAGTCATTTCCGACTCCGCCTTGGGAACTGGTTACCACGGATGCCAGCCTGGTGGGCTGGGGGGGCTTCTGGAAGAAGCATCAGTTCCAAGGATTGTGGGGGCCTCAGGCTCATTCTCCAATCAATGTTCGGGCCATACGTCTTGTTCTACTTCGACTGACCCATTTCTTACAGGGTCTGCCAGTTCAGATTCGGTCAGACAACCGAACAGCTGTTGCATACATCAATCTTCAGGGAGGGACTCGCAGTTGGGGTGCCCTCCGGGAAGTGTCTCTGATCCTTCAGTGGGCAGAGATCAATGTTCCCTGGTAAAATGGTTATTATGAGTATGTCACACCCCCCACTTCCCCCGCCCTTTTTTTGTTAGAGGGATCCTTTATATGGTGATTATTATTATTTCAAATAATTTTACAATTATTGAATATAATTGGCTCTTTTGCTCTAAGGGATCCTTTATTTGGTATTATTATTTCAAATAATTTTACAATTATTGAATATAATTGGCTCTTTTTGTTCTAAGGGATCCTTTTTTTGGTATTATTATTCTCATATAATTTTACAATTATTGACTATAATTGGCTCTTCCTGGTTCTTCACTGCTGTAGGAATAGTGGGAGGAACCCAGTACTTATGGACCAGGAGGGGCTCCTTTTTTCCATGCCATCTCTGCAAGATCGGCCTCTACAGGCCAGGTTCCCAAGTGTCATGAATATCGGGAAATGGGGGGTGTGACATACTCGTAATAACCATTTTACAGGTGAGTATCTCACAAAATGGTATTTTTTCCTCTTGCGGGAGAGTAAACATTTGTCTATTGTAATTATTTAGAAAACATTATTAAAAATATTGAAATACAAAATGTTCATCAGGAAGCTACAGAGATTAATGATATAGGTAATAAATAACTGAAGGCTCTATAGTGTAATCCTTAGGGGTCTAGATCAGCAATCCTATACTCATACATCGTGGCATTAAACACAATTTTTGCCTAGTTGCTCAGCCATATAAAGCAATATGTGATTATGCAGCATGCCTTTTACTTACCCACTGAAATTGTCTCTGTAATAAAACATTTCTTTTACTTACATCCTTTTCTGCTGTCTGCTTGTTTCATTTATCCCTCACAGAGAAGGTCTTCCTACCAATGTGCCTGCATGGTAACCACAGTCTTGGTTATGTCTTCATCTACCTATTCCTGAACCATTTTCTTCTGTATACACAACTGGAATATAGTGGCATGACCTTGCTTGACAAGTTTAATTTCCCTTAAAGGCATTGTTCAGTGTAAAATGTGTGTTTGTAATACAAACATTATTCCATTAAATGTTCTTTCCTGCCAGAGTTTACAGGATGCTTCCACTTTTGCAATAAAATAGGGTTTCATGCTAAAAAAGAATGATTTTAAACTGCCCAGGCAAGTGTAAAAACTTCGAACATCCCTTACCTGCCAATCCAATCTTGTGGACTGTTATTCATCCAGCTATTTTGTTTTTCTGAATATATTAACTCTTGCCTCCAGGAGTAATCTTTGTTCAAGAATGGTGTCATTCAGAACCAAAAAATGTGTGCCTTGGCTGTAGCCAACTTTACTTAGAGCAGTCATAAGGCAGCTGCTAACATTGAGCGTAGTACTCAATAAATGTCAGGACAGACAACTGTGCTTCTGCGTGGTCTGGGACGATTCCCTTCCAGGCGAAATGCATCAATAGAATCTAGCAGTATTGCAACTCAATTTGTCTTTGTAACATTGTGTTTTAATAAATTGTACAAATAGTAATGACATGCTGTAACTGACTAAATAAAATCTTTGAAAGTGAAATGAAGAAGTTTTAATGAAGGAACTAATTATAGTGGTAAAGGTGGCATTGTAACAATTAGTGATATATAACAGAGTGGATTATCCATGTTCCATAAACTTTTATCCAGCACAGAAAAGCCACAACATTTCCTCCTCAAGGACCCCTCTGTATTACATGAGTGATATCATTTGAATATCTGCACTTTCCCTTCTTTCCAGTGCACTTTTGTTTCTTCTCCAGTTTCAGCACTGTCAGTCCCTATGCTGACTGCGTACTTCTTTCCCAGCCTTGCTCAGTCTTGTGACTGAATTAATCTTGAATTCAAATCAGCATGGGACATTCTCCAGCAATGCCAGTCAACAAAGGAGCTAAAGTGCTCAGCGAGGGAGGGAAAAACGTGAGCAGGTGGAGAGGAGCCTGCAGAACTCGGGCTTGCAGTTAAAGTGGACCAAAACCTACACATTTTAACTAGCATGCCATTAATTGCTTTCCCTATGAATGAATGAGTGCCTTTTGCCAATTTTTACTGCTTCACTTCTCATCCCAGATAATGGCACCTGTTTTAGCTGTAAAGATCCCCCTACTTCTTTGCTACTGTTATGTGTGGCAATGATGTCATTGCCACACCTATGCAATGGTTGATCGCCTGCAATCTTACACCAAGGGAGAGCAAAGAAATCAGTGAAAATATCCATTTCTAGTTCTGCACCCTAAAAAGAGGGTATTGGCGGGGGCTTTGGCACAAGTTCAGTGGGTTTAAGTGCCATTTCTTTTGTTACAGCCCGAAAGGAACCTTAAAACCATCGGTTAGCCAGTCTGCCCCTCCTCCACATTAATATTATTTAATTGTATTCTAAGTGTTAAAGATTAAATTATAGTATTTATAATAATTTCTAATAACCATATTTGTGTATCTGAAGTTCTGGTAGAGTAGTGGTAGGTAGCTTTGGTTTTTAAAAATACTGTTCTTTACCTATTGTTTTTGTAATACATATGTAGCTCAAAAGTATAGATTTGAAAAGAGTGGGTTGGTACCACTGTAGACCTTCTATGTGGATAACACAAAATATCTAGTCTTGAAAAGTGCTTTATTGTCCCTATATTTCACATATTCAATTGTTCCTTATGCTAAAATACCTCCCTACAATTGGACAAATGTGGAAATAGCTCAGACTTTTAGGAAATGAACCAAAATTGAAACTATGCACATGGTACGCTAATCAACTTTACCTCTAACTTTACAGTCTGCTAAAGTCATATGACTTGCGTTCACACAAGGAATATTTTTAGGCAAATATTTGTTAAAGCGATCGTAATTAAGATTTAAGATGTATATGTATTTGTAGAGTCCTATTTATAGCTGATTTCTGTTTCCACGTACCAACATTAAAGCGATGAAAGAGAAATTTGATGTCAGCTAAAATGATAGGATGCTTGACCAACAAGCAAATTCTCATTGATTGCAGCAGACATTATATGGATCAATTATCATCTTAATGCATTCACTTTAGTGAATATTCCTTTGCTAATCATGCTGTGGAAAGGGGCCACAACTTTAGATTCAAGATTTGCAATAAAAAATTACATTTTCAGGAGAGTTTCTTACATTTCACTCTGTGAAGAGGTTAAAGAGCATCAAAGTATTTATTTCTAATTGCAACCCATTCTAACGTGGAAAAAACTTCAAAAAACACAATTTGTGTCCTAAGATTAACCTTCTTAGATTTGTTGTTTTGTTCACTCTGGATGCTGTTTCTGCTGATACTGACTCACTGTTTATTCTCTATCCTCTTTTCCGTTGTTGCTGAGAATGTTTTACTAGGTATGTATTGTGCTAAAAATAAAATCAGAACTTTTGCTTTACAACAGCCAAAATAATAATAGATGCCTGAAGTGGGTTCCTAAGCCAATAACGTGGGATCGTGCAGAGTGAGGGAAGCGTGCAGGGGTCCAGGTAACTATGCCGGGGCTTGTCTGACTGCATCTGAGCCCCGAGGGTCAGGACCCTGCTGCCTGCAGGGCACCTGATCTCTAGGTCATGGTGGCCCTGCTGTGTGCCTCCCTCTGAGCCCCCATTTCCCTTTACCACCTGGGTCATTTACCCACCCTGGGTGCAGTCTGCCTTCCCCATGGCTGCTAAGGGGCCTGAGCTTGGTGGCTGGGCTCCCAGGTGTTAGTGTTTTTGGACTTTAATTAGAGCTGGCTGGCAGCATTCGGGGGTTGGCGGCCTCGTTGCAATGGGGGGCATAGCTTTTGGCCAAGTGGCCTACCTATTCAAAGTCACGGGAAGGGGGGTGCCTTCGGCCCGCTTGGGAGTTACAGTGAAGGATGGAAGGAGGGGGTGGAGCGGCTGCATTTGCATGGTCCATTGCTCCACCCTTCTTCTCCTCACTAACAGCAAGAGACATCGCCATCTTGTGCGGTGCCCAGAGGTCCCTGCTGCATCCCCGGATCTTCGAGTGGCAGCACTTGCACTAGGCTGAGGATTGGATCCAGTGCGGCTGCTGCCCCACATTTTTCCCTGTCAGGTAGGGATACCTTTGTGGCCAAATCCTTTTGACTTGTCTGATTCCTTTAGGAATCTGACATTTGTTCATGTTGTTGCAGGGTGGGGGTCCAGAAGCTGCTGCATCCTTGGCCGTTGGGTTGATCTCAGCTGCAGGGAGGCTGCTTTTCCAGTAGTGCAGGCAGGTCTGACCAGTAGTCAACATGCAGGAGGGTGTGGGGACCAGCGCTCCAGCTGTATTGCTTAGCAGTTAGAGCAGCCATTTTACCACGGCATCATAGGCACCGGGTTTTCGTATTTTAAAAGGAGAATGGTGGTGCATGTACCAATCATGCCTGACCTCGGGCAAAGGGACCCCTGTGTGCTACTGTCCTGCACTGCCTTAGGCAACAGGCAGGTTCTGCACCTCTACCATACTGTCCAGTTTCTTCTGTGGCTTCAGGCTTGGGCTCATCTGAGCTGGATGCCCCCTCGTGGGGACTGCTGGGTCCATTTTTGTCCCACGGTCCACCCATGGATGGGGTTCCTCCTATGGACGTGGAGGACAGGGTGGCTCATTGAAGAGCATGGTCAGTGGCCTACCTCAGCAGGAACACCCCGATGCTGCCTCTGCTTACCCAGGAGGTAAGTCTACTGCCAAGAATAGGCATATTCAGACAAAAGCTCCTACGCCGGGGACCTGTTTAGGGGTTCAGGAGCTAGTTATGCCTGGTCAGAGGGGAAGATGTCGTCCGGCAGCGGAGAGGAACTGGAAGCTGCGCATGCGCTGGGAAACCCTCTGGATCACCTGACGAATCAGATTGAAGAGCTTATTGAGGGCTCTTTACTCCTCGAGGTGCCAGAAGGTCAGGATGGTTTTTCCCAGGCTTGCCCGTTTAGACAGACTAGTGGAAAAGGAGTGGGAGAAACCAGATAAGCTTCTGTCTCTTCTTAAGGTCCGGGAGTACTAAGTAGAATTGGTCTTCGCCACCTGAGGTAGACAAACTGCGTCGGGTCTGGCTCGGCACACCCTTACCCTACTTCGGATAGTTCTGCCTTTAGAGACCCAATGGATAGGAAGCTGAACCAGCTGGTTAGGCATGCATTCTCCTTGGTGGGGTTGGCCATGCACCCAGCTTGTGCCACCACCATGGCTGCTATTTGAAGCAGCAGAAGAGGCTCTGGTTGACCTGGTCTGGAAAGTCCTGAAGTTCTGATAGGACCCAATTGAGATCCCAGGGTGGGACTAGCGACTGCCATGGAGGACGAACACGAGCAGCGCCCTGCATGAAAGTATGGATTCACCTATGATCCGCGACCGCCCGTTGGAAAAAAATGGACAAGGCCAAGAACTGGCATATAAGGGTGCTAGGCTGTAGGTCATCATCCACCATCCAATGGAAAGTCGACTAGGCAGAAACGGAAACTGAGGACCTCATTTTGCAGGTCGCCCCTTTATTTTGTCCTTTATGGAAGTTTGGAGGTTTGACAGACTCCAGACCCTGCAAGGATTTTTTCGGGTAAGCAAAAGTTGTAACAAGCCCCCAGCCAGCCCTCTCAGGGTTGACAGGACGCCCTTACCCATCCTGGGGGGGCGGCTTCTGCACTACATGCCAGTGTGGAGGGAATGGATATCCGACGCCTAGGTCCAGGAGGTTGTTTCTTCTAGATACAAGATTAACTTCTGGACCAGGCCCCCACACAGGTTTGTGGTGTCTAAGCTTTCCCACGTCATAGAGTTGACAGCAGCTTGTGACCACACAATAGATCTCTTGCTGGACCAAGGAGTTGTATTACCTGTGCCCCCCTCAAAGTGGGTCTGTGGCTTCTGCTTGATACTATTCCTTCATTCCCAAGCTGGAAGGGTCAGTTCAGCTGATACTTTATCTCCGTCAACTGAACAGTTGCTGAAGTTTCACATGGAATCTCTAAGGTCGGTTGTGGCGTTGCACGTTGCTGCAACAGGATTTTCTGGCCATGGTGGACATAACAGATACTTATCTGCATGTCCTGATCTGCCCTGGTCACCCACAATACCAGCGCTTTGGGGTACCCGACATTTCCAATTTGTGGCACTGCCATTGGAACTGTCCACTGCCCCGCGAGTGTTCACATAGCTCTTTGTGGTGGGGATGACACGGAGGCAAGCTGTGCACATCCCCCCATACCTAGACGACTTGCTCATCTGAGCCCCATCTCTGGCAGAGGCACTGGAACTTTTTGGGTGGGTAATCGACTACCACAAATCCTAGGTGGTTCCCTCCATGGTGGCGACTTACCTAGATATGACGTTAGACAGGCATATTTCCTTCTTCTGGCGCAGAGGTGCACGGCTCTCCAGGAGGAGGTGAGGTCGCTGCTGAGAGATTGTCGCTTTATATTGATGGACATTGCCCGGCGATCCCTGAATTGGTGGCTGGACCAGCAGTCGCTGGCAGTGGATTGGTTTTTCCTCCCAGTCCGGTGGGTCATCCTGACCACGGACGCCAGTCTGGCATGTTTGGGTGGCGTTCTGAAAACCAGACGATTCAGGATCTCTGGGACCAGCGGTACCACAGTCTTCCAATCAATTTGGATTGATTTGGTCTGCATTGGTCTGCCCAGCCCTGGGTCTTCCGGTCAGGGTACAGTCGGACAATTCCACGGCTGTGGCCTGCATAAACCATAAGGGGGGTACCAGGAGCTGGCAGGCATTCCAGAAAGTGAGCCGCGTCATGTGGTTGGCGGAACGTAATGTTCCATGCGTTTTGGAGTTTCATATTCCGGGGGTGGAAAATCTGCACGCCCATTTTTTGAGCAAGAAGACAATGGACCGGTGGAATGTTCCCTTCACCAGGATGTGTTTCTCTGCTAAGGAGTGCTGGAGATTGATCTCTTCGCATCTCGACACAATCGGAAGGTCGTTGTCCAATCGGAAGGCTCGTGTCCAGGGCTGTGATGGTCAACACGCTGGCCATTCCTTGGTCAGGGTACAACCTGCTCTACGCATTCCCGCCACTGCCACTTCTGGGTCGTGTGTTAAAGAAGGTCAACTGCATGCAGATTTCTATCATCCTGATCCCCCCAAACTTGCCCAGAGGGTTGTGTTTCACGGATCTAGTCAGCCCGGCAATGGAGCCCCCATGGCGACTCCCTAACCGGCCAGTTCTTCTGCAACAGGGTCCTCTGTGGCACCCCAATTCTCCAGTGCTGGCTTTAGTGACTTGGCTGTTGAGACCTGCATATTGGATGGTGACCTACAGCCTAGCACCCTTATATGCCAGTTCTCGGCCTTGTCCATTTTTTTCCAATGGGGGGTCGCGGATCATAGGTTAATCCATACTTTCATGCAGGGCGCTGCGCGCGTTCGTCCTCAATGGCAGTCGCTAGTCCCACCCTGGGATCTCAATTGGGTTCTATCAGCACTTCAGGGGCCCCACTTTGAAACCATGGTGGAGGCTTCCCTGACAACGCTCACATTGAAGGTGGCTTTTCATGTGGCAGGTATTAGTTATCCTGGCACGAATGTTCAAACGCCAGTATGGTCTTGTGTTGCTAAGGGGCTGATGTTGGTGCACCTGTACCTTCACACCACTGCACCACTGCTTGAACATGGCCACCCTGGGCACCATGACAGTTACACTATTTTAGCTGTAGGCACAAAAGGTGTTCCATATATTTTCCTTTTTCCTCTTTCTGCAGTCATAATGGTAGTCACATCTTAGCTGTGTAGCATTTAGACTTTATTTTATTAAAAATCCGTTGCTCTCAGCAAACAGCTGTGACTTTGATTTGTTTTTCTTTTATGTTGCCAATTTGGCAGACATAAAAAGAAGTGTAGAAGGAGAGATGTATTTCATATAATGAGGAAAAAATATTTACAATCTTTAGTTTCAGAGGAGCAAACAGCATATTTAGCAGTATTTGAAGCGTCCAGAGCGCCAAATGTCCCCAAAAGGAAGGTTGTAAAATGCAAGGAGTTAGCATGTATACTGTTGTTTATACCAATTTCCAAATAATGAGTTTCAGTGTCAGAATTATACAGTTTTAGATGCTGAAAATGAACAAAATATTTAGATGCCCCCACTGCCACTTGAACTTTGTATTGTAAATAATGCAATATTAAAATTAGTGGAATGCAAATCCAGTAGTCTGGCATCATGCAGTTACTTGTTAAGTGTCTAGTAATGAACATTACTTTAAGTTAAACTTGCCAAACCTGGCTTCCTCAGCTCTTCTGCCCCTCCGGTTTATCATAAGACAACTTTAAACTTACCTGTCCGGTCGCATTATGCTCTGGCATCCCTCGTTCCCGCGCCGTCTCCATAAGGCAGCGCCATCTTGCCTTCCCATCATACTCTGCGCCGCCCCTCAGATCTCATGCATGCGCAGTGTGACTGCATAGGCTGCAAATCCCACAAGGTCTGAAAAGCGAGGCAGGACATTTGAAGAGGGACAGTGAAGGGTGAGTATGGCTAAGGCTTGCACCCTTCACTCAGTAATGGCTAAGAGCTGGAGAGGGTGCAAAGGGGGCAGAAATGCTGCCGGATGTCTGCGTTTTAGGTAACATCGACATCCAAACGGCAACGAGGGGCGGGGAGAGGAACATCAGAAAAAGTCTGATGTTCCTTTTTAAAGTGCCCTAACAAATTTGACCTTATTCTGGTATTTTTAGAGGGTGTACTTATAGATGTGATGTGACTAGTAAAATAGAACATGATGTATATAGTTGGTGTGGATTGGTTTTAAAATTACTTATAATGGGCTTAGACCAAGGAATTGCCCCATTGGATAAAGTTACCCATAAAAATACGTACAGTATGTAGAAATGGGAGAGAATACATATAGAGTGAATACTGGCATCCAACATTTTTGGCTAAATTTGTTTTTGGTTTAGGTCTAGCACTTTGTATCTTAGTATTCATTGACACCCTGCCTTTAATTTTTGCACTTTGACTTAATTAATAAACTTCAGGCATCTGTTAGCTCTAATTCAGTGTATCAAAGATGCACTACAATTATTATTCTTTTGGAGGACCGGTGCTCTTCTTGCTTGTATTGGATACTTGTATTGGAGTATGAGATTTATGATGGCAGGTTGTTATTATTGAAATTTTTAGGGTCTACATCCCCTGTCTCGGTTCCACCTGTGCCTGATGTCTCTGTATTATCCTCTTTTCGGGACACGAGTGCCCGGTTATGGCTTGAGGATCTTTCCGATCAGGGCCCAATGAAGGTAATGCCTCCTTCCAAGTTAAAATTTACTAATAACAAATTTTACCCGGTTAACTCCAGAACTTCTGTTCTGGATGTTTTCCAGGAGGCGGTTGAAACAGATCTGGTGGAATTAGAAACGTAAGTCAAAGAATAGATTTAATTTGCCAGCAGTAGAGAGGAGAGCTCTAGATCAATTGGCAAAAAATAATCAGATTTTAATCAGACCAGCAGACAAGGGAGGCTGTGTTGTAGTCATGAATGCTAATGATTGAGTCTGAAGCTCTTCGACAGCTGGATGATCCTACGACTTATACTAAATTGAGTAGCAATCCCATAGATAGGTTCCAATTAGATCTTAGAAATGTTTTGGAGGAGGGCAAGGCTTTGGGAGTCCTTAGTGATGAGGAGGCTGAAGCCTTGGTTGTGGCTTCTCCCGTTGCCCCGGTCTTTCATCATCTCCCCAAGATCCATAAGCCGCAGCGCCCCCCTCTGGGGAGACCAATTGTGGCTGGAACTGGGGGAATGAATGAGAGGCTAGGGCAATGGGTGGATTCACATTTATTACCATTAGTGCAGAGGCTCCCAGGTTATCTGCAGGACTCACGTAATGTTATGTATCAACTAGAACATTTTCAATGGGATGAGAACTTCAGGTGGCTCACATGCGATGTGTCCTCCCTGTACTCTATAATTCCACATGAGGCGATACAATTCCATTTAGACAACTATTCGATGTATTCCAAAGAATTTAACATTTTTTTGATTCTGGCCATAGAATATCTTCTCAAACATAATTATTTTTTGTTTGCAAATCAGTATTATTTACAGCGATGTGGGGCGTCTATGGGAGCCCCTTTCTCTCCCTCTCTCGCCAACCTCTGCATGGGTTGGTGGGAGAGGGAGAGTATATATGGTCATAATAATCCCTTTTTTGAGAATATTCAATTATATGTCAGATACATTGATGACCTTATCTTTTTATGGAAAGGCAGCGAGGATTCGATTGCAGCTTTTGTGAACTACCTGAATGATAACTCTCTTAATTTGAAATTTACTTCAGAATGTAACCCGTATGTAATTTCATTTCTAGATCTAACTATAGGAGTAATTCAAGGTACAGACAAACTTTATACTAAAACCTATAGAAAAAAGACTTCAGGAAATATTACTTTATGGGCAGATAGCTGCCATCCATCTCACACTATTAGGGCTATTCCCCTAGGAGAGATGGTTAGAGCACGCCGGAATTGCTCTCAGCAGGATGTTTTTTGATACAGAGTTGGAAGTGATCTCAGGTCGGCTCTGGGATCGGGGCTATCCACCCGATACCCTTGAGCGAGCTAGAAATTTAGCGAGTAGGAGACATAGGAGGGCTAGGTTGGACAAATCAATATATGCCACTGGAGGCACTTATAATGAGTCATCTGATAAGGGGGAGAGATTTATCTTTAATAAGAATAAGGATATGACTACTTTGGTTACCACATATAGTGAGGAATTCAGTCAAGTAAAACAAATTATTAATAAACATCTTCCTATACTCAATTGTGACCCTCAGCTTAGGGAGGTTTTGAAACGGAGTTAGGGTTGTTAGTAGAAAATGCCCCACGTTAGGCCAGAGATTATCACCTAGTTTGTTTATCTACCCCGTCCTCTACCTGGCTCTCACAAAAAGGGTTCTTTAAATGTGCAAATAGAAGATGTGGAATCTGTCAATATACACAAACTGGCACTCAGTTTAGGTCTACCTATACTAAGGAAATATTTCAAATTGACAGTTTTATTAATTGTAATTCATGTAACATCATCTATTTAATAACATGTGAGGCTTGTAGTATTCAATACGTGGGTTGTACCACCCGTGCAATGAAAAAAACAATATCTGAGCATATTACCTCATACTCGTTAGAACGCCCAAATGCGTCCTCCAATGTAGGACAACATTTTAGGAATCATCATGTGGGCGATCTTACCAGCTTGAAATGTATGGCAATTGAAAATGTATGTTTAGGTCCTAGGGGAGGGGATCTCGTTGAGAAGTTACTTCAACGAGAGGTCTTATGGATCTTCAAACTAGAAACTCGGGCCCCTATGGGACTTATTTATAGGTGGGATGTTGATTTATTTCTGAAATAATTCCTAACTTCGTCCTCTACGATCCAGAGGTGTAGATTTTTTATTACTTTATAATAGCTACAGTTCCTCTACATATTGACTCCCTTTACCAGAGTCTTTTCCTTTCTTTTTCTTTCCTTTTTTCTTCCTTCCAATTTCCCTTCATTTTTCCCTCCTCTTCTCCTTCTCCTACAGGTCTCATCCTGCTGTATTATCCCAAGTGGCTTTGTCTTTCCCTCTTTCTTCACTGGTCTATTTTTGATCTTTGAAAGTGTGTTTGTAATGTCGATTGGATACATATAATTTTATTATGACTTGTTCCATAAATATATATTTTTACATGAAAAAAAACTTCTTGACATCTGTGACATGGGGGACCTTAGATAGAAAATATAAGATGCTTTTTTAGATATATATCTAGTTGTGTTAAGAGGTCTTACTGTATATATATATATATTTGGAGTTCTGCTATTTGCATTTGGAGTTATGCTATTTGTGTATTTATATGAATGTTTAGAAACAATAGCTCTCCTTTTTTAGAGCATCAGTATATTTTGCCTGATGATTACGCAGTATGTAGATCCTTTTTCTAGATATCCAAAGATGGGGTGCTTGGCCATATTTTGAATACTGCTGACGGGGTCTTCTTTATCTGGCCTTTGGTGCACTGCATTGCGTGCATTATGTTTAGACTTGTCAATGACAACGGCACGTATACTCAGCGTTTCTATTATGCCAGTAATGGCTCCTATCATGGAGCTTGAGTCTGCCAGCAGTATGACGCGTTGTGTCGGCATCGTATCAGAAATGGCTACGTCAGCCACTGGCGGTGCGGCCAACGCGAATTACAAGCATGATCCTTAATTCCAGCGCGCGCTGATCGCCTGCACAATGGAAGTGAGCCTCTCGACCTTACTAAGGTGAATGATTTTGTTCCTCCCACCCACAGATGCCTTAGATTACATTGTGATAATGTTGTATTCAAGCACATGTTTTTTTTAACTAGTTCTCTGTCGTGAGTAAGGGTGAGAACCCGAAATGCGTAGACGTGTGAGGATACCTTGTTTATGCTGCTTTTATCTGTGCCGCTGTGATGGACTTTTAAACAGTAAGGAATAAAAAAGGACTTTTAATTGCTCTACTACTACGTGGCTGGCTTTTTCTATGTTTCTTGGATTACCACCAAGTTTTGAGGTGAACTCTCTAGCCTTTGCCCGAAAGTGGGGCTTCTTGCATTTCCTGATATTGAGCTGGCACTCTTGTTATTCAAAGTGTTATTATTGACAGGTTCTTGATCCCAGGGTAGAGGCCACTGGGCAGAAAATATAGTGGAGGCCCCTAATACACCTGACTAAATTGAATGGGCAGTCTTGCTGTGTGCACTGTATGTGTGACCTGTTCCCAGGTGATGGTGCTAAAAGAACTGGAGAATGAAGGCTTTTTTTGTATTTTCCCCATCCCTTCATCCCATAGAACCAGGGGTGGGGGGAGGTTTATGAAGATACTTCTGCTTTAACCCTTTCAGTGCCAAGCACGTAGATTCTACATGCTCGCTTCCACTCCACTTAAGGGCCAAGCACGTAGAATCTACGTGCCTGACTTTCCCCCCTGCTAGTTAAAAAATAAAAAATACTCACCTGACCCCTTGTTGGATCCGGCCGGGTCTCCTCTTTAATTTGGTGCCATCCGATCCCCCGTGGGGGGTCGGATGGCTCCAGAAGAGCCCCCGGAATAGGCCGCCCGCTTTGGCAGTAGCAGCTGCTAACTGTAAAAAAAAATAAAAATTTGCTTACCTGTGGTCACGCTGCCTCCCGCCGTGTCTTCTCTTCACTGGGGGGGCCTCCGATCGCTCCCCCAGCCTCTTCCGTGGCGAGGAGAGGGCAAAAAAAGGGGGCGGGGCCAGGTGACATCATTGTGATGTCACCAGCAGCCGGCTTCTTCAGTCCAAGCACCCAAGACTCTGAATCAGTCTGCTCGGGTGGTTGGAGCAGAGAGCAGGGGAGGAGGAGAGGGCTGTGATCGCCCCCCCCTCCCCAGGCTCTCTTTTTCAAACACCCGAGCAGACTTGCATCGGAGATCGCCGGGGGACACAGGATCGGAGGTGAGTAAAGTTAAAAAAAAAATAAAAAAAATAAAGATCATTATTTTTACTTATGTGTCTGTGTCTTTTTTATTTAACATTTAACCCCTTGTGAACTGGTAAGGGGTCCATGAGACCCCTTATACCAGTTCACAAGGCACCCCCATTACCTGCCTCCCCAAAGCCCGGGGGGGCAGAAGAGCCCGGGCCCACATAGGCTATGTGGGCTCATAGGCTGCAGGGTGGGGGGGCCACAAAAGCTGCCCCCCCACTCTGTTCCTACAAGCCCCCATAGCTGGTCCCGGGCTGGTTACTTTGGGTAAGGGGGACCCCATGTCAATTTTTTGGGGGATTTTTAAGGGAGGGGGGACCCTATGTCATTTTTTTTTTAATTAACCCTTTGTGTTCTGTCATCCAGCAGCTATAAAAGGCTTCCAGCAGGTGAGCAGAAGCCAGTGATCGCCGAGGAACACGGTGCTCCAGGATGGCTGGGGGGTAAGTATTAAAAAAAAAAAAAAATTAATAAAATAATTTTTTCTCTTTGTGTGTGTCTGTTTTTTTTTTTTTTTTACATTTAACCCCTTGTGAACTGGTAAGGGGTCCATGACCCCTATACCAGTTCACAAGGCTGGGGGGGGTGGCAAGTCACCTGCGACTAGCGGGTGACTTGCCATTAACCCCCGGCACCCCCATTACCTGCCTCCCCAAAGCCCGGGGGGGGCAGAAGAGCCCGGGCCCACGGGCTATGCGGGCTTGTAGCTTGCAGGGCCAGGGGCCACAAAAGCTGGCCCCTGTGCCCTGTTTCTACAAGCCCTGCATAGCTGGTCCCGGGCTGGTTACTTTGGGTAAGGGGGACCCCATGTCAATTTTTTGGGGGATTTTTAAGGGTTTTTGGGGATTTTTTTTTTTTTTAACCCTTAAAAATCCCGGGAAGGGGGACCCTATGTAATTTTTTTTCTCAATTTAACCCTTTGTAGTGTGGATGGTAGTTGTATTTTATTTGTAAATGTTATAAAGTACTTGTTTCAGTTAGGGGGTCTCCTGGGCAGGAACGGGGGGCTACCGATAAATATGTGGTACCGTTCTAATCGGTAGAAATGGGGCTTTCACATGCAGTATGCTTTTCCTTAATAAAATACATTTTGTATTTAAAATAAAGGAGTCAATTTTCTAAAAAAAATTTTATTTATTTATTTTTTTTACTTAATAATATTGTAAAAAACAAAATAAAATTTACAAACAAGACATTTCATGTTAAAGCCTAAACTCTGCTGCAAAAAAATATATATATATAATTTTCCTGAAAATTCCAGCAAAAATGGCGCAAAACATGGCGCAAAATGGGGAAAAATTACCTGTCAACAGAGGGTGACAAAATCTCAAGTAAGCTGGCAATTAAAAGGGTTAAAAGTAGCTATGCATGTTGGGTATTGTTCTGTGCAGGGGGATCTTGCGCTTTCAGACTTAGATTGTTTTTTCTGTTTTGCATATTTATATTTTAGGAAAAGGTGTTTTTTATTCAGCTTTTTTATACATTTTTTAGGGAAACCCTGCGCAACCAAAGAATTATTTGAGGGATTAATTCCAGAAAGATGAGCCCACTGCAACAAGCTGGGTACGCTTAGAAAGCTTAACATGTGTACTTTCAGGTAATTTATGGGGGATATTCCAAATGTAAAGGGTTGTTTTGGTTGAAAAATCTTTGTCTGCAGAGCTGAAATTTTCAAGTAAAATCACTGTTGCACGCATGCTTTACTTTGGGGTGTTTGGCAACTCTTCCCTTGACAGTAGCAATGCATGTTGGGTATCGTTCTGTTCGGGGGATGTTGCTTTTTCAGATTAAACTTGTTTTTTCTTGTTTGCACATAGTTTTTTTAGGAAAATGTGGCTTTGATTCTGCTTTTTTATCCTTTTTTAGGGAAACTCTTTGCAACCAAAGAATACATTGAGGGATTACTTCCAGAAAACTATGGGCACATCAACAAGCCTGGTACGCCTAGAAAGCTTGAGGTGTGTACTTCCAGAGATATATAGTTTGTTGGGGGTATTTCAAATGTAAAGGGTTGTTTTTCTGGAAAAACTGGAAGGTGCGCCTAGCGCTTAGCATAGTTGTATTTTATCTGAGAATCCCCTAAAACGCTATTTCTGTTTTGGGGGAGTCTCCTGGGCAGGAAAGGGTGTCTACCTATACATATGTGGTACCGCTGTAACTGGGAGAAATTGGGGTTTCACACGCAATAAGATTTTATTGACAAACTTACATTTTTTTTCACATAATTCACCCAAAAATATTGAGAATACACCTAAAAAAAGACATTTCATGTTAAAGCCCAGACTCTGCTGAAAAAAAACAATATATCATTTTCCTGGGAAATCCCTTCAAAAATCACATTTGAACATGGGGAGCGCAAAATAGTGCAAAATGGTCTGGCAACAAAGGGTGACGAAAACTCCAGGTAGGCTGGCAGCGAAAGGGTTAAAGTAATAGTCCAGCCAAGTAACATAAAAAATGGATGCTCGTCTTCTGCCCCCCAGCAGCTGATAGGTGGAAGCCTATCTGACCCTCCCACTCACAGTTAGCTAGATGATGCTTCTCAGCCAAGACACCGCAGCCCATGTTCTTACATTTTAATGTTAAAGCCTCACTAATATACCTGTAAAGATATACCCTTCCTGCCATATTATTTGCCTCTACAATTCAAAAGCTTCAGTGTTACCGCTTTAAGCATGGTTTTATCCACCCCTGCCCATTAGCTGCCTGTTTCCACAATCTACTTTGATGCCAGTACTGTATTTCTCAAATTGTGAGACAAGGTCTCAAGGAGTCTGTAGCAAACCCTTTTTGGTAGATACCATAAGGCCAGATAGTACAGGCAAAAAAAATGTATCCATGCTAAATGTTGACATGCAGCTCTGTAGACTGCATAATTTAAGCATTTTAATATTTGAATTTTTGTATTTTTCTAGCTGAGTATTTATTTCTCAGATTTTCCCATATAAGTAATGTTTGTAATATGGGTGGAGCAATATCAAAGTTTTGTTCCCTGTGGTCAAGTTGTCATTTGCAGACACCTGTCTTTGGTGCATCAAAGGGTGAAAGAAGAAAAAAAAGGCACATGGCCCCTTCAAATGTACTTTTCAATGGCATTCATGGAGGTTGAAGGCTTGGATCTTAGGGGCTTTTGGAAAAGGTATTGAAGAGGGAACAAAGTTACTGTACCTTCCACATTCCTGGAGTCTTAGCAGCCACATTCTGCACCACATATGATGGCTGGTGACAGTGAGACCACCAAGTAGGTGTTTATGGTGATGAGCAGACTTCATTGGTAGTCAGAGGTCACATGGGGCACAGGAACGTTCAGGGAGCTTAGAGTGTTGTGAAAAATCCTTGCTTACAGCAATTATTTTACTGCATGTTTTAATTTTGTAAAAGTTTTAGAAATTAAAATCCTAGGCTTTCTGTTAGCGTAGAGCATTACGTTTTACCTTGATTAAAAACTAGACCAACATAGTATTGATTCTGTATGTGTGACTTTGATTTCAAGAGACTCGACCCAGTCTTTAAAGGAACTTTTTTCCTTAGTTGGCATTGGTGTTTTATGAGCTTAGAAAGCAATTAGCTGAATGCCATACACTTTATTTATTTAGTGTTTTGTTTCCTGCAACCCAGATCCTACTAATCCTGTATTTTCCTTGTGTGTTTTTACAGGTGACTTGTAACAGCTTCACCATCAGTGATGGGGAGATGCAGGACGTTGGTGTTGGACTGTATCCCAGGTAATGCATAGACTAATGTATTCACAGTGACTGAGTTTTTTTTTAAATAAAATTGTTGGTCGCCAAAAAGGTTATCTGAGCATAAAACCACTTTTAAATCACAAGGAAAATACAAAAAAAAATGTTTTTTGTGAAGGATGTATTCTTAGATTCACAGCCTTATTTATGTAGTCTTAGAAATGTTTTTCTTTATTTAGAGAAGTTGGTTTTGCTAAAAGATGAACTAGTTGAAAAGCACTAGTGGAAGTTCTAGATTTTATTACATTTCAAGACTCTACAGTGATATAAGCAGTATAATGGAAAACATAACTACATTTTATGTTACTTACATTTCTTGTTACTTCCAATGTTTCAAACAGTCTCAGGCTCAGCTTTACACCACTTTTACATTTTCTTTTGGTGCAACTTTTTCCATAATTGAGCTAAAATACATCTATTGACAGGCATACAAATCAGATGCAAAGCATGGGTAAAATAAATGTAAATCAAAAATCACGCTCAAATATTAGCAGCAAAGCAAATAAGGCATGTTCTGTACAGCTTTACCTTTCAGGCTTCCAAGAGCACTCATCTGAGGCACAAGTGCCTAAACTGTTATTCTAAGTATACAGCACATCCTGTTCCAGAATATTCCTTAAACTTGGGTAATACATCCACAAGATGGTGCTGGACTGCAGAAAACAGCTTGTGGCCTCTCCCAGCCCTATATAAGTCAGGGATCTCCCACAAATTCCCCAGTTTTTTTCTGCAGTCTGCGCTGAGAAGATAGAATATAGCTCTCTTGTGGTGCAGGTGAGCGGGGTTTATTGCCTGCGACCCTGCAGGACTATTCCCACCCGTTCCGTCCCATTGACTGCCTCCCAGCCTCGGCTGATAAGGTTCAGGTGAAGGAAGGCAATAGAAGCACCTTGGTGCTGAGGATCTAGGCTCCTACTGCAGTCCCTGCTCTAACAGGGTAGGCGGTTTAGGCTAATGGTGAGCCTTTTGGGATGCCCCCAATGCCTCATGGGTTTGGCCAGGTTATCCTGTGCGGTTAAACCCTATTCCCATTCTCCCTCCATCTTCACTCCTCATATTGGCCCCGGGTGACATTTCCCCCCAGGGTATTCCGTTGTTATCCTCCCTCACTCTCCCCTCGGGAGACCTCGGGGGGGGGGGGGGGGGTTGGCTAGTGTTTTATGACTTAGACATATTTGTGCTTGTCACTTTCTTAAACCGCGCCGCCGCGCGTTTGTACTGCGCTCCGCGTCTGGCAGCCCCATTCACCTCAGAGCTGCCGGGCCGCTACTGGCCGGCCAGATCACGTGGGTGCGCTTCGCGCTCTTCGGGGGGGGCGTGCTCTGTGGATGATGCAATTTACCTCATATCTCCACGGCCCGCCACTTAAGGTTGCGAACGCCATTTTGCCTTCTTCCTGTCGCTGCTGGCTCCTTGCAGTCACCCCGGTGGGGTGAATTTTTCTTCATTTGTTTTTTGCATTATTCTTATGGGAATATAATGTTGTGTCTTTCAGGCGGGATAAAGCTTCGGTCCTGTGGTTTCTCCCGCCCTCTCCCCTCATTATCTCCCACTTCCCTAGTGGTCTATTGGGGCATCCCGGGTAGCTCTTTAGCATTAACCCTTACTGGCCTACTGTGCCTGTTCAAATCACCATATGGAGGCTTCTGGGTATAATGAGCCTGGGGTTCCTTCGGGACAAGCCCGGCTATATGTTGCGTGTGGGGTATCCCCAAACGGTGATGTCAGGGTATGTGTATCCTGCGCCCAGCAGGTACTTGCACTGCAGTCTAGGTTACCTGTTGCTGGGCCTGCGTCCCCTCGGGCTTTGCCTACCCCCCCACGCCTGCAACTGACCCCCTATGAGGAGCATACCAGCGAGGAGTCTCAGCCTGATTTGGCTGCACGGGTAGCCAGCATTGAGAAACATATATTGCTAGGTCTGCCTCGAATAAGGCTTCTGCTAAAAAGCGGCATTTGTCTCCTACCGTCTCCCTCTTTCCTGTGGAAACTGAGGACGTTTTTGACACTACTGGTTATTCCCCCCTGGAGGAGGGGGAATTGTTCTCTGATTCAGACTCATCTGAGGAGCAACCCAGGATTTATGGTGGTACAGGGTCTCCCTTTGGAGAAGATCTATGGTCCTCAGATGACACTGACAGGCTTTTGGCTCATATTTTTGAAGTGCTCTGTATCTCCCCTCCTGCCGTGGCTCTGCAGCAGCAGGGTGAGCTTTTTCATACGGTTAAACCACGTTTGGAATTCCCTGAGCAGTCGCACTTTAATAATCGGGTGCTCAAAGAATGGGAGCAGCCTAGCAAGCTGCCAGGGGTGCCCAAGAGTTGGGACAAAAGGTATCCCTTTCCTGCTGATGTGATTAAGCGTTGGTCATGTCCTCCTGAGGTGGATGCGCTTGTTCTGGGGCTGTCCAATACTTCTGTCATGCATTCTCCTGACACTACTACCCTGAGGGATGGTGAGGACCGGCGTATGGACCAACTGGCTTGCCATGCCTTTACCTGTGTGGGGACCGCACTACACCCGGTTTGTTCCTCTGCCATTACAGATGTTGCTATTAAGGGTTTGCTTAAGAGCCTCTTAGAAGGGGCCTCTGATGACGCTGGAGGAGAAGAGAATAGGTCTCTCCTGCTTTGCTATGAATTTGTTGCATATGTCCTGTTTGCTATGGATGATGCCATTAGAATGTGTGGTAGAACTTCTGCCCTGTTGGTGGCTATACGCCGCTCTGTCTGGCTACATCAGTGGGTAGCTGATAATGCTGCTAAGAAGGCTGGTTTCCCTTTCAAGGGCCTGCGCCTTTTTGGTGAATGCTTGGATTTGTTTGCCAAGGGCGGTAGGTTACCTCAACGTAGGAGGCCGTTTCGGCCCTTTCGGGGGATGGGTGCTCTTCTCCCATCCTTCCATGGTTCTAGACCTGGCCAAGGAGTCTCCTTTACTGGGGCCTGCGGTGATCACTGGGGGAGGGGCCTCTCCTGGGGTCCCAAGCCAAAATCCTCACCCAAACTCCCTCAGGCATGAAGGGGCGCCCTCACCCATCCGGGTGGGGGGTATGGCTTTGGCTCTTTACTCAAGTCTTCAGGCTTCACGTTTCAGACCGGTGGATTCAGGAGGTAGTGTCCTCCGGTTACAAGATAGAGTTTGCAGCCTGGCCGCCCCCAAGATTCATCAAATCCCGGATGGCTCAAAACCCCCTGTCAGTTCAGGGTCTATGCCTTACTGTCCAAAACCTTTTGGAGTTGGGGGTTATCTGCCAGGTGCCTTGGAGGGAAAGGGGCAGGGGCTACTATTCCAATCTTTTCACTGTTCCCAAAAAAGACGGGTCCATCAGACCTATTCTGGATTTAAAGTGCCTCAACAAATTTGTCAGATTCAAACACTTTCGCATGGAGACTCTGCGCTCAGCTGTCAATTCACTACGCCCAGGGGACCTCTTGACCTCTGTAGACATCAAGGTCGCTTACCTTCATGTACCAGTCTTTCCAGGTCATCAGAGATTCCTCAGGTTCACTCTGTAGGATCAGCACTATCAATTTGTGGCTCTGCCTTTCGGTATCACCTCGGCTCCCAAGGTATTCACCAAGGTACTGGCGGGCGTACTGGCTCTGCTGAGATCTCAAGAGCATTCGCATCCTTCCTTACTCTCTAATCTCTCCAGCAGGCCGAGCTGGATACTCAGCTGGTGGTGTCCACACTGGAGTCCTTCGGCTGGGTGATCAACCACCCCAAGTCTTTCCTGTCACCGTCAATGGTGAGGTCCTTTCTGGGCATGACTCTGGATACATCTCAGGTCAAGATTTTTCTCCCTCAGCAGAAGGTGGAGTCTTCAGGCCCAAGCCAGGTTCCTTATGTCTTGCCCTCATCCCTCCATCTGGCAGGGGATGCAGCTGGTGGGCCTGATGGTGTCTTCCTTCAAGGCGGTTCCATACGCTCTGTTTCACATGAGACCTCTTCAACTTCACCTCTTATCCGTTTGGGATCGGGACCCTCGGTCCCTGGATCAGGTGTTGGTTCTGTCCCCTCTGGCCAGACGGTCTCTCTCGTGGTGGCTGGACTCAAGAAACCTGTTGGTGGGCAGATCCTTTCTGGCCCCGTGCTGGGAGACAGTCACCACAGATGCCAGTCTGACAGGTTGGGGGGGCTTCTGGAAATCCCTGAAATTCCAGGGTCAGTGGGGCCCTCAGGAGGCCCACACCCCTATCAACATTTTGGAATTGAGGGCGATACGGTTGGTTCTCACCCAATTGACTCCACACCTTCGGCGACGGGCGGTTCAGGTCCGCTCGGACAACCAGACGGCGATTGCCTACATCAGTCATCAGGGAGGGACTCAGAGCAAAAGGGCCCTCAAGAAAGTGTCCCTGATACTCTCTTGGGCAGAGGAGAATGTTCCCTGTATCTCAGCTGTGTACATCCCGGGGGTGGAGAATCTGGAGGCAGACTCCCTCAGCAGGGGGACCTCTCGTCTGGGAGAATGGTCCCTCAGCAGTAGGGTGTTTCGCTCCCTGTGCCACCGCTGGGGTCAGCCAGATGGGGATCTGTTTGCATCCCGTCACAATCACAAGCTTCCAGTCTTTGTCTCTCTGTCCCAGGACCCTCTGGCCTTGGCCATGGATGCACTAGCAATGTCTTGGAAGAGCTTTCAGCTCCTCTATGTGTTCCCTCCTTTTCCTCTGTTGGGCAAGGTGCTACGCAAGATTGCTCAGGAAGGGGTGCCAACCATTCTGGTGCCCCCCCCCCCCCCGTTGGCCAAGAAGGGTGTGGTTCGCAGACGTCGTGCAGTTGGCAGTAGATCAGTGTGTTCTGCCCAAGGTTCCAGACCTGCTCACTCTGGGGCAGCTACACCATCTCAATTTACAAACGCTGGCTTTAACGGCCTGGTTGCCGAAACCTCCATCTTGATGGAGAAGGGGCTGCCTGCCTCTGTTGTTAATACCATGATTCAGGCTAGGAAGAAGTCCTCGTCGTCCATCTACTATAGGGTCTGGCATGCTTACATTGACTGGTGTGAGTCTAAGTCGCTTCCCTGTAGGGTTTTTTCTATCCCTATGATTCTGGAATTCCTGCAACATGGTTTGGATTTGGGTCTTCAGCTTAGTACCCTCAAAGGTCATGTTTCTGCTCTGGCCATTTTCTTCCAAAGATCCTTTGCTCACCATCGTTTGGTCAAGACTTTCTTCCAAGGGGTTACTCACATGCGTCCTCCACGTAAGCCTATGTTACCAGTATGGGACTTGAACTTGGTCTTATCTGCCTTGCAGGGGTCTCCCTTTGAGCCTTTGCGTGAGGCCCCTTTGTCCATTTTGACTCTTAAAGTAGTCTTTTTGGTGGCTATCACTTCTGTTAGGCGTGTTTCTGAGTTGGCGGCGCTTTCTATCAAACCCCCTTACTTTGAGAGACACCGGGACAAGGTGGTGTTTCGCTTTAAGCCAGATTTTCTGCCTAAGGTTGTGTCTGCCTTTCATCTCAATCAGGACATTTTTTTGCCTTCTCTATGCCCTAATCCTAGTAACCCTAAGGAGTGGGTTCTACACCATCTGGATGTGGTCAGGACTCTGAAGTTCTATTTGGTGGCTACTGAATCTTTCAGGAAGACTGATGCTCTATTTGTGCTTCCGTCTGGACCTAGGAAGGGTCTGGCTCCAGCTAAGTCCACTATCAGCAAGTGGATCAGACAGGCTGTGGTACAGGCCTATTCTGCTAAGGGGAAGAAGCCTCCCTTCCGCCTTACTGCTCTTTCTACTCGTGCTATTGGTGCCTCTTGGGCTTTTCAGCACCAAGCTTCTGTTGAACAAGTTTGCAAGGCCGCTACTTGGTCTTCTGTTCATACCTTTTCTAAGTTTTACAAGGTTGATGTTAAGGCCTCAGCTGATGCTGCTTTTGGTCGTAAAGTTCTGCAGGTGGTAGTGGTTTAAACTGCCCACTGTTGCCTTTTGGGATCCCACCCTTCCTAACGGACACTGCTATTGGATGTCCCAAGTGTAAGGAATCTTCTGGAGCAGGACGTGCTATATACTTAGAATAATACAATTCTGTGATTACTCACCTGTAGAATTGGTATTATATGTATACAGCACATCCGGTTCCACCCCACCCTTGTTATCATTATTATTAGTTACCTCTGTATGGTGATTGTTCTTATGTTCATTGTTGAATTCTGAAAGATCTGCACGAGGTGTAGCTTCTCTATACACTGGCTGGTGGCTCCACTGGACAGAAGAACAAAAACTGCGGCTTAGGCAATAAAGCGCAGTTAACGGAGATGCTTAGAGATTATATACAAAACACTCCTGTGCTGCAGGGGTGAGTACACATGCTATTTATTTTACGCTCACCTACGAATATATGTGTTTATATGCAGGAAGCTTTCAATTAATCAATTGAAATCAATTGAAGCAACTGCTGAATAGCTTATAAGAGAGAAATGACATTAAAGTGGACCAACACCCAGGATTTTCACTATCTTGGGTTTTGGTCCACTTCCGCGGGGCACCCTGCTGCGTGAAACCCCCCGAATGGCATAAAAAACTCACCTCACCCCGCTCCTACGGCGCATGCGCGAGCCTCGTCCAATCAGCGTGCTCAGAGCCGCTGTGGTATGCACATACAAGGGACGGACAACCACAGCGGCTCCAAGCATTCTGGCGACCGCATCTCGCGCTTCCCTATAACAGGGAGCGCGCCCTGCTAGAGAGAAGCGCGAGATGCGGCTGCGACCCGCGCATGCGCTGTTGGAACGGGAGTGAGGTTAGGTGAATGGGGCGTCCTGGGGGGTTTCACACAGCGGGGCATCCCAATTTCGGATGCCCCGCGGGGAGGGATCAGCCTGAATGTTGGTCCACTTTAAAGCTGCAACATTAACCCAATAAATTACCAGTTGAGTGACAGGCTCTCACACAAAATAAATATCCACATACTACAGCAAGCACGCCACATACTGATTTCAAGAGGGTGTTTCTATTAGCAACCATATGTTTGATTATTGTTTTTATGTTAATATTCTCCCCCCCCACCATAGTGTTATACAAGAACCAGGGGTGTCCTTCGTGGGGGCTCGCGCAGACTCCTGCCCCGGGAGCAGCAGATTACGCTCTGGCCCCTCCGGCGGGGCTAAGCCTAAATCTTCCACCAAACCCCCTCACGCGTGATGGGGGCGCCCTCGCCCGTCTGGGTGAGGGGATGGCTGCAGCACTTTGCTCTTGTCAGGAGGCATTACGCCTCATACTGGTGGATTCAGGAGGTAGTGTCCTCCGGATACAAGATAGAGTTTGCTGCGCGGCCTTCCCCAAGATTATCAGGTCCCGGGTACTCCTGGTCCCTGCCGCTGTTCAGGTGCTGGCACAGGCCATGCAAAGCCTGCGAGGTCTGAGGGTCACTTGCAGATTGCCCTTAACAGGCAGAGGCAGGGGCCGCTGCACCAACCTTTCCATAGTCCTCCAAAAGGATGGGTCAGTCTGGCCCATTCTGGATTCACAGGTTCTCGGCAATTCTCCAATTACAGGCAGTTTTCTGCATTGAAACTCTGAGATGTCACCTGATGTCACCCCTGATTTCCTCTTCCTTCTATTAAAATAAAAAAAACTGTCCCAGTTTCATATTTCTTGATGCCGTGTTTATAATTGACCTCTCCTCCTGCTATCCAGCATATTTATATGGATTTTTATCATTGGGCATTTTCGAGATAGTGCTCCTTTAAGTGCCAGATCCAGACTAATGTTTAATGCCAACGATTTGGACCTTTTTATCCTCCAACCCGAAATCCTTGAAAATTGGTCTGCATCTCCAGAATTACTGAGATCAAAGATCTCAGGGCTGCTTACAGACAGGAGTTAGTCACTGGCCAACACTTATGTTCCCTGGTTCCACACTATACCCCCTTAAAGCCATGATGATGGTCAAGTATTTATGCCACTACCTCCATCACCAATACAAACAAGGCAGGGGAAAGAGGACATCCCGACCGATGTCCATAGGCTCTGTAGTAAAGCTGTTAATTAACATGTAGCGATAACCTTTATCGCCGGAGGGCTTCCCCGCCAGAGACGTCCTTTTCCCAATGGTGAGAGGTGCTGCAGGAATTCCAGAGTCATCCGTGAGGGAAACAGGAACAGCCCTTACAAGGGCTAGTGAATTGTAATATAGCGTTTCCCCCAATAAGAGACAGAACTCAGTATTGAGGGTGAAGATGAACTTAACTTTATTAGTGCCACCCTGTGCCTTATATGCAAGGCTCCATGCAAGGGGACCTCCCCCGTGGACCTGATGGAGAACTGCATGACAAACCCACAGACCAATGGGAGCAGGGCACACAATCCCTCAACTCTGCCGGTGACGCAATCAGCAACACAATAGCAGTCTGTAACACAATCAACAATAGCAGTCTGTAAAGCAATCAATAACACAATGGCAGTCTGTCTGGGACATGCTCAAGGAAATGAAAGTAATGGGCCTATGCAAAAACAGCGCCTTTAAAATCCAAAGGCAGAGTCTGTCACAATGCCCCCTTTTTGTGGATCACCCGGCAGACCTGGATTGACCCTGTTCGGGTTAACGTGGGGCTGTCCGAACTCTTGTTATGGGCAGAGTTCTGTGTAAGGACAAGTCTGCAAATAGTGAGTAACAGGGCTAAACATTGACGTGGGCTGTATATAGGAATCGGTCATGGGTGGGGTCCAAACACTGGGATATTGTGGCGTTGGTGAGTTCAGCACCAAAGTCCTTGGTTGGATGTGTGCACAGGTGCTTTGCTTTCTTATAGCTGGTCCAAGTTTCAATCTCTTTCCGTGGAAGCTGATCGGAGAATCCACAATCTTCTGCACATCTACATCATCGTAAAAGGAGACAAAACCATAACCCTTAGAAATGCCAGAGGCATCCCTAATAATTTTGACATTCTTTACAGCGCCATACTTTGAAAACAAATCCTTAATTTCAGGCTGATCAATCCGACGGTCAATGCCCCCAACAAAAATAGTGTTTGGCATAAGTTTCCCTTCTGGAAGGACGTAACCTGATGGCTGATCCTCTTCTTGGGTTCTTGTAACAGACATGACATGATGCAGACGAAACCCCTGGGTCTCCCCGACCATTGGACTGGAGTCGGTAGCTCGGGCTGGAGCCCGGGTTGTAACAGGGTTGATGCTGGCTGGCCCAGGGGTAGCGTAGGCAGAAGTCATTGGTCCTAGATCATTTCCCAATAGTACTTCTGCGGGTAAGTTGTCCATAAGTCCCACATGTACCCTGCCGGATCCAGCGCCCCAGTCAAGATGTACTCGGGCGGTGGGGAGTCGAAACACAGTTCCTCCCGCCACCCTTACTGCAACGGTGTGTCCGGTGCGGTCTTTGTTCTTGACCAAATGAGGTTGGAGCAAGGTAAGTGTGGCTCCGGTGTCGCGTAATCCTTGCGCGGTGCACCCATTGACTCGTACCTCCTGGCGATGGTGCTGTCGGTTGTCTTGGATGCCCGCTTGTACGGGATCAGCTTCATACAGTACCCCCAGATACTCTTCCGAACTGCTCTCAGCTTCCAAACAGTGTGCCACAGGAGTACAGGCGGTGGAAGGTTGTTTTTGCCTCCACGTGTTTCGGGGAGGCTCTAGGGCGCAATCCCTGTGATAATGTCCCCATTGTTTGCAACGATGGCACTGAACTGTGGAGAGGTTCGGTTGCTGCGCTGGCCTATGTGGCCCAGAGTCACGAGTTGGCGCTGAAGCCACAGGTGCTTGAAATTTGATGGGAGGTGGTGGTTTTGGAGCGGACTGTTCTGTCCGGCGAGCATCGGTGTACTCGTCGGCTAGACGAGCAGCCTCAGGTAGCGTTAGAGGCCTCCGGTCACGTACCCACTCTCTTAGCTCTGGTTGCAGGGCATTGAGAAAATGTTCTAGTAAAAACAACTGTAGTACATCCTCAGCGGTTGTGGCTTGGCATCCAGTGACCCAGTGTGATGCTGTACGATGGAGGCGACATGCCCACTCTGTGTAAGAATCCCCTCCCTTCTTTTGGGATTCCCGAAATCGTCGCCTGTAGGCTTCCGGGGTGACAGCGTACCGGGCTAACAAAGCCTCCTTTACCAGATGGTAGTGTGGTAAGTCCGCATCAGGGATGGCCCGGAAAGCATCGGAAGCTTTCCCAGATAGTTTCCCTGATAATATGGTGACCCATTCCTCCGTGGGTACCCGGTGTAAAGCGCACTGCTGTTCAAAATCGGCCAAAAATCCGTCAATCTCGTCGTCACTTTCCTGGAAGGACTTAAATGCTGCAAATGGAATCTTTCTCCCCCCAGTGTAACTGAGGCTGAGAGGCTGCTGGGTTGAAAGTCGCCGATCTTCCCTTCGCTTACTGGCCTCTGCCTCTGCTGCGGTGAAGACTCGGTCGATCAGTGCCTGTGATGGATTCGGGCCATAGACCGACAATCTGTTCCGAACCACTTGAACGAGAGCAGCGTCTTCATCGGCCTCTATATTGGTTTCGGTCCTCACTGCTGCACGATCCATTTCGATCAGCTTGGCAATCAGTTCCTGACGTGGGCGGTTGCTAGCTGACCTTGTCCGGCTCTCGAGTAGATCCTCCAGGGTCAGCCTTTTCAACTTGTCATACTGACTCTCCATCAGGGTAGCACTCTCTCTGGGTAGAAAGGACCATCCCGCCGCTTGCCACCAATTGTAGCAATAACCTTTATCGCCGGAGGGCTTCCCCGCCAGAGACGTCCTTTTCCCAATGGTGAGAGGTGCTGCAGGAATTCCAGAGTCATCCGTGAGGGAAACAGGAACAGCCCTTACAAGGGCTAGTGAATTGTAATATAGCGTTTCCCCCAATAAGAGACAGAACTCAGTATTGAGGGTGAAGATGAACTTAACTTTATTAGTGCCACCCTGTGCCTTATATGCAAGGCTCCATGCAAGGGGACCTCCCCCGTGGACCTGATGGAGAACTGCATGACAAACCCACAGACCAATGGGAGCAGGGCACACAATCCCTCAACTCTGCCGGTGACGCAATCAGCAACACAATAGCAGTCTGTAACTCAATCAGCAACACAATAGCAGTCTGTAACACAATCAACAATGGCAGTCTGTAAAGCAATCAATAACACAATGGCAGTCTGTCTGGGACATGCTCAAGAAAATGAAAGTAATGGGTCTATGCAAAAACAGCGCCTTTAAAATCCAAAGACAGAGTCTGTCACATAACACTAAAGCTTTGGGGTTGGAGTATAGGGCTTTGAAGACCGTTCTCCAAAGCCCATTTTCTGTAATATCACCTCCACAAAGCCCCAGGATAATGTATCAAAAGCCTTCTGGACATCTACCAGCACATACCACCTGCTGGATGCCCTCTATCCCATCTTTCCTTTAAGAGAGAAATGATAATAATAGCTTAATAGCTAAAGAAAAACGATTTAGTCTGCCAACCAATATCTCGATGAACACCATAAGATCATTATTCATCAGTGAGATTGGACGATAGCTCATACAATCCTTAGGATCTAGCACCCTTTTTAGGTATCACCACTATAATGGCCAGCAAAGCTTCCGGTGCCCCTCGTTTAATAATATTATATCATAAAGCCAAGTAGGGGGCTAAGTTGTTGGCAAATTGTTTATAGTATAAATTGGAAAATCCATCCGGATTAGGTGCCTTTGATATTGCCATTTGCCTTTAGGTTTCGGGTAATATAGTCCACCCAGATAACCCTGTTCATAGGTCTCTATCTGACTCAAGCCACTTTTCTCCAGCCATACCTGGAGCATGTTTTGATCCATCGCTGGCCCTTTGGCATATAGTGTAGTTTATAACCACTTTCGTACCTTGCAACGAAGTACCACTAGATGTTATAGTTTGGATAAACAAAATCACTTGATGGTATACAGCACGTCCTGTTCCAGAATAATCCTTATACATGGGTTATACATCCACAAGATGGCGCTGGACTGCAGAAAAAGACTTGTGGCCACTACCGGCCCCTTAAATAGCCAGGAACCTCCCACTAATTCCTAGTCTCTTTCTGCAGTCTGGACTGCGAAGCTGAAGATGGCTCTTTTCTGCTCAGGGTGTGGGCTTTGCCTAGGGCCCTGCAGGCTTATTTACACCCGCTCTGGACCCACTGCCTCCCAGCCACGGCTGACGGTTCGGGTGAAGGTAGGACAGCACTAGGGTCAGGTGCTGAAGGAGCGTTGCTCCGGGCCGCAAGACCCTGTACCAAAGGGTAGTCGGCGACAGGCTTTTTATGGTGAGCCACATCGGGATGCCCCCAGCCCTTTATCTCGGGATATTTATCCCTCCTCCCCCCCCTCCCTTTTCGCGCTGTTGGTTGTGCAGGACCCCCTCATTGCATTCCGCGTGATCGGCAGGGGACGCCCGGGGAGTACACTCTTGTGCTTTTACTACTGTGTTTTTTTATCACTTGTGTTTGATGTTTGTGGAGGCCGTTGTACGGCGCTCCGCGGTGGTTGTCTTTTTGTTTAACTGTCATGGCGCTGGTGCATTACGATGATCTTGTTTTCGCGCTCTTCGGGGGGGCGGGTACCGCGGCTTGACGCGTTCCGCGTCATGCGCCCGCGGCCCGCCCCTCTAGGTACTGTTGTCGGCGACATTTTTGGGCGGTTGGTGATCGGCTTATCTGGGCGCTTGCTGGCTTGGTCCGTGAGGCCTTTACGGGGGTTTTTATCTTTGGTTGTTATTTTATGGCTAGGTATGCTTATGGTGTACATTATTGTGTCTTGCAGACGGGTCCCTTGACTGTGGCTCTCTCGGCCCTGCCTATTGCCAACCTCCCACTTCCCCTAGCGGGTCTCGGGGGGCATCCCAAATAGGGTGGCTGTTTAGATGTGTCCCTGTTCTGATTATTGTGCATACTTTTGTAAAAATCACCATATGGAGGCTTCTGGGGATAATGTGCTTGGGGTTCCTTTGGGCCAAGCCTGGCTGTGTGTTGCGTGTGGGGTTTCCCCTATAAGTGACGATGTCAGGATATGTGTAACCTGCGCCCCCAGCAGGTACTTGCGCTGCAGTCTGGGCCGCCTGCTACGAGCCCTGGTGCGGCGCCCCCTCTGGCTTCACCTACCCCCCCACGCTTGCATTTGACCCCCAGCTGGTTTTAATGACAGTTTCTCTGTCACAGACCGGGTTTCTTCCCCGACGGGGAGCCGCAGGAGAGCCCGAGTACAGATCTCGGCTGTAACTGCTACGGCTCCGAGCGCTATTTTTTAATAGACGTCTGTCTTTTACATCTCCTGGCTGTACACCACTGGCTGGTTGCCTTACGAGCTTCGCGCTCCCTCAAAGAGGGGCGTGGTTTCGGCTTGGCGCGCTATGCGTCAAGATCGGTTCAGGCCCACCCCCTGAGGTTCTTCGGCGCCATTTTCTTCTCCCGCGCGCTTAGCGAAGATCGTTCCCTCCTCTCTGTATGTAAGTGCCCTCGCGGGAGACTTTTTCTTTACTCTCATCCACCATTGCGCATGGCTCTGACATCCCAATTCCTTATATGTCTTTTAGACCGTGGATTCAAGTGGCTTCTCCCGGCCCAGCATAGCTCCCGGTCGCGACCATATAAACTTACTCCCACTTCCCAGCGGGTTATTGGGGCATCCAGGGTAGCTTACAGCGTCAATCCCTACTGGCAAATTGTGCCGATTAAATCACCATATGGAGGCATCTCAGGATATTGTGAACGGGGTTCCTTCGGGACAAGACCGGCTGTGTGTAGCTTGTGGGGTCTTACCTAGCAGTGGTGACAATGCATGGGTCTGCGTTCCTTGTGCACAGCAGGTGCTATCGGTGCTTCCTGTCTCATCTGAGGCAGGGCCTGAACCCTGCCGCACTTCACCTACTCCCCCAAGCCTGAGTCTAAACCCCAATACCAGTGGGGATTCTCATCCTGATCTGGCCACGAGGCTGGCTAGTGTTGAAAACTTGCTTGCTAATTCCCTAGCGCGTAAAGCCACCGCCAAGAGGCGGCACTTGAACCCTGAATCGACCCTCTTCATTGGGTCTCGAATCCCTCAAGACCCTGCCTCAGCTCAGGTCTTGTTGCTGGCCGTACAGGGTCTCCTGGACCTAGGGGTCATTTGCAAGGTCCCCCCTGGAGACAGGGGCACGGGGTTCTACTTAAACCTTTTCACAGTACCCAAGAAGGATGGGTCAGTCAGGCCCATTTTGGATTTAAAAATCCTCAACAAATTTGTCAAGAACAAGCACTTTCGCATGGAAACTCTGCGCTCAGCCATTGGCTCACTGCACCCAGGGGACTTCATGACGTCCGTAGACATCAAGGATGCTTACCTGCATGTCCCGGTGTTTCCGGGACACCAAAGGTTTCTTAGATTTGCACTAAAAGATCAGCATTATCAATTTGTGGCCCTGCCATTCGGCCTAAAGTCGGCTCCCAGGGTGTTCACCAAGGTGCTGGCAGGGTTGATGTCCCTGATAAGGGGCATACTAAGGGGCATACGCGTGCTGCCCTACCTGGACGATATTCTCATCACCTCTCGGTCTCTGCAACAGGCAGAGTTGGACACTCGGCTGGTAGTGTCCACCCTGGAGTCCTTCGGCTGGGTGATCAATTACCCCAAGTCATCCCTGTCCCCCTCCTCGGTGACTCCGTTCCTGGGAATGATTCTGGATACGGTTCAGTCAAGGATATTCCTTCCTCAACAGAAGGTGGAAGCTCTGACAGCGCAGGCGAGGTTCCTGCTCTCGAACCCACAGTTCTCCATCCAGCAGGGAATGCAGTTGGTGGGCCTGATGGTGGCGAGCTTCGAGGCGGTGCCCTTTGCCCAGTTCCACTTGAGACCTCTGCAGCTTCACCTTCTGTCAGTTTTTGACAAACACCCTGCGTCCTTGGATGGGTTCTGTGTGCTTCCCCCCTCGGTCAGACAGTCCCTTGCATGGTGGTTGGACCATGGGAACTTGACAAGGGGCAGGTCCTTTCTGACCCCATCCTGGGAGACGGTCACAACGGATGCCAGTCTGTCAGGTTGGGGAGGATTCTGGAAGTCTCTGCGCTTCCAGGGGACGTGGGGCCCTCAGGAGGCCCTTTTGCCCATCAACATTCTGGAATTACGGGCAGTCAGGTTGGTACTGGAGCGATTGACCCAACACCTGAGGGGTTTGTCGGTCCAAGTTCGCTCAGACAACAGAACGGCGGTTGCCTACATCAATCATCAGGGAGGGACCCGGAGCAAGGGTGCTCTCCAAGAAGTGTCTCAGATTCTGACATGGGCGGAGGCCAATGTTCAATGCTTCCCGTCACAATCACAAGCTCCCGGCCTTTGTCTCCCTGTCTCAGGATCCTCTGGCCATGGCTACGGATGCCCTGTCCATGTCTTGGAGGGAGTTTCGACTCCTGTATGCGTTTCCACTGTTTCCCCTTCTGGTGAGGGTTCTACGCAAGATTGCTCTGGAAGGGGTACCTGTGATCCTGGTGGCCCCCAGGTGGCCAAGAAGAGTGTGGTTCGCAGACATGGTTCAAATGGCAGTAGATCAGTACGATCTGCCAAGCGTACCGGATCTGCTAACCCAAGGGTCGTTACGCCATCCCAATTTACAAACGCTGGCTTTGACGGCCTGGCTGCTGAAGCCTCCATCTTGATGGAGAAAGGGTTGTCTGCCTCCGTGGTGGCTACTATGGTGCAGGCCAGGAAAAAGACTTCTTCTGCTATTTATTATAGAGTATGGCATTCCTACATTGACTGGTGTGAGTCCAGGTCTCTTCCCTGCTGGGAATTCTCCGTCCCTAGGGTCCTGGAGTTTTTGCAGCATGGTTTGGACTTAGGTCTCAAACTTAGTACTCTGAAGGGTCAGGTTTCTGCCCTATCTTTCTTTCAGAAGACCTTTGCTCAGCATCACCTGATTAAGACCTTTTTCCAGGGGGTCACTCACGTGCGTCCCCCTCGAAAGCCTACAGTCCCTGTTTGGGATTTGAATTTGGTTTTGTCTGCCTTGCTGGGGGCTCCCTTTGAGCCTATTCAAGAGGCTGCTCTAGTCGTTCTCACTCTCAAGGTTGTCTTCTTGGTGGCTATTACTTCGGTTAGGCGTGTGTCAGAGCTGGCCGCTCTATCTATTCAGCCTCCATACTATGAGCGACACCAGGACAAGGATTTTCTGCCTAAAGTGGTTTCGGCATTTCATTTGAACAAGGATATTGTTCTTCCTTCTCTGTGTCCCAATCCTCGCAACGACAAGGAGCGGGTATACTGCATTCCTTGGACGTAGTCAGGTGCTTGAAGTATTACCTGGTTGTCACTAAGGCCTTCAGGAAGACTGATGCTCTCTTCGTTGTGCCTTCGGGGCCTAGGAAGGGTTTGGCTCCCGCCAAGTCTACCATCAGTAAATGGATTCGTCAGGCTGTGATTCAGGCCTATTCTACTAAGGGGAGGCCTCCCCCGTTCCGCCTTACGGCTCACTCCACTCGTGCTATTGGTGCCTCTTGGGCTTTTCAGCAACAGGCCTCTGTTGAACAAGTTTGCAAGGTCTTCGGTTCACACCTTTTCAAAGTTTCACAAAGTTGATGTTCGGGCCTCAGCTGATGCTGCCTTTGGCCGTAAGGTTTTACAGGCGGTTGTAGTTTGAACTACGTGCCGTTGCCTTTGTTGTTGGGGATCCCACCCTACTTTATGGACACTGCTATTGGATGTCCCATGTGTAAGGATTATAAATGGAGCAGGACGTGCTGTATGCTTAGAATAATACAATTCTGTGAAGTACTCACCTGTAGAATTGGTATTATACGCATACAGCACGTCCTGCTCCACCCACCCTGGTTTCAACTTGTTCTGGATCCCCTGTATGGTGATTGTTACCATTGTTATCATTGTTATTCTTACCAGTTTGGTGGTTGGTTTCTCCCGGCTTCTTTTTCTCACTGCTTTTCAATGCTGGGGATTTGTGGGAGGTCCCTGGGTATATGAAGGGCCGGGAGGAGCCTGTTTTTGCATGTCTGCAGTGAACAGCGCCATCTGGCGGAGGATTACCCATGTGTAAGGATTATATATGGAGCAGGACGTGCTGTATGCGTATAATACCAATTCTACTGGTGAGTACTTCACAGAATTGTATTTTGTGGCACTGCCTTTCGGTATCACCTCGGCCCCCAAGGTATTCACCAAGGTGCTGGCGGGCATGATGGCTCTACTGAGAGCTCAGGGCATTCGCATTCTCCCTTATTTGGACGACATTCTGATCTCGTCCCAGTCCTTCCATCAGGCAGGGCTGGATACCCAGGTGGTGGTGACCACACTAGAGTCATTCGGCTGGGTGATCAACCATCCCAAGTCTTCTCTGTTACCGTCTCTGGTGAGGTCCTTTCTGGGCATGACTCTAGATACATCTCAGGTCAAGGTTTTTCTCCCCCAACAGGAGGTGGAGAGTCTTCAAGCGCAGCCCAGTTTCTTCTTTCTTGTCCTCATCCCTCCATCCGGCAGGGGATGCAACTGGTGGGCCTGATGGTGTCTTGCTTTGAGGCGGTGCCCTCAGTTTCCCATGAGACCTATGCAGCTGCACCTCTTATCAGTGTGGGATCGGGACCCTGTGTCCCTGGATCAGGTGTTTGCTCTGTCCCCCCTGGCCAGACGGTCCCTCTCGTGGTGGCTGGACTCAAGGAACCTCTTGGTGGGCATAACCTTTCTTTCCCCTTGCTGGGAGACTGTAACCACAGATGCCAGTTTGACAGGTTGGGGGGTTTTTGGAAGTCCTTGAAATTCCAGGGTCAGTGGGGCCCCCAGGAGGCCCATACTCCTATAAACATTCTGGAACTGAGGGTGGTACGGTTGGTTCTCGCCCAATTGACCCCTCAACTTCGGGGTCGGGCTGTTATCGGGGAGGGACCCGGAGCAAGAGGGCCCTCAAGGAGGTGTCTCTGATTCTGTCATGGGCGGAGGAGAATGTTCCCTGCATCTTGGCAGTGTATATCCCGGGGGTGGAAAATCTGGAAGCGGACTCCCTGAGCAGGGGGACTTCTCGTCTGGGAGAATGGTCCCTCAGCAGCAGGGTGTTTCGCAACTGGTCTTCTGTTCATACTTTTTCTAAGTTTTACAAGGTTGATGTTGGGGCCTCAGCGGATGCTGCTTTTGGCCGCAAAGTTCTGCAGGCAGCAGTGGTTTAAACTGCCCACTGCTACTTTTGGGGATCCCACCCTACCTTACGGACACTGCTATTGGATGTCCCATGTGTAAGGATTATTCTGGAACAGGACGTGCTGTATACTTGGAATAATTCAATTCTGTAAGTACTCCCCTGTAGAATTGGTATTATAAGTATACAGCACGTCCTGTTCCACCCCGCCCCTTGTTATCATTGTTCTTGGTTACCTCTGTATGGTGATTGTTCATTTGGATTCTTATTCATTTTTGATTCTCCCGGCTTCTTGTTAACTGCTTGTCAATACTGGGAATTAGTGGGAGGTTCCTGGCTATTTAAGGGGCCGGGAGTGGTCACAAGTCTTTTTCTGCAGTCCAGTGCCATCTTGTGGATGTATAACCCATGTGTAAGGATTATTCTGGAACAGGACATGCTGTATACTTATAATACCAATTCTACAGGTGAGTACTCACAGAATTGTATTTTTCTGTAGTTACAATTGCCTCGCCAGCATCTTGCCTGGCTTGTCTCAAGCCAAATAAAACCTGACCCGGTCCCACCTCAGAACTTTCTCTGCTCTAGTAGTGAGGCGTAAATTTTCATCTAAACGGGGATTTCTCCCAGTTCGGCTGATGTGATGTCAGAGACATAAGTGTTATCTGTTGTGGGGCACTAGGGCTGTTTTATTGTACACTGCGGTATTTCACAATTTGTCACAACAGGGACCCAGGTCCGCTACGCTGTGGGACAAATTTCAATACCAGGGGATAGATGCATGTCTGGTCCCTGTGGGACACTTGCCAGTTAGACAGTGACAGGCAGTTTTTAGTTTCATACATTGGGAGGGGGCTAATGCAGACCCAGAGGGAGACCCCTCGTCCTCCAGTGAGACCACTTCCTCTGGGTTGTTTGGGGGGGGGGCAATTTATGCTGCTTAGTGCAGGCTGGGTGATAGCCGGCCCTTTAGTGTTACTGTCCCTGAGACACTGTGTGGGAGGAAGGCTGATGAGCCTCCTTGTCCGGAGTCTTGGGGGTCTGTACTTAGTGTAGGAGCCGGCACCATTACTACTGGCAGTGCTGGGGGAGGAACTCCCTATGTGTGCAGGAGAGGCCTGCAAATGCGGGTGAGGACATGGTTTCCTTCCTGCACCCAGCGTCAATGATCACACAGCCAGGCTGCTGACTTCAGGGACTTACCCAGCTTCCCAGGCCAGCCGGAATGGCAGTTTTGGGGGTCCCTTGCTGCCACTGGTTGGGACACAATTAAGGAGGCCACATACATGGCAGGCATGTGCAGCAGTTTCCAGTCCCCCAATCAGTTATATCCCTGACAGCAGGTAGAAAACCACTAAAAGCGGATCTCAGTCACCATCAGTATAGGTAGGGCCCTGGTGGGGCACCATTTTTGTATATAGCCCAGGTGTCTACTTCCTTCCTCAAGTACCACTTTAGGCAGGTAGTGTTATACTCTGTGAGAGGATCCTCAGTCTCCCATGGCAGGCCATTCTATCTAGGGGCGATAATAGCAATTGTCCAGGACAATTCACATGATCGATCCTGTGATCAGACATTTTGTTATTGGATGTGAGCACAGGTCCCAGCGACTTGCTCTGGGTGCTCATTCAGCAGATGAAGTGGGTCTTGTGTGTGTTGCTTGTTCTGCTACTTTGTCCTCTCCAACAATGCAGCTTTGACCGTGCTTTGCTTTCGGAGTAAACCACAGATTGGTGGGTTACCCCCATCGGGACACTCACTGGTGTCCTCTGGTTTCAGGGCTTTCTGCCTCAGAATTAGATCCCTGCCCTGGGGGTTTTCGGCCCAGGGTTTGTCCCAGAAAAAGAAACGCCCAGTTACAATCTCCTCATCTCGGGGGAGGAACCCTTTGATTTTCAGGAAACCGAGAACTGTCTCCAGTCTCTGTTGTTTTAATGAAAATTCTCCTCGGGGTCAAATGGATGAGCTCATCTGAGATGTCAGTGAGGCCTTGGGTCTGGCAACTGTGGCTATTGCGTCAGACAAAGAACCAGATGCCTATCAGGATGATAGGCCTTTTCCAGACCAGCAGCACTTGAGTAGAATTATAGGCAAAGAATGTGATAAACTGGACAAGATCCCCTGGAGTCCAAAGGTCTTGTACATCCACTACATTACTCCAGGGGAATGCCCATTGCCTGTCTGGCCAAGCATACACTGTTCCTCACCTCTGATGGCTCCTCTCTTAGTGATATGGTGGGCCACAGCTTCTCGCCATATGTTTGGACCTGCACCACTTTTTTTGCTACATCACTGCTGTTTTTGGCAGGTAAGATCTGGGGTAGCAATGCCTAGGACTCCTGGTGCTAATTCTGAGGAAAAATGACTCATACAGAATTGTGTGGCATTGGTCGGATTTGCCAAGGCAACAAGCACAAGCCCGAGTCTAAGCCCAGTCATGCATGAAGGAACACTCTCATCTGTCCTGGTGGGGGAAAATATATGCCAGTTTGGCATCTGGAAAGACAAAGGTGCGGACACCTGGATCAGGAAGGTCATGAGGTGGACTCTTGAAATCCAGACTTCCCTGCTGGCCGAAGAAGGCATCTGTGCTGAGGTCGACCAACTTTTGCTTGCAGGATTGATTTCCCAGTGATACCTGGAGAGAGAGGATTTGGCTTCTGTTTCAACCTATTTGTGGTTCCCAATAAATCTGGGGCAGTGCATCCCATCCCAGACCTAAAATGTCTCAAACGATCTGTGTGGACAATAACGTTCAAGTCACTACAATCAGGGGTATCGGCCCTTCACCAGGGGGTCTACCTAGCAAAGGCCAAAATCAAGGATATGTATCTGCACATCTCCAGGGACATCAACAATTCTTATAATTTGCCCTGGGTAGCAACATGACCAATTTGTGGCACTTCCAGTCAGGATCTCCACAGCGCCAGAGATTTTTACAAAGGCGCTGGTGGTGGTCATGGAAACTCTCCATTGTCCGTGAATTCACATTGCCCTGTGCTTAGATGATCCTCTTATTGGGGGTCCGTCTTGTGCGGTGGCCTGCATTAACAACAATGTTACGGATATATTGTAATTTGTTATAAAAATCGGGGAACCAATTAAATGGCTAGTGTATTGGCAATTATACTAGTTATCAATGAATAAATCTTATGTTGGCATTCCACATTATGTGCACACACCTGGCAAAAAGACATACATTTAAAGTAAAAAGTATTCTGAACCAAATGTGTGCTTAATTACCCCTCCCAAAACTAAATAGTAGAAGGTAGTGTGCAGAAGCCCCCCACTCATCCCATACTAGGCAGCGTGCATTATCCTTCCCAATCACCCCATAAAAGACATTGAGGCAGAATTGCCCCCCAATCACCCCATAACAGGCAGTGTGGCAGAACCCTGCCCCCCCAAATACCAATCCCATATGACAGAATTTCCCCCCGCAAATCCATATACAAGCAGTGTGGCAGACCCCTCCCCCAATCCCATATACAGGCAGTGTGGCAGAGTTCCCTCCAAGTGCCATAAACAGGATGTGTGGCAGAGTGGCAGAGGCCCCCCCAACCCTATATACAGTCAGTGGGATGGAATCCCCCCCTCCCTCTACCCGGACGTGATAGGAGAGAGCGACGGACTTTCGAGGACCGACGGGTGTTACACTTGCTCCCTACTCAGATGCTGGTCCTCGAATGTACTGTGCTCCTCCCCACACACACACAAACAAAATGCCCATACCTTACAAAGCTTTCATGCCACTCACGCTTTCACATCCCTGCTTCTGACGGGCTGGTGTTGCCTATTCAAGGCTGGTACCCATGAATGGACGCCGACAATGCATTGGCCATGTCCACCTGCCGGAGCTAGGACTACATGAACCGCAGCACTGGAGCATGGTAAGGTATGTGTGTGTAGAGGCTAGGCAAAATAAAAGTCAATACAGTGCTCCTGCTCCGCTGCTCATGCTACTGCATCCCTTCTACTGACAGCTGGGCATTGCCAATGTATGACCGGCATCCATGAATGGACGTTGGCTATACTTAGGCAACGCCCACCTGCCAAAGCTAGGGCAGTGGCGCGGGGGCGCCTTAAAGGAGCAGTATCGCAAATTTTTCTTGGTGACTTATTTAAATGATACTTTGAATGTAGGTAAGTGTTGGAGTAAGAATTACAAATGTAGAAAAAATTATGTCTGTGTTGTGCAGCTGAAGACTAATAGCTCATGTTTATGTCTGCTGAGTGTCGGGGCCCGACACTCTGGCCTGTTCCACGCTGAGGAGAGGGGGAAACAATGTAACAAAGTAATCAGCTGTTCAGTACTAGCAGCCATCCAGCATAAGATAATATTGCAACATTGCCTGGCCAGAACTCCTATATCTAAAACAGAAAGAAAAGCTCTAGAAGTCATTTAGCAGATTGGTAAATTCAATGTCTTTGAACCAGAGAGTAATTGGTTCAAATCTCAGACTTCCCAGTTTTTCTTTTTTTTTTTTGGGTGGGGGGGGTATTTTATTTCAGAATTGGATTTTTGGGTTTGCATCCTGTTTTTTTTGCTCTAACATTTTTTTATTTTGACAGTTTTCCCTTCATGTTGGCTCTGCTGCAGAATCTTTCCGTTTACCATTTTCTCTCCCTTTTCTCAACACCTTTTTCCATATGATCTTTCTTTCAGCTTTGTGTGTTTTGAGCAAAACCCAACCCAGGATTTTCACTATCTGGAGTTTTGTTTTGTGCCCATAGAGGCATCCTGACTTGGGATATGTGAAATCCTCAAGTTCGCCTGTGAAAATGTACCTTTCCCTGTCCCACGGCGCATGCGCGGGCTTTCATCCAATCAGCTCTGTTTGCACGCAGATGCAGTAACCTTCCTGGCCGCCCGGCCCTGTCTAAATGACTATCTGCGTGAGCGTGCCAGAAAAAAATGGGGGGATCTGTGGTTATCCAGGGGTCATTTCACACAGTGGGGCATCCCGATTTAGAATGCCCAAGGGGAAGGTCAATGGCCGGGTCTTTTAGACTTCAGGGTCGGCCACTCAGGGTTTTGTTCCACTTTAATACCTTTAGATTTTCCTGCACAGTTATTCAAAGAAGAATTTCAGTTATTTTCAGTCAGTTTAGTTTATTTTGTATAGATTTTACACATTTGAGTCACCTGGTCTCATAACAAAAGCAGCACCTCACACACACACAGCCGTTACCACTGATTACAGTGTCAGCCTCTGAGGTAAAGTGTTGCTAGGAGACCAGTGGGCTAAATGAAGCAGCTCACTAAATACAACTCAGCAGATCCCCCTATTCAGCAAATGGACTGAGCCGTTGTCATTATACAATTTAAAAGAAAGGCATATATTTTTTCCTTTTTCTATCGCCACATTATTTATACACATGTTAGAAGCTATTGTGTGGCTATTTAATTATTTATCTTTTTTAATGCAAATTTCGCGATACTGCTCCTTTAAGTGAAGGACTTTATCTGGAGTGAAAAATATGCCACATTGGCTGGATGTACCATTTGCAGAAAAAATGGTCACCCATTCATATCTTTAACCAACTGACTTTACATTTATATATTTTTTACAGAATTATTTAAAGTAGGCTAATATTATCTTTTTTTTCTATTTCAGCATGTCCCTTTTAAACCACAGCTGTGACCCAAATTGTGTTATAGTATTTGAAGGCACGTGCTTGCAACTCCGCACAGTTAAGAAAATAGACAAGAGTGAAGAGGTATGACAATTAACATCTTATACTGCCTGTCAGAGACACCTGGAACAAGCATATTCCACCAATTTACATTCCTGAGTGCTAGCTCATCTCTGCATGTTATAAAAACCATCATTCATTGCTCATATCTCGCACATGTAGGAAGAACAATGCATTAAACTTCCTTCACTTGCTGCTTGGCTAGCTGTGTCATTGCTAGTTCTAAATTACTCCCATTCAGTGATAAATTCCCTTGTATGTTATCATCACCCATATTCTGGTTCCAGACACGGTTTCATTTTTTTGTTGTTTCTTTTAAACATATGAACAAAGACACTATACAAAGTTTTTTGTGCAGTAATTATGGTTCATGTAGAAAAAGAATCAGTATTCCATGAATGAATCCTAGAAAAACATTTTTGGTCTGGTGTGTGCAAGATAACATTTCTGGTCTGCTAGACCTGCACTAGTAAAATAATGCATAATCCATAAGACACATCTGACCATGAGATGCACCTAGGATTTCGAGGGAAAAAAATAAGAAAAAAAATATTCTGAAACGAGTGTTATGCTAAAATACCCCGCTTCCAGAACGAATAGCAGCAGGTAGTGTGCAGAACCCTTGCATGTAATAACATTACCAGGTATGGCTAATAAACTGGCTGAAATGGATGGACTAAAGTCTTTATTCCAAGTATGCAGCACGCCCTGCTCCAGTAATGATTCATTACGTCTGGGATATAGTCCACAAGAGGGCGCTTTACTGCAGAGATGGCAAAAAAGAGGCCCCTCCCGGTCCTTATATACCCGGGACCTCCCACTAAATTCCCCAGTTTTCTTCTCTGCAGTG